>OZ012736.1:535341923-537741923 GCA_963859935.3 Lathyrus sativus
TCTTCAGATTTTTAAAAAGCGCTCACTTTTTCCCCCCTTTAGGCAGCGCTTTCTATTGTATTGGTTTTAGCAGCGCTTTTTCATGAAAAGCGCTCTCTATTCCCCTCTTTTAGACAACACTTTTGAAAGCGTTTTCTAATGTTTATTTTGTTGAGGTTTTAGGCAGCACTTTTCTGTAAAAGCGCTACCTTAGATAAACTTTTGGCAGCACTTTTCTTAGAAAGCACTTTTTTTTATTCACGTTATTGGATTTTTTCAAAAGCACTTTTTTAGAAGTGTTTTTTTGTTAAAAGCGCTGTCTATTGTGCATTTTTTAAGAAGCGTTTTTTGTTAAAAGCGTTGTCATAAGTCTTATATTTTACTTATAAAATGAAACCACAAACCATATAGGCCTTATATAGCTTTATAATTCAACACATAAACCTGCTTATAACCATTATAATTCAACACAAACATTTATTTCAACACATAGGCTATATACTATTATAATTCAACACATAAACCTGCTTATAAGCAATAGTTCAACACAACTTTATTTCAACACATAGTCCTTATATATACCATTATAATTCAACACATAAATCGGCTTAATTCAACACAAACCTCATAACAATTATAATTCAACACATAAACCTGCTTAATTCAACAGAAATCTCTAAAGACCATAATTTTCACACAAAATAAAGAAATACAATATACCTTATATAATTCTCGTCTCAAGAATGTATTGACACCAATCCCTCCTTAATTTCTTCCAGTTTATCTTTTGAATAAGTAGCACACTTGAATTCATTAAAATGCTACATAATATAACATAATATGCATAATTTAGTTAAAACTAATTAATATTAGATGAAATATCCGCTAAATATTAAAATAAATCCTAACTTATAAATCCATACCGTGTTTGGAATCTCTATTTGACCAAAATGAAGAGTTTTCTTCATAAACCTCAATACAAAATAACCGCAATCTATACCATTACACTGACGAGGACACTACACATAGAAAAAAAACGAATATATATCAGGATATATAATTTAACTTGTTTTATCAAGTAGTATCACTATTATAATCAAAATTGTGAAAATATATACCTACACTCTGATCCATGTAATGTTGTTTGCTTTACTCTTTGGTACTCGAGCTTGTCTATGTGATCGGAATATTTGTAGCGATCTAACATAATATAAAAGAATATTTAGAACAATATCACATAAATAAATATACACACGAATATTCAGAATAATTTCATCACTTACGTATCAACCATCTTCTTCATATCTGGGTATTTTATTTGATCACCATCTAACGAATCTAGATAATATACTATTTATCTTACCATATTAATCGCAACCAACAACCAATGTCCACTGCAAAATAATACAAAAGTTTATATGGAAGTTTTATATACAACGACAAAAAATGAATAATTATAATAAATGAAATTAGAATGAATGTTAACTCATGACCAGTATTATATGGCAAAAAATACAACTTTTATGTATCTCTGTTGGCCATAAATGCATCGACTAAGTGATTTTGGACTACATTTGGACTTTGTTCGATTAATCGTGTATTGATACAACTGGCAGATAAGAATGAGAATCTGTCTGTCAATTGACGCGGGAGCATCAATTTGTCATACAAGAACCTTAAATAAAAACATAATCAACATTAGAATATTCATTGAAATGAGTAAATAAATTTTCCAATTATTTAAATAAAACTGATCGGAGTACCTGATGTATAAATGCATAACACCGATGCCTAATTCAGAATGTTGAAAATTTTGATCCAAATCCTCTTTAGCAATTGTTTCGGTATAAGCAAAACCGAAAATACCTTCCTCCATAGGTATTTCACGAATACGACCTTCCATCACATCTGTTATTCCTACATATGTTTCAAGGCACAACCTAAATCGAGGAACATATGCTTTTTTAGGCTCGGTATTCGCAAGATCCTTTTTTTTTGGACATATTGCTAAATTCAGGCATGATATTCTTGCTGACTTGTTGCAACTCTTGAGCATGAATCTAAAAATCATATAAGTTAAGTAATTAATGTATAAGATTATGAAGCTTTTGAATTTAGAGGATATAATATAATCGACGCTTTATATGCATATATATATATATATATATATATATATATATATATATATATATATATATATATATATATATATATATATATATATATATATATATATATATATATATATATATATATATATATATATATATATATATATATATATATATATATATATATATATATATATATATATATATATATATATATCAATGTACCTGTTTTTTTTATGCAGCTGGCCCAGTTTTCCGCACAGTCTCTTTATCTTTTGATTTGGATTTTATAGGAGTCTAAGATTACCATGTAAATAAAAGGTACGTAAATATAATAATAACTTACATGCATGACTCGTAAAACATTTGAATACTAAAAGGTTTATAATGGTATTCGACATACCTTATCATCTATGAAAATGAGGTTTGACGGTCATGCAACATACGATCCTATTGTGTCTCCCACCAATGTTGCATCTGAAACATCGTTTGGTATAGGTAATAACGCTTCCCCTCTAAAGCAATATCAATCGATACTTTCAAAAATCCAGCAGTGAGCGGTTTATGGTGAAGTAAGTCTTCTAAAGTGTTATGCACTTTTCCCTTGCCAACCATGCGATAAGTCGGTGACGATAAATAGAGCTAACAAGGTGAAATGCCCTAAACCAATAATAAATATGATTAAGTACGTAAATATGGAAATTAAAAAAAATTGTGATAAATTAATTTCAAGGTAATATATATAATTACCTCGGGAAGTTTCTGTTGAAAATTACAATTGATATTATCTTTGTCACTAGTATCTTTAAATTCTGAACCGCGCCTTTCTGACATATATCTTTCTTTATCTTTTTGCAATTCATGAATTTGAGCTTTTAATTCTTCCAACGATTCCATCACTTGTTTATTGCTAGAACTTTTACTCTTTGGACGCTTAGACAATGTTGTTGGAGTGACCCCAAATCCCTTACCCCTTACACGACCAGAATACTCAGGAACATTTAATACGCGACTTAGTATGCTCCTGCAATCATGGTCTTCATCTGGAGTTAAAGACTGAGATAGATTTGTCGCTACTGCGAAAATCGGCACCGGCTGAACAGAAGAGTCGCCACCGTGCGTTATTTATCCCAAAGGAGGGAAAGGAAATGCTCATAGTAAACCTACCGCAAAGACGGGAAAGGAATGGTCGTCGCAACCAAATCCTGGATTCGGGAGTCGGTTACGCAAGGGGAAGGTATTAGCACCCCTCACGTCCGTCGTACTCGACGGGATCCACGCTTGCTTGGTTTGTCTAAAGGATGCAAAACAATCTATCTACGGCTGCTAAATTTAAACGGGAAGGAAACTGACTCGATAGAGCGTCGCACTCTATGCCTACATATTCTCAAGAGAGAAAGTCAGAGTCATCGTAGTTCGGGAAACTACAGGGAATTGGCTCGCCAAGACTTCGCGTCTTGTGCCTACGTACTTCCACACAGCGTGAAAGATCAGAGCTTACATAGTTCAGGCTAACTACGGCTAGACAGGGTATTCTCGATCACACAGGAGTGAGAGATTAAGTTGGTTTTAAGGGTACGGGAACCTACGGGAACTAAAACTACGGTCTGGTCTCAAATGCGCAAGGGCAAGAGAAAGGATAACGTCAATCGTCAGCGGGAAAGTCTCGATCACACAGCAGCGAGAGAACAGAAAGGTTAGTTGTTAGTGTGCTCGCTAGGATATCGCATCCTATGCCTACATATTCTCATTAGATATGAGAAATCAGAGCAGCTGTAGTTCAGCCTACTACAGCTAAAACCTGGAAAAAAAGAAAAAGGGAAAATGGGAGAAAGGGGGCTCGCTAGGATACGGCATCCTATGCCTACGTACTCTCGTCGGGCACGAGAGATCAGAGCTAACATAGTTCGACGGGAAAACGAATCTCAATTGCACGGGGGCAAAAGAAGGGAAACAGGGATTCGCTCGCACGGGGCGAGAACAAAGAGGAAGCAGGCCTACGCCTAAACGGGAAGGAACTCGGGACACGCACGCAAGAACCTAAGAAGAAACTCCTCAGCTGGCACTTCCTTTGTATCTGAAGATGCAGCCCACAACGCTCGCTGGTTGCCCGAAGATTTGAATACGACAATGATAATGAACGAAGCAGCTCCGGGGCTCCTGACGTACGCGCAAGCTCCATTCCAATCTTCTCCTCTCTGGATCTTGATGATGATGCTCGAACCAGGAACAATGTGATGCTTAGACCGTCATGGTTCGACTTATACGAGAAATCGAACTCTAAGAGGTAGCGTATTGATATCCGTGTCAAAGACAAGATGGAGAAATGATATCGAAAATCATTCTCCAATTGAATTGTGTCACACGGCCAGCCAGAAATAAAATCGAGAATAAAGTCGGGTGGAAACGAAAATAAGAGAAAAATCCAACACAAAATGGAAATAATAGTCTACTCCTAAAGATACGGCAATTAAATCTCTAATTGAAAATATTCTAAGAAATATTAAAGAAAATGCGTATAGAAAAATAAAATCCTATATTATTCTATGTTAAAAATCGATGATAATAGCTATATATTCTATAAAGAAAATAGAAAAACTATATTAAATCTATAATACCCTATAATATGCTTTTAATATTTCCAAGAAAAAGGAAAATATTAAAGAAAATAACATGCAGCACGGGGTTTATTAGTGACTGGGGGTGAATGTAGAAAAAAAATAATACAGGGCCCAGCCCATAAAGCAATTCAGAAAATAAAAACAGGGGGGGTTATGGCCAAAAACGAAGGTGCACATGATAAAGGTAATGGGCCCAGCCCAACTAACTCAAACACACCAAAACGGGGAGGGGGTTTAGAAGCAAAAACGGAGGGTGTATTGTCCCAAAAAAAACTCGTTGGGCCTAGAGGCCCGCTACCACAACCCAGTCCACGTATTCTCCTCACTTCTCAGAAGCAAAAAACCCTAGGTCTCCAAACCACTGTTCATGCGCCGTTCTCCCTCTCTTCTCCAAACCCTCTCTCCGGATTCAATCTCAACCTCCAACACGAACTTCATCTTCATTCAAATCTTAAACAAAAAAACATTCTGAATCTTGTAATCACCAGTGAAATAATCAACAACCGCGCAATCGACACACACTAACCTACGGCTTGACGATCTCAGACGAACTTCTTGAAGATATTGAAAGTCCATGTTCTTGACGGAGATCCAGCGATGATAATACTTGAAAAAATCTGGAGAAGGTGAAGGATTTTGACATTACCGTATAGATCTTGATGTTTGAGCTCTTTGAAGATCCTGAGTTTTGACGAGGCGATGAAGGATGCTTGAAGACGCGTTGAAGATTGGATGATTTCTGAAGGTGTAGACGATTCTTGAAGTTGTTGTTGTTGAGCGATCTGGAGATTTGTGAGCATTTCTGGAGAAGTTTCGTCGGACGGATTCAAGAAAGGGGATGAACATTCATGGAGTAGCTGGAGGAACGGATGAACACGAGGAACATAGTTGATGTTCATGATGAAGATTAAGGGACCTGGATGAATTCTGATGAACGTAGATCTATGGACCTGGACGGTGACGAAGATTACTGATGATGAAAGTGTTGATCGTTGGAGATGTTGAACTGGAGAATCGGAGGAGAACGCATGCGTTGAAGGTTACCGATGAAGATCTTCACAGATCTGGAAAGCTCACGAAGAACACCATGACGTTCTTGAGGATTTCTAGAAACTGGATGAAGACTTGAGGAATGTTCTGGGAAATGGATGAACGGGATGAATTTCCTATGAAGTTTCCGGCGAAACTATGCATTTCCCGGCGAGTTCAAGGAATTACCGGTGACAGTTGGATGAAGGTGATGGAGGAAAGAGATGAACATCCATCAGTGAGTTCCAGATTTTCAGCAAAAAAACGGCTTCTGGTGACGGTTAGGGCGGCTTCGGCGACCGTTGTGGCGGTCCCTGCGGCGGCTGCATGGCCGGCGGCAAGGGAGAGAGGGTGAAGGAGGAGGTGACAAGTGGTTGACTGCATGGAGGGAGAAGAGAAAGTGGGACGCGTGGCGGATTGTGGAAGCATGCAGGCTGTGATGTGTCACTCTGAGAGAGTGCATGAAGTGATGAAGTGGCATCATGTGAGGGTGAAACGTGGAATGAAATGGTGGAACCTGAGATGGAAACGTGGAGGACTTCTTATATTGCCACCTGGCGCGAGTTGGACCAGGGCCCAGAAAATGGACATCTGGCCCACTACAATTCAGACCTGATTAACACCTAATTAATACCTGATTAAGCCTAATTAAAAACTCAATTAATACTAAACTAAACTTAAACTGCAATTAAAGCCTAATTAAGACTACTCTGACCCTAATTAAAGCTAATAAGACCCTAATTAACATCTAAAAAACTGATTAAGATCTAATTAATCTAATTAAATCCTAAATCTAAATGATTAACTCTAATAACTTCTAAAAACTATTAAATCTATTAATTCTATTAATTTCTATACAAGCAAAAATAGAAAAACTCTATTAATTCTATATAAAAAAATCCTAGTAAGGGAAAATCCTATTAGAATTCATTTTAAAAATCTACTTAATATCTAAAAGAAAAAAGAATCATCCTAAAAGAAATTAAACTAAACTATTTAAAAATCATTTAATATCTATTAAAAATCTATCTAATATCTAGAAAAAAAATCAATTAAATCCATAAAAATCTATAAAACCTATTTAATATCTATAAAAGGCTATTAAATCCTAAAAATGCAAATAAAAGCAAACAACCAACATAAAAGAGAGCGCGAGACCAGATCGAAGCAAGCAGTAAACCCAAACACCAAGAACCTCCAAAATCACTGCGTAAGCTGAAAACACACAGGAAGCGCGTGACTTCTCAAAATAATCTCCAATTATCCGAACCGGTCTGAAATACCCGAAATGTGAAAACAAGGCTGAAATCCCGATAAAATCAATATGAATGAAAAAATGCACTGTATGCGGTATGCGAATGCGAATGCGAAATGCGTCGAACCATAAACCAAATATGGGGACCGGTTGGTCAAATTTTAGGGTGCAACAGCTGCCCCTATTCAAACGGCTTGGACCTGAATGGTTGAAGAGCGAACGACTTGCAAACATTCAATGGTAGAAAACGGTTGAATACAAAAGAACCCTGAAATTTGCCAACCGCAGAACTGCTTGAGGAATATTTTCTAATGAACTGAAGTCTGGTTGTTACAGCAACACATGGTCAATTATCTGATGAAACGTTTTTCTTTTTTTTCCAACGCCAATCACCTGTGTGACGCCACAGGTACTGAATCTTCGAAATAATGCTTCAGAAAGCAAACACCTTCCCATCTGCTATGGGATCTTTTCTGTCGACTCACAGTTCACAGCGAACCTGAGGAAAACTCTCCTGGGGAAATTCTGAATCGACTGCCAGACACCCATTTTCGACAACAGGCGGCAGCTTCAGAAGTTTGATATGATGTCAATTTTTTCTTCTTTTTTTTTCTCAGTGCCGACGTAGCAACCAAATATGAAGAAATCACTCTGCTATGGGTGAAGAGAAGCTTAACCAAACAACTCTGCAGGGGAACATACTCGAAAGCCAAGAGGTAACCAACCTGGTCTATGCTTCGAAATGCGTATGTTTGGAAATGATGCAATGTCTTATACGTCATGGAAATGCTATGTATTTATAAATGTAATGCCCCACACGGCATGGATATGCTATGTGTTTTGGATAGATGCAAATATGACGGTATATGCAAATGCAAATGCAGGCTCGAGCTGCCAGAAAACACCAGGTCTAAAACCACTTGGCAAGATAAATGCCGGAGGCAAAGTCGACTCCACTGAGGGTAACCGGTTATCACAGAATCACCTCAAAAATAAATGCTGGACAAAGGAAGGACGGCCCTACACGGCGATATTCTTTCTAAACCACTGGTAACCTATACTCTGTAGGGATTAACCAACTGGGGTCGATTGTGCACAGCGCACTGCTGGGAATGCCCCTTCTGTCAGGGATATCAATTTTAATCTGCTGAGAATACTCCTGATCCTACTCCGAGGCGGGATAAAATACAATCTCAACTCTCCCGGGGATAATACGTGGCTTCCATCTGCTGAAGAAGAGTAATCCTGATCTAACAACGTCCACAAGGGATTCAAACATTAATTGGAGAACTGGTATCAATTGAGCTTCGTATCGGGGAATGTGACAACATGCGAGTCACTGGGAATTACCGTGTCGGATACTTTTTTTTGGCTTTTTCGGGTTTTAGGGATGGAAATTAGTTATTTACAAAATGGAAAATAGGGAAAATACTAGACGAGAACTAGCATTCAAGGATGGACTACCAGACGAGAACTGATAGCAAAATAGATTAGGTTATCGGACGAAAAATGGTTTATGGTTTGAACGTCAGACGGGGCTGACTGGATAATAGGTTAAGAAAAAGAAAACCAGACGAGAACTGGTTGAAAGCTGACATGCACCAGACGAGAACTGATACAACCAATAGGTTAAAGACGTGATGACCAGACGAGAACTGGTAACAATAACGTACACCAGACGAGAACTGATGTAACAAATAGGTTAGAGAATTGATGACCATACGAGAACTGGTTAAAAGGTAACATGCACCAGACGAGAACTGATGCAACAATAAACCACACCAGACGAGAACTGATGTTTACAGAAATGTTGGCCAGACGATAACTGGTTGAAAAATAACAAGTACCAGGCGAGAACTGGTATTTACAGAAATGTGGGCCAGACGAGAACTGGTTACCGGTTTTCCAGGAGAGAACTGGACTTTGGAAAATGAATTGGTTACGAGATTATGACACGTAACAGGTTTTATTGTAGGATAACGATCCACGGACAACAAGGCCTTTTTCGGAAGGTCAAGGTTTTTGATAAGAGTAACAACACGATTCCCCGATACTCAACTCTGGCTGGGGATAAACATACTTGCTTGAATAACTTGCCCCAGTGCAACTCAACTTGCCCCAATCTAACTCTTGGGAATATCACTCTGAACAGCTTTCTATGCGACGACCTCGAGACTACTTGCCCCGGTATCTGTACGTCAAAAGGATTCAACCTCAATCAAACAATTATCAACCCAGTTGGTCTCACTATCTCTGAGGTGACTTGCCCCTGAATGAGCGTACAAGCGACTTAACCTGATCTGATCACACACTGGAAGGTTCTGCCCTTAAATCACAACATTCTGTATACTTTCCTCTGATTGGCTCTCGAGAAGATTCATTCTGATTGACTGTTTCTCAAATAAACTGCCCCTGATCAACTGATGCTTCGAGACTTGTCCTCAAACTAACTGATTCTGAACTCACTGAAAGTCAATGCCCCTGATTCACAGGGTTTCACAACATACACCATTTTGATCCATACTGCTAAATTATTCAGTCTTGTTCGATTATTCCCTGTTGGAATTCCCTTCATGTCAACTACTGACCTGCAAGTAAAATTGTTTAATCCCGAATGGTAATTTTAATGCAGTATTCATGCAGATTTTGAAAAATTTTGTGTTGTCACTCATTTATGTGTCATGATTGTGAGTGACGAATGAACCAGAGTTCAAACGTAGTGCTGATATGATCAGTGAAAAATACAACAAGGATATGATTAGCAAATCAAGAAGGAGTCAGGTTACTCAACCTTATCGTAATGTGCTTTCAGAATAAACCCTACCTCAATTAGGTCTTTTAATGGTTGTATCGTGGTCGGGTTCACGGTTCGTGAAACAAAGGATATTTGGCTCAAATCAGGATTTGTACCACCCCTTCTACGTGATGATCTCCGATCCTAAGGTTCAGTTAACCTGGCACAAGCGCTCGCCTCTTCGAGAGGTATGTTGAATGGTAAGAACCACAGTTAAGAAACTCACAAGAATTTCGGAGTGACAGTTACTCCTTTTCGTTTTCGGTGTCTGTATACACGACTTTGTGACTTCACTGGGGATTTTTCTATTGATATCCTTTCTTTTTCATTCTTTTGATTCCCTGATTTTTGCCTGGACTGACTCCTTTTGAGTTCTTTTCGTTTTTTTTCTTTTTAGTCCAGCGGGATGCCCTAATTTTTGCCTAAGTATTAGCTTTCCATCTATTTTCATTTCTTTTTACTTAGCGGGCTTTCTTATTCTTTCTTTTTTTTCCGAACAAGTCGTGTGACACTGATTGTCTTGATTGCTCCGAAAGGATTGTAACCGTCTTACTCCTGATTGGTGAGGTTTAACCACTGTGGTTGACGAGGTACGGCCTCTTGAGAGGCATAAACTGTAATTGGTCCTCGAAAGACAACACTCCTCCGTAAGACTTGAACGCTCAGTCAAGCTAACTGACAACTACCCTGCCCCGGGTTAAGATGTGAGGGTTAAAAAGTCCGAAAAAACTTCTACTTCCTGGATCGAAGTGGTTAACAAGGGATTAATTCCTTATATCTCCAGTGTTTAGGGGATTTGAAACAATGCCTTGTACGTCATCGACAAGGTTTTATCTGAAAGCATACGATCATCGGTTATGAGTATTCAGTTTCGTCATCCTCCCTCCAATATTTGCTAATCACAGTGATAAAGCGGAGTAGATAAAATGCAAGTGTCAGTGCAATGCAATAAATGAGCGACAGTGACATGATTAATTCAGAAAAATGTATAGTCACTTTATCAATATTACCATTTGAAACAAACAATGTTTAACAGCAAGTAGTAATTAACAGCAAAGAAACTACAAATGCAAATGATAAAAAATCTAAGGACGGCCAATGCTGAGGACGTCTTCCTGTCTGGAACACTGGCTTCTTGAAAACAAACTCCGAATCTACAAGCTTAGACAGCTGAGAAGTTGGTATGAAAAAACAGAAATCCTTCTCGAAAGGAAATGCAGTCTTGGTCGATCAACTGTTGTACTTTTGCCTGAAAAGCTTTACAATCTTCAGTTGAATGCCCTGGGGATCCGCCATGGTAACCACACTGAACGTGGGGATTGTACCCAGGAGGGTAAGGCTCTGGAACGGGCTTAAGAGCTTTCGGTTCCACTAAAGAACTCTGGACCAAAGATGGCAGCAACTGGCTATACGGCATAGGTACTGGGTGGGAAGGAGCATTCCTTCGTTCCAAGTTGTTACGAGGCCTGTTCTGATTCTGGCACTGATTCTGATAACCTCGACCACGAGTTTGCTGATTTGCAAGAGAAGTGACATAACGTTCCTGATAGGGTGCCCCAGGCACAACTGTCTGTCCAGCATAACAAGGTACAGGAAATACTGATCCAACAGATTTCACCAATTCATCTCGAGGATATCCAACATATGGCATGATTGCATTGATCACAACTCCTTCTTCAGTTTGATAGTCATAAAGAGATTCAGCTTCATTAGCCTGACCGTTTGCAACAATCTGAATTTTCCCGATTTTGATGGCTTGCTCAAGGCGTTCTCCAAGTACTACCAAGTCAGAGAAACTTAACGGAAGTCCAAGCATTCTTTCGCAGTACGGATCTTGTAGGGAGTTTACAAACATGCTCGTTAGCTCTCGGTCTAAAAGCGGTGGTTGTACCCTGGCGGCAAATTCTCTCCATCTCTGCGCATACTTCCTGATGGGTTCATTGTTCTCTTGAGACAACTCTTGCAACTGCATGCGATGAAGAGCCACGTCTAGGTTGTAATCATACTGCTTCAGAAAAGCTCTGGCTAAATCCACCCATGATCGAATCTGATTACTCTCTAACTGCATATACCAACGCAAAGATGCCCCAGTCAGACTATCTTGAAAGCAATGGATCACCAACTTGTCATTTTGCACAAACGAAGTCATTCTTCGGCAGAACATCACTAAGTGTTGCTTCGGACAGCTATCTCCTCTGTACTTCTCGAATCTCGGCGCTTTGAACTTATAAGGAAACACTAGGCCAGGAACCAAACACATGCCTGCAGCATTCAGGTTATCAGCATCTTTGACCTTCAAGGCTTTAACTTGTTCTTCCAACACTTGGAGTCTTCTATCACACTCAAGAGCTCTTGGGTCTACCGTCCTGGCTACTGGGATCTCTCTTCGGATACTCGGCACAGGGAAAATAACACCTTGATTGTTGATAAGAGGAGGTCGCTCATTGCGGACAACAAACTGCTCATGTCGATCTCGGTCCATAACAGGAGGTTGCACAAACTGGTCTGCAGTAAGGTTGTTCACTTGCGGAAAGTCTGCCTCAGAAGTAGAACCATACAGAGGGTTGGTCGTCATAGTGAACCCTGCCAAGGTGTTAGGAGACTAGAAGTTGCTTTCAGACATAGCTACCAATAACCTTCAACTGACTTCACTGCTCGATTCTGCTCAAATCTACTCAACCTCTTGGTCGTCTTCTAGCAATCAACAGTTGCTCAGGCCAAACACCGGGTAATCACCTTCAGAATCAAAACAACGGCTGGATAAGAGCTCTGGCTAGCTGGAGTATGACATGCAATATGATGCAACACGTTATGCAAACACGGGATCACAACCCCCACACAATCTCTGAATACTGTTGCGCTGCTGACGGAGTACGTTCGCTCTGAAGAGAAGACCAAAATATCGGGTTGGCTGGAAGTCAAGTTTCCTGCAAAGACCCTCCCACTCACGAGTATGGACCTAATCTGACAAGGTACAGCATCCTATGAGGGTATCAACGTCACAAACTTTCAAGAGCGATGATACGATACCCAGAAGGTGTGGCATCATCATCCCTTGAAGCGGCCTCACTTAGTCAAATTCCCAATTGATAGGTTCCCAGAGTCGACAATCCTCGGGTCAGACAACTTTTCGAGCCCTAAGGGCCAGGCAAGAAGCATCAAAGAGAATATCGTCCGAGTGAGATTTCGTGGCTAGCTGGTGCGAGCTAAGCAAGCAGGCTAACCACTACTCTCTCTCTAAATCTATGTGTGTACTCAAGCCTGGGTTTTGGCTTCTCTCTCAAAGGAACAACCACCCAACAGCACAACAGCAACAGATAATAACAAAGTGCGGAAATTGTAAATACAGTAAAATACAACACACAAAAGGTAAACATCCAAAGACAAGCAAACAAGCGCTAGGATTGACTCACATAGGGGATATTGCTGTCCCCAGCAGAGTCGCCAACTGTCGCTACTGCGAAAATCGGCGCCGGCTGAACAGAAGAGTCGCCACCGTGCGTTATTTATCCCAAAGGAGGGAAAGGAAACGCTCAGAGTAAACCTACCGCAAAGACGGGAAAGGAATGGTCGTCGTAACCAAATCCTGGATTCGGGAGTCGGTTACGCAAGGGGAAGGTATTAGCACCCCTCACGTCCGTCGTACTCGACGGGATCCACGCTTGCTTGGTTTGTCTAAAGGATGCAAAACAATCTATCTACGGCTGCTAAATCTAAACGGGAAGGAAACTGACTCGATAGAGCGTCGCACTCTATGCCTATGTATTCTCAAGAGAGAAAGTCAGAGTCATCGTAGTTTGGGAAACTACAGGGAATTGGCTCGCCAAGACTTCACGTCTTGTGCCTACGTACTTCCATACAGCGTGAAAGATCAGAGCTTACGTAGTTCAGGCTAACTACGGCTAGACAGGGTATTCTCGATCACACAGGAGTGAGAGATTAAGTTGGTTTTAAGGGTACGAGAACCTACGGGAACTAAAACTACGGTCTGGTCTCAAATGCGCAAGGGCAAGAGAAAGGATAACGTCAATCGTCAGCGGGAAAGTCTCGATCACACAGCAGCGAGAGAACAGAAAGGTTAGTTGTTAGTGTGCTCGCTAGGATATCGCATCCTATGCCTACATATTCTCATTAGATATGAGAAATCAGAGCAGCTGTAGTTCAGCCTACTACAGCTAAAACCTGGAAAAAAAGAAAAAGGGAAAACGGGAGAAAGGGGGCTCGCTAGGATACAACATCCTATGCCTATGTACTCTCGTCGGGCACGAGAGATCAGAGCTAACGTAGTTCGACGGGAAAACGAATCTCAATTGCACGGGGGAAAAAGAAGGGAAACAGGGATTCGCTCGCACGGGGCGAGAACAAAGAGGAAGCAGGCCTACGCCTAAACGGGAAGGAACTCGGGACACGCACGCAAGAACCTAAGAAGAAACTCCTCAGCTGGCACTTCCTTTGTATCTGATGATGCAGCCCACAACGCTCGCTGGTTGCCCGAAGATTTGAATACGACAATGATAATGAACGAAGCAGCTCTAGGGCTTCTGACGTACGCGCAAGCTCCATTCCAATCTTCTCCTCTCTGGATCTTGATGATGATGCTCGAACCAGGAACAATGTGATGCTTAGACCGTCATGGTTCGACTTATACGAGAAATCGAACTCTAAGAGGTAGCGTATTGATATCCGTGTCAAAGACAAGATGGAGAAATGATATCGAAAATCATTCTCCAATTGAATCGTGTCACACGGTCAGCCAGAAATAAAATCGAGAATAAAGTCGGGTGGAAACGAAAATAAGAAAAAAATCCAACACAAAATGGAAATAATAGTCTACTCCTAAAAATACGGCAATTAAATCTCTAATTGAAAATATTCTAAGAAATATTAAAGAAAATGCGTATAGAAAAATAAAATCCTATATTATTCTATGTTAAAAATCTATGATAATAGCTATATATTCTATAAAGAAAATAGAAAAACTATATTAAATCTATAATACCCTATAATATGCTTTTAATATTTCCAAGAAAAAGGAAAATATAAAAGAAAATAACATGCAGCAGGGGGTTTATTAGTGACTGGGGGTGAATGCAGAAAAAAAAATAATACAGGGCCCAACCCATAAAGCAATTCAGAAAATAAAAACAGGGGGGGTTATGGCCAAAAACGAAGGTGCACATGGTAAAGGTAATGGGCCCAGCCCAACTAACTCAAACACACCAAAACGGGGAGGGGGGTTTAGAAGCAAAAACGGAGGGTGTATTGTCCCAAAAAAAAACTCGTTGGGCCTAGAGGCCCACTACCACAACCCAGTCCACGTATTCTCCTCACTTCTCAGAAGCAAAAAACCCTAGGTCTCCAAACCACTGTTCATGCGCCGTTCTCCCTCTCTTCTCCAAACCCTCTCTCCGGATTCAATCTCAACCTCCAACACGAACTTCATCTTCATTCAAATCTTAAACAAAAAAATATTCTGAATCTTGTAATCACCAGTGAAATAATCAACAACCGCGCAATCGACACACACTAATCTACGGCTTGACGATCTCAGACGAACTTCTTGAAGATATTGAAGGTCCATGTTCTTGACGGAGATCCAACGATGATAATACTTGAAAAAATCTGGAGAAGGTGAAGGATTTTGACATTACCGTATAGATCTTGATGTTTGAGCTCTTTGAAGATCCTGAGTTTTGACGAGGCGATGAAGGATGCTTGAAGACGCGTTGAAGATTGGATGATTTCTAAAGGTGTAGACGATTCTTGAAGTTGTTGTTGTTGAGCGATCTGGAGATTTGTGAGCATTTCTGGAGAAGTTTCGTCGGACGGATTCAAGAAAGGGGATGAACATTCATGGAGTAGCTGGAGGAACGGATGAACACGAGGAACATAGTTGATGTTCATGATGAATATTAAGGGACCTGGATGAATTCTGATGAACGTAGATCTATGGACCTGGACGGTGACGAAGATTACCGATGATGAAAGTGTTGATCGTTGGAGATGTTGAACTGGAGAATCGGAGGAGAACGCATGCGTTGAAGGTTACCGATGAAGATCTTCACAGATCTGGAAAGCTCACGAAGAACACCATGGCGTTCTTGAGGATTTCTGGAAACTGGATGAATACTTGAGGAATGTTCTGGGAAAGGGATGAACGGGATGAATTTCCTATGAAGTTTCCGGTGAAACTATGCATTTCCCGGCGAGTTCAAGGAATTACCGGTGACAGTTGGATGAAGGTGATGGAGGAAAGAGATGAACATCCATCAGTGAGTTCCAGATTTCCGGCAAAAAAAGGCTTCCGGTGACGGTTAGGGCGGCTCCGGCGACCGTTGTGGCGGTCCCTGCGGCGGCTGCATGGCCGGCGGCAAGGGAGAGAGGGTGAAGGAGGAGGTGACAAGTGGTTGACTGCATGGAGGGAGAAGAGAAAGTGGGACGCGTGGCGGATTGTGGAAGCATGCAGGCTGTGATGTGTCACTCTGAGAGAGTGCATGAAGTGATGAAGTGGCATCATGTGAGGGTGAAACGTGGAATGAAATGGTGGAACCTGAGATGGAAACGTGGAGGACTTCTTATATTGCCACCTGGCGCGAGTTGGACCTGGGCCCAGAAAATGGACATCTGGCCCACTACAATTCAGACCTGATTAACACCTAATTAATACCTGATTAAGCCTAATTAAAAACTCAATTAGTACTAAACTAAACTTAAACTGCAATTAAAGCCTAATTAAGACTACTCTGACCCTAATTAAAGCTAATAAGACCCTAATTAACATCTAAAAAACTGATTAAGATCTAATTAATCTAATTAAATCCTAAATCTAAATGATTAACTCTAATAACTTCTAAAAACTATTAAATCTATTAATTCTATTAATTTTTATACAAGCAAAAATAGAAAAACTCTATTAATTCTATATAAAAAAATCCTAGTAAGGGAAAATCCTATTAGAAATCATTTTAAAAATCTACTTAATATCTAAAAGAAAAAAGAATCATCCTAAAAGAAATTAAACTAAACTATTTAAAAATCATTTAATATCTATTAAAAATCTATCTAATATCTAGAAAAAAATCAATTAAATCCATAAAAATCTATAAAACCTATTTAATATCTATAAAAGGCTATTAAATCCTAAAAATGCAAATAAAAGCAAACAACCAACATAAAAGAGAGCGCGAGACCAGATCGAAGCAAGCAGTAAACCCAAACAACAAGAACCTCCAAAATCACTGCGTAAGCTGAAAACACCCAGGAAGCGCGTGACTTCTCAAAATAATCTCCAATTATCCAAACCGGTCTGAAATACCCGAAATGTGAAAACAAGGCTGAAATCCCGATAAAATCAATATGAATGAAAAAATGCACTGTATGCGGTATGCGAATGCGAATGCGAAATGCGTCGAACCATAAACCAAATATGGGGACCGGTTGGTCAAATTTTAGGGTGCAACAAGATTCTCCTAAAACTCATATGCATATAGTAAAAGATTAGTGAGAATTAAAAAGCATAAATATTATATGTTAATGAGCTTTTGATTATATTAATGTTATACTTACATATTTCTTAAAAACTTGTTGAACATCTTCCTGAACAACTCCATCCTTACCCACACGAGCAGCCTTCCACAAAACATGTTCCGGAAGAGATTTTTCTTCACTTTTCTCCTCTTATAACTACACATTAAGACAAATATTAAGATCAATTATAACGTACATGTTCCAAAAGGTATGTGCATTTTTCTCCTCTTCTAACTATATCATTGTAAAGCATTTATTACTATTCTTTGTTGTAAGCGTGCATACTCCAAACGCCCTTTTTTGTATGGATACGCAGGTTTTTATGCTCGTTGGCAATTTATGTCACTCACACCCTGGATAAACAAGTTTAAGTCATATCAAAACACATGTGTAACAAGAATATGTATTATATAATGTTCATGATAAGTAAAAATTACATGGAATTCTTGGGTTTTTCGTTTGGCAACAAAAGTTTCCCATTTTTCAGGTGAAATCAAATCTGCATACTTCTTTGGACGTTCTGATTCAACAAAATTTCCATCAGAATTCTTAAGAAACTTGTTCGATAAAAATGCTCGAAACCCTCTTAGTCTTTTTCCGGCCAATTAAAGACAATATTTTTTCCGCTCGTCACCAATGTTAAAAGACTTATGCGAACAAATTAACATATATAGAGTGTGTTAGTATAAGTAATTTAAAGACATAATCGTCAACAAAAACAAATAACTTCGCATATGATACTTGTATCTCACTCCATATGTTTTCTTTAGCGGGTTTCAACGATGGAGTTCTCCAATTATCACAAGTGATTGAAATTTGCGAACAAACAAGTGCCCCAATGTAACTTGTCAACATTGCACCATTAGGCTCAACTAACTGGTCTGTATCATTTCAATGTACATCATATTTTATACCTTTATCTCTTGCACGAATTATTTCCTTCATAATCGTTATTCCTCGTTTAATATCTCCTTCCACATCAGGTACTGATTCATTTCCATCATTTTTAGAAGTATCATGTGCATTTTCCTCGTTGCTAGCCATTTAAACTGTAATAAAGAAAAACATAAATATGAAATGACAAATATTAACATCCATAATCCATTGAATATATAAAATGACAAATATATAATTTTATTGAATGACAAATATATAAAATTTAATTGAATGACAAAATATATTTATTTTTACTAGTACCTTTTCTTGGTTGAAATATGGTTTGCTTGTCTCTTAACAACACAGGCGGATGAATTGATCCAAATTATCTCATTATGATCATTTCTAATATATGATTCATTCTCTCTAGTATTCTGATCTAGATCATTTATAATATACGATTCATTCCCAACATCAATATCACCTTGATGTCCAATGTTATCATCAATTACTTTGTTAAATAAAAGCACTATAGACCATTTCGTACTTCTCGGATCAGTGACATAAAACACTTGCTTAGCTTGCGTGACTAGAATAAAAGGCTCATCTTTGTACCCTATTCTATTAAGATCCACTTGCAAAAATCCTGACTTATCCATTCGTATGCCACTATTATTTTCAACCCACTTGCAACCAAATATAGGAATCTGAAACTTCTCATAATCAAACACCCAAATGCGCTCGATAACCCCAAAATATGACAGATTTTCATATTTGGGGTTTAAGTCCTTCACACTTGAAATGTGCATTGCTTCAGCTACCACGGTGACACCACTATTTTGCATAGTAATTTTATCACCTTGTTCTTTGGTATAAAATGTGTATCCATTAATTGCATATGCGCTATAAGAAAACACATGCAAACTTGGACCATATGCTAAACATCTCAACCTTTCTGTTATTTAAGCGGGATCTGAATAAAACTTTGAATAAATATGATCCTTGAACCATTTAAGGATGCATATTCATTTCGAAACAAAATACAATCATTTGGACAAGCATGTATCTTATCATAGCTTATGTCAATAGAGCACAACATTTTTTTGGCCTCATAGGTTCGATTGGGAAGAACATTATCATCTGGAAGCATCTCTTTCATAAGGACTAATAACTTTGTGTAACTTTTATCCGACCATCCATTGTTCGCCTTTAAGTTGTATAACCTTAATACCGCAGACAATCTTATGAGTTTAGTGCAACCTTTATACAACGGTTTCTTTGCATCGCTTACCAACCTCTCAGACATTTTGGGAAAATCTTGAAGATCTTCTTCAAGTGCTTCTGCAATCTCTTCGACTCGATCACAGTCGTATGTATCTGTGCCATTGTCCTTTGAAGCATAGGTCATATTATCCTCCAGTTCAACATTATCGTTACTTATCTCACCATGTAATATCCAACATGTATAACTTCGATCAATTCCACGCCTCTTTAAATGTGATTCCAACTGAACTGCGTCAATTGTCACGCCCCTAACAACAACCTAAGCAAGGACATGTGATATGATTGGGGTCTTTGGTATGTTCAACAGCAAACTTAACAAATTCTGATACCCCATTCTCGTACTCTTTTGACAATGGATTGAAAGACATCCATTTTTTATCCATGGTTTTTACTAAGTAAGCTAAACAAAAACACTAATTATTCACGCAACTATAGCTAACGAACAGTTATAGCAAACGCGCAAATTCAATCACACTTAATGTTTTAACTCAAGTAAGTCACAAAAAATCATAAATTCTAGCATAAATCAATCACCAAAATTATCAAATCCACATTTAAATTACCAAATATAACAACTTCATCACTTAAGCTCAAACAATCAACAACATCACAATATTCAACAATTTGTTCACGAATGTCATTCAAGTTTTAATCAACAACATCACCAATTATAAAAAATAAATTCACAATGTCATCACTATTCACCATCTTCAACCTTAACCATTAACAATTAATTTCATTATCATTTTCAATCAAAAATTCAATCAAAACAAAGTAATTATCACTATTCATCATCACTAACATTCAACATTAACTTGTAAAATTATTAACAGCAAAATTCCAAAGAAATTCACCACAAATATCATTATTCATCATCTTGAACCTTACTACAACAATGTCATTCAAACTTCCATTAAAGTCAAATAACAACAACATCACAATGTATTTCATGGTTTGGAAATTCAAAAAACAAATAAACAAATACCATGCAAATAACCTTGAAAATGAAGAAATACCTTCAAAAATGGTGGAGTGCAGCCGCAGAGTCGAACAGAGGGAGAAGGAGATAACTGTAGACGGGGGGTGCTATGGCGGAGAAAGTGGCACGACTGAAGCACGAATGAATGGAGGAAGATACGACGGTCGGAGGTCTGGTAGGGTTCAGAAAAGGTGCGTCTGAGAGTGAGAGAATGAAACAGAATGTGTGCAAAAAGTAAGAAGCGAAATATGAATTCTGTTTTAATTTTAGAAATATGACCTATAGTAGCGATTTTTAAAAGCGCTTTCTTTTCCTATACCTATAGCAGCGTTTTTTTTTAAAAAACACTTTCATATGCTAGACCTTTAGCAGCACTTCTGAAAAATGTTGTCTAAGGTGTGACCTATACACCCTCTATAGCAGTGCTTTTTTAAAGTGTTTTCTATTGTGTGACAGAGACACCCCATATAGCAACGCTTTTTTAAAGCGTTTTCTAATGTAGGCCTTTAGCAGCGCTTTCTATTGGTTACTCTATGTATGACCTTTAGCAGCGCTTTTCAAAACTGCTTTCTAAAGGCATACTTTAGCAACGCTTTTTTCCATTGTTTTTATTTATTTATTTTTAACTTTTAGCAGCACTTTTGAGAAAAAACGTTGTCTTTATAGTGTTGGTAAAAAGCACTTTTAGCGTAGTGCTAATTAAATAAAAGACTAATTTAACTATTAGATTAAATACAACTCAAGGGGTATAATTTGGAGTAATTTAAAAAAACTCTCTCTCTCTCTCTCTCTCTCTCTCTCTCTCTCTCTCTCTCTCTCTCTCTCTCTCTCTCTCTCTCTCTCTCTCTCTCTCTCTCTCTCTCTCTCTCTCTCTCTCTCTCTCTCTCTCTCTCTCTCTCTCTCTCTCTCTCTCTCTCTCTCTCTAAGTTAACATCTCCTATAAATTTTTTTTAGAAGGAGTATGTTAGCGTTTAATAACTAAAATTTTATTAAATATACCGTAAAGTGTAAACACACCTTTCATACCTGTTCTATTAATTTCTTTTATCTCTACTAGCGTCCAAACGGGCACTCCGTGCCCGTTTGTCCGCTTTTTTATTGCGCTAACGCGCAAAAATATTAACAACGTATTTTTTTATGTATGACAAACTCCTCTCTTATATCTCAATTACCCAAAATAATGTAATTTAGTAGTCACAATATATTAATGTTGTTTTACTCTCTTTTATATGACATTTTCGTTCTTCTTCCACCTCCCTCCGTTGTGTTTCTTCTTCTTCTTCCTTACACGCTCTGTACCTTCTTCTTCCGCCGTCCCTCCGTCGTTTCTTTCCACCGTTTGTCCGCTTTTTTTAATTGACACACATATTAAAATATAAACAGATATTTTTTAATCTAATGTTGTTTTTAATATAAATTATTTTTAATATAAACTTTGTGATATATTTCTTTCATGTGTATTTATATGTTTTTTTAAAAGCGTACGCGCAACAAATTCTAAAATATTTTATTTTCTTAGTTTTTGTTTTAAATTAAATAAATTGGCAACTTAAATCTTAAATTAGTAAGTATGACCTCTCTCAACAAAAAAAAAATAGTATATAAGAATTATTAAAAACCATGTAGAATAACTAATCTACATAACACAAAATAAAATAAAAATAAATCACGAATATTTTATTTGATGAGAATGTAAGTGGCTGAGTAAAACTACAATTTTTTATTTTACAAATAACTATTATTGTCTCAATTGACAATTATTATGTTTGAGAAAGTTATATGAAAAAAATAAAATTTTATTGATTAAAAAACAAACAACCAAGAGATTGATTGAGAACATAATTAAACATAAAATTTAACTAATTAATTTAAATTAGGAAAAATGTGAGATATATAAAAATTAAGTAAAAGAATTTAAATTTTTTTTTGGAATTTGTATTTTTGTTTCAATTTAATTAAAAGGCGTGAAAGGATATTTAAAAAAGAAGATAATTAAAATAATAAGTGGTTCAAGTTTTAAGAGTATTTATTACAAAAATAACTGCCCTATTTTCATACTTTTCTCAATGTATTTGTTTATAATTGGAGAAATAATATTAAGAAGCATAAACTTTTTCCAAAGATTCTTTTATTGATTTTAAGTAATACAATTAAAAAAAAATTGTAAGCAAAATGATTATAGTTGGTTATCATTTCGTTGTAACTGTCAGGAAAATTATCACATGCAATTATACATTGTGTAATGAGGCAACAATTATATGGTGTGTAGAAGAATAAGTTAGAAAAATAAATAAGCGAGTGACATAAATAAAAATTATATAAAAGAGAGTAAAACAACATTAATATTCAAAATAAGTTTGAAAATTCAAGAAATTTTTTGCACTAACAGTTAGTCCGCTTTTAGATACTACTATATTCTACCCATTCAACACGACAGTTAGTGAAATGAAAATTATAGTTTAATACGTACACTTTCACTGTTGTTCAAAATAAATGAGTATACCAGAGAAAATTTGCAAATATTAAAACATAAATGACGACCGACAGTTTCATAATTCAAAATAAATGAGTATACCAGATAAAATCTGCAAATATTAAAACATAATTGATAGTCACACACATATAAACACAACTCAAAGATTCAATAGTGAAAAGAGAGACAACTTACAATCTAAAGATTCAAAATTGGTGTGAAAGAGAAATTTGTAGTAACTACCAAAGAGAGAAATGATTTGCAAGTGAAAGAGAAAATTTGGCAAAAAATTAACGATAATTAAGTAAGAAAAATAGAAAACATAGAAGTTTTAAATTGAGAAATGAACAGTTATTATATAGAAGTTTTAAATTGAGAAATGAGTGGTTATTATTTAATTGGTGTATTTGGTAGTTTTAAAATAACGGTTAAAGGGCATAATAGGTAAACATAAAAGCTACACTAAACCATTGTTATTCCCTTTATATTGTTATAGATGCATTCAAACAATTCAGATTGTTAACAAATAGACACGTAGTCACACAATATCACTTAGCAATGGCAGAGAAAAACAATTTCTCTTCAAGAATTTTCAGGTTCAAGATTTTAAATTCAAATTGTTTGACATGTAGGAGAAAATATCAATTACGTGGGTGGTCATGAAACTCTACCTAAGATATTTATTTTTGAGCATTGCAATTCCTACCTCAATTTTTACCATTAAATATTCACACCAAACACTATTTATTGTATTTATACAATAGATAATATTTTTATTTTTTAATAAATAAAAAAATTAATATTTATAAAAAATGTTTTTCATTTTAAAATTAGTTTTATAATACAAATGTAAAACGCGTTTAATTAATATGCACTGTATAAAATTATTTTACAATGTCAATCAACCACTCTCATATATCTTATTACATGAGACTGTAAATTTTAAATTTATTATATAACATAACAGATTAATAAATTCCTATTAGATGAGAGTGTAAAATTTTACTCGGACACTTCATAACAATTAAACTCATATAAAATTTATCATTAATAAATTTTATTATTGTGTTAACCATAAAAATATAGGTTATTAATCACATATTTTACTTAAAATTTATTAATCAAATTTATTATTTTATTAATCAATAAATTACATAAAATTTACCAAATTCTAACATTAAAACATGAAATATAATAAGCAATTATTAATCAAGTTTGGATATAAAATTATAAAATATATATAATAAAATAAATAAAATTGGTTAATAAAATTAAAGAATAATTATTATATTTTTTATTTTAATGTCCGAATTTATATAATTTATTGATTAGAAAAATAGTAAATTTGATTAATAAATTATAAATAAAATTTATAGTTTATAATCTATATTTTGGTGGTTAAAATAATAATAAAATTGATTAATAATAATTTTTATATTTGAGTTATAAAAATATTTTTTATAAATATTATTTTTTTAACTATTAAAAAAATAAAAATATAAATACCATAAACAATATATGATATATAGTAGTATGTGATATATGTATTGGATGTAAATAATGAGTGTAAGAATAACATTATTGTGATCACATTTTTCATATACAATATTCTAGTTCTAGTAAGCTTTAGAGAACATATTTGGAAAAAAGAAAAAAAGCAAACCACATATAGAAAAAGTTGAAAAGGAATCAAAATTACTAACGAATTGAATTGAAGAGCACATTGTTTTCATCTATTGTAGTGGAGTGACTTTTGAGCAGCCATGGAAATTAATCACATATTATTGCATTTTTGTGTGTTTCTAGAAGAAATATCTTGCTATATGATGTGAGCTGTGGGGCTGATGGCCACAAATAAGAAAGATCTGTTTGTTTGAAGTACTAGTGGACGTGATACGAATACGACAGCATCTTCCAGAATCTAATTGATAAAAAATTTCAATAAGAGATGAGAGAGAAGATTAGCTTCTAGATACTACTACTGTTTATTTGGAAACTACTTCTAGACAAAAAGACACTTGGAGAACACGTAATAATATAATAATACTCAGTTGCTAATCAATGTAAAATACGTATATGTTGGAGTATATGTTTTCTTTTCTTCATATTATTATATGTTGTTTACAATTTGATACATAAATTTATAAATATTATTAATTTATTAATTTTATATGATACTGTATCATTAATTATATTAAATGGAGAGAAAGAAAAGAATAATCGTTAATGGTATAGTCCTTCCTTCTCACCATAAATGTCACTAATTCTTTTCACACACATTTAAAAATTATAATTAAAATAGAATAATATTTTGGATTAAATATATGATACCTTCCGAAGAGATTTAGTTTTACCTCTACAAATTTTGTTTTTATCCTCCCTTATCAAATCCAAATTCCATTAATAAAGACTTTTGTGTCACTATTTCGCTGACTGTGTAAGTGAAACCTCCTAGTTGACATCTGATGGATGACTGACTGGACTATTTAATGTTGCATTTTATTAAAATAAAAAATTGCTTGCTGACTGGATCATTAAAATATGAACTCAGAAATAAATTCTTTTCTTATTTACCCCCATGAAAAATTATGGCTCAGAATTGGGAATTTCACCCAAAATAGTAACCTGAGAAGGTGAACACGGCCGGAGAAGACGAATGCACGGCGGAGCAAGGCCAAGACGCAAACGAAATGTCACATGTTAGTTTGGTTTACTGTCGCTCTTGTTTCAAAATGTAGTTTGTTTTACGGTTGTTGTTATCTTTAATTTTGGAATATGCAAGTGCTTAACGTTTTTTTTTCACCATGGAGAGGAGTTTGTAAGGTTGATTGATAGTGAAAAATTTTACAGGACTGGTGCTTCGACCACAGTGTCTCGGCAAGCCATTGATAAGTAGTCAATGGTTAACATTAATGATGATGCTTATGATTTTGCTGCATACGCTTGTGCGGCCCAAGTAGATGGGGAAATGTTTGTGGAACATGATTTCAATGGTATAGAAGTCACAATTAAGAGTCCTAAGTGTGTGAATGAAATGGTAAAGTTAGATGGAAGTGATGAAGAGAAAGTTGAGGGGATTGAATGATAGTGAGAATGAAAGAACCACTGCTAATGCAGATGGATTTGATGGAATTGATGTCTCTATACCCATTAGTGAGGGTCAAATAGTAGCTGAATTGTTAACTAGTTCCAATAAGAAGAAATGAGAAGATGATGAATATGTTAGTGATGAGCTGGAGAACCATGATCCAGATAATTCTGAAGATGATAATGGGCCTAAGTTTGAGAAGTTTATGAAAGACCAACTTATTAAAAAAATTATGCTTAAGTGGGGTATGTAATTCAATTCTCTAGATGACTTTAGATACGCGATTCGTGAGTGGTCAATTTAAATGGTATGGAAATTACTTTGTGAAAAATGAGAGTGACATGGTAAGGGTAGAATGTTGGGATAAATATGATTTTTTAATGCTATGCTCTAAAGTGGGACATAAGCACACTTATGTCATTAAGATTATAAAAGACAGCCACACATGTGCTAGGGTTTTGGATAATAGATATGCAAAATCAAGGTGGGTGGCCAAGGCAGTTGTGAAGAAAATAAAAACATCTGAGACAATTAAGATTTGTGATATTATTCAAGACATGAGACAAAATTACTATACCAGAATTATTGTGGCTAGGGCATGGAAGACAAAGCTGATAGCAAAGAAGATAATTGGAGGAGATGCAGACAAGCAATATGCAAACTTATGGAGATATGTTGTTGAGTTGAAAAGGGTCAATGTTGGGAATACTTTAAATATCAACATTTGACAGACCAATCTCATCAATTCAACCAAGGTTTGGATCTTTTTACTTTTGTTTTGATGGATGTAAAAAAAGATTCATAATGGATGCAGACCATTTGTTGGGGTTGATGGGTACCATTTGAAGACCAAATGTGGTGGTCAACTTTTAATAGTTGTGGGTAGGGACCCCAATGACCAATATTTCCCATTGGCCTTTGCTGAGTCTTTTGATGCAACAATTTTAGTAGCTAGTGATAAAGCTATACTAACCATGTGTTAATGGATTAGAAAGTACTTAATGAACATGAGGCAAGTCAACATGATGGTTCTGCTCCACAAAACCAACCAGCTGATGCAACTCAACATGATGCAGTTACACCAGATATAGAATTGTTTGGAGATATTTCTGATGAGATGATATCAATCATACCTGACATCAACACATCAAATCCAACTATGCAAACAACAACTAACATCAGTTTAACAAGTTCCAAAAGGAAAGGCAAAGCTAAAGACAAACAAGAAGGAAAACCAATGAAAAAGAGTTCAAGTGAGAGAATTAAACTGAAATGGTTTCAAAAACCAATGATAGGGCATGGTTCAAACCCTAACAAACCCATGTATTTGTTAGAAGAAGAAGGAGGTATTCTGACAGAAGAAGGCAATGGATCAACCAAATCTCAAAATGCAAATAAGGATATAAAGAAATCTCCAAAGAAGAAATCAAAGAAGTAGTGCACATTATGTTATGACCTTTTGTGATCAATTATATCCTTATGTAATGACTTATGCAATTTTAATGTCTTTTTGTAATGATTGTAATGCACACTTTGTGTGCCATTTTCTAATGACTTATGCAGATTTTGTGTGCCATTTTGTAATGAATGTAATGCACACCATTACTACCATTTTGTAATGACTAATGCACACTTTTGGTGGCATTTTGTAATCATCTTATGAACTAATCATTTCAATACCTTATATCACAATCATTGATTGATAAAAAAAGTTAAACATTTCATTAATACAAAGCAATTTTACAAATGTGTTCATAAGCTTCAACATGATGAAAATACATTAGACTGCATAACTTCCAAATACATCAAACTACGTAAAATTACAATGACATGAAAATTACATTAACTTGTACAACATTGCAAAAATCAACCAAGAGATCACAAGTGCCATCTTCAAATTTAAATATTTCTTCTTTTGAACTTCAATCTTCATCTTGGCTTTTTCTAACTTCTTCAATGTGATTTCTAATTTCACATTTGCCATCTCACAGTTTTGGCAACTTCCTTGAATGAGAATTCTCTTTCCTAGAGTCTCCAATTTCATCATCCCACACAAACAGGTCACAACTATTCCCATTCTACAAACACAAACAACATTTACACAACAATGAATATCTTAAACATCACTTTTGATTTTAAGCAACATTTACAAAAACACGACTCTTACCCATGCGTTGCGACATCTCCAGAATTTCCTATTACGATTTTGAACATTGTTGGTTACTCACATCTTCATTGCATGATCACATCCACACCTGGGTAAAGCTGGAAATCCAATGGAACGTGTGCTGCTTCATCCAACCGAGTTGCTTCAAACCATGTTATGTTATACGCAAAATCGTACTAGTGAGAAGAACGAACGAATAAACGAATTCAGAAGAATGAAAGAAGAAGAACAAAAATGTGAAGGGCAGAACAAAGCCCTATGGTGAAGAAGAAGAAGAACGAAGCAAATGAAGAAATGCACGGTCATCCTATCAATGTGGCATTAAATGGTCCAGTTAGCCAACCATCAGATGCCAACAAGGAGGTCTCACTTACACAGTCAACGAAATAGTGACACAAGGGTCTTCAGTGGTGAAATCTGGATTTGGTAAGGGGGGATCACATAAAAAATTCCTGTAGGGGGTGAACCAAAACTCGCTATAATGGAAGGGGGTAACATAAATGTAATCTTAATATTTTTATCAAATTTATCAAGCATTGATGTATTCATAATTATTATATAAACTAAATTATAATAATTTGAAAGAGATTTGCATAATATACAACACAATAAAAAAATGAAAGTGTCTCATAAAATCAATCTAGTTGATAGAATTAGAGACATCCAATTATAGAGTTGAGGGTTCGAAACTATTATAAGCTAGAATAAAAAAATAGTAGAGATCGAATAGAACCGAGTTTCGATGTGGTGGAGTGAACTTTTGATACAGAGGGGCGTAGGTTGGCCTACAAATTTAGTATTTTAATGTCCAAATTAGTGAATGAGCGAGGAAGATGTATGAGTGCATGAATGAGAGAATATTTGAAATGGCACATGTTCGATCACATCTAACTGTGGGAGATGCGCTGGAGGCCAAAATCATATGTCTTCCACTGGGACCAGGTCCTAAATGTTACACACGCCTTTCCATGTGATGCCTAATGTCGGTCCTTTCATATTGACCCATAGTAAATGCCCACAGAGCTTTTGATCTTACTCGTGGAATGATGGTTTGTTACACATGGTCTGGTTCAAGTTCTGGTGTAAGGAAGTAGGACAACTATGATGAAACATCAATAACATTGGGAAAATGCGTGTTAAATATCCCCTCATGATTATCTAACATTTCACAAGGGATTTTTGACGCATGGCCCCACATCAGGTAGCAATGATGTCTTCTTGTACTAAAGTATTCGAGTATTCTGAATAGTCTGATGCAAGATCTGAACCATTGATGGTTCACCCTTCTCAATGTCTACTAGTGTCCCTTCATGAATATTTATTTCCTCTATTGGTTTATGCATCCCTTTTAATGACTTCGAGGGGAGTGTTCTAAATCATTTGGAAATCGCTCCTTCACAACTTCACCAAGTGAGTTTGGCTTAATCAAAGTCGTCATGTACTAGTGTTAGTAGAAAAAAAGCATTCCAAACTTGACATATTTTTTTTCCATTTCTTTAAAGTCCAATGGAGTTTTGACGAGTTGGCACAGGGTCAAGGTTCAATTTACCTCAGGAAAAATAGAAAAATGTTCGAGATGTATTCTGATAGTATGAAAAAAATCAAGGTTTGGTATAATCTAATTACCCATTACCAAAGTATATCACGCTAACATATGCAACATAAAAGTTGAGCCACCTTTCCGATGTTTGGATCAATTTCCAAAGTTCTGGTGTTAGAGTCATTTCTTGGTGGACGTCAGATCTTATCTCTACAATTTGGACGACATGACTTAGGAATAGACCTATCTGAAGAGGAAATTGGCACAGTTCTTTGAGGATTTGGCTTTTGTTGATGATATTGTTCCTTTTGGGGCTTTGCTAAAGAAATAAAAGAAACAGTTCATAGAAACTCGTTTGTTAGTAGAATCTGTTACTAAAGAGGAGAGTCACAACATATTTGGTGAGTGATGTAGAAATTTTCTTGTTTTTTTAAAGCTTTCTTGGTGACTATTTTCTCAATTTATTATTCTCTAGTTTGTAGATAAGATGAAATGCCATAAGAAGTTACTACAAATAAAGAGGACTCATAGATATGTCTATTTGCATTCAGGGGCCATTAATATGCCAGATATTAGGGGAGCTCCAATTATGGGGTTCTCTACCAGTGCATCCACTATCAACCTTCTTATCCCGGTTCAATCAGAGGTTCGATGCAAATGTGGCCAGCTCACAGTGAGAGGTATTTTTACGCTCCATTAAATTATAACTTTGTATCTCCAAAAGGCCTTTTCAAAATTGATATCCAAATCAAGTTCATATTAAGAAATCCTTTTCTGAGCATGGATAAGGTTAGATTGGCCATTAGCTTCAATTTCTTGTTGAACTTCTTTCAGATTTTCCTCAATATTTTTGACAATGGTTTAAACCTAAGCAAAGTTATTTTTTTCCCAATATTTAAGCTTGACCTTAAGGGTTTTGATATTTTTATCAAATATGTACATAGGGAATCCCAACATATTAGTCTCCCAAGATTGAGCAATAATGTTGTGACAATCATTGTGAAGAGACCACATGTGCATAAACATGAATTAAAAGGAAAACCTTGCTTAACTTATCTCAAAGGTGAATGTAATAAGGTAATGATAAGATATAGTCTAAACTATATGTGTACAAGAGACTGAGGAGTACATGTCAATTCAATGAAGATTACAAGTAACCATATCCAATCTCTTATGAGTTAAAGCATTTTCTTTTCTCCTATCAAGTGAACCAGTTTTCAATTGCGTGAATGTGGATGAGGTGATTGGTATTATACTAATTAGTTAAATCTTTAGTGAGAAGCTTAAAACATTGGTTTGAGCTATTATATTCGTGAGCTCTAGAAATATCATTAAAGTCATCAATGAAACACTAAGGAATTGAAGTATTGAGATGTTCAAGGGTATTCCATAGTTTTCTTCCATGAATATAGCTAGTAGAGGTATAAATATATGTTAAAATAAAGTTTTATTTTGGTATTTGATAATCCTGTAAAAGATCCTCTTCAAAGTTTAGACGATGAGAATTAACGTCGATGGAAATAACTTTCAACCTTGATGATGGTGACCTAACCAGAGAAACATCTCATGCCTCATCAACAAAAAGATACTCAAGATTGAAGTCTTATATGATCAGGAGCAATTTAGCAAAGAATCTTGAAAGCCTCATATAAAGCATGCAAGCATGCTAGGTCATGTATGTCTCTCTGTCTGAGTGATTTGAGTATTGTAAAAGTAAGGAAGTAGCTTAAAAGTACTAAGAAAACTTTCTCTCTCTCTCTCTCTCTCTCTCTCTCTCTCTCTCTCTCTCTCTCTCTTCTTTCTCTCTCTTTCTCTCTCTCTCTCTCTCTCTCTCTCTCTCTCTCTCTCTCTCTCTCTCTCTCTCTCTCTCTCTCTCTCTCTCTCTCTCTCTCTCACACACACACACACACACACACACACACACACACACACACACACACACACACACACCTAAAGTAGTTTTTCAAATGTTTTATCTTGAAAATTATTTTCTAAGATAAGCCAAGTGATTAAAAAGTTGTCCAAATCTTTTTCAAAATATTTTTGAACTAACTAATCGATTGGTAAGTTGTGTCAATCAATTGGCAAAACATTTTTGAGCCAACCAATTGATTGGAGCATGAATCCAATCGATTGGGGAAGTGATAATCAATTAATCAAGAAATTATGACATCACATTAATGACTTGCAATGACTATATATACAATATTTTCTATTTGGGCTTGCTATTCGATTAAGAATGAGTTTGTCAATCGATTGGAGTTTTGTGCCAATCGACTAGCTCATTAATTCAGCCCATGGATCATTTCCTTTTTTAAAGTTTCCAACTCCTGTATAAATGAGGCTCTCCTTCATTTCTTTCCACGCCACTTTGCAATGATTTACATATTATTTAGAATTTATCTCTCTAAGTTTTCTCTCCCTCTCTCTAGAAAATATTCCCTTCACATAATATTGCCTTAGTACTTACAGTGAAAATTTGCTTGTGAGGAATAACTTTGTAAGTGGCCTTGCTGTTTGTTTAAATATTGGGAGTGTGATACTCTTGAGAAGATTGAGTTTGGTTATTGAGATAAACAAGTCATAAAATTTATGTCGTGGTTTATTAAAGTTTGCTAGAAAAGTTCTGTTTTGGTTATTAAGATCAGCCTAAAAATGCCTATAAAAGTTCTAGCTTAGCATGTTGTAAAAGTTATTTATGGTTGGGGATAATCCTGTAAAAATATTAAGATCATCTTGCACAAAGTTTTGCGGGCATAACCAATTAAAGCTCATAAACTTTATAGTCAAAATCTCAAGAGCTCTTGGGGACAGAATTAGGCCAACGTTTGGCCAAATCTGGATAACTCTTTGGTGCAATCTTTCTAACCTTATCCTTTTTATTTAATTCCACTATAATTTATTCAAACAAAATTACTAACATGATCTTAATCGAGAAAAGTATAAAATCGATCAAGAATTTTAAAAACTATAATTCACCCCCTCTTGTGCTTAAGGTCTCTTGTCCAACAAGTGACATTATAGCCTAACTTCTGTTAAAGACTAATTGTCTCAGGAGGAAAAGTGACTTCAATCTATTCATTAAATAAACCCACATTCTTTAATAGAGAAGGGTATAGTTTGTGTAAAGAGAAAATGAAGTTTTTCATAGAAGGGATGGATCGTGGTATTTGGAAGGATGTGAATGAAGATCTATTTGTTCTAACACATAATTTAATAGTGTTGTAGAAAACAAACTTAAAAAGGATTGGACTAAAAACTATAAATAAAATGTGTAGTGCAGTTTGAAGGTTAAAACTCTCATCACTACCGCTCTCGATCTTTATGAGTTTTTGCGATTCATTCTACGAAACTTCAAAATAAATGTGGGACATCCTCCAAATTACCCATGAAGGAACTATTGAGGTAAAAGGGCAAAACTAGGCACATTAACCCATGAGTATGAACTCTTTAGAAAGAAACCCAAAGAGATCATAAATCAAATGCAAACAAGATTCCCATATATCGTGAGTCATATGAAAACTCTAGGAAAAACGTTTTTAAATGAGGAACTAGTTATGAAAATTCTTATAAACCTAAACCGTAGTTGGCAGCCCAAAGTCATTGCGATTTCTAAATCTAAGGATTTAGTGACTATGGACACACATACTCTTTTTTGGAAAATTGCAGGAACATGAGATGAAACTAACAAATCTTACCGATAACGAAGAAGATGACACGAAAAAGAAGAAAATTATTGCACTAAAAGCCATAAGAAATAAAGATATGGAGTCAGAAGATAAATAATGTCAAAGTAAAAGTAATGGATTGATGGAACTCATGTTTCGTAAATTCAAAGAATTCCCAAAGCATGAAAAAGAAACCTAAAGGCTCCATAAGCACAACGAAGAGAGTTCCTCATTCATTCCTACATGCCATCAATGAGGATAGAAAGGGTATATAAGAACAAAATTCCCTAAAAAACCGAGAAGAAACCAAAATCATAAACAGTTCAAGAAATCCAAAAAGAGAGGATACATATCCTAAGATAATGATGATATGGAATCTTCATACAAATAAAAAGCAAACCTTTGTCTCACAACAGATCATCAAGACGGTGAGGTAACCTCTCATTTTTTCTATCAAGATTTACTTCGCATTTGTGAGAAGCTAACAAAAGAAACAAGTAAATTAGAACAAATTATATCTACCTCCAAAGATACTATATTTTCCCTTGATTTGAGAAATAAAATTATGTTGGAAGAAATAGAAATTCTTAGAAAAAGATAATATGATCTAATTCAAATATCTTCCTTATCTCATAAAGCCTCAGACAAATATATCAAGTGTGATATATTTTACATTTGGAAAAATAAAATTGATGATTTTCAAGACTCCCTTGATAAATTCACTAAATGAACATACAACTTAAATCTTTTGTTAGAAAACCAAATGGCGTCTTACAATAAGATTGGTCTTGGATATGAACCTAAGAACAATAGTAAAAACTTTAGCAATATTTGCAATTCCCAACCTACATCTAAATGCAAAACCCTAAAATGTAATTACTGTAATAAAGACGACCATATTGTCATGTTCTGTTTTATCAAAAAGAGTCATGAGAGAAAATAAGGATTCTTCTTTCATACTTTTATAAAGAGCATTGTGAACATAAAAATAGAAAGGTGCATGCTCATAATATGCATTCCACTAACATAATAGGACCCAAAAAGATATGGATACCAAAGATAGAAAAGTCAATTTGTGATGCAAATGTTGATATTAATATGTGCTCTTCAAGTGACACAATTGAGAAAATAAACATGATACGTTGTTCCACTCATATGAGGAAAGAAATCTCTTTGCATAATAACAATAAGACAAAAGCATTGAATCTTTGAGTTTTTGTAAAATCCCTAATATTACTCTTTAGTTGTTCTATTAAAGCTTTATTGCAGAAATTACTTAATACTAAGTAAGTTGTGTAACAAAGATAATAGAGTATGTTCAATTCTTTTATATGCATGGCCTTTAAAAACCTTAATCTAAATATTTTAAACCTCCTTTTGAAAAGACCATGACTATATAAGAACTTATACATATTACCTTTGGTGAACTAACCACTAGTAGGTAGAAGCAAAAGTTGTCAATTATGCATGTATCCCGGGAAAAAAAATATCCTTGGAAGATGATGATAAAGGAAGTTCTAAGTCCAAATGGAAAGATTCAAGTTGAAGAAGTCGACTTAGATAATCAATTTCTAAGAATGGAGGACCATTAAGGGCCATCTCATTCACAATTTAAATGAAGATATTTCTAAGGAAATCACTTCTCAACACTCACTTAGCAAGATTGAAATTGAAAGATGGGGGAGCATTTTGTACTATCTTAGATGTTGACATTGAAAGTGTCATTTAACGACTGTGATTAAGGAAATTATTAGAAGGATAAGTTGGTAAATTTGTAATAGATGTATCAGTCCCATAGTTGAACCAACTATCATATCAAACGATTCATAGAGAAGGAAAATCGACAATGGTTTATTGTTCCCTCGAAAGAGGAAACTTCTCAAGTTACATTGAGATTTTGAGGTAGTACAATTTTAGATATTGAAAAATCATAAAAATTTGATTGATTCTATAGTAAGTGATTTATTAATCTCCTAGTCAATTAAATTTATTTTTTACTAACTTGTGGCTAAGTTTTAAGGGATTTTGGAGCAAAAGGGTGCCAAATGCAGTACGCCTTAAGACCAAAATTAGTTTAAGACCCAAAGAAAATGAAAGAAGTTGTCCAAAACAATCCTAAGGGAAAATAACTATCTCTTTGGAGAAATCCGAGCAAGAAAGAAGTAAACAAAAAAAATTCTCTTTTGGTTTAGAAAGCTTCAACGAATTTTAAGTTATGTTCGAGAAAAACTCAAAGGGAAGAAGTTCTCCAAAACTTATCTACCGATTGATTAGAAACCTGGATATTACCTTCCATGGAGAGAAATAAATCTTTGATTCTATTTTTTACTTCTTACTCTGGACTGCTCCTATTCAACTCTATAAGGTAACTAGTTCCTTTTATTTGGGATCTATGTGTTTTGATTATTTTTTACATTTTTAATTATAATAAAAGGGGAGAAGTATATTCTCAATGGGAGTAGAGTATTCTCTCAGCTTAATTGAGTGGGAGTTTAATCCCTCCAAATATACTTATTTATTTCTTTTACCACCTCCCCTGAAAAATGTTTAGTCATCATAAAAAAGGGGGAGAATATGGATATATGTGCTTGTAGGCATAGATTTGACAATCTTGTAAAAGATCCTCTTTGATGTATTGATGATGACAACGATAATTAAAGTCTGTGGCAATAGCTTTCAACCTTGATGATGGTGATCTAACCAGAGAAAATATCACGCCTCATCAACAAAAAGAGACTAAGAATTAAAGTGCATATATGATCAAGAGAAATCCAACAAAGAATCTTGAAATCCTTAGATAAAGTGTGAAAGCTCGCCAGATCATGTTTTCCTATCTGTCTGAGTAACCCATGTATTATAAAAGTAAGGAAGTAACTTATAAGTACTAATCTAACCAGAGAAAATATCATGCCTCATCAACAAAAAGAAATTTAAGATTAAAGTGCTTATATGATAAGGAGAAATCCAACTAACCAGAGAAAATATCACGCCTCATCAACAAAAAGAGACTAAGAATTAAAGTGCATATATGATCAAGAGAAATCCAACAAAGAACCTTGAAATCCTTAGATAAAGTGTGAAAGCTCACCAGGTCATGTTTGCCTATCTGTCTGAGTAACCCATGTATTGTAAATGTAAGGAATAACTTATAAGTACTAATCTAACCACAGAAAATATCATGCCTCATTAACAAAAAGAGACTTAAGATTAAAGTGCTGATATGATCAGGAGTAATCCAACAAAGAATCTTGAAATCCTCAGATAAAGTGTGAAAGCTCGATAGGTCATGTTTGTTTGCCTGTCTGAGTGATCCATGTATTGTAACAGTAAGGAATTAGCTTATAAGTACTAAGGTAACACACACACACACACACACACATACACACACACACACACACGCACACACACGCACACGCACGAATGCAAGGACACACAATATATACATACATACATACATATATATATATATATATATATATATATATATATATATATATATATATATATATATATATATATATATATATATATATATATATATATATATATATATATATATATATATATATATATATATATATATATATATATATATATATATATATATATATATATATATATATATATATATATATATATATATATATATATATATATATATATATATATATATATGTGTGTGTGTGTGTGTGTGTGTGTACACACACACACACACACACACACACAGATATATATATATATATATATATATATATATATATATATATATATATATATATATATATATATATATATATATATATATATATATATATATATATATATATATATATATATATATGCATAACCAAGGATTGAATAGGAGCAGTCCAGAGTAAGGAGTAAAAAATAGAACTTATACAAGATTTTTTACTCCTTACTCTGGACTGCTCCTATTCAACTCTATAAGGTAACTATTGCACACATATATACACATATAGCTATTCTTCTCTTACAATTGTCAAAGAATTGACCTGTGCGGTTAAAATGTGTGCAACAGTCTGGTAATATTTCATATTCCAACTCTACAAAAAGGAAAATCTCACCCTTTCAACAAGCACTTCATACCTTAGTTCCTTAAATAAGTTCAAGTCTATATGTACCCAAACAAAGTGTTCAAACGCTTTGTCAAAAGACAATTTATTAGAGTTTGGTTCAATGCATATTGGTGTACAAAGCTACTAAAAATCATAAAAGAGGATCTTAGACCTCCAATATTCTTGAGAAAGACCATGAATTCAGATCCACACTAGTGTCGACGTCTATTTTTGAAAAAGGGAATAAAGCCTTTACTTCAAGGGAAAATTATTAATAAAGTAGACTTCAAATTTCATGAGCTAACTGACTTAACATGTCAGATATCTTCTAGGGAGGATAAAGAGAATTCAAGTATCCTTTTGCCAACAAAATTACTCCCCCTTGTCAATGAAGTTTCAAAGTAAAGGTAACTTGAGACACAAATTAGTTATAGTGAATGAAGTTGAACTTTTTACCCAAATCACTCTACCATGGAGATTATACTTGCAAGCTTCAGGGTCTAACTGGTATTCCTCTTTTAGGATAACGATAACTAAGATATCCTCTTTTACACAAAATTTCAACAACTGACTTAAAGGAATGTTACCTACGTTATTAACAACTTTAACAAATGATTTCAATTATTAGGTTTAGTTGGTTTGATGACAAGTAAAATATTACATTTTCAACCGCAAAGAAATAAAGCCACATACTACGGAATACAACTTAAATACTCTTTTATGAATAAAGCCACATACATTTTCAACATAACCGTTAAAATTTCTATACTCTTTTATGATTAAAGAAAATTTCTCTCCTTAAAACTTTTACAAGCATATTACGGAATACAATAAATAAAGTAAATATTAATTTTATTATTTTCTCTTAAATATTAAATTTCTTTGAATGAAAAAATTATCCTAAACCGTAACTCTGTAAGTTAGAATATTATTTCTTATTATACTATTTATGAGTATTTATTAATATTTCTCCGCATTTGTTTAGAAATTAAACATAATAATAATGTCATGAAAATTGTGTAGTCAGTTGTTTAAAAGTTTAAAAGATGTTCTATTCAACACAAAACTTTCTATTTTTACTTAATTAAAAATAATTTTGTAAAAATTAGTCTAAAATTTTCTCTTACATTTTAAAGTAAGTATTTTCTAAATGTGTAAAATAGTAAAAGAATTTATAATAACTTAGAAAGGAGAGAGTATCGAATTATATTTATTACATGTTTCTCATTATCATAAATACAAACGAAATATAATATTGTAAGAACTATGAACTTAATATTAATTTAAAATGCAATTGGAAACGATAATTATAAATGAATTTAATTTTGAAACAATTTTCTTACTAAAAGTGACATTTATTTTTTTTAAAGAAATGAAGAGAATGTTAATCTCAAATATAAGAGTGTGACTAACAATCATTCGAATTCTTAATGGCTCTTTTTTTAATGGACTAGTAAGTCCTAATAAGAAGTCCAACGCAACTTTCTTTACATGGGCTTGCATTGCACCATGATATAGCACCATGACTCAGTAATCAATATTTCCAATCTATAAAACCATAATATTGAATTAGAAGAAAAAAATGAATTTGAGTCTCCTAATAAGAATTTCAATGAATTCAGACCTCTTTGTTTTATCTTTATAAAAATAGATCTTTCTTCTTTGTATTTTTAGAAACAGCTTTTCTGAAAATATTTTTTAAAATATTAAAAAAATTCACATTTGTTTTTTTTTTATAAATTGATATACTAATTTTGATATCTTATAACATAAATATACATTACTGAAGATCAAAACACAATCAAAATCGTAATTTAAAAAAAAATTATATTTCAAAAATGATTTTTATTAAAAATTATTTGAAATAGTTTCAAAATTAAGTGATTTTTTGAAATTTTGATATTCAAAATTTTTTTCAATAAAATGATGAAATATCTAAAATAATATTTTATGAACAACTATTCAAATCAAATTTTTATTTGAAGTTTTTATTAAAAAATTATTTGTAATTTTTTTTAATAAAAATATGTAACATTATAAAAATCATTTTTAAAAAAGTCAATATTGTAACAGATGTGTTGAGTATGAAGTCGTTGCATATGGCAATGCTGATGGTTTGAGAATTGGAATTAACTGAGCAATTCAGAGACATGAGCTTGGTGTGTAAAGAGACACATATCAGTGTGAAGTTAGGTATGTTGAAGTTGACAAATGGTACTTGAAGAAGTCAGAGAAGGTCAGAAAATCGACTTGGGATTGATTGACCAGTTGGTGTTAATCAATCAAGGTAAAAGAGATAATTTCAGAGTCGACAAGAATGATGTGATGAGATTTAGAGACAGGGTTTGTGTACTAGAAGTTAAGAAGAGTATTCTTGAGGAAGGTTATATAAGTGGTATGAGTATTCATCTCGGTGCCACTAAGATGTACCATGATTTAAAGAGGCTGTTTTGGTGGCCAGGAATGAAGAAGGAAGTAGCTCAGTTTGTCTAAGCTTGTTTAACTTTCCAGAAGTTGAAGATTGAACATCAGAAGTCGTTGGGTCTAATGCAACCGTTGAGCATTTTTGAGTGGAAATGGAACAACATTTCCATGGATTTTGTGACGAGTTTCTGAAAGAGGACGAAGGGATGTGATTCTATCTGGTTATCATTGATAGACTGACTGGATCAATTCATTTCATTCCGATTAAGATCAGTTATCCATTCTAGAAGTTGGTTGAAGTGTATATTGAGAATGTTGTTAGCTTGCATGATATTCTTTCGAGTATTGTTTCTGATAGAGATCCGAGATTCACATCAAGGTTCTGGAAAACTTTGCAAGAAGTGTTGAGTACTAAGCTGAAGTTGAGTTTAACTTATCATCTACAGACGGACGATCAGACAGAGATGATTATCCAGTCTTTGAAGAATTTGCTAAGAGCTTGTGTTATAGGGCAAAGAGGCAACTAAGATAGTTATTTACCATTGGTTGAGTTCACTTACAACAATAGTTTCCATTATAGTATTGGAATGACACCAGTTGAGGCTTTGCATTATAGTAGGTATATGACACCTTTGTATTGGTGTGATTTTGGCGAAAGGGTTGTGCTTGGACATGAGATTGTTCAGCAGACTACTGAGAATATCAAGATGATCCAAGCGAAGATGAAAGCTTCACAGAGTTGCCATAAGAGTTATCATAATAAAAGGAAGAAAACACTTGAGTTCCATGAGGGAAATCTTGTGTTTTTGCGAGTTACTCGGATGACTGGTGTTGGTCGGGCTTCGAAGTCTCGAAAGCTCACGCCGCATTTTATTGATCCTTATCAGACTATGAAGAGAGTAATAGAAATGGCCTATAGAGTTGTGTTACTGCCATTCCTTTTGAATCTTCATGATCTCTTTCATGTGTCTCAGTTGAAGTACGTTCTTGATCCGTCTCATATGATTCAAGTGGAAGATGTATAAGTTATAGAGAACTTGACCATTGAGACATCTCCCTTGAGATTAGAGGATCACAAAGTGAAGCACTTGAGAGACAAGGAGATTAGGTTGGTAAATATGGTGTAGGGAGGACCTGTTGGTGGAAGCATGATGTGGGAGCTGGAGAGTCAGATGAGAGAGTCGTATCCTACTTTGTTTCCTTCAGGAAATTTTCAAGGCGAAAATCCTCTAAGTAGGGGAGAGTTGTAACACCCCAAAATTTTATTAATCTATTTAATCAGATTATTCGTGTTTTTATTTAATTATTTAGTATGTATTGCACTTTTAATTAAGGATATTATGAGTTGTATGTGTATGTGGAGTATGTGGGGGTGTAGTGAGAGTATTGGTGGATTGATAGAATGATTAAAATAATTAGAATTAATAATTATTTTTAATTAAATAATCAAAATAAATAGAAATATAGGTTTTGGATAGAAAATAAGAACTAAGAAGAAATAAGGGAAGTGGTGAGAATTATGAGAAGGGTTAGGCTAAATTGTAATTAGCAAAAGATTACATTTGGTTTTTAGAGATAAAAATGAGTTAGTGAACATCACAATATTCTCAAACAACTTTATGTACAAACACTTGTAATAAGAATCAGATGAAGAATGTTTTAGATAATCATGCATGATACAAGAAGGTTTTAGATGAAGTGAGAGATGAAATTATGAGAAATTTAAAATAGTATAGTATAAATTACAATGAGGACCTTATTTATGTTCACTTGTCTCAAATATTCACTCGAATTTATATGCTAAACCTTCTTGATCAACTTTATCATTGATGTTCATGAAAATTTTGAATCTTTTCTGTTTTGATGATCTTTGTCTTCATCAAAATAGAACTAGATATAAGACGTATTTCCCACAATCTCCCCCTTTTGATGATGAAAAATCTTTGAATTTGCGTTTTGATAAGATTGAAAAGTCTTTCCCTAAGTTATGTGTCTCCCCTTTAATTGGTGTGTGAGATATTGGATCAAACTCTAGTTAGCATACCGTCAAAGTTTGGTCACATGTTGTTGTCGAAAACCTACATGTTGTAGTCAAATTGTGTTCTAGTATGTAGTTGTCGAATTGGGTCTTGTGTTAAAGATACAATTGTTTAAGTTAACTTGTACCCTAAGTTAGTTTATAATGGGTAATTGTTAAAAATCCCATTAGTTTAGTATGTTAGGTTTTATTATAAATAACATGCTAGTTTCTCATCTTAAATGTGGTGTGACAAAACCTAATTAGGATGAGATGGTTATTTGTTATTCTTGAGTACTTGTAATATGTTTTATAGAGAAAGTAAAGAATAACAGTTATAATCAATCCTTATTGTTCTCCTTGTTTTTCCTTAACCCTAACTCTTGTGTGTTTCTTAATCATAAAGAAATCGAGTATATTTTATTTTAAGGCATCCTAATTCATAACAAATTGGTGCAGTGAACATGGAGAAGATACCTTCAAAAAAGTATGAGATTGAAAAGTTCACTGGGAGTGAACGACTTCGGTCTGCGGCGCTTGAAGATGAAAGCCCTATTGGTTCAACAGGGTTGCTTGGAAGTGTTGAAGGGAGAGACGGCCATGGATGTTGCGTTAACGGAAAAAGAAATGACGGTCATGATAGAGAAATCCCACAATGCAATATTGTTGAACCTTGGTGATAAGGTTCTTCGACATGTATCAAAGGAGACTACGACATCGGTGTTATGGTTGAAACTTGAAAGTTTGTACATGAACAAATCTCTGGTGAATCGACTCTACCTGAAGCAAGCTTTGTATTCATTCAAGATGAGTGAAGAAAAAGTGTTGGCTGAGCAGTTGGGTATGTTCAACAAGCTGATTCTTGATCTTGAAAATACTGATGTGAAGATCGATGGTGAAGATCAAGCACTGTTTATGTTGTGTGTTTTGCCCAGAACTCATGCTCACTTCAAAGAAATCTCTTGTATGGAAGGGAGTCCCTGAGCTTTGAATAAGTTCAACCAGCCTTATATTCTAAGGACTTGAACGAACAAAAGGAGCATAAATCTTCGACGGTTGGTGAAGGTTTAGCCGTTAAAGGAAAATTATTGCGAAAGGATGGTAAGTTCGATAAGAAGAAAGGTAAAAGTCAATAGAAGTCTTATAGTGGCGAGGCAACTGGTATTCGATGATATCACTATAAGAAGGAGGGTCACGCAAGAAAAGTATGCTCTGAACACCTGAAAGATCATGGAGGTAAAGATAATGGTAACGCATCCATTGTTCAAGATGACTTCGAATCATATGATGTTCTTGTGCTTTCAAGCGGCGACTCAAGAAAGGAGTGGATTATGGATTCAGGTTGCACTTGGTACATGACTCTAAACAGAGGATTGTTCGAGGAGCTATGTGATCAAGATGGTGGACCAGTGCTGCTAGGAAACAACAAATCTTGCAAAATTGCAGGTATTGGATATATGAGATTCAAGCTCCATGATGAGTCAATAAGGTTATTGACTGAAGTCAGGTATGTACCTGATTTGAAGAGAAATTTGATTTCTCTTGGTGAATTCAACAGGAAGGGATATGTTTTTCAAGGAGAGAAAAGTATCCTAAGATTCATAAAGGGGTCGAAGGAAGTTCTGAGAGGCGTGAAGAAACAAGGCTTGTATACCCTTATGGCTGAAGTTGTAAGTGGTTGGACAAATGTTGCATCCACAAAACCATTGTAAAAAACAAAAATTTGGCACATGAGATTGGGCCATGTCAGTGAAAGGGCTCTGGTCGAATTAGGGAAACAAAATCTGCTTGGAGGAGACAAAGTCGAAAAGCTAAAATTTTGTGAACCTTGTGCAGAGGAGAAAAAGGAGAAATTAGTTGAAAATTAGAACCATGAGAAAGAAGATGTAGAGGAGAAAAAGGGAAAAATAAAGAGAGGAAAGGAGAAAGTGATCCCAATTCTAATTCAAAACTTGCCTTATCCTCATGCTCCAACCAAGAAAGACAATGCTAGGCATTATGCTCTGTTCATGGATATATTTCGTCAATTACAAATTAATATTCCATTTTCTGAGGCTCTTGAGAAAATGCCCAAATATGCAAATTTTATGATACATCCTTACCAAGAAGAGAAGATTTACGAATCAAGAAACAATCACGCTTGATGCGAGTTGTAGTACAATCATTTAAAGGATTCTACCGATAAAAAAAGTGATCCGGGTCAAGTTACTTTGTCGGTTACCATAGGAGATGTTTTTATGGGTAAAGGCTTGACTTACTTAGACTCAAGCATCAATTTGATTTCATTATCTATTGTTAAGAGGTTGGGAAGAATTGAGATGAAAGCAACAAAAATGACATTGCAACTGGCCGACAAGTCTACAACTCATCCTCATGGAGTAGCTCAAGATGTGTTAGTCAAGGTGTATAAATTCTTTTTTCCAATTGATTTTGTTGTTATTTATATGGAAGAAGACCATGATGCTCCATTGATTCTTGGGCAGCCTTTTATGAAGATGGCTAGAATGATGGTTGATATCGATGATGGTCTCATGAAAGTGAGTGTTCAAGATGAGAAAGTTTCTTTTAATCTTTTTGAAGCAGTGAAGCACTCCAAAGATACACATGATAGCCTTCAAATTGATGCAATGGAAGAAGCTATAATGGAAGTAACAAGGCAAGTCCACATGTCAACTCCTTTTGAAAAAGCTCTTGGTGATGCATTTGAAGTTCTTACCGAAGATGAGAAGGAACTTGAAAAATGCTTGAATGAACTTGAGAATTTGGAAGAATTGCAACCTTGGGGCTTCTTTTGAACTATGCTTGAAAATTTTGGAAACAGTTTTAGAGAGGTGTGTGGAAACTAATCTGGTTCTTAATTGGGAAAAATGCAATTTCATGGTTACGGAAGGAGTCGTGCTAGGCCACAAAGTCTCCTCCAAAGGTCTTGAAGTTGACCAAGTAAAGATTGAAGTAATAGAGAAGTTGCCACCACCAACAAATATGAAGGGAATCCGAAGTTTCCTTGGTCATGCAGGATTTTACCGGAGATTCATTAAAGACTTCTCAAAAATAGAAAGACCTTTATGCAATTTTCTCAATAAAGATAAGTCTTCTCTCGTTGATGATGATTGTTTAAAAGCTTCTAAAATTTTGAAAGAAAAATTGATCACCGTTGTCGCTACTCGAAAAATGCAACGACGGGGAGGCGAAAAGAATAGACAGAAGAGTTGCCACCGAACTTTATTTATCCTATGAGGGGAAAGGAAAATATCTAGAAAACCTCAAGAAAATAATGGATAAGATAGTCTCACGACCAAGAACGGGTTCGGAAGCCGGTTATGCGAAGGGAATGTATTAGCACCCCTCGTATCCATCGTACTCGATGGGAACCATTTGTTTGTCATATGTGTGATGATATCTGCTAAAATATATTGCTATAAAGAGAGTTCCTAGGGAGAGAGAAAATGTTAGAAATAGGGGAAAGAGAGGTAACGGGGAAGAAAGACTCGGTAGGACTTCACGGTCCTAGGCCTACGTATTCCCAACAGATATGAGAAAGTCAGAGTCAACGTAGTTCGGGGAACTACAGATATAGGGGGTAATGTGTGCTCAGCAAGGATTGTGGTCCTTGTGCCTACGTATCTTTACTTAAAAGAAGTAAAGAATCAGTGCAGTCGTAGTTCGGCCTACGGTTTGCGGGTGAGTTCTGGTAGACGATGCTATCGTGCGTATTCTAGCAGTTTAAATGTATTGTTGCTCGCTCGTTGGAGACTTAGGCGTTACTTGTTTACTGTAGAACAGACGTAACATGCCTTTCTCGGGAAAAAAAGTGGAAAAGAAAGAAGAATGCTCGCTAAGACATCTCTGTCTTATGCCTACGTATTCTCAACAGGCATGATAAATCAGAGCAATATAGTTCGTGAGACGGGTAACCGGTGTCTTTGTGGATGATGTTAACGTAGCGCATTCTAGCAGTTTAGGTGTATTGTTTCTCGCTCGTTAGAGACTTAGGCGCTACCTGTTTGCGGTAGAACGGTCGTAACATATCCTTTTTGAAAAGATTGATTTTTTCCATGCGAGGCAAGATGTCACGTTTGGTTTATGAGAGTTGTTTTTATGGGTGAAATAGGTCCTCGGATGGTAACCCCTTGTGGGTAGTACCCAATTCTTTATCTCAAAGTTGTGTTATGAAAAGGTGTGGGGAATATAAGCATGTCTTTATATTGAAAGACGAGTATCGAGACCACACACTCTACAGTGAGTATCCTAACACTCGGAGAGGAAGAAGTCTACACTCAATCCTTTCTCTTTAATTCAATACAAATAGAACTTCATTCTCTTATTAAAAGTGTTTTTGATCTTGAATGGTAAGTGCTTTGCGACAGTGAACCCTACGGTAATGTCAAGCACTTGGGATAGAAGAAGACCTACGCCTAACCACTCCACGAACATTCAAGTTTTGTTGTGAAAAGAGTTTGAAAATGCACTCCGTACGAGACCGAGGTTTTAGGAGAAAAAGATGAAATGAATACAAGCGTCTTTGTATTGAAAGACGAGTATCGAGACCACACACTCTACAGTGAGTATCCTGACACTTAGAGAGGAAGAAGTCTACACTCAATCCTCTCTCTTTAGTTCAATACAAAGAGAACTCGATTCCTTTATTAAAAGTGTTTTTGATCTTGAATGATAAGTGTTTTACGACAGTGAACCCTACGGTAATGTCAGCACTCGGGATAGGAGAAGGCCTACGCCTAACCACTTCGCGACCATTCAAGTTTTTGTTGTGAAAAAGAGTTGAAAATGCACTCGGTACGAGACCGAGGTTTTAGGGGAAAAAGGAGTTTCGAAAAGAAGAAGTGGTGAATACAAGCGTCTTCATATTGAAAGACGAGTATCGAGACCACACACTCTACAGTGAGTATCCTGAAACTCGGAGAGGAAGAAGTCTACACTCAATCCTCTCTCTTTAATTCAATACAAAGAGAACTCGATTCCTTTATTAAAGAGATTTTTGAGAAGATACGAGAGAGATAGGAACTGGATATAAACAGGATACAGATAATATACAAGATATGTAACCAGCAATCCACCAATTAGGGTTTTATGGTTTCGATACGTATTAAGTTTTTTGAAAGAATGTACAAATAAAGGGGGTTAGATGATAGTATGCACAATATGACAATATGAAGTATGAATGATGATGATAATATGAACAAAATAATGTCAATAGAAAATATAAACAGAAAAATATGTGCGGAAATATAAAACAATGAAATATTAACAAAACGTTAAAGTCGGGAGTTAGTAATCGGTGGAATGGAGAAGATTAAAAGAGTGACATCTCGTCTTAATCATAAACTCGCGTTGATTAATCAAAGATAATCTCTCACGATCCCAAAGTATAGAAAAATGATCCAAATGATAATTTTTTATAAATTTGAAATCATGAAGATTAGTTACTTTAATAAATCGACATTTACGAACATAAAGACTTCATCGACCGCAAAAGTGGGTTGAGATCGAAATAAATTTGAAAATGAAATTAAACCTCGTCTTAATCGCAAACTTAATGTTAATTAGTCGAAGGGAACCTCTCGCAATCTCAAAGTAAAGAAAATGATCCAAATGGTCATTCTCCTTAGATTTGAAATAACGAAGGTTTCAACATCCTCGAAGATCAATGTCTGATGAATCGGAGACTTCATCGGTTTGAAAACAAAAGTTGTAATAAAAAGATATGAGGTGGAAAAGAGGAGGGTCTCGGATCCAACGCTAGTTATCAATAGATTGACTAGTAATGTTTCATGGAAGTTTCGTCATCGATCAAAACGTAGCATTAATGAAGACAAAAGATGAACTTGATTGAGGATTTATATATTCAAAAATTAAAAATTCAACCAAACTTATTGGTTTACTAAAAGAATATAACGAATCTAAAAATAGTTTGGAAAATAAATATTTACAAAACTCAAAATAGTGTTAAAATAAATAAATATTTGCAAAACTCCAAAATAAATATTTACAAAACTCAGAATAGTTTAGAAAACAAATATTTACACGCTCAAAATGGTTTTAGAAAATAAGTATTAAACCTAAACTCAAAATAATTTAGAAGATAACTAAAAATAAAAGAGGGTTTGAAACTTATTGGGGGTGGGTGCACCGAATACGGGTCGTGAATGGTGACCAATAGGGCTTCAAAAGCCCATGAACCAAACCCAATGGCAATGCTAACTACCAGGTGTACTCGGGTCCCTATTTCACATTATAGCAGGAAAGAAAACACAGAGTCCTTAATACAATGCAAGGCCACATTCGATCGAGTCAAGCCGGAACTTCAAGAAGATCATGGATCAATCAAAAATCGAGAATGGGTTCCGACCTTCTTGTGGACAACGTTCTCCCACCGCTCAACTTTTGACCTGTAGAACTTTCTTCGCGTTTGTTCCGATTTAGCCACTCGGTTCAGGTTTGGGATCCGTTCAAATTTCAAGCTTGTGGGTTTGTTTTACTTGTGATTCGGTTTGCAGGTGATGAAGTGTTTTGGGTTTTATTGGAAAGATGGAGATGGATGTTGGTGATGAGAGGTTTCGAATGGGTATTGCGAATGGGTTGGTTTTGAGGTTGAGGGTATGTATGGAATATGGTGGAAAAGGGGTCTGAGATGGTGGTTTGTGATAAATCACGGTGAGGAAGAGATGATGGCTGGGTTGCGATTCGCAGCGGATAGGGTTAGACGATGGTGATGGTGAGATGGAAGAATTGAAAGTTGTTGAGTTTTTTTGGTTCTGGTTTTGAATGATTGTTGAAGATGGTGATGATGAAACGAAAACGGGTTTTCGGATGGTGAGTTGGAGGAAGAAGAAGTGGGTATTTCTGGGTAGTGGATGGCGTTGATGAAGTTGAGTTGAAGGTTGAATGGTGAGGGAGTGTTTTCTGCGTTTTTCTTGGTTGTCAAATGATAATGATGGTGAATAGTAAGAATGGAGGTGGAGGGCGGCTGCGTAGGGTTTCAGTGTCCTTGGGAAAGAGATGATCTACATTGCATATATATTGGAAAATTGGACACGTGGCATTGCAAATGATTTGTTAATCTTGATTAAAGTTAACTTTGATGATGTTGATTAATTACATGCTGATGCTGTTAGATTGATTAATTAAGAAAAACTGCACTAAATAACTCACAATTAAAATAAAAACAAATCTAAATTATATAATAAAAAATAAAGCCTAATTAAATTGAACTCTAATCAAATCTTAATAATACTAAAAATGATTAATTCTAAATAATAAATCTATTTCTAAACTACTTAAAAAAATAATAATAAAAGGCTATTAAATAAAAATTATATAACTAATAAACAAAAATCTAATTCTAAAAACTATTAGACAATTAAAAATATATTTAATAAAAATATTCTAGCTAAAAACAAAAAACTGATAATAAAAATAAAACCTATTTAAAAAAATCTATTTTTTATTTTCTATTTAAAACAAAAATATTCTAAACTATTTGAAAGTCTAACAATAATAATCTAATTCTAAAATTCTAATAAAATTAATATCTATTTCTAAAAAACAATATTAAAAATCTATTTAAACTATTTTCTAAATAATTAAAATGAAGAAAAAAAAGCAATAAAATGCAAAATGTTATGGAAAAAGAAACGGAAAAACGGGCGAATACCGAAATGCAACCAATTATCAGCACAGACTGAATCACCAAGAAGAGAGCGACTTTCGCTCGATTTTGACATGGAACTTCTCATTTGAATTGATTTGAATCACCTGAAATGCGAGCAAAGCAGCTAAAATTCTGATAAATTCAATCTGGCTGATAACATGAGAAAAATACGACAAATGATCGACATAAATGATATGCAGATGAAATGCAAAATGAAATGAAACATAAGCCAAGTTAAAATAAAATGTTGGTCAAATTTTGGGGTACAACAGCCGCACCCATAATCATAGCTCCAAATTGGACTCTCAATTTTGAATTAATGTGTGACACAAGTGATTATGTGGTTGGTGTAGTGATTTTCCAAAGAAACACACAAAATTTTCATGCCATACATTATGCGAGTAAGGTTTTAAATGAAGCGCAAGTGAATTATGCAACAACTGAAAAAGAATTATTCGCAATAGTGTATACTCTTTAGAAGTTTAGGTCTTATATTATTGGTTCTAAGGTTGTGGTGTACACTAACCATTCGACGATTAAGTATCTTTTCACCAACCTGAATTCAAAGCAAAGGCTTATCCAATGGATTCTTTTATTCCAAGAATTTGATTTACAAATTCGCGATAAGAAGGGTTCTTAAAACTTGGTAGCGGATCACTTATCCTGCTTGGTCAATGTAGAAGTGACAAATCAAGAAAGTGAAGTGCGAGAAGAATTCCCCAATGGTTTTTTGATTTTGCCAACCACAAAGCAACTGAATTAATACCGGAAGATCTAACTTATAACCAAAAGAGGAAATTCTTATCGGATGCAAACGTTTGTGTTTGAGATGAACCTTACCTTTTTAAACTAGGTAGTAATAATCTCTTGAGAAGGTGTGTTACTAGTGAGGAAGCTAAAAGTATCATTTGCCACTGTCACAATTCGCTATATGGAGGTCATTACAATGGTTTGAGGACGACAACAAAAGTCCTTTAGTCGGGCTTTTATTGGTCGTCCCTGTTTAAAGATGCAAACCTACATGCAAATAATTATGACATTTGCCAAAGAAGTGGCGAAATTGGGAAACAAGATGAGATGCCCTTACAATGTATGTTGGAAGTTGAAGTTTTTGATTGTTAGAGTATAGATTTCGTTGGACTATTTCCTTCATCTTTTGCCAATGAATACATTCTGGTTGCAGTTAATTATGTTTCGAAATGGGTGGAATCAATAACTTCACAAAAGGCCGATGGCAAACCGGTAATTAAATTTTTAAAGAAAAACATATTTTCCCGTTTTGGCACGCCTCGAGTGTTAATTAGTGATGACAGTTCGCACTTTTGCAATGCACCACTTGAAAAAGTTTTGGAACACTATGGTGTAAAGCATAAAGTGGCAACCCCATACCACCCACAAACAAATGGTCAAGCCGAGGTTTCAAATAGATAAGTGAAAATAATTTTGGAAAAGACCGTGCCACGTTTGAGAAAGGATTGGTCTCAATAGCTTGATGAAGCTTTGTGTGCGTATCGTACCACTTACAAAGTTTCCATTGGTTTAACTCCGTTTCAATTAGTTTACGGCAAAACTTGTTATTTAACTGTTGACATGGAACATAAAGCTCTTTGGGCGTTAAAATTGTTGAATTTTGATCCTAACTTGGCCGATGAGAAGAGAAAGTTCCAACTTCATGAATTAGATGAAATGAGGAGCAATGGTTATCATTCAAGCAAGCTCTACAAAGAAAGGGTCAAAATCTATCATGACAAGAAGGTCCGTCAAAAAAACTTTCAAGCTAGCCAAATGGTGCTTCTATTCAATTCTCGATTAAATCTTTTTTTGAGTAATTTGAAATCTAAATGATCAGGACCATTCTTGATCAAAGAAGTGAAGCACTATGGGAAAATTGTGTTAGAGGACCCTAAGACCAAAGAAAGTTGGATTGTGAGTGGACAAAGGCTGAAAATCTATCATGGAAGTGATTTTGATCGCGAAGTTCACGTCGTTTCTCTTGGTGATTCGTAAAGTCACTACGAACCATCGAGCTCAAACGATGTTAAACAAAGCGCTTGCTGGGAGGCACCCCAATGTTGTAAGTATTTTATTTCTATTGTCTTAAGTGTTTATTCGTGTATAAAAATCGTTTGAATCTGAGAAAAAAGTATAGAAGCCTTTACAACAGCAAAATGCTACATCTAGTGTAATTCGCAAGGCGAAGGGAAGTTTCGCCGGGCAAAATTTAGTTCGCCATACCTTCGCTCCTGCTTCGCCAGGTGAAGCGTGCATGGGCGAGCTGGCTGTTTGGTTGCAGAAAAGAAAAAAAATGAGTAGAAAATGCTTTTTTTAGGGTCCACTTGGGCCCATACTTTTTGTGACCCACCCATTTGTTTATTTTACTAACATTTCCATCTCACTCTCATTTTCCTTTCATCTCATTCTCTCTCACATCACTCTCACTTCACTTTAAACCGTAGTTCATCTTACTCTCACTCATCTCACTCTCACTTCATCACACCCAATCCAGGTATGTTGTACTTTTCTTAATCTCTTTTAGTTCAATTTTGTGAATTCTTTAGATTAGGGTTAGATTGACATGCTGATAAGTTGTGATGTTGAACCCTAGAATTAAAATAGGATGTTGTCATTGCTCTTCTAAAGTGTTGCTGCTGGTTGTGTCCTTAATTTGGAGTATAAAAAGGGCCTGCACTTTTGAAACACTTTCAGGGTTGCGTAAAATTTGCCTGGCGAGCTTGAGGTGAGTCCTCGCTTCTGAAGGTGAGAAAAACACTTAGAAGGGGGGGGGGGGGTTGAATAAGAGTTTTAAATAATATGGCAATAAAAAAAACTCAAGATTTTTATCCTGGTTCGTTGAACTCAACTACTCCAGTCCACCTTATCAAAGATGATTTGCCTTTCTCCACAAGGACTTAATCCACTATTAATCAACTGATTACAATAGCAAGCACTAAGAACAACTGTCTTAGTCTTCTCAAGAACTACTGACCACACCTTGGTCTTCTCAAGGAACTTCTTACAAATTAATGTAAACTAAACAAGTCTTTAAATGCTTCTAATAAGCTGTATCACAACTGTGATATTTACACTTAAGATTAAGTACAAATAAAACTATACAGTTTTATGAAAGAACAAATGTATAATAGTTTTGAGAGATTTTCACTTTGATGCTTCAAGCGTGTGTATCAATATTTCTTTCTGATTGAGAAACTTCTAAATGTTGTAGAAGTTCTCCTTTTATAGCTTTTTCCAAGTGCTTTGAATAATGTGCAGCTGAGTATTATATTGAAATATAAGACTTTTCATCACCAAAAGGTATGGGCAGAGACATGCTTCTTGCAGGAAAAGTATGGTTGTAGAATCTTTGGGATTAACACCACGTCTCTTCTTTGGACAAAATAGCTGTTGGTTACTTTGGAAGTAGCACCACGTCCAATCAAGTTTACAGCTTCTTCAACAAGCTTCCTTCAGGATGAAGTCTTCATAATCTGCACTTCAGAACTTGTAACAAGCTTAAAAGGAATGAAATACTTGAGATGATCAGAGCTAAATGTTTGAGATGATCAGAGCTTTGATAGAAGATCAAAACTTGATATATCAGAGTCTCAATCTTGATCAGAGTCTTCATCAGAGTATGCAGCAGTATGTGCTTGAGCGTGAATGTTATTGATTAGAGTCTGATTATCAAAGCTTTCAACTCTTTATACAATTCTTTCAGAAATGCTTCAGATCATTCTGCAGCTTCTGCTTCAGATTCTTCTGACAGCGCTTCAGAGTCTTTTGATTGTCTTGCATCTGATGCTTTAGAGCCTTGCGTAGTTGCTTGTACTTATGTATTTTGATTCTTTAAGAGTATTCAATTTAATACCTGAAACAATAATACTTGAACAAATTTAGAGTATATATTTTCTTAATACAAAATTCCATAAGAGTTATCATCAAAACATAGAGATATAAGAAACACCAATCTATGTTCTAACAGCTTCTGCTTCGTTGGGAGATCTTGAGGCGAGTCCTCGCTCCTGCTTCGTCGGGCGAGGCTGAGGTGAAAGGCCAAAATTATGCAGTTTTTTGCAGTTTCTTTTTTTCTTTGGCTGTCTTTTTTTTATTTGGTTCCTTCTTCTCATCATTTGCTGTTTAAATGGTTCTGACCAATAGAGGTATTTTTTTTGTTTTGGTGTGTCTTGTCTTTTTTATGCAGATGGCACCCAAGACCAAGGTTACCGGAGGAAAGAAACAAAAGACAATAATGGGTAGTAGCTCCGGACAGTAGTGCGAACTCGATCTGACTCGTTTCATTAGCGAGACTCATGCTGCTAGGTACAACATGCTCGAGGGCCGACAAATTATTTCAGAGAGGAGGTTTACTATCCATCCGGAAGGCGCGTATCAGAAGCTTGCCGCAATTTTCAAAAGCAAAAAGTGGGGGCACTTGATTAACCCAATTGATCGAATTAATTATGAGTTGGTTCGAGAATTATATGCAAATGCTATTCAGCCCGAGGGAGAAATGTTCGGGTACAAGACTTTTGTCTGAGGCAAAGAAATTCGATTCGACCGTGAGGCCATCAATGATTTGTTTGAAAAACCAAGTTCTTTGGGTATGTTTGATAAGGATGATTACACGAAGGAACTTGGTACACACTTGGATCACGAAAAAATCGCCAAGGCAATTCTGTTTGAGGGTAAGAGTGAGGAGCGCAACAACTAGGGTGAGGCGATCCGGTACCGAGTGGAAGACATGCCTCCAAAATTTCAAGCAATTATTTTTCTGATTTTGTATAACATCAAACCAAAGATGCACCGATAAATAGTTCGCTTGATGTTGCCTTGCTTTTGCACTACATCATTAAGGATAAAGATGTAGATGTAGCCCGAGTAATTGCTAATGAGATGAAGACATTTGTTGAAAACACTAGAAGACCCTAGGTACATTCTAGTGCTCCCATTATTTTTCCTTGTTTGGTTACTTCTTTATGTCTAAAGAAGTGGGTGTTGATTCCTGATGTCCTAAATGAGAAAGTAAGGGGAGTGGTTAATGATGATTACATTGAGCAGTATTGCAAGGGAAAGTTGAGTCAAAAGAAGAAAGGTGCAAATGTGGGCGAGTCATTTCAAGCGCAGGCAAGTGAGCCATCTGAGGCACTTGAGTTTTCTACTTGGGACCCAAGGATGCGAGCGAAATTTAACTATTCATGAGATATGTCTGAAGCTTACCAAAGATCATCTAAGTTTAACTTTAATTGTATGCAGCAGTTGTATCAGTTTCAAACTACTCTACAGAAGGTTACTCTGTTTCCTTCTCGTACGAATTAAGACAGCTATGCAAATTGGCCTGTGGGTAGGCGACCTTTCTTTTCAGAGGGGGCAGCAGCTGGAGCTGATGGTGAAGCTGATCGTGATGGTGATGGCGATGAAGAGATGCATGATGAGTTGCATGATTTTCTTAATTAGGGACTTGACTACAAAGGGAAGAATATATTTATCTTTGTCATTTATTTTCAGTATTTTATTTTAGTTGATTTAGTTTTAGTAAGTACTTTTGAGTCACTTCAGCAAATTTTGTTGTTGTAGCATTTTGGCGCTTCGGTAAATACATTTTGGGTATGTTTACGCCATGACATTGGTTATGAAGTTTCAGTTTGTTTTATGATAAAGTTCAGTTTTTTTGTGTGTTTAAGTTATGTTTGTGGAAAGAAATTATTGTGGTTAAGTTTTGTGTTTGTCCTTGATTTAAAAAAAATTGTGCTAGCACAAGTCTTAAAAGAGTGCTATATCAACTTTAAACATATGATGGTGATGATAAAATTCTTGTTGATGTGCACATCAAGGTGTTGAAAAAAAATTGATTTGTAGAGTTATAACATGACGATGAATTTAGTGTTTTATGCAAAATTATGATAATGCATTATTTTGTAAATACTTGTTCATGTTTGAATCGATTAGAACAAAACCACAAAAGTAAGGTGTTTTCTATTGTTCACCAAAAGTAGAGTTCAAGTAATTTTTGTTTTACTCGTTTAGTTCATGTTTAATCTTGCAAGTTTATTTTTAAATATTAGAAACTTAGAAATGATCAAGACAATTTTTGTGTACTATTCTAAAAAGGCTTCAATTCATCCTGTTAGTGTGTGTGAATTCACAATCCCTCTTGAGCCATACAATGATTTTTTTTTTGTGAAAATGAATCAATGTAGGTCCCCAACAAATTATTAACCTTGTGTGAAGAGAATTTTTGTCTAAAGAGAATGAAATTTTAAAAGTTGGGGAGAGTTGTTTCATTGGGGAAAAAACAGAGGAAAAAGAATAGGTAGTACAATGTACTCTTTAAAAAGAACACAAAAGGAAAGAACGAATCAATAAAAGAAAAGAAATGATGCATTGTAAGAAAAGAAATCAAAGGATTGAGCAAGAATGAATTTTTGAAAAAAATAATATTTGAAATGCTCTTCATAAATTTTACCCGTTTTTGTTCAATGGTCGTGTATATATTATCTTTTGTTGTTAACCCAAGCCAAGTTACAACCATAAAAGTCCTTAGTGATCTTTGTTTCCATGATTTTGTGATTACTTTGTGAGACGAATGCATGAATTATTCTGGATGTGGCACGATTACTTATAAGAGTATTTTGTCCGTTGTAAATTTGTGTACATAATAATCATGTGTTTGATAATGAGTGAATTAGATGATTCAACTTGAACTTGTGGGTACTTGATTTTGCATTGTATGATGTTATGTTTACAACTTAATTCATAATCATGTTTTGATTCTATGCAAGTAATTGAAAATGTTTTGTGTGTGCGATTATCGAGTTTGAACCATGAATATGTTCCGGTTGATTTTGTGTTTTTGAAATCTTTCTTGTGGATTTTGAAACTTACCTTTGGTTGAGGGCAAACAAAGATGCAAGTTGGGGAGAGTTTGATAGGTGTCAAGTTTATAATGGTTTTCGTATCCATTTGCGGTATTTTTAAAGCTCTTTTCCATACTTCTGATTGTGAAACAACTTATTTATTAAGTGATTCTTACATCAATGTATATATTTGGTATTTTTAATATATTTGTTAGTTTTGCAGCATATTTTGTAAAAAGGGTGCGACAAAAATCGGAAGAAAAAGCAAAGAAATGAAGAAAGTCGCGTGTCGAAGAAATCAAGACCTTCGCTTGGCGAAGGAGAGGCGAAAGGGAAGTTTCGCCCGGCGAAGGCCTGGTGAGAGACCAGGCGAAAGAAGTTTGAAATTCTAGTAGCTACTAGAAGTGGTTCGCTGGCTGATTCGTCTGGCGAAGGAGAGGCGGAAGGGATTCACCTGGCGAAGCTTTATTTCGCCTGGCGATTTCATATATTTTACCCAACTTGTTTGCATTGTTGTTGTCACGTGGCTTTACTAAAGGATTTCTCCTGGCGAATTTTGTAGCTCGTCCGACGAAGTTGCCTAGGCAGAACATGTGTATTTTAACACTTTGTGATATTTTTTTGGGATATAACTTACTTTTTTAGAATCTTTTATAACCTAGAAACTTTGGTGAAGACAAAAAATTCATCTTCTTCATTTCTACTTAGAAATCAAAACTTTTAAGTTTCAATCTTCGATCCTTTCAAGTTTGATGCTCCAAAAGCTTTGTTTGTTACTTGTTGCTCAAGCTACCATGGTTATGGGTAGCTAAATCTCTCTTTGTGTCAAGATTAGAGGTAGATAATCCTCACTTTTGTATGTATTTCTCTTGATATGTGTATGTGAACAAATTGATGATAAATATATGGTGAAAAACTTTGCTTTTATTGTATATTTGTGTTGAATCATTATTGAGAAATATGTTTCAACTATTAACCTAGTTTTTTCATCTTTCAATAAACAAAGTCTAGAGATGGTTTTGTGAGCTGATATTCACTAATATCAACCATTTAATGTTATCATATTGATAGTTAGGTTGAGAGATCATCTAAGGATCAATATAATAAAAATTACAATTTGTTTTAGAGATGAAACATATTTAGAGGATATGTGATTATATTTGTTGTTAATGAGTTCACATGCTTTGTTAAGAAAATATGTATGAGATAGATTATCGAGCCTTAATTTGACATGTTTTTATCCATCGTTTAAAACCGAAACTTTTTACCGTTGATTATAATTTTATGCAATTGCTGCGTTACGAAATCAAACCAACCACTTTTTATGTTCTATGTTTAAAACGATTTCAATTGTAGAACGACGGTAATATCACACAATCCCTGCGGATACGATAACAAAAACCCATACTAATATTGTTTCAACACTTATTCTATGTTCGGGTTGTGTTTCAACAATCTGTGTAGAATTTTCAATTTGTGTTTCAACAACCCTGAAGAACCTTTCTCACGAGGTTCTTCATTTATTAAAATCTCGAATTTCTTATCCTCCGTGATAAGGTTTTAAAAATTCAATAATTCGACTCTAAATTCAGGAGTCAATATAAGTCACGATTCATTTTTAGATGATCTTTATATATGACTTATAATAATGAATTTTATTAAGCCTAATTATACAATTCATATAGCATCTCAATCCAAGTTCAGATGCATAATTTGGAATCAAAACTTTAATTATTTTGACCATTTTAGTGATTAACAAACTCTGATTTGATGATAATTTTAAAATACAATTTATCTAAACAGTAGTACGTATAAAATTGATTAGCCAAATTCACTAACACAAAATTGCATGATATTCCAAATTTATTCTTCGACTTTTAAGATACTTAATTGCATTTGTCAAAAATATCAAGAAGATTTAAAATTATATATACCATACCAACAAATTATACAACATCATAAATTGATTAATCATAATATTTAAACAATTAAAATAAAATTTTATTTTTCTACATATTACAGTACCGTTAAAGTTTGATCAAAACCTCACATTAGTTCAGTAAAAGTGTTCTAGTTCATGCACACCCATTGCTCTAAGTGGTCATTTTTTTTCTTACCGTTTGAAAACAATCTTTATTCAAAATTAAACCTTAGGAATTTAACATGTAAATCAAACCTTGGGAATTTAACTATGTAACCTTACCGCATGATAATTTGTTTTACTTGCAATGTACTAGTATATTCATTATTTCAGAACAAACTTCCAGATAATATTTCAGTAATTTCTTACATCTTAAATTAAAGTTAGGATAACAAAATTATTTTGATATTTAAGATATGAATATGAATTGTGTTAAGATTCCATAAACGACATTCACACCATGTAAAACATATATGCCAACTAAAAATTGCACACATTTAGTTTTAAAAGTATTTTCTTGATATGTATGCTGGCCAGGAAGAACATGACATGTATACTGATTGTGACATACATTCGTGAAACCATATATGAACTATTTCATGAAGCCATACCTATTAGAATATATACACTCTACAGTACAAGATAACAAATGACAATATAATATACAATGCAATTTGCTATTACAGGAAACTTTAATGAAAATATTATTTACGATTTTGATATTATAATTTTTCACATTACTCTAATTTTATTTTATTTTTAAAAAAATTCTATAAATCGTACCCAGATTAATAATGATGATTTCTTCTTATACTCTTTCATTTAATATTCTTAATTTGTCATTTTGATACTTGAAATGTAAGTCTCGGTTGACATTATATGAAATACTTATAAGATTGTTAGAAAATTGATTTAAATCAAATGGATCGATGCTAGAATCGTAAACGAGATCACTTTTCTTATAAGTATTTCAAGCACTCTCAAATGTTTTAGAGTTGGAACGTAGAAATATCCAGGATAATTCAACATATACTCGAGTTTGCACAAAACAGATAAAAACTCGAATGTAGGAAAGAGTATCTGAAATTTTAGTGAAGAGAATATATATATTTTTTGGTTATGTTTTTCTGAATCCAAAATGAAGTATTTATAGGTCAGATTGGTGTTGTTTCATAAGGTTGCAATTCTTGGTGAAACAACTTTCTTTTACTAAGAGTTACAAGTTTTTTACAAAAGTTACATTGTTTCGCCTACAAAAACATTCTTCAAGAATTGCATACTTTCATTCTGCAATACCTTACGAAGTGTTACCTATTTCCGAATTTAAACCTACTGCAACATTTCACAAGTGTTACTTATTTTAGAATTTAAAATTAATCTTCACTTACATATTTTTTTTCTATTTTAAAACACATTCAAAATTATTAATTCTTAATAAATTACAATTAAAAATGTATGGAGTTAGGAAACTTTTTGAAAAGGGCGCGAGAAATTGGAACCATTGTCTTATAGACTTTTATTTATGTGATTTTGGTGCTACCCAAATTAATTAACCTCCTCTTATGAAGAGAAATTTGAAGTTTAGTTAATATGGATGTAAAATAGAGATGAAATGTCCAATGTAAAATTTGAAAAAATTGGACATTATTAAGGTTTCTAACAACTAATTAAGGTAATATGGAACTTATATGGAAGAAGTTGAGGAAGCTAAATGTTCCTCCTAGATAATGAATTTTAGTTTTATGATTTTTAAAGAAGGTTTTTCTTGTGAGAGATACTGTTCGATACTTGTTTTGGGCCTAAGCCTAACAAATGTGAGAATGAGTTATATTTGCTGATGTGGCTAAATGGTTAGAGAGGAATGATACTTATATAAAGGATAGGGATATCAAGAGGGAAGACATTGAGAATTATTCAGTTAGGAACCATAATGGTTTGGGAGAGAGAGATTTGTCTCTTCTCTGAAGCGCTTTGCTCTGGAATTGCAGGGGTTATCTTTTGTAATAGTTACCGTTTTTCTTTTAATGATACAATTTATTTTGTCTTGAATATTGAGTTCCTAACATTGGTCCAACCTACTGTCATACCCCAAATTTGTCCTACTTGTATATAACTTTCATTTGTACGTCCATCCATTGATAATTATCCAGAAATTCAAAAATATGTTGTTGCTGCTTGTTGTTCAAGTTCAGGTGGTACTAAGTTCAGAATGCTTCATGATTAGAGATCATTAAGAATTGGTTCATTTGCAACCAGGGATTGTGGGAAAACGCGGTTCATGGGTCAAATCTGTGATCTGGTGGTAGCATCTGAACCGTTGGGGTTCATGTTGAAAGATTGTGGCTCATTTTAGATCCAAGTGGCAATTAGTTCAGCGAGAATTTTAGATGACTCATTTGCTCTTCAATGTCAATTTCAAGATTTGAATCACTTTTGATTCAAGCTTTAATTCATTTTGAGTTTTGTTCTTAATGAGAATTCAAGGATAGAGGAATTTGAGATTCAACGTGGTCTCATTTCAATTTCACTTTTCAAGTTCAGATGTTATGTTGCTTCTAATACTTTCATCAGTCTCAGATTCACTTTTAGAAGTTCAAGAGTGGCATTGCCTTGTTGTGACACCAATAAAAGAAGCTCATGTTATTACAAGAACAATTGTGCAAGCAAAAATGAAAATTCAAAAAAAGGTATGAGAGTGTATTTCAAGCCAAATTAATGGAAGCCAAATTAATGGAAGATTATGCTCATGGAAAATCATGTACATTACAAGAAAAAATGAAGATAGATTGAGCAAATTATATGAAACAAATATATTAGCCAAAGTTGTTTTCATGTGATCTATCATCAATACATGGTATATGGTCTGCAACTAAAATAACTGCGGACCGTGGCTTCATTCTTCAAATAATCTCCATGTGGCCCACTCCATCTCGTCTAAAGTAACACGCTGAAGATAAGCTCAATACAACATTCCAAAACATGAATGAAAGTAGGGGTCGCGCGGAAATGCAGTAAAATGCCAACCAACACCGTCAAGTTGTACAAGCTGTCAAAATCACTCTGCTACATGTAATTTGGCCATCACACAATAATTCACTTTTTACGAAGCCGGAAACGCGTAAAAGCAAAGAGTAACTGGCGGACCGTCACGCACAGACCCGCACAACTTCACAAACCTGTACGTGATGAATTCAAAAAAGGAAAGAAATAAGTTGCAAGCAAACCGACATAAAGGTACTATTCCACATGAAGTCAATGATTCACAACAATTCACTGTGCAATGCCGACCTGCATAACAGCGGAGTGAGAAGCCATGGCAACATACAATGATATGTCTCCGCATACACTGACCTCATGCTTTTTACCGCAAATTGTCGGGTCACACAATCAATAATACACCCACACGCCATGACCTGCAGCAGATAATATAAGCCATTTCAAATTCCAATTGCAACTCATATAATTGAAGAACAAAATTGTTTAAAAAAGAGAGACCACTCATCAATAATTACCCTGTTGCCGACAGTTTTCACAACTCAATTCAACAGCCAATGTTATAGCAATTCTCATGTATGTCATCAAGCTAAAAAAAGAGACAGAAAAGTGAACATGATTGAAACTGTTCGCAACAGCAACTCCAGCGTATTCTGCCGAACAAGGAAGACTGCACATCATAGCTCAGTAAAACATCCCCAAAAGGCAATTCTAGTAGCTACTTTAAAGATCCCAACCATCCTGCATAAGTGCATAACAGAACTTAATGAGAAACCGGCAAAACGTGGTACAATGCATCATGATTCATATGATGTTACAACAACCACAATTCCATTGTCTTAATAAAATTCAAGCCATGAACAAACCAGCCACAACAGTAAGGAATGCGGAAGCTCCGCAGGATGCCTTCCATCACTGCCAATGAAACCTTCACAGAACTGCACCAGCCAAACAAGAAATCCTGCAACAGAAGTTACAAAATTGTGACAGAAGAGTAACAGACCCAATTCTTTTACAAAGTGCAACTCAGCCCAATATTAAAAGTGCAGTATCTTCATTACGCCTGCAATTCTAGCAAATTGTGCACGACTAGCCCATACCACAGTACACAGCTTATGTCGTACCAGTAGCAGTCCACACCAAGTCTTCATACCGTTCAAAATTTCAGCCCCGGCAATGATGAGTAATGCGCAGCAGCATGATCCACCACCAACTAAAGGCAAAAGCTGTGGTTTTTTTATATAATTTAAAGTGGTCTTATGATTCACGCATAAAGATCAAACCTGCAAACAATATCATCAAAATGACCACACATGAGAAAATAAGAAAGTTGAAGACAAATCTGACTCAAGATCAGTGTGAAGTTTCGATGTTCTGTACAGTGTCGGGAAGCGGACGCCAAAAGCCCTTTGTGGATGCAATCAAGACGCATAAGAAAAAGTCTCCGCGAGAACATCATTGTTCCTATCCTCACCATATCAAGCCTTGGTCATGCCAAGTCCCTATGAATGATCACATACATGAAAAAAGATGAGAGATGGTTAGGGAAAATTTGTAAGCAATCCACAAAGAAACTCGGTCAGGCAAGCCATTACCGAGTGAGTGTAAGATACGAGCTTATTGGCAAAGCTTTAACGCAAACTGGTGTAAGTTGAATTACGCCAATGGTTTACAGCATCATTTGCAATGAAAAAAACAAGCCAGTCTAAGAAATTAAAAGAGGGCTACCGTGTCAGCAACATGGTCGAAACCGCCACAGCTCACAAGTCGCAATGAAAGGAAACATTATTAAATGGAAATTGTAAGCAAGATACTAAGGAAACAAGGACGAGGCATGTAACACGTACCATCTCGCAGCTCTCGCCGCAGGTCATTATGCGGTCCAGCCATAGGTTAAACATCACTTTGTGACCAACTTCCGTAAATGCAATTGAAGCAACAAACCTGTGACAGACCAGGATTAACTTAAACTAACAGCTATGTCACTCGCAAAGTTTATGCAAAAACCGTATTGAGGGCGCATGGGAGGTAGCTCCAAAGTCATGTAGAGACCTCACTCAGACCTCACATACCCGCACCAAAGGCAATAAAGAGTGGATCCTAAGCAGGACCTGGCGTGTTTCAACTTCCACCACCTCAAATACCATGCCAACTGCCATGAAAACAAAGTCAGGATTGCATTCAGACCATATCCACACTGTTAAAAAAAGAAAGAAAGGGAAAACACATGCTTACTGCCAATTAGAAAAGGATGAATACCAGTAAAGTTAGCAAGAAGTTTGCAAAGCTTTTACTCCTAATTTTTGACTTGCTCCTTGTCCTTGCCTTGCCACCTCTAAAAATCATACCCTGCATCATTTTCAAACAGAAGTACAAATCATTTTGAATACATTTACCACAGTAAAAGCAAAAAGAGGGAGTTACCGTAGTGAAAAGTAATTGAAGATATTACCTCACTACAGACAAAATAGGGGATTGAGTAGGAATCTTTTCTGAGGACCCTTCATTCCACAGAGCACACCACTCCTTCCACTTTTACCCTTCTCCATCTGATATAAAGAGAAAACGAAAATTGTTAGAGGGGGGGACCTAATCTGAAAGTGAGCCTCCAAACCCTAGTCACAATGCCAGCCGCCCCAACTTCCTCATCCATCTTGACCATTCTCCTGAAAAACAAAACAACAACAGCCATTTAAAAGGACCCCTCCACCTTCATCTCTCTGGACTCCGAAACATCTTGAGCTGAACCTTAACCTATCCTTCAATCTTCAACTCTCCTCTCTGATTCTTCTTCCACCTTCAGCAAACATTCAAACTTGAAGTTTCTCCATTAATCTTCAATTCCCATTATCAAACTCCAACCTCCATATTCACCATAAACCAACTACCTCCTTCAATTAACTCACCGTTAGCACATCCATCAACTCATCACCCCAAAACCGACAGCCTCCATATTCAAACTCTTACACCACCGTTGATGAGCTTTCTCTGAAACAAAGCTCTAAACACCATCACCGTGAAATCAAAACCAAATAACCTTAAAAAACCAGCAAACGACACACAATCAAAACGCATAAACACCCTACCCCCACTACCGTCTTCAAACTAAAACCACATGAATCACCTTTCAGATTTCGTTTTCCCTGTTCTCCATCAGCCGTCGAAACCGCACCTCAAATCGAATAACCCCAACCATTTAACCCTCTTCTTCTGCAACCTCTAACTCCTAACTCTCTTCTACCGCCATATATGTCACTTTCTGCGAAACCCATAAACCCAATCGTTCTTATTCAAACCCCAAATCAATCTAACAACCCAAAAAAACAAAACTGAGAGAATGGAGATGAACAGAGGGACGGGATTGAGATGAAATCGAGATGAGAGGAGGAAGAATTGAAAACATACGGAAACAGGTGAAGGTTGGACCAGCGAGTTACGCAGATTATCATGTTAAATCATTGATACTTGATTTGTGAATTTGGGTCTTCTCGGTGAATCGTCCATTTGAAGGATACAATGTTAGCATCTGTTTATTTTGACATAACCTGGGATTTCACTTATCTTTTTATTATTTTTTTTTTGTATTTGACATATCAGATTGAGAACTGGGCTGGGAAGCCCAGGGTACACGATTTCGGCACCTCCCTTCCTTTTTTGGTCACATTGTTGTTTTGGAGTGATGGGTTTCAATAAGCCCAAAGGATCCCCTTGTTTTTTTTTAATTTTTTTTATTTCCTTTTTACTATTCCATTTAATAAATCTCATTTAGTTTTAATTATCTCGCTATTAGTATCTTTATTTTATTTTTTATAGTGGTCAATGACGAAGTTTCCACCGTTTAGCCGTCAAAATATTGACGTGAAACAAAGGATCCGAGACCACCTTATCTCTCCGATTTTATTTCGATTTTTGGATCGATGAAGTCGTTTATTCGTAAGCGTCGCGTATCGAAGTTGATAACCTTCTCGATTTCAAATCTATGGTGAATGACCATTGGGGTCATTTCCCGTACTTTGGGATCGTGATAGGCTACCTTCGATTAATCGGCATTATGTTTGTGATTAAGACGAGATCCATTCTTTCATATCCCGATTCGATTCACTAACCATTGAATTTAATTTCTGTTGAATATTATTGTGGATATTATTGTTATATTATCTTACTATATTATTGTCATATTATTTATTCATACTATTATTATCATATCATATTTATTCATATTTATTCACCCATAATCGAAAACACTTAATAAATCATCGAAACTCCTAAAAGCCGATTTGGTGGACTGTTGTATCATTGGTTATTTGCAGGTATCTTAATTTTAAGTCGTGCTCGACTTTGCTCAAGGCATAGTTTAGGACACTAATGCACACACACGGCTTTCTCTTGGGCTACCTGACAATGAGACCCCTTTATTTCGTGCAATCCCGTGTAATTTACATGTACCCCTCTCCCATTCCGATGTATGTTTCGCATTTCTTTGATTATTAGTTTATCTCCTGGGAGCACCCATAGGGACTAGAGCGGATTCAAACTATTTTCAAACTGATTCTCGATTCATCATCAAGCCATTTTCAAACCCTCGTAAGTCGAATGCTCATACGCATTCGCCATCAACCTATTACAACTCGACCCTTGATGCGTAAGTCAAGTCGGCCTCTTTTTTCAAACAATTTCATTTCTAACACGCTTTGCACACGATAATAAGTCAAACCCTTGATCCAACGTCAAATGGATTTTCGTAACAAATTATCAATCAATTAACAACTATTCAATTCTTTTCAAGGTGTAAAGAGTAGGTTCAAGTCTTTGATCTTGCTTTTAGTTGTTTATATGTGAATTATCTCATTTGTGTGTGAGCAATTGACGCCTTTAAATAATATTAACAAACCCGATAACATTCAACCACCTTTCAATTATTCATCCTTTCACTCACCTTTCAACACAACTTCTCTTACGATGAAAAAGAGAGTGTTCCAAGTCTTTGGTTCACTTTCCCGGTTACTTGGGGTCTGTGAAGTCTTTCTTAGGCTTCAAGTGATCGTCATCATTTCAACCTTATCCTTTCAAACATATCATTCCTTCGTGATGGAAAAGAGAGTGTTCCAAGCCTTTGGTTCACTCTCCTGATTACTTGGATCCGAGAAGTCTTTCTTAAGCTTCAAGTAATCGTCATCCGTACCCCTTTCAAACTCATTCAAACCCGTTTCTTTCGTGGTCGTTACCAAGAACTACGGACGCTCTGATTCTTCATTCACTCTTGAATGTAAGATACGTAGGCACAAGATTGCAATAATCTTGGCGAGCACAATCCCCTCCATCTTCCATTTCCCCTATCCTTTCCCGTAGTCGAACTACGACGCTCTGATTTCTCATTCTCGTCCGAATGAGCATACGTAGGCACAAGGGCTCCAATCCTTGGCGAGCACCCTATCTTCTAACCATCCCCTTTCCCTTAGTATCTTTAGCCCTTTATAGTATCCTTTAGCATTTAGTAGTGAGAAGAGAAGATTAAGTTTAGCTAACATCCATTAACTCGAATTAAGAGGTTCCCGTCGAGTACGACGGACGTGAGGGGTGCTAATACCTTCCCCTCACGTAACCGACTCCCGATCCCAGGAACATATGGTTGCGACGACCGTGTTCCTTCCGTGCTTATGAGGTTTTCTCGATATTTTCCTCTCCCGTTCATTCGGGAAAAATAAAGTTCGGTGGCGACTCTGTCGAACTGCATTTCCGCGCCTTTTGCGCGAGGGTCGTATGTTTGAATGAAATTTTCGAGGTGCGACAGGTGGCGACTCTGCTGGGGACTATTGCTCCATGCAAAAGAGAGTCGAGCCTATCTTAGTTTGAGTTGTTAGCTTGTTGTCTTTTATTTTCTTCTCACTTATTTATTGGTATACTTGTCTTGGTTACTTATGCTTGAGGCATTGTGGGGGTTGCTATACTTATGGTTACTTTGTGAGATGGCTCTACACCCGAGTCTGAGTAAAACCCTAGGATTAGGATGGTGGTTGTGTAGTGGAGACTTACATGGAGTCTTTCACGTTAAGTTGAAACGAAAACCCCGCTTGGAGTAGATTCCTTGGAGATATTGTTGTTGTGGTGAGTCTTTGCCATGACAATAATGTTTTCGAGTCTGGATCGTTAATCCCAAGGACCGTTAACCGTTTTATCCATGGTGGTTGGTAGTGTTAATTCTTTGTGAATTAATACGAACGCCCCAATCAGATGAGATCCCTTGAACGTATTACTTTCTTACAGTAATATTTTCAACCTCGATCTATGACTCTGAGAACCTTTTCTAGAATCTGTGTGTCGATGGTTGTGTAGTTGATGCCTCCGAGAAGTCTTTCTCGCGTGGAAGATACGAGAACCTCACCTAGAGGAGATTCTATTGAGGATATTATCGTCGTAATGAGGCTTTGTCATGACTGTAATATCTTTGAAAGATGTCCATGACTCTAGGCACCTACCCATTTTAGAATCCTACCTGTGGGGGTTTCTTTGAGCAGTGACCGTGATCCTTGAACCATTCACCCGGCTAATCTCAGAATTGCTTGAATTTGTGATCCTGTGATCCTGGATCTTGCATCTTGCATTGCATATCATTCGCATTGCATCTCATTTGTTGTGCATCTTGCATTCTCCTTCCTTCAACAGTTTCTCATATTTCTCTTTCCTTCATATCCAGTAAATCAAGCTGAGTCCTCGACACCAGTACGCAACTAGAGTTAATACAAGATGAATGATGGAGCAGATTCAGCAGGAGCAAGTTGCCTTCAGGGGAGAGTTGGATTCTATGAAAGGAAAGATCGACCAGATCCTCGAAGCCATCCTCGCGGCCAGAAGAGAAGAAGAACAGCGTGAAGCCGCTGCTGTCGTCAACAACAATGGTCAAGGACAAGGGTCTACTGCCATCCCTTTGGTTCCAATTCCAAACCCTCATAGGATGCCGTTGAACTTCAATAACGCAGCCGAAGGGAACACTTCTCATCCAACCCCAGCGACCGGAGTTACCATTGGAGCTATCCCGCAGGCCCAGCCTACCGCTGTGCAAATCCCAGCTCCCCATACCGAAGATACTCTGATGGATCATTATGATGACGTTCAGAACTATCATGCTGCTATCCCTATTTCCAGTCCTGTTGCTGTTCAGGATTCAGAAGCCATGAAGATGTGCCGAGATCTAGCCGAGAAACTCCGAGCCATGGAAGGGCACAGTTCAAATTCCTTCAGTGCTTTGGAATTATGCTTGGTGCCTGATGTTGTCATTCCTCCCAAGTTCAAAGTGTCGGAATTCTCGAAGTACAAAGGTCTCAGTTGCCCAAACATTCATCTGAAGATGTACTATCGCAAGATGGCTGCCTATGCCAGAGATGAAAAGCTCATGATTCATTGCTTCCAAGACAGTTTGTCTGGGGCATCACTCGAATGGTATATGCAGCTGGAACGTAGCAGTGTGCGCACTTGGGCCGAGATAGCCGATGCATTTGTCAAGCAGTATAAGTACAACACAGATCTTGCTCCGAATCGTACTCAGCTTCAGAGTATGACTCAGAAGGACAACGAATCCTTCAAGGAGTACGCGCAACGATGGAGAGCGCTAGCCGTAAGGGTGCATCCACCTCTGGTTGACCGTGAACTTATTGACATCTTCATGGGTACTTTACAAGGCCAGTACTACGAAAAGCTAATTGGTAGTGTCTCCGCTGGATTTTCTGACTTGGTGATCGTTGGTGAGAGAATTGAAGAAGGGTTGAAGAGCGGAAAGATACCAGGAGGTTCCAACAACCAGGCCAACGCCAAGAAGCCTTTCAATGGATACAAGAAGAAGGAGGGCGAAACAAATGCCATCTTTTTGCAGAAAGGGCAAGCTTCTCAACAAGCTCCCCCTCCTATGCCTTATCAAGTTCCCTATTATCAGTATCCGTATGTTGCTCCTATGCCTTATCAGCTAGCTGTTCAAGCAGTGCAAGCTCAGATGCCACGGTAACAGGCTCCTCAGCAACAAGCCTACAACCAGCAAGGATATCAGTATCTTCCTCAGCAACAGCAGATGCAAGCTACTCAACAACGACAAGGTACTCGCCCACAGCGTCCGCAGAGAACATGGAGACCAGATAGAGTCTTTGATCGTCTACCAATGACATATGCCAAAATCTTTGCTCAGTTGATGGAGAAGAAAGCTGTTGTTCCGAGAGATTTGGCTCCTCCAACTGTCATTCCTGCCGATTATGATGCAAATTCTCATTGTGAGTTTCATAAGGGCGCTCTAGGTCACACCATTGAGGACTGCAGGGCTTTCAAGCACATAATTCAAGACATGATTGACAGGGATGCTATCAACTTCAATGGGAAGTCTCCAAATATCATCAACAATCCGATGCCACCAGTCAACTAGTGCTAACATCAGATCGATTCCAGTCAAGTTCATTCCCCGAAGAAGGCAGTCATGCTGCCATTTCATTATTAGCAGTTCTTATATTTTGTCTTTGTTTGTTTAAGTATTGTATGCTCTGAACAATTGCCATTCGTATTTGGTTTTCATTAATGTATTGTTTATGCATGTTTTGAATTAGTTATGTCGTATTCACTCATTTTCACTTATCACCGACACATTTATTCACTGTTGTTTAGCTTGATTTGAGGGAGGATGATGAAAACGAGATACCCAAAATTGCAAATCGTATGCTTTCAGACCGAATCTCGTCAATGATGTACAGGCATTGCTTCAAATCCCCAATCACTGGAGGTATAAGGAGTTAATCCCTAGTAAACCTCTTCGAGCCTAGGAGTAGCAGTTTCCTTCGGATATTCAAACCTTTACACTCAACCTGGGGCAAGGTAGTGTTCAGTTAATTCAACTCCGCACTCGAATCAAAAAGCAATGACCCATGCTATGGCAATCACAATCCTCCAACAAAATCCAAAAAATCAAAAACCTGCTAAGTCAAACACCGTAGAGGGGACTTAGGCAAAATCAAGACAATCCCGATGGATCTGACAAGCAGAGTCAATCCATGCAAAAGTTAGGGATCAAAACAAAAGTAAAAGAGGACCCCGAAACCCTCAACAAAAAACAAAGAAAGATTCAGTGGCCACCTAGATCAAAGGGGCACTGGCATCCATCAAAATAAGGTGACTGCTACGTCGAGCAAGCCTTGAACCTTCAAGTTTACACCGTCAAGATAGGTGCAGAATTAACTGAACGTAGGACTGGAGATCATTAAGAAGAAGGGGTGGGTACAAATCATACTTTGAACCTAATATCCTTTGTTTCATAACCATGAACCAGACCACGTTACAGCCCTCGAAAGACCTAATTGAGGCGAGGTTTATTCTGAAAGCATACTATCGCAAGGTTACGTAACCTGACTCCTTACATGATTGCTAATCACCAGCATTGGTGTCGTTATCCTTGCAATATCTTTTACACCAATCAAACAGCGCAATGTCTGGGCTAATAGTCCATTCGTCTCACTATCACGACACTCTCAATAAATGACACACTTTTTCAAAACTTACATTAAACTTTGCATTAATATTACCATTTATGAATGTACAATTTTAATTGCAAATCAGTGCTAGGTATTCAAAGACATCTCAACAAGGAGCAATCAGGGAGGAACCCGACTTTCAGGGGTGTACACGAGACAAGATTATTTCAAAGCCCATAGGCTGGGGCAAATCATTCAAGAGCTCGAGCAGGAGCAGACCATTGCCATGTTCAAATTGGGGCAAGACCAGGTCGTCCTGACCAACAAGCAGAGTTGCAACCTTCTCTGAAGCAAATTCACAAGCACCAAGTACCCAGACTTAGGGGCATCCAGAGCATCATCTTCTGCTTCAATCAAGACATCTCCAACGAACTGCGTGTCGAGGAAATCATTCCCTCCTACCACCCAAAGTCCAATCCGCATTGGCAACTACCAAAAATCTACCATGCTGACGTCTCCCTGCATTTCCAATTACCCGTCTGCAATCATATGCATCATATGCATCGCATTCAAAATCATAAGCATCTTGCATCATATGCATACTCCAATCATACCATACTTCCCCGGATCTTGCATCTCCGCGCGTCAGCATTTGCATTTGCACTTCCACTCATATGGAATATCATTTATCATCCAACATTCATATATGCAAGTCAAGGTCCAGGATCAATCTTGAAGGTTTCCAAGACCATCATCAGCCCAATCAGGGGCATCTTCCACAACATCTTCAAAGCAATCATCAGCCCAGTCAGGGGCAATCTTCTGCAATTGTGGGTTTCTCCCACAAAATTCGAAGTTATTCAAAGCAAGATTCAGCCCAGTCAGGGGCATTTTTCAAGGACCATGGGCGTCTCCCATGACGTATTTCAACATTATGGTTGATCAGATCTTCAAATCAACATTCAGCCCAGTCAGGGGCATCCTCTTCAGAGTTCATGGGCGTAACCATGAAATCATTTCAACAAAATTATGATCTCCAAGCAAGTCAGTGGTCGTCCCCGCTGATTCATTTCAACCCAATCTTCTTCTTGGGTGTTTCCCAATGAGTTGTATCTAGCAAGCGTGACCGTTGTCAATTGCTTTATTGTCATCCTTTCGGTGATTGCCGAACTTCGTCGGTTCAACCTAACCTGCATCCTTTTGGTGTTGGTAGCCTTCAATTTGTGTTTGTTCTATCATCCTTTTGGTGATAGCAACCTGTGTGTATGTTTCGCTCCGTCATCCTTTTGGTGGGGGGTCTATCATGGTCATTAATGATAGATTGTGCGATATGGTTTGTGTTCGCTCCGTCATCCTTTTGGTGAGGGGTCTATCATGGTCATTAATGATAGATTGTGCGATGTGTGAGTTCGCTCCGTCATCCTTTTGGTGAGGGGTCTATCATGGTCATTAATGATAGATTGTGCGATATTGTTTGTGTTTCGCTCCGTCATCCTTTTGGTGAGGGGTCTATCATGGTCATTAATGATAGATTGTGCGATAGTTTGTTTGAGTTAGCTCCGTAATCCTTTTGGTGAGGGGTCTATCATGGTCATTAATGATAGATTGTGCGATGTGTTTTGCGTTTCACTCCGTCATCCTTTTGGTGAGGGGTCTATCATGGTCATTAATGATAGATTGTGCGATGTGTTTTGTGTTTCGCTCCGTCATCCTTTTGGTGAGGGGTCTATCATGGTCATTAATGATAGATTGTGCGATGTGTTTTGCGTTTCGCTCCGTCATCCTTTTGGTGAGGGGTCTATCATGGTCATTAATGATAGATTGTGCGATGTGTGAGTTCGCTCCGTCATCCTTTTGGTGGGGGGTCTATCATGGTCATTAATGATAGATTGTGCGATGTGTTTTGTGTTTCGCTCCGTCATCCTTTTGGTGGGGGGTCTATCATGGTCATTAATGATAGATTGTGCGATGTGTTTTGTGTTTCGCTCCGTCATCCTTTTGGTGGGGGGTCTATCATGGTCATTAATGATAGATTGTGCGATGTGTTTTGTGTTTCGCTCTGTCATCCTTTTGGTGGGGGGTCTATCATGGTCATTAATGATAGAATGTGCGATGTGTTTTGTGTTTCGCTCCGTCATCCTTTTGGTGGGGGGTCTATCATGGTCATTAATGATAGATTGTGCGATATGTTTTGTGTTTCGCTCCGTCATCCTTTTGGTGGGGGGTCTATCATGGTCATTAATGATAGATTGTGCGATAGTTTATTCGTGTTTCGCTCCGTCATCCTTTTGGTGAGGGGTCTATCATGGTCATTAATGATAGATTGTGCGATAGTTTATTTGTGTTTCGCTCCGTCATCCTTTTGGTGGGGGGTCTATCATGGTCATTTATGATAGATTGTGCGATATTGTTTGGCGTGTGTTTCGCTCCGTCATCCTTTTGGCGAGGGGTCTATCATGGTCATTAATGATAGATTGTGCGATAGTTTATTCGTGTTTTGCTCCGTCATCCTTTTTGTGGGGGGTCTATCATGGTCATTAATGATAGATTGTGCGATGTGTTTTGTGTTTCGCTCCGTCATCCTTTTGGTGGGGGGGTCTATCATGGTCATTAATGATAGATTGTGCGATGTGTTTTGTGTTTCGCTCCGTCATCCTTTTGGTGGGGGGTCTATCATGGTCATTAATGATAGATTGTGCGATGTGTTTGTTTGAGTTTCGCTCCGTCATCCTTTTGGTGGGGGGTCTATCATGGTCATTAATGATAGATTGTGCGATGTGTTTTGTGTTTCGCTCTGTCATCTTGTTGGTGGGGGGTCTATCATGGTCATTAATGATAGATTGTGCGATATTGTTTGGCGTGTGTTTTGCTCCGTCATCCTTTTGGTGGGGGTCTATCATGGTCATTAATGATAGATTGTGCGATAGTTTATTTGTGTTTCACTCCGTCATCCTTTTGGTGGGGGGTCTATCATGGTCATTAATGATAGATTGCGCGATGTGTTTTATGTTTCGCTCCGTCATCCTTTTGGTGAGGGGTTTATCATAGTCATTAATGATAGATTGTGCGATGTGGTGTGTGTTTCACTCCGACATCCTTTTGGTGGGGGGTCTGTCACTTGGATTGGTGTCAGATTGTGCGATAGTGTTTGTCCTATCATCCTTTTGGTGGTAGTAACTAGTGTGTGTTTCGCTCCGTCATCCTTTTGGTGGAGGGTCTGTCACTTGGATTGGTGTCAGATTGTATGATAGTGTTTGTCCTATCATCCTTTTGGTGGTAGTAGCCATGTGTGTGTTTCGTCTCATCATCCTTTGGTGATGGCGACCTTTTTCCAGTTATCCGCAGCTTACTTAGAGGTACACCTTGTATACAGTATTTCATTTCCCAGGCGTCTTTTTCTTTTTCGGACAAATTTAGGGTCTTCTTTATATCTAATTGACTTTTACCAAGGAAGAATGAATTCTACAGCATTTCATCTTACTCGGTTTAAGCCAATTAGATAGGGGCATCTGTCATACCCCAAATTTGTCCTACTTGTATATAACTTTCATTTGTACGTTCATCCATTGACAATTATCCAGAAATTCAAAAATATGTTGCTGCTGCTTGTTGTTCAAGTTCAGGTGGTACTAAGTTCAGAATTCTTCATGATTAGAGATCATTAAGAATTGGTTCATTTGCAACCAGGGATTGTGGGAAAACGCGGTTCATGGGTCAAATCTGTGATCTGGTGGTAGCATCTGAACCGTTGGGGTTCATGTTGAAAGATTGTGGCTCATTTTAGATCCAAGTGGCAATTAGTTCAACGAGAATTTTAGATGACTCATTTGCTCTTCAATGTCAATTTCAAGATTTGAATCACTTTTGATTCAAGCTTTAATTCATTTTGAGTTTTGTTCTTAATGAGAATTCAAGGATAGAGGAATTTGAGATTCAACGTGGTCTCACTTCAATTTCACTTTTCAAATTCAGATGTTATGTTGCTTCTAATACTTTCATCAGTCTCAGATTCACTTTTAGAAGTTCAAGAGTGGCATTTCCTTGTTGTGACACCAATAAAAGAAGCTCATGTTATTACAAGAACAATTGTGCAAACAAAAATGAAAATTCAAAAAAAGGTATAAGAGTGTATTTCAAGCCAAATTAATGGAAGATTATGCTCATGGAAAATCATGTACATTACAAGAAAAAATGAAGATAGATTGAGCAAATTATATGAAACAAATACATTAGCCAAAGTTGTTTTCATGTGATCTATCATCAATACATGGTATATGGTCTGCAACTAAAATAACTGCGGACCGTGGCTTCATTCTTCAAATAATCTCCATATGGCCCACTCCATCTCGTCTAAAGTAACACGCTGAAGATAAGCTCAATACAACATTCCAAAACATGAATGAAAGTAGGGGTCGCGCGGAAATACAGTAAAATGCCAACCAACACCGTCAAGTTGTACAAGCTGTCAAAATCACTCTGCTACATGTAATTTGGCCATCACAGCATAATTCACTTTTTACGAAGCCGGAAACCCGTAAAAGCAAAGAGTAACTGGCCGACCGTCACGCACAGACTCGCACAACTTCACAAACCTGTACGTGATGAATTCAAAAAAGGAAAGAAATAAGTTGCAAGCAAACCGACATAAAGGTACTATTCCACATGAAGTCAATGATTCACAACAATTCACTGTGCAATGCCGACCTGCAGAACAGCGGAGTGAGAAGCCATGGCAACATACAATGATATGTCTCCGCATACACTGACCTCATGCTTTTTACCGCAAATTGTCGGGTCACACAATCAATAATACACCCACACGCCATGACCTGCAGCAGATAATATAAGCCATTTCAAATTCCAATTGCAACTCATATAATTGAAGAACAAAATTGTTTAAAAAAGAGAGACCACTCATCAACAATTACCCTGTTGCCGACAGTTTTGACAACTCAATTCAACAGCCAATGTTATAGCAATTCTCATGTATGTCATCAAGCTAAAAAAAGAGACGGAAAAGTGAACATGATTGAAACTCTTCGCAACAGCAACTCCAGCGTATTCTGCCGAACAAGGAAGACTGCACATCATAGCTCAGTAAAACATCCCCAAAAGGCAATTCTAATAGCTACTTCAAAGATCCCAACCATCCTGCATAAGTGCATAACAGAACTTAATGAGAAACCGGCAAAACGTGGTACAATGCATCATGATTCATATGATGTTACAACAACCACAACTCCATTGTCTTAATAAAATTCAAGCCATGAACAAACCAGCCACAGCAGTAAGGAATGCGCAAGCTCCGCAGGATGCCTTCCATCACTGCCAATGAAACCTTCACAGAACTGCACCAGCCAAACAAGAAATCCTGCAACAGAAGTTACAAAATTGTGACAGAAGAGTAACAGACCCAATTCTTTTACAAAGTGCAACTCAGCCCAATATTAAAAGTGCAGTATCTTCATTACGCCTGCAATTCTAGCAAATTGTGCACGACTAGCCCATACCACAGTATGCAGTTTATGTCGTACCAGTAGCAGTCCACACCAAGTCTTCATACCATTCAAAATTTCAGCCCCGACAATGATGAGTAATGCGCAGCAGCATGATCCACCACCGACTAAAGGCAAAAGCTGTGGTTTTTTTTATATAATCCAAAGTGGTCCTATGATTCACGCGTAAAGATCAAACCTGCAAACAATATCATCAAAATGACCACACATGAGAAAATAAGAAAGTTGAAGACAAATCTGACTCAAGATCAGTGTGAAGTTTCGATGTTCTGTACAGTGTCGGGAAGCGAACGCCAAAAGCCCTTTGTGGATGCAATCAAGACGCATAAGGAAAAGTCTCCGCGAGAACATCATTGTTCCTATCCTCACCATATCAAGCCATGGTCATGCCAAGTCCCTATGAATGATCACATACATGAAAAAAGACGAGAGATGGTTAGGGAAAATTTGTAAGCAATCCACAAAGAAACTCGGTCAGGCAAGCCATTACCGAGTGAGTGTAAGATACGAGCTTATTGGCAAAGCTTTAACGCAAACTAGTGTAAGTTGAATTACGCCAATGGTTTACAGCATCATCTTCAATGAAAAAAACAAGCCAGTCCAAGAAATTAAAAGAGGGCTACCGTGTCAGCAACATGGTCGAAACCGCCACAGCTCACAAGTCGCAATGAAAGGAAACATTATTAAATGGAAATTGTAAGCAAGATACTAAGGAAACAAGGACGAGGCATGTAACACGTACCGTCTCGCAGCTCTCGCCGCAGGTCATTATGCGGTCCAGCCATAGGTTAAACATCACTTTGTGACCAACTTCCGTAAATGCAATTGAAGCAACAAACCTGTGACAGACCAGGATTAACTTAAACTAACAGCTATGTCACTCGCAAAGTTTATGCGAAAACCGTATTGAGGGCGCATGGGAGGCAGCTCCAAAGTCATGTAGAGACCTCACTCAGACCTCACATACTCGCACCAAAGGCAATAAAGAGTGGATCCTAAGCAGGACCTGACGTGTTTCAACTTCCACCACCTCAAATACCATGCCAAATGCCATGAAAACAGAGTCAGGATTGCATTTAGACCATATCCACACTGTTAAAAAAAGAAAGAAAGGGAAAACACATGCTTACTGCCAATTAGAAAAGGATGAATACCAGTAAAGTTAGCAAGAAGTTTGCAAAGCTTTTACTCCTAATTTTTGACTTGCTCCTTGTCCTTGCCTTGCCACCTTTAAAAATCATACCCTGCATCATTTTCAAACAGAAGTACAAAACATTTTGAATACATTTACCACAGTAAAAGCAAAAGGAGGGAGTTACCGTAGTGAAAAGTAATTGAAGATATTACCTCACTACAGACAAAATAGGGGATTGAGTAGGAATCTTTTCTGAGGACCCTTCATTCCACAGAGCACACCACTCCTTCCACTTTTACCCTTCTCCATCTGATATAAAGAGAAAACAAAAATTGTTAGAGGGGGGACCTAATCTGAAAGTGAGCCTCCAAACCCTAGTCACAATGCCAGCCGCCCCAACTTCCTCATCCATCTTGACCATTCTCCTGAAAAACAGAACAACAACAGCCATTTAAAAGGACCCCTCCACCTTCATCTCTCTGGACTCCAAAACATCTTGAGCTGAACCTTAACCTATCCTTCAATCTTCAACTCTCCTCTCTGATTCTTCTTCCACCTTCAGCAAACATTCAAACTTGAAGTTTCTCCATTAATCTTCAATTTCCATTATCAAACTCCAACCTCCATATTCACCATAAACCAACTACCTCCTTCAATTAACTCACCGTTAGCACATCCATCAACTCATCACCCCAAAACCGACAGCCTCCATATTCAAACTCTTACACCACCGTTGATGAGCTTTCTCTGAAACAAAGTTCTAAACACCATCACCGTGAAATCAAAACCAAATAACCTTAAAAAACCAGCAAACGACACACAATCAAAACGCAGAAACACCCTACCCCCACTACCGTCTTCAAACTAAAACCACACGAATCACCTTTCAGATTTCGTTTTCCCTGTTCTCCATCAGCCGTCGAAACCGCACCTCAAATCGAATAACCCCAACCATTTAACCCTCTTCTTCTGCAACCTCTAACTCCGAACTCTCTTCTACCGCCATATATGTCACTTTCTGCGAAACCCATAAACCCAATCGTTCTTATTCAAACCCCAAATCAATCTAACAACCCAAAAAAACAAAACTGAGAGAATGGAGATGAACAGAGGGACGAGATTGAGATGAAATCGAGATGAGAGGAGGAAGAATTGAAAACATACCCAAATAGGTGAAGGTTGGACGAGCGAGTTACGCAGATTATCATGTTAAATCATTGATACTTGATTTGTGAATTTGGGTCTTCTCGGTGAATCGTCCATTTGAAGGATACAATGTTAGCATATGTTTATTTTGACATAACCTGGGATTTCACTTATCTTTTTTTTTTTTTTTTTTTTGTATTTGACATATCAGATTGAGAACTGGGCTGGGAAGCCCAGGGTACACGATTTCGGCACCTCCCTTCCTTTTTTGGTCACATTGTTGTTTTGGAGTGATGGGTTTCAATAAGCCCAAAGGATCCCCTTGTTTTTTTTTTAATTTTTTATTTCCTTTTTACTATTCCATTTAATAAATCTCATTTAGTTTTAATTATCTCGCTATTAGTATCTTTATTTTATTTTTTTTAGTGGTCAATGACGAAGTTTCCACCGTTTAGCCGTCAAAATATTGACGTGAAACAAAGGATCCGAGACCACCTTATCTCTCCGATTTTATTTCGATTTTTGGATCGATGAAGTCGTTTTTTCGTAAGCGTCGCGTATCGAAGTTGATAACCTTCTCGATTTCAAATCTATGGTGAATGACCATTGGGGTCATTTCCCGTACTTTGGGATCGTGATAGGCTACCTTCGATTAATCGGCATTATGTTTGCGATTAAGACGAGATCCATTCTTTCAGATCCCGATTCGATTCACTAACCATTGAATTTAATTTCTGTTGAATATTATTGTGGATATTATTATTATATTATCTTACTATATTATTGTCATATTATTTATTCATACTATTATTATCATATCATATTTATTCATATTTATTCACCCATAATCGAAAACACTTAATAAATCATCGAAACTCCTAAAAGCCGATTTGGTGGACTGTTGTATCATTGGTTATTTGCAGGTATCTTAATTTTAAGTCGTGCTCGACTTTGCTCAAGGCATAGTTTAGGACACTAATGCACACACACGGCTTTCTCTTGGGCTACCTGACAATGAGACCCCTTTATTTCGTGCAATCCCGTGTAATTTACATGTACACCTCTCCCATTCCGATGTATGTTTCGCATTTCTTTGATTATTAGTTTATCTCCTGGGAGCACCCATAGGGACTAGAGCGGATTCAAACTATTTTCAAACTGATTCTCGATTCATCATCAAGCCATTTTCAAACCCTCGTAAGTCGAATGCTCATACGCATTCGCCATCAACCTATTACAACTCGACCCTTGATGCGTAAGTCAAGTCAGCCTCTTTTTTCAAACAATTTCATTTCCAACACGCTTTGCACGCGATAATAAGTCAAACCCTTGATCCAACGTCAAATGGATTTTCGTAACAAATTATCAATCAATTAACAACTATTTAATTCTTTTCAAGGTGTAAAGAGTAGGTTCAAGTCTTTGATCTTGCTTTTAGTTGTTTATATGCGAGTTATCTTATTCGTGTGTGAGCAATTGACGCCTTTAAATAATATTAACAAACCCGATAACATTCAACCACCTTTCAATTACTCATCCTTTCACTCACCTTTCAACACAACTTCTCTTACGATGAAAAAGAGAGTGTTCCAAGTCTTTGGTTCACTTTCCCGGTTACTTAGGGTCTATGAAGTCTTTCTTAGGCTTCAAGTGATCGTCATCATTTTAACCTTATCCTTTCAAACATATCATTCCTTCGTGATGGAAAAGAGAGTGTTCCAAGCCTTTGGTTCACTCTCCTGATTACTTGGGTCCGAGAAGTCTTTCTTAAGCTTCAAGTAATCGTCATCCGTACCCCTTTCAAACTCATTCAAACCCGTTTCTTTCGTGGTCGTTACCACGAACTACGGACGCTCTGATTCTTCATTCACTCTTGAATGTAAGATACGTAGGCACAAGATTTCAATAATCTTGGCGAGCACAATCCCCTCCATCTTCCATTTCCCCTATCCTTTCCCGTAGTCGAACTACAACGCTCTGATTTCTCATTCTCGTCCGAATGAGCATACGTAGGCACAAGGGCCCCAATCCTTGGCGAGCACCCTATCTTCTAACCATCCCCTTTCCCTTAGTATCTTTAGCCCTTTATAGTATCCTTTAGCATTTAGTAGTGAGAAGAGAAGATTAAGTTTAGCTAACATCCATTAACTCGAATTAAGAGGTTCCCGTCGAGTACGACGGACGTGAGGGGTGCTAATACCTTCCCCTCGCGTAACCGACTCCCGATCCCAGAAACATATGGTTGCGACGACCGTGTTCCTTCCGCACTTATAAGGTTTTCTCGATATTTTCCTCTCCCGTTCATTCGGGAAAAATAAAGTTTGGCGGCGACTCTGTCGAACCGCATTTCCGCGCCTTTTGCGCGAGGGTCGTATGTTCGAATAAAATTTTCGAGGTGCGACACCTACCAGATCTCGAGACGAAGCCAGTGAATTACTAATGTCGGATAACTGCCGTATAACTGTCTGAAACGACTGGATAATTGCTGAAAACTGTCGTCAAACAGCCGGAAACTGCCAAGAACTACCGGATATTTGTCGGAAACGGCCAAGTAACAGTTGGAATTTGTCGGATAACTGTTGTAAACTACTGGATAACTACATGGAGAGCCAGCGATGGAGGACTTTTGGACTATGAAGAGAGAATTTCCAGATTTTATAGGGGCAGATCCTGTTGGTTGGATCTCTGCGGCTGAAAAATTCTTTGAGAAGAATGAAGTTCATTATGATGATAAGTTGCGGTGGGAATTCATGAGCATGGAAGATGAAGAAGCGATGTTATGATTTTATTATTGGTGTGAAGAGAAACTAGATGTTGACTGGAATTCATTCTCTATGGTTATGATTAGAGAATTTAGAGCACAAATGGTGCAAAGTCAAGAATCAAAGCCGAAACAGTGGAAGGTGACAGAAACACACGATGAACCAATTTTAGAGGAGATGGACTTCAGTGTTGAACGAAAAGCAAAAGGTTATACAAAAGTTGAATCTGACTCCAAAGAGATTGTTGATACAATGATAGAAACAAATTACCAAAAACAAGGAACAAATACAGTGCTTGACGGTAGAAGGAATGAGATACAAAGGAGAAAGGAACAAGCGTTCATTATTAGGCAACCTCTATTGCTGAAGCCACCAAACACCGTTCTTCATGTGGTGGATAACGAGAATCAAATAATCCAAGCGGTTGTTATCGAACTCCGACCCCCACCAGAACTGCCAAACGCGGATTCACATACACAAATTTCTTCAAACTCTGATCTGCAAGGAAGAAAAGAGGGGCCCCATGGGTTGCTAAAATTTGTATTTGATAGAGGAGAGTTTTTGCGCTGGGGAAAGATTTGGCAGAAAGAGACCCAATATCTCAGCCTTGAGGTCAAGGCTGTTTTTCAAAGGGTGGATATTGTTAGATACTTGGTTTGGACCTAAGCCCAACAAATGTGAGAATGGGTTATATTTGCTGATGTGGCTAAATGGTTAGAGGGGAATGATAGTTATACAAAGGATAGGGATAGCAAGGAGAAAGGCATTGAGAATTATTCAGTTAGAAACCATAATTGTTTGGGCAGTGAGAGATTTATCTCTTTTTTGAGGAGCTTTACTATGGGATTGTAGAGGTTATCTTCTCTAATAGTTACCGTTTTTCTATTAATGATACAATTTATTTTGTCTTGAATATTGGTCCGGTAGGTCGGGCCAATGGTAGGAAGCCAATATTCAAAACAAAGTAAATTGTATCATTAATAGAAAAATGATAACTATTATAGAAGATAACCCCTGTAATCCCAAAGCAAAGCTCCTCAAATAAGAGATAATTCTCTCTCTGCCCAAACCATTATAGTTCCTAACTAAATAATTCTTAATCCTTGACCGTGAAATCACATTTAGCCACATCAACAAATATAACTCATTCTCGCATTTGTTGGGCTTAGGCCCAAACCAAGTATCTAACAAATACATTCCTAAATAGAGGTATAAAATGCTTATTTTCTACTTTATTTCTCTAAAAAAATAGTGAGATCATAGTTTACATTTTCATGAAGTGTAATAAAATTAGAGAGATTTGCTTTCGATCAAACATGTGTATTAAGACATACGGAATATATAACATTTCTAGGGAGAAGTGCTTGTTCCAAGTCATAAAATACTACCAATGACAATATGAGCTACATTTCTTTAATTATTGACAACAATTCAAGTTGAACAATAGCAGTTTTCTATGTAATCTTCATCAGATCCTCAAGGTAAATGTAGTGGTTTACTTTGGAATCCTCTATCAAAATCTCAGGGAAGAAAAAAAAACTAAATAATAATAATAATAATAAATAAAAGATTATCAATTTGAGGAATAATGGAATAAAAAGAGTATGAATAACGGTAAAAGACCTCAAATAGGTTTCGTGAAGGACAATTCCAATGCACACATTTCTACGGAGGGCTACTAGTGAGTTCAAGGGTTGGTTCATGATGAAGATGGGATTTTTATGGTTGTTGAGACTTGCAAGAAAATAAGGTTTAATGATATGTTGGCTGTGTAAGGAATGCGATATTGCAAGCTTTGATTTTTTTGTTAAGGATTGTTGTTTCACTAAAAATGAGATGGAATCTAATTGTTTTAACTTGGTGAATTTGGTAATGAAGATATTTTGTGTGGGTATATAGACAATGATGTTTGGAACATTAACAAGTTTAGGTTTTGTTTCGTTATAGATTGATGCCCAATCCATTAAGGTTCTAGTGACATGAGTCCAAGAGTAAAGGAACAGAGCATAATGAGCGTTGATCCTAAAAATATCAAAAGCAAGGTCGCTTGATTCTCTTAGGTCATTGGATGATAAAGTTTATTGATCTTTTGACAACTTTTCTAAAATACATGTGTCACTAGAAGAAGGATTTAGGGGGTCCAAACCATAAAGGCTTGATGTAAAAGCCAAAGCTCACATCCATTACAGATACACAAAATTCTAACCTAGAAACCTCATAATTATCGTTGTTACTAACTTGAGCGTCGCATTGTTTGCAGGTACCCACCGCCTCGTTGGACTGGGACACCAAGCTAACATAATGCATTATTTGATCTTCAGTGAATGACAACTCGTTAAGAGAAAGGTTCCTAGTTGGATCATGTTTGTTTTGAGAGGATTATGTTTAATCACGTGAGCTATTTGTTGACTTTTTGTGCTTTACATCGATTTATTTTAAGAGGAATGACACTCCGTTTTAAATTTCCTACCTGTTAAAAATATGTTATTAATCAATTATTATTGATTGATATTCAATTAGTCATAAGTGTTACTATATTATTACCTATTGTGTATAATCATATTTCCATATAAATATACAACATGTGTGATCATATTCGACACACAAAAATACAATCACAACATGATATCTAGAGTTGGTTGATCTATTATCTTCCATAATTTTTTTCTTCTTGTCCTCAAATTTTTGACCAACCACGACACTGTCACGAACACCATTGTCGCTCCCAAAGACCTTTCGACGAGATACTCATACTTCCAGATTGGTCTCCTCCCGATAAGCCGGAAACCAAAAATCTTGCCGCCTCCCGCTGGCCCATATGCTCTCACACGTCATCCCTCCTTACGCGCGTCAATCTCACGTGCCTCCCTACAAGCCGTGCGCCCCTCTCGTCACCATTTTTGTTGCTGGTAGCGCCTTCCTGTGGTCTTTCCAAATTTTCTCTCGATTTTTTGTTTCAAGCCATCAAATATCATGGGAGATACTGATTATATCACATTCATTAAGTTTCCACTTATCTTGTGTAAGAAACTAACTAGAACATCCAAATACAACATATGGGCTGGTGTTGTCAAAATGTGATTTCACGGTCAAGGATATGAGGATCACTTAACTACGAAATTAGATAATATTCTTGCCGCCAAACGCAATAAGTGGAAACAAACTGATGCTTCTCTATGCACTGTGTTATGGTTTTCCATAACAACTAATCTTCAAGCACAATACCAAGCCTCTACCATTCAGTAAGCTTGATTTGTTAAAGGAAAATTTCACAACCCTAATGCCTTTTACAAAAGATGCAACAACTTATGTTGAACAACAAAGTAAGTATTTCATGATCCTGACACTTGTCGGACTACCATCACAACTTGATTTCGTTCGGAACCAGATTTTATCAGGACCCAATGTTCCTAACTATGAAATAGTTAGTGAACAATTGTTGCACTTGGCTACACCTCATGCTTTTGGATCAGTTTCTACTCCATCTCTGACTAAATCATCTGCTACTGCTTCCCTTAGTCGTGGTGGATAAACTGGAGGACGGGGTGGACTTCGTCATTTTATTCATTGTAACTATTGTAATCGTTACGGTCACAATGAAGTCGATTATTGTACAAAGGCAAGAGAACAACAACGACAATCACGGGTCTCTGTCGTTGCTCAACCAGATATCACTAAAGACTTTACTATTCATGCAACTGATTATAATGATTTCTTTCAATTTAAAGCAGTTCATCAACCATCATCGTCTGCCGTTGTTGCTTAGTCAGGTAATCCTGTAGCCTTTGTCTCTACACCTTCTCTTGGTCCTTGGGTCCTTGAATCTGGTGCCTCTGATCATATTACTGGTAATAAAACCTTTTTATCTCACTTGTCTTATTTTGATTATCTGCTTTCTATCACTGTAGCGGATGACTCTAAAATCAAAGTTCAAGGTCTTAGTCAGGCACATCCACTTCCAAACTTGTCTTTAGAGTCTGTCCTTTACATTCCCAGTTATCCTTTCAATCTAATATGTGTTCACAAGCTTACTCGTACTCTTTATTGTTCAGTTCTTTTTAATGAAAATTTTGTTTATGTCTAAGATCGACGTACATGACAGACAATTGAAGCATGAAGTAAATCCGGAGGATTATATCATCTACCTCCACCAATGACACGTGCTTCTATTGCTTCTCAAGAACTTACACGTCAATTTTTGGGTCACCCTAGTCTTAATAAAATGCATCTTTTAGTTCCTAGTTTTTATAAGCTTTCATCTTTTGAGTGTCAGTCCTGTCAATTAGGAAAACATACTTGTAGTACTTATTATTAATGAGTACATAAAAGTGTTGCATCACCTTTTGCTTTAGTTCACTCTGATATTTGGGGTCCTAATCGTGTGAGTGTACTTTAGGATATTATTACTTTGTAACTTTCATCGATAATTTCTCACAGAGCACTTGGTTATTTCTTATGAAAAATAGTTCTGATGTTTTCCGTATATTCCAAGAGTTTTATGTTGAAATTAAAAACCAGTTTAACATTTCCATTACAATTTTATGCACTGATAATGCTCGTGAATATATGTCATCTCACTTTTAATATTTTTTTTAACATCACAGGGAATTATTCACCAATCATCATGTGTTTATACACCACAACAGAACGTTGTTGCTGAACAAAAGAATCATCATTTAGTTGAAACTGCACATACTCTTTTACTTCCCCACAATGTACCTTCTCATTTTTGGGGTGATGCTCTCCATACAACATCTCACCTTATCAACCAAATGCCTTCATTGGTCCTTCAAGATCAAATTTCATACTTTATCTTGAATCTGCAATATGATCTCTACCCCCATTCCTCTTCGCGTTTTTGGTTGCTCATGCTTTGTTCATGGTCTTAGTCTAGGTAAAGACAAACTTTCTGCCAAATCTCTCAAATGTATTTTTCTAGGCTGCTCGCGTATAAAAAAGGGATATCGTTGTTTTTATCCTCAACTTCAATGATAGATTGTTTCCTCCGATATTACATTTTGTGAAGGTTCCCCTTTTTCTCTGCCTCTGTGTCACCCGATGAGATTTGTAATTTAGATGTTCGATATACCCCTTTTGTCATCCCCACACCCATTACACCTCCAATGCAGGTCTATCAGCGACGGACACCCCGTCCATCAAAAGTTGGAGATGATATTGATCCACCAGCACCATCTCTTGCTCCAACTGTTCCTTCAACTATGTCACCTAAACTTGACCTTCCAATAGCATTACGAAAAGGTATTCGATCTCATAATCCAAATCCTAAATATGCTTGTGTTTAAAATTATGATTGTCTCTCTACTTCCTATGTTTCTATTGTGTCTGCTTTGGATCATGTGTCTATTCTTAGTCTACAAATAAAGTTATGACTTATCCCAATTGACCTTAGGAGATGGTGGAAGAACTGGCTGCATTGCATTCAAATAACACTTGGGACATTATTACTTTACCTTCAGACAAAACTACAGTGGAATGGCGATGTGTTTATACAGTGAAAGTTATACTATATGGCCAGATTGATTATTTCAAAGCTCGTTTGGTAGCCATACACAAAAATATTTGACCTTGATTATGGTGACACTTTTTCTCTAGTGGCCAAGATTAGTTCAATTAGTCTCTTCCTTGCAAAGGTTGTTATTAATCATTGGTTGCTTCATCAATTAGACATTAAAAATGTCTTTTTACATAGAGAATTGGAAGAGGAAGTGTATATGGATCAACCTCCAGGTTTTATTGTTCCTAGCAATTCAAGACTTATTTGTCGGCTTCATCACTCTCTTTATAGGCTGACGCAGGTCACTCTGTCTTCTTCCTTCATTCCTCAACCAGTCAGCGCATCTTTCTTATGGTCTATGTTGACGACATTGTTATCACTAGAGACATACAAAGAGTATACAGCGACTCAAAACTCATATTTTCAAAAACTTTCAGACAAAAGATTTGAGACCACTCGGATACTTCTTAGGTGTTAAAGTTGTTCAGTCCTCATCAAACATTATAGTTAACCAACATAAGTATGCATTAGACATCGTAACTGAAACTGGTATACTTGACTATCGTCCGATTAATACTTTTATGGATTACAACGTCAAGCTTCTTCTGGGTCAGGAGGAGTTGTTGAAAGACCCGAGAAGATATCAACTTCTAGTGAGTATACTCAATTATCTTACCATCACCAGACCAGATATTACTTTTGCAATGAACATTGTGAGCCAATTCGTGAACGGTCCTTATGGTACTCATTGGAATGCAATTATTTGGATTCTCAAATATATATAAAGAATGAACCAAGAAGAGGCCTATTATATGAAGATAATGGTGATGTTAAAATCACTTGTTATTCATATGCAGACTGGGTAAGATCACCGTCGGATGTGAGATCTACTTCTGAATATTGTGTTCTTATTGGAGGAAATATGATCTCATGGAAGAGTAAGAAACAAAACACAGTTGCACTATCTAGTGCTGAAGCTGAATATCGTGTTATGGCAGCAGCCTTAAAGGAACTTGCATGACTTAAGAATTTGCTCAAATAACTTAGGTTGAGAGACCTTTGGACCACAAAACTCATACGCGACAATCAAGCAGCACTCCACATTACATCCAATCTGTTTTTCCATGAACGAACCAAACACAGAAATAGATTGTCACTATATAAGAGACAAGGTACTTTCGGAGAAATAACTACAAAATTTGTCAAATCTGAAGATCAATTGGCTGATATGTTTACTAAATCTCTCAAAGATTCACTATTGATTGATATTCAATTAGACATAACGGTAATTATATTATTATCTATTGTGTATAATCATATTTTCATATAAATATATAGCATGTGTGATCATATTTGACACGTGAAAATACAATTTTGAAAATACTGTCATTTAATAAAATTCTCTTTATTTATTTATTTATTTATTTTAAAATGTTATTCCTCAATTTATAAATAGATTTTTTAAAGATACGTAAAATCTAATACACAGCTCTCTGATTTTATACTCTCGAGTCTTCTTTCAAACTCTATGTATCTCTTCATCATCATCTATTATTATCTTGGAGAAGAGCCAATTTGATAAAACAATGGAAAAAAGAAGAGAGAAACTATTATTTTTTCCCCCCTATTTAACTAATTAATAAACAATACAACAAAAACATATTTTTCTCTGTTTGTTTCTTTTCATTTTTTATGCAGGCAAACTAAGCAATATATGTACCACATAACTCTTTTTTAACCGAAAGTGGAAATGTCAGAAAACACTATTTTCAACAAAAATTTCCATGCGCGTGACACTTTCTTCCAACGTGATTGTTACAGCTTCCTAGTTGTTCGGTTTGTGAAAAACAAACATGAACGGTAATGATTTTCGTTTGATAACTACGTTAACATATATGCCATGCCAAAACAAATTAAGTGAAAACCAACGTAAAAGCTTGAATGTATGGTACGTACGTATTCCAGTATAATATGAGGTAGTTCTGACAGTATATATACGACATATCCCCTTTGCTTACTTTACACAAAAGCATTCCAAGAAATTATAGCAGAAAAGTAGTATAGTACAATTTTTAATTATTGATGATTAGTTCAACAAACGGATCCTTCCGAAGAAATTAACAAATGGATGAGACAAAAATGACTACATTTAGGCTACGATCTATCTGTTATTACTGGTTCTGAAAATACATGCAAAAGTTTTTTTTTTTTCAAAGGTGCGTATTGAAAGCACATATGTGCCTATCGCATTTCCAAGCACCCTGTACAGATACATATCTATCTATACACGCCAAGGACAGAAGTTTGATGGGTTTTTATCAATTGTCAAGGAGAAGGAGAAGGACACTCTTTACGCAAGAACAATAATTAATAACTCCTCTAATATAGAGAAAGAGTTCCATCTTTCGTTGAGCCCTCTTTTATTATGTTTGTTTCTTAGCGACCGGATTTCAGACACAAGTTTTACTATAATGAATTTTTATTCATTATTGCAAATGATATATTTTATCATAAAATTCCACCTCAATCAATAATTGATGTCTAATTTCTGACATATTATGTTTTAATTTTTTTATAAGACTTAAATAATTTTTTGGTTCATGTAAATTAGTGAATTTTTATTTTAGTTCCCGTAAATTACAAGAACCAAACGTGTATTTACACATTTTTATAATTATACAATCTACCCTATAGTTGTTTAATAAAACAGATGAAAAAATTAATTTAAAAATACGCTTTGAATTTTAACAATTTTTTTTAAAGATTTATTTTATTTTACAGTGGCGTCTTTTTTTTATATTTTTATTTTTAATTAAAAGATAAGCAAGTTTTACAAGTGATATTTTAGATTTTTTACCTCGGTTTTGAATTCCATCTGAGATGAAATAGTTCACTCTTACATATTTATATACATTTTAATTTAACTTTCTTCAATTTCACTTATCTAAAACAACACACTCAAAACTCTAACAAAGTTTATCATCTTGATTAAATTAGAGTCCTAAAACATATATTATCCTCTAACTCGTAAAAAAGTAAGGAAATACGAAAATGACATGTGTTTAGGGTTCTTATTTGATACTTGTCATAAGAAACACCAAAATCATTTCTTTGACTTCGGTTCTTCACATGTCTAGTATGTGAAACATCGATGCTCATGACTACTAGAAAAACTACATTTTATGACAACGATTTCATCTCACATATTGAAAAACTAAATTTTGCAAAGTAAAGTTAAATTTCACTATCTCAATTCGAGTTCGAAATGAGGGTAGACGTAACCATAGCGAGGTCGATTGGAGAATTCCTAAGCAAATACTTATGTAATCAATCTCTCTCACTCTCACTCTCACACACTCTCTCTCTCACTCTCTCTCTCTCTCTCTCTCTCTCTCTCTCTCTCTCTCTCTCTCTCTCTCTCTCTCTCTCTCTCTCTCTCTCTCTCTCTCTCTCTCTCTCTCTCTCTCTCTCTCTCTCTCTCTCTCTCTCTCTCTCTCTCTTACATTTCATTTGCAAATTGTTGAGTTCATCGATTGTGCGATCAATATTTTTGGTTAATTCTTTTGAAAATTGATCTTACCGGATCAGAAAAGAGATCAGCAGCCAGCAACACGTCAAGAGCTCCAAATCGCTGGTGGTAGAGAAGATGAGGGGGTGTACCTGCAAGACACTCCGATGTTAAAGTGAGAAAAGAAAGAGAGTGAGCAAGTACAGAAAGCTAGTGTGTTTAGAATATCTGACCCTCTTGTGAAAGAGGGTATTTATAATGACACCGTAGCGCTAGGCCAACGGTTATCTGCATTGGGTTGGATCATTAGGCCCAATGCGGATAACTGCCAGGATCTACGTGGCGTAGGGAATACCATCACGTGGTCTTCATCCTGGGTCAACTCCCCCTTACACTTCGAAAAGTGGAAAACCTATTCTCTCGGACGTGGGGAGTTGGCGGATGACGTGTCTCCACGCGGGAAGCACGTGCAGTCAACGAGGGAGACGCATGAAGAGCGTTCTCGTGCGAGTTGATGGATTACACCTTAATTGGGCCCTCCCCGATGAGGGATTGGGTTGGGTCGTGCCCGACGGTGGGTTAGCCTCTGGCCCGTTCCAGAACAGGAACCTCCCAAGTCATTTCTCTGAAGCATAGGAGTAATGACTTAAGAGTCAATTCTTGTGTCGAGGAGGGGCGCGGGAACTTGCCCAGGGGAGTGTCGCTCGTGCTCGAGGCGCTGAGCTTGCGGGGCTATTCGCAATTAGATGCAGAAGCCGTTAATTGTGCTTGACAGTGGGCTTTGTTTATGGTCAATGACGGGGTCGATCAGTCGTTTATCCTGGGGACAGGTGCTCGTCACATGGCTTGTTTCCAACCTCTCCCAAGGAAGTGTTCTCGACGACGAAAGGGTCAGGCGTTACACTCGATATGTTGGGTGGTACGACGGAAGTGAAAGAGGATGACACGCCATTTCCTCAAGCCGTGCGAGGGGGCTTGAAGGGACACGCGAGATGTCATCATACGCCACGTGTCAAAAGTGATCAATGCTTATGACGACTACGAGTAGGGGTGCCTGAGTGTCTATGGGACACTTTGCTTCCCGCACCAGAGATTATAAATATCGAGAGGCAAATTTATTTGAACGTTCATAACATTTAAGCTCAAGAGTTCTCCAAAGATCTTCAAGGTTTTTCCACTCTCTTACTTTCTTTTCGCCGCCACCGTCGTCGCTGGCCTCCTTGCTCCGTCGCTGTAATCTCTAGGATCTTCTTCGTATAAGTAAGTTATTCGCTCTATCTCTAGAATTTACGTGTTTTCCGGTGTTTTATGAATTTTTTAGGGAATTTCTTGAGCCTCCGATGATGTTTCCGAGAGGTCCATGAACTTTCCAACGACCTTTCCCAGGAGTCTAGCAAGTTCACGATGAACTCATGAGTTTCCGGCAGAATCATGAAGTTTCCGATGACAGTCTCGGGGAGCCCTTGAGGCTTTTAGTGTCCTTGTTGGGTTGACATCGTGGGGGCCTTCCTCCCCACGAGGGCCAGAAAAAGATCTTGCGACGAGGAGATATGTTTCCTCCGACGCTTATAACACGAATTGTTTTTCATGTCGAGGAGACTTATACCGAGAAATGAGCTCCGTGCCTTATGTCGAAGAGAAGTTCCTCCTGACCCTGTGCTCGTCGACAAGGGCTTTGGTTGATAGCGCATCCTCGCACTTTCCTTTCGCCCTTTCACTCAATTTGCGGTGGAAGGGTGGATTTGATCTTAGCGTCGAATTCATTGTTTCCTTCTGCTTTTCATGTTAAATAGCTTTAAAGCCCAAGGATGATGTCGTGGTCGATGTAGACAAAGTCAACGTAGAAGACGTTGTTGTAGATGTTGAAGATAATCCGGCCAACCCAAACGGTGAATCCCCAACCGACTGGGTCGGGCTGGAACCTCTGGTCATTGCTTCGTGCTTCATTGTCGACGACACAGAAACCTTCGTCACTATCGAGAACCGGGAGGAAGGAACATCTGCGAACTGGAAGGTTTACAAGCCCAGGGAGTAGGACCGGATCTGCTCGCTCTACCTAGAGAAGCGCTACTCGAAGTATGAGTTCGACTTCCGGGAAGCAGGGCTTTGCCATCCCTCCAGTGATTTTCAAGTTGGGGTATTCAGTGGCTGGACTTGGTATCCTCGCAGCTTCATCCCAACGCGATCGCGTTCATGTGGATGTTTGAGCTCGTGTGCCAGCACCTTCGCGTTTGCGCCATGCTCCCGCTGTTTTTCCCTCTCTTCCATCTCTAGAGACAAACTCACCATGGATGAAACAGCTGGGTATCCCTGAAATAGCCGAGGAAGCTGTTCAAAGCGTATATGGACTCTTGTTGGTCCTTTAAGAACATGTACTTCCATGTTAAACCTGTGACACACGCCGCTATCAACTCCCTGTTCGAGCGCGTGGAGAAGCTCGTGGACGAGCGAAAGAAGGAGACTCTAAAGGCAAAGTTCCCCTTAGAATGGCAGCAAACCCACTTTAGAAGAGGGATGAAGAGCTATATCACGAAGCCACACAATCTGGACGAGGAGGACAAGCTTGCCTATGACAAGATCGTGGCCTTTGTTGATAGTTTCACTCCCTCCAAGTGCGTGACCAAGGACGGCAGCTTCGCCTAGCATGCGCGCCATGGCTAGTTATATTCGAATATTGGGTTTTTCCCATTTGTAATTGGATGTTTAATTTGCACTTCCAATATATGCTTGCTTTTTCTGATATGTGTGTGCGCCAATGTATGTCGAGTACATATATATATATATATATATATATATATATATATATATATATATATATATATATATATATATATATATATATATATATATATATATATATATATATATATATATATATATATATATATATATATATATATATATATATATATATATATATATATATATATATATATATATATATATATATATATATATATATATATATATATATATATATTATGTGTGCGCCAATGATTCTCTACCGATGACAGAGCTAAGATCTCGGTCGAGGTCTTTGCTTCGTAGCGTGAAATTCCTATCGCGAGCTGGGTGTTCTTCCTTATTGGTACGGCAACGACAGAGCTAGGTTGTGGTGTCCCCGTCAGATCAAGAGTTTGCTCACACACACAAGAGTAGAATCTTGTCTTTTTGTTTTAAGTTTAGAAGTCGTGCTTGTACCCTAACGCGCTCTTGTAGTCGGGACATACTTCGTTTTGTCCAAACCAAGTACGTCGAGGGCAGTGTTTAACTATAATATTGTTTGAGCTTTTCAGCGTTGCATGGTCAAGCAAGTTCCTCCCCGTGTAGGTTTTCGAGGTAGTAAGCCCCGTTTTCCGTTTTCGAGGTAGTAGGCCCTATGTTCCGTTTTTGCGCGCACGCAATATGGGCCTTCCCATTTCGTGGCGAGTTTGCCCTTGCACGAGTCTTTCTGGTTTCTCCGTAAGACTAGGCTGCCTACCTAGAATTCGTGTACCACGCCATCATGCCCTTCCTCAGGGTCGTGGGGAAGAGTCTGTATTTTATTGCTCCCCGGACGTTGCGGTATTCGAACATCGCATCAATGCTCTCAATGTGGTCGTTCGTGTCATCATAGGTTGCCAGACTCGGTGGTTTCTCCATCCCGACGGGGAGAGGAGTCTCCATGATAGCTCTGGATAGTGTACCGCGGGGGTCATCCTCGTCGCTGCAAACTGGTGACTGAGAAAGGGAATGGTCATATCGAGGGCTCCTACCATAGCGTGGTAGGCTCTTAGGCCGACTCTTTAGTTTCTCTGTCTGCCCGCCAGCCTTGTTTCTCTTAGGAGCCGGGAGCGTCGCTATTTCCAAGGAGGAGTGCGGTCACGCTTCTGGGTGGCCATAGGATGAAACCTTTCCAGCCACAGGTGACGTCCAGGTTGGCGCGGGAAGGGGCTTCTCGATTCATCCCTTTCGAATTTGTGTGGGGAAGAGGTAGGACGGGTCTCTCATCATCGTGGAGACGACCTATGCGAAATCGGACGCCGATGTCTCTACGGGGGAGATCGTGATTGTCATTCCTTCTCCAACATCTCGATCCGTTTATTTTGCTGGAAGATCATCAGGTTTGTCTGATTCATCGCCGCGAACAAGACAACCACGGCCGGGTCGGCGTCGGGCAGCACAGGAACTGGTTGGAAAATAGTTGGACTGTCGAAGCGCTGGGTGGAGTTGTCGAAGCGGTGGTGCTCCCATCCCTAGGTTCACCCTTCTCAACGGGGATAGCCACATTGGGATCGTGGTCGTCGCTGTTGGCGAAGAAGGTGAAAGCATATTTGTGGACGTTGTCGTCAACATGTTGGCTGGCCATGATCGATGGAAGTTGATGGTATGCTTTGGTTCTTTGATGTCTAAGGAAGAAAGAACGGGGGAGAAAATATTTTTCACAGATGGTGCCACTGATCTTATCGGATCATAAAGGAGGGGGTGTACCTGTAAGACACTCTGATGCCAAAGTGAGAAAAGATAGAGAGTGAGCAAGTATAGAAAGCTAGTGTGTTTAGAATACCTGACCCTCTTGTAAAAAAGGGTATTTATAATGAGCCCCTAGTGTTGGGCCAACATTTATCTGCATTGAGTTGAATCATTAGGCCCAATATGGATAACTGTCAGGATCTACGTGGCGTAGGGAAGACCAGCATGTGGTCTTCGTCCTGGGTCAACTGCCTCGTACACTTTGGAAGGTGATGGACCTATTCTCTCGGACGTGGGGAGTTGACATATGAGTTTCCCCATGCGGGGAGCACGTGGAGACCGTGAGGGAGACGCGTGAAAAGTGTTCGCATGCGAGTTGATGGATTGAGCCTTAATTGGGCCCTCCCTGACGAGGGGTTGGGTTGAAACTCATCTTCTTTAAATGTGTTTTTGGTTTTTGTTCATTGTCATTACATAACAATCTTGAGATCAAGATTGAGAAGAATTCACCATAGATCATGGTTGAATTCCAACATCTGGTATCTAGAACTCCGGTTTTGATTCAAAGAAAGAACAATTATGATGGCGATGAATCACCCGAACAACCACTTTCCAGCAAATCTTCCAATTCTCAAGAAAGTTAATTATGAGAATTAGTGCAAGCAGATTAAGGTGGTTTTCTGTTACTAAGATCTTTAGGATCTTGTGAAGAAAGGATTATCACCGCTTGCAGAAACTGCGATAGATCAAAAGAAAGCAGCATATAAAGAATTGAAGAAGAAAGATTATAAAGCTTTCTTTATAATCCATCAATGTGTTGATCCATATAACTTTGAAAAGGTTAGTGATGTAGAATCAGCAAAAGAAGCTTGGGAGATTCTTGAAAGATTGTTTGAAGGCGTAGAAAAGGTGAAAGAAGTGAGGTTACAAACTCACAAGAGGACTTATGAATTACTTCAGATGGAAGACAATGAAAGTATAACAGATTTCTTCACCAGAGTTACAAAGCTGGTGAATCAAATCAAGGTGTGTGAAGAAGTGTTGACATCAAGATCATTTGTATCAAAGATCTTGAGGTCATTGGCTCTAAAGTTCGACCACGTGGTAGTAGCCATAGAAGAGTCGAAAGATTTGTCAGTATTGACGAAGGAAGAGCTTCAAATGACGCTTGAGTCTCATGAACAAAGGATGGCTAAAAGAGGTGCAGGAAAGTCGAAGAGTGATATGACTTTGCAAGTGCAGTAAGAAAAAGAAAGAAAAGACAAAGGAAGTTGGAATGGAAACAAAGGTAGATGAGGCTATAACAATTCGAATGGTCGAAATCAGCAGGAAGGAAACTGGTCGAATCAGAGAAAACCCTGGAACCAAGGAAACTAAAGAGGTGGTGCTACAGTTAGAGGAAGAGGTGGTGGTCGAAAGCCTGACAAAAGTCACATTCAGTGTTTCAATTATCAGAAGTATGGTCACTATTTTAACGATTGTCCAGAAAAGAAGAAGAATCAAGAAACTGATACAAAGTTGGTGAAACATGAAGAAGAAGAGATGTTGTCGATGGTCATAACAAGAGACAAAGAGAGATTCTAGGACGAGTGGTACTTGAACTCAGGATGCTCATCAAACATGACTGAAAGGAAAAATTGGTTTATCAACATGAATCCTTCGTTGAATAACACGGTGAAGTTTGCAAATGACAACACTCTAGCAGCTGAAGGTGTTGTTGATGTTCAGATCGTGAGGAAGGATGGAAAGCAATCAATAATTTCAAATGTGTTATACATACAAGACATGAAAAGTAACCTGCTCAGTATAGGACATCTTGTTGAAAAGAACTACAAGGTAGTTGTCGAAGAAAAGATGATGAGAGTTCTCGATGCATATGGTAGGTTGATCATGAAGGCTCCAATGTCTCATAATAGGACCTTCAAGATTGAAATTTGAAAGAGCAAAGTGCCTAGAAAATTCAGCCATCAGAGATGAATGGTTATGGCATTTTTAACTAGGTCATCTTAACTTCAATGACATCAGAGAGATAAAGAGAAGAAATATGGCTTCAGGATTACCTGAAATCGACATTCCAAGTGAAGTTTGTGAAGAGTGTGTTACAGTCGAAAGAACACAAGAATAACTTCAGCAAGGATGTAGAAAGGAAGTTGAAGGAAATTCTGGAAGTCATACACTCTGATGTATATGGTTCAATCTAGGTGGATCCGATGGCAGGCAACATATACCTTGTCACGTTCCTAGATGATTACAGTCGAAAGTTCTGGACTTACCTCATCAAGAAGAAAAGAGATGTGATCGAGTTATTTGCCAGATTCAAATCTATGGCCGAAAGACAGAATGGTCGAAAGCTGAAAACTCTGAGGACTGATAGTGGTGGAGAGTATGTGTTGAAAGAGTTTGATGCATTATGTGAGAAAGAAGAGATTGTGCATGAGATGGTCCACCCTACACTCCACGACAAAATGGAATTTTAAAAAGAAAGAACAAAACCATCATGAACATGGTGGAAAGTATGTTGAATGGAAAGCATCTACCCAAAGAATTATGGGGAGAAGCGGTTTCGACAGCAACATACATATTAAACAGATGTCTAACGAAGAAGCTTGAAGGAATCACACCAAAAGAATGTTGGTATGGTGTCAAGCCTAGCCTCAGTCACTTGAAGGTGTTTGGATTTATAGCACATAGACATGTATCAGATCAGTTGAGAAGGAAGCTTGATGACAAGTCGAATCAAATGATCTTGATAAGATATCATTCGAATGGAGGTTATAAGTTGTTCGACCCAGTGAATAAGCAGATAGTGGTCAGCAGGGACGTGATCATTGATGAGCTTAAAGAATGGGATTGGACTGAGAATGTCAAGAAGGATTTAGTGAGAATCTCTTCTAAAGAACCAGCTATAAAGTCTAAAGAGAAGTTCGACAAGAATAAGTCAGAGATGAAGCAAGCCCAAGCAGACCTCGATGAACAAGACACATTCCTGCAAGGTTGCAAGAATGTGTGATTATATCAGATGATGTGGTCGATAAAGAGGGTGAGGTGGTACATTATGCTTTCTATGCAGATGTTAAACCAGTCAATCCAGCTGAGGCATTGAAAGATTTAAAGTGGATGAAAGAAATGAATGAGGAGTTAGACTCCATCAAAGTCAACAACACCCAGTCACTTGTCTAATTGCCTAAAGGCAAGAAGGAAATTGGTGTGAAGTGGGTTTACAAGGTGAAGGTGAATCCTAAAGGAGAGGTAACTCGACACAAGGCGAGACTAGTGGCGAAAGGATTCCTACAGAAGGAAGGAATCGACTTCGACAAAGTTTTTGCACCTGTTGCTAGGATTGAAATAATCAGGTTGGTTGTTGGTCTAATAAACATGAACAATTGGCACACATATCAGATGGATGTGAAATGTGAATTCTTGAATGACCCCTTAGACGAAGAAGTTTATGTCGCACAACCAGTTGGATTTGTGAAACAAGGTGGAGAAAGAAAGGTGTACATGATGCATAAAGTCCTGTATGGACTTAAGCAAGCTCCAAGAGCTTAGAATAAGGAAATTGACAGCTTTCTAAGGGAGAAAATTTTTGTGAAGTGCACAGCTGAGTATGGAGTATAGGTAAGGAGAAGTAATAGTGAATTGCTTATACTATGTCTCTATGTCGATGACCAGTTGATAACAGGAAGTTGCAAGAAGGAGATCGAAGATTTCAAACATGACCTAAGTGAGGAATTTGAAATGTTAGACTTGGGAAATCTCTCATATTTCCTTGACATCGAATTCTACAAAAGTGGTAGAGGTTTGATGATGCACCAAAGAAAATATGCAGGCGAAATAATCAAGAGATTTAAGATGCAAGATTACAACCCAACTTCGACTTCAGTTGAGACCAGATTGCAACCGTCGAAGGATTCAGATGAAGATGATGTCGACCTAACCCAATATAGAAGACTTATTTGGTCACTTTGATACCTTTGCCACACAAGGTATGACTTAGCATACAATATAGGTATGATAAGTAGATTCATGCAGAAGCCAAAGGTATCCCACCTAGCAGCAACAAAGAGGATACTGAGGTATCTGAAAGGGACTCCCAACTACGACATTTTGTTTCCTGGAGCTGATGAAGGAAAAGAATAAAAGCTAGTGTGATACAGTGACTCAAGTTGGTGTGGTGATGTTGAGGATAGAAAATCCACATCTGACTATGATGAATGTATATAGTTTAGACACAATGAATTAGGTGGTGTGTTAAATATGTAATTCATTGTTTTAGAAAGATTAGATTTGATTTAGAAAAATCAAATTTGATTTAGAAAGATTAGATTAGATATTTTTGAGCTTTTATAGTTTGAGCTTTACCTTGAGATGCAAGTTAACCTAAATCTATAAATAGGGAGGAACCCTTATCATTATAATAATCAAGTTTGATAATCACGGTTTCGCAGTTGCAAAGTGATAATAAAATTCCACAATTATGGGCAGAGAGTTACTCTGCAGTTCAAACTTATCTTCTTTAAATGTGTTATTGGTTTTTGTTCATTGTCATTACATAAAAATCTTGAGATCAAGATTGAGAAGAATTCACCATAGATCGTGGTTGAATTCCAACACTCTACATGCAAAAGAGGTTATTTATTATATAATTATCTTTTCTAGTATTTTATATGTCAATTGTTTTTCATGTATAGCAATTTTGAATTATTGTACAATCTTTTTTCTTGATTTAACAACTTAGCATTTGAATTTAAATTACAAGTTCTAAAATGAAAGTTAGTCTATAACAATAAAAATAAATAGTTTTTTTTATAAAATTATCCATCTTTTTGAATTTATATGCCAAATAACCACCTTTTCAAACAAATTACCAAAATAACCACTTTTTAAAAAATAGAATAACCACTTAAAATGATGCATGCACTATAAATTTGTACATAGGTACTAATTGGAATGACGCAATTTTATAGTGACAACAAAAAATGTAGATACAAATCTGTTTACCGTAGGTATATCCTAAAAAACTTATACCTACAACACTTTACTGTAGATACAACAAATTATATGTCATAAAAGAAAGACTTTTACCTATGGAAAAGTGTCGTAGGTATAAGTTTTTTAGGATAAATATACTTTTGCTCTTGCTTTTTGTTGTCAGTATAAGTATGCGTCATCCCAATTGGTTACAATTTTATAGTTCACGCGCCATCCCAATTGGCTACAATTTTATAGTTCATGCGCCAATTTGAATGACTATTCCAATTTTTTTGTATGAAAAGTGATTACTTTGATAATTTATTTGAAAAGATGGTTATTTTGGTATATAAATTTAACAAGATGATTATTTTAAAAAAATCCAATAAATGCAATATTCTTTTATAAATTTATTTTACCTTTTAGTTTATCCTTTCAGTTGCATGAGTTCTTATATCCACCCAATATTCTACTTAAATTTGGGTTTTAGTATATTAAAATTGTGAATAAAATAGACAAATCAACAAATCTTCTTATGGTTACTAGCATTCATATGACCACTCATGTGGCTATCTGTCTTCTTTTTTAAATACGCACAAACGGAAATAAGGATGGCAAAAAAATACATACTTGCTGATATTTATGAATAAAATATGTCCCGAATATAAGATGAATAGCTTAATGAATATTCATAAATAAAATAAATAGATATATAAATACTCATTTATTAATAAATATGGATGCGGATTTAATTATACAAGTGTCCGCGATATCCTTATTTGTTAATAACACGATGCCAAAAAAAAATTATAAATTATAAAAAATATTTAAATATTGTTAGTTTATTAAATTTTGTCTTTTCATCTTTTAAAAAAATTAGTTTTATATTTATTTATTTGAAATTTTCTTTGCAAATAACTTTTTACGTTCCATATAAATCTTATGTGGCCATTTCATATTTAAGCTTCTTCGATACTACATACTTCACTTTAACAATTTCACCATCCACCAACCAGTATCGCCCTTCCTCTATCTAATGAGTGTCTCTCTTCCTACTCCTTTGTCTTCCACTCTTCCACCACAATTCACAATCACAATATATTTTATTTGTTTTTGTTAAAAATGAAATGTATGAATATTATGTTTGCATGTTATTATACTTTTGTGAAAAAAAAGAAGTTAATGTGATTAAATTTTGTTGTTAAATTGAGAGTGAATTGTATGGATGGTATGTGATAATAACCCTTTGTATCTTTAAAAGAAGCATAAAATATATTTTTTTTCAAAAAATAATGTTAGAAAGAAAAATGTTATGCATTAATATCTATAAATATTTGCGAGTACTATAAAATCTACTGATTACCAATTTAGAGAAAACCTGCACAAATATGACACAAATAAGTATATTATATTTTTTCAACGGATCAGACACAAATATCAACGTATCCGTCTCCATGGTTATCCAATTACATCCCTAGACGTGAAATTGCAAGATATTGTTTTTTCTTTTACTTAAATAGTATTTTTTTTATAAGTTGCCGTGTTTTTTATTTTGCTATCTAATTTAATGAAGTTCCTAACACTTGATTTTGTTTTGGAATTAATCTCTGGCGTTAAATTTATATTAAAAAAGAATGTTGTGGCTAACGTCACTGATGTGACATCTTTTTTTTTTTTTTTTTTTTTTTTCATTTTTCATTTTTTTAATTTCCAGAATTTCACACAAGCGCTTTTATTGTTTGGGTCTTAAATATTAAGAGGCAAAAATTCAAAATTAAAATTTGGTCCAAAGCGATTCAACCAGGACCTTTGCAAGGGATTGTCTTTTTACTAGGCCAACCATTCATTTGACTATTACAATAATATATATATATATATATATATATATATATATATATATATATATATATATATATATATATATATATATATATATATATATATATATATATATATATATATATATATATTAAATTATTTAAAATTTCAACTATTGATTATTGATTAGTTTATTAAAGATTATATAATTATTAAATATAATTGAAACTTTAAATCATTTACTTTTGCTTAAAACATTAAATAGTTTGAAATATTTAATAGACTACATATTTAATAAATCAAATAGTTGAAATATTAATAGTTAACATATTAATAGTTCAAATATTAAATATTTGAAATAATATAAAATAATTCTTTAATTCTTAATAAAAAATGTAGTCACTAATAGTTAAAATATTAAATAGTTTATTAAATATTAATAGTTAAAATATTAAATAATGTATTAAATAATGATATATGAAATATTTAATATTTGAAATATTAAATAGTTGAAATATTAAATAGTTGAATTATTTAATAGACTAAATATTTAAAAAAACTAACTAGTTGAAATATTAATAGTTGAATATTAAATAGTTGAAATATTATAAAATAATTATTTGATATATAATATTTTAAATATTTAACTAATTATTTAATAAAATTAATATTATTTCATAATATTAATAAAATTGAAATTGAAATATAATATGAAATAATTATTAAATAGTATGGAATAATATGAAAGAGAAATTAGTTTATTAAAATATTATTATTTTCTTAGATATTTCAATTGTTGAAATATTATGAAATAATTATTTAATATATAATAGTCAAAATATTTAATAAACTTTTTTGTAATATTAATATTATTTCATAATATTAATAAAATTCCAATTCAAATATAATATGAAATAGTTATTAAATAGTATGAAATGATATAATAAAAAAATTAGTTTCTTAAATAATATTCAAATATTCAGTTTATAAAATAATTAATTTATTAAATGTTTCAACTATTTAATGTTTCGATCATAAAAAAGTTATTTAGTTTATTGAATAGTTTATTTAAAGTATTTAAATAAATACTAATATTACTAGTTTATTTGAGCTATTTAATGTTTCAACTATAAGTATATTATTTATTTTATTAAATAGTTTATTTCAACTATTTAAATAAATATTAATATTAATATTTTATTTCAACTATTTAATATATCAACCATAAGTAATTTATTTAGTTTATTAAATAGTTTATTTCAAATATTTATATAAATATTATTATTATTAATACTTTATTTCAATTTTTTAGTTTATTAAACAATTTGTTTATTAAACAATATTTCATCTATATAATGTTTCAACCTTAAATAAATTTATTTAAAGTTTTAACTATATTTAATAATTATTTAATCTTTAATAAACTAATTAATCATTAATAGTTAAAATATTAAATAATTTATTAAATACTGAAATATTTAAGTAATATATATTATTGTTGCAATGTAACAAATAACAATCAAATAAAACGATTGGCCTAGTAGAAAGATAGTCCCTTGCCATCGCAACTTTAGAACAAGTTTTGATTTTATTTTTATTTTTTCATTTTTTTTAAATACATGAAATAACAATAACTTTTTATTTAAAAATAAGGTAACCAATTTCCACTTACAACCTTTAATTATTTTTTTGAAATATATAAATAAAGGATAAAATAAAAAATAAAATAGGCTATACTAAAATGATAAATTTCCCTTTATATATTATTATAGATTTATCTTTCAAGACTAATTTTGATGCAATAAGAAACTTTGTTTAAATTTAGAGTGAGATATTGTTCATTGGGTTCTATATAAAAGAATTTGTTGATACTAGGATGAAAGTTAAAGATATTTTTATTTTTGTAGGTGTATAATTGCATATTTTATTTATCTTCCATATTAGATTTGTATTTTCTGTATTTTATTATGCGTCTATTGAGCTCACACCGAGATATATTTATAATCATTATGGTTTGTACAAAACGGTAATGTAATTAATATAATTTATAAAAATATAATGTTAATCAATATTAAATAAATCTAACGAATTCTTAAATATGTTCTCCTTAAGTCGAATCAAATATATCATATGAGTCAAGCTTGTTACAAATATATCATCTAAATGGTATTTAGACTTGATAAAATTTATTATTATTTCTCTTGAAAGTATCTTGTTTCTTACATAATAACAATCTATTTATATGTGTTTGGTTCGTTCATGAAAAGCTGGATTGGATGCAATGTGAAGCGCCGCTTGATTGACGCATATGAGTTTTGTGTCATGAAGATCTCCCAACCTAAACAATAAGAGTTAATTTTTAAGTCATGCAAGCTTCTTTGAGGCGGCTTCCATAACACGATATTCAACTTTAACACTAGATAGTAAAACTGTGTTTTGTTTCTTGCTTCTCCATGAGATCATATTTCCTCCAATAAGAATATAATATCTAGAAGTGGATCTCCTATCTAATGGTGATCCAGACCTGTTGGCATCTAAATAATAAATAATTTTAGAATCATCCTTATCTTCATATAATAATCATCTTCCTAGTGCATTCTTTATATATTCGGTCTAGTAATTGTAAGATGATTGAATCTACCCACGAGACGTTGATATCTTTTCGGTTCTTTCACTGGCTCCCCTTGGCCCGGAAGAAGCTTGACATTATGATCCATATGAGTATCAATAGAGCGACAGTCAATCATACCAGCTTCACTTATGATTTCTAATGCATACTTATGTTGGTTGATTGCAATACCTGATGTGGACTGGGAAACCTCAATTCCTAAGAAGTATTTGAATGGACCCAAGTCTTTTGTTTGAAAGTTTTTTGAAAAGATGAGACTTGAGTCCCTAAATGCCATATGGGTTATCTCCAATGATAATTATGTCATCAACATAGACAATAAGAAAGAAACACTGATTGATGGAGGAATGAAAAAAGAAAACACATTGATCTGCTTCACATTTAGTCATACCAAATTGTATCAAGGTAGAGTCGAGCGATGAAACCAAGCACGTGGGGATTGTTTCAACCCATAAAGAGAACGAAAACGCCGACAAATAACTTTTGAATTTCCAAGAACAGTAAAACTTTGAGGTTGATCCATATAAACTTCTGCCTCTAACTCTCCATGTAAAAAGGCCATTTTAATGTCCAACTAATGAAGCGGGCAATGATGAATGGAAGCCATCGCAAGAAAGAGGCAAACTGGACTAATCTTGGCTGTCGGAGAAAAAGTGTCACCATAATCGAGACCAAATTTTTATGTGTAGCCTTTAGCTACCAAACGGGCTTTGAAACAATTGATCTAACCATCAGGTATAACTTTCACTATATAAACCCATCAGCATCCCACTGTAGTTTTGTTTAGAGGTAAAGAGACAAATTATCAAGTGTTATTTGAATGTAATGCATCCATTTCATCCACCATCGCCTGATGCCAAATGGGATAAGTCATAGATTCACCTGTAGACTTAGGGATAGACACACAATCCAAAGCAGGAACAAAAGACACATATGAAGCAATAGATAGTCATAGTTTAAAACACAAGCACATTTATGATTAGGATACTGAAACTGAATACCTTTTTGTAATGCTGGAAGTTCAAGTGCATGTGATGTAACAGGAGGAGCAGTTGGAGTAGCAAAAGATATTGGTGGATTAATATCATCTCTTACTTATGATGGACTGTGTATCCGTCGATGGTAGACATATAATGGAGGTGTATGGACTATAGTGAGTGCATAAATAATAGAATGGATATCTCGAACATCTGAAGTATAGTTCTCGTAAAGTGACACATAGGCCGAGAAAATGGGGAAGTTTCAAAGAATGTGACATTTGAGGAAATAATGTATCATTGAATTTGGAACAAAAACAACAATATCATTTTTGTATACGTGAGTATCCTAAAAAAATACATTTGAGAGATATGGCATAAATAATATCTTTACCTAGACTGAGGTTATTAACAAAGCATTTATAACCAAAGATACAACGAGGAATGGGGTAGAGATCATACTGAGAGTTCAAGATAGAGTATGGAATATTATATTGAAGGACACATTTGGTTGATAAGCTGACAAGCTGTGAGAAGAACATTACCCCATAAACGAGAAGGGACTTTATGGTGAAGTAAAAGAGTTTGTGCAATTTCAACTAAAAGAAGATTCTTCCATTCAGCGACACTGTTTTGTTGAGGTGTGTGAGCACATGATGATTGATGAATAACCCCTTAAGATGTTAAAAAATATTGAAACTAGGATGACATATATTCACAAGCATTATTCATGCGTAAAATTTAGTTTTGGCATAAAATTCTTGAAATATATGAAAAATAACTTACCGTTTTTTCATTAAAAATAACCAAGTACATTATGAAAAATCATAGATGAAAGTTACAAAGTAATAATAACCTAAATTTGAATTGACACGACTAGGACCCCAAATATCAAAATTAACTAAAGAAAAAGGTGACATAACACTTTTATGTCATTGTTAACAATATGTGTGATGAGTATGTTTGCATAACTGACATAATTGACACTCAAATTACCAAACCTTAGAAAAACCATGAACTAAAATATGTATTTTATCAAGGGTAGGGTGACCTAAATTTTTATATGTAAGGTTTTGAGACGCAACAGACGCACATGCCACCGACGGTGATATATGATATAATCCTCCAGACTCACTCTCTACTCTAATCGTCCATCATGTATGTTGATCCTGGACACAAACAAAATTATCAATACAAAGAACTGAACAATCAAGGGTATGAGTGAGCTTGTCAACAAATATTATATTGAAAGAGCAATCAGGAATATAGAATAAAAAAATTTAAAGACAAGTTTGGAAGTGGGTGTACTTGACCAAGGTCTTGAACTTTGATTTAGGAGCCATATGTCATAGGGATAGAAGGCAAAGAATCATAATAAGGCAAGTGAGATAAAAGGGATTTCTTAACAGTCATATGATCAAAAGTACCCGAGTAAAGTACCCTAGGACCAAGGGAGGAGGATATAAAGACAAAGGCTACATGGTTACCATACTGAGCAACGACAAAGATAGAAGATGATGGTTGATGGGATGCTTTAATTTGAAGGAACTCATTGCAATCAGCGACCATAATAGTAACATTTTTTGTGATAGTTAGTTAAGCAACAACAATAAACCTAGGCCGTCCTTGTTGTTCCCATGCGTATGTACAACATTCAGTTTCAATGAATATCATGACATTGTCCACCATGTCCTTTGTTCTATCCACCATGAACATGATAGTGGGAAGCAAGATCAGGTTATTCAATGGGAGATGGAGTAACGATCGATCCAAATACATGAGGTGTAGCCAAGTGCAATAGTTGTTCACTAACATACCAATATTCAAAAATAGTATATCCCGATAATATTTGGTTACATAGGAAATCGTGTTTTGGTGGTAGTTCTATAAGTTTCATGATAATGAAAAACTTATTGTGTTATTCTTCAAGAGTTGTTGCATCATTTTTTAAATGGCTTTAGGGTTGAGAAATTAGCCTTCAAATAATCAAGCTTATAAGATAAGTTTGCATATCCATATTCTCCAATTTTAAAGAGTTGAGATTAAGGATGACACTGTAGAGACAATGGACATCGTTGAGTAAGCTTTCTTAGTCTTTTCTCAAACTTCTTAGCAAGTGGTAAAGGCTTGATATTATGCTTAGAGATTAGGTACTATGGAAAACCATAACATGGTGTATACAGAGACATTGGTTTGCTTCCATTTAATGTGATGGACAGTGGCAATATCTTTCTATTGTTTGATCAAGTGATCTTCAAATCCTTGACCATGAAACCATGACTTGGCACCACCAGCCCATATGCCGTAGTTGGTCGTCCCGATTAGTTTCTCACACATGATAAGTTGAACTTCAATAAAAGTGATAAGATTGGTGGTAGAGTGTCTCCTATGAGAGTTGATGGATGAAAAATGTGCAAATAATGTCACTCAATGGTGGGGAGAACAATGATGATCATGAAGGATGGTGAAACAAGGAGAAAATGTTCCAAAATAGATCAAGCATAGCGTGCAAGGGGCTCACATGTAACATTCTAAATAACCTCCGCATAATTTAAAGAAAATATCAAAGTAACATTCAACATAAAAACATTTAGGTGCTACAGTTTAACCAACACTTGCTCATGCAATCAAATATATAACACATGTCTCTTTTAAAAATTACTAACAATGTATAATAATAGTAAAACATTCACCATGTCTAAACTTCAATTTTATGTAAGTAGCGAAAACATCAACATCAAATAATTATTCAAAATATAGTTATGAAATAATATAATCATGACGGAAATTCAACAAAGGAGATAACATAATTCTTCACCAACGGAAATAGACACACAAATACCACCCTCAATGTTACATATCAGAGCAGACGTCGAATCTAAAATAAAAGGAAGACACCATTTTCCACATACATCCACTCTCCTACTGCGGAATATCTGCACGATGCCCATGTAAAGGCAACATTCAAACAAAAGGGATGGGATATCACAATTATATAAAGGAAAGCATGATAATAAGTAAGCATTAGATTATCACATGCACAATCACTCATTCAACCAACACACTTCCACAACATCAACACAACAATCATTCAAACATAATAACAATGTAACTAATATACTATGCAATGAGACCCAACAACTCGACTCAATGCATGTGGTACCAACATGTGAACTCTCAGGTTCACTGCTCTAATCCCCACCTAGGATCAGAGCCCACCAATTTGTTACCATCACCTCCGATAATGCTTCACTAATTCCATCACCACCGAAATCAGCTACTCGCACCCAATCCCCACTTAGGATTGAGACTCGCTAAAAACTGGCCACCGTCTAACATCATGAATGCATGAAACATACAACATGAAATGGCAACACCAATGCATAATGACCGCCACCATAGTCAATGTACCTTGTCAATAGTGGCCACCATGCACCATACTCATGTTATAATAGTTCAGCAACATCAACATACAATATAGAAAGCAGCAACAATGCATTTACGAATATGTCACACCACAACACAAGCACTACAATGCATTTAACACCATTAACACATCAAATTATTCATTTTTCAGGTGCTGAAACCAATTTTAGAATAAAGTTTATCGTGGCAGCTTCCTAACGCTTCGAACGGCACCCGAATCGGTCACTCAGAACTCAAGATATGATTTTCAACAATTTTTAAAAATTGCTCCCAGTGCAACTGATTACACTATTTGAGATAACCGGTTACACCCATTGTAACCAGCCCAACCACGTAAAACACACTCAGTGTAATCGGTTACCACAATCAAGGTAACCGGTTACACCCTCACAAACTTGCCTAGAAACGCCTTTTAAAAATAGTGTAACTGGTTACACCATTTATGGTAACCGATTACACTGTGCGCAAAAGCACTTTTCTGCAACTTTTCCAAACGAAAATCACTTTTAATCCACCCTAAAACCCCATTTTCCTTACCGTTCATTCACTATATTATTTTATAGAAAAATGACTTTTCAAAAGCCTCAAAACCATAATTCTTTTCACCAAAAAAGTTCACGACTCGAGTTTCGACTCTGACTCGCAACAACCATCAACATCACACAATTCCATTAACGACATGGCTCAAACAGAAACAACACAATAATTCAGCAATCAATCATCAATCATAGCATCATTATACCACTCATAATTCATCAATCAATTATTCAATCCAACAACTACAAAATTACAATAATGATCATGATATAGAGAGAAGAGAAACACAAACATGCATAGTTATAATCTACCCACCATCATCATACAAATCCTTAGATAATAGGAACCTCACCCTTACCTTAGAGTTATTGTAAAGTTTCTTCAACCTTTAGTAATGGGGATTCTTCCTAGCTTCTCATTCTTTTAGCCCTAGTCTCTTTTTTTCACTTTTCTCCAACTTTAACGATCTGACAGTTTCTATCCCTCTCTCCCTTATTTCTTTATTATTATTATTATTATTATTATTATTATTATTATTATTATTATTATTATTATTATTATTATTATTATTATCATTATTATTATTATTATTATTATTATTATACTAAATATTCCAATTTAATAAAATAATAATAATCTTAAATATTTATTTTAATTAAATAATATCCACCTAATATTATATAATTAACTAAATATTAACTAATATAATTTAATTAGTCTTACTCACCACACCACCAAATTCTACACTTTTTCTCACACACCCTCAACACCTTAAATTCTATTCTTAAGGCCACTACCCCACACATAAGGGTATCTCAAACACACCAAAATACCACTAAATACATACAATTACACAACATCACATTATTTAATTACGAAAAATAAATAAATTAAATTGGGGCATTACGAATCTTCCCCACTTTAAACATCTTTGTCCTCGAAAATTTACCTAATGCGAACAACTCTGGATACGACTCTCGCATTCTACTCTCCAAATCCCAAGTCATACTCCTATTGGCAGCGCCTCCCCACACTACCTTCACGAGAGCAATCTCTTTGCGTCTCAACCTCTTCACTTCACGATCATCAATTTGTACAGGTGAAGCCTCAACTGTATGGTTATCCCTCACCGGCACATCATCCATCGGAATCACATGTGACGGGTCCAGAACATACTTCTGAAGTTGTGAAACATGAAATACATCATGCAAAATCACCAATTTTGGTGGCAATGCCACTCTATAAGCAACAACTCCAACCCTCTCTAACATTTGATACGGACCAATAAACCGAGGAGTAAGCTTCTTCGACTTCAAGGCATGCCCAACACCAATTACCAGAGTGACTCTCAAGAATACACGGTCTCCATCCTGAAACTCAAGATCCTTCCTCCTCTTGTCATGGTAACTCTTTTGCCTACTCTGCGAAGCTTTTATCTTTTCCAAAATTAGCTTCACCTTCTCAGTAGTCTGTTGGATAATTTCGGGTCCAAGTACTACACTTTCACCAGATTCATGCCAACAGAAAGGTGTCCTACACCTCCGACCATACAAAGCTTCAAAAGGCGCCATTCCAATACTAGAATTAAAACTGTTATTATAAGTGAACTCAATCAGCGGCAGATGACTATCCCAAGCACCTCCTTACTCAAGAACACAAGCTCTTAGCAAATCCTCCAATGATTGAATAGTCCTCCCTGTCTAACCATTTGTATGCGAATGATAAGCTAAACTCAACCTTAGCTTTGAACCCAAAGCCTCATACAAACTCTCCCAAAATCTAGAAGTGAACCTCAGATCTCTATCCACACAATACTCAACGGAACTCCATGCAGCTTTACAATCATACGGATATATATATATATATATATATATATATATATATATATATATATATATATATATATATATATATATATATATATATATATATATATATATATATATATATATATATATATATATATATATATATATATATATATATATATATATATATATATATATATATATATATATATATATATATATATATATATATATATATATACCAACTTCTACAAAGAAAAACTGATGTTAATCGGAATAAAATGCGCCGACTTCGTCAGTTTATCAACCACCACCCAAATTGCATCATGCTCTCTCAGAGTATTCAGCAACCCATTCACAAAATCCATAAAAAACTATCCCATTTCCACTCTGGAATATCAAACGGTTGCACCAACCCTGCAGGTTTCTGATGCTCAACTTTCGACTTCTGACAAGTCAAACAAGCATACACAAAATGTGCCACATCACGTTTCAATCCAGGCTACTAAATTATCCTCTTTAAATCCTGATACATCTTTGTAGCTCCTGGATGGATATTAAAACCATTCCTATGACTTTCTTCTAAAATCATCTTTTTCAGCTCAGAATCATCAAGAATATAGATTTTGCCTCGGAATCTCAACACACCTTGCTCATCTACCTTAAAATCACTACCCTCGGTCTGATTACTCCCAACCATCAAGTACACCAACTTCACATCCAACTTCTGACTCTCTTTAATATTATTAAGAAAATCATTGTTGATCTTTAACATACCCAACATCACACTCTGCGGTGTCAACTCACATACCAAACTCAAGTATCTGAACTTCTCAACCAATTCCAACCCTCTAACCATTATAGCAGACATATGCAAAGACTTTCGACTTAAAGCATCAGCCACAATATTAGCTTTACCGCGATAATAATTCAAGCCAAAGTCATAATCCTTCAGAAATTCCAACCATCTTCTCTGCCTCATATTCAATTTCTTATGATCAAACAAATACTTCAACTCTTGTGATCACTGAAAAACTCAAATCAGGAACCATAAAGGTAATGCCTCTAAATCTTCGACACAAACACCACTGTCGCCAACTGTAAATCATGATTAAGATAGTTTCTCTCATGAATCCTCAATTGTCGTGAAGCATAAGCCACGTCCTTTCCATCTTGCATCAGCACACCACCTAAACCCATCATTGACGCATCGTAATATACCACAAACGGTTTGTTCAGTTAAAGAAAAATCAAAATTGAAGTTGTAGTCAATCTCTTCTTCAGCTCAATGAAACTCTTTTCACAATGAATATCTCATGCAAACGCTTTACCTTTACAAGTCAACTGAGTTAGCAAAAGTGATAATTTGGAAAAGCCTTCAATAAATTTGTGGTAATAACCAACCAAGCCCAAAGAGCTTCTAATCTCTGTAACCGACTTCAGAGCCTCCCATTATAGAACTACATCTACTTTGGACGGATCCACAACAATACCATCCCTTGAAATAACATGACCAAGAAAACTCACCTCTTTCAACTAAAATTCACACTTTGACAACTTGGCATAAAACTTCTTCTCTTTCAACACTTGCAACACAATTTGTAAATGTTTAACATGCTCTTCTTCTGACTTAGAATAGATCAAAATGTCATCAATAAAAACCACCATAAACTAATCCAAATAATTATGAAATATACGGTTCATATATTCTATAAACACTCCAGGTGCATTCGAAACACCGAACGACATCACCAAATATTCATAATGTCCATACCGAATCCTAAAAACCGTCTTCTGAATATCTTTATCATTCACTCGAATCTGATGATAACCCGACCTCAAGTCAATTTTGTTAAACACGCGTGCACCCACCAACTAGTCCATAAAGTCATTTATTCTTGAAAGTGGATACTTGTTCTTGATCGTCACTTTATTCAACTGTCGGTAATCCACACACAACCTCATACTACCATCTTTCTTTACCAACAACATCGGAGCTCTCCAAGACGAAACACTTAGTCTCACAAATTTCTTCTCTAGCAAATATTCTAATTGCTTCTTCAAATCTGCAAACTTTGACGCCGACATCTTGTATGATGCCATAAAAACAGGTCTAGTACCAGGGACAAGATCAATAGAAAATCCCACCTCTCTCTCTGGTGGTACATCTGAAATATCATCTAGAAACACATCTGGAAATTCACGTACTACCTGTAATTCATTAATCACAGCTTGACTCTTCATAGACAAGGATGCAAACAATGCAAGCACTTGAGCTTCCTATTCCAAATGCTCTATCAACTCTCTAGCAAATATGAAACCAGTTTCTTCCTCATCATTAGAAGCAAGAAACTGCACCGATTTATTATAACAATTGATATAAACATGATTGAACTCCAACCAATTCATTCCCAATATCATGTTAAGATTCCCCAGCGGCAAACAAATAAGATCGACACCAGAATCTCTATCAAAGATTGACAAAGGACAATTCAAACAAACCATAGAAGTAGTCACCAATCCCTTAGTAGGTGTTTCAATAACCATTACTCCCTTCATAGCAGACACAAAAAGGCCTAGTCTTTTTACACAATCAGCAGCAATAAAAGAATGAGAAGTGTCGCAACTGCGAAAAACACCTGGCGGAAAAATAAAAGAGTCACCACCGAACGTTATTTATCCCAACGAGGGGAAAGGAAATAATCAAAGAAAACCTCAAATAAGGGAGAAGACATGGTCATCACAACCAAATCTGGGGTTCGGGAATCGATTACGCGAGAGAAAGGTATTAGCACCCCCTCACATCCGTTGTACTCAACGGGATCCACGCTTGTTGTCAAATTGATCAACTGTCGCGCACGGATCAAAAACGAGTATTTTTGAAAATAGTAGTAACAGTAACGACAACTCGAGTATCGTTCTCACAAGGATTCTTGTATTATTTCAACCAACTAAAGAAAAGGTTTATGGTGCTTTTAAGTTTTGATTTATGAATCAAGAGAAAAAGTGATTAAAATAAGTGATTACCAATTAAGCTAAAACGACTAATCCTACTGATTCAGATTCTGACTTATCATCGGCTATTATAACATCAATCCCTAAGCGGATTCGATCCTATTTGATTATGATATCAATTAGACAAGCGCTTTGTCGCTACTCGAAAAATGCATCGTGCAACGACGGGGAGGCGAAAAAGAAAGGACATAAGAGTCGCCACCGAACTTTATTTATCCCATGAGAGGAAAGGAAAATATCGAGAAAACCTTAAGAAAGAAATGGATAAGATGGTCTCGCGACCAAGAACGGGTTCGGAAGCCGGTTATGCGAGGGGAAGGTATTAGCACCCCTCGCATCCATCGTACTCGATGGGAACCTTTTGTTTGTCGATGTGTGAATTTATTTGCTTAAATATTATGCTATAGAAGTGTTCCACGGGGTAAAAAGAGGAGATTGAAACAGGAGAAATGAGAGGTTAGGAGGAAGAAGAGAACGAGAAAGAAAAGAGAAAGAACAGACTCGATAGGACTTCGCAGTCCTAGGCCTACGTATTCTCAACGGGTGTGAGAAAATCAGAGTCGACGTAGTTCGGGGAACTACAGATATGGGGGGGAATGTGCTCGCCAAGACATCGCCGTCTTGTGCCTACGTATTCTCATCTGGTATGAGAAATCAGAGCAGCCGTAGTTCGGCCTACGGTGTGCGGGGAAGTCTTGGTAGACGCTGCTATCGTGCGCATTCTAGCAGTTAGGTGTTTTGCTGCTCGCTCGTTGGAGACTTATGCGTACCTGTTTGCGGTAGAACGGACGTATCATATCCTGTTTGAAAGGTTGGTTTTCGCCATGCGAGGCAAGAAGTCATGTTTGATTGATTGGATTGTTCTTGGGGCGAGATAGGTCCTCGGATAGTAACCCCTACGGGTAGTACCCGATTCATTGTCTCAAAGTTTTTGTTATAAAAAGGTGTGGCGAACGAGGCGTCTTCGTATTGAAAGACGAGCGTCGAAACCACCCTCACTACAGTGGGCATCCCAACGCTCGGAGAAGAAGAGGTCTACACCCAATCCTCTCTCTTTAATTCAATACAAAGGGAACTTCGTTCTCTTATTAAAGATGTTTTTAGTTTTGAATGGTAAGTGCTTTGCGACAGAGAACCCTACGGTAAACGTCAGCACTCGGGATAGGAGAAGGCCTACGCCTAACCACTCCACGACCATTCAAGTTTTTGTTGTGAAAATAAATTGAAATGCACTCGGTGCGGGACCGAGGTTTTTAGGTGACAAGGGTTGCGGGATGAAGTTGTGAAAGTGAGAGGTGGTGGACAAAGTCGCATCTTCGTATTGAAAGACGAGTATCGAGACCACCCTCACTACAGTGGGCATCCCAACGCTCGGAGAAGAAGAGGTCTACACCCAATCCACTCTTTTTTAATTCAATACGAAGAGAAATTGATTTCAAAGATGATTGTGAAAATGGACACGGTACAAGACCGAGGTTTAAGGAGAGAAGGGGTTGAAAACGTCTTCATATTGAAAGACGAGCGTCCAAACCACCCTCACTACAGTGGGCATCCCAACGCTCGAAGAAGAGGAGGTCTACACCCAATCCTCTATTTTTAATTCAATACAAAGAATATGATTTTAAGGAGATGAGATTTGAAAATGGATGGGAAGCGTCTTCGTATTGAAAGACGAGTGTCGAAACCACCCTCACTACAGTGGGCATCCCAACACTCGGAGAGGAAGAAAGTCTACACTTAATCCCCTCTTTTTAATTCAATACAAAGATAATTGGATTTTGAAGATGGTTTGACAAAGTTTTTGAATCGAGTCGGGACAAGTAATGAAGAGAGAAAAGAGGTGGTCTCAGATCCAACATTACTTATCAATAATTTGACTGGTAATGAATTACGGAGGTCTCGTCATCGACCAAAACAAGATAATGGGACAAAATGCCCAATAACAAATGAGAAAAGGATTCAACTTCTGAAGAGAAAAATAAATCTTAACACTTAAATTAAAAATATACTTAGAAAATGTATACATACATAAAGTATCCTAAAAAAAAATATAAGAAAATCTAAACACATAATATATACAAACTAAAGATTGTTAGTAAAATAATAATAATAATATAAACCGTATATAATGTAGTTTATCAAAATAATTTATAAACAAAAAAATATTAATTAAATTAAAAAAACAGAGGGGGATTATGTGAGTAAAAACGGGGTGAGTAAATGAAGAAATGGGCCAAAAGCCTGGTAAAAAAAAAACTCAACATGAGTTATTGGAATAACTCAGATCAGAAAACAAAAATCGTTGGCTATGGACGCTGAAACAACGAACCAAGCTTCTCCATGAGCTGGCGTAGATCCAAAGCAGCCATCATCGCTCGATAAAATTCATTACCAAGATGAATTGCTCAGAAGACAAATCTTTCATCGACCAACAGCGACGTACTCGAGCTTCTTCTTCCCAAATTCGATCTCTCTCTCTCCATTCAATCCGCCTCATACTTCAAGATTTCCCCTGGCTTTGATCAGGTTTCTTATTTGATTTTCTGATTTCAGATTCAATTGTTAATGGGTTTGAGAGTTGTGGTTGAAAAGGAGGTTGGGTTTGAAGAACCGAAACTTCAGCAACAGAGGATAGAAACACGACGGTATTTTCATAAGCGAGAACAGAAGCTCCATAGTGTTTTTGTTACCGAGGGTTCAAGAACTGCTAAGATTTACACTGCCATGGTTTGGTTTTGAAGTTGTTGGATGTTTACCGACATGAGGAGTGAGTTTGTTTTGTGTATGGTTTGATGCAAACTGGATTGAGTTTGCACAAAAGATGTTTGTTAAAAGTTCTAGACATGGAAAGAATTTGTGTTGTGTTGAGGAATGAATGTGATTTTTTGGTATTGAATGTTGTTTTTTTTCAAAGTTGAAGATGAAATTTGAGTTGTTGCCTTCAAAAGTTAACGTAGAGGCTGTTATTATAGTAGAGGGAGGTGTTGAAGGTTTGACAGAAGTTGGGTGAAGAGAAGATGAGTTTGAAGACAGGGTAAAGTGTTGTATCCAAAGCTGTAGTAGCTGTGATGGGGTTATATGCTGATGGTATCGAAGGCGGAGATAAGGAGTTTGAAAAGGATTTCAGAGGGAAATCGAGGGATGTAAGGTCAATGACGATGTGTTTGAATGGTTGAAGAGTAGTTTCAAAGATGGATGCGAATGGTAACAACTTGTTGCGACGAAGATATTGACGGTAACGACAACGAATCTTCTACGACATGACTCTTGAAGTAAGACTCTTACACTGTTTTTCTGAGTTATGTAGTGATATTCACTTCTTTTTCTTCTTCTGTCTGGTACTCTATTATTTGCAGTGGGGTTAAGTTAGAAGGATGAAGGTGGTTGGTTTTGATTTGGAAGGTAGTTTTGTGGAAAAGTGAAGCAAGATGATGGAGAGAAAGAAACTAGCGCCCCTATGGAGAAAGGTATGAAAGAGTTTATATGTTTTTTATTCATTTTCTGCTGCTCTGCCTTTTTATGCTCTATTGTAAAAATGCTGAAAAAATGGTGATATCCTGCAGGTTTGTAATGTCCTGTTTTTGTTTTTATGCAGGTACCAATTGTGGTTGTGTTTTATTCTGGTCTGGTGTGAAGCAGGCTTGTTGTCTGGTGTGTTGGGTGCAGTAGTGTGGGCTGGCTGCTTTGTTTTGCAGGTATTGTCTGGCGGTACGGTTATGCAGAGCTTGCCTGGTTTGCAGTAGGCTGGTATGCGCTGGCTGTTGTTTGCTTGTTGGTAATGGTTGTGATACGGCTGGGAGGTTGGGGTAGAGACTGATAGAGTCAAAAGTAAATCTTTTACCATGCCACCACTAACAGTTCCGCGAACAGGATCATGCCATGTTTTGTATAAATCTTGTATAAGTTCCTGTCTGTGGGCTTGAGCACACACTAACCCAGCATATTTTGTCACTTCAGGCCAATCTTGGGATGCTACAACAGCTGCTATTGAGGGGCTAGTGTCTTCTCCGTTTTCAGGGTGCGTAACATCTGCTCCAAAAATTATGGTTGGTATGTCGCTAACTAATGGTATTCTGTAGCTAACAGCATCTAAAAGAACAGTGTTTCTACCTCCCATCTTCACATTTATCTTAAGAGACACGTTAGCCAAATACTGTTTGTTGATTTTGAACACATGCTTTGTTAGGCAGCACTGTGAAATTATACCAAGGTCTGTTTCGCAAATCCGCTTGAGATCACCATAAAGAGAACCATTATTATATGGAAATATTGCTAACAAAAGCTCCAATTCTTTTCCTTTAGTTTTTTTTTTATGTGTATTTATTGTGTGCAAGGCTACACGATGCACCGCTCATAAATTTTGATGTTGCACATCTACCTTTTTGCTCCTTATTTGCAGACTTTGATTATGAGCACAGTATGGAAGGAACACTGACGCGCACACATTAGCTACATGGAGGCTGAAACGTCACAAGTTCGTGCGCAAGAAAGTGCGTTTTCCTGGACTGGTTATGAAGGCATGCTTTTCTGGCATTACACAGTGCGTATTGGGCGCGATTTGAAGCAAAATAACTTACTAGTCTTGGATTTTAGCTTAGTGAGTTTGATTATGCAGGAAAATGTGTGAGGCTTCAATCTGTGAACCAACTGATGCAGGCTGCCTTGATTTAAATTTAACAACCATATCTTGTGAATTGTCGCCTGTGACCTTTCATGTATATTATGTTTACCAAACTGATGTTTATCTTATAAGCACAACCATGTAACAAAGCTGCCAATTAGGTGCGACATTCCTGACTAAAATATTGAGGACTTCATCTCTCATTTTGAAATACAACTTGACCATTTCATGTCAATTAGGAAACCTCATCCAACTTTGAAAAACCGTAATATGATTAGTCAAAACCAGAACTTAAAAGAGACACCTCCCAACCATAATTTAAAACTCATCTTGCAAAAAGCACCCATTATGATTGTTGTATCAAAATATGATTTGGACATCTTAAGATTGTGACTTGCTTTGGATCTCACAGCTTGAACACAAATTGAATTAACCATCTAATTGAGCTTAATCAAACTCGCTTTTAGACACAAGTGTCCTTAAGGACGAATCTATTCTTGAACATAAGTTTGGCTCTTTATGGTGATTATGGTCTGAACCCCTTTTGAGATTTACTTGTAGATGTCTTGAAGTCATCCATCAATATTTAAATCATTTCAAACTTTAAACAAATTTAAATGTGATCAAATAAACATAACAACATGTTAGTACACATCTCGGACTCATCCTGAAATGTGTCCTAAAACCCCTTTTAGAAGATCAAGACCAAAGGCAAAATGACCATCTAAATGAACCGTTAACTAACAAAAATACTTGTTAATAAGAAAATAGGATAAATTTGGGGTATAACAGATGGAGGATATATATATGCAGGGGTAAGGCAAATTTTAGGGTGCAACAGCTGCCCCTATTCAATTGACTTGGACCAGAAGGGATGAAAAGCGATCGCTTTCAGACATTCATGGTAAAAGGCGGTTGAATACCAAAGAACCCAGAAATTTGCCAACCGTAAAATGAGACTTCTGACATCGCCATCAGGCGTCTATATCAAGTAGAACATCTGACCTCGTCGTCAGTCATAAATCAAGTACAAACGTCTGACCTCGCCGTCAACTTTTAATAGCGCCCAACCTTGCCGTCAGAACTCAATATCTAAATGGTAAACCACCTGACTTCGCCGCCAGTCCACAAAATAATCTGACTTCGCCGTCAATTCTCAAGCAATCTTCTGACCTTACCGTCAAATTTACAATATTTTCTGACTTTGCCGTCAAAATTTTCTTTAAAATCGTCTTCTGACTTCGCCGTCAATCCTCAGAATAATCTGACCTCGCCGTCAACTTTTCCGTATTTTCTGACTTTGCCGTCAAAATTTTCTTCTCAACATTGCCGTTTGAAGAATCAAATCATCTAACATCGCCGTCAGAACAAACTTCTCAACATCGCCGTTGAAGAATTAAATGACTTGACATCACCGTCAGAACAAACTTCTCAACATCGCCGTTGAAGAATTAAATCATCTGACATCGCCGCCAGAAACAATCATCCAACATTGCTGCTGGAGAACTAAAGAACCTGACATCGCCGCCAGAGACAAACACAATTCTGAGAAACACCCGACATCGCCGTCAAATACTTGTGGGGATACAGAACTCTGGCATCGCCGCCAGACAACCATGGTGCTAATAAACCTCTGACATCGCCGCCAGACAAACATAAATCTGATAAGCACCTGACATCGCTGTCAACTCTCAACATCGTCCAATGATGGATGGAGAAACATTATATCCAGAACTCACATCGTCTAATGGTAGACAGGAAGAACAATATCCAAAATACTCACATCGTCCAATGATGGACGGAGAGAAACCATAACCAAATCTCGCATCGTCTAATGATAGACGAGAGGAACATCAAAACCAAATCTCGCATCGTCTAATGATAGACGAGAGGAACATCATATCCAAATCTCGCATCGTCTAATGATAGACGAGAGGAATATCAAAACCAAATCTCGCATCGTCTAATGATAGACGGAAAGACACCACCCCGAAGGTTCACATTGTCTAAAGATAGACAGGAAGAAAACTTGTCCGAAGAACCACCTCGTTCGAAGATAGACGGGAAGAAACCATACTCACGACGTCTAATGATAGACGGAGAAAATACTTGCTGGGGAAACACGCCGTCAATAGGAACTGACGGAAAGAAAAACTGCTCGGGAATGTCATCATCAGAAGATTGATGGGCAAAATCATAACCGTCATATGATCTGGAACCCAAAAGTAAGTAATCGGATGAGCTGTCTGAACAGAGTTGTTGATATATCACCGTCTTGATTGAAGAGTGATTCACACTGCCACAGAAGGCTAGCAAAAACTGGCTTATGCTTCGCATGCACATGTTTGAATTTTATGGCGTAATGCTCCATACGAAATGGAAAGGATACGCATTTGAGGATGAAATGCAAAGATGATGCAAATATGATAACTATATGCAAAAATGCAGATGCAGGCTCGGGCTGCTGGGGAAAGCTGGATGTGAAAAAAACCACTCCAGCAAAATAAATGCTGAAGAGGTGAAGCCAACTCTGCTGGGAATAACCGGATGTGCCAAGTATGATCGGACTCTCCTGGGGATGGCTTACACATGCCAATGACGATTGGGCTCTTGCTGGGGAAGACAGGTGAAGGGTTACGACCTCCCGACATTCATCTTGACCCTGAAGATTGACTGCACCCGCTTGAATAGCTCTGAGTAGCTCTGAAGATATGGAGAGGAAAAGTTCCCTTATTTACTTCTGATTTTGCCCCAGCCCGTGGGATCTCTGTGGGGATGTTCCTTGAAAGGAAATCATAAATCTCTGTACCCTGATGGTTTGATAGGAACTGCCTCAGCGTCATGAACCTCAGAGAGGTGCTTCAGATTAACTGCCTTCTGGTTAAGGATAATATTTGTGCTCTTGGGGTGACCTGCCCCAGCCTTGAAGTGATTTGCCCCTGATTGCCCCAGATTAACTGTATCTTAGAATGGCTGACTCCCTTTATGATCATTTGATATGGCTTGCCCCCGCTCAACAGAGTATTCAGGCATTCTGCATCTTATCTCGATCAAACTTTCCACTGTAGGAACTCTCCTGATGTCAAGTACTTACTTGCAAGTAAAACAAATTGCTTTGCCAAGATAATATTAATGCAATGTATATGATAGTTTTGAAATCCAAGTCTGTTCACTAGAAAAAGTTGTGATGTATAGTGAATGAATCATTTATCGGAATGTCAATATCAATACCCATGGGGTAAGAAAAATCCTTTTAGGAGTCAGTTTCGATGCGATCTTTACCGAAGTATGCTTTCGAAACAAACTTGCTTCAATTAGGACTTTTGAAGGTTGTAACTTGGTTAGGTTCACGGTTTGAAAAAAAGGATATGAGGCTCAAAGTTCTGTTTAACCCACCCACTCTCCTTGATGTTCTTCAATCCTATATTCAGCTAATTCGACACAAGCACTCACCTCTCAAAGGTTGACTGACAGGAGTGACGGTTCAAGAAACCATAAGTTTTCGGAGTGACAGTCACTCGCTTTTCGTCTTTGGTGTCTGGCTCACACGACTTGTTCTTCGTCATTTTTCAATTTCCCTAATTTTGCCTGGACTGACTCGTTTGAGTTTATCTTCTGATCTCAAAGTCCAGCGGGATGCCCTAATTTTTGCCTAAGCCACTTGTTTTCAAGTTATCGACTTAGCGGGCTTCTGTTTTTTTTTTCTTTTTTCGGAACAAATCATGTGACACCAGTTGGTCTGACTTGTTGAAGGGATTGTGACTGTCTCACTTCTCGGCTTTTTAGGTACGACCTCTACGGGCGTGATTGATCCTTGAATGGGAACACTCCTCTCACAATTTGGATGTTTAGTTGAATTAACTGACACCTACCCTGCCCCAGGTTAAGATCGAGGGTTTTTCGTTTTCGGAAAGAAACTCCTACTACTAGGCTCAAAGGGGTTGACAAGGGATTAACATCCTTATATCTCCGGTGTTTAGGGATTAAAACAATGCCTGTACATCATCAGCAGAGATTTTATTCAAAAGCATACATTCGGAAGCTTGCGCGTCTTTCAATTTCGTCATCCTCCCTCAAGGAATTCCGCTTAAACAAGCGTTTGACATTAATGAAAAAGCAATATTGAGTGAACACGAATGGATTTAATCAAAACATGCATATTCATTTCATTATCATTATCAATCGAAAACAAACACGTCTTACAAATGAAATTTGCAAATAGGTTCGCACTTAAACAAAAAAGAAACTACAAATGCAAAGAAATGACATGATAAACAGATTGTCAACTTCGGGGAACTGGGCCTTCATTCTTGACTTGCTGCTGAACCAGCCATCTTCAGAATTGCTCATCGAAGTCAGTCTGATACTCTTCTGAACATATGCTCTCGGTGAATCCCTCCATGACATTAGTTGCCGAACTCATATGACTTGACGAAGGAAGATCGTTGATCTGAATACCCTGAGGCGTGATTGAAAACCTGTTGGAGTCCAGCAGAGTCTGAACCTGGCTTCTAAGCACCTTACAGTCTTCAGTTGAATGCCCCTGTGCCCCAACATGGTACTCACAACGGGCATTGACATCAGAATCTGAAGGATGTGGAGAAGTCTCTGGATCAGTTTTCTTCGGCACTATCAAACCACCTCTGATCAAGTCTGGCAATATCTGACTGTACGACAACGGCAACTGAGTGAAATGTCTCTCTGGCTTCCTCGGTCTTCGTCGGGCGTGCTGACGCTGCTGATGACGATATGAATGTTGACTCTGTAGGGAAGCAGATATCTGATACGCAGACCTAACAGGTTGCTGACTCTGAACACTCGAAGTGTCTGAAAATTGAACCTGAGGTACTGGGGATTCTGGGATAGCATCATTTTCTTTCCTCAATTCTTCTTGAGAACTGACAAATGACTCGCTTTCGTATACTGAGAAATTTGAGATGTCTCGAATCTTTCCACTCTTGATTCCGCTCTCGATACGTTCTCCCGCTATCACTAAGTCAGCAAAGTTTAACGTTCCGCCACTAATCATTAAATCATAGTAATAGCCCTTCAAAGTACCCAAGAAGATGTCAACCAGTTCTCTATCCTGAACCGGTGGTTGAACACGAGCAGCGAGTTCTCTCCATCTCTGCACATACCCTCTAAAGGATTCATTCTCCACTTGAGATAATTCTTGCAACTGCATGCGGCTGGGATTCATGTCGAGATTGTAGTTGTACTGCTTCACAAAGGCATTGGCTAAATCTAACCATGACCGGATGCAACCACTTTCCAACTGCATATACCAACTCAACGATGCCCCACTCAGACTTTCCTGGAAACAGTGAATCATGAGCTTGTCATTGTGGACATGTGAGGTCATTCTTCTGCAAAACATCACCAAATGCTGCTTCGGACAACTATCTCCTTTGTACTTCTCAAAATTGGGCGCCTTAAACTTCGGAGGCATCACAAGACCTGGCACCAAACACATGCTCGAAGCATTCAAATTAAGAATGTTTTGACTCATCAGGGCGTCAAGCTTTTCATCCAACAGACGATATCTTCTCATAAACTCAACAGTCTGTGGGTCCTTAGGAGTGATCTTCGGAACAACCCTTTGGGAATCTGGCACAGAGAAGGTGAAGTTCTGATAGTCCGAGTCATGGAGAGAAGATGAATCTCTATCTCTGACAATAGTATGCTCTTGATCTCCGACAGGAATCTGCACATGCTGAGCTTGAGCAACATTGTTCACTGGAGTCCTCTGAACATTGGTCCCTCCTCTTGTCATAGCTGACATGGCCTCCATGAGTTGATCCAACTGATTCTTCATCATCTCAAACTCTGCCCTCGTAACAACCAAATTCTGCTCCTCTGAGTCCATGATCCTTCCAGAAGCTAACTTAAATCCAATGTGAATGTCGGGAAGTCAACTGTTGGTTGGACAAAAGACTGGTAAGCTCTCTGCTCCGGTTGAGGATGGATATGCAAAAATGAGATGCAAATGAAATGCAATGCAAAATGCTAATGCAACACACAAAGGATCAAAGTCAAAAATTCTGCAAGAAAATACCACGAGATACCTCTCACCTCGGGTGGGTAATATATTGGTTTATAAGAGGGTATTCCAAAGGCTTTTCAAACAAAGTCCCATGCACTAACCCTCAAAAGTTTTCCATCAGAACGACTACTCGTAAGACGGTAATCCCTTCAAAGGATGAACACAGAGTTATGTTTTAGGAACCTTCGGAATAAGGTTCTACAAAAGGTCCTCAGAGTCAAGGACTCCCAATTGGAAATAAAGACGCCGTTACGACTACACGTAAGACATCATTATTCCAACGGGGTCTCATCTGAACGGTGGAATTCAAACCAATTCAACGAGTCCTACGTCCCGCAAATCAGAAAGAAACCACCTCCTAATCTTAGTGTATACTCAAAAGCTCGGGTAGAAAGCTTTTATCCTCACAAACCAACCAATAAACCCAACAGGTAGAGAATAAAACACAAAATAAATTAAAGCAAAAAAATAAAACACAAACACGACAAACAAATTAGGTTTGGCTCGCTAGGGGTCCCCAGCAGAGTCGCCAGCTGTCGCTACTCGAAAAATGCATCGTGCAACGACGGGGAGGCGAAAAAGAAAGGACAGAAGAGTCGCCACCGAACTTTATTTATCCCATGAGAGGAAAGGAAAATATCGAGAAAACCTTAAGAAAGAAATGGATAAGATGGTCTCGCGACCAAGAACGGGTTCGGAAGCCGGTTATGCGAGGGGAAGGTATTAGCACCCCTCGCATCCATCGTACTCGACGGGAACCTTTTGTTTATCGATGTGTGAATTTATTTGCTTAAATATTATGCTATAGAAGTGTTCCACGGGGTAAAAAGAGGAGATTGAAACAGGAGAAATGAGAGGTTAGGAGGAAGAAGAGAACGAGAAAGAAAAGAGAAAGAACAGACTCGATAGGACTTCGTAGTCCTAGGCCTACGTATTCTCAACGGGTGTGAGAAAATCAGAGTCGACGTAGTTCGGGGAACTACAGATATGGGGGGGAATGTGCTCGCCAAGACATCTCCGTCTTGTGCCTACGTATTCTCATCTGGTATGAGAAATCAGAGCAGCCGTAGTTCGGCCTACGGTGTGCGGGGAAGTCTTGGTAGACGCTGCTATCGTGCGCATTCTAGCAGTTAGGTGTTTTGCTGCTCGCTCGTTGGAGACTTATGCGTACCTGTTTGCGGTAGAACGGACGTATCATATCCTGTTTGAAAGGTTGGTTTTCGCCATGCGAGGCAAGAAGTCATGTTTGATTGATTGGATTGTTCTTGGGGCGAGATAGGTCCTCGGATAGTAACCCCTACGGGTAGTACCCAATTCATTGTCTCAAAGTTTTTGTTATAAAAAGGTGTGGCGAACGAGGCGTCTTCGTATTGAAAGACGAGCGTCGAAACCACCCTCACTACAGTGGGCATCCCAACGCTCGGAGAAGAAGAGGTCTACACCCAATCCTCTCTCTTTAATTCAATACAAAGGGAACTTCGTTCTCTTATTAAAGATGTTTTTAGTTTTGAATGGTAAGTGCTTTGCGACAGAGAACCCTACGGTAAACGTCAGCACTCGGGATAGGAGAAGGCCTACGCCTAACCACTCCACGACCATTCAAGTTTTTGTTGTGAAAATAAATTGAAATGCACTCGGTGCGGGACCGAGGTTTTTAGGTGACAAGGGTTGCGGGATGAAGTTGTGAAAGTGAGAGGTGGTGGACAAAGTCGCATCTTCGTATTGAAAGACGAGTATCGAGACCACCCTCACTACAGTGGGCATCCCAACGCTCGGAGAAGAAGAGGTCTACACCCAATCCACTCTTTTTTAATTCAATACGAAGAGAAATTGATTTCAAAGATGATTGTGAAAATGGACACGGTACAAGACCGAGGTTTAAGGAGAGAAGGGGTTGAAAACGTCTTCATATTGAAAGACGAGCGTCGAAACCACCCTCACTACAGTGGGCATCCCAACGCTCGAAGAAGAGGAGGTCTACACCCAATCCTCTATTTTTAATTCAATACAAAGAATATGATTTTAAGGAGATGAGATTTGAAAATGGATGGGAAGCGTCTTCGTATTGAAAGACGAGTGTCGAAACCACCCTCACTACAGTGGGCATCCCAACACTCGGAGAGGAAGAAAGTCTACACTTAATCCCCTCTTTTTAATTCAATACAAAGATAATTGGATTTTGAAGATGGTTTGACAAAGTTTTTGAATCGATTCGGGACAAGTAATGAAGAGAGAAAAGAGGTGGTCTCAGATCCAACATTACTTATCAATAATTTGACTGATAATGAATTACGGAGGTCTCGTCATCGACCAAAACAAGATAATGGGACAAAATGCCCAATAACAAATGAGAAAAGGATTCAACTTCTGAAGAGAAAAATAAATCTTAACACTTAAATTAAAAATATACTTAGAAAATGTATACATACATAAAGTATCCTAAAAAAAAATATAAGAAAATCTAAACACATAATATATACAAACTAAAGATTGTTAGTAAAATAATAATAATAATATAAACCGTATATAATGTAGTTTATCAAAATAATTTATAAACAAAAAAATATTAATTAAATTAAAAAAACAGAGGGGGATTATGTGAGTAAAAATGGGGTGAGTAAATGAAGAAATGGGCCAAAAGCCTGGTAAAAAAAAACTCAACATGAGTTATTGGAATAACTCAGATCAGAAAACAAAAATTGTTGGCTATGGATGCTGAAACAACGAACCAAGCTTCTCCATGAGCTGGCGTAGATCCAAAGCAGCCATCATCGCTAGATAAAATTCATTACCAAGATGAATTGCTCAGAAGACAAATCTTTCATCGACCAACAGCGACGTACTCGAGCTTCTTCTTCCCAAATTCGATCTCTCTCTCCATTCAATCCGCCTCATACTTCAAGATTTCCCCTGGCTTTGATCAGGTTTCTTATTTGATTTTCTGGTTTCAGATTCAATTGTTAATGGGTTTGAGAGTTGTGGTTGAAAAGGAGGTTGGGTTTGAAGAACCGAAACTTCAGCAACAGAGGATAGAAACACGACGGTATTTTCATAAGCGAGAACAGAAGCTCCATAGTGTTTTTGTTACCGAGGGTTCAAGAACTGCTAAGATTTACACTGCCATGGTTTGGTTTTGAAGTTGTTGGATGTTTACCGACATGAGGAGTGAGTTTGTTTTGTGTATGGTTTGATGCAAACTGGATTGAGTTTGCACAGAAGATGTTTGTTAAAAGTTCTAGACATGGAAAGAATTTGTGTTGTGTTGAGGAATGAATGTGATTTTTTGGTATTGAATGTTGTTTTTTTTCAAAGTTGAAGATGAAATTTGAGTTGTTGCCTTCAAAAGTTAACGTAGAGGCTGTTATTATAGTAGAGGGAGGTGTTGAAGGTTTGACAGAAGTTGGGTGAAGAGAAGATGAGTTTGAAGACAGGGTAAAGTGTTGTATCCAAAGCTGTAGTAGCTGTGATGGGGTTATATGCTGATGGTATCGAAGGCGGAGATAAGGAGTTTGAAAAGGATTTCAGAGGGAAATCGAGGGATGTAAGGTCAATGACGATGTGTTTGAATGGTTGAAGAGTAGTTTCAAAGATGGATGCGAATGGCAACAACTTGTTGCGACGAAGATATTGACGGTAACGACAACGAAGCTTCTACGACATGACTCTTGAAGTAAGACTCTTACACTGTTTTTCTGAGTTATGTAGTGATATTCACTTCTTTTTCTTCTTCTGTCTGGTACTCTATTATTTGCAGTGGGGTTAAGTTAGAAGGATGAAGGTGGTTGGTTTTGATTTGGAAGGTAGTTTTGTGGAAAAGTGAAGCAAGATGATGGAGAGCAAGGAACTAGCGCCCCTATGGAGAAAGGTATGAAAGAGTTTATATGTTTTTTTATTCATTTTCTGCTGCTCTGCCTTTTTATGCTCTATTGTAAAAATGCTGAAAAAATGGTGATATCCTGCAGGTTTGTAATGTCCTGTTTTTGTTTTTATGCAGGTACCAATTGTGGTTGTGTTTTATTCTGGTCTGGTGTGAAGCAGGCTTGTTGTCTGGTGTGTTGGGTGCAGTAGTGTGGGCTGGCTGCTTTGTTTTGCAGGTATTGTCTGGCGGTACGGTTATGCAGAGCTTGCCTGGTTTGCAGTAGGCTAGTCTGCGCTGGCTGTTGTTTGCTTGTTGGTAATGGTTGTGATACGGCTGGGAGGTTGGGGTAGAGACTGATAGAGTCAAAAGTAAATCTTTTACCATGCCACCACTAACAGTGCCGCGAACAGGATCATGCCATGTTTTGTATAAATCTTGTATAAGTTCCTGTCTGTGGGCTTGAGCACACACTAACCCAGCATATTTTGTCACTTCAGGCCAATCTTGGGATGCTACAACAGCTGCTATTGAGGGGCTAGTGTCTTCTCCGTTTTCAGGGTGCGTAACATCTGCTCCAAAAATTATGGTTGGTATGTCGCTAACTAATGGTATTCTGTAGCTAACAGCATCTAAAAGAACAGTGTTTCTACCTCCCATCTTCACATTTATCTTAAGAGACACGTTAGCCAAATACTGTTTGTTGATTTTGAACACATGCTTTGTTAGGCAGCACTGTGAAATTATACCAAGGTCTGTTTCGCAAATCCGCTTGAGATCACCATAAAGAGAACCATTATTATCTGGAAATATTGCTAACAAAAGCTCCAATTCTTTTCCTTTAGTTTTTTTTTGATGTGTATTTATTGTGTGCAAGGCTACACGATGCACCGCTCATAAATTTTGATGTTGCACATCTACCTTTTTGCTCCTTATTTGCAGACTTTGATTATGAGCACAGTATGGAAGGAACACCGACGCGCACACGTTAGCTACATGGAGGCTGAAACGTCACAAGTTCGTGCGCAAGAAAGTGCATTTTCCTGGACTGGTTATGAAGGCATGCTTTTCTGGCATTACACAGTGCGTATTGGGCGCGGTTTGAAGCAAAATAACTTACTAGTCTTGGATTTTAGCTTAGTGAGTTTGATTATGCAGGAAAATGTGTGAGGCTTCAATCTGTGAACCAACTGATGCAGGCTGCCTTGATTTAAATTTAACAACCATATCTTGTGAATTGTCGCCTGTGACCTTTCATGTATATTATGTTTACCAAACTGATGTTTATCTTATAAGCACAACCATGTAACAAAGCTGCCAATTAGGTGCGACATTCCTGACTAAAATATTGAGGACTTCATCTCTCATTTTGAAATACAACTTGACCATTTCATGTCAATTAGGAAACCTCATCCAACTTTGAAAAACCGTAATATGATTAGTCAAAACCAGAACTTAAAAGAGACACCTCCCAACCATAATTTAAAACTCATCTTGCCAAAAGCACCCATTATGATTGTTGTATCAAAATATGATTTGGACATCTTAAGATTGTGACTTGCTTTGGATCTCACAGCTTGAACACAAATTGAATTAACCATCTAATTGAGCTTAATCAAACTCGCTTTTAGACACAAGTGTCCTTAAGGACGAATCTATTCTTGAACATAAGTTTGGCTCTTTATGGTGATTATGGTCTGAACCCCTTTTGAGATTTACTTGTAGATGTCTTGAAGTCATCCATCAATATTTAAATCATTTCAAACTTTAAACAAATTTAAATGTGATCAAATAAACATAACAACATGTTAGTACACATCTCGGACTCATCCTGAAATGTGTCCTAAAACCCCTTTTAGAAGATCAAGACCAAAGGCAAAATGACCATCTAAATGAACCGTTAACTAACAAAAATACTTGTTAATAAGAAAATAGGATAAATTTGGGGTATAACAGATGGAGGATATATATATACAGGGGTAAGGCAAATTTTAGGGTGCAACACGCTTATCAAAATCAAATGAATTATGTTCCTGTTTACCGAATTAAGCAAACAATTAAGAATATGACGAGTTAACGAATAAAGCAAATGATAACGCACAATTAAATTTAGGAACATGCATACAATCGAATTTAATCAATTTTATCCCATGAAAAGCAATTGAATTAAGCAAACAATTGCAATCAAATTAAGCAAACAATTGCAATCAAATTAAGCAAATGACTTCATAGAAAAGGATTGAAAGGAATCAAATTTAAATTGGTATTATAATAACCTCAAAGCGATGGAACTGTACACAACAGGATTTGCCCGTGAAAATTAGTTCTCTACTACAGTTGTAAAAAGAAAAGTAAAATTATGAAAATAAGGTTATCATGAATAGCAGCGCGGCTGCTACTAGGTATAGGGAAACATCAAATCTAGTTTATAACCCAACTGGGTCGAAAAACATAAAAAAAACCGGCCCAAAACTAAATATTCTTAAAGGCAGAATTCGAGTCTTGACTTCAATGAATTATTTGAGTCGGCTACACTCCGTATCAGCTTTTGCATAAAACATGAAAGTTGTAGCTATTTGCCTCAGCTTTCCAACGACTAGTAGAACACGTAAATTCAATTCTCGTAGCTCCAGTTATGATCCGAACATTAGACAGGTATCAAATAACCGCTAAAGCTGAAAATAAGCTGCGAAAATAGATTAACGGCAAACAAATACTTAATTAGAAAAACATAATAAAACACTAAATTAAACTAAATAAACTAAGGAAATGCCTAAGTACAAACATAAGAGAATGTGCATTAAAATGCATGATTAAATTCTCTCACACTTGAACTTTTGCACTCCGAGCAAAATAGTATCAAGACTCATGAAAAACAATAGCATTCAGATACTCATTCTAGCCCACAAACTCTTCTTCTGTCAAGGTTGTATCGATAGGTACTAATTTTGCACACTAAGGATATCATAAGAACACAAATTTGCAATTGTGCAGTTATAAACCTTCCTCCTATACAAACCAATCTGAATCATGTTATTATGCTTAAGCCTAATTTACTCATCCTCTTTTTTGTTCTCTTTCATTCTAATGCAATTACATTAAGCCTGTTATCTATTCACACGCATGGTAAGTAATCTTGTTAGTGACTATGATCCATATCTTATCAACAATTCAAAGTTAACCACTTTAGCAACAACAATATTTTTTTTTGAAGGTTTCACAACCGTTAGCTTAAGTGACCGGGTGAGGGTCACCTAACTTAAAAGGAGGATTCCTATTTAGATTTCTTATTAAGAACGAGATCATTCACTTATTTGCATCAACTTAATTACTTAGTTTGTGATTTCTAGATGGTGTTGACTGCTAGATAAACTACTTAAGAGCTATTAAAGGATGAGAACTCAAGGTTATGTCATAACAAGTATTTAAATTGGTTTCCATATCCGGAAGACTTAAAGTGTTAAAATGGTACCGATTTTATGAATTTTTCTCAAGTCTCCACAATCTAACCTCAAATTAATCTATAGCCTAAATTTTTTTTTAAAAAAATGCATTGTGTTTTCTAAGTCTAATTTAAAAAAAAAAACTTCACTTAAAGAAAACATAACAAAACAAAGAAAAATGAAAGAAAACAAAATAAAGAAATGATTTCCTCCACCATACTTAAAACATACATTGTCCTCAATGAAAGAACATAAATATAAAATAAGAGTGAGAGAAACAAAAGAGCACACCCGAGTAGTCAAGGTGGATAGGTGATCACATAAGCAGTTTTTTTCAAAGAGAGATCTTCTACAGTCTCCTCTTCCAAGGTGGGGATGTCATAAAGTAACTTTAAGTAGTATCCATTGACCTTGAAATATTTATTAGTATCTTCGCCTTTTATTCCAGGATCAAAGAAGAATCTTCGATAAGTAAATGTGTCGAATGGGCACGTAAACATGATCTTTTTTTCCAAAACATTAGAGATTAAAGGATTAAGGAGTTGCCTCACTGCTTTTCTTCCATCTTCAATCAAGGTCCATCCAATTCCTGTCTTATATTTCTTCAAAACCTGCAAAAACTTATTTTCTTGATCAAAATCAAGGTTAGAAGAAATTGTAAGAGGGAGCTTTCATTCCTCTCTAAATAGGCATATTTGAGATTGTCCGAAAGTGGTTTAAGCTCTAAGAAAGGAGGTTGTTTAATGGAAGACATGGTCAGGGCAACCGGGATATCAAGAGCTTCAGCTGCATAAACGATATCATGAAATGCATCATCCTGCAAGGAAGCATTAATCTTAGCACAAACAGAGTAAATTTTAGTGTCGGTACATGAATCGCAAGAGTAAGTATCATCAAAATCTGCTAATGATGGAAAATCAAACAACAATTCAGAATAAGTATCATCAACTAAATCAGAAAGCAACTCTTTTGGATTCACTATTGTTTGGGTAGATAGTTGGTTTGATTCTTGAGCTTCCTCCATGGCATTCATTGAAGTGGCAAGTTGTTCAATCTGTGTCTGCGAAGCCTGCAAATTAGAATTTATTCGTTGTTGAGACTGAATATTATTTACAGTCATTTGCTTGACAAGGTCCTCTAATGAAGGTCCGGAAGATGCATAGCACACAACCTAGAATTCTTTCAGATGCTTATGCGGATCCTCACCTGCAAAACCATTAAACCTTGGCAACAAGTGTATTAAACCAGATTTCAATTTGAAAGGAACATCAACATCAGTATATTCAATACTTAAACCATTATAATGAAAATCAGGAGCCGCAAGCTCTCTTAATGTTCTTTGTTCATCCATGTTATCAAAAGGGAAAAAATTAACAAAGAATTAGAAATCACAAAACTAATTCAGCAATGCAGCAACAATTTAGAAGATATCCAATAATGTCTCTATTAAGAAAAAAAAATAGAAAAATAGAAAAGCGAATAAAATAAAATCTAAAAATAATAAAAGTAAAACTAAAAATCAAATCAAATCAGAATAAATCTATAAAAAAATTTCAGATTTTTTTGAAAATATGAAAATAGAAAATAAATCAAATAAAATAGAAAAATAAGAAATTTGCAATTTTCAGGGTCAAAATCTTGTAGAATTTTATTCTAAATGAGTATTGTTCATCAAGTTTTTTTTTTTATTTTCTAAAATTGTTTTGGAGCAAATCGAAACAATACCTTCCAAACTCACATGATATGCTGAAACGCTTACCACTGCACTACAACCTTGAAAATTAACACACAAAAACAAAAAACAAAAAAACAAAAAAAAAACTCTAACATAACTCTAAAATTAAAATTCTAAAGTTGGCTAAAATCAATAAGAATCTCCAGCAACAACGCTAATTTGATCCGTTGTCGCGCACAATAAGAATCACAAGGATTCTTGTATTATTTCAACCAACTAAAGAAAAGGTTTATGGTGCTTTTAAGTTTTAATTTATAAAATAAGAGAAAGTGATTAAAATAAGTGATTATCAATTAAGCTAAAATGGCTAATTCTACTTATTCAGATTCTGACTTATCATCGGCTATTATAACATCAATCCCTAAGCGGATTTGATCCTATTCGATTATGATATCAATTAGACAAGTTCTTATCAAAATCAAATGAATTATGTTCTTGTTTACCGAATTAAGCAAACGGTTAAAAATATGACGAGTTAACGAATTAAGCAAACGGTTAAGAATATGATGAGTTAACAAATTAAGCAAACGATAACACGCAATTAAATTTAGGAACATGCATACAATCGAATTTAATCAATTCTATCCTATGAACAACAATTGAATTAAGAAAACAATTGCAATCAAATTAAACAAATGACATCATAGAAATGGATTGAAAGGAATCAAATTTAAATTGATATTATAATAACCTCAAAGCGATGAAACCGTACACAACAGGATTTGCCCGTGGGAATCAGTTCTCCATTACAATTGTAAAAATCAAATTAAAATTGTGAAAAGAAGGTCATCATGAACAGCAGCATGGCTGCTACTAGGTATTTGGAAGCAATCAATCTGGTTTATAACCCAACTGGGTCGAAAAACATAAAAAACCCGATCCAAAACTAAATATTCCTAAAGGCAAAATTCATGTCCTGATTTCAACAAATTATTCGTGCCTGCTACACTCTATATCAACTTCTGCATAAAACATGAAAGTTGTAGTTATTTGTCTCAGCTTTCCAACGACTAGCAGAACGCGTAAATTCGATTCTCGTATCTCCAATTATGATCCGAACAGTGGACAAGTATCAAATAACCGCTAAAGCTGAAAATAAGTTGCGAAAATAGATTAACGGCAAACAAAGACATAATTATAAAAACATAATAAAACACTAAAATAAACTAAACAAACTAAGGAAATTCCTAAGTACAAACATAAGAGAATGTGAATTAAAATGCATTGATCACTAATCAAAGGGTGTGTTATCTAAAGCCTGCTGTTAAACGGAAAACGAAAAGGAAAAAGAAAAAGGAGAGACTCGATAGGACTTTGCCACCTTATGGCTATGTATTCCCTCGTGCAACAGGAAAATCAGAGTCAATAAAGTTCGGAGGACTACGGGTGAAAGGGGGAAGGTTGTTCGCCAAGACTTCGTCGTCTTGTGCCTATGTATCCTCATCTTGTATGAGAAATTAGAGCAGCCGTAGTTCGGCTCACCATGGGTTACTTAGTGTTTCTTATGAGTGATGTTAAGTTCCCATTTTAGCAGTTAGGGTCGATGTCTATTTGCAGTAGAACGGAAAAATAATGTACTCTTTCTGAAAATGATTTGACAAACGATCACGAAGGATGAAAATGATTTCAATTAATTTGTGATTTTTAGAGAAGTGAATTGAGTTGGTTTGAGATTCGCGTTGCACTAAATTCTATGATATAGGAGCGAATGCGTCACATGATCGCCCCCAGACAGAACATATGCTAAAAAATCTAGAAGAAGCAAGGAGAGACCCCTCACTCATTATTTCCCATATACTTAAGACTCGTGGCGCACAATATTCATCGCATTTATTAAGTGTTTTAATGTTGTTTTAAGAGAGAAGAAGAGAAAGGCTCACAGAAGGTCTAAGGGGAAATCTTGGTCCTAACGTTGTCATATAAAATGGCCCTAAGGTCAGGATGCGAGAGGAAACTTTATCTTAATGTTAGCATGCAAAAGATGGACCTAAGGTTGAGATTAAAAGGGACTAACCTAACGTTATCATGCATGGATTAACTCCTAATGCCTATCCTACTCCAAGCTTAATAAAAAATTAAGTTGGGCTATGAGGCCTTAAGGGAGCATACAAGAACAAACTAAGACAAAGAAAATGAATAAAAAATAGTAGCTACAACAACGCTCCAGCACAGCACAACGGTAAAATCCAGCAAATGAACAGGAACAGTATTTAATAGCTACTATTTCCAAAACAGGACAGGTGTAAAAAGTAGCAAGGCAAGCAAGGAAGCATTTAACAACATGAAATGAACACAACAAGAGTGTATACACCAAGGCAGCATGCAATGCATCAAAACAAATACTCATGAATAAGCATCAAGCATCAACAATCATGTAACAACATAATCTCAAGTTGAGCAATGCATCAAAGATTAATTAATCCACAATAAACCTGTCCAACATTCAAGCATATCATGCATCAAAGGAAATGAACAAAAGCATGCTTTCACATTTAAACAAATACATATGAATTGTATAAATTAAGCATGAACAAATGTCAAGTAAGGAGTAATTGATGAGCATGCAACAACAACAAGGATGTATTAACATGTTATCATTTAGATGTGATGAGAAAGAATCAACAACTTTGCACAATCAATATTCACCAAGAACAACATGGATATTCATCAACATTTAATTGCTTGAATAGAAACATGCATTCACAGAATCAAAAGGAAACATGAACATGAATCATATATCCTACAACGTGAGCATCAAGAATGAACAACCAAGTGAGCACAATCAAACATCGTGAAGAATGCATTACACATGTAACACGGTTAGTCATGAATATGCATCATGAAAGTCAATGTGTTGTGTGTCAAAGAATCGCATACATACAACAAAGTGTAGTGAAATATCTCAAGAAAATTCCATAAATATGCATCATACAAAGTCATGAAACTTAGAGAATCAAAGCATGCCAAAACAGCCCCTTAAAACAAGTTTTTTTGCAAAATAGTAGTGATGTAACCGATTACATGGTTGATGTAACCGGTTACATCAACAAGAATAGCACAAAAGGGCATAGGCAAGGTGATGTAACTCGTTACATCAGCAAAAAACAGCAAAACAAATTTTTAGCAAAAGCACTTTTCAACAACTTAACCACTTAATTTCCACATGCTAAATCATGCAATTGATCATGCAAATTACATCAAATAACCACAATCAAACACCAATTGAATCAATCAAACAACAATATCAACAATCAAATCAATTAATGAACCAGTTCACATAAAAAATTAATAGATTTACATTATGATCATGCAAAATAAGCCAAATCAAAGCTAGATTTGAAAATTACCAACCAACAAAGTTGAGATTTACTTTCGTGAGTGTTGTTAAACTGAAATTGATGGATCCAAGCAAGAAAATAGGAGATCTAGCAAGCTTTATCAAGAAAAGTTGAAGATCTAAGCAAATAAGCCAAAAATAAGCAAAAATTCCTCAAGAAGTGATTCCAAAACTTGATCAAGATCCAAATGAACTTCAAATTCACAATTGAGTGATGATGATGATATAATGGAAGCTTAGCTCAAGGATTCCAAAATTTCAATGCATAATTTGCGAAGCTTGGTTATGGAGCTTTTGTGAAGGTTTTGGATCGAGAGTGAAAATGAGAGAAAGTTGAGAGTGAGATGTGTAGAGAAATCAGAAAAATGAGTGAAGTTATGAGAGGTTTGGAGCAAATTGGTTTAAGTATGGTTTAGGTTTGGAGTTAAATGAGGTAAGGAGTGTGGGTTAGAATTTTTAGTTTGGAATTAGGAATGGAATTAATTTGAATTTTGGAGGGAAATTGAAGTTAATCAAAATTTGAAGCATTCTAGATCCTTCTTGCACAAGTGAAACCAAGTGATCAACAAAATGAGGGAGAAGCTGCTGAAAATCTGATTTTTCTGTCAAAATAGTGATGTAATCGATTACATGGTTGAGTTAACCGATTACATCAGCCCAAACATGACATTTTTGCTGAGTAACAATGATGTAACCGATTACATGGTTGATGTAACCCATTACATTAGAAAAAACTTCATTTTCTTGCCTTTGAAGCATCATAACTTGAGTTCTAGGAATCCAAATGGTGTGTTCTTGGTATCGAAAGAAAGCTTGAAGAATGAGGAATATTTTCATGAGGGAGGAAAAGTGAAAAGGAGCTTGGTTCATCAAGAAATTTGCTGTTGAAAAGTGAAAAGGAGCTTGGTTCTCCTGATTTTATGATTTCTCTTGATTCCTCTTGATCAAACCTCATAATAACATGGATGATGACTTGAAATGCCCAAATAAGACCCAAGAACTCAAGAGTTTACTTTTGTAGGGCATCCGTTGACTTTTTGACCAGATGAATTTAATTCCTCCTCTATCCACTTCAACAACTCTTGAGATGATATGTGGTGAACCATGAGACATGTATGAACCACTTGAGATGCATATAGAGCCATAGAAAATCATATTGCTCAAGATATCCATATGTGCCCTTTGCATAAAACTCTAACTCAAAGCCACTAGGAGCTTAGTCAGATGAGTCTCTTGAAACCAATGAAACCTTAATTACCAGATGATTGAATGAACTTATTGACATACTTTGAAGAGTATGAGAACCTTTGTAGCTTAAAAATGCCATGATGTTGATACCATCTCCTTTCTTATTGCTTTGAGAACTATCTCCTCTTCTTGAGGACCACTAAAGATACCTTGATCTCATGTTAGAATCAATGATATTCACAAATGAAGATGCAAATGAATGAAGCATAATCCAATTAAGGTTAGAAATGAGAGGAAAAATTTTGGAGTGCTACAGCTGCTCCTATTCAATCGACTTAAATCTGAAGGGATGATATCAGCTTTCATACATTCGAGATGTAAGGTGATTGAATACAAAAAGAACCCTAAAATTTGCAATCCATGGGGAAAGAAGAAAAGGCCAATTGGACATCAGTCAAAAACTGGACTTTATAAAGATAGGTCAGACGGGGACTGACTACCAGGAAAGAACTGATTTTTAAACAAAAGGTTTATCAGACGAGAACTAGACTTTGCAAAGATGAGCCAAATGAGGACTAGATTTGAATGAGACAGGTCAGACGGGAACTGACTACCAGACGAGAACTGGGTTCTTAAAAAAGTTTGACAGACGAGAACTGGAATTGAATGAGATGAGTCAGATAGAAACTAGCTACCAGACAAGAACTGGGTTTGGTAAAGACAGGTCAGACGGTAACTAATTACCAGACGAGAAGTGGGTTCTATAAAGACAGGTCAGATGGGAACTGACTACCAGACGAGAACTGGGTTCTGAAAAAATAGGTTAGACGAGAACTGACTACCAGGCGAGAACTGGGTTTTTTAAAGACGGGTCAGACGAGAACTGGGCTTACCAAATGGTTGGTCAGGGACCAAAAACGTGGTTGGTCGGGAACCAGATGTTGTAAATATCGTCGATCAAAGGCGAACTTACAACAAAGAGACGGTCGTGAATCAAAAAGGGTTAACAAGAAGTAGAATCAATGGACCTACGACCTGAATATTAGATGACTCCGCTAGGGAAACGAGAAATCCTAGACATATACACCTGCCAGGGAAAACACAAGATAATTCCTCCAAAAAGAAACAATAGTAAGATTAACGAGTCTATTGCTTGGGGAAAAAGTTAAACGCTTTGTCTTGGACTACATTACTTTCTGTTAGGGAAAGGTCTGGCAAAGAGGGTATCAAACTGGCTTATGCTTCGAATGCATATGTTTGAATTTTTCTATGGCGTAATGCTCCATACGAAATGGAAATGCTACGCGTTTAAGGATGCAATGCAATGATGCTTATATATGCAAAATGCTGATGTAGGCTCGGACTACTAGGGATATGAGGATATGTGATCCAAGGATTATGATTATGCCAAATACGGTTGGGCTTTGGATGTAAATTACCAGACGAGAACTGGTTTAAAAGGGTATACTACCAGATGAGAATCGGTAGCAAAAGATTAAGTTATCGGACGAGAATTGACTTCTTATTTTTGTATTAAACATGAACTGATATTGTGGTTTTCTAGTCGAGAACTGAACTTCGAAACGGTGTTTACCAGACGGGAACCGGTGTTAAAGACAGACCAAAGATACGGTGACCAGACGAGAACTGGTTTAAAAGCGATTTGCTAGACGGGAACTGGTTTAAAATTTGTCTACCAGACAAGAACTGGTATCATGATGGTTTGTCAGACGAGAATTGGTTATGAAAATAAAACCGACCACCAGGCGAGAAATGAACCTGAATGTCGTCTACCAGGCCATAACTGGACTTGAATTTCATCTACCAGATGGGAACTAGTATTTTGTGAAGGTTTGTCAGACGAGAACTGGACTTTGAAAAGGTTGGCCAGACGAGGACTGGACTCTGAAATAGTTTTCCAGACAAGAACTGGACTTTGAACTGCTGAGTGATGTGGGGTTACAAGGTCCTCTGATGTCAGGTTCGGGTTGTGGGATAAAGCCCAATGATATAATGCAATGCTTTATGCTTGAGACTGATGCAGGAGGATGATTTATGCAATGGTTATGCAGGTTTCCAAAAATGGAAGGAAGGTCTCTGTAGCAAGGCTTCTTGTTCGAAGGCAAAAGGGTACTAGATGGGGTAATAACATGATTCCTTGACACTCGTCTTGAATTTAACATTTGTTGACGAAATAGAATTGGCTTGCATAGCTTGAAAGCACAGAGAGGTCCTACCCATGTGTAGTGTATTTTGCCCCAGTCTGGCGTGTCTTTGCAGAATTTTCCCTGAAAAGAAATCTCATAGCTTCCCTAAAATACTTGACCCACTACTTTGAACATTGACATGGGCTGCCCCCGATTATCCAATTCTTGGAATGGATGGCTTTGCTATGCCCTCAAGGACAAATGATCTTAGTGAGAACTTGAGGTGACCTGCCCTAGTATACGCGTGGAAGCGACTTAACTCGTTCTGATTGGGCGTTGGAGGGATTCACCCTTAGTCAACATTGTACATGCCAAATATATTTGGAGCCGAGTTGTGTAGCCGGGCGAGGTTAAGCGTGAACTAGACTACGATAGTAAGAAAGGTCGAGCAATGCAGAGAGCTAGATAAGTATCTCCTATAACCCGAACCGGTCACATAACTCAACTCCCATCAGTCGAGCTCCTAGGAAGTCGAGTACATACTCCATCAATCTGGTACTTACGCCGGACTTGAACTTAACCAGCATACCAACAGTTGTAACGGTGGCCGCGCATCAATACGGGCGTTACCATAACTTCAAAGCTTACATTCATGAAGGGGAATTATAGCAATGATGTCCATGTAACGTCAGAAGGTCAAGAGACTCCTATTAATGGCATATCTTCATGGAAGACTACAAAAGGGGCCCCCACATGAGGGTTAAGAAAGACACAATCATCTTGAGACAATACACTGCACAAGTGTAGCTCTCAAATCCCCAAATATCTCTCACAATATAGACAATGTAGTTCTTCTTGTCCAAGACAAGGGGAATTAGCACTTTTGGTGTACCTAACCATTTTTGGCTAGAACATTTGGCGCCCACTGTGGGGCCTAGGTAAAACTCTCCCAGACCACACCTTACATTAACAACATGTCCTCTGAAGGAGATCCTCCAGACATGGCTCATCTTCTATCCATGATGGAGGCAATGCGTCAGCAAAATAAGATGCTGCAAGATAACATACAAGTTCTGCAACAACAAAGTCAGGCTGATGACGACCATGAGGAGGAGGTTCTCAAGTCATAACCTATTTTTCAAGAGATATGGGAAGATCATGTCCCTGAAAACTTTAAAGCATCATCACTAACCTCTTATGATGGGAAGACGGATCCTCAGGAGCATGTTATTGCCATTAACAATCAGATGGCCATAGTTGCCCCTTTGAATTCACTAAAGTGCAAGCTCATGGCCGATACCTTTAAGGATGTAGCTCTCAGATGGTACATGAGTCTTCCTCGGCTCTCCATCGTAAGCTACCAAGATTTGACTAAGAAGCTAGTACAACACTTCTCAATAAGTAAGTACTGGAAGGTGTCCACGATCACACTGTTCAGTGTTCGACAGAAGCAGTCAGAATCACTACGTGAGTACCTGGCTAGATTCAATAAGGAATCCCTCAAAGTATCTCTTCCAAACCAGGAACTATCTATGGGAGCTTTTCAACATGGATTACGAGTCGGACAGTTCAATGGGTCGTTAGCTCAGAAGTCGGCTATCAGCATGAACGAGACCACTACTCGGGCTGAGTGTTACATCAAAGGAGAAGAAAGTAACCAATAGAAGAGAGCCCAGGACAGCAATGAAAAGACAAAGAGCAAGGAAGAGGCATCAAACAGGAGAAAAGAGCATCCTCAGGGAGCTATGCGCGAACGTCATGCTCCCAGACCATACAAACAATTATATGAGCCGGACAGAGACCTCACCCCACCAAATGCAAGCATGAGAGATATCCTTAAAGAAGTCAGCCATATGAACCTGTTACCAGAGCCTCATCGTCCAAAAAGAGCCAACGCAATCATGGGATGGAAACCTGAGGCTTGGTGTAATTACCACCGTATACGGGGACATCACATCGAGGACTGTCAACAACTGAAAAAAGAGATTGAAGCTCTAATCCAGAGAGGTCATCTCTTGGTGTATGTGAAGGATTCTCGACCACAAAATAACAAGAGAAGTCCCCGGGATCAAAAAAGTCATCCCGGAAGAAGATTTCAGATGCCAAAGAGGGTCACGGGACAAAGATAGCTCGACATACGTTAAACACCATCGCTGGAGGGTTTGCTGGTGGCGGAGAAACAAGTTCGGCCAGAAAGAGATATGTTAGGGTAGTCCTGCATATCGACCAAAGATCTCTAAAGAAACTGGAAGACAACTTATATGATGTAACATTCTCAAAACATGACGTCATAGGAGTCCTAGCTCATGAAAATGATCCCATGGTTATTAAATTACAAATAAGAGACTGGAGCGTGAAAAAGGTATTGATAGACCCCAGAAGCTCAACCAACATAATCTATTGGGATGCTTTCAGAGGAATGGGGCTCAATACGACGGAGTTATTACCATTCAAAGGCAGTTTAGTAGGAGTCTCGGGGGAACAGGTGCAGGTGCTCGGGCATCTAGCGTTGCTGACCACCTTTGGAAACACGGCTAATGCGAAGATCGTCCGAGTGAGGTACCTGATAGTCAATGTTGCTTCACCCTATAACATCATTATAGGTCGGCCATCATTCAATGCCCTGGAAGCTTCGCTTTCAACTCGGTATTTGACCATAAAATTCCCACTCGGAGAGGCCCGGGTTGGTATTGTCAAAGGCGACCAGGGGTTGGTGAGAAAGTGTTATAAGGATAGCCTTAAGTTGAAAAGAAAGAAACCCACAGGAGAAGCGGATCCCAAAAATACCTTTAAAATTCACCTGGTTGACATAGACGCACGTGATGATTTAGTTGAAGACAACATAGTGTCCAACGAAGAAACAAAGCAAGCTTAGATTAGGCACCTACCATCCCATGTTAAACATATCGGGGTCAACTTGTCCCCCGAGGAGGAGAAAGAGATCATTCAAACACTAAAAGAAAATATGGATCTTTTCGCATGGAAACCTACAGACATGCCAGGGATAGAACCCAATTTCATGTGCCATCACTTAGCAATCGATCCGGATATAAAGGAAGTTTCCCAAAGGAAAAGAAAGTATGGTGAAGAAAAGAGGAAAGCAATTGCAGAGGAAGTTGGGAAGCTGTTACAGGTCGGGTTCATCAAGGAGATCAAGTATCTGACCTGATTATTCAATATAGTAATGGTAAAGAAAAAAATCTAGGAAATGGCCAATGTGTCTGGACTTCACGGACCTCAACAAGGCGTGTCCTAAAGATCTATATCAATTGCTAAACATTGATCAGCTGGTAGATGCTACGTCTGGATTCCATTTGCTCAGCTTTATGGACGCATACTCCTGATACAATCAGATCCAGATGAATTTAATAGATGCACCAAAAATCGCCTTCATGACACATCATACCAATTATTATTATGAGGTCATGCCCTTTGGACTCAAAAATGCTGGGGGCTACTTACCAGAGGCTGATGGATAAGGTGTTCGCTACTCAGATAGGTCAAAATCTGAAGATCTATGTAGATGACATGGTTATCAAGACAAGCGTAAACTGGTCACATGTAAAAAATTTAATAGAAACCTTTGCATCTATAAGAAGCTACAACATAAGACTGAACCTGGACAAGTGTACCTTTCGAGTACAAGTTGGGAAGTTCCTCGGATTTATGCTTACCAACCAGGGAATCGAGGCGAGCCCGGATGAATTCCAGGCTATAATAAATATGAAAAGTCCAACCATGAAAAACGAGGTCCAACAGCTGACCGGGAAACTAGCCGCATTGACACAGTTTTTATCATGTGTAGGAGACAAATCAATACACTTCTTTGCAGCTATAAGTAAGTCTAAGGAGTTTGAATGGATAGAGGCATGTGAGGAAGCCTTTCAAGAAGTAAAGTGTTTTTGAAATTCTGGTATCAGATATCAGATGTCAAAGGCGATGTTTTCGACACTAATATCTATTAAGTCATCAATAAGAACAAAGATAATTATATAACAAATAAAAAGAGACACAAGCAATTGTTAACCTAGTTCGGTGAAAACACACCTACGTCTGGGGGCTACCAAGCCAGGAAGGAAATCCACTAAGTAGAATTAGTTTGAAAATATACAGTAGACTCTCTATAGTTTACCATCTTCTTACCTAATCTCTACCCTTGTAATTTTTACCTAGGACACTCCTAGATAAGAGACACCTCTCACTCCCATCAATCACAGCAGTGATAAGAACAACAAATAAAGAGACTTCAGAAGAGACTCTTGAAAGACGCAACTTGATCTTTCTTAAAAGCTTCAATCAAGTACAATACACTCTTGCTTACAAGCTTTGAGTGAACAAATTACAATACTGAACTTAGTCCAATTCACACATTAAGACAATGAGTGAATGGCTCACAAATTACTAAAACACACGAAGGCTAGAGCACTAAACCTTACACAGTTGCATACACTTAATCCTAGCTTCTCTGATCTGAAGGCTAGGGTTTGCACATCCTTAAATAGAAATACTTGGATGGGCTTGGGTTGTGGCAAAAGTAACAGCAGATTGTAAAGAGACCAATCTTCATAATTTTCATCAATGAAACAAATTTGATTTGATCAATAAGATCCAATCAAATCACTCTTCAAATCTCCAATGTAATCTTCTGATAATAACTCTACTGAAATCAACAGGTGAATCAGAAACGCCTTTGCACAATACCAAAATACCTCGCAGATTTACCCCAGATTAGTGCAACAAGTTTGCACAAGAGAGATAGACAAACAACCACATTCATGCAGAATGTTTTGTTCATAAGAGTCAGGACATCATGTTTGACATCATGACATAAGTCCTTCTACAACATACAAAGCAACCTGTAGAACCTTAGAAACACATGTCACGACATCCTGTAGGATATCTTGCGATTACACCAAGTTTTACCAAAATAAAACATCCAAACTCACTTCAACATTCAGCAACCTGTAAGACAAAAACTCATAAACAGCCCAAACAACACCATCCAGCAGGATTAACATCCTGTCAGAACAACAGACCAACACCAAACATCATCTTCCAACCAGCTACACACCTGCCATCTGCCACAACGATATACCAAAATGTATATAGACCAAGCTATTACCAAGCTAAGCTTCTCCCCCTTTTTAGCCATAAATTTAAGAACAAAAGCATAATATATCATAATGTCAGAATCAAGATGAGTTAAGGGTATAGAGACCCAATACTATTACAATCCAAAAGCACATGAAGTGCAAAAACAAAGTTCATTCTGCCAAGGCAGACAAATCAAAGAACCCAAAAACAAACAACTAGCAAACCGAGCAACTTATTCTTCATCATCAGACTCAGAACTTTCAGCAACAACATCATCAGTATTAGTTGGCACAGAAACATCACCATCCTCATATTCCTTCTCAGACCTATCCTCACTATCATCACCATTCATAGCATTCTCTTCACTTTCAAGGAACTATATTAGAGACTCCAATTTAATTTTTCTAGCAGTAGCAGCATTAATCATATCACCCAGTTCCCTGCAAGTTTCCTTCAACTCTGAAATAATCCTTACCCTTGATGCAGAAGCCTTCTCAGCAGAAGTTAAGACAATGTCAGGGACATGTCTTCCAGCAAACAGCTTATAATGAAGGGACATCACTGATTCCCTCTTGCAAGAAATATCATTTGGATTGAGAATACCAGGATATTGATTCAGAATGATTTCACAAATGAGAGAAGGAAAAGCAATAGGCATTTTTATAGCACTAGTGGTTGCATGTTTGGTGATTTGATCAAACATATATTGGCCAAAATTAAATTCAGTCTTAGTACCTACAACATAGATAAATCTGCCAAGACCAACAGAAATTGTAGAGGTGTGATTGGTGGGTACCCAATTAGCCGTACCAATCCTGTGAAGAATGGCATATTTGACACTGAGTTGCCCAGCAGAGAGCTTACCTCTTGAAGGCCAGGCATTGACTTGGTTAGCAGTAATGATTCTGCAGACCTGGTTGTCAGATGATGTCATATCATCTTCTCCTTCATCCGTTCGTTCCAAACATCTATTGATCACCATAGAAGAAAATTTCACACATCTTCCCCAAACAAAAACCTTTATGTAATCCTTGCTACTCCTGTCTGTAATGGTAGTAGAAATATTCACAATAAACTCTTTTACCAGCCCATCATAGCATTTGGAAAAACTACTGACAGTCTTGAGTAAGCCAGCCTCAGTGATTAAATCCATGACTTCCTTGATGTCTAGTGCATCTTTGCCTAGCTCCCTTTCTAGAGCAATCCTACACTGGTACACATATCTCCACTTTGTCACACTGCTAATGGAATGGAAAGAAACATTGTCAAGAGGTGCAACAGGCACAGGTCTTGGGGTCTTCTTATCAGTAGAATGTTTCACAAGGGCGATGTCAGGGACATCCTTTACAACATCGTCATCTGAGTCAGTATTTTCCAACCTGACTTTTTTCTTTTTGGTAGCAGGATTAACCTTGCTCCAAGCTTTAGGGGGTCCAATAGGGGTCTTCTTCTTCTGGCTTTTGGAAGGGGATTCCTCAAGCACAGCCTTTCCTTTTCTTGTCTTTAGTCTTTTAGCAATTCCTGGGGAAACATTTTTGATAAGTTCATCATCAGAGGGTACATCTTCAACATCCATTACATTGTCAGAGGTATTGATCTTTTCTTTGGTTGAAGCAGAGCACTTTGGTGCATCATTCCTACCAACATTCAGATCAACAGCACCATCTTCATTCACATCATGAAGCACAGAACTAGCAAGCTTGTGCAAGTTCTCAGTGTTAGGGTTGTCATCAGTAGAGGATTTTTCATCATCCTTTGCTGGGTTATCATCAGACCTAGGAGAGGGATCTATGTGAGATAAAGGGGTGGAAATACCAGACACATTATGACCACCATAGAGAACCTTAGTGATAAGTTCCCTAATCGATCTATCAACATAAGCAGTACCTTCTTTGTTCTTCATTCTTGTAATATTGTCAACAAAAGTTCCAGATGTTTTGCCTTTGGAAGTTTGATTTGCATGTGTTGGAGTGGTCCTGGGGGTTTCTTTTTCATGGCTAGGAACCATAGACAGAGGATTCACGTCAAGAAAATCTTCGAAGGAAATGTTCATGGGGTGAGCATCGGATTTGGAAGTTTTTGAGGAAGTAGCATCACGTTTGGGAGACATCTTGATTTTCCTGAGAGAAGAGAGGTTTAGAGGAGAATGAAAACAGGTTGTAATGTGATGGATGCATAGAGAGTGGGAGGCAATATGAAAAGTAGTGGAGGTGCGGGAGTTGAAGGGGCAGTTGGAGGGAAAATTTTGAGTGGGATAACGTGTTTGAGTAGACAAGAGCGTGCTATGCAATAAAGAGGGACGTTGGAACATCTCTATTTTAAGAAAAAACATCTTTTAAGAGCAAAAATCCCTCTCAGCAGTAATTGCTATAAATCCTCATAAATACAAATCCCTAACTTTCCTCTCAAAATCTCAAACTGATTTGCATCCAAAGCTTTGGTAAAAATATCAGCCAGCTGATATTATGTAGTGACATGCTCTAGGGTAATGATCTTACTTTCAACAAGCTCCCTTATAAAATGACGGCGAATATCAATGTGCTTAGTTCTGCTATGTTGGATAGGGTTCTTGAAGATATTTATAGCACTTAGATTATCACAGTATAATGTCATGACATCTTGTGTGACATTATACTCTGTAAGCATTTGCTTCATCTAGACAAGTTGAGAGCAGCTACTCCCAGTAACTATGTATTCAGCTTCTGCAGTAGATATGGATACATAGTTTTGTTTCTTGCTAAACCACAAGATGAGGTTGTTTCCCAAAAAGAAGCAACCTCCTAATGTGCTCTTCCAGTCATCAGCACTTCTAGCCCAATCAGCATCACAATATCCAGATAGTACACATCCAAATCCATGAGTGTACAACATCCCATATTCACTTGTCCCATTGATATACTTCAAGATTCTCTTGACTTGATTAATATGACTAACCTTGGGTTCTGCTTGATATCTGGCACAAACTCCCACAACAAAGGCAATGTCATGTCTGCTTGCTGTAAGATATAACAAGCTTCCTATCATGCTTCTGTAAAGACTTTGATCCACAGTAACTCCTTTTTCATCTTTTGACAGCTTTAGATGGGTAGGTGCAGGTGTTCTTTTGTGGCTGGCATTTTCCATTCCAAATTTTTTAACAATGTTCTTGGCATACTTACTTTGAGATAGGAATATGGATTCCTCCATCTGTTTGACTTGCAACCCAAGAAAGTAAGTTAACTCCCCAACAAGGCTTATTTCAAATTCATATTGCATTTGCTGCACAAAATGTTGAACCATCTCATCTGACATCCCACCAAAGACAATATCATCAACATAGATTTGAGCAATCATGAGTTTTCCCTCTTCTTCCTTGATAAACAAAGTCTTATCTATCCCACCTTTTCTATATCCATTATCAACAAGAAACTCTGTTAGTCTTTCATACCAAGATCTAGGAGCTTGCTTTAGAACATATAAAGCTTTCTTCAACTTAAAAACATGATTAGGAAAGGTTGGATCAATAAAACCTTTAGGTTGTTCAACATAGACTTCTTCATTTAGGTAACCATTTAAAAAGGCACTTTTAACATCCATTTGAAGCAGCTTGATTTTCAGAATGCAAGCAACTCCCAGAAGAAGTCTGATAGATTCAAGACGAGCTACAGGAGCAAAAGTTTCATCAAAATCAACCCCTTCAATCTGTGTGTATCCTTGAGCAACCAATCTGGCTTTGTTCCTAGTGGCCACTCCCTTTTCATCAGACTTGTTCTTGTAGACCCATTTGGTTCCAATAACATTTGTTCCTTCAGGCCTTAGCACAAGATCTCAAACTTCATTTCTCTTGAACTCACCTAACTCCTCTTGCATGGCATTTATCCAGAATTCATCAGTTAAAGCCTCCTTGATGTTTTTAGGCTCAATCTTGGACACAAAGCAGGAGGTTGAGACAACTTCTCTAGATCGAGTGGTTACCCCTTTATTTGGATCACCTATGATGAGATCCATAGGATGGTCTTTCTGGACTCTGGTGGATGGTCCTTTTTTAGCAGGTTCAGATTCATTGATGGTAGGATTAGAATCATTGTTTCTGTCTTCAGATTCAGCTGAGATATCAAAGGATGTTCCAACATCTTCTGGGACATCAATTTCCTTATGCACATCATCTATAACAACATTGATAGACTCCATCATGGTCTTAGTTCTGGAGTTAAAAACTCTATAGGCTCTGTTATTGATAGAGTAGCCCAACAATATACCTTCATCACTCTTAGGACAATCTGAAAGTATGCAACACTTGCTTCCAAACACATGGAAGTATTTTACAGTAGGCTTTCTTCCTTTCCAAATTTCATACAGTATGGTCATAGTTCCTGTTCTTAAGGTTACTCTGTTATGAACATAGCAAGCAGTGTTCATGGCTTCAACCCAGAAATGGTAAGGCAGTTTCTTAGCATGGACCATTGCTCTGGAAGATTCTTGGATAATTATATTCTTTCTTTCTACAGCTCCATTTTGTTGAGGAGTAATAGGAGAAGAAAATTCCTGGCTAATTCCTTCAGAAGAGCAGAATTTAGTAAACTTTTGATTTTCAAATTCCTTCCCATGACCACTCCTGATTCTGACAACCTTGCTTTCCTTTTCTCTTTGAATTTTCTGATACAAGTCTTGAAACACATCAAACACTTCAGATTTTTCTCTTACAAAATTCACCCAGGTGTATCTTGAAAAGTCATCCATTACAACATAGGCATACTTCTTTCCACCAAGACTCTCCACCTGCATAGGTCCCATTAAGTCCATGTGAAGAAGTTCCAACACTTTAGAAGTAGTGAGATGTTGGATCTTTTGGTGTGACATCTTTGTCTGTTTTCCTATTTGTCATTTACCACATATTTTTCCTTCTTCAATCTTCAGCTTAGGGATTCCTCTGACAGCTTCCATAGATATGATTTTCTTCATTCTTTTCAGATGTGGATGACCAAGTTTCTGGTGCCATAGTTTCACTTCATCTTCTTTGGCAAGAGCACATTTGGAGTTCTGAGAGGCCCATAGGTAGCAGTTGTCCTTGGATCTGACTCCCTTCATAATTATCTCTCCCTTTTCATTAGTCACCAAGAATTCAAGTATAGTGAAGTTGACATTGAGACCCTGATCACACAGTTGACTAATGCTAATCAAGTTAGCAGTTAACCCTTTTGACAAGCAAAACATTGTCAAGATCAGGTGTCCCTGAGCAGTTTAGTTTTCCAACTCCCTTAATTTCACCTTTGGCTCCATCTCCAAAGGTCAGATAGCTGGTTGAGTGAGGTTTGATGTCAACTAAAAGATTTCTGATCCCTGTCATCTGTCTTGAACACCCACTATCAAAGTATCAGTCTTCCTTAGTAGAGACTTTTATGGACATATGGGCTATAAAGCAAGCAGTAGCATTTTTAGGAACCCATTGCTTTGTAGTAGAATCCTTTTGAACCCATTGCTTTATAGAGGACTGAGTGTTGTGATCAGGTCTTGCTTGAGGTATAGAATTTGGATATCCATGCAGTCTAAAACAGAATGGCTTTATATGACCAAAGCGACCACAGTGATGACGTCTCCATCTCTGGAATTTTCTTGGTTGGCTGGGTTGTTTTCTGTTGTGATGTTGAGACATTTGATGGAACATATTTTGCTTGGATCCAGAAGGCTTGTACTGAGAGGTAGGATTATTGTCTGCATGTGCTTCATTAAATCCTAACCCTGTTTTGTCTCCCATCCTTCTTCCAGATTAAAGAATCTCTTCCAAGGTTTTGGTACCATTGTTCATCATTCTAACAGACTTTCCCATTTGATCACGTTGGGAAGTCAGTTGATCAACTTCATCATTTAACTTAGTGATAGTTTCAAGCTATTTAGCAACTTCATCATTCAACTCCTTGATAATTTTAAGGTGTTCCTCCTTTTCAGTCTTCAGTTTGATGATGAGTTTTTTTTGTTTTTCACCCTGTTTGCATACCTCTTCACTTCTCAGGCACACCTCTTTGTAGGAAGCTGCAAGTTCTTCAAATGTTAATTCATCTTCACTAGAGTCTTCATCAGAATAGTATCTTCCAGTCAAGGCCGTTACATGTTTGGAAGACTCTTCTTCAATATCACTTTCAGAATCTTCATCAGTCCAAGAAACAGCTAGACCCTTTTTTTGTTTCTTAAGATAGTTTGGGCATTCAGATCTGATGTGACCAAAACCTTCACACGCATGGCACTGTATCTCTTTGCTATTTGTGGGTTTTTCTTCAGTTCTGGTTCTTCTTCCTGCATCATTGGACCTATTGATGTCATGTGAGATGTTCTTGACATTAGGTCTTGTCTTCATATCCATTCTTTTTATAACCTTGTTGAATTGTCTTCCAAGAAGTACTATGGCATTCGACAAGCTTTCATTTGTATCTTCAATTGATTCATCCTTTCTACTTTCAGTATTTGACACAAAGGCTGTGATTTTCTTCTTATCAGCTTTGTCACTTATTCCTACTTCAAAGGTTAAAAGAGACCCAATAAGTTCATCAACTCTCATCTTGCAGATGTCTTGTACTTCCTCTATAGCAGTTACTTTCATGTCAAATCTCTTGGGAAGAGATATGAGAATTTTTCTTACCAGCTTTTCTTCTGTCATCTTTTCTCCTAGGGCACTTGAAGCATTGGCTATTTCAAGAATACTCATATGAAAGTCATGTATGCTTTCATCATCTTTCATCCTCAGGTTTTCAAACTTAGTAGTCAGAAGTTGAAGTCTAGACATCTTTACCTTGGATGTGCCTTCATGAGTAATCCTCAATATCTCCCAGGCTTCTTTAGCTACCTCACAGTTGTTAACCAATCTGAATATGTTCCTATCAATTCCATTGAACAAGGCATTCAAGGCTTTGGAGTTTCCCAAAGCTAATTCATCCTCTTCCTTTGTCCATTCTTCCTCAGGCTTCAAGTCAGATGCAGCCTTTCCATCTTTATCAATGATCACAAGATGTTCCCATCCCTTTATAACAGCTTTCCAGGCCTTACCGTCTAGAGATTTCAAGAAAGCAACCATTCGTGATTTCCAATAGTCATAATTACTGCCGTCCATAACAGGTGGTCTGTTCACAAATCCTCCTTCTTTGTCCATGGTACCAGAAAGTATCGTCCCTAGATCTAACCTAGAACCAGAGTAGGATGCCTGCTCTGATACCAATTGAAATTCTGGTATCAGATATCAGATGTCAAAGGCGATGTTTCCGACACTAATATATGTTAAGTCATCAATAAGAACAAAGATAATCATATAACAAATGAAAAGAGACACAAGCAATTGTTAACCCAGTTCGGTTAAAACACACGTACGTCTGGGGCTACCAAGCCAAGAAGGAAATCCACTAAGTAGAATTAGTTTGAAGATATACAGTAGACTCTCTCTAGTTTACCATCTTCTCACCTAATCTCTACCCTTGCAATTTCTACCTAAGACACTCCTAGATAAGAGACACCCCTCACTCCCCCTCAATCACAACAGTGATAACAACAACTGTTGCACCCCAAAATTTGCTCAACATTTCTTTACCTAGCTTATGCTTCATTTCATTCACATTAGCATTATCATTTGCATTTCATTGACATGTATGCAGGAGATCAAGAGGTATGATTACCAATCAAGGGCTACACAAGACTGTGAAGCTAGTTGAGAAGGTTATTCAAGTGTTCAAGGGTTGATATCTTTGTCAGAGAAGTTAAAAGATCCCCAGAGAGAATGGTTGAAACCAAGAGTGTGTGCCTCCTAACTTGAGAGTTGTGGGAAGTCCTCAGATGATTCTGAAGCCAGGAAGTTGGACTTGAGGTCTTGAGAGAGCTCATAAGAAGTGTTGAAGATCACTTTGAAGCCTAGACAGGTCATTGTGCAAGATTAAGAAGACTCAGCCATGAGTGGTGCAGTTAGGGTTTGACTGGGTCAACCCTAGGTCAACTGAGGATTTGAACAAGGTTGAGACCTAATTCAGGAGCCATGTGATCATGGATTGATACATTGAGATTCTATAAGGATGATTACAAGGTCAACTCATCATGATTGAAGAGTTTGAGAAGTTTCAAGCTAGGGTTTCTAAGGCTTGACAGTGTAAAATCCCCTAGTTTGACCCCTATCTTCAAGGCAGTTTATCTCAAGATGTGATTGCCATATCATCTTTCCCCCAACATGAATGTTGTAGAGCTTTATCTTAACGTTAATTTGAGTACTAGAAGTCCTTGATAGGATTTTTAGAACTCAAGTTATGACTTTGACAAGTTACAAGTCACCTGAGGTATGTGGATTTGGGGGCTTGAAAGTTACCCAACTTGCATCAAACTTTTGCCCTAGAAGGATGATTTCTATGAACTTTTGGTCAACATGAATGTTGTTCCTTATCCTCTTAGATTTCTAGAGAGTACTAGAAGTCCTTGATAGGATTTGTAGAACTCAAGTTATGGCTTTGACAAGTCAAGGGTATTTTGGTCATTTGGAGATTACAGGTCATTTCAAGCATAAGGCCATAACTCCTATTTCCAAGCTTCAAATGGGAAAATGTTCATCATCAAACTTGTTCAAAATGATGTTTTAAGGCTAGTAAAGAGGTCATGAGATGATGGAAATGCTTGTAGCTCAAAGTTGCAAAAGTGACCTAAAATAAGGGTATAAGTTAAATGAACCAAAGTTGGAAATTGATATTTTTGATCTACACATCCAAACCAAGACATGTAATATATCATTTTGACTCTAGAAAACATTTTAAGAACATTGATTTAGCCACATTTTTGAGTTGAGGTCTAATTTGTGGACTTGCTTTGAAAAGTAGTTACTTACATCTTAAGTAACATTTGCAAAACCTAGGATCAAGGCATAACCAAGGCCCCTTGCAAGCAAAACACTTCCAAAATGTCACTAGGGGAGAAATTGGAAGAGAATGAGATTGGTTTCAAGCTGCAAACAAAATTATGCATATCATGGCATATGGTTGAAATTCTCATGTCATGAGAGATTGAAACTCTCATTAGAAGGATCTAGAGGGTTCTAGATCATCCATACATGTTCTATATATTGAGTAGAAGAGGTTCAGATGAAAGGTTGGTGATGATTGAAGGAGAGAGCATAGATTGAGATTGAGATTTCATTGCTTGCAACTGAATTCGGTTTCGCCAATTTCTTCACTTTCCATCCATTTTCTTGATTGCAACTTCTTCCATGGATGCTAGGGATTGAGTCCAGATCATAATCAAGAGGAATTCGTGGCTGATTGATGTTCTTGAGCTCAGATTTTTTCACCTGCAACTCACCATCGGGTTTCAAGTTTCAGGAGTTTTCAACCAGTTCTATTGCATACAGAAGCAAGGAAATGATCCATTGATCGTGTCTGAAAGGTTGGAGAGCTTGATTTGAAGGTTTAGTGCATCTGTTCATCAAGAATTTTCAGGTTAGTAACCTTCTTCCTCCAGCATGAATTAGGTAGAATCAATACGAATTAGGGTGTTAGATGCATTGTAGAACGGTGTAGGAATGATTTCAGACCATTAATTTGAGAATTAGTGACCAATTAGGGATGCTACCATTTTTGGTTGAGAATTGGTTATGGCAAATCTTGAGGTTTCATAGAGAATTAAGGGCATGAATGAATTCGTGAGGAAATTTGGGACAAGTTTCATGTACAGACCACTTGCAATGGAGGATCCTATAGAGAGTTAGGGTTGGGGACAATGACCGGAGCACCACCGGTGGTGGCCGAAGCTGCACGCGAGGTTCAGAGATTCAAAAGGTTGAAGATGACTCTAGAGCCCTTGGATTTAGGTGGACCTTTGACTAGAGGAGTGATCCAACTGCCACGTTTTAATTTCAGTTTGTGAAGGATCTGAGTTAATGAAACGCAACGTTTCATTTAAGTGTTGATGCTGGGCTTAGTGAATTGGTTGATACTTGCACCCCCCTGATGGCCCAATCCATTATATGAACTGATTTTCATTGCTAGTTGCACCACGCGTTTGGTCATTTTCTTATTATTTTATTTCATTTTTCATTTTATACATGGTTCTTGATAAAATCATATAAAATTGAAAAATGATCCAATTAATCCCATTCTTTTTGCATTATATTCATGATTGAGTCTAGTATTTTTTAGAAAAATAATATTTTTAGTTCATGCATTTTCTGATTTTATGGGAATTTTACATTTTAATTGATATTGAAATAGTTATGTTTGATCCTTGATTTTGAGGAATTTTGTGTGATCATGTGGTGATGATTTTGATCCTGATTTTTTGTGTGTGATTAGTTTAGACATGTATACTCCCATAGCATTTTTCTCACATTTTTGTGATGAAAATAGGTGTGTTTTCTAGATTAAGCTTTAGGTGTTTCCTTTTAGGGTTTAGGTTTAGTACCTTGTAGTGTAGAATTTATTTCTAGGTCTTATTTGATGATTTGATCTCTGGAATTAATATGGTAGAGTCATGATTGACCTAGGTTCCCATAGTTATTTTTGTAGGATTTTACAATTGGTTTTAGTATTTTAGTTAGGTCTAACTTTGGTACTAGGTTTTAGGTGATCCTAACTTACTAACTCAAATAGATTAACTTCTTTAGTTCCCTTAGATTAGGGTTTGCTTTGTTTGCCTTTGGTTGATATTGAAGACAAGTTGAAGACAAGGTGAGGATGCTTGAAGTTGCTTGAAGTTGCTTGGAGCTTGGAGTTGCTTGTGCCTGAAGGTGTCTGATGAAGATTTAGGAGGTAGGAGACATAGGGAGAGCCTTATAATTAGAATGACTTCTTTCACAAATATGGAAAGCATCTTGTGCTTCCATTCCTACCAATGACTAAAAGTCCTTCTAAGATATTCACATCCCTCCTTTGGAGGGATGAGTGGCTTTATCTGGGAAGTAGAACTTTGAGGGAACCAGTCTCTCATAATGATGAACCCTTACAGGCTTCCTTTGGTTGTCAATAAGCTGTTTATCATTTCCACTCATTCTGTTAAATCAATGGTCTTCTGGTTTGGGTATCTTGAAGATGTTGGACTTGAGTTTGAAGATGAGGACTTCACTGAAGAGTGTGGAAGAGGATGATTCCTTGAGCATTGCCATTGCAGCTGAAGCTTGAAGAGCAAGAAGAACAAGTTGATGCTTGTGAAGAAGATCTGGAGATTGAGTGAAGAGCTGAGGCTTGAAAAAGAATTGAAGGATGGAGTTGAGACTTCCAGGTGATTGAAGACTACTCTGAGAAGCTGAAGCTTGTAGGAGAAGAAGACTAAGTTGATACTGGTAAAGCAAAGAGAGCTGAAGCTTGAAGACTAAGTTGATACTTATGAAGAGGATTCAATTGAGATTGAATGAAGAGCTGAGGCTTCAGGAATAAAGGATGAGTTGACACTTGCACTGATGCATTGAGAGCCTGAAGGAATCAAGTTGATACTTGTAGTTAGGAGTGAAGCCTGAAGGTGGAATTGACTGGAGAGCTGAAGCTTGGAGAAGAGAGAACAAGTTGATACTTATGTTTGATGGAGTGAAACCCTGGAGAAGCAAGTTGATACTTGTCATGAAAGATGGTAGCCCTGAAGAGCTGCTGAAGTCTGAAGACTGGATTGCTGTTAGAAGAGCTGAAGCTTGAAATTGAAATAGGGAGGGGTTGATATGCTTTCTTTCTTGTCTGTCTTCTTTTCTGTATTGATGTGACTTGTTTGACTTGCTTGATGCATTAGAATAAGTTCATATCTAGACTGACTTTAAGCTAGGAGCATGATTGCACTAGAGGTTGAGTTGCTCCCTCTGCTTGTATTGTTACTGTGTGGCTTTGCTTGCGGGTATTCGGTAGAGCCCAGCTCCCTTGCCTATGTGGTTTGTTATTTTGCTTGATAGCAGTTATTTCTTCTGTATGACTATTGTTGCTCATTATTGTGTTGCTTGATAGCATTTTATTTTTCCTGTATGATTGCAGTTATTCATATTTGGCTTGAGGTTGAGATGAGCTTGTGGAGGCTGATGCCCCACACACATTTCCTCCCTCACTTGCATTACATGCATTTTACAGTCGTTTACTATTTACTGTTTAAGTTGATGCTTTATCTGTTGCTGTTTACCATTGATATGATCCCCTAGGAATCTCACTTCCTTTGATAAGGAAGTGATGATAGAACTTTAGGTTGAAACCTATGCATGATAACTTATAGGAGTTCCCTGTTTTAAACCTCAACTATAGGATGAATCCTTGGCATGACAACAGTAGGACTTGATAGTCTCCCGTTAGTTGAGCCTGTTTTCTCTTCTCATCTCAAAACAAATTAAGATACAGTAATCATGAATGATTTCTTTCGTACGTTACGAGCCTTAAGCTATCTGAGAAAGGATTGTTGGAAAGCTTCTTTTCAACAGTCTGGATGTTTAGTATGGCACCCTTTGGGTGACATGCGACGCATTCACTCTCAGGTCATAGTCTTTAGTGCGATTGAAATTGCAAACACAATAAAAAACACTTCTTTCGTAAAAGACAAAAAATAAACTTCAAACCTTTTTGCCCCGTGGGCCCATAATTCAAAGGAAGCTTTTCTGAAGAAAAGAGTGTCGTTAAACTTCAGCGCCACCGCAAACAGGATTTGTCCCTAACTGCTGGAACTGTTGTTTAACCCTACTCGATAAAACAGATGAATCTGAATCCCCGTAATCCGTAGTATCCCGAACTACATAAGCTCTGATCTCTCATATCTATTGAGAGTACGTAGGCACAATACTGACGTATTGGCGAGCCACCTTCCCCATAACCCGTAGTAGGTCGAACTACGTTGACTCTGATTTCTCATTCTCTGATGAGAATACGTAGGCATAAAGCGCGACGCTTTGCCGAGTCGTTTTTCTTTTCTGTTTAAGCCAGCCTTGATAGGTAGATAGATAAACCAACTCGTCCAGTAAACACAACAAGCATGGATCCCATCGAGTACGATGGACGTGAGGGGTGCTAATACCTTCCCCTTGCGTAACCGACTCCCGAACCCAGACATTGGTTGTGATGACCTTGTCTTATACCTTTTCGTCAGGTTTTTCCGATCGTTTCCTTTCCCGTTCCGAGGGATAAATAACGAAAGGTGGCGACTCTTCTGTTTTGCCAGCACCTTATTTTCGCGGTAGCGACAGCTGGCGACTCTGCTGGGGACTTGATAGTTTCCTGGGATCCAACGTCCCGAATGCGAGTCAGTTTGGGGATCCAACGTCCCCTGCGAGAGTCAATCCTAGCGCTTGTATGATTACTTGTTGGGTTATGTTTATTTATCGCATTTTACTTCCTGCATTTTATTTTCATTATGATATGATTATCTGTGCTGTTGTGGGAGGGGCATTCTGATGAGAGAGAAGCCAGACCCAGGCTTGAGTGAACATAGCATTAGTTGTGGAAATTAGTGGGCGCGTGCTTGCTTGGCAGGCACTAGTGTCTCATGAAATCCACGCTCAAACGAGGTTCTCCCGGTTGACTTCTTTTTCAACCCTTTGGGTTGAGGGGGTTGTTGGTTTGGAGGATTGTCGACTCTGGGGACCGATCATTTGGGATTCAGCCGAGTGAGGCCGCTTCATAAGCTGGTGATGCCACACCTTCTGGGTATCGTATCACCCCTCTTGAATGTTTGTGATGCTGATGACCGCATAGGATGCCGAACTTGTGTCAGTTTAGGTCCATGCCTGTGAGCAGGGTTGGGTTTGTTGCAGGAGACCTTGACCTTCAGACTACCTGGTTTTCTTGATAGTGAATCAGTTTTGTTGGTACCGGAGGTTCTCATCATCAGATATATGTTTGTTCTTGACAGAGCAGAGTTATGGTCCTGTATCAGAGGACCTTATCTTCAGAGATGTGTAGTTGTTCTTGACAGAGCAGGTTTATGATTGGGATCAGAGGGTCTCATCAGCAGATGTATGTTTGTTCTTGATAGAGCAGAGTTTTGGTCCTGTATCAGAGGTCCTTTTTATCAGATGTTTGTTCTTGACAGAGCAGAGTTTTGGTCCTGTATCAGAGGTCCTTATTATCAGATGTTTGTTCTTGACAGAGCAGAGTTTTGGTCCTGTATCAGAGGTCCTTATTATCAGATGTTTGTTCTTGACAGAGTAGAGTTTTGGTTCTGTATCAGAGGTCCTTATTATCAGATGTTTGTTCTTGATAGAACAAAGTTTTGGGTCCTGTATCAGAGGTCCTTATTATCAGATGTTTGTTCTTGACAGAGCAGAGTTTTGGTCCTGTATCAGAGGTCCTTATTATCAGATGTTTGTTCTTGATAGAGCAGAGTTTTGGGTCCTGTATCAGAGGTCCTTATTATCAGATGGTTGTTCTTAACAGAGCAGAGTTTTGGTCCTGTATCAGAGGTCTTGTATCAGATGTTTATTCTTGACAGAGCAGATTTATGGTCCTATGTGTGTTTGTTCTTGACAGAGCAGATTTGTGGTCCGATACCAGGGTTTTCTTATTATCAGATATAGTGGTTGTTCTTGACAGAGCAACATCATGGTTTTGTTGATACAGAATCTCCACAGCACAATTGCCTTGATCTGCTGCTGCATGATTGCATTTTACATTGCTTTGCATACCCATTTGCATTTCATTAACGTGTGTCTGTGTTGCAGGTACCGTTTCCCCCGATTCAGGATTTCCGGCCTTCTGTTGTATTGTTATGGGTTCTCTGAGGAAGACCGTGGCTTACAAGCTCCCTGCCCCTGATGTGGTTCAGCTGACTGGTTTGATTGCTTTAGCAGATGATTCTGTAAGAGATGGGTTCAGAAAATCTTACGGCAAATTGCTCACTTTGGTTCGTAAACCTTCTGCATTTGAGTTGAATGGGTTGCACGCCTTGCTACAGTTCTACGATCCTCCGTTGAGATGCTTTACTTTCCAGGACTTTGTTCTTGCACCCACGCTAGAGGAGTATGTTGATTTGTTAGGTGTGCCTATCAAGAGTCAGATGCCCTTTGTTCATATCGATGCTGAGCCTAATCTGGCTAGTCTAGCTCCGTCACTTCTCTGGATGCCTCCGAGTTGGTGTTGTCTAGTTGGAATAAGGTTCCCGGTTTCTCCTTGTAGTTCTTGGTGGGAAAAGCTCAGCAGTGCGCCAAAGACGGATGTTGGGTCGTGTTCAACGCCATCCTCGCTCTGTGCATATATGGCATCATTCTGTTCCCCAATATACCCGATTTTGTAGACTTCGACGCCTTCCACATATTTGCTTCAGGGAATCCAGTCCCTACCTTGATAGGAGATGTCTACCATTCCGTCCACTACAAAAACAAGAACATAAGGGGTAAGAATGTCTCGTGCTGCGTGCCCCTGCTTTATAGATGGCTTGATAGTCACCTACCCAAGAGGGGTCCCTTTGCTTCGTCTGCAGCCACGGCTGAGTGGTCTGAGCGTTTGATGAGTCTATCAGCGGAGGATATTGACTGGTTTGACAGAGATAGGTTGGGCATTGAGATCATCTTCAGCTGCAGCGGGTTTCCGAACGTGCCTTTGATAGGCAGGAAGGGTTGTATAAACTATAATCCTTCTTTGCTGGTTCGACAGTTTGCTTACGCTTTGATAACTCCGCCGAAGGATGAAGAGGTGCAGGAATCTCTGTACCTCACTGGTCTTCTAGAAGGGGATATGTTATCCAAGCTTCAGCGTGCTTGGAATGGTATCAGTAAGCGGGGAAAACCATTGCTGGGAAAAAGTAATAGCCAAGCCTACACTCCATACATGACCTGGATCAGAGCCAGAGCATATGCTATAGGGATGCCGTCTCCTCCTGCAAAGCCAGAAAGCCCTCCAGTGGTCGAAGAGCCTACCACCGTGCCCATTCAGCAGCATAATCAGGTGTTAGCTGAGAGAGATGAGCTGAAAAAGGCAAATGAAGAACTGGAGAAAGAATTGGATCAGCTCAGAAGCGAGAGAAGCGAAGCCGTCCATTCCTTCAAAAGGCAGACCGGGCTGGTGAACCAGCTGGCGACAGATCTGACTAAGCAGATAGCTGAGCGCGGGCGCATGGGTCGAGAATTCAAAGCTGTCAACGATGTACTGGCCACGAAGAAGCAACACTTGGACGAAGCGTATCGGAGGATATCCAAGTTTAACCAGCACTGGAAGGCCTCCCTGGCCAACAGGAAAGAGCGGGAGGATAAGCTGATGCAACAGATCTCAAAGCTGAAAGCCCAGGTGAAGGCTAGTGAGAAGAGGTTTGATGAAGAAACCGCTCGCAGATATGCCGCTGAAGGCCAGCTCAACAAAGCTCTTGCTAACCTGAAGGAGCGTAAACTGATGTTTGAATCCAAGAAGCGGAAGCTAGAAGTTTATTTCGGCGAAGGAGCATGGGAAGATTCGGTCGAAGGTCTTCAATACACCATTATGCAGAGGGAGTTACTCGTCGAAGGGTTGCTCACTCGGCCTGATCATCCAGAAACGAAGGGGTTGTTAGAAGAGTTTCGCGCCCGTGGCCGTGCTTGACTATTTGTATTCCTTTTGTTTGATCATTGTTGTATGCTGACCATCACCAGGCTTGTTGGTTGAGGTCATGCTATTGATTCATCTTGTACTCAGTGACGTTGTGTACCACCTTGATGGGCTTTCTTTATATATGAGATGTTATTTCCATGATTGGACTCGTACTTCTTATTATCAGCACTGGCACTCAAGCACTAGGATCGGGGGACGTCTCCCTAACGCACAGACACACGTTTGCATTTGCATGAAGCATCTGCATAACGAGCACTTTGTCGTTTTTCCTAACCCTTTTGTGTTGACAGGTTGTTTCAGGTTGTTCCAGGATTGATCAGAGACCTATCCACCGCTATCCGACCAGAGCAAATCAAACCAGAATCATGGAGCAAGTGCAAACTGATGTTCAAGAACTCCGCAAAAGAATGGACCGCTTCATGGAGCTCATGCAAGCGGTCGCCAATGGCCAGGATCAGCTCAGAACCTTGGTTCAGCCTCTGATTTCAAGGGTTGATAGCAATGGCGTACTCCATGGTGGGACCGTGCCTACCCCTCCACCAGTTGAAATTCCTCAGAATAGCGTCCCCGTGACCAGGGGGAATGGCAGTGCCAACGGCAATGTGATAGCTAACATGGGACTCAATGGCAATACGACGGGCGTCGGTAATGGGAATTTTGAAGCCAACGTCAATGTTGGGCTGGGCAACGGCAATGCAGGTGTTGGGAATCTGTTTGGGCCTCAGCCGTGGTTAGAAGACCGTCAAGACGATGTGTTCTCGCAGAGAGGTGCTGAAGGGGAGCTGACTGCTGAAGCACGTCTAAGGTTCAAGGCACTCGAGGATAAGATGAGAAATATCGAGAACCAGAACACTTTGGGTGTTGATATGTCCAAGTTGGGATTGATTGCTGATTTCAAGGTGCCTCCCAAGTTCAAGGTACCTGACTTTGAAAAGTACAAGGGCACCACCTGCCCTCGCGTCCACCTGAGATCATATTACCGGAAAATGTCAGCTCATTCTGAGGATGAGAAGTTGTTGATGTATTTCTTTCAGGACAGTCTGTCCGGACCCTCCCTCGAATGGTACATGAGTCTGGAACCTACCAGTGTGCGCACGTGGAAGGAACTTGCTGAAGCATTCGTGCACCACTACCAATACAATAGCGACTTGGCCCCAAACCAAGTCCAACTGCAGAATCTGTCGCAAAGGAACAACGAAGGGTTCAAGGAATACACCCAGCGATGGCGTGAGTTGGCAGCCAGAGTTCAGCCGCCGATGGTTGAACGTGAGCTTGTGCAGATGTTCGTAGCCACTCTCCCAGGGGTTTATTTTGAGAAATTGGTCAGCGGTATGTCCGGAACCTTCTCAGATCTCATTATCACGGGTGAGCACATCGAAAATGGGATCAAACTAGGGAAAATTCAAGGTGATTCGTCCTCAGTTGGAGGAGGCAAGAAACCTTATGGTGGTAAAAGACGGGAAGGAGAAACGAGCGCCGTGACCAACGCTCGAAGGAAGGGTAAAGGCCCTCACCAACAGGTGGCCAACATAACTATCCTAGCAGTCCCACAGCCACAGCAGCAGTAGCAGCAGCAGCAACCGAATCAACAAGGGTACAGAAAGTATCAGAACAGGGCACCTTTGTCCAGTCGTCACCTCGAGACACCGCCCATGTCGTATGCACAGCTGTTACAGACTTTGCTTCAGCTACAGTTGATCCAGAAGAGAACCTTGGCTCCCTTGACAGGGGCACCTCCGCCAGGTTATGACGCGAATGCAACTTGTGAATTTCACTCAGGGGCACCGGGCCACACAATAGAAAATTGCAAAGCCTTCAAGCACAAGGTGCAAGACATGGTGGACGCTAAGATCATCAACTTCTCGGATAATGTGCCAAACGTCACGAAGAACCCTATGCCGAATCATAGGGGAGGTGGGGTAAACGCCATTATTGAAGACGAGAGTTTGGATTTGTTGACTGACGCCAGAGATCTGAAAACGCCGCTTAGCTTCGTTAAAGCTAAGCTGATGAAAAGAGGTTTCTTTCCAGGTTGCAGAGAGCTGTGTATGGGCTGTGCGACAAGTCCTGATGGATGTGAACAGTTGAGAGAGGGGATTCAAAGTCTGATGACTGAAAGGATCTTACAGTTTAGCCGAAGGGCCGAATGTGGATCGGGAGAGGTAATGGTGAAGCAAGATGATGAGGTTGCCACCATCACCATCCCTCGCCAGACGATAACTATTTCTGCACTCAGGCCGCCCACAATTACCATCACCAAAGTTGGGCCGATACCATTCGAAAGCACTAATGTTGTCCCATGGCATTATGGGGCAGAAGTCTACTGCAACGGACATAAGTTGGAACTAGAACCGTTTGGGTCGTCTGTGGAGAACCTGACGGGCGTTAGCGGAATTACTCGCAGCGGAAGAATATTTGCTCCACCTGAGGTCGCGACGAACAAAGCGGACAGAGCTGATGCAACTGATAAAGGGAAGAGTAAAGTCGTTGAAGAGATCCCCCGTGGGGTAGAAAAAGACTTACTTGTTAAAGACGCCGAGGAATTTATGAGGTTGATTAAAAAGAGTGACTACAAGATTGTGGATCATCTCCATCAAACGCCCTCGAAGATTTCCATCCTGAATTTGTTGCTGTGTTCTGAGGCACACCGTAACGCGCTGCTGAAGGTGTTGAACGCCGCATATGTACCGCAGGAAATATCGATAAACCAGCTGGAAGAGATCGTAGCCCACGTAAATGCCGGGAATGGGTTAGGTTTCACTGACCTAGAGCTGACGCCGAAGGGAAGGAACCACAATAGCTCCCTGCACATCTCGATAGAGTGTAGGGGAACGATCATGTCTCACGTGTTGGTAGACACAGGGTCGTCGCTCAATGTTCTTCCGAAGAAGGCGTTAATGAAGTTGGATACTCGCAGAGTGATTTGCACACCCAGTGATCTAGTGGTGAAAGCGTTCGATGGAACCAAACGCCATGTTTTCGGGGAGGTGACGTTGCCAATCCAAGTCGGGCCGGAAACATTCGACGCGGTCTTTTACATTATGGACATCATGCCTGCCTACAGCTGTCTCTTAGGCCGGCCATGGATCCATTCAGCGGGTGCCGTGACCTCCACGTTGCACCAGAAACTCAAGTATGCCGTCGGAGGTAGCATCGTGACTGTATGTGGCGAGGAAGACATAATGGTGAGCCATTTGTCGTCCTTCAAGTATGTTGAGATGGATGGGGAAATCCACGAAACCCTATGCCAAGCGTTCGAAGCTGTTAAAGTCAAGGACATAGCTCCTGTAGTCACTGAGAAGCCAGAGATGACTCTCTCCTCCTTCAAGGAAGCCCGGGCCGTTGTCCAGGCCGGATCTACCCCAGACTGGGGACGAATTTTGGAGATACCTAACAAGCAAGACAAGTTTGGGTTGGGATATTCTCCTGCGGCTGAAGCCTCTTCTTCTAGCAGTGCGTCGCGAGGTAAAGGGCCGATCCAGTTTACCAGCGGCGGGGTGATATTTTAAAGCATCAATGAGTGTCTGAAGAGAGCAGAGATAGCGACTGTGACTTAGACTCTTGGATCCAGCCAAGCAAGCCAGGCGAGAGCCTCAACAACTGGTCCGTCAAGGATATCATCCAGATGACAAGCGAAGAGTAATGATTTACTTTTTCCAATCATTGTACAACCCTATATCCTACCCGGGGCATAGTGGTTTTATTGTCAGGGCCTTGTTTGATTACGTACATGCATTTTATCAATAAATCAAAAGGCGTTTTTCTTCGTATTCAAATATTGTGATCTCTGTTATTCCTGTTTTATATTTGTTTTGAAAAACAATAAAATGGCAATGGGGTTTGTGCTAACCTGCATATCCTTATTTTAAACTTAACCCTTGTTATTGCATGATCCACATAACAGATGACATCGACTCTGGACCTTCTACGACTCACTTCGACTTCGATTGCCCGATCTATCAAGCCGAAGAAGAGATTGATGAAGACGAATACCTTCCCGAAGAGTTGGCCTGCTTGTTGAAACAAGAAGAGAAAGTTATTCTGCCTCACGAAGAAGAAATCGAGATTGTGAATCTGGGTTCTGAAGAACTAGTCAGGAACGTCAGGATGGGGGCTGCATTGCAGAGTGATGTCAAGCGAAGACTGGTCAAGATGCTAAGAGAGTATAGTGACGTCTTTGCTTGGTCATACGAAGATATGCCCGGACTTGATACTAACATCGTGGTCCACCACTTACCGCTGCGAGAAGATTGTCCTCCCGTTAAGCAGAAGCTTAGGAGGACGCGACCAGATATGGCCGTTAAGATCAAAGAGGAAGTGCAGAAGCAACTTGATGTTGGCTTCTTAGCGGTCACTACTTACCCTCTGTGGGTCGCCAACATAGTACCTGTACTGAAGAAGGACGGTAAGGTACGAATGTGCGTCGATTATCGGGATTTGAATAGGGCGAGCCCTAAAGATGATTTCTCGCTGCCTCATATTGATGTGTTGGTCGACAATACAGCTCAGTTCTCCGTGTTTTCGTTCATGGATGGCTTCTCCGGTTACAATCAGATCAAGATGGCGCCGGAGGACATGGAGAAAACTACGTTTATTACTCCCTGGGGAACATTTTGCTACAAAGTAATGCCTTTCGGTCTGAAGAACGCAGGGGCCACTTACCAATGAGCAATGGTTACTTTGTTCCATGACATGATTCATCATGAGATTGAAGTCTATGTTGATGACATGATTGCGAAGTCCCAAACGGAGGAGGGGCATCTGGTCAATTTGCTGAAGCTTTTTGAGAGGCTTAGGAAGTTCAGGTTGAGGCTGAATCCTAACAAGTGTACTTTCGGAGTACGGTCTGGAAAGTTGCTGGGGTTTATCGTGAGTGAAAGAGGCATCGAGGTTGATCCTGCGAAGATTAAAGCGATACAAGAAATTCCAGTGCCAAAAATAGAAAAAGAAGTTCGTGGTTTCTTGGGCAGAATAAACTACATTGCAAGGTTTATCTCTCAGCTCACGGCCACGTGTGAACCGATGTTCAAACTGCTAAAGAAAGATCAGGCAATTATCTGGAACGAGGATTGCCAGAAGGCATTCGATAAGATAAAACAGTATCTGCAGGAACCTCCAATCTTGATACCCCCAGTGGCCGGAAGACCCTTAATCATGTACTTGACAGTTCTGGAGAATAGTATGGGGTGTGTTCTCGGTCAGCACGACGAGACGGGCAAGAAGGAGCATGCCATTTACTACTTGAGTAAAAAGTTCACAGACTGTGAATCTCGTTACTCGATGCTGGAGAAGACGTGTTGTGCACTAGCCTGGGCTGCCAAACGTTTACGACAGTACATGCTCAACCACACCACCATGCTAATTTCGAAGATGGATCTGATCAAGTACGTCTTCGAGAAGCAAGCGCTTTCGGGCAGGATTGCCAGATGGCAAATGGTGTTGACGGAATATGATATTCAGTACGTTTCCCAGAAGGCCATCAAGGGAAGCGTATTGTCTGAATACCTTGCCGAACAGCCGATTGAAGATTATCAGCCGATGAAATTTGAATTCCCTGATGAGGATATTATGTTTCTCAAAGCGAAAGATTGCGATGAACTGTTGCCCGACGAGGGGCCAGATAGGAAATCCCAGTGGAAATTGATATTTGACGGGGCGGTTAACTCTTATGGAAGTGGCATTGAGGCGATCATCACGACTCCCCACGGATCCCACATCCCGTTCACTGCGAGGCTGACGTTTCCAGTCACCAATAATGAAGCGGAGTACGAAGCATGCATCATGGGTCTAGAAGAAGCAATTGATTTAAGAATCAAGAACCTAGATGTATATGGTGACTCGACACTTGTGATCAACCAAATTAAAGGGGAGCGGGAGACTCGCCAATCGAATTTGGTGCCGTACATGAACTATGCCAGAAGGCTACTTCCGTTCTTTGATCGAGTGGAACTCCATCATGTGCCCAGGGCTGAAAACCAAATGGCTGATGCCTTGGCCATGTTGGCTTCGATGTATAAAGTCAATTTTTGGAATGAAGCTCCAAGAATTGTCCTTTCTCGTCTTGATAGACCTGCATTCATCTTTGCGATCGAGGAAGCCTCCGATGGCAAACCATGGTTCCATGACATCCAGACTTTCCTTATGACTAAGGAGTATCCTGCGGGAGCGTCAACCCAGGATAAGAAGACTCTGAGGAGGCTGTCTGGAAATTTTTATCTCAATCCTGATGGAGTTTTGTATAAAAGAAACCACGATCTCGTGCTACTCATATGTGTAGATGAGAAAGAAGCGAGTATGCTCATGGAAGAAGTCCATGAAGGCACATTTGGTACGCACGTCGGCGGGCATGCTATGACAAGAAAGATCCTGAGAGCAGGATATTACTGGCTGACGATGGAGTCGGATTGCTTTAAATTCGCGAAGAGATGTCATAAATGCCAGATTTATGCTGATAAAGTTCATGTGTCGCCGTGCCCGTTAAATGTCATGTCCTCCCCGTGGCCGTTCTCCATGTGGGGCATCGACATGATAGGCAAGATCGAGCCCACTGCATCTAACGGTCATCACTTCATTCTAGTAGCTATCGACTACTTCACCAAGTGGGTGGAGGCAGCCTCATATGCTAACTTGACCAAGCAAGTGGTGGCTAAATTCATAAAGAGGGACATCATCTGTCGTTACGGAGTTCCCGAGCGGATCATTACTGATAATGGTTCGAATCTGAATAACAAGATGATGAAAGAGTTGTGCCAGAGTTTCAAGATTGAACACCACAACTCATCTCCTTACCGGCCGAAGATGAATGGCGCCGTTGAAGCGGCCAATAAGAACATCAAGAAGATTGTTCAGAAGATGGTTGTAACCTACAAGGATTGGCACGAGATGCTGCCATTTGCACTGCACGGTTATCGTACAACGATACGTACATCAACCGGGGCAACTCCTTTCTCCTTAGTGTACGGTATGGAGGTTGTCCTGCCGTTAGAAGTGGAGATCCCTTCTTTGCGAGTTTTGGTTGACGTGAAACTCGACGAGGCAGAATGGATTAGGAACCGACTAAACTAACTCAGCCTGATGGACGAGAAGAGATTAGCATCGATTGCATATGGTCGTCTGTACCAAAGCCGAATGAAGAAAGCTTATGATAAGAAGGTGCGCCTTAAAAGCTTTTAGACGGTTGATCTCGTCCTGAAGAAGATTCTTCCCCCACACTCCGATCACCGGGGCAAGTGGACTCCCAATTACGAAGGTCCCTACGTCGTCAGCAAGGTCTTCTCAGGAGGAGCTTTGTTGTTATCCACGATGGATGGCGAAGATTTTGCATCCTCGGTGAACGCGGACGCAGTTAAAAAATACTTTGCTTAAAAATGACCCGCTGGAAAGAAAAAGAATATCCAGGCAAAAATGGGGCATCCTGGCGAACCATAAAAAAGGAAAAAGGTTCGGGCAAAAATTAGGGATATAAATCGAAAAAATGTACACCCGCAAAGTCGAAAACCTGGAAGGGCGACTTTGGCAAAAAAGGGTATCCCGGTGAATCGAAAACCTGGAAGGGCGATTCAGGCAAAAGTTAGGGATTTGAAAAAGCAAATGACTGCGTTCCGCGTGTGGACTTTCATTGTTTAGTGGTTTGGAAGACCTGAGGGCCGTTTATCTGAATCAATCTCTTCTAAAGCTGAAGCATCAGAGAAGTATCAAAGTCGAGTGGGTCATAGAGGGATCAACTCATGGTGTTCGTCTACGCCTCGTTGCCGACATTTGTATATACTGATGTATATTTATGTTTTATTTTTGTGCAGCTTCCTCATTCCAGGGGCTTGCATCTGTTGTAAAACATTTTTACCCATTCAGGGGTTCGTTATCAATAAAATGTATGCTATTCAGCAATTCTGTTTGTATGTTTAGCATTTATCTGTGTTGTTTGTGAAAAAGAACGCCGATGTTTTTGATAAAATGCGCATACATAAACTTACTGGCCTAGGCCACTGATTGTTGAAACAATGAATTACTTGAACATTGTCACAAGATGATAACCTTGATAGGTCCCTTTGAGAAGGGTATCTCGTCTGTTTGTTTGTGTTTTTACAGGTACAACATTCCAGGTAGTACGCCGCGTGCATCCCCAAGCAGGATGATTCCTTCTTCTCCAGCAAGTTCAACAGCACCTCCCCGCAGAGTCTGAACATGAAATTGAAGGCATTGATATGTTTCCCCAAGCAGAGAAGATCCTCTCCCAACCAGATGCACCCCGAAGGGTCGTCATCCCCCTAGCTGAGTCACATACTGAAGTGTGCAGCACTCGATAGTTCCAGGATGAAGTCTCCAGGAGAATTGAAATTCCCCACAGAGTCGTACTCTCCCTAGCAAGCAAGACGATTCCTTCTTCCCCAGCCGAGTTTGCAGTTCCCCAAGAGAGCCGAGTCCTTGGAAAGCAGTTCGGGCCACGATTGGTTTTCCCCAGTAGAGTGTTGAATAACTGATGTTGTATTTCCCCGCCGGAGTCGTTACCTCCAGGAAAGCTCTGGCTGCGAATGCCGTGCAGCTTATTTCTGCGATTGACATCGCTTTCCTCAGCAGGTCTGAGTTCTCGCAGAGCTTTATTCCCCTGCAGCAGTCAACTGAAGTTTGCTTCCCCATGCGGAGTCTGATTGAGATTGGCGTGACCTTTTCTCCGTGGCAGGATGATTCCTTCCCCCACCAGAGTGGTTCTTTCTCCTTGACAGGAGGATTCTCCCTTCAGCATTTATTTTGCTGACGGGATCGCAGCATTTTGCATGATTGCATAGCATTTATCATAAACGCGTAGCATTTCCACCGTGTGGAGCATTGCGCCGTTGTCAAAGCATATGCATATGAAACATGAGCTAGGTTGTTACCGTTCTTGTTTTGTAGGTGTTCCTCCGCAGAGTCGCTTGCTCAAGATGATTCTTGAATTCCCCAGCAAAGTCGTTTGCCCAAGATGATTCTTGAATTCTCCAGCGAAGGTGCTTGTTTGAGATGATTCTTAAAATCCCCTGTGAAGTCGCCAGAGAGGGTTGCTCAAGTCGCCGCTTGGAGTCCCCGACAGAGTGTTTGCTTAGGATGATTCCTGAAATCTCCAGCAGAGTTATTGGTTCAGGATGATTCTTGAAGTCCCGGAGGAGTTATTGGTTCAAGATGATTCTTGATTTCCTCAGCAGAGATGATTCACCCAGAATGATTCCTGGACCCCGAAGCAGAGTAACTTGATGGTTCTCCAGAATCCCCAGCGGAGATGTGTCATCCCCAGTAGGTTTCTAAACAGCGAAGTTGAAACTTCCCTCGAAGACTTGATGATTGAAGTCCAACCGTATTGACGAAGCAGTTCTCTTAGCTGATGCGGAGTGCCTGACGGTAGAAGTTGGATATCCCCAATTGGTTCATGATTGACTGAGAATTCCATTCTCGACTTACTGACGAAGCCCGGCTGATGCCCGGAAATTTCTTTGAATGCCCGATGGCATGATTAACTTGATTGTTGACCTGATGAGTCCCGAGGAATCTTAATGCCTGACGACATAATCGACCATGTATTACTGGTTACCATGTGACCAATTCCCCAGCTAGTTGTCGTGCAGCTAATATTTCAGTTTCCGAAGATTTATTCCCATCAGAGTACCGTGTACTTGTGCAGTTGGCAAATTTCCGGGTTTGGTGGTATTCAACCGTCTTTTACCTTGATTTTTTGAGAACCGTTCGCTTCTCACCCAGTCAGGTCCAAGCCGTTTGAATAGGGGCAGCTGTTGCACCCCAAAATTTGCTCAACATTTCTTTACCTAGCTTATGCTTCATTTCATTCACATTAGCATTATCATTTGCATTTCATTGACATGTATGCAGGAGATCAAGAGGTATGATTACCAATCAAGGGCTACACAATACTGTGAAGCTAGTTGAGAAGGTTATTCAAGTGTTCAAGGGTTGATATCTTTGTCAGAGAAGTTAAAAGATCCTCAGAGAGAATGGTTGAAACCAAGAGTGTGTGCCTCCTAACTTGAGAGTTGTGGGAAGTCCTCAGATGATTCTGAAGCCAGGAAGTTGGACTTGAGGTCTTTAGAGAGCTCATAATAAGTGTTGAAGATCACTTTGAAGCCTAGACAGGTCATTGTGCAAGATTAAGAAGACTCAGCCATGAGTGGTGCAGTTAGGGTTTGACTGGGTCAACCCTAGGTCAACTGGTGATTTGGACAAGCTTGAGACCTAATTCAGGAGCCATGTGATCATGGATTGATGCATTGAGATGCTATAATGATGATTCCAAGGTCAACTCATCATGATTGAAGAGTTTGAGAAGTTTCAAGCTAGGGTTTCTAAGGCTTGACAGTGTAAAATCCCCTAGTTTGACCCCTATCTTCAAGGCAGTTTAGCTCAAGATGTGATTGCCATATCATCTTGCCCCCAACACGAATGTTGTAGAGCTTGATCTTAGCTTTAATTTGAGTACTAGAAGTCCTTGATAGGATTTGTAGAACTCAAGTTATGACTTTGACAAGTTATAGGTCACCTGAGGTATGTAGATTTGGGGGCTTGAAAGTTACCCAACTTGCATCAAACTTTTGCCCTAGAAGGATGATTTCTATGAACTTTTGGTCAACATGAATGTTGTTCCTTATCCTCTTAGATTTATAGAGAGTACTAGAAGTCCTTGATAGGATTTGTAGAACTCAAGTTATGGCTTTGACAAGTCAAGGGTATTTTGGTCATTTGGAGATTACAGGTCATTTCAAGCATAAGGCCATAACTCCTATTTCCAAGCTTCAAATGGGAAAATGTTAAACATCAAACTTGTTCAAAATGATGTTTTAAGGCTAGTAAAGAGGTCATGAGATGATGTAAATGCTTGTAGCTCAAAGTTGCAAAAGTGACCTAAAATAAGGGTATAAGTTAAATGAACCAAAGTTGGAAATTGATATTTTTGATCTACACATCCAAACCAAGGCATGTAATATATCATTTTGACTCTAGAAAATATTTTAAGAACATTGGTTTAGCCACATTTTTGAGTTGAGGTCTAATTTGTGGACTTGCTTTGAAAAGTAGTTACTTACATCTTAAGTAACATTTGCAAAACCTATAATCAAGGCATAACCAAGGCCCCTTGCAAGCAAAACACTTCCAAAATGTCACTAGGGGAGAAATTGGAAGAGAATGAGATTGGTTTCAAGATGCAAACAGAATTATGCATATCATGGCATATGGTTGAAATTCTCATGTCATGAGAGATTGAAACTCTCATTAGAAGGATCTAGAGGGTTCTAGATCATCCATACATGTTCTATATATTGAGTAGAAGAGGTTCAGATGAAAGGTTGGTGATGATTGAAGGAGAGAGCATAAATTGAGATTGAGATTTCATTGCTTGCAACAGAATTCGGTTTCACCAATTTCTTCACTTTCCATCCATTTTCTTGATTGCAACTTCTTCCATGGATGCTAGGGATTGAGTCCAGATCATAATCAAGAGGAATTCGTGGCTGATTGGTGTTCTTGAGCTTAGATTTTTTCACCTGCAACTCACCATCGGGTTTCAAGTTTCAGGAGTTTTCAACCAGTTCTATTGCATACAGAAGCAAGGAAATGGTCCATTGATCGTGTCTGGAAGGTTGGAGAGCTTGATTTGAAGGTTTAGTGCATCTGTTCATCAAGAATTTTCAGGTTAGTAACCTTCTTCCTCCAGCATGAATTAGGTAGAATCAATACGATTTAGGGTGTTAGATGCATTGTAGAACGGTGTAGGAATGATTTCAGACCATTAATTTGAGAATTAATGACCAATTAGGGATGTTACCATTTTCGGTTGAGAATTGGTTATGGCGAATCTTGAGGTTTCAGAGAGAATTAAGGGCATGAATGAATTCGTGAGGAAGATTGGGACAAGTTTCATGTACAAACCACTTGTAATGGAGGATCCTAGAGAGAGTTAGGGTTGGGGATGATGACCGGAGCACCACCGGTGGTGGCCGGAGCTGCGCGCGAGGTTGAGAGATTCAAAAGGTTGAAGATGACTCTAGAGCCCTTGGATTTAGGTGGACCTTTGACTAGAGAAGTGATCCAACGGCCACGTTTTAATTTCAGTTTGTGAAGGATCTGAGTTAATGAAACACATCGTTTCATTTAAGTGCTGATGTTGGGCTTAGTGAATTGGTTGATACTTGCACCCCCCTGATGGCCCAATCCATTATATGAACTGATTTTCTTTGCTAGTTGCACCACGCGTTTGGTCATTTTCTTATTATTTTCTTTTATTTTTCATTTTATACATGGTTCTTGATAAAATCATATAAAATTGAAAAATGATCCAATTAATCCCATTCTTTTTGCATTATATTCATGATTGAGTCTAGTATTTTTTAGAAAAATAATATTTTTAGTTCATGTATTTTCTGATTTTATGGGAATTTTACATTTTAATTGATATTGAAATAGTTATGTTTGATCCTTGATTTTGAGGAATTTTGTGTGATCATGTGGTGATGATTTTGATCCTGATTTTTTGTGTGTGATTAGTTTAGACATGTATACTCCCATAGCATTTTTCTCACATTTTTGTGATGAAAATAGGTGTGTTTTCTAGATTAAGCTTTAGGTGTTTCCTTTTAGGGTTTAGGTTTAGTACCTTGTAGTGTAGAATTTATTTCTAGGTCTTATTTGATGATTTGATCTCTGGAATTAATATGGTAGAGTCATGATTGACCTAGGTTCCCATAGTTATTTTTGTAGGATTTTACAATTGGTTTTAGTATTTTAGTTAGGACTAACTTTGGTACTAGGTTTTAGGTGATCCTAACTTACTAACTCAAATAGATTAACTTCTTTAGTTCCCTTAGATTAGGGTTTGCTTTGTTTGCCTTTGGTTGAGATTGAAGACAAGTTGAAGACAAGGTTAGGATGCTTGAAGTTGCTTGAAGTTGCTTGGAGCTTGGAGTTGCTTGTGCCTGAAGGTGTCTGATGAAGATTTAGGAGGTAGGAGACATAGGGAGAGCCTTATAATTAGAATGACTTCTTTCACAAATATGGAAAGCATCTTGTGCTTCCATTCCTCCCAATGACTAAAAGTCCTTCTAAGATATTCACATCCCTCCTTTGGAGGGATGAGTGGCTTTATCTGGGAAGTAGAACTTTGAGGGAACCAGTCTCTCATAATGATGAACCCTTACAGGCTTCCTTTGGTTGTCAATAAGCTGTTTATCATTTCCACTCATTCTGTTAAATCAATGGTCTTCTGGTTTGGGTATCTTGAAGATGTTGGACTTGAGTTTGAAGATGAGGACTTCACTGAAGAGTATGGAAGAGGATGATTCCTTGAGCATTGCCATTGCAGCTGAAGCTTGAAGAGCAAGAAGAACAAGTTGATGCTTGTGAAGAAGATATGGAGATTGAGTGAAGAGCTGAGGCTTGAAAAAGAATTGAAGGATGGAGTTGACACTTCCAGGTGATTGAAGACTACTCTGAGAAGCTGAAGCTTGTAGGAGAAGAAGACCAAGTTGATACTGGTAAAGCAAAGAGAGCTGAAGCTTGAAGACTAAGTTGATACTTATGAAGAGGATTCAATTGGGATTGAGTGAAGAGCTGAGGCTTGAGGAATAAAGGATGAGTTGACACTTGCACTGAAGCATTGAGAGCCTTAAGGAATCAAGTTGATACTTGTAGTTAGGAGTGAAGCCTGAAGGTGGAATTGACTGGAGAGCTGAAGCATGGAGAAGAGAGAACAAGTTGATACTTATGTTTGATGGAGTGAAACATTGGAGAAGCAAGTTGATACTTGTCATGAAAGATGGTAGCCCTAAAGAGCTTCTGAAGTCTGAAGACTGGATTGCTGTTAGAAGAGCTGAAGCTTGAAATTGAAAGAGGGAGGGGTTGATCTGCTTTCTTTCTTGTCTGTCTTCTTTTCTGTATTGATGTGACTTGTTTGACTTGCTTGATGCATTAGAATAAGTTCATATCTAGACTGACTTTAAGCTAGGAGCATGATTGCACTAGAGGTTGAGTTGCTCCCTCTGCTTGTATTGTTACTGTGTGGCTTTGCTTGCGGGTATTCGGTAGAGCCCAGCTCCCTTGCCTATGTGGTTTGTTATTTTGCTTGATAGCAGCTATTTCTTCTGTATGACTATTGTTGCTCATTATTGTGTTGCTTGATAGCATTTTATTTTTCCTGTATGATTGCAGTTATTCATATTTGGCTTGAGGTTGAGATGAGCTTGTGGAGGCTGATGCCCCACACACATTTCCTCCCTCACTTGCATTGCATACATTTTACAGTCGTTTACTGTTTACTGTTTAAGCTGATGCTTTATCTGTTGTTGTTTACCATTGACATGATCCCCTAAGAATCTCACTTCATTTAATAAGGAAGTGATGATAGAACTTTAGGTTGAAACCTATGCATGATAACTTATAGGAGTTCCCTGTTTCAAACCTCAACTATAGGATGAATCCTTGGCATGACAACAGTAGGACTTGATAGTCTCCCGTTAGTTGAGCCTGTTTTCTCTTCTCATCTCAAAACAGATTAAGATACAGTAATCATGAATGATTTCTTTCGTACGTTACGAGCCTTAAGCTATCTGAGAAAGGATTGTTGGAGAGCTTCTTTTCAACAGTCTGGATGTTTAGTATGGCACCCTTTGGGTGACATGCGACGCATTCACTCTCAGGTCATAGTCTTTAGTGCGATTGAAATTGCAAACACAATAAAAAACACTTCTTTCGTAAAAGACAGAAAACAAACTTCAAACCTTTTTGCCCCGTGGGCCCATAATTCAAAGGAAGCTTTTCTGAAGAAAAGAGTGTCGTTAAACTTCAGCGCCACCGCAAACAGGCTTTGTCCCTAACTGCTGAAACTGTTGTTTAACCCTACTCGATAAAACAGATGAATCTGAATCCCCGTAATCCGTAGTATCCCGAACTACGTAAGCTCTGATCTCTCATATCTATTGAGAGTACGTAGGCACAATACTGACGTATTGGCGAGCCACCTTCCCCATAACCCGTAGTAGGTCGAACTACGTTGACTCTGATTTCTCATTCTCTGATGAGAATACGTAGGCATAAAGCGCGACGCTTTGCCGAGTCGTTTTTCTTTTCTGTTTAAGCCAGCCTTGATAGGTAGATAGATAAACCAACTCGTCCAGTAAACACAACAAGCGTGGATCCCATCGAGTACGATGGACGTGAGGGGTGCTAATACCTTCCCCTTGCGTAACCGACTCCCGAACCCAGACATTGGTTGCGATGACCTTGTCTTATACCTTTTCGTCAGGTTTTTCCGATCGTTTCCTTTCCCGTTCCGAGGGATAAATAACGAAAGGTGGCGACTCTTCTGTTTTGCCGGCACCTTATTTTCGCGGTAGCGACAACAACAAATAAAGAAACTTGAGAAGACACTCTTCAAAGACACAACTTGATCTTGCTTAAAAGCTTCAATCAAGTACAATACACTCTTGCTTACAAGCTTTGAGTGAACAAATTACTATACTGAACTTAGTCCAATTCACACATTAAGACAATGAGTGAATGGCTCACAAATTACTAAAACACACGAAAGCTAGAGCACTAAACCTTACACAGTTGTATACACTTAATCCTAGCTTCTCTGATCTGAAGGCTAGGGTTCGCGCATCCTTAAATAGAAATACTTGGATGGGCTTGGGTTGTGGCAAAAGTAACAGCAGATTGTAAAGAGACCAATCTTCATAATTTTCATCAATGAAACAAATTTGATTTGATCAATCAGATCCAATCAAATCACTTCTCAAACCTCCAATGTAATCTTCTGATAATAACTCTACTAAAATCAACAGGTGAATCTGAAATGCCTTTGCACAATACTAAAATCCTCGCAGATTTACACCAGATTAGTGCAACAGGTTTGCACAAGAGAGATAGACAAACAACCACATTCATGCATAATGTTTTGTTCATAAGAGTTAGGACATCATGTTTGACATCATGACATAAGTCCCGCTACAACATACAAAGCAACCTGCAGAACCTTAGAAACACATGTCACGACATCCTGTAGGACATCTTGTGATTACACCAAGTTTTACCAAAATACCTGCCAATCAGGAACTAACAGTTTTCTGTCCTCGCGTCCTGTCCTAGTAAGGCCCAAAGAAAACACACCTTTGGTCTTATACTTGTCTGTCACGATAAAGCCCTCATCTAGGTTTTAATACAAGATGGAGAAGACGGAGACCGACCCGTGTACTTTATCAGCAAAGTTCTAAAAAGGGCAGAGCTAAAGTACCGGAAGATTTAACAGTTGGCGCTGGCAGTAGTTATCACAGCTCGAAAGCTAAGACATTATTTTTAAGGTCACCCCATCACAGTCAAGACGAATTACCCAATCAAACAAATACTAAAAAAACCCGACTTAGTAGGACAAACGGTCAAGTGGGCAGTAGAGCTCTCCGAGTATGACATCAACTTTGTGCCAATAACTAGTATCAAATCACAGACACTGGCTGATTTTGTGGTAGATTTAAGTGCACTAGCTGGAGAAGAGATCTCAAATAGTGGATCCTTTATGTAGATGGATCTTCAAATCTCAAGGGAAGCGGAGCCGGAATAATACTGGAAGGACCCGAAGATCTAACATTAGAATACTATTTATGTTTTAATTTTCAGGTTAGCAACAACCAAGAAGAGTATGAAGCTTTGATTTCCGAGATGAAATTAGCGAAAGAGGTCGGAGTAACACATTTATTAGTGAAGACTGACTCCCAGCTAGTGGTCAGACAGATGAAGAACGAGTACCAGATGAAGGATGCCACCTTGATAAAGCACCTTCAGAAAGCTTCAAGAATATCCAAAGCATTCTCAGAATTCAAAGTCATCCACATCCCAAGAGAAGACAATGCTCGGGCTGACCTCCTAGCCTGATTAGCAAGCTCAAAGAATTCAACAATGAATAAGAATGTGATCCAAGAAGTTCTCAAAGTCCCCCAGAATTCAATCAGAAGAAGTATTAACAATAGAGGACATCCAAGGATGGATGAGGCCCATCATCATCTACATTACCAAAGAAATATTACCTGAAGATGTCAATGAAGCCCGGAAGATTAAAAGAATAGCCTCCCGATACGTCATAATCTCGGACACGCTGTACAAGATGGGTAGGTCAACACCTATGCTCAGATGCGTGTCAGAGATTGAGATTGAAATGGTAATTAAAGAGGTCCACAAGGGAGCTTGTGGTAACCACAACGGTGGGAGAGAACTATCCGGAAAACACCTAAGAGTCGGGTACTACTAACTGTACATGATACGAGATTGCAACGAGTACGTTAGCAAGTGTGAAAAGTGCCAAGTATTCGCTCCAATTAAACACCTATCAGCTGAATCGCTCCATTTGATTTCATCTCCATGCCCGTTCCATCAGTGGGGAGCAGAAATCCTAGGACTATTCCCAGTTGCTTTAGGACAGCTCAAGTTTCTAATCGTTGCAGTTGACTATTTCACAAAATGGGTAGAAGCCAAGGCTGTTGCTCGGATCTCTGCCGAGAGGGTTCACAAATTTTATTGGCGGAATATCATATGTCGGTTCGGTTTGTCAGGAATCATAGTCTCGGAAAATGGATCCCAATTTGCAAGCACTTCCTTTATAGACTTTTGCAGGGATTATGGAATAAAAAACAGGTTCACATCTGTGGAACACCCCCAAACCAAAGGTCAAGCAGAAGCTGAAAACAAGGTTATCTTAGGAGGAATAAAAAAGAAGTTGGAGAAGGCAAAATGAATGTGGGGGTAAGTACCTACCCGAGATCTTGTGGTCATACCACACAACACCACATTCTACTACTCAAGAAACACCCTTCAGGATGGTGTATGAAGCCGATGCAATGATATCGGTGGAAATCAACACCCCGACTTGGAGGTGTGAACAGTTTGATGAAGTCACCAAAATGGATAACTTGAACATCTCGGCTGATCTGATAGATGAGGTTAGAGAGACAGCACGGGCTAGAGAAGTTGCTACAAAACAAAGGTTGGCAAGAAGGGACAACCTGAAAGTCCAGCAGAGGGAGTTTCAGGAAGGTGACCTGGTCTTGAAGAGAATCATATACCCAAAAAATAAGGGTAAGCTTGCCCCTAACTAGGAAGGCTCATTAATGGTACTTCGAAAACTAAACAACGAAGCTTACAAGCTAGAAACATTAGAGGGAGTAGAAATACCCAGGACATGGAATGTATCCAATCTTAGGCTATACTTCAGCTAAATATCATGTAATTCAATAACGAATAAAGGATCTGGGTTGCACTCTTTTCCCTTTCAAGGGCATGGGTTTTTAACGAGGTACCTGAACTTAAAATTGTTTATGTCTTGTTTATAGGTATTCAACTGAAGATGGTGAGTTATAACTCAGAAAAATCCTATAAACGTGTCAACTTGCTCCGCGTACATAGGTCGCCCATAAACGCTCCACGTACAAGGGTTGATTAAACTCCTATAAACGTGTTGACTTGCTCCACGTGCATAGGTCGCCTATAAAAGCTCCACGTACAAGGGTTGATCAAACTCCTATAAACGTGTTACCTTACTCCGTGTACATAGGTCGCCCATAAACGCTTCGTATACAAGGGTTGATTAAACTCCTATAAACATGTTGACTTGCTCCACGTACATAGGTCTCCCATAAACGCTCAGCGTACAAGGGTTCATTAAACTCCTATATACGTGTTGACTTGATCCGCGTACATAGGTCGCCCATAAACGCTCCGCATACAAGGGTTGATTAAAATCCTATAAACGTGTTGACTTGCTCAGAGTACATAGGTCACCTATAAACGCTCCACATAAAAGGGTTGATTAAACTCCTATAAACGTGTTGACTTGCTCCGTGTACATAAGTCGCCCATAAACGCTCCGCGTACAAGGGTTGATTAAACTCCTATAAACGTGTTGACTTGCTCCACGTATATATGTCGCCCATAAGTGCTCTGCATACAAGGGTTGATTAAAATCCTATAAATGTGTTGACTTACTCCACGTATATAGGTTGCCCATAAACGTGTTAACTTGTTCTGCGTACACGGGTTGAACGAACACTTATAAATGTGTCTAATCGTTCTGTGCGCACAAGCTGGATAATCAATTATGAAAATGATAAAACTAGGCCTAAGAACACCAAAAGAAACTTGGGACTTGTGAGTATCAAAATCACACATGACCAACTACCAAAGGCTTATCAAGAACTGGGAGCAAGTCTCTGACAAAAGGACACCCAAGTCAACATCGTAATCAACACCTAAGACTTTAAGAGTTCTGGAATCTCTAAAGTGTCGAAGCTATATAGTCTAGGGCTTTAGTAAAAGATAGCCGAGAAATGAGCTATCCAAAAAGTCTTAGGAATCAAACTAAGCAAGGCAAAAAGGCAAAGTAATTCCCGACACTTTATAATCGAATGCCTTAAGTTATTCTAACTTAATGTCTGATGGGTTAGATATACGCACAAGATTATTTTGCAAAGGCATTAAAATGATGATAAACTGAAATGACATTAAGAAAAGCCACCAAGAGGGCCAAATATTATGCATTACAAAGCCCGAAGGCCGAAAAGTCATAAGAAAAAGGGGGGACAACACCACAATCCCTTACAAAAATAAAAAATTCATCAAAAGCATATCCAAAAGGATGTCTAATAAAAAAAGGGAGAAACTTCAAAATCAATCAGCGGTCGAGGTGCCATTCGTGCCAGTCTCATCCGGGTGCTCATCCCCGTAATTATTGAAGGGAGTAGGAGATTTCTACGGGTTCTCATCCATTTCTACAAGGCAACCATCTTGTACCACCTTGAAATAATCCACCTCGGATAAATCCAACTCGGGATGGAGGCATAGAACTTGGTTTTTGGCCCTGTCGAAAGCCTCATCACCAATAGAGAGAACTTCAATCTGAGCCTTCTTAAGAGACTCAATAAGCTTGGTATTGGAAGCCAAAATTTCTTGATAAAAAGCCTTGGTTTTCTCCAACTCCTCGATAACCTTGGATAAAGTCAGTTTATGCTCGAATTCAAGGTCTTGCTTGTTTTTCCTCTCATCGGCTAGTTCTTTTTCCAAGCTAGAAAGCTTATCTGATTGATCCCTATGAGCTTCTTGTAGTCAGGTGATCTCTTCTTTCAGTTTCAGCTTCGTCTTCTCAAAATCATCACTGGATTCAAACAACCCGCAAGTAAGGACGACGCACCTCATAAGATAGGAGCTTATATTCTAGGTGATATTCTGCCTACCAATGGATTTCACTTTGTTAACGTCCTCGGTGGTGTTAAGATGGTCATACAAAAATTTAAGTCCTTCAAATCCGTTGGACCCAAATTTAAAATCCCCGGACGCAAAAGTTTCCTCAGGGACTCTCATAAGAGAAGTAATCTCCATATCAGCTTGGAAGACTTCGTCGACCATTAAGGTTTTTAGCTTCTTCGGAGCAACCTGTGAAGCCTCTTTTTGAGTCTGAGGAGCATTGGGTTGAAGGTCACCCTTACTTGGAGAAGCCTTAGTATTTGTACTCCTCATCTACTTTGGTTAACGGGCTTCTAACCCGCTCGGGTCCGACTTCGGCAATATAGAGTTCCCGACTCCCTTTCAGACTGCTCGAGCTTCCTACATTAACTTCTTTTGCTCAGTTATGGATAGGATCATCATCATATTTACAAACACATATACGAACGTCAGGAAAAAGAGTAATTGGGAATGATGAAAATAAATATAAACAGTTACCCAGAAAGGCGAGTAATTGTTCATTGCTTAGAGATAATAGTTCTTTGACCTTCATCATACGGAAGGAGTCGAGAAGTATCAAAGACTGGGTTTCCAGGTCACTTAACTTACCAAAACTAAAGCCAGTAATCGACAATGGATTTTCAACCCAATAAAAAGGGAAGTGGGGCTGACCATCTAAAGCATATAATACTTGTGGACACCTCGGCCCACTTTTTACCCTTAAGAATGAATTCTTATAATTTTTATAGTTTTAGGTGTATGCCTGGAGAAAACTTTGGCCAGGAATCCTGCTGATTTGTACCCAACTATGATTATCAACACCCTTAACCTTTCAAAGGCCTTTAAAAACCCCAACTATTGGCGCGAAGTTGAGAAGGGGATATGTTCACGGTTTGTAAAACATCTGCTTCAAAATCGAAAAAGGGTATTTGAATGTTGAATTCGTCTAAAACCCCAACATAGAAATAGGAAAAAATCTTCCTTGACACCTTTAGAACGAAGTATACAAATTCGTTCTTCGGGAATACATGATTCCAAGACAGCATCATCCTCAGACCCTGTTGATGATATTTTCTTTTTGGATCGAAGTTTTGCAATTTCTATATCATCAAAAACGCTATTCTTATAGTTCGTGACTTTGAGATCGAAAGGAGCAACAGTCGTCATCGAAGCCTCTACAAAACCTGAGGAAGATGAGTCAGGGTCAAAATCACTTTTAGAAGTGAGAATATCACCTTGAAATTCATTTATAACCTTATTATACTCTTCTGGTCCTAAAGCGTCTTCCATTTCCCGCATGCATTGCTCCAACAACTCCTTTCTCTCCACGACACTCATACGAGCGACACTACCACTATCCTCATCACCCCATTCCCCAAAGACGATCATTCTTTCTAAAAATCAAGTAGAAGAATAAGATAAACCAAAGAAGGGTAAGGAAATACCTGTGAGCAATGAAGAAGATGGAGATTTAAATAGGAGTTTAATCGTTGAAAAAGATGATGCATAGCCGAAATGAGAAAAGGGAAAGAAGAAAGAAAGGCTTTTAAGGGACTCAGCACCCAAGGATAGCTAGGGAGTAGCCATTAACAATCATCATTACACTGGAGAAAATGAAAGGACACAACCATCCAAGGAATTCATGACATGTAAGGACCTAAGAATAAAAGCGGCTTATAGCACGACATCATTCAAATATATCTGGGCTCATGTTACTGCTGAGTACATGCCAAATATATTTGGAGCCGATTTATGTAGCCAGATGAGGTTAACCGTGAACTAGACTACGATAGCAAGAAAGGTCGAGCAATGCAGAGAGCTAGGTTATAACCTGGACCAGTCACATAACTCAACTCCCATCAGCCGAGCTCCTAGGAAGTTGAGTACATACCCCATTAACTTGGTACTTATGCTGGACATGAACTCAACTGGCATACCAACAGTTGTAACGGTGGCGAAGCATCAATGTGGATGTTACCATAACTTCAAAACTTACATTCATGAACGGGAGTTACAGCAATAATGACCATGTAACGTCAGAAGGTCAAAAGACTCCTCTTAATGGCATATCTTCATGGAAGACTATAAAAGGGGATCCCACATAAGGGTTAAGCAAGACACAATCATCTTGAGACAATACACAACATAAGTGTAACTCTCAAATCCTAAAATATCTCTCACAATATAGACAACATAGTTCTTCTTGTCCAGGACAAGGGGAATTAGAACTTTTGGTGTATCTAACCATTTTTGGCTAGAACAAACATAACCTCTTGATGGCCTACCCTTGTTTGGTAGAGTCTTGAGATGATTCTCCCCTGACCCACTAACTCTTGGCTGTTTTTCCCCATAATCAACTGATGCTTTAGGGACTAACTGATTCTATACTCATTGGATGTCAATGCCCTAGACCCAAAGGACTAGAAGGTACACTTGATTCTGATCCAGACTGTTGAATGATCCAGTCCTCTTTGATTTCTCTTTGTTGGAATTTCCTCAATGTCAATTACTGACTTGCAATTAAAAATTGTCCATTCATGAATGGTAATTTTAATGCGATTTTCATGCAAAATTTGAAAAAACCATCATTATTAAAATGATGTGTTAGTATGTAACAAATGGACCATTAGTCCAAACGCAGTGTTAATTTAGCTAGTGAAAGCAAGAAGAAGATTAACAAATCTTGTAGGAGTCAATTTACACAATATTGTTGTAGTATGACTTCAGAATAAACCCTGCTTCAATTAGGACTTTTGAGGGTTGTAACGTGGTATGGTTCATGGTTAATGAAACAAAGGATAAAAGGCTCAAAGTTTGTTTTAACCCACCCACTCACATTGATGTTCTCCAGTCCTACGTTCAACTAATTTGGCACAAGTGCTCACCTTTCAAAAAGGTTATTGAATGGTATGAGTGATGGTTAAGGAACCCATAAGGATTTCAGAGTGACAATCACCCCTCTTGTCTTTGGTGTTTTGTAGTCACCCGACCAGTTCTTGCTTGAGGATTTTTCTTTTGTAATCCTTTTCGCTTTTCTCTTTTCATTCTTTTATTTGTTTTTCCCTAATTTTTGCTTGGACTGATTCTTTTGTATTTCTTTGATTTTTAAGTCCAGCGGGATGTCCTAACTTTTGCCTAAGTCACTCGTTTTCAATTTTTCGACTTAGCGGGCTTTTTTCTTTCTTTTTTCTTTTGATTCTTTTTTCTCTCTTTTTTTGAACAAATCGTGTGACACTGACTTGTCTTGATTTCTCTAAAAGGGTTGTGATTGCCTTATTTCTCGCAACGAGGGATAACCATTGTGGTTTCACGTTCTCTTGACCTCCTGACGCTTGAGGAATACAAAGGCGCTTGATCCTCAAATGCATAATCCTTTTGAAATTTGAACGCCCGATAAAATTAACTGATGACTACCCTGCCCCAGGTTAAGATGAAAGGGTTTTTCCGTACAAAAAGAAACTCTTACTTCCAGGCTCAAAGGGGATAACGAGGGTCTATCTCCCTTATATCTCCAGTGCTTAGGGGATTTGAAACAATAGTTGTACATCATCAGCATGATTTTATCTAAAAGCAAACCAACAATAATTATGGGTATTTCGTTTTCATCATCCCTCCTCTAATCTTTGCTAAAGCAAAAGTTTGATGAAGTGGAGCGAATGAGAGGTACATGTGTCTGTGCTTAGCAATAAACGATAAAAATGAGCGAATGCGGCATGATTAATTCAGAAAATGCATAATCACTTCATTAATATTACCATTCGAAACAACAATGTTTAACAACAAGTAGCACTTAACATGAAAGAAACTACAATGTAAATGATAAAAATGATCCAATGATTGCCAACTTGGAGGATTATTTCCTATTTGAACCACTGGTTTGAGGAGATGACCCTTGAAGTCTTCGAACTCAAATAGATGAGAGGTTGACGTGCATAATCAAATTTCCTTCTGGAAAGGATATGTACCATTTATCAATCAACTATTGCACTTTGGCTTGGAAGGCTTTGCAATCTTCATTTGAGTGGCCCTGTGCCCCAGCATGGTAATCAAATTAGGCATTGGCATCAAATATCGGTGGATATGGAGGTATGAATGGATTCGGTCTCTTTGGCACTACCAATCCTTTTTTGAACAGATCCGACAATACCTATCTATACAACATTGGTAGCAAAGAAAAATATCTCTCTGGCTTTCTTGACCTTTGTTGACTCTTCTGAGGGTAGCTCTGTTGTTGATACTGATTTGGGCACTCCTCTCATTCAGGTACTTTCATCCTCAGACTTGGCCGAGGAACAGGCAACAACTGTGGACGTGGAGATTCTAAAACCAAGGATTGTAAGTTATGCCCCTGATTTGATGAAGCTTCAGGCGAGAAAATAGGGATATCCACTTCTTTTGCTGCAACTGGAATAAGATCACCTTGTATGCTCATGCCACTCGGCGTGAACTCAATAGCCTTTGAATCAATCAGATCCTGGACCTTGTTCTTAAAGGCCTTACACTTATCCATATTATGCCCCGGTTCCTCAGAATGGAAATCACAATGGGCACTTGCATCATAGTCTGGTGGGGGCTTACCAGCAAATGGAGCCAGAGTCCGAAGTTCAACCAATTGAAGTTGAAGCAAGCGTTGCAACAACTGAGTATAAGTCATAGGGAGCTTGTAAAAAATTATTTCAGGATGCTTTGGCCTCCGTGCATACCTTTTAATCTTAGGATTGTCTTGGAAAACAGGAGATAACTGCTGACGGGGAAATTCAGGAACCCCAACTTGTAACACCCTTTTCTACCCCACGAATATTATGGCAAAATAATTGAATTTATCAGAGTAAAATTTTAAACGCTACAAAATCACCTCAAAAGGCGTACATTTCTCAATAAATTCAAATCAAGGTCAATGCTCCGTAAGCAACGGGATTTCTCAAATATACTCAAAAGTGCTCAAATGGCAGCGGAACTCAAAAAGGTGATAATCCAAAGTTTTCCTTGCGTCGCAAGGCAATCAACACAACAAAACTCAATAAAATATAGTTTGACTCAAAGACCCCAACCCGATGTTACACTATCCGAGCAAGACCCTCATAGTCAACCACGATGGCCAACGACCCAAAAACTTTAGAAGTCCTCGACAGCATCCACGACTAAACCTGGTCATCTGCACGTTACCCACGTGGAGGCAACATTCAAATAGGCAGGGTGAGTAAAACGATTCATAATAATCAATACAGGAATCAATATATAAATGGCGTCATTTTCATATTTAACATCATCATAATCATCAAGGAACATTAAAGGCCACAACATTATAAATTACATCAAAATATCACATAAATGTAAATGCAACAAGACTCATGCATGTGGTACCAATCAACATAATTAGATGGACACTGGGCCATCAATCCTCCATAGATCCACAACAGTAGGATCGATTCTACTCGAGAACCAGAGCACAACAAAATACCTCACATCCGCATAATAGGACTGAAGCCACAAAAATCAAGGTCCTGAACCGAAGTCCAGATGCATATGAATGCATGATGCACACGTCAATATCATCCTCATAATAAACTCATTAGGTGCATCATCATTCATCAAAATCATCATAATAATCATGTCATCATATAATCATCAAAATTCATGGAATCAACATCATAACTCATCATCATTACTCATAGGAATCATCATACAATCATGTAATAATCACATGGGAATCATAGTCATACTCATGGTAATTCATCAAAGAAATCACAGCATCTAAACATTAAGACATCACTGCATAAGATCGGAATTCACGAAACTCTGCTACGTTCACTAGCAAGTTCACTGTGCGAATTTGGGGTGAATGTTCGTCGTGCGAACTCGCGATTACAGCAAATCGCTGTTACGCACCAGCACCAACACCAGACCAAAAATCTATACTATTTCCTTCCCCAATGCCCTAAAAATATCCCTAAATCATTCTTAAGGTATTACGGCGATAAAGGCACAAAATCTATGACTTATTAGGCGAACCCCGTATCATATTTACGCCTCCAATTCCGATAATTTCTTACAACTACACCACAATGATTAAAGGTCTCACAAATACTTACCCTACAGGGCTAAACAATCTCAACAACAGATTTTTGGCCACGAAGGCCTACTTCCCCTCAAACCTATTAGACCATCAGTTCAAATCCCTATACGGTTAAAACCTCAACAATAGATTTTGGCCATGAAGGCCTAATTTCTTTTATTCTCAAATCAGCCTCAAACCCCTTAAATCCTTAAATCAGCTTTAAATACATTGAATCACATATTGAAAACAATGAAGGCAATACTCCCCATACCTTAATTGTCGACTCTAAGCCTTCTCCTTGATTCTTGGAAACCTTGCGAAGCTTTTGCCTCAATCCTCTTCCTCAGAGCTCTGGCCTCTATTTCTTCCCTTTTCACGGTCTAACAAGAATGAATCCTAATTCCCTCAAAATTCCTTTTTGTTAAACCTAACTTTGGGCCTTAAAATTGGGCTTTCCAACTTCACCCTCACTAACTCCTCCTCAAATGTCCATTTTACCCTTAATACACTTATATTTATTTAAATTAATAATAATACCAATATATTCATATTATATAATATTATTTAAATAAATAACTCAAAATCCATAATTCCCAATATTCACACCAACCACCGAAAATCACCAAAAATGCGAATATTCATATTTAAATAAATTAAATAAATATTCCAAGAATTTGGGGTGTTACAACTCTCCCCTACTTAAAATAATTTTCGCCCTTGAAAATTACCTCAAAGAAACAGAGTCGGATACGACTCCCTCCTCTGATCCTCACGCTCCCAAGCCCAACTTTCTCCAGCTGGTCCTCCCAAAACTACCTTTACCAAGGAAATATTTTTACCTCGCAGTTGCTTCACTTCTCATTCATCAATCCGAACTGGCAATGCCTCAACAGTCAAATTATCTTTCACTTATACATCATCCATCTGATTCACATGTGACGGATCTAGAATGTACTTCCTCAACTGAGACACATGAAACACATCATGCAAATTCGCAAACGACGATGGTAAAGCAATCTGACGTGCTAGTTCTCCCACGCTTCCGCTGCACCACTCTGATACGGACCAACAAAACACGGTGTGAGCTTTCGAGACTTCACAGTTTGACCAACACCGGTTACCGGCGTAACTCTCAAAAACACGTGATATCCTTCATGGAACTCAAGTGCTTTCCTTCTCTTATCATGGCAACTCTTATGACGACTATGCGACGCTTTCATCTTTTCTTGGATCATCTTGATCTTTTAGTCGTCTCCTGCACAATCTCAGGTCCGTGTACAACACTCTCTCTTGATTCATACTAACACAAAGGAGTCCTACATCTCCTACCACACAATGCCTCATACGGTTCCATTCTGATACTAGAATGATAACTGTTGTTGTAGGTAAACTCAATCAACGACAAATGACTATCCCACTATCCACCTTGATCCAACACACAAGCTCTCAGCAAATCCTCTAAAGACTGGATGGGTCTCTCTGTCTGTCCATGCGTCTACGGGTGATAGGCAGAACTCAATCTTAACTTGGTACCCAAGGCGTCTTGCAAAGTCTCCCAAAACCTCGATGAAGATCTCAAATCTCTATCTAACACAATACTCAACGGTATCTTATACAACTTCACAATTCCATTAATATGCATCTCAACTAGCTTCATCATAGAATGATTAATCCTCATTGGTAAGAAATGAGCTGATCTAGTCAATCTGTCCACAATCACCCAAATTGAATCATATCCCTTCAAAGTCTTCGGTAGGCTTGTCACAAAACCCATAGAAATGCTATCACATTTCCACTCTGGAATATTCAACGGTTGCATCAGACCTAACAGTCTTTGATGTTCAATCTATGACTTATGACAAGTCAAACAAGCATACACAAACTCTGCAACTTCCTTCTTCATCATTGGCCCCCAAAATAATCTCTTTAAATCCTGGTACCTCTTTGTAGCACTGGGATGGATACTCAATCTACTTCGATGTCCTTCCTCAAGAATACTCTCTTTCAACTCGGCAATATTTCGAACACAAACTCTATCACGACATCTCATGATACCATTTTCATTAATCCGAAAATAAGCTCTTCGACTTTGATTCATCAAATTCAACTGATCTACCAACTCAAATCAAATTTCTGACCTTCTCGAATCTCATCAAGAATACCACTAGTAAGCTTCAAGATACCAAGCTTAACTCCATAAGAAGTCTCTTCACAAACCAAACTCATATCACGAAATTGCTCAATCCGTTCTAACTCTTTTACCATTATCATCAGTATATGCAAAGATTTCCTACTCAATGCATCAATTACCACGTTTTCTTTACCCGGATGGTAATTCAAACCAAAATCATTGTCTTTCTGAAGTTCCAACCATCTCCTTTGCCTTGCATTCAATTCTTTCTGATTGAAGAAATACTTCAAACTCTTATGATCACTAAATATCTCAAATCTCGAACCAAACAAATAATGCCTCCAAAGCTTCGACACAAACACAACAACAACCAACTCTAAATCCTGCATTAGACAGTTCCTCTCATGTACTTTAAGTTGCCTTGAAGCATACGTTAAAACTTGCTGATGTTACATTAACGCACCTCCCCTTCCCAGCAACGAAGCATCACAATATACAACAATGATTCTGTCGGATTAGGTAAAATCAAAACATGAGCTGCTGTCAACCTTCTCAAAAGCTCTTCAAACTTTCTTCACACTTTGCATCCAAAACAAAAGCTTGAACCTTCCTAGTCCACTGCGTCAATAGCAAAGATAACTTGGAAAATGCTTCAATAAATTTTCGATAATAATCTGCCAACCCAAGAAAACTTCAAATCTCAAAAACAGGTTTTGGAGCTTCCCGTTGCGATATAGCTTCAACCTTCGACATATCAACCGCAATAACTCTACTCGAGATTACATGACCAAGGAAACTCACTTCCTTCAACCAAAACTCACACTTTGACAGTTTTGCATACAACTGCTTCTCTTTCAACACTGATAACACAATTTTCAGATACTCAACATGATCCTCTTTACTCTTCGAAAATATCAAAATATCATCAATGAACACTGTCATACCCTGAATTTGCCTTACCCCTGTATATATATCCTCCATCTGTTATACCCCAAATTTATCCTATTTTCTTATTAACAAGTATTTTTGTTAATTAACGGTTCATTTAGATGGTCATTTTGCCTTTGGTCTTGATTTTCTAAAAGGAGTTTTATGACACATTTCAGGATGAGTCCAAATTGTGTACTAACATGTTGTTATGTATATTGGATCACATTTAAACTTGTTTAAAGTTTGAAATGATTCAAATATGGACGGATGACTTCAAGACATCTACAAGTAAATCTCAAAAGGGGTTCAGGCCATAATCACCATAAAGAGCCAAACTTATGTTCAAGAATAGCTTCGTCCTTAAGGACAATTGCGTCTAAAAGCGAGTTTGATTAAGCTCGATTAGATGGTTAATTTTCAAAAAAAACAACATTCAATTTGTGTTCAAGTTGTGATATCCAAAACAAGTCACAGTGCTTTTCAAAGTTTGATGAGGTTTCCTAGTTGACATGAAATGGTCAAGTTATATTCCAAAATAAGAGATGAAGTCCTCAATATTTTAGTCAGGAATGTCACACGTAATTGGCAGCTTTATTACATAGTTGAGCTTATAAGATAAACATCAGTTTGGTAAACACAATATACATGAAAGGTCACAGGCGACAATTCACAAGATATAGTTGTTAAATTTAAATCAAGGCAGCCTGCATCAGTTGGTTCACAGATTGAAGCCTCACACATTTTCCTGCATAATCAAACATACTAAGCTAAAATCCAAAACTAGTAAGTTTATTTTGCTTCAAACCGCGCCCAATAACAAATAAACTTTTTCCTAAACCCTCAGCAGCTTTAATCACGCACTACTCCAATTTCTCCCGTTTGCGACCACCACAGAACCGAACACAGTCCCTTAGACAATACCGCCACACCGCAGACCCGTAGCGTCTGCCGGAGGTTGGTCCAATCGACTCTCTTCCTCCACAAGCCAGCAGAGCCCCGCCACAAACCCGGAGAAAATGGCGACGGTTGTGACGAAAAAAGATGAGGATTACCGCGACACGAAGAATCGCAGAAAGAGAAAGTCCAAAGGAAAAGTCACTCCTACAAATAAAGGTTCCAAGAGTGTTACACCAAAGGAAAAAACGCACTAACTAATGATATTATGGGATCGACTTCGCGGAATGTTTTGTCTGATTTTGATAAAGTTGTTAAACCTAAACCTGATTTGCGGCTAGAGGCAAAGTTATCAGCTGAGGAAAATTCAAAGTTGTTTGCAGGCCGGCAAGTTCATCCATTTTTTTTCATCCTGCAAAGCGGGGAAGAAAGTTCAGGAGCTGTCTGAATCAGGAAATGATCTATACAAAGCTAAGAGTGGGGATGAAAAGATTACCTGTGGTCCTATTCATGTATTTGAAAATATCAAGGATGATACCTCATCCCTAGACTGGAAAAACTGGACATTTTTGAGAGATTCCACCCATGTGAACGGTGGATTAGAAAGTTCAATTCTTCTGTTTATGAGGGTTCTGTTGAATGCTTAAATTTAGATAAGCTTCTTAGTACTTTACATCCATTGAGGGCTTCAAGTATTCATTCTCCGTGTCCAGAAAACCTGCAAGAAACATCATTATCAAACTCAACTTTACAAGAAGAGCCAACAAAAAGTGCTCAGATGCCAAAAAAGCCAAAGTGCTGACTATTTCAGAAAGTCATGTACCGAGCCGTCTAGTAGATTTCTTCAGGAAAGTCTGAGGTCATACTATGTTGTTTGTGAGGATAAACCAGAAGACAGCTTATGGGCATACAAATACAAGCCACCCAAGGCTGTTGAGGACCAACAGGGAGTGGCAAGTCCGCAGCAGTCTATGATTGTGCCCAAGAGCAAGGCTTTGACATGTTAGAGTCTATCATTTGTTGCTTCAACAGCTCAATGCATCAGATTGTAGAAATGGGACTGTTATAAAGCAGCATTTTGAGAGGCGCCCTTGGTTCACATGGGTTCAAAAGGTTATCAGAGCATACTTCGAGTTCACAGCAGATAACTACAAATTTTCCCCCAGCTCCTGCTTTGGTTAATGATAAAGCTGCAGATGAGGTGAATGACGAAGTAGTTGAACTAATAACCTTATCTGATGATGAAGCTCGTAGCCCGTGTAAAACATCCCAAAAGTCACTCGGCAAGAATGATGTTGCATGTGATAAAGTCCAAACTTTGATTCTGGTTGAGGATGTGGACATACTCTTCCCTGAAGACACTCTACCAGTGGACACAAGAAGCTGTTTCCAGTCTCACAAACAGGATTATTGAATTTGACTCTGTTGTACCTGAGGTTGAAGTTCGTACCGCAGCGCTGAATCTCATACTTCAAATCCTGAATTGGGATCTTCGTAACAATACCAGTGACACAAAAATAATTGTATTCCCTCTTGGAGTCAGGCAAGATGGGGATTCTCTTAAAAGGCCTGAATGTCACTTAGTTCAGCCTGGATCAGATTGGCGTGATGTGTTGATATTGAGTGGTCATAATGGATGTTACTTCTAAATGCAGATGAGCTATCTGCGTTTTCATCCCCGTTCAACCCCAACATGATTTTCAAGACATAATTCAAATCGTGTTTTTTTGAGCTGAAACGACATCTACAACTTGTGCTTGAGCTGATCCCTTCTTCCAAGCAATTAACTTCAAGAATTCTCTCAAAGCTGGTATAGGTAAGGCGAGCATGGTTATGAATGAACCAACACTTGTGAAGCAATTTCGGGATGAAACCGGAGCTGGAATGATGGACTGCAAAAATGCCCTGTCAAAGAGTGAAAGCGACATTATTAAAGCACAAGAGCTCCTTAAGAAAAAAAACAAGCAAGAGCAGAAATATTAAGTCAAAATAAGGTTGGAGCAAAGCCATGTCATAGCAGTGAAAATCTCCAATTTCTCACAGTAAAGATTCAGGGTAAAAATATCAGTTATTTTCAAATAAAAAATATGAAATCCAAAGACAAGAAAAATAAGATAGCAGAGGACAGCAAGGCCAGGTTTACTAAAATGGAAAAGACAAAATTTTAACATCAGAAAGTGATAGCAGGGGTGATACAAACATAGGCAAAACCCTAATTTCATGTGATATATATTTTGTGATTTTTCATTCAGAAGGGAGGCTGAGAAAAAAAAACCTAGAACTCTTGCTGCACAGCCCCAAGTTCTTCCCCAGATCCATCTTCACTTTCTTCCCATTCAACTGTCATAAGACAAAACACCATAATCAATCAAACACATATAAGGAACTGAAAAAAAAAGAGAGAGATTTGAAAAAGGAACTTATCTGCCTTCAATCGGTAATCTGGCTGCATCGGTGCAACAAGGAGCTTTGCATCATCCAAGCTCTTCATCACTAGCGTGAGAACCGGTCGGACTCGTTCTAGCTCTGTAAGTATTCCATTATCTTTTTCCTCGTCTTCATGATTTTAAGTTGTCATCGCTTCGTTTTCTACTAATGAGCCTGCAAGAGGGAGGCGTTGTTTTGTTATGGATAAAAAGGAGCCTCCAAACCCTAAGGTTCAAACCTCTTAACCTCCTTCTTCGCACCTTCATACCCAGAACAAGCTCTCAAACTTTAAACTCAACAACACAACAACATCACATAACCCATTTCATCTTTCCCTTTCGCCATTTTTTACAAACCTCCATTAACCACCATAACACGCTTCACCACCTTTGTGAACCACTAAACACCCATTTTCTTCTTCGAAAACCCAGAATACTTTTCAAAAACTCTACAAACCCAATCAACACCTCCATTAACGAAATAAACTCCAAACACTCGCATTCTTCAAAACCCCCCCCATCTTCAAACAAATTCTGAGCCTCCACACACTCGATCCACTACCAACTTATCACCTTCGTATTCCAACTCAAACAAACCCCAACTTTCAATTTCAAAAAAAAGACAACCAGAAACACAACTTAACACAAAACCCCTTTCCGTCGCCCGTCCGAATCTCCACCATTAAACCTTTTTTTTCTCAAACTTAAAAGATCCAGATTCGGAACCAGAATAGTGAGATGAAGAGAGAAATTCTTCTTGAACCAGATATGAAAAATCAAACCTGACTGAGCGAGAAAAGAAATTAGATGTGCGGAGTGAAGATCGTGTTTCGCGTCACATCGCTGTTGTTCTACTACATTTCAGTTTTTTTTTCAAAATAAACTTGGAAGTCCATCTTTTGTGACCCTGTTTGAAGGAATCGAAGTCAGGTGAATGGATGCGAGAGGGTCGAACAAATCGATTGAAGATTGAGAAGGTTGGGTCGAAACGGATCGCGTTCTTATCCCTTGTATCATCGTGAAATTCGTTTCCCCTCTTTCAATCTCGTTGATTTGATTTTGTCCTATCTCTATGGTATAGTCTGTTAACGCTGATTTTCTTAAACCTCCCCCCATTTGTTTTTTCTTCTTAACGTTTTTGGCTGGTGGAATGATGGGCTTGATTTCAAGCCCATATGATTTCTGCACACCTTTACTCAAACAAACCCCTCTCTTTCTTTTTAAAATATATGTAAATATATTATATTTTGCTAAGTTGTATACATATTTTATATATGTTTTTGTTATTTCTTTTAGAAAAGGTTTTATTAATTTTCCTTTGATAACCTTTTTGTATTTTATATTTAGAAATTTATAGCTTTTAAAGTTGTTTTTGTTCTTTTTTTTCATTTATTATTGGGCATTTTGTCCCATTTTATTCGTTTTGGTCGATGACGAGACCTCCGTAATTCATTACCAGTCAAATTATTGATAGGTAATGTTGGATCTGAGACCACCTATTTTCTCTTTTCGTCACTTGTCCCGACTTGATTCAAAAACTTTGTCAAACAATTTTCACAATCAAATTCTCTTTGTATTGAATTAAAAGAGGGGATTAAGTGTAGACTTTCTTCCTCTCCGAGTGTTGGGATGCCCACTGTAGTGAGGGTGGTTCTGACACTCGTTTTTTTTCAATACGAAGACGCTTCCCGTCCATGTTCGAATCTCATCTCCTTAAAATCATTTCTTTGTGTTGAGCTAAAAGAGGATTGGGTGTAGACCCCTTTTTCTTCGAGCGTAGGGATGCCCACTGTAGTGAGGGTGGTCTCGATGCTCGTCTGTCGACACAGAGGCGCTTCCAACATTTCCTCGTAAAACCTCGGTCTCGTACTGAGTTTACTTTCCATAATAATTTATTTTCTCTTTGTATTGAATTAAATGAGAGGATTAGGTGTAGACCTCTTCCTCTCCGAATGTTGGGATGCCCACTGTAGTGAGGGAGGTCTTGATATTCGTCTTTCAATACGAAGACGCGCCTCCACCACCTCTCCCTCCTTAACTTTATTCAGTAACCTTTCTCACCTCAAACCTCGGTCCCGTACTGAGTGCTTTTTCAAATCATTCTCTTAACAAAAACTTGAATGGTCGTGGAGTGGTTAGGCGTAGGCCTTCTCCTATCCCGAGTGTTGACGTTTACCGTAGGGTTCTCTGTCGCAAAACACTTACCATTCAAAGCCAAAAACACTTTAATAAGAGAATGAAGTTCTTTTTGTGTTGAACTAAAAAGAGAGGATTAGGTGTAGACCTCTTCCTCTCCGAGTGTCAGGATACTCACTGTAGTGTGTGTGGTCTTGATACTCGTCTTTCAATACGAAGACGCCTCGTTCGCCACACCCTTTTTTATAACAAAAACTTTGAGATCACGAATTGGGTACTACCCGTAGGGGTTACTATCCGAGGACCTGTCTCGCCCCTTAAAAAAACAATCCAATCAATCAAACGTGACTTCTTGCCCCGCGTGGCGAAAACTAATCAATCTTTCAAAAGGGTATGCTACGACCGTTCTACTGCAAACAGGTAACGCCTAAGTCTCCGACGAGCGAGCAGCAAAACACCTAACTGCTAGAATGCGCACGATAGCATCATCCATAAAAAACATCAACACACCGTAGGCCGAACTACGGCTGCTCTGATTCTTTACTTTCTCAAGTAAAGATACGTAGGCACAAGGGCCACAATCCTTGCCGAGCACATCCCCCCCCTATATCCGTAGTTTCCCGGACTACGTCGACTCTGACTTTCTCATATCTTTTGAGAATACGTAGGCCTAGGACCGCGAAGTCCTACCGAGTCTGTTCTTTTTTTTCTTTTCTTCCCTGTTCTCTCTTTTCTCCTAACTTTCTTGTTTCAAACCCTACTTTTACCCAGTGGAATTTTCTTCTTATAGCATAATGTTTAAGCAAATATATCACACATGCGACAAACAAATGGTTCCCATCGAGTACGATGGATGCGAGGGGTGCTAATACCTTCCCCTCGCATAACCGGCTTCCGAACCTGTTCTTGGTTGCGAGACCATCTTATCCATTTTCTTTCTTAAGGTTTTCTCGATATTTTCCTTTCCCCTCATGGGATAAATAAAGTTCGGTGGCGACTCTTCTGTCCTTCCTTTTCGCCTCCCCGTCGTTGCGCGATGCATTTTTCGAGTAGCGACAGCTGGCGACTCTGCTGGGGACAATCCCTAGCGAGCCAGACCTAATTTGTTTGTCGTATTTGTGTTTTATTTGCTTTTATTTCTTATTATGTTATGTTCACTAACTGTTGGGTTTATTTGGATGGTTTGTGAGATAAAGCTTTCTACCCGAGCTTTCAAGTACACACTAAGATAGGAGGTGGGTTCTTCTTGATTTGCGAGACTTAGGACTCGTTGAGTTGGATCGAATTCCATCGCTCAGATGAGACCCCGTTGGAATGATTATGTCTTACGTGTAGTCGTAATGACGTCTTTATTTCCGATGTGGAAGTCCGCGACTCTGAGGACCTTTGTAGAACCTTATTCCAAAGGTTGCTAAGACATGACTCTGTGTTCATCCTTTGAAAGGATTACCGTCTTACGAGTAGTCGTTATGATGGAAAACTTTCGGGGGTTAGTACATAGGACTTTGTTTAAAAGCCTTTGGGATACCCTCTTACAAACCAGTAGATAACCCACCCGATGGGAGAAATATTTTGTGTTGTTTTTGCAGGACTAGTGATTTTGATCTCGTTTTGTGTTCTTTATCATGTGCATTCATAAAACATCGCATTGCATATCATTTCTCGCATATCGAGGGACTTAAAAGACTGTGATTATCTCAGGTATTGGTGAATACAATGACTGACCAAAGAAAGCGAAGCACAAATTCCATCAAGTTTAGAGAACCAAAGCTGGAACTAATTCAAGACATTCTGATTGACGTACCAAAGGCTATCAAGATCAACTTTCAGGGAAAGTATGGGAAACTGCTTGATCTCCTCCATTCTAGGGTCGACACTTGGGCTTTGTTCGCTATGGCTCAGTTCTATGATGCACCTCTCAGATGTTTCACTTTTCAAAACTATCAGTTGGCCCCTACTCTTGAGGAGTATTCTCACATTTTGAACATCAAGATTAAGGATCAACCTATATACACAGGCTTGGAAGAAGAACCAAAACCTCCTGCCATTGCTCTTGCCCTACGTATGACCAAAGAGGAAGTCAAAGAGGGTCTAACCAGTAAAGGGGGCGTTCAGGGTTTTCCATTGAAATTTCTGCTAGAAAAGGCTGTTCAATACAAGGTGGATGAAGATTGGGAAAAGTTCGGAATAAGCGTTGCTCTAATGATTTATGGGATTGTCCTCTTTCCAAATGTGGACAACTTCATAGACATCACTGCCATCGTTCTCTTCATACAGAAGAACCCCATCCCTACACTCCTTGCCGATGTTTATCACTCCATTCATTGGAGGAGTGAAAAGAAGGCGGGAATGATCCAATGCTGCTCTCACCTACTATACAAGTGGTATGTTTCTCATTTACCCAAGAAAGGGCCGTTCATGGAAAACAAGAAGAAATTAAAATGGTCTCAACGCATCATGTCTCTGGAAGCTAATGATATTGCTTGGTACTCTCCTGAGTACTATGATGTGGAAATCATTTTCAGTTGTGGAGAATTCGGTAATGTACCTTTGATCGGTAGGGCCGGTTGTATTAATTATAACCCAGTCATGGCATTACGTCAGTTGGGCTATGCTATGGAGGGCGAGCCCGAGGCAGAGAAGGTTCAGAGTTTCTTTTTGCTAGCCACATCAGAGGACCCTGTGTTTGTCAGGAAGATTGCTAAGGCTTGGGGTAAGATTCATACAAAGGGTAGGAAGGAGTTAAAAGCGAAGAATTGCGTGGCAAAGGAGCCATACAACCGGTGGTTACTAGCTAGAGTAGCTGAAAGGTCGTTACCATTTCCCTTAGAGCCCTCTATGCAAGAAGCACCTCCTGCTCCCACTCATGTGTCCATAGAAGAGTATGAAAAACTGAAGCTAATAGTGGAGAGATTGACTAAGGAGAACCAGGACCTTCAGAATGAAGTCCACCAAGCAAAGGTGGAGAGTGGTCAGTACAAAAGAAAGGTGGAGTTTGAACAGGATCAAGCAGCTGAAAGTAGCAAGAAGCTAAAATTAGAAACAGATCTGAGAGTCAGGTACCAACAGGGTTACGAAGGGGCTGATGCATCATTGACAACTCTCCGACAACGCTTAAAGGACACCAAAGCTTCTTGTGATAGGGCGTGGCACCTCTTCGAGATAGCCTCTGCCGAAAAGAAGGAAGTACGAGAGAATCTCGAGGCCGATATTGGGGATCTAGAAGAACGACTGAGAAATGCCTTGACCTTAGTGGAAAATGAACGAAGACTCAAAGAGGAGGCATTGAGAGACTCATATGTCACGTCTGACCTGTGGAATAACAAATGTCAAGAATTGGAAACTGCCCAAGAAACAGCCCTTCTGTGGAGGAATCGTTTCGAGGCTTTGCAAAGAGATAGTGCGCAGTGGCTCGAGAAGGAGGCCCAACTCAATGAGTTGCTAGACACCCATGTAGATTCCATTTGTTATTACCAGTCGACTCTAGATATGTGTCGTACTAGGTACAACAATTTGGTGGAGCATTGCAACCTCATGATCCGTGATATCCCATGGAGGTTGGAAAGCGCCATTCAAGACCTGGAAGGAAATGATATCCCCCCTTCTGTTCACCACTTTATCCAGCTCTGCGACCAAATGGTTAGGAGGTTCATGTTTGAGACGAAGAAGCTTGAAGAACGTCTCCAAAAGAGAGAATTTTAGTTATTCAGTTATCTTTTGTAGCACGACTTGTAGTTTCGGCTTATTCAGCTTTTGTCTGTATGAATTTTTCTAAAAAAATTAATGAAAGATTGCTTTTTTGTCCAAATTGTGCACTTCTTTATTATTCAGTCATGATTCTATGATACCAATGATAATCACAAGCCTCGAAAGTCTCTCGAGCATTTTGCATACGTTTGCTCATTTTTCTTTCTGCATTTCCTACAACCCGATCTTACACACCGCTTACCCCTTTCAGAAAGAGTAAAGCAAGCTGACTTCACGGCATCGGTATAACACCAGGAATAGCCAGAAGAGAATCATGGATCAGATAGAACAAGACCAGGCTACTATGAGGAGCGAGATGCTAGGCATGAAAACGCAAATGAATCAGCTCATGGAGGTGATCCAGAATATGGCCAGAAGTCAAGAGGAGATGAGACAAACAGCGGAGAGGAGCGCTAATCAGACTTTGGCTGGTGCAATTCCCAATGCAAGTGGTGCAATTCCAATTCCTGTTGATGCCACCCCAACCCCTGTTGGGGCAATTCCTACTTCTGCCGGCGCCGTACCTATCAACACCGTCCCTCCGCCAGTCGGTATGACTCATCCTCATGGTACTACGATCCCAACACAAGTCCAGTACGATGATCATGAAGGTTTCTATGAGAATTCAGGTGAAGCGTATGGATCACAGACCGCCGAATTAGAGAAGAAGTTTAACGCTTTACAGGAAATGGTGAAGACATTGCAAGGCCCCGATATTCTGGGACTGGATGCCGCTGAAATATGTCTTGTACTCGGAGTTAAGATACCTCCAAAGTTTGTAATTCCAACCTTTGAGAAGTACAAGGGTAACAGTTGCCCTAAGACTCACATAAGGTCTTACTGTAGGAAGATGGCCGCCTATTCTGATGACGAGAAGCTACTAATCCATTTCTTTCAAGATAGCTTAACAGAGGCATCCCTAGAATGGTATATGCACCTTGAACGATCCAACGTAAGAAGCTGGAAAGAGTTGGCAGACGCTTTCGTAAAGCATTATCAGTATAATACTGACATGGCTCCGAATCGTATGCAGCTTCAGAATCTGACTCAGAAGCCGAATGAGTGTTTTAAGGACTTCGCGCAGAGATGGAGGGGAGTGGCTGCAAGGGTACAACCTCCATTGATGGAGAAAGAACTGACAGACCTATTCATGGGCACGCTACAAGGACCGATCTTAGAACGGTTAGCGTCCTCAACATCCACAGTGTTTTCTGAACTCGTTATGGCTGGAGAGAGATTAGAGAGTTTCATGAAGGCGGGAAAAATTCAAAATGCAGGCGGATCTGCAAGCGGGGTCAAGAAGCCTTATCAGGGCTTCGTTAAGAAAAGGGAAGGCGAAGCTAGTGCAGTGTTCACCAATGGAAGGAGAACTCACCAAGGTTATCACCACATTGCTGCCATCGCTCCACAGCAACCACTTTCTATTCCGGCAAATCAGCCTGCGCCTCAGCAAAATCGACAACAACAACCCTATCAACCAAGACAAAATCAGTATTAAGGGCAGAGAAAGCCAGAAAGGAGGCTTGATCCAATTCCGTCCACTTACGCCAAATTGCTTCCGTTCTTGTTGAAAGCAGGTCTCGTTCAACTTAGGGAAATGAAAGATCCCCCGGCTGTTCTCCCCTACGGCTACGATGTAAATGCGAGATGCGAATTCCACTCTGGCGCCCCAGGCCATAGCATCGAGAATTGTAAGGCTTTAAAATACATTGTGCAAAATCTTATCGACTCCAAAGCGATAAACTTTACCCGAAATACTCCGAACATCAAATCTAACCCAATGCCACCTCACCATTCAACAAACATGATTGAAGGCTCTAAGGGGATCCGATTAGTTTCGGATATTGAGAAATTGAGGACCCCACTTTCCACAATTAAGGAGCAACTCTTGTTAAAAAACATTTACCCAGGATGTCCAATTGATTGCCATGTTTGCATGGACGGATCTCAAGGATGTGCTGAGCTGAAGAAGGGCATACAAGGCCTGATTGAGCAGGGTGTATTAGTAGCAGAACAACTATCAAAGATTGAGGAAGTTGCTACTCTTGAAATTCCGTTCGAAACATTGGAGATACCATATGATGATGGATATGAGCTTTGGATCCCAGTTAACAATTCGAACCGCACACCATTGACCATACCGTGCGATGAGGAAGAATGGGACAACGTGTATGGACGTACTCCGATCCCACTGCAAATCCCGTATGATCCAGTTCAGATACCTATGTCTCCGCCGTCAATGAACCAGCTTGTCATTTCAACCCCATCTCCTTTTCCGTACGAAAGCACCAAAGCTGTACCTTGGTTATACGATGAAACTGTTTTTCTCAACGGACAGAAGGTGGCAGAGAAAGATATATTGGAAGAAAAGAAGACTGTAGGGAACATTGTGGGAACCGGAGGCGTCACTAGAAGTGGTCGAATCTTCGCTCCGACTGCACCTCCTGTCAACAGCAGTGACAATACAAGGAAAGGTACTGCCATACCAAGCACCAATGAACAGGGGCAGTCATCTAAACAGAAGGGCATCCCAAATGATGAAGCGGAGGAGTTTCTAAGAATCATTCAGAAAAGCGATTACAAAGTGATTGATCAGCTCAATCAGACGCCCTCAAAGATATCCATGCTGTCATTGTTAATGTGTTCAAAGGCCCACCAAGAAGCATTGCTAAAATTCTTGAAGGCAGCTCATGTGCCAGAGGAGATATCAGTGGTGCAGTTTGAAGAAGTGGTGGGAAATATTGCATCAGGTCATATTTTGAGCTTTAATGATAGTGAATTACCTCCCGAAGGTAAAAATCATAACAAGGCCCTGCACATTACCATCGAATGTGTGGATGTTGTATTCTCTAGGGTGCTTGTTGACACTGGATCATCGCTGAATGTATTACCCAAAAGCTCGTTGTGCAAGCTGTCAATTGAAGGACTTGTGATGAAGCCAAGTCAAACCATTGTAAAAGCATTTGATGGAGCTAAGAGAACTGTGGTAGGCGAGGTCGACCTCCCGATCAAGATCGGACCTCATACTTTCATCATTACATTTTACGTAATGGATATATACCCCGCTTACAGTTGCCTTCTTGGCCGTCCGTGGATTCATTCCGCAGGCGCTGTAACTTCAACCTTGCATCAAAAGATCAAGTTTATGATTAACAATCAGATGGTCATCATTGAGGGTGAGGAAGATGTTCTTGTGAGCCATCTTGCTTCTTTCCGCTATGTGGAAGTAGGAAATGAGGTGCATGAGACACCGTTCCAAGCTTTTGAAGTGATCAATGTTGAAATGATTTACGAAAAGCCAGCATCTTCAATAGTGACTTGGAAGGACGCGAGGACGGTGATAGAGGAAGGACATCCGCGAGGATGGGGCAGGGTGTTAGAATTGCCCGTCAACAAAAATGGAGCTGGTCTAGGCTACAAGCAGAAGAATGCAACTGATAAGGGCAAAGAGCTTGCAACTCCGTTGGTTTTTACTAGTGGAGGCCACCTTGTCGATGGTCAAGTCATGTTTTTGGAAACTGAAGCCGAAGATCATGAAGAGCTGTGTATGGTGTATCCTAGGGCGCCTAATCAAGTCTTGAACAATTGGAGAGTCGTCGAAATCCCCGAAGTTACTCTAGTAGACGAGTAATTCCCTTTTATTTTACCTAAAAAAAAAGTCATATGCTCTGCCCAAGGCATATGGATCATGTTGTAGGGCCTTTTGCTTTTTAAAGCACAACTTATCATCAATAAATAAACTTTCGCATCCAATTACGCTCTCTTTCCTTCATTTTTTACTTTTTTGCACATAAAATTATCTTTGAAAGACAATGTTTTGTTTTATTTTCCTTTTTCTGTTAACCTTTTCTAAAAATATAAAAAAAAATAATAATAATAAAGCATGAAGTCATTCATCGTGCAGATCTTCCCTTGCTCCTGTCAATAACGACCCCGCTATGGTCCAATATGACTTTGATAACCCGATATACCAAGCCGACGAAGACTGCGAGGAAGATTGTGATCTCCCAGAAGAGCTAGCTAGACTATTGAAACAGGAGTCAAAGGTCATTCAGCCCTACCAAGAAGAGGTCGAAGTCATCAACATGGGAACTGAAGAAGATGCCAAAGAAATCAAGATAGGCGCAGCTTTGGAGTCAGAGATTAAGTCAAAACTGATAATACTGCTTCGAGAGTATGTTGACGTTTTTGCTTGGTCTTATAAAGATATGCCCGGTCTAGATGAAGAGATTGTGATGCACAAACTACCTCTCAAGGAAGGCTGCCCGCCGGTGAAGCAGAAGTTGAGGAGAACAAAGCCAGAGATGTCTTTCAAGATCAAAGAAGAGGTACAAAAGCAATTGGACGCTGGTTTTCTGGCAGTATCCAACTATCCGCAATGGATAGCGAATATTGTCCCAGTACCTAAAAAGGATGGGAAGGTGCGAATGTGTGTAGATTATAGAGACCTTAATAGAGCGAGTCCGAAAGATGACTTCCCTTTGCCACACATTGATGTGCTAGTAGACAACACAGCCCAATTTTCTGTATTCTCATTTATGGATGGCTTTTCTGGATATAACCAGATTAAGATGGCGCCCGAAGATATGGAAAAGACGACTTTCATCACCCCATGGGGAACTTTCTGTTACAAGGTTATGCCATTTGGACTCAAGAACGCAGGCGCAACATATCAGCGAGCAATGGTCACTCTTTTTCATGACATGATACATAAAGAGATTGAGTGTTATGTAGACGATATGATTGCGAAATCCCAGACTGAGGAAGAGCACCTTATCCACTTGGGAAAGCTATTCGCCCGGTTAAGGAAATTCCAGCTAAGACTAAATCCCAACAAATGCACTTTTGGTGTAAGATCTGGTAAATTGCTAGGTTTTATTGTGAGCCAAAAGGGGATTGAAGTCGATCCAGATAAGGTCAAAGCTATCCAGGAGATGCCGGCTCCCAAAACTGAAAAAGAGGTCCGAGGATTCCTTGGGAGGTTGAACTATATCGCCAGGTTCATATCCCATCTAACGGCCACTTGTGAGCCCATCTTCAAATTACTTCGGAAGGATCAAGCCGTGGTATGGAACGATAACTGTCAGAAAGCCTTTGAGAAGATAAAGGAATACCTACAAGAACCGCCGATCTTGATGCCTCCGGTGCCCGGACGACCCCTGATCATGTACCTGACTGTGTTAGAGGGATCCATGGGATGCGTATTGGGACAACATGATGAAACCGGCAGGAAAGAACATGCAATCTATTACCTCAGCAAGAAGTTTAATGACTGTGAAACGAGATATTCGATGCTCGAGAAGACATGTTGCGCGTTGGCTTGGGCAGCAAAACGCTTGAGACAATATATGCTCACCCATACGACTTTGTTGATCTCCAAAATGGATCCCGTCAAATATATATTCGAGAAGCCCGCTCTCACTGGACGGGTAGCTCGTTGGCAAATGGTGTTAACAGAGTATGACATCCAATATGTTACGCAGAAAGCCATCAAAGGGAGTGTGCTCTCTGAATACCTTGCCCACCAACCTATGGACAACTACCAGTCTATGCATTTCGATTTCCCCGACGAAGACGTCATGTTTGCCAGAGATTATGCCACGCCAGACCCAAATGAGGGACCCGAACCAGGATCGCGATGGACGCTCGTGTTCGATGGTGCCGCAAATGCCAAAGGTTGTGGAATTGGGGCAATCATCACTTCTCCAACTGGCTTTCACCTGCCATTCACCGCCAGATTATGCTTTAAGTGTACTAACAACATGGCCGAATATGAAGCTTGTATTTTCGGAATTGAAGCTGCCATTGATAATAGAATCAAGATTCTAGAAGTCTATGGAGATTCCGCGCTGGTCATATGCCAGATTAAAGGGGAGTATGAAACACTGGACCTCAAGTTAATTCCTTACAGAGATCATGTCTTGAAGTTAATCCCGTACTTTGATGAGATCACTTTTCATCACATTCCCAGAGGAGAAAATCAGTTGGCTGACGCCCTAGCAACACTAGCATCTATGTTTCAAGTCAAGTGGGAGAATGAGGCGCCATCCATCCGTTTAGAATATTTGGACGAACCCGCTTATTGCCTAGCGGCTGAGGGGGAAGAAGTTAAAACTGATAATCATCCTTGGTTCTATGACATCAAGCGATATCTGGATACCCAAGAATACCCAGAAGGCATAACTATCACTGACAAGAAGTACCTCAGAAAGCTCTCCTCAAAGTTCTTCCTCAGTGGTGACGTGTTGTACAAGCGGAATTACGATTCGGTTCTACTCAGATGCGTGGATAAACACGAGGCAGAACGTATCATAAATGAAATGCATGAAGGATCTTTTGGGACACATGCTAGTGGTCATACTATGGTTAAAAAGATTTTGAGGGCGGGATACTATTGGATGACGATGGAAACGGATTGTTGTCTCCATGTCCAATCATGCCACAAGTGCCAGATTTACGCAGACAAGGTCCATACTTCACCGCTCCCTCTGAATGTTTTGACTTCGCCCTGGCCTTTCGCTATGTGGGGTATAGATGTAATCGGGCGCATCGAGCCAACCGCTTCAAATGGGCACCGTTTTATCTTAGTGGCCATCGATTACTTTACCAAATGGGTGGAAGCGGCGTCCTATGCCAACGTCACTAAGCAAGTGGTGACTCGCTTCATCAAAAAAGAGATTATTTGTCGATATGGAATCCCGAACAAGATCATTACAGACAATGGTTCAAACCTCAACAATAAGATGATGAAAGAGTTGTGTGAAAATTTCAAAATTGAACACCACAATTCAACACCTTATCGCCCTAAAATGAACGGAGCTGTTGAGGCGGCAAATAAGAACATTAAGAAAATCGTCCAGAAGATGGTGAAGACTTACAAAGACTGGCACGAGATGTTGCCGTTCGCGTTGCATGGCTATCGCACCTCAGTGCGCACTTCCACAGGGGCAACCCCGTTTTCTCTCGTATATGGCATGGAAGCAGTATTGCCAATTGAAGTAGAGATTCCCTCTTTAAGGATTTTAGCAGACGTCAAGCTAGATGAGGCCGAATGGATACAAGCCAGACTCGACCAACTCAATCTCATCGACGAGAAACGCATGACGGCCATCTGTCATGGACAATTATACCAAAAACGATTGAAAAGGGCCTTTGACAAGAAGGTTCGCCCACGACACATCCAAGCAGGAGATTTGGTGCTAAGGAAAATTCAGCCAACTCACGTCGATCCAAGGGGAAAATGGGCACCAAACTATGAGGGTCCATATGTAGTAAAGAAGGTTTTCTCCGGAGGGGCCTTGATCCTGTCAACCATGGATGGTGACGATCTCTCATCCCCTGTGAATGCAGATGCAGTTAAAAAATATTATGCCTAAAAGATAGACCCGGTGGACCCAAAAAGAAAATCCACGCAAAAATGGGCGTCCTGGTGGACCATAAAAATGGTTCAGGCAAAATTAGGGACTAAAAAAAAGGAGTATCCTGATAGGCTGAAAACCTGAAAAGGCGGCCTAGGCAAAAGTTAGGGATTCAAAAAGGCAGAACTGCATCTTGAAAAGACGTGTGAATTATTCCTCGTAACCATCAAGCTCTCAACTGAGAAAGATCAATTCGATTCTGGGCTCAAAAGCAAGGCGTGAAGGCTTTTCAGAGACATATAGGCCATAGCGGATTTGAAACTTGGCAGGGACCATTTTCAACATTGTCTTAGTCTTTATTTTCTCTTTTTTTTAAAAGCAGTTACCTCTTTCAGGAATTGCTTCCTTTTGTAATTTTCCCATTTATGGGTTTTCATCAATAAAATTACTTTCATCAAAGCTTTTTTTTTATTTTTATTTACCGTTTGGTTGCAAGTTTCATTTATTTGATGATAGGTTTTGCATATAATGACATTATGGTAAATTAGACTAAGGGATAACTTACCCTCTTGAGGTAACTAAAGGGTGACCATGACTCTAAGAAGTACGCAGGAACATCATTCTAAATCTTGTAACGACTTGACTGACAAGGTCGTCAAACCCGGCAGAGCAGGCCATGAGCTGAAAATCTCAACACATCCAAGTTCTTTTATACATCATAAATAGATGATGTCGGGAAGTCAGGCTTATCTTTCACTTTCCCACCACCAAAGTCCGCCATGTCGGCACCTGTATTTCCATTTCCCGTCCGCAATCATATGCATCATATGCGTCGCATTCGACATCATAAGCATCTTGCTTCATAAGCATCTTGCTTCATAAGCATCTTGCATCATATACATACCTATGATTACATCATACTTTCCTCAGCTCTTGCATCACCGCGCGTTAGCATTTGCATTTGCATTTCCATTCGTTAAGGAACATCATTATCGTCAAGCATTCCCATACGCGAGATCAGAGCCAGGATCAATCGAAGATTTTCAAGAGCCTAATCAGCCCAGTCAGGGGCATCTTCCGCAAGACCGTGGGCGTTCCCCACGAATTTGTTCAACAATTCGTTGGGCAAATTCAAGAGATTCAATGCAATCATCAGCCTAGCCAGGGGCATCTTTTCAAGACCATGGATGTATTGCATGATGTATTACAACCTCGTGGTTAATCAGATCTTCAAATCAACAATCAGCCCAGACAGGGAAGTCTTCAGTAAAGCCACGGGCGATCCCCAGTGCTTTGCCTCCAGCAGACTTGACTATTTATCTTCAGCGATAAGTGGCAATCTCTTGGGAGAAGCTTATCCATTTTCAGCGATAAGTGGCAATCTCTTCAGAGAAGCTTATCCTTCATCAACGATAAGTGGCAATCTCTTCAGAGAAGCTTATCCTTCATCAACGATAAGTGGCAATCTCTTCAGAGAAGCTTATCCATCTTCAGTGATAAGTGGCGATCTCTTCAGAGAAGCTTATCCATTTTCAGCGATAAGTGGCAATCTCTTCAGAGAAGCTTATCCTTCATCAACGATAAGTGGCGATCTCTTCAGAGAAGCTTATCCATTTTCAGCGATAAGTGGCAATCTCTTCAGAGAAGTTTATCCTTCATCAACGATAAGTGGCGATCTCTTCAGAGAAGCTTATCCATTTTCAGCGATAAGTGGCAATCTCTTCAGAGAAGCTTATCCTTCATCAACGATAAGTGGCAATCTCTTCAGAGAAGCTTATCCATCTTCAGTGATAAGTGGCGATCTCTTCAGAGAAGCTTATCCATCTTCAGTGATAAATGGCGATCTCTTCAGAGAAGCTTATCCATCTTCAGCGATAAGTGGCGATCTCTTCAGAGAAGCTTATCCATTTTCAGCGATAAGTGGCAATCTCTTCAGAGAAGCTTATCCTTCATCAACGATAAGTGGCGATCTCTTCAGAGAAGCTTATCCATTTTCAGCGATAAGTGGCAATCTCTTCAGAGAAGCTTATCCTTCATCAACGATAAGTGGCAATCTCTTCAGAGAAGCTTATCCATCTTCAGTGATAAGTGGCGATCTCTTCAGAGAAGCTTATCCATCTTCAGTGATAAGTGGCGATCTCTTCAGAGAAGCTTATCCATCTTCAGCGATAAGTGGCAATCTCTTCAGAGAAGCTTATCCATCTTCAGTGATAAGTGGCGATCTCTTCAGAGAAGCTTATCCATCTTCAGCGATAAGTGGCGATCTCTTCAGAGAAGCTTATCCATTTTCAGCGATAAGTGGCAATCTCTTCAGAGAAGCTTATCCTTCATCAACGATAAGTGGCGATCTCTTCAGAGAAGCTTATCCATTTTCAGCGATAAGTGGCAATCTCTTCAGAGAAGCTTATCCTTCATCAACGATAAGTGGCAATCTCTTCAGAGAAGCTTATCCATCTTCAGTGATAAGTGGCGATCTCTTCAGAGAAGCTTATCCATCTTCAGTGATAAGTGGCGATCTCTTCAGAGAAGCTTATCCATCTTCAGCGATAAGTGGCAATCTCTTCAGAGAAGCTTATCCTCCTATATCCTTTTGGTGTGATGGTTGATTTTGTTTCGCTCCGTCATCTTTTTTTGGTGATGGGTCTGACAACCTTTTTAGTGTCATGACTAGCGTGTTCCCCGCTATCCCTTGGTAGTGGGTCTCTTACTCTCTTTTGATTTCAGAATAGTGTGTGTGAGTTTACTATCAATCCTTTTGGTGATAGGCTTGCCACCCTTTTGGTGTCAAGATTTCTCTGTTAAACATCCTTTTGATGTTAGTGACCTTTGCAAGGTATCCTTTGTTTCATTCCCGAACCTGTTACTTCTTTTCGGGAAAATTCAGGGTCTTCTATATCTAATCATCTTCAACCTCGAAAGAGTGAACGCTGCAGCAGTTCATCTTACTAAGTTTAAGTCGATTAGATAGGGGCATCTGTCATACCCTGAATTTGCCTTACCCCTGTATATATATCCTCCATCTGTTATACCCCAAATTTATCCTATTTTCTTATTAACAAGTATTTTTGTTAATTAACGGTTCATTTAGATGGTCATTTTGCCTTTGGTCTTGATTTTCTAAAAGGAGTTTTATGACACATTTCAGGATGAGTCCAAATTGTGTACTAACATGTTGTTATGTATATTGGATCACATTTAAACTTGTTTAAAGTTTGAAATGATTCAAATATGGACGGATGACTTCAAGACATCTACAAGTAAATCTCAAAAGGGGTTCAGGCCATAATCACCATAAAGAGCCAAACTTATGTTCAAGAATAGCTTCGTCCTTAAGGACAATTGCGTCTAAAAGCGAGTTTGATTAAGCTCGATTAGATGGTTAATTTTCAAAAAAAACAACATTCAATTTGTGTTCAAGTTGTGATATCCAAAACAAGTCACAGTGCTTTTCAAAGTTTGATGAGGTTTCCTAGTTGACATGAAATGGTCAAGTTATATTCCAAAATAAGAGATGAAGTCCTCAATATTTTAGTCAGGAATGTCACACGTAATTGGCAGCTTTATTACATAGTTGAGCTTATAAGATAAACATCAGTTTGGTAAACACAATATACATGAAAGGTCACAGGCGACAATTCACAAGATATAGTTGTTAAATTTAAATCAAGGCAGCCTGCATCAGTTGGTTCACAGATTGAAGCCTCACACATTTTCCTGCATAATCAAACATACTAAGCTAAAATCCAAAACTAGTAAGTTTATTTTGCTTCAAACCGCGCCCAATAACAAATAAACTTTTTCCTAAACCCTCAGCAGCTTTAATCACGCACTACTCCAATTTCTCCCGTTTGCGACCACCACAGAACCGAACACAGTCCCTTAGACAATACCGCCACACCGCAGACCCGTAGCGTCTGCCGGAGGTTGGTCCAATCGACTCTCTTCCTCCACAAGCCAGCAGAGCCCCGCCACAAACCCGGAGAAAATGGCGACGGTTGTGACGAAAAAAGATGAGGATTACCGCGACACGAAGAATCGCAGAAAGAGAAAGTCCAAAGGAAAAGTCACTCCTACAAATAAAGGTTCCAAGAGTGTTACACCAAAGGAAAAAACGCACTAACTAATGATATTATGGGATCGACTTCGCGGAATGTTTTGTCTGATTTTGATAAAGTTGTTAAACCTAAACCTGATTTGCGGCTAGAGGCAAAGTTATCAGCTGAGGAAAATTCAAAGTTGTTTGCAGGCCGGCAAGTTCATCCATTTTTTTTCATCCTGCAAAGCGGGGAAGAAAGTTCAGGAGCTGTCTGAATCAGGAAATGATCTATACAAAGCTAAGAGTGGGGATGAAAAGATTACCTGTGGTCCTATTCATGTATTTGAAAATATCAAGGATGATACCTCATCCCTAGACTGGAAAAACTGGACATTTTTGAGAGATTCCACCCATGTGAACGGTGGATTAGAAAGTTCAATTCTTCTGTTTATGAGGGTTCTGTTGAATGCTTAAATTTAGATAAGCTTCTTAGTACTTTACATCCATTGAGGGCTTCAAGTATTCATTCTCCGTGTCCAGAAAACCTGCAAGAAACATCATTATCAAACTCAACTTTACAAGAAGAGCCAACAAAAAGTGCTCAGATGCCAAAAAAGCCAAAGTGCTGACTATTTCAGAAAGTCATGTACCGAGCCGTCTAGTAGATTTCTTCAGGAAAGTCTGAGGTCATACTATGTTGTTTGTGAGGATAAACCAGAAGACAGCTTATGGGCATACAAATACAAGCCACCCAAGGCTGTTGAGGACCAACAGGGAGTGGCAAGTCCGCAGCAGTCTATGATTGTGCCCAAGAGCAAGGCTTTGACATGTTAGAGTCTATCATTTGTTGCTTCAACAGCTCAATGCATCAGATTGTAGAAATGGGACTGTTATAAAGCAGCATTTTGAGAGGCGCCCTTGGTTCACATGGGTTCAAAAGGTTATCAGAGCATACTTCGAGTTCACAGCAGATAACTACAAATTTTCCCCCAGCTCCTGCTTTGGTTAATGATAAAGCTGCAGATGAGGTGAATGACGAAGTAGTTGAACTAATAACCTTATCTGATGATGAAGCTCGTAGCCCGTGTAAAACATCCCAAAAGTCACTCGGCAAGAATGATGTTGCATGTGATAAAGTCCAAACTTTGATTCTGGTTGAGGATGTGGACATACTCTTCCCTGAAGACACTCTACCAGTGGACACAAGAAGCTGTTTCCAGTCTCACAAACAGGATTATTGAATTTGACTCTGTTGTACCTGAGGTTGAAGTTCGTACCGCAGCGCTGAATCTCATACTTCAAATCCTGAATTGGGATCTTCGTAACAATACCAGTGACACAAAAATAATTGTATTCCCTCTTGGAGTCAGGCAAGATGGGGATTCTCTTAAAAGGCCTGAATGTCACTTAGTTCAGCCTGGATCAGATTGGCGTGATGTGTTGATATTGAGTGGTCATAATGGATGTTACTTCTAAATGCAGATGAGCTATCTGCGTTTTCATCCCCGTTCAACCCCAACATGATTTTCAAGACATAATTCAAATCGTGTTTTTTTGAGCTGAAACGACATCTACAACTTGTGCTTGAGCTGATCCCTTCTTCCAAGCAATTAACTTCAAGAATTCTCTCAAAGCTGGTATAGGTAAGGCGAGCATGGTTATGAATGAACCAACACTTGTGAAGCAATTTCGGGATGAAACCGGAGCTGGAATGATGGACTGCAAAAATGCCCTGTCAAAGAGTGAAAGCGACATTATTAAAGCACAAGAGCTCCTTAAGAAAAAAAACAAGCAAGAGCAGAAATATTAAGTCAAAATAAGGTTGGAGCAAAGCCATGTCATAGCAGTGAAAATCTCCAATTTCTCACAGTAAAGATTCAGGGTAAAAATATCAGTTATTTTCAAATAAAAAATATGAAATCCAAAGACAAGAAAAATAAGATAGCAGAGGACAGCAAGGCCAGGTTTACTAAAATGGAAAAGACAAAATTTTAACATCAGAAAGTGATAGCAGGGGTGATACAAACATAGGCAAAACCCTAATTTCATGTGATATATATTTTGTGATTTTTCATTCAGAAGGGAGGCTGAGAAAAAAAAACCTAGAACTCTTGCTGCACAGCCCCAAGTTCTTCCCCAGATCCATCTTCACTTTCTTCCCATTCAACTGTCATAAGACAAAACACCATAATCAATCAAACACATATAAGGAACTGAAAAAAAAAGAGAGAGATTTGAAAAAGGAACTTATCTGCCTTCAATCGGTAATCTGGCTGCATCGGTGCAACAAGGAGCTTTGCATCATCCAAGCTCTTCATCACTAGCGTGAGAACCGGTCGGACTCGTTCTAGCTCTGTAAGTATTCCATTATCTTTTTCCTCGTCTTCATGATTTTAAGTTGTCATCGCTTCGTTTTCTACTAATGAGCCTGCAAGAGGGAGGCGTTGTTTTGTTATGGATAAAAAGGAGCCTCCAAACCCTAAGGTTCAAACCTCTTAACCTCCTTCTTCGCACCTTCATACCCAGAACAAGCTCTCAAACTTTAAACTCAACAACACAACAACATCACATAACCCATTTCATCTTTCCCTTTCGCCATTTTTTACAAACCTCCATTAACCACCATAACACGCTTCACCACCTTTGTGAACCACTAAACACCCATTTTCTTCTTCGAAAACCCAGAATACTTTTCAAAAACTCTACAAACCCAATCAACACCTCCATTAACGAAATAAACTCCAAACACTCGCATTCTTCAAAACCCCCCCCATCTTCAAACAAATTCTGAGCCTCCACACACTCGATCCACTACCAACTTATCACCTTCGTATTCCAACTCAAACAAACCCCAACTTTCAATTTCAAAAAAAAGACAACCAGAAACACAACTTAACACAAAACCCCTTTCCGTCGCCCGTCCGAATCTCCACCATTAAACCTTTTTTTTCTCAAACTTAAAAGATCCAGATTCGGAACCAGAATAGTGAGATGAAGAGAGAAATTCTTCTTGAACCAGATATGAAAAATCAAACCTGACTGAGCGAGAAAAGAAATTAGATGTGCGGAGTGAAGATCGTGTTTCGCGTCACATCGCTGTTGTTCTACTACATTTCAGTTTTTTTTTCAAAATAAACTTGGAAGTCCATCTTTTGTGACCCTGTTTGAAGGAATCGAAGTCAGGTGAATGGATGCGAGAGGGTCGAACAAATCGATTGAAGATTGAGAAGGTTGGGTCGAAACGGATCGCGTTCTTATCCCTTGTATCATCGTGAAATTCGTTTCCCCTCTTTCAATCTCGTTGATTTGATTTTGTCCTATCTCTATGGTATAGTCTGTTAACGCTGATTTTCTTAAACCTCCCCCCATTTGTTTTTTCTTCTTAACGTTTTTGGCTGGTGGAATGATGGGCTTGATTTCAAGCCCATATGATTTCTGCACACCTTTACTCAAACAAACCCCTCTCTTTCTTTTTAAAATATATGTAAATATATTATATTTTGCTAAGTTGTATACATATTTTATATATGTTTTTGTTATTTCTTTTAGAAAAGGTTTTATTAATTTTCCTTTGATAACCTTTTTGTATTTTATATTTAGAAATTTATAGCTTTTAAAGTTGTTTTTGTTCTTTTTTTTCATTTATTATTGGGCATTTTGTCCCATTTTATTCGTTTTGGTCGATGACGAGACCTCCGTAATTCATTACCAGTCAAATTATTGATAGGTAATGTTGGATCTGAGACCACCTATTTTCTCTTTTCGTCACTTGTCCCGACTTGATTCAAAAACTTTGTCAAACAATTTTCACAATCAAATTCTCTTTGTATTGAATTAAAAGAGGGGATTAAGTGTAGACTTTCTTCCTCTCCGAGTGTTGGGATGCCCACTGTAGTGAGGGTGGTTCTGACACTCGTTTTTTTTCAATACGAAGACGCTTCCCGTCCATGTTCGAATCTCATCTCCTTAAAATCATTTCTTTGTGTTGAGCTAAAAGAGGATTGGGTGTAGACCCCTTTTTCTTCGAGCGTAGGGATGCCCACTGTAGTGAGGGTGGTCTCGATGCTCGTCTGTCGACACAGAGGCGCTTCCAACATTTCCTCGTAAAACCTCGGTCTCGTACTGAGTTTACTTTCCATAATAATTTATTTTCTCTTTGTATTGAATTAAATGAGAGGATTAGGTGTAGACCTCTTCCTCTCCGAATGTTGGGATGCCCACTGTAGTGAGGGAGGTCTTGATATTCGTCTTTCAATACGAAGACGCGCCTCCACCACCTCTCCCTCCTTAACTTTATTCAGTAACCTTTCTCACCTCAAACCTCGGTCCCGTACTGAGTGCTTTTTCAAATCATTCTCTTAACAAAAACTTGAATGGTCGTGGAGTGGTTAGGCGTAGGCCTTCTCCTATCCCGAGTGTTGACGTTTACCGTAGGGTTCTCTGTCGCAAAACACTTACCATTCAAAGCCAAAAACACTTTAATAAGAGAATGAAGTTCTTTTTGTGTTGAACTAAAAAGAGAGGATTAGGTGTAGACCTCTTCCTCTCCGAGTGTCAGGATACTCACTGTAGTGTGTGTGGTCTTGATACTCGTCTTTCAATACGAAGACGCCTCGTTCGCCACACCCTTTTTTATAACAAAAACTTTGAGATCACGAATTGGGTACTACCCGTAGGGGTTACTATCCGAGGACCTGTCTCGCCCCTTAAAAAAACAATCCAATCAATCAAACGTGACTTCTTGCCCCGCGTGGCGAAAACTAATCAATCTTTCAAAAGGGTATGCTACGACCGTTCTACCGCAAACAGGTAACGCCTAAGTCTCCGACGAGCGAGCAGCAAAACACCTAACTGCTAGAATGCGCACGATAGCATCATCCATAAAAAACATCAACACACCGTAGGCCGAACTACGGCTGCTCTGATTCTTTACTTTCTCAAGTAAAGATACGTAGGCACAAGGGCCACAATCCTTGCCGAGCACATCCCCCCCCTATATCCGTAGTTTCCCGGACTACGTCGACTCTGACTTTCTCATATCTTTTGAGAATACGTAGGCCTAGGACCGCGAAGTCCTACCGAGTCTGTTCTTTTTTTTCTTTTCTTCCCCGTTCTCTCTTTTCTCCTAACTTTCTTGTTTCAAACCCTACTTTTACCCAGTGGAATTTTCTTCTTATAGCATAATGTTTAAGCAAATATATCACACATGCGACAAACAAATGGTTCCCATCGAGTACGATGGATGCGAGGGGTGCTAATACCTTCCCCTCGCATAACCGGCTTCCGAACCTGTTCTTGGTTGCGAGACCATCTTATCCATTTTCTTTCTTAAGGTTTTCTCGATATTTTCCTTTCCCCTCATGGGATAAATAAAGTTCGGTGGCGACTCTTCTGTCCTTCCTTTTCGCCTCCCCGTCGTTGCGCGATGCATTTTTCGAGTAGCGACAAACACAACCATAAACTTGTCTAAATAAGGATGGAAAATTCTGTCCATATACTCCATAAATACACATGATGCATTAGTCACACCAAATGGCATCACGAAATACTCATAATGTCCATACCTTGTTTTAAAAGCAGTCTTCTGAATATCTTCAGTCTTCACACGAATCTGATGATACCTAGATCTCAAATCTATCTTACTGAATAACTTGCAACAACCAACTGATCCATCAAATCATCAATCCCTGGAAGTGGATACTTATTCTTGATAGTCACCTTGTTCAATAGTCTATAATCCATACAAAGCCTCATAGAACCTTCTTTCTTCTTAACTAACAAAATTGGTGCACCCCACAGTGACACACTCGGACAAAAGAATCTCTCCTCAAGTTGATTCTTCAACTTCTTCGATTCCGGTGTGGACATACGATATGGATCCATGGCTACCAAACTAGTTCCAGGAACTAGGTCGGTCGTAAACTCCACTTCACATTCTGGTGGTAAATCATTTATCTCATCAGGAAAACTTTCGGATAATCACAAATAATTGGCACACCACCAACTTCCCCACTTCATTAACAATAAAAGTTCCCATCAAAATAAACATCTCAGCACCATCCTGCACCAACTCACCAAAATGATATGTAATCACTTAGCTTAACTCAATAATTCACTACACATGCCATCTAAGCTTGCAAAACACGTCTATCCCATCCAACATGACCCCATCTACTATCAACAAGAGATTACAGTTGATCAGTTCCTCAATTTGTCAATAGACATCCGAAAATCATGATGGGGCATAAACCATCTTTACCAAACTATAAGAGCGTTCATCGACACACTGAGCCACTACTCCACACTTGAAGCATCTCGAAGAAGCACAAGCTTCTCCCTCACTTGCTTCATTCCCACTTCTACAGACAAAGGTTAGAAAACAAACGTGTACCGACAGTGTTTTCACACACATGTCGCATAGTAGGGAACAAATAACATTAGACAACTTGGTCGGACAGACCGACCTGCTCTGATACCACTAATGTAACACCCTTTTCTACCCCACGAATATTATGGCAAAATAATCGAATTCATCAGAGTAAAATTTTAAACGCTATAAAATCACCTCAAAGGGCGTACATTTCTCAATAAATTCAAATCAAGGTCAATGCTCCGTAAGCAACGGGATTTCTCAAATATACTCAAAAGTGCTCAAATGGCAGCGGAACTCAAAAAGGTGATAATCCAAAGTTTTCCTTGCGTCGCAAGGCAATCAACACAACAAAACTCAATAAAATATAGTTTGACTCAAAGACCCCAACCCGATGTTACACTATCCGAGCAAGACCCTCTAAGTCAACCACGATGGCCAACGACCCAAAAACTTCAAAAGTCCTCGACAGCATCCACGACTAAACCTGGTCATCTGCACGTTATCCACGTGGAGACAACATTCAAATAGGCAGGGTGAGTAAAACGATTCATAATAATCAATACAGGAATCAATATATAAATGGCGTCATTTTCATATTTAACATCATCATAATCATCAAGGAACATTAAAGGCCACAACATTATAAATTACATCAAAATATCACATAAATGTAAATGCAACAAGACTCATGCATGTGGTACCAATCAACATAATTCGATGGACACTGGGCCATCAATCCTCCATAGATCCACAACAGTAGGATCGATTCTACTCGAGAACCAGAGCACAACAAAATACCTCACATCCGCATAATAGGACTGAAGCCACAAAAATCAAGGTCCTGAACCGAAGTCCAGATGCATATGAATGCATGATGCACACGTCAATATCATCCTCATAATAAACTCATTAGGTGCATCATCATTCATCAAAATTATCATAATAATCATGTCATCATATAATCATCAAAATTCATGGAATCAACATCATAACTCATCATCATTACTCATAGGAATCATCATACAATCATGTAATAATCACATGGGAATCATAGTCATACTCATGGTAATTCATCAAAGAAATCACAACATCTAAACATTAAGACATCACTGCATAAGATCAGAATTCACGAAACTCTGCTACGTTCACTAGCAAGTTCACTGTGCGAATTTGGGGTGAATGTTCGTCGTGCGAACTCGCGATTACAGCAAATCGCTGTTACGCACCAGCACCAACACCAGACCGAAAATATATACTATTTCCTTCCCCAATGCCCTAAAAATATCCCTAAATCATTCTTAAGGTATTACGGCGATAAAGGCACAAAATCTATGACTTATTAGGCGAACCCCGTATCATATTTACGCCTCCAATTCCGATAATTTCTTACAACTACACCACAATGATTAAAGGTCTCACAAATACTTACCCTACAGGGCTAAACAATCTCAACAACAAATTTTTGGCCACGAAGGCCTAATTTCCTTTAGTCTCAAATCAGCCTCAAACCCCTTAAACCTTTAAATCAGATTTAAATATATTGAATCACATATTGAAAACAATGAAGGCAATACTCCCCCCCCCCCCATACCTTAATTTCTGACTCTAAGCCTTTCTCCTTGATTCTTGGAAACCTTGCGAAGCTTTTGCCTCAATCTTCTTCCTCAGAGCTCTGACCTCTATTTCTTCCCTTTTCACGGCCTAACAAGAATGAATCATAATTCCCTCAAAATTCCTTTTTGTTAAACCTAACTTTGGGCCTTAAAATTGGGCTTTCCAACTTCACCCTCACTAACTCCTCCTCAAATGTCCATTTTACCCTTAATTCACTTATATTTATTTAAATTAATAATAATACCAATATATTCATATTATATACTATTATTTAAATAAATAACTCAAAATCCATAATTCCCAATATTCACACCAACCACCGAAAATCACCAAAAATGCGAATATTCATATTTAAAAAAATTAAATAAATATTCCAAGAATTTAGGGTGTTATACAGCTCGTGCAGAAAATTTGCGAGGCACGTCAAGCTCTGGGAGAGATTCCACAAGCAAGGGAGGAATAACAATTTCTGTTGCAGCCTTAGGCATATGATTGCCTTCCTTCTTAACATGTTTCTCATGACTTCCATGATCAGTGATCGCGACTTTCTATGTCTAATACAACTAACTGCAAGTGCACAGTCTATCGCGTAGTAATAAAAGATATCGATCCCACAGGGACTCGTAATCAAACTAGTGTTCTCGGGAGTTACTATGTTTAGCTAGGTAGAATATGTTTTAAGGGAATAAGATTGTCACTAAGAGGGGAAACTAAGATTACTATTTAGATTTTAATTAATTGAATCGATACGTAGTAGTTATGTTCTTCAGGGATTTGATAAGTTACTAGTGTATGAAATAGTTTTCGCAGTTTACTTAAGCAGAAAGTGGAGATTTGAAGACTCTCGTCTCACGATGGTTATTGACGCTAATCATAATCCTAAGGGCCTAACGTACACTTTCGTGTTCCGTTCGGGGTTAAAACTACTTTTTGGAAATCTCTAAGTTCTAATTAGTTTTAAAGTGCTTTCGCTGTTATTAAAACGAATGCCTAGCGTTTACTATCTGACCTTACCGCAGCTTTCGCTTGTTGGTTCGTATCTTAATTAATTTCCCACTTTCGTGGCAAAACTACTTTAAAACAAGTTCTCGCTTTCGCGACGAAGTTTATTTCGTAAATCAATTTTTAAACACTTAGACCATAAGTTATTTTTGTGAAAAGAAAGTTTTCAAACAAGAGTTATCAAATCCCATCCGAATTATTACTACATATCGATTACCTAAGTTTAGCTAGACATGGAATTTGGAAAAACAAAATATAAATAATAATAATAAATAATAAATTGCATTATGATAAAATAAGAGTCGATCAAAATGAAAACCTGTAAATAATGCCAATTGGCCTTTGGGCAGATCCTCCACAGATGTTGGCAGGATTCTGTCTTTAGTTCCAATTCGATCGTAAGGTGCAGTAACAAATACAGTAGAGCGGAAATGGGATGAGTAGAATGGAAAGGGAAATAAAGGAAAGGGATACAATTGAAACTGGAGAAATGGATACAAATAATAAAAAGGCTGGAAATTAAATTTGCTCTTGAAAATAAATTTGGGCAGCACTTCGTGGTATGAATGCAGCTCCCTTTTTGAAGTCCCCTGCTTCCCTTTTTATAGAGGTGGAATTCCAACGGTTACCTCTGAGGATGATGGACCTTGAGGCAGATAATTTAGGGAGTAGTGGACCATTTAATGGGAATTGGAACTGCTCTTTTGACGTGTATTCTGAGTGGGGCGTTTTTGCCTGCATGACGGTCGTCACAAGGTGTGACGGTCGTCACCCGTGTGACGGTCGTCATGCTTCTGTGACGGTCGTCACATCAGCAAAAACTGCCTGCTGTGCTTTTCATTGTGTTTTCACTCCTTTTTCGTCCATATTTCATCTGTGATTGCTTCTTTTCTTCATGTTGCCTTGTTTAGACGTGATCGTTGAATACCTGCAAAAACATCAGACAAATACATGGAAATAACCCGAAATTGGATCGAAAACGGTTAGCTTTTAGTTGGATTATGCATGAAAATATCTATACGATTTCGTGTTATCAAACTCCCCTAAGCTTGAATCTTTGCTTGTCCTTAAGTAAAACGTGGAAAAGTCGGCAAGCACGAGGCTGCTTCTTCGTCCGCAGAGTTTGGAAAAACCGGGATTCTTGGTAGGAACAAGACGAGTATCACGACGACACTGGACTACAAGTCTCCGGAGGTCTCCCTTTTATGCAAATCGGTCTCAGTCATGCTACCGTATCTTGGTGTCAAGGTTCTCGTGGCAAGTTCACCCTGTTTGTTCTAGCGCAATCACATTAAGCCCGTTGTCCGCACACTCTCATGGCAAGTCGACCTGTTAGTGAATATGATCTCGTTTTTGTTTTTGATCTTCTTCATTGATCATAATTTGGTGTCCTTGATTTTTCAATGGGTTTTTCGTGCCGTTGGGCTAAATGCTCGGGCGAGGAGCACCTAACTTAGAAGGAAACGAATCTTATATTCTTGGGCTTTTTAGCTCTCTTTTCATGGTTTTTCATCTTTTTGGAGATCATACACTTATTTGCATCGGTCGCTCGCTTAGAAGTGTTTTTAGGATGGTGCTGACTGCTAGTATAAACTACTTGGGGTTGAGTTTGCGTAGACACTTGAGACTTTGGTACACGTAGGTGGTGAAACCGACTCGCATAAACTAGAGATCTAAGGTGTCTGGACGATAATGGTTTTGTTAGAACTGTCGTTTCCTCGGAGTTTCAAAGCTCAGTTTGAACTCAGGCGCATTCTCGTGGTGCTTTTGGTTTTGAGGAACACACGAAAGTTTTTGTTTTCGTCGAAAAATGTGGGGATTGTTTGCGTAACGTGAAAATTATATAGACGAGCTTTATTTGCTAGAAATAGAAAGTGTAAAAATGGAACTTACTAAAATTCGAAAGTGCAGTGAAATGGAAATACAGTAAATAAGGGAAGTTCTGAATACAGTGGAAATAAGGCTCCGCTCCCACACTATCTCGATCAGTGTCCTCACTGATTCTTGAAGCATGCGAGAGGGAGATACAACTGAAAATGAAAATACAAAATACTGGAATATAGTAAACAATAAAGGGAAAAAATAAAAATCTAGTCCCAGGGCCTGTCACGTCCACGCTGGCGTCCTCTGGCTCTAGCAAGGGCGACTCTATCCTCATAGCTCATGGCTCCAGTGTGGTAAACCGTGTCGCGGAGTCCTTCGACCTGCAGGGTCAGATTCGCTAGACTCTCAGTGATCGTAGCTTGGCCGGTGTGAAGTTGTTGCATTTGAGTCAGGTGCCAAGCTTCGAACTGGTCGGCTTGCTGGTTCTGCTGCTGCAGCATCGTGAGTATCTGTGCCTGCTGGTCTAGGGAGCGACGGAGGTCCTCTTCGGTGTAATCGGGCACAGGATGGTGACGGCGGCGGCGGGATGATGTACCTACTGGTGGAGGAGGCTGTGATGCCTCTGGCTGCTCGGACCTGTCCAACTCAGCTTAGATTTCATCTTCGGAATCATGTGTGGGGTCCTGAGTAGGAACAGCGGCAGCAGGAGGGGCAGTGAGGTCGAACAACCAGTTGGTACGGTCCTCAGGATGGATGCGGGTGCGGGACGGAAGGATGATGCTTCTGACGGTCTTGCCACGCACAACCGGATGATATTTCCCGTCAGCTCGGGAGCGGATGAGATGGGAGGCCCTGCAGTGATCAGTGTCGAGGAACACCGAGGGGATGGACTGGAGGTGCTGGAGGCGGTCGCCAAGGTTCAGCCCAAGTGCAATCGCCGTGACAATCCCGCCAAAGTAGAATGGCTTCGAGCCACGGTTGCAGTTGGCCTGAATGTGGGCCAGCAGGAACGGGGCAGCATTGACCGGTTCGTTGTTGAAGACGCAATGCAAAAAGAAGAGCTCCTTGGAGTTCACTTTGTGGTTGCTGTCTCTGGCGAAGATGATGTTGCTCAACACCCTGTGAAAGTACCTGATGGCGGGGTTATGGATGTGAGTGGCGTGAAGGGAGTCCCAGCCATCGGCATTTAGGCCGGTCAACTGATACCACAGCGCGAAGGCGTCGTGCTGGAACTGGTCAGTGATGCGGCGGTGAGCATTGTCGCCGCGGGGTAACTGTAGGATGCCGGCAATCTGGTTTTGGTGCAGCTGATAGTTAACGCCAAACATCCGGAAACAAGCGGCACCTGAGTGCTGGTTGAGTTCGCCGCTGCTGGTGATGTAGGAGAACGAACTCAAGAACTCAAGGGTGAGCTGTTCGTAGGTCGGTTGGGGGTTGGAGCAGAGGTTCCAGATGCCTGCTCGTTGAAGCATCCAGGTGACACCTTCGAGGAGTCTGAGCTCCGTAAGTGATGGAAGGTGCGGGTAGTGAGTTGGCTGGAGAGACCTCTGATGAAATGCATTGTACTGTGCTTGTTGTCTCTCGCCTAACTCGCCCTCAGGGAAGGAAATGTTGTTGATGTCTGCGTTTCCCGCCATTGTTGAAGATGGAGAGGTTTCGGAGGTTTTGGGGTTTTTCGGCAGAGATGGAAATGTGACAGAACAGTGGTTTGGGGGTTGAATTTGGAGTTGGGGTTTATAGTTTAAATGGAGAGGATGAAAATCGTAGTGGGGTATGGATGTTGGAAGTTTGAAAGTGGTAATGGGGGGAGTGGAAGGTTACACGACCTCTATTATACCAGATTGCAGTTCTGGGCTGCGTGACGGTCGTCACAAAGGTGTGACGGTCGTCACCCGTGCGACGCTCGTCATGGGGCTGTGACGGTCGTCACAGCAGCAAAATCTGCAGAATGCAGAATTTTGCTCTGAGGGCGTATTCGGGGTGATTTTAAAGCCTAGTATTGCTACGGTGATGTAATATAGTATCCAGCAATCAATAAATAATGCGAAACAGAATAATTGAACAAAACTAGAATTGAAATAACATAAAATTGAAACAATTGTATGTAGTACATAATGAAACGAACAATGCGAAAATTCCAAATGAGTAAATTAAACTAAACTAGACTAGACTGAACTGAAACTACTGCTACGAGCTAATAACTAATCTTTCCGTGCCTTCAACTCATCAAATTTCTGTGAATAGTAGTTGAGTTGGTCGCAGACTAGATCCATGAAGCCTACCAGGTCACTGTGCACGCTTGCGATATCAGCTTTTACATTCGTCAGAGCTCTATCGATGTCGTTCAATCTGAGTAACACGGTATCCATTTTGTTGGTTGTTTCCTCAGGGATAGGCTCAGGATAAGTATTGTAGTGTGGAGGAGTCATAGGGTCTACTTCATTTTCAGAGGCGGCGTCCTCAAAGTACATGTAATCGTGTGCCTCAGAAATGTGGTCACTGTCATACATATAGTTCTGGGGTGTTGACTGTGGTGAAGGAGGTCCCATAGGCTCATCCAATTCATAAAGCCAATTATCCTTGTTGTGGATGCTTGTCATCAGATGATTAGGCAGTGTGAATAGTTGTACTGGTTTTTCGTTAATAAGGTACTCATACGATCCAGGTCCCATATTCCCTAAGATGCGCCTGTTAAAGCAGAATTGTATGTTCATGGGTCTGATGGTACCAAAACGAGTGCTGGCATTTAGATGGAATCTAAGGCCAAGCTCGTGGGCTATCATTGTTACTAGTCCTCCTATAAGAATAGGTGTCTGAGGTTCCAGCGTGAGGCGTTTGAAGGATCTCATCATGAAAGGCACTGCATTTACTGTCCGACCCTGAGAAGCACAGAGCATGATGAATAACTCTTCCTTAGACACTGTGGTAATATTTTCTTCTTTTCCAAACAAGGTGTGGGCTAGTATCTTATGGAAGTATCTAAAGGCTGGGTTATGAATGTCATCATTGTACCTTCTGTCTGGTTCAGAGTGATAGTCGCCTGTTATTCTACCCCAAAAGTGCTCAAGTTGCAAATCAATATCGTCATCTTCTGCACTGATGAACACATGCGGTCCGCTAGGGAATCCTAGGAGGTTAGCTAGTGACATCCGGCTATGAGTTTGGTCCATTCCAAACAATCTGAAGGTAATCAACTCTGAGCGGGTTCCAAAGCCATAGTTGGGTGTGTATCTGAAAGAGCTGAGGAATTCATAGGTAAGATCCTTGTAGGTAGCGAAACGTGTTTTCAGAGCAGTGTTCTCCCAACCCAGTTGATTGAACAGGTATTGAATGCTATCTGTGATCCCTAGTTTATCCATAGTAGCCTTGTCATAATACAGCGTTAAGGCGAATTCTCTTTCGGCCAGTGCTGCAAATCTTGCCTTTTGGGCGAGTCCTTTGAAGTGAACCTTTGTGAAATCGTACTCGGCCATATTCGCAGGTAATTCGGAGAAAATAGAAGAAATGTTTTGAAGGCTTTAAAAATCCTGAAAAGTTTGAAACAAGAAATTTGAAGTCAGGATTTTTAGAAACGAAAAATGGTAGAAACAAAAGGTAAAAGAGAAAAAAAAAATAAAATAAGAATAAAAGTACGAAAATGAACAAAAGTAGAAAGTAGTAGTAATTTTAGGATTTTTGCTGGATTTTTCAAAGTAGAATTTTAAAGAAAAATGAAATGCAATAACGAGGGAAATTTGGGTTGCCTCCCAATAAGCGCTGTTTTTAACGTCTAAAGCCTGACGATAGCTTGGTGAGAAGCTATTCTGGTGTTTGAGCCGGAAGTTCGAGCAATGTTATATTGCTAACTTGAGGACTGTTGTCGTTCTTATTGTAATGTTTTAGACGTTGCCCGTTTACGATAAACGGTGCATTCGTCTTGTCGATAATTTCAACAGCTCCACTCTGAAGTACTTTAGTCACTTCATAGGGTCCAAACCACCTAGATTTTAGTTTTCCTGGGAAGAGTTTTAATCGTGAATTAAAAAGAAATACGATGTCTCCCACACTGAATTGTTTCCTGATTGAACGTTTATCATGCCACCTTTTAGTTCGTTCTTTGTAGATACGGGCATTTTCGTAAGCGTCTAATCGAAGTTCTTCCAACTCGTGTAGGTTCAAGATTCGCTTTTCTCCTGCCTCGGTGTAGTTGAAGTTGAGTGTCTTAATGGCCCAGAAGGCCTTGTGCTCTAACTCTACAGGGAGATGGCAGGATTTACCGTAAACTAATTTATAGGGGGTAGTACCTATGGGTGTCTTAAATGCGGTCCTATAAGCCCATAAAGCTTCTTGTAGCTTCGATGACCAGTCTCTCCTTGAGGTAGCGACAGTCTTTTCCAAGATCTGTTTTATTTCTCTGTTCGAGACCTCTACTTGTCCGCTAGTTTGCGGATGATAAGGTGTAGCTACTCGGTGTTTGACTCCATATCTAGAGAGAAGTTTATCGAATATTCGTGATATGAAGTGAGATCCTCCGTCACTAATGACGAGTCTGGGTACACCGAATCTAGGAAAGATGGTGTTCTTGAAGAGTTTGATTACTACTCGTGCGTCATTTGTTGGAGCAGCTATGGCTTCTATCCATTTAGACACGTAATCGACAGCGACGAGTATGTAGTTATTTCCAAAAGAAGGAGGGAAAGGTCCCATGAAATCTATTCCCCAGACGTCGAAGACTTCTACCTCTAAGATTCCTTTCTGAGGCATTTCATCGTGTCGTGAGATGTTGCCAGTTCGTTGGCATCTATCGCACTTTTGCACAGCGATGTAAACGTCTTTCCAGAGATTAGGCCAGAATAGGCCAGCTTGGAGAATCTTAGCGCACGTCTTGGATGTACTAGCATGACCACCATATGGTGCTGAGTGGCATTGGGAAATAATATTTTCTATTTCTTCCTCTGGGACACAGCGACGGTATATGTTGTCGGCCCCTCTCTTGAAGAGTAGGGGTTCGTCCCAATAATAGTGTTTCAGATCGTGGAAGAATTTCTTCTTTTGCTGATAAGTAAGATCTGGTGGAAGCACGCCCGCAGCGAGGTAATTAACGATGTCAGCATACCAAGGTAATGTGACTTGGGCATAGACGGCTTCTACGGCTTTTTCGAATTCTGGATCTTCTGAGATTGAGTTGGGTGTGTCACTTTCTAATTTGGCTATCAGACGTTCGTACGGGAAATCGTCATTTATCGGTACTGGCTCGTGTCTGATGCCTTCTATTCGGGATAAGTGATCCGCAACAACGTTCTCGGTTCCTTTCTTATCTTTGATTTCTAAGTCAAACTCTTGTAATAGCAGGATCCATCTCAATAGTCTTGGTTTGGCATCCTTTTTGCTTATGAGGTACCTTATGGCAGTGTGGTCTGTGTATATTATAATTTTTGCTCCTACTAAGTAGGAACGGAATTTGTCAAGCGCAAATATAACTGCTAGAAGTTCCTTTTCTGTGGTAGCGTAGTTCATTTGGGCAGGATCTAAGGTTCTACTGGCGTAGTAGATGGCATGAAGCTTCTTGTCCTTCCTTTGTCCTAGAACTGCGCCTACAGCGTAATCACTCGCGTCGCACATGATTTCAAACGGTAGTCTCCAATCTGGCGGTTGCATGATTGGTGCGGTGATAAGGGCTGATTTCAATGTTTCGAATGCTTTTAAACAGTCGTCGTTGAAGACGAACTCAGCATCCTTCATTAACAGGCCGGTCAGGGGTTTTGTGATTTTCGAGAAATCTTTTATAAATCTTCTGTAGAAACCGGCATGTCCTAGAAAACTCCGTATTTCTCGTACGGATTTTGGAGGTTGGAGATCTTTTATAATCTCTATTTTGGCTTTGTCTACCTCAATCCCTCTATCTGATATGACGTGTCCTAGAACTATTCCTTGTCGGACCATAAAATGGCATTTCTCCCAATTTAGGACGAAGTTTACTTTTACGCAATGTTCTAGTACCATTTCTAAGTTTTGTAAGCATCCTTCGAAACTTTGTCCACATACCGAGAAATCGTCCATAAACACTTCCATAATGTCGTCTATGAAATCTGCAAAGATTGCCATCATGCATCTTTGGAAGGTTGCTGGAGCGTTACAGAGTCCGAACGACATTCGGCGGTAAGCAAAAGTACCGTAAGGACAGGTGAATGTAGTCTTTTCTTGGTCATCAGGATGGATGGGAATTTGGAAGAATCCTGAGTAACCGTCTAGATAGCAGAAATATGAATGTTTGGCTAATCTTTCCAACATTTGGTCTATGAAGGGTAGTGGGAAGTGGTCTCTGCGCGTAGCCTTGTTAAGCTTCCTATAATCAATACACATCCTACTTCCAGTCACGACTCTTTTTGTTATCGATTCGCCTTTTTCGTTTTTAACTACTGTGACTCCTCCTTTCTTTGGTACGACATGAACTGGGCTAACCCATTCACTATCGGAGATCGGATAGATGATTCCTGCATCTAGTAATTTCTTTACTTCATATCTGACTACAGTGCTTAGGATGGGGTTTAGTCTTCTCTGATGCTCTCGAGAGGTTTTAGAGTCTTCCTCTATTGTAATTCGATGCATACAGATCGAAGGGCTTATACCTTTTAGATCGCTTATGTTATAGCCTAACGCGGTGGGGTACTTCTTTAGGACTTCTAATAACTTTTCGGTTTCTGGTTGTCCTAAGTCGGCGTTGACTATCACTGGTCTTTTTAGTTCATCGTCTAGAAATTCATATCTGAGGTTTTTGGGTAGAGTTTTAAGCTCTAAAGATGGGTTCTTCGGACCTGGCATATGATTTGGTGTCAGTGCTAAGCTTTCGTTTAGGCTGTCGTCTTTATACGGTTTACGCCAATTGTCGTCTTCAGAAATGTCGGGCATTTGAATCTTTATTATTTCTGAATACGTGGTCTCCTCATTTTCAAGTTCTCTTATGCATTCGTCAATTTCATCTACTAGATAGCAGGTATCGTCTATTGCTGGTGCTTGTAAGAACTTGGTGAGAATGAACTCTATCTTTTCTTCTCCTACTTCGAATGTTAGCCTTCCTTTCTTCACGTCTATAATCGCTCCGGCTGTAGCTAGGAATGGTCTTCCTAAGATAATTGGAGTTACAGTGTCCTCCTTGATGTCCATGATTATGAAGTCGGTTGGAATGTAGAATTGTCCTATGCGTACTGGAACGTTTTCCAGTATTCCGACTGGGTATTTTACTGATCTGTCAGCTAATTGTACGGACATTTTGGTTGGTCTGAGGTCTTCCATATTCAGCTTTTTGCATATAGTTAAGGGCATAACACTAATAATGGCGCCTAAATCGCATAGAGCTTTATCTATTACGAACTTTCCTATGACACAGGGTATGGAGAAACTACCTGGGTCTTTTAATTTAGGAGGCATGCGGTTTTGAATAATAGCGCTACACTCTGCAGTGAGTGTAACTGTTTCGTTATCCTCGATCTTTCTCTTATTCGACAGGATCTCTTTGAGAAATTTGGCGTATGACGGCATTTGAGTTATTGCTTCTGTAAAAGGAATAGTAATATTCAGCTGTTTAAGGAGCTCTACAAATTTCTTAAACTGTCCTGAAGTTTTAGAGTTTATTAGTCTTTGCGGATAAGGGATATGTGGTTTATATGGCGCTGGAGGTGCTCGAGTTTTTTCACTTACGGTATCCTCCTTCTCGTTGTCTTCCTTCTTTTCTAACTCAGATTCCTTTTCTTCTTGTTCAGTCGGTTTCTGTTGCATGGCTGAGTTTTCGGTCCTCGGATCGATCGGTTCGTCCAATTCTTTTCCACTTCTTAGTATTACAGCATTTGCTTGGCCTTTGGGATTCTATTCGGGTTGTCCAGGAAATGTGCCAGCAGGTGCGGCAGCAGATGCTTGCTGTTGAGCCACTTGTGATATCTGAGTTTCTAACATTTTGTTGTGGGTGGCTAAAGTGTCTACTTTTCCTGTCAACTGTTTAATTTGCTCGCTAGTATGTATGTTTTGATTCAGGAATTCTTTGTTCGTTTGAGCTTGAGTAGCTATGAACTTTTCCATCATCATTTTGAGGTTTGATTTCCTAGGTGCATTCTGAGCAGCTGGTTTTTGATATCCTTGCGGAGCAGTAGGCATTTGCAATGCATTTTCGCTTTTGTAAGAAAAGTTTGGATGATTTCGCCAACCTGGGTTGTATGTATTTGCGTAGGGATTTCCTTGAGCATAATTTACCTGGTTTGGCGGGATTCCGGCTAGCAATGGGCATTCGGGTGCATTATGAGTGGTACTTCCGCATAACTCGCAATTTGGAGTTACTGCAGCGACAGTTGCAGTGGGGTTAACGGTCAGACTATCGATCTTTTGTGCTAGAGCATCTACTTTTGCATTGAACTTTTCAAGGCTGCTGATTTCGTACATCCCACCTTTCGCTGAGGTTTTCTCATTTGGAGTGCGTTCACCTCCCCATTGGCAATGGTTTTGTGACATGTTTTCTATCAATTGATAGGCTTCATCGTATGGCTTATCCATAAGTGCACCGCCCGCGGCAGCGTCTATGGTTAATCTAGTATTGTATAGAAGCCCATTATAGAAAGTATGGATTGTCACCCAGTCTTCTAGACCATGGTGATGACATGTTCTCATCATATCTTTGAATCGTTCCCATGCTTCGTAAAGAGATTCAATATCTTTCTGTCGAAATCCGTTGATTTGAGCTCTAAGCATAGCAGTTTTGCTTGGTGGAAAATATCTCGCTAAGAAGACGTTCTTCAATTGCTCCCACGTTGTAACGGAGTTGGATGGTAACGATTGTAACCATGTCCACGCTCTGTCTCTAAGAGAGAATGGGAAAAGACGAAGTCTTATCGCGTCTGGAGTTACTCCATTTGCTTTCACTGTGTCTGCGTATTGTACAAACTTCGTTAGATGTTCGTTCGGATCCTCAGTTGCGTTTCCTGAGAATTGGTTTTGTTGTACAGCCGACAGCAACGATGGTTTCAGCTCAAAATCATTTCGGGTAATAGCTGGGGCAGCAATGCTACTTCTAGGCTCCATCTGAGATGGTGTAGCGTATGCCTTCAGCGGTTTGTTCAGAGGTCCTTCAGCCATCGTTGGTTCTTCTTCGGATTTGGGAATGGGAGTGAGAGGATCAGGAATGTTATGTTTGAGTTGGTACTCAATGATTCGGCTTCTTAGATGTAAGAAGCGCTCTAGTTCTGCGACTGAAGGTTTCAAGATGTCGCTTTGTGGGCGATCACTTGGCATACAATCGACAGCACTAGTAAAGGAAAAATGAAAATTGTTTACCTAGTCTATACGGCGTAACAGAAGGTTACACTATTGACTAAACGGGTCCCCGGCAACGGCGCCAAAAACTTGATCGCGACTTTCTATGTCTAATACAACTAACTGCAAGTGCACAGTCTATCGCGTAGTAATAAAAGATATCGATCCCACAGGGACTCGTAATCAAACTAGTGTTCTCGGGAGTTACTATGTTTAGCTAGGTAGAATATGTTTTAAGGGAATAAGATTGTCACTAAGAGGGGAAACTAAGATTACTATTTAGATTTTAATTAATTGAATCGATACGTAGTAGTTATGTTCTTCAGGGATTTGATAAGTTACTAGTGTATGAAATAGTTTTCGCAGTTTACTTAAGCAGAAAGTGGAGATTTGAAGACTCTCGTCTCACGATGGTTATTGACGCTAATCATAATCCTAAGGGCCTAACGTACACTTTCGTGTTCCGTTCGGGGTTAAAACTACTTTTTGGAAATCTCTAAGTTCTAATTAGTTTTAAAGTGCTTTCGCTGTTATTAAAACGAATGCCTAGCGTTTACTATCTGACCTTACCGCAGCTTTCGCTTGTTGGTTCGTATCTTAATTAATTTCCCACTTTCGTGGCAAAACTACTTTAAAACAAGTTCTCGCTTTCGCGACGAAGTTTATTTCGTAAATCAATTTTTAAACACTTAGACCATAAGTTATTTTTGTGAAAAGAAAGTTTTCAAACAAGAGTTATCAAATCCCATCCGAATTATTACTACATATCGATTACCTAAGTTTAGCTAGACATGGAATTTGGAAAAACAAAATATAAATAATAATAATAAATAATAAATTGCATTATGATAAAATAAGAGTCGATCAAAATGAAAACCTGTAAATAATGCCAATTGGCCTTTGGGCAGATCCTCCACAGATGTTGGCAGGATTCTGTCTTTAGTTCCAATTCGATCGTAAGGTGCAGTAACAAATACAGTAGAGCGGAAATGGGATGAGTAGAATGGAAAGGGAAATAAAGGAAAGGGATACAATTGAAACTGGAGAAATGGATACAAATAATAAAAAGGCTGGAAATTAAATTTGCTCTTGAAAATAAATTTGGGCAGCACTTCGTGGTATGAATGCAGCTCCCTTTTTGAAGTCCCCTGCTTCCCTTTTTATAGAGGTGGAATTCCAACGGTTACCTCTGAGGATGATGGACCTTGAGGCAGATAATTTAGGGAGTAGTGGACCATTTAATGGGAATTGGAACTGCTCTTTTGACGTGTATTCTGAGTGGGGCGTTTTTGCCTGCATGACGGTCGTCACAAGGTGTGACGGTCGTCACCCGTGTGACGGTCGTCATGCTTCTGTGACGGTCGTCACATCAGCAAAAACTGCCTGCTGTGCTTTTCATTGTGTTTTCACTCCTTTTTCGTCCATATTTCATCTGTGATTGCTTCTTTTCTTCATGTTGCCTTGTTTAGACGTGATCGTTGAATACCTGCAAAAACATCAGACAAATACATGGAAATAACCCGAAATTGGATCGAAAACGGTTAGCTTTTAGTTGGATTATGCATGAAAATATCTATACGATTTCGTGTTATCAAACTCCCCTAAGCTTGAATCTTTGCTTGTCCTTAAGTAAAACGTGGAAAAGTCGGCAAGCACGAGGCTGCTTCTTCGTCCGCAGAGTTTGGAAAAACCGGGATTCTTGGTAGGAACAAGACGAGTATCACGACGACACTGGACTACAAGTCTCCGGAGGTCTCCCTTTTATGCAAATCGGTCTCAGTCATGCTACCGTATCTTGGTGTCAAGGTTCTCGTGGCAAGTTCACCCTGTTTGTTCTAGCGCAATCACATTAAGCCCGTTGTCCGCACACTCTCATGGCAAGTCGACCTGTTAGTGAATATGATCTCGTTTTTGTTTTTGATCTTCTTCATTGATCATAATTTGGTGTCCTTGATTTTTCAATGGGTTTTTCGTGCCGTTGGGCTAAATGCTCGGGCGAGGAGCACCTAACTTAGAAGGAAACGAATCTTATATTCTTGGGCTTTTTAGCTCTCTTTTCATGGTTTTTCATCTTTTTGGAGATCATACACTTATTTGCATCGGTCGCTCGCTTAGAAGTGTTTTTAGGATGGTGCTGACTGCTAGTATAAACTACTTGGGGTTGAGTTTGCGTAGACACTTGAGACTTTGGTACACGTAGGTGGTGAAACCGACTCGCATAAACTAGAGATCTAAGGTGTCTGGATGATACTGGTTTTGTTAGAACTGTCGTTTCCTCGGAGTTTCAAAGCTCGGTTTGAACTCAGGCGCATTCTCGTGGTGCTTTTGGTTTTGAGGAACACACGAAAGTTTTTGTTTTCGTCGAAAAATGTGGGGATTGTTTGCGTAACGTGAAAATTATATAGACGAGCTTTATTTGCTAGAAATAGAAAGTGTAAAAATGGAACTTACTAAAATTCGAAAGTGCAGTGAAATGGAAATACAGTAAATAAGGGAAGTTCTGAATACAGTGGAAATAAGGCTCCGCTCCCACACTATCTCGATCAGTGTCCTCACTGATTCTTGAAGCATACGAGAGGGAGATACAACTGAAAATGAAAATACAAAATACTGGAATATAGTAAACAATAAAGGAAAAAAATAAAAATCTAGTCCCAGGGCCTGTCACGTCCACGCTGGCGTCCTCTGGCTCTAGCAAGGGCGACTCTATCCTCATAGCTCATGGCTCCAGTGTGGTAGACCGTGTCGCGGAGTCCTTCGACCTGCAGGGTCAGATTCGTTAGACTCTCAGTGATCGTAGCTTGGTTGGTGTGAAGTTGTTGCATTTGAGTCCGGTGCCAAGCTTCGAACTGGTCGGCTTGCTGGTTCTGCTGCTGCAGCATCGTGAGTATCTGTGCCTGCTGGTCTAGGGAGCGACGGAGGTCCTCTTCGGTGTAATCGGGCACGGGATGGTGACGGCGGCAGCGGGATGATGTACCTACTGGTGGAGGAGGCTGCGATGCCTCTGGCTGCTCGGACCTGTCCAACTCAGCTTGCCTCTGCCTGCTGCGCTTTTCATTGTGTTTTCACTCCTTTTTCGTCCATATTTCATCTGGGATTGCTTCTTTTCTTCATGTTGCCTTGTTTAGACGCGATCGTTGAATACCTGCAAAAACATCAGACAAATACATGGAAATAACCCGAAATCGGATCGAAAACGGTTAGCTTTTAGTTGGATTATGCATGAAAATATCTATACGATTTCGTGTTATCAATCAGGCCCATCTGAGTCTTCAGTTAATGAACTTCCTCCCTCAACATTTTTTGATCATGAGACAAAGCTTGCATGTCCATCATGAATTGCCCCATTTGGCTTCGTACTTCCTTCAACTCTGCTTGAACCTGCTCCATAGTCAACTTCTAGCTCCTTTGACAAGTTAAGTCTGAACTTCTGAAGAAGACCAGATCAGGATAATAATAACCAGCTTCACAACACCTGTTATACAAATGAATATGAAAATACAATGAAAATGCCATGTTCGAATATTTCCAAGGAATCTACCTGCTTTGATTCATGTTTTACACAGACGAACCACAAGAAAAAAGATTGAATGTTCAACAACGAGTCTCAAAGTTAATATCCTTAGAAATAAATGAGCATGTATTCCAGAATGTAAACACATTATGATGATATGGATGCAGAGACATGGGATCAAAGCTTCCACAAATTTTGAACAACTGCTATGCTGCTGACTGAGTAGGTTCAAAATCCAGCTCTGACGAGAAACCCAGAATACCATAATATCGAAATAATCAGAATACCAGGTTCATAAGTTCACATTGATTAGAAAGCTAGAAATCAGGGTGGGTCAAAAGTTAAGGTTTCCTGCAAAACCCATCTCTTCTCACATGTGGGTTCTAATCTTGGGCGTGGCATCCTATGCAGGTCCTCAGTATCATAGACTCTCAGGTCGAGAAATGATGATATGTTCACCATTTCTGGTTTGGCATCATCATCAATCAAAGAGGCCTCAACTGATTTCCCATGAACGGTCTCCAGATCCGTAAGCTCTTTAAATCAACACCCTATCATCTGCACCAGACGCGCAGGATATAATATCTCTAAAGAAAACCCCGTATGAATGTGGATTTCGTATCAACTAAATGTGGCCAGACGTCATGCGCCACACTACTCTCCACTCTAATCCTAAGTGTATATCCAATGCCTGGGTAGTGGGCTTATCTCTCATGGAACAAACTCCACCCAACAGCACAACAGCAGCAGAGCAATATGATGACAGTAATAAAAATGCAACGATATAACATAAATGCAATAATATACAACAAATAATATACATAAAAGCATAAAAAGTAAACACCCAATGAACAAACATAAACAAGCGCTAGGATTGACTCGCATAGGGAACCAGAGTTCCCAACAGAGTTGTCAGCTGTCGCAATTGCGAAAAACACCTGACGGAAAAACAGAAGAGTCGCCACCAAACGTTATTTATCCTGGCGAAGGGAAAGGAAATGATCGAAGAAAACCTCAAAGAATGAAGAAGACATGGTCATCGCAACCAAATCCAGGGTTCGGGATTCGATTACGCGAGAGAAAGGTATTAGCACCCCCCTCGCGTCCGTTGTACTCAACGGGATCCATGCTTGTTGTCTAATCAAAGGGTGTGTTATCTAAAGCCTACTGCTAAAGAGAAAACGAAAAGGAAAAATAAAAAGGAGAGACTCGATAGGACTTCGCCGCCCTATGCCTACGTATTCCCTTGTGCAATGGGAAAGTCAGAGTCAACGTAGTTCGGAGGACTACGGGTGAAAGGGATATTTATACTGGCTATCTACTGCTGAGGGCCTTTGCCCTTCCTTCGAGCGTTGGTCACAGCGCTCGCTTCTCCTTCTCGCCTTTTTCCAGCATAAGGTTTCTTTCCGCCTCCTCCAGCTAAGGATGACTCACCTTGAATTTTCCCGATCTTGATCCTATTCTCGACGTGTTCACCCATGATAATGAGATCCGAGAACTTCCCAGACATACCGCTGACTAACTTTTCATAGTAAACCCCTGGGAGGGTGGCTACAAACATCTGCACAAGCTCTCATTCAACCATCGGCGGCTGAACCCTGGCTGCCAACTCACGCCACCGTTGGGCGTACTCCTTAAACCCTTCATTGTTCCTCTGCGACAGATTCTGCAGCTGAACTCGGTTCGGGGCCAAGTCGCTATTGTATTGGTAGTGGTGCACAAATGCTTCAGCAAGATCCTTCCATGTGCGCACACTAGTGGGCTCCAGACCCATGTACCACTCAAGGGATGGCCCGGAAAGACTGTCTTGGAAGAAGTGCATCAGCAACTTCTCATCTTCGGAATGGGCAGACATCTTCCTGTAGTACGATCTCAAGTGAACACGAGGGCAAGTGGTGCCCTTATATTTTTCAAATTCAGGTACCCTGAACTTAGGAGGTACCTTGAAATCAGCAATTAATCCCAGCTTGGACATATCAACGCCCAAAGTATTCTGATTCTCAATATCTCTCATTTTATCTTCAAGTGCTTTGAATCTAAGCCGCGTTTCAGCATTCAGCTCTCCTTCAGCACCTTTCTGAGAGAACACATCGTCCTGACGATCCTCTAGCCATGGCTGAGGCACAAACAGATTCCCGACGCCTGCATTGCCGTTGCCCGGCCCGATATTGACATTAGCTCCCAGACTCCCATTACCGACGCCCGCCGTATTGAGTCCGATGTTGGCCATCACATTGCCATTAGCACTGCCGTTGCCCCCGGTCACGGGGACACCATTCTGTGGAGTCTCAACTGGTGGAGGAGTAGGCACGGTTCCACCGTGGAGCACGCCGTTGCTATCAACCCTGGAGATCAAAGGCTGAACCAAAGTTCTGAGCTGATCCTGGCCATTGGCGACCACTTGCATGAGCTCCATGAAGCGATCCATCCTTTTGCGGAGCTCCTGAACATCAGTTTGCACTTGATCCATGATCCTGGTCTGATTAGCTCTAGTCGGATAATGGTGAATTAGTCTCTGATCAATCCTGGAACCACCGGAAACAACCTGTAAACCTGAAAAACCTGGTAAACACAAAAGGGTTAGGAAAAACAACAAAATGCTCGTCATGCAAATGCTTCATGCAAATGCATGCGTGTGTCTGTGTGTTAGGGAGATCTCCCCCGATCCTAGTGCCTGAGTGCCAGTGCTGGTAATAATAATAAGAAGAAGTCTGGGTCCAATCATGGAAAGAACAATCCCATATATAAAGAAAGCCTATCAAGGCAGTACATAGCATCAGCGAGTACAAGATGAATCAACAACGTGACCTCAGCCAACAAGCCTGGTGATGGTCAGCATACAACAATGATCAAAACAAAAGGAATACAAATAGTCAAGTACGGCCACGGGCGCGATACTCTTCCAACAACTCCTTCGTTTCTGGATGATCTGGCAGCGCGAGTAACCCCTCGACGAGTAATTCCCTCTGCACAATGATGTACTGAAGACCTTCGACCGAACTTTCCCATGCTCCTTCACCGAAGCAATCTTCTAACTTCCGCTTCTTGGACTCAAACGTCAGCTTGCGCTCCTTCAGGTTAGCGAGAGCTTTATTGAGCTGGCCTTCGGCGGCGTATCTGCGGACGGTTTCTTCATCAAACCTCTTCTCACTGTCCTTCACCTGGGTTTCCAGCTTGGAGATCAGTAGCATCAGCTTATCCTCCCGCTCCTTCCTGGTGGCCAGGGAAGCCTTCCAGTGCTGGTTGAACTTAGATATCCTCCGATATGCTTCGTCCAAGTGCTGCTTCTTCGTAGCTAGTACGTCGTTGACAGCCTTGAAGTCTCGACCCATGCGCTCACGCTCGGCTATCTGCTTAGTCAGGTCTGTTCCCAGCTGGTTCACCAGCTCTGTCTGCCTTTTGAAAGAATGAACGGCTTCGTTCCTCTCGCTTCGAAGCTGAGCCAATTCCTTCTCCAGTACTTCATTTTACCTCTTCAATTCATCTCTCTCAGCTAGCACCTGATTATGTTGCTGAATGGGTACAATAGTAAGCTCTTCAATCATTGGAGGGCTTTCTGGCTTGGCATGAGGAAACGGCATCCCTATAGCATCGGCCCTGGCTCTGATCCAAGTTACATACGGAGGGTAGGCTTGATTGTTGCTTTTTCCCAGCAATGGCTTTCCTCGCTTACTGATACCATTCCACGCGCGCTGAAGCTTGGACAACAGATCCCCCTCTAGAAGACCAGTGAGGTACAGAGACTCCTGTACCTCTTCATCCTTCGGCGGAGTTCTCAAAGCATATGCGAACTGTCGAACCAGCAATGATGGATTGTAGTTTATACAGCCCTTCCTGCCTATCAAAGGCACATTTGGAAACCCACTGCAGCTGAAGATCACCTCAGTACCCAACCTATCTCTGTCGAAACAGTCAATATCCTCTGCAGATAAGCTCATCAGACGCTCAGGCCACTCAGCTGTGGCTGCAGACGAGACAAAAGGACCTCTCTTGGGCAGATGGCTATCAAGCCATTTGTACAGCAAGGGTACACAGCACGAGACGTTCTTCCCCCTTCTGTTCTCATTTTTGTAGTGGATAGAATGGTAGACATCTCCTATCAAGGTAGGGACTGGATTCCCTGAAGCAAAGATATGAAATGCATCGAAGTCTACAAAATCGGGCATATTGGGGAACAAAATGATGCCGTATATGCACAGCGCGATAATGGCATTGAACGCGACCCAACACTCGTCTTTGGCACACTGCTGAGCCTTACCCACTAGAAACTGCAAAGAGAACCCAGGAACCTTGTTCCAACTAGTCAATACTAACTCGGAGGCGTCCAGATGAAGTGAAGGAGCTAAACCAGCCAGATCAGGCTCAACATCCATATGAACAAAAGGCAACTGCCTCTTGATAGGAACCCCTAGCAAATCAGCATATTCTTCCAGCGTAGGTGCGAGAACGAAGTCCTGAAAAGTGAAACATCTCAGCGGAGGGTCATAGAACTGCAGCAGAGCGTGCAACCCATTCAACTCGAACACAGAAGGTTTATGAACCAAACTGAGCAACCTGCCGTAAGATTTTCTGAACTCATCCTTTACAGGATCATCTGCTAAAGCTATCAAACCAGTCAGCTTAACCACATCAGGGGCAGGGAACTTGTAAGCCACGGTCTTCCTCAGAGAGCCCATAACAATACAATAGGAGGCAAGAAATCCTGGATCAGGGAAAACGGTACCTGCAATACAGACACACGTTAATGAAATGCAAATGAATATGCAAACTAATGCAAAATGCAATCATGCAATAGGAGACCAAGGCAACTGCTATGGAGATTTTGTATAAATAAAACCATAATCTTGCTCTATCAAGAACAACCGCTGATAAGAAGAAAACCCCGGTGTAGGACCACAAATATGATCTGCCAAGAACCACCATCTGATAGGGCCATATACATAGGATCATAATTCTGCTCTGTCAAGAACAAACGTCTGATAATAAGGACCTCGGATGTAGGACCAAGAAATATCTGCTGATGAGGTCTTCAGACCCCAATCAAAAATCTGCTCTATCAAGAACAAACATACAGCTGTTGATGAGATCTTTAGACCCCAATCAAAAATCTGCTCTATCAAGAACAAACAACTGATGATGAAAACTCTGCTCTATCTAGAACAAATACACATCTGATGATAAGATCCTTTGATCCAACAAAACTGATTTGCTGTCAAGAAAACCAGGTGTCTGAAGGTCAAAGTTTCCTGCAATGAACCCCACCCCGCTCACAGGTATGGACCTAAACTGACTCAAGTTTGGCATCCTATGCGTTCATCAGCGTCACAGACATTCAAGAGGGGTGATACGATACCCAGAAGGTGTGGCATCACCAGCTCATGAAGCGGCCTCACTCGACTGAATCACAAATGATCGGTCCCCAGAGTCGACAATCCACCAAACCAGCAACCGTCTCAACCCAAAGGGTTGAAAGAGAAGCCAACCAGGAGAACCTCGTCTGAGCGTGAATTTCATGAGACACTAGTGCCTGCAAAGCAAGCACGCGCCCACTAATTTCCACAACTAATGCTATGGTGCACTCAAGCCTGGGTCTGGCTTCTCACTCATCAGAATGCCCCTCCCACAACAGCACAGATAATCATATCATACTGAAAATAAAATGCGGGAAATAAAGTGCGAGAAGTAAAATGCGATAAATAAACGCAACCCGACAAGTAAACATACAAGCGCTAGGATTGAATCGCATAGGGAACCGTTGGAGTCCCCAGCAGAGTCCCCAGCTGTCGCTTGCGCGAAAATAAGGTGCCGGCAAAACAGAAGAGTCGCCACCTTTCGTTATTTATCCCTCGGAGCGGGAAAGGAAACGATCGGAAAAACCTGACGAAAACGGGTATAAGACAAGGTCATCGCAACCATTGTCTGGGTTCGGGAGTCGGTTACGCAAGGGGAAGGTATTAGCACCCCTCACGTCCGTCGTACTCGACGGGATCCACGCTTGTTGTGTTTACTGGACGGGTTGGTTTTATTTATCTACTTATCAAGGCTGGCTTAAACAGAAAAGAAAAATGACTCGGCAAAGCGTCACACTTTATGCCTACGTATTCTCATCGGAGAATGAGAAATCAGAGTCAACGTAGTTCGACCTACGACGGGTTATGGGGGAAGGTAGCTCGCCAATACATCAGTATTGTGCCTACGTACTCTCAACAGGTATGAGAGATCAGAGCTTACGTAGTTCGGGACACTACGCTTTATTTCCTGTCTTTTACAAAAGAAGTGTTTTTTATTGTGTTTGCGATTTCAATCGCACTAGAGACTATGACCTGAGAGTGAATGCGTCGCATGTCACCCAAAGGGTACCATACTAAACATTCAGACTGTGGAAAAGAAACTCTCCCACAATCCTTTCTCAGATAGCTTAAGGCTCGTAACGTACGAAAGAAATCATTCATGATTACTGTATCTTAAACTGTTTTGAGATGAGAAGAGAACATGCCCAACTAGGAGGGAGACTATCAAGTCCTACTGTTGTCATGCCATGGATTCATCCTATGGTTGAGGTTTGAACAGGGAACTCCTAGAAGTTTTCATGCATAGGTTTCAACCTAAAGTTCTATCATCAATTCCTTATCAAAGGAAATGAGAGTCCTAAGGGATCATGTCAATGATACACCAAAACAGACAAAGCATCAGCTTAAACGTAAAATGCATGCAATGCAAGTGAGGGAGGAAATGTGTGTGGGGCTTCAGCCTCCACAAGCTCATCTCAACCTCAATCCAAAATGGATAACAGTAATCATACTGAAAGATAAAACAACATGCTATCAAGCAATACAGTAAACTGCAATCATACAGAAGAAATAAAATCAAATGCCATCAGGCAAACAAAAACACACGGGCAAGGGAGCTGGGCTCTACCGAATACCCGCAAGCAAAGCCACACAGTAACAATACAAGCAGAGGGAGCAACTCAACCTCTAGTGCAATCATGCTCCTAGATTCTACCTAGTCTAGATATTAACTTATTCTAATGCATCAAGCAAGTCAAACAAAACATGTCAATACAACAAAGAAAAAGAAAAGGAAGCAGATCAACTCCTCTCTCAACCTCAAGCTTCAGCTCTTCCAACAACAACTCAGTCTTCAGACTTCATCACTCTTGACAAATATCAATTTGCTTTTCCAGGTTTCAACCCTTCAACATAAGTTTCAACTTATCTTCTCTGAGCTTCAGCTCCTTGATCAGTTCCACCTTCAGGCTTCACCATTAACCACAAGTATCAACTTGATTCCTTCAGGATCTTCAAGCTTCAAAGTAAGTATCAACTTCCATTGTTCTTCAAGCTTCAGCTCTTCAGAATCAATCTCAATTGAATCCTCCTCCTAAGTATCAACTTAGTCTTTAAGCTCTCAAGCTCTCCTTGCTTTACCAGTCTCAACTTGGTCTTCTTTACCTGCAAGCTTCAGCTACTCAGGGTATTCTTCAATCACTTAGAAGTATCAACTTCATCCTTCAGTCTTTACTTCATCTTCAAACTCAGGCTCAACACCTCTCAAGATATTCAAACCAGAGGAAATCACTTAACTGGATAAGCTGGGGTGTTAAACTGCTTATTGACCACCAAAGGTGACCTATAAGGGTTTAACATCAAAGGACTGGTTCCCTCAAAAGTTCTACTTCCTAGGTACAATCACTTATCCCTCCAAAGGAGAGAGGTGTATACCATGGAAGGACTTTGAATCATAGGGAGGAATGGAGGTGAAAGATACCATCCATGTTTAAGAAAGAAGTTAACTAGGTCTAAACTCTGCCTAATCCCTAACCCTAAAACAATCAACAAAACAAACAAGATCAAGCTCCCAAGCTCCTCAATACTCCTCAATGCTCCTACTATGCTCCTCAATGCTCCTCAAAGCAATACCAAGCTCTCCAAGCCCACAAAGCAAAGCAAACAAAACACAAGCCCACAAGGGCAACACAAACAATCATCAACTACAAAAATCATCTAAAAATAGTATACTACTATATTAAAACCTAATATAATTTCTAGGGGATCCTATATACCTACCCTTAATACCCTTATATGCCCCAATGTCTATCTTGACCTAGAAACCCAAAATTCTAGTGTTATTGTGGACCTATGTTAAGGATTGACCTAATTCTACACAACCTAAAGTCATCTAAGCAAAACTAACCTAAAATTCATCACAAAATTATGGAATAAATCCAGGGGGAGCTAGAGTCCTAATCTAACTATACTAAAACGAATGGCCTAAAAATATGAAGGAAACTAGCTAAACAAAATTCTACAAATTCATGTATCAACATAAAAGAATTAAAAAGCTATTAAAATGGAAAATACACAAAAAATATTAAAAATGCATGAAATGCAAATATTTTTATTTGATAATTTTCTAGACATGAACATGAAATGGGAGAAAAAATCCCCATACAAAAATCATTAATTTTCTATTTATTATGATTTTTCAAAGATTAAAATAAAATGGAGAAAAAGAAATTAAAATAAGAAAACCTAGGTGCAGATAGCAATGCCAGATAGTTCAATTTATGAATGGGCTCAGAGTGGGGGTGCAGATAGTGAGGCGCGCTAGGCCCAAAACTAATCAGAAAAACAATTAATAAAACATAAAGAAAATGAAAAACACACGGTGTATAAAGCAACAAAATTCAGTTAAAAAACCAATGGGCCATGAAAGTGGGGTGTTGTTAGCAATCCAGCCCAATTCCCTCCTTTAATGAAACGATGCGTTTCATGCTGGTTTCAGATTCCCTCTTCAACTGAAATTGAATCTCAATCGTGAGATCTCCACCCAGTCAACAAGTCTTGCTTCATCAAATAGCTATGCATTTGTCTTCTACCTCTGGCTAGGGTTCTTGGAGAAGCCATGGAAACGCAGAGCTTCAAGCTCCATCTTCCTCAAACACGAACCTCATCAATTCTTCATGGAAAATCAAAATTCCAAACCCTAATCTGTCCAGAATTTCATGCTGAACCTAACCATGATCTTAAAATCAACTGAATCATCCTAAATCCTCAAACCCGATCCAAGATCAAAGATATGCTCAATCATCAATCTCAACAATTCTTGCAATTAACTACCTCAGATTAATCACCAACTCACACTGATTGATTCTTGACATCTAATTCATTCTATAACTCACCATAACTCGAGTTCTTGGTCCAAATAAAAATGGTGATACCAACTGAAACTTCACCAATTACTCTCAAACTCTTCAAAATCCATCTCCTATTGGTCTCTACCAGTTCTAACCTAACCATTCTACCTAAAGATGCATAAATTATGGTGTAGGGTGAATTTTGCAAACCTGGTATTTCTTGATTAACAGATGGTGAAAACCTTCACTTCAAGCCTTGTAATTCTTCAGAAACCTTCCTTGGATGATGATAGAGCTTCTGTTTGCAAAAGATTGGATGGAGAATGCTTGAATCTTAGAATCCGATTCTGACTTGCGACCTTGAAAATCCAATTGCCAATTCCTCAATTCACCATGGTTTTGCTCTCAAATTGATCTGCACAGCTTCACTATAATCAGAGGAATGTGTTAAGATGGAAAGAATGAATGGAAAAGGTTCAGAATATGGAATTCACTTTCAACTTGCAATGGAGGCAAGTGAAATGGCCAACTCTCTCTTCTCTCAAATCTTACACCAACCCTGCATCTGAGCAAGTTCTATAGGTTATATAGAGTGGTTTAGAATCACCTAGAACCATCTAGAACCATCCAATGAGAAATTGGAAATCTCATGTCATGATTTTATGAATTCACCTCTCCTCATGTGCTATCTCATGCCATAGCCCTTGCAACCCTTGTAAATGACTTTAAATTCTCCTTATATGAGATATATGATGTGTTGAGATGCATAACTAACTTGTTCATTGAGTTCTCTTAAGTTTTGCCTTTGTGCCTTAAGATGCAAGCAACCAATTTCCAAAGCAGCCCCATGATCTAGGCCTCAAATCAAAATTGTGGCTGAACCATTGTTTTTATAATGTCTTTTAGAGTCAAAATGACCTATTATATGACATGGTTTGGATGTGTAACTTGGGATTTCCAATTTCCAATTTCAACTTATTTAACTTATGCCTCCATTTTAGGTCGTTTTTATCACTTTTTGATACAAGCCTTTTCAACATCTCATGACCTCCTTACTAGCCTTAAAATATCATTCTAAGCAAGTTTTATGTTGAAGATTTTTCCATTTGAAGCTGGGAAATAGGAGATATGGCCTTATGCTTGAAATGACCTATAATGTCCAAATGACCAAAATGCCCTTGACTTGTCAAAGCCATAAGTTGAGTTCTACAAATCCTATCAAGGACTTCTATTACTCTATAGAAAGCTAAGAAGATGAGAAACAACATTCATGTTGACCAAGAGTTCATAGGAATCATCCTTCTAGGGCAAAAGTTGGATGCAAGTTGGGTGACTTTCAAGGACCCAGATTCACATACCTCAGATGGCCTGTAACTTGTCAAAGTCATAACTTGAGCTCTACAAATCCTATCAGGGACTTCTAGTACTCAAACTAAAGCTAAGAGCAAGCTCTACAACATTCATGTTATGGGGAAGATGAGATGACAATCACATCTTGAGCTAAACTGCCTTGAAGATAGGGATTAAACTAGGGGATTTTACACTGTCAAGCCTTAGAAACCCTAGCTTGAAACTTCTCAAACTCCTCAATCATGATGAGTTGGTCTAGGAATCATCCTTATAGCATCTCAATGAATCAATCCATGCTCACATGACTCTTGGATTAGGTCTCAACCTTCTCCAAATCATCAGTTGACCTAGAGTTGACCCAGTCAAACCCTAATTCCACCACTCATGGCTGAGTCTTCTGAATTCTTGTACAATGACCTCTCTAGGCTTCATGATGGCTTTCAAGACATCTCATAAGCTCTCTCAAAGCTTCAAGTCCATCCTCATAGTCTCAGAATCATCTGAGGAGCTCCCACAACTCTCAAGTTATGAGACACACAACCTTGGTTTCAACTAATCTCTCTGAGGATCTCTTGAGTTCTCTGACAAAGATATCAACCTTTGAACACTTGAATAACCTTCTTGGCTAGCTTCAAAGTCTCATATAACTCTTGCTGGGTACTCATACCTCTTGATCTACTGCATACATATCAATGAGAAGCAGATGATCATGCTAGTGAACACAAGCTTGGTAAATAAGTGTTGGTCAAATTTTGGGGTGCAACACAGTGCTCCAGCACAACGGTAAAATCCAGCAAATGAACAAAAACAACATTTAACAACTACTATTTCCAGAACAGGACAGGTGTAAAAAGTAACAAGGCAAGCAAGGAAGCATTTAACAACATGCAATGAACACAACATCAGTGTATACATCAAGGCATCATGCAATGCATCAAAATAAATTCTCATGAATAGGCATCAAGCATGGACAATCATGTAACAACATAATCTCAAGTTGAGAAATGCATAAAAGATTAATCAATCCACAATAAACATGTCCATTATTCACGCATATCATGCATCAAAGGGAATGAACAAAAACATGCTTTCACATTTAAACAAATACATATGAATTGTATGAATCAAGCATGAACAAATGTCAAGTAAGGAGTAATTGATGAACATGCAACAACAACAAGGAAGTATTAACATGTTATCATTTAGATGTGATGGGCAAGAACCAACAACTTTGCACAATCAATATTCACTAAGAACAACATGGATATTCATCAACATTTAATTGCTTAAATAGAAACATGCGTTCACGGAATCGAAAGGAAACATGAACACGAATCATATATCCTGCAACGTGAGCATCAAGAATGAACAACCAAGTGAGCACAACCAAACATCATGAAGAATGAATCACAAATGCAACACAATTAGTCATGAACATGCATCATAAAAGTCAATGCGTCGTGTATCGAAGAACCGCATACATACTGCAAAGTGTAGTGAAATATCTCAAGAAAAATCCATAAATATGCATCATATAAAGTTATGAAACTTAGAGGATCAAAGCATGCCAAAACAGCCCCTTAAAACAAGATTTTTGCAAAATAGCAGTGATGTAACCGATTACATGGTTGATGTAACCGGTTACATCAATAATAGCAGCACAAAATGGCCCAGGCAAGGTGATGTAACCCGTTACATCAGCAAAAAACAGCAAAACAGATTTTCAGCAAAAGCCATTTTCAACAACTTAACCACTTAATTTCCACATGCTAAATCATGCAATTGATCATGAAAATTACATCAAATAACCACAATCAAACATCAACTGAATCAATCAAATAACAAGATCAACAATCACATCAATTAATGAACCAATTCACATCAAAATTAATAGATCTACATTGGGATCATGAAAAATAAGCTAAGTTAAAGTTAGATTTGAAAATTACCAACCTACAAAGCTGAGATTTGCTTTGGTGAGTGTTGTTAAACTGAAATTGATGGATCCAAGTAAGAAAATCATAGATTTAGCAAGCTTTGGCAAGAAAAGTTGAAGATCCAAGCAAATAAGCCAAAAATAAGCAAAAATTCCTCAAGAAGTGATTCCAAAACTTGATCAAGATCCAAATGAACATCAAATTCAGAATTGAGTGATGATGATGATGTGATGCAAGCTTAGCTCAAGGATTTATAAATTACAATACACAATTTTTTGAAGCTTGGTTATGGAGCTTTTGTGAAGGTTTTGGATTGAGAGTGAAAATGAGAGAAAGTTGAGAGTGAAATGTGTAGAGAAATCAGAAAAATGAGTGAAGTTATGAGAGGTTTGGAGCAAATTGATTTAAGTATGGAGGGGCAGAAAGATAAACTCCCCACCAAAGAGGTTGGACTTAGGCAATTGGGTCGTGCCTAACCATTGGGTCAGTCTGGAACAATATTATTTTGTCTATTGATAATTTTAAATATTTTGAAATAATTAAACATAAAATTTTAAATAAATAAAATTCTATAAAAATTAAATAAACAATTAAGTGTTAACAATTATAGAATTATCAATAAATTAGTTTACACCATTTTAATAATATAATTACTCTTGTGCATAAGTATTCTTATATATAAACAAAAAGTATTTATTTACCTATAAACGGTTCAAATCGGGTCTAATCCTAGTCTAACCTTAAAGCCTTGAACGCGTAGATACACAAGTTTGATGGTCGGTCTGATTTTGATTAGCTTAGAATAAAGTCTTCTTTGACCCTTGAAATTCATTTACATCTTAAATTGGGAAGTTTTTGTATGGTTGAATCTTTCCTCGGAGCAGCTCCTATTTTACCAATGAAGCCTAGTTGATTTCTCGTGTGAGAATGCAAACACGAAAGGTCATATGACTCATAATACCCCCCCTTCGTTCATGAAAGAAACACCAAGACAACGAAAATGCTATATCTAGCAATGCATGCCATTTTCTTATCCTACAATATCATGATTGGTCACACACATTTCAATGCGCTAGGGACAAATTATCCTCTTTAAACTTAAGGTTGAAGTATCACTACTAGAAATACTCTATTTTCCTGCGGATTTACCTGGGGATTTTGACAAAATTTCCGCAGGAAACGTGTTACCTGCGATTCTTCCTGCTATTTTCTCTTCCCAGCTAAAACCTTCCTAGGTAATTAATATAGCAGGTGAAGTCGCAAGTAAATGTCACAGGAAAATGTCGCAGGAAAAAATCGCAGGTAAAATAGATAAATTCGCAAATAACAACGCAGGTAAATGAAATTTTGGCAGGAAATGTCGCAGCAAACTGAAAATCCGCCGGAAAACGCGCAGGTAGTTTCTCTCTCATGTTTTTAATTTTGTTTAATTTATATTTAAATATTATAATTATTGTTAAATATAATAATATGAAAACAAATATCTAATTTGAATAAGACAATGCAACACTAATCACATTCAAATTTTTAAAGCAACCAAACATAACTATAAAGTCAATAACAATACTTCTAGAGTTATATTATTAAAAATGACACAATCAAGTTACTAATAATCACTTATCCGACGAAATTAATAAGAAAAAACAATGCAAATTTCAAACTAGCTAACAAGAAAAAACATATAATTATCTATTTTATAAAATAACCACGTGTTACAGTTGGGCCTTCTAGTCTTGTTGGTTCTAGGCTTTCTGCGAATTAACGTGGGATGAGAAGTAGCTTTGCTTGGGCTTGGTCCTGGTCTAGTTTCCGGTTTGACCCGGGCTTGAACCGGATACAATAGAGAAAGCTCTGGTAGAGAGTCATCCACAAAGTGAGACACCCATTCCAAATCCGCAACATCATCAGCCTGAGTAAAAAAAACAAAACAAGTCATGAATTTTTGTTTGTTTTAATTTTAATACACATAAAATAAAAAAAAAACATAGAATTTTTAAATTTATTTTGTAGGATAATCAAACACTCATCGAAACTGCTAATTCACCGGCAAAAATGGAGTCTGACTCGTCGGTACCGGAAAACGTCATGGAATTAGAATTCCCGTCGTCTTATGTTCGGTCATGCTCAGAGCCAGAGGTGGTACTGTTTTTCTCATTTTCTTCTTCTTCCTCCTCGTAATTATCAATTTCTTTCCCGACAGAACCGGGTTTTTTTATTGTGTCTCAAAAATAAGAGCACGGATCACACATATAATTTTTAGTTTAACATGGATAGATATAATCTTGTATAACTCATGAACAAACCTCTACTATCGAAACTTTTACATGAACAAGGCATACTGGAAAACTTCATCCAACATCATCACGACGAGTTGAATGAAAAAATTGCTTCCTTGCTTATCAGATATATTATAGAAGAAAAATGTGTTTTAAAACTCACTAAAAATGAATAATATGTATCTAATTTATTGTGTCGAATGATAATCACAAAAGGAGTTGTGCATGTATTAAGCAGAGTACTAATTTAGATAATCATATTGCCAGCCATCCATTCATTGACGGCCTGTCTGTGGCATACATCGACCAATTCATACTTTCCGGTGGTTAAAGGTGGATCCCAAACGTAAGGAATTGAGGTTATATTTAAAACACATGAGTCTCAACAACAAAGTGTTCAACATCTGCTTATAAAGTGTTCAACATCATCTTTTCCATCCAATGAAAGACTCATACATATATCAACAACAAGAACAAATGGCATGATAGTAACACAAGTTTGTACTACTAATTACAAGAAATCTGCAATGTTCCTAAGAATTAGGCTTGCATAAGGGAGTTTAGAAAAGCGTACTAATAGGAAATTACAATTTCCAACATACATTCAAAAGAAAAACCAAGTAATAATAACTTTCATGGATTATGCCTTTTCCCCTCTGATAATCACAAAGCCAAACTCTTGAAAGGTGTTATTATGGATAGAGTGAAATACACAACAAAAAATTAATCATCCATCAAGCCAAAAAACTCATTACAACAAAACCAAAATAAACAAGTGCAACATTGCATGAGTAAATCCATTTTATCAGGACAAATTTAGTGACAAACCCTTCCAAACTAGAGGAATACATGAAGCACAGAGAAAGTCATACCCGTTCAAAGTTTGCCTTTGTCTTCTTCCTTTATCTTCTTCTGCCACTTTTTCTTCTTGTAATCAAGCAACATATCTGGCATCTTCTCCATCAACCTAGCAGTATTTTCCCTCTTCTCAGATGTTATCCTATCAACCTTATGACCTTTTCGCCTCGTCTTCATCTCCTTCCTTTCAGGATCAAAAGTCCAATCTTCCCCAGCAAGAAGTACTTCTTTACGAAGTCTTTCCCTATGCCGAGCACTAATACTTAGCGGCTTCCACGCCCCTAGTTCCCATTATCCCCACACTCCCTTAGCCAATTCATCCTTGTATTTCGCTAACTTCTCACGCCACGTATATTGATATTCTGCTACCGCCTTAGCTGTCGAGCCAGCCGCTTTTCCTGCCATAACCCCTTTTACTAATAAACTCTCTGTCAGGAATTTTCACAAACAGCTTCCATGCATACTGTAACACCCCGTTTCCCCAAAATAGAATAAAGCAATTAAAATAAGCACATATCAGAGTTTTCCCACAACGGGATGTCACAATTTTCCACAAAATTCCACAAATCATTTCTCAAACTAATTTCTTTGTAATATCGCAGCGGAAAAAGAACTAGTCTGTCATAAACCACATATCATATATATATCATTAATATCATCATGTACAACATGTATGGCCACTTCCCAAAATATACAAGATAATCATCCAACATCATCGCCAATCCACAAAATAAGATACGCCACGGGGGCACACATAATCATTAACAAACATGAAAACTTCCCAAAAGCCCCGGTGTTATGTATCAGAATAATCCTATGACACTGCCACATCCAAGCTAGCTAAACACTTGGATTGTCTGTACTTCCGAAGAAGCACAAACCACAACAACAGCAAAGGGGTGAGAAATCATGATCAAATATTAACGGTATAAATGCACATGAAATAAAAGGTAGAAACACATAAACATCATTTCATACATATAACATATCTGGACCTACTGTCCCATGCCAACACGACACACATACAACAATGCAACGCATGCACTCGACTCAACAACATGCGGTACCGACTCAACTCAGGATAGATCGCATACACTCCATTCGAGCAACGATCTATCCCTACCACGCTCCTCCTGAGCCCATATAATCAAATCTCAGGATAGATTTCATACACTCCATCCGAGCAACTATCTACCCTACCAACGTTCCCCACTTGGAACACGGGTGATCGCATACACTTCATCCGAGCAACGATTCAAGTCCCGTCCACGCTCCCCACTTGGAGCACGTGAGTGAATCACATACACTCCACCGAGCAATGATTCACCACGTCCATATGCTATGCAGACACCATGCATAACACACAACACTCAAGGTGCACACGATCCTACTGATCCATCACATCATATAATGCATACATACCAAGCACACAAAGTGCATCGATCCTACTGATCCAATCACCACACCACATCTCACACACAATGCACACAAGGCATATCGATCCTACTGATCCACTCATCACAACACATATACACACAACGCATATCAAGCGTATCGATCCCACTGATCCACTCATCACACAACACATGAACCTAAGCACACAAGGTGCACACGATCCTACTGATCACAATTTATCATATATCAAATATATCTCACCCATCATCACAATCATCCGTCATAACATACACCAATGCAAATATCATAATCACACGGATATCACAGAATCACGTTCCGACACCATACATACACTCACCACCGCTCACTAATAAGCTCATCATCAAACATGACCAACAAGAGTCCACAACCACAAGGAAATCAACACAGAACAGCAGCAAAACACAAACTGCTGTCGGGCTCGCTGGCGCATTCGCCTGGCGAAGCCCCGCAGCAAACACTCGCTGACCATTCGCCCGGCGAAACCCCTGGCGAAACCAAACAGAGGCTACTGGCAGCATTCGCTGCCCAGTTCGCCTGGCGAAGGCTCGCCCCCTCATTCGTCCAGCGAATACCTGCGATCTCAGAAAAATAAAATCACTGTTCAGAGTCGGCAACTGGCTCCGAACTCAGCCGATTCTATTCCAAGCCAAACCCCATCATACCAGACAATTGTTCCACAACCTAACTGCAACATCTATCCTCTATTTAGCCTGATTAATTGTTAGCTCTACACAATTACTCAGTTCCGGCATAGCTTCGAACTACCGGAAACTCCAATTCACTCAAACAACTACTCTACATCACATGCAATGAATTCTATCACAAAAACAACAACCATAACAGAGTCAACAACTCACAAACAACATCAATTCATCATCAATCATGGGGATTAGGGAATTTCCCCTTTCTACCACATATTCATGCATATACCAATTTAACCGATCAATTCCACCCCCCTTACCTCAAAAGAAATTCTGATGATGATGGAGCTTCACAATCTACACGAAAATTCTTCTTGCTCAAGCCTCAACTCTTGATCTTGCTTGCTCTTCCCAAACCGTGCTTTCTCCTCTTTCTCGTGTTCTTCGTTCCACTCTTTCTCTATTCTTTTTCCAAATGCCAACTCTTCCCTTCATCCCAAATATTACACTTTTATTCCAAATAAATAAATAATTCTCATATTCCTTTTATTTCCAAAAACTTCAATTAATTCCAAATAATTTTCCAATAATAATATTTAATATGATAATAATAGCAATAATATTAATAATAGTAACACCTTACTAATTATCATATTATTATCATCATTAATCATATTTTCTAGTATTATGGAACTTACTCCTCAACCCAAAATCCACGCAAGCACGCCGAAAATGAAAATAACACCGAAAATAAAAATAATTAAAATGGGCGTTACACATACCCACATTATCAATAATTAAAAATTATAATAATGTAGAGTTAAAAATTATACTGTTCAGCAGCAAAACACAGTTGAGCTACCTATACTGTTCAGCAGCAGAACACAGCTGAGCTACCTATACTGTGTTTGGACCCCTTAGCTTTTATAACACAGCTGAACAAAAGTCAAAATTGTAGTAATTGTTAATTATTGATAATGTGGGTATGCATGGAAGCTGTTTGTGAAAATTCCTGACAGGGAGTTTATTGTTAAAAGGGGTTATGGCAGGAAAAGCGGCTGGCTCGGCAGCTAAGGCGGTAGCAGAATATCAATATCTGTGGCGTGAGAAGTTAGCGAAATACAAGGATGAATTGGCTAAGGGAGTGTGGGGATACTGGGAACTAGGGGCGTGGAAGCTGCTAAGTATTAGTGCTCAGCATAGGGCAAGACTTCGTAAAGAAGTACTTCTTGCTGGGGAAGATTGGACTTTTGATCCTGAAAGGAAGGAGATGAAGACGAGGCGAAAAGGTCATAAGGTTGATAGGATAGCAGCTGAGAAGAGGGAAAATACTGCTAGGTTGATGGAGAAGATGCTGGATATGTTGCTTGATTACAAGAAGAAAAAGTGGCAGAAGAAGATGAAGGAAGAAGACAAAGGCAAACTTTGAACGGGTATGTCTTTCTCTGTGCTTCATGTATTCCTCTAGTTTGGAAGGGTTTGTCACTAACTTTGTCCTGATAAAATGGATTTACTCATGCAATGTTGCACTTGTTTATTTTGGTTTTGTTGTAATGAGTTTTTTGGCTTGATGGATGATTAATTTTTTGTTGTGTATTTCACTCTATCCATAATAACACCTTTCAAGAGTTTGGCTTTGTGATTATCAGAGGGGAAAAGGCATAATCCATGAAAGTTGTTATTACTTGGTTTTTCTTTTGAATGTATGTTGGAAATTGTAATTTCCTATTAGTACGCTTTTCTAAACTCCCTTATGCAAGCCTAATTCTAAGGAATATTGCAGATTTCTTGTAATTAGTAGTACAAACTTGTGTTACTGTCATGCCATTTGTTCTTGTTGTTGATATATGTATGAGTCTTTCATTGGATGGAAAAGCTGATGTTGAACACTTTATAAGCAGATGTTGAACACTTTGTTGTTGAGACTCATGTGTTTTAAATATAACCTAAATTCCTTACGTTTGAGATCCACCTTTAACCATCGGAAAGTATGAATTGGTCGATGTATGCCACAGACAGGCCGTCAATGAATGGATGGCTGGCAATATGATTATCTAAATTAGTACTCTGCTTAATGCATGCACAACTCCTTTTGTGATTATCATTCGACACAATAAATTAGATGCATATTATTCATTTTTAGTGAGTTTTAAAACACATTTTTCTTCTATAATATATCTGACAAGCAAGGAAGCAATTTTTTCATTCAACTCGTCGTGATGATGTTGGATGAAGTTTTCCAGTATGCCTTGTTCATGTAAAAGTTTCGATAGTAGAGGTTTGTTCATGAGTTATACAAGATTATATCTATCCATGTTAAACTAAAAATTATATGTGTGATCCGTGCTCTTATTTTTGAGACACAATAAAAAACCCGGTTCTGTCGGGAAAGAAATTGATAATTACGAGGAGGAAGAAGAAGAACATGAGAAAAACAGTACCGCTCTGAGCATGAACAAACAGAAGACGACGGGAATTCTAATTCCATGACGTTTTCCGGTACCGACGAGTCAGACTCCATTTTTGCCGGTGAATTAGCAGTTTCGGTGAGTGTTTGATTATCCTACAAAATAAATTTAAAAATTCCATGTTTTTTTATTTATTTTATGTGTATTAAAATTAAAACAAACAAAAATTCATGACTTGTTTTTTTTTTTTACTCAGGCTGATGATGTTGCGGATTTGGAATGGGTGTCTCACTTTGTGGATTACTCTCTACCAGAGCTTTCTCTATTGTATCCGGTTCAAGCCCGGGTCAAACCGGAACCTAGACCAGGACCAAGCCCAAGCAAAGCTACTTCTCATCTCACGTTAATTCGCAGAAAGCCTAGAACCAACAAGACTAGAAGGCCCAACTGTAACACGTGGTTATTTTATAAAATAGATAATTATATGTTTTTTCTTGTTAGCTAGTTTGAATTTGCATTGTTTTATCTTATTAATTTGGTTGGACAAGTGATTATTAGTAACTTGATTGTGTCATTTTTAATAATATAACTCTAGATGTATTGTTATTGACTTTATAGTTATGTTTGGTTGCTTTAAAAATTTGAATGTGATTAGTGTTGCATTGTCTTATTCAAATTAGATATTTGTTTTTATATTATTATATTTAACAATAATTATAATATTTTAAATATAAATTAAACAAAATTAAAAACATGAGAGAGAAACTACCTGCGCATTTTCAGTTTGCTGCGACATTTCCTGCCAAAATTTCATTTACCTGCGCCGTTATCTGCGAATTTATCTATTTTACCTGCGATTTTTTCCTGCGACATTTTCCTGTGACATTTTCCTGCGGCTTCACCTGCTATATTAATTACCCACAAAGGTTTTAGCTGGGAACAGAAAATAGCAGGAAGAATCGCAGGTAACACGTTTCCTGCGGAAATTTTGTCAAAATCTGCAGGTAAATCCGCAGGAAAATAGAGTATTTCTAGTTGTGCATGTCTAGGTTGGCAAATTGAATCATGGTAATAAAGGAAAACGACAAGTGGGAGCTATGTCTAGACTTCATCTACCTGTATTTTTATTTCCAAGAGGATCCATATCTTATATCGAGTATTGAGAAACCGGTAGATAGTGTATCATGTTACAAAACTTTAAGTTTCATTGACACATATTTCGGTTATAACTGGATCAAAATGGACCCTCTTTGATACATCTTTCACAATGGTTGTGATAAATACTTGAAATTACCACTACAAGGTCAAGTGTTTTGGCCGAATGAATTTTGGGGAAATCTACCAATGATTGATGAACAAGGTCTACAAAAATTAGGTTGAAAAAAACTTGAAAAAATACATAGGTAACATGATAGCCAAAACTAGAGAAGAAGGATGTCATTCCACGAGAACTTGGAGGAGTTCCTAAGCTCAATGAGATGATATAATATGCATCTGAATTCTGAAAAGTGCTATTTATATATTAAAATAGGGAAAATATTAGGTTTCTAGCCAACAAACTGAGAAATATAGGATAATCCAATCAAATGCCAAGAAGCTATAAACACGAGGATCCCAAAAAGTATTAAATAAGTCCATTAACTAACAGGAAAGATAACTATGTTGTCTAGTTTCCTATCCTGCAAGAAAGAGAAAACCTTTCATTTGTTAGTATCATTGAGAAAAGAAGAAAAGTTCATGAAGACACAGGGATGCGGTGAGGCTTTAACAAACATATTTAATTGCATGTCCTCTCACCAATATTAATTCAACTTATGGAAATATTCTCATTGTTTCTTTATTTTCCACTCACTGGTCATGCTCTCAACTCGGTATTTGTGCACGAGGTTGAAAAATAAGAAAAGTCTATTAATTTGTCAACAACGTTGTTTTGGACCAGCGAAAAAGCCCAATTAACCAAGGCCTAATATATCTCAAGCCCACTCTACTCGATCCTGTAACACCCTAAACCCCCCGAAACTTATATGTAAAGGATTACTCGACAATTTAAGGTGTTATCAATGACAACCCTTCAACAAAACGTAGACATTTTGAAAACATGCAGCAGAAAAGTAAACAACATATAACACATGTCATCACATGCTCACCTTCACTTAGGGTATTATCGCAGCAGAATCACATTAATCGTAGTAATAAAATATGTTAACTTCATTTGGGTCTTATAAAAACTTAACTTGTACAAAATGGTTCAAAAGGGAATTCAATATCCAACTCTTAACAACTTCAAAATAGCTCAACATAATAGTTACTAAACTTCAACCAAACAAGTAAGTCAACATCAAACATAATAAAAAACATTGTTCACCCATAGTGTTACAAAATCAGAGCATAGCGACTAAAAATATGATAACTAATGAAAATAAATGCAAGAGTTATTTCCCACTCATGGCATCAACTCTAGTCCTAAGTATCTGCAAGATGTCCATGGTGGAAAATATAAAAGCAAAGGTGGTGAGAATCAACACAATTTCACAACATCATTCTCACACCTAACCCATAAACATACACAAAGCAATCACATATTCATCATTTAAATTATCTAATGAGACTTGCAACTTTGACCAGACTCATACGCATGTGGTACCATATCATCATCGATTGGTTCACTCAAGAATCGGGTTCACCCTGCTTGAACCTCGTATCCACCTTGCTTAGATTTGGGACAAGTTACCAATTCACCCTGCTCGAATTGCAACTTGCCTCTTTCATACACAATAATAACATAATGAGTACATGTTGCAACACGTCAATATGATAACAACATAATGTTTAAAGTCCCCTCCCAAAAATAAATAAAGCATAATTGACCCAAAGATAATAGTTCCCCTCTTGAACTATCACCATAAAACAACATACTCACAATTTAACAACATAAATCAGGCTCATACAACAACACATCATCATCACAATTCACATCAATTAACACAATATCGTCATCACATATGGACATATCCATCATTCATCAAGCAACTCATAGATTCGGTTAAACTCGTGTTCAATCGCTAAGTTATAACAAAACATCATTTTAATAGTAGCTAATAGAACCTGATGAAGGTGAGAAAAATATTTAAGAAGGGGGGTTGAATTGTGTTCTCTATTTTTGCTTTGCTTCTGAGTATAACTCAGATTCTAAACCATGTTCAAATTTTGATTATAAGTTACAACAGAATATTAACAGAAGCAAATAAATAACAACAAATCACACAAAGATTTATCCTGGTTCCTTCCAAACTGAGAGTAGTCTAGTCTCCTTGCAGCACAAGAGATTTTCCATTATAATCAAATCATGATTACAATTTCTTATGCCCACGAGCATAAGACTTTTCTAATCTGAACCTCAGCCCGAGACTTCCTGCTTGAACCCTTCAGGTTCAAGACTTCCTGCTTAAATCCCACGGTTTCAAGACTTCTTGCTTTGACTCTCAGCCCAAGGCTTCCTACTTAAACCCCTCAGGTTCAAGAATTTCTACTTAAATCCCATGGATTCAAGACTCCCTGCTTATATTCCATGAACCCAAGACTTACTTAAACCCCTCGTGTTCAATACTTCTACTCATATCCTCAAGTACAAGACTTCTCTGCTCAGATTCCATGAATCAAAGACTTCTGCTTAGACCTTCAATCCAAGATTTTCCTGCTTAATCAACAACTGATCAAGACATCAATGCTCAAGCACATAGCAAGAGACTTACTTGGATCAAGCTTACAGCAAGAGACTTTAAAGCTCAAGCACATAACAAGAGGCTTTCTTTCTAAACTAATAAACAAAATCTATTTAGCAGAATAGACAACAAGGTGTATTTGATACAATCAGAGGTACAAGGTAATAACCATAACAAAGATCATAGAGCTCTTAAGATTTCTAAGATATTCAATGTTTAAGAAATCTTAAGGCTTTGTACAATTTACAACATATAACAGAAATTATGCATACTCGATTGTGTTGCCATTGTTGATCTTGTTATTCTTCCATTCTGATAAAAATATGAAATGCTTCTTCCTTCTTGGCTCTCTTTCTTTATTTTCCTTGTTGTTGATTCCACATTGAACCTTCAACTACTTATATAGCAGTTGCATAATTATAGTTGTTGGAAGAGATAACTTGTACAAGTATCTTTGTTACTCCATAGTACAAGAGACGTTGAAGATAGATACACCATAAGATCTTTATCCATTGTGTAACTCTTTTAACCATATTGTCTTCCTTGTGATATTGTACTATAGATCTGATGAGAATGGATATCAGTAAAGCATGTTAACTCTTCTTGAGCCATGTGAACACATACTCTAGCTGACAAATTGATTTGACATTGTAGCTTGCTTTCCGCAGTATAGATAACTTAACTTTCTCACTGGTTCTGAATGATCACCAAAAGCTGATACATTCAATAAGTGTAGATATAATATATTGCTCTTCTAATGTTGATACCTTTAGCTTTAGAGTCTACACCAACCTATATTATCAGGCATCACTTAGACAACTTTCTTCAGTTTTGAACCACCAGAAACCAATAACTCAACTTCTCTCAAATGCGTCCTTATATCAGATTATGAATAGATTATTCTTAAGCTTTGGAACCTGAATACTTAGAGCACACATTAGATAACACCATTGTTCTTTCAATACTTTTGTTATCGTCAAAACCTTAAGGAATACTTATCATTAAAAAATCTTGTTCTAACACTTAACAGTACCCAAAACATCCACAAAAGTTGAAATTTTGAAAATTTAAATCGGCAACTCAAGATCATCAAAACAAGTATCTTCGCCCACTAAAGAATCATGACAGGTTACCCATCACCAGCGTGATGACCGTCATCGACCTAGAACCTGCATAAATTCGTCTTCTCCAATGGAGTTCAATGCAGAACTCCTATTTCTCAGTCCAGGCATACAAAATCAATCCAAAACATTACACACTTGTTATATATCTATCAATAACATTTAATTGCATTAAATCAACACCTCAATTTCATGGATATTATTCCCAAAACCTTCAAAATAGCAACAATAGTAAATATATGTTAACTCGTAAAATTAGAATGTGTCATACATCATAGCATATGAATTTCATCACCAATCATCACCACATACATCAATAACAGAATCATGTTAAAATACCAATTCCCTATTGGGTTAAGGATTCCCCAATTCTACCCCTCATGCACATACCTGTTATTGAGATAGTTCCCCCTTACCTGGTTATCCTTAAAGCAGTACAAAATGTTGGTTTGTGATTATGTAATCCCCCCAAGTTCTTAACTTTCTCTTACACTTTCTGTAGCCTCTTTCTTATTCTCCAATTCTAGTTATATGTATTGATATAACTCCCTAAAACTAGGTTATGCTTATAATTTATATCACTAGGGTAAATCTTATTATAATTCTAATTATAGCTCAAACTCTTATTCCTCTTACCTCATCCTCCCTTCCACTCCTCATAAATCACACTTTGGCCCCAAACTTTATAATTTCTATTAAATTAAATAAATATAACAAAATACTATTATTTTAATTATTAAAATAAAGTCTAATAATTTAATCAAACTCTACCGGCCTTTAATTACTCTCCATACTCTCACCTCAATGTCACACACCCCACCACCCTTATTTACTTAATTAATATTACCCAATAATAAAATAAATACACAAAAATCATAATAAATCAAATAATTTAAGTAAATTAAAAACTGGGGTGTTAAACCTCCCCCTCCCTTTAAAGAGTTTTTTCCCTTGAAAATTACCTTAAGTAAATAGATTTGGATATGACTGCCTCATCTGGTTCTCAATCTCTCAAGTCACATTTCCACCAACTAGTCCTCTCAAGTTACCTTCACTAAGATAATCTCCTTACCATGAAACTGCATCACTTTTCGACCCTCTATCCACATGGGTGATGCCTCAATAGTCAGTTCATCTCTCATCTGTATATCATCCACTTGGATCACATGAGATAGATCCGGAATGTATCTCCTCAACTAAGACACATGAAACACATCATGAATATTAGAAAGCAACGGTGGAAAAGCAATCTGATAGGCCACTTCTCCAATCCTTTGCAAAATCTGGTACGGACCCATGAAACACGAAGTGAGCTTTTGAGACTTCAACGCTCGACCAACACCATTTATCGGAGAAACTCTCAGAAACATGTGATCCCCCTCTTGGAACTCAAGTGATTTCCTTCGCTTATCATAATAGCTCTTCTGATGACTATACAAAGCTTTCATATTCTCTTGGATCATCTTGACCTTCTCAGTAGTTTGCTAAACTATCTCAGGTCCCAACACAACACTCTCACCAACATCATACCAACACAAGGATTTCCTACACCTACTACCATACAATGCCTCAAATGGTGTTATTCCAATACTAGAATGGAAATTATTGTTGTAGGTGAACTCAACCAACGAAAAGTAACTGTCTCAATTACCTCCCTGCTTCAAAACACATGCTCTCAATAAATCCTCCAATGACTGAATAGTTCTCTATATTTGACCATTTATCTGCGAATGATAAGAAGAACTCAACTTCATCTTAGTACCTAACGCTTCTTGCAAACTCTGCCAAAACCTCGATGTAAACCTCAGATCTATATCTGATATAATGCCTGATGGTGAAAGTGAGAAAAACACAAGAAGAAGGGTTGAATTATGTTAGTTTTTATCTTTTAAGCTTTTTCTTCTTCTGCTTATGATGAATCTTAATCAGATTTTGAACACTTAGTTTAGAGTCTGATTCAAAAATATTAGGTAAGCTTCTGAAAGTTCTTATCAGATTCTAAAACATAATGTATTTCAGAGTTGCAAATGTCGCGGTGAAATTTGGATATCAAACTATTGATTAGTTTGAATCTTTAATTCGTAACCGCGACAGAAATGGCGACTTCACTGGGGAACACTCGGTGGGTTTCCCTACCTTGCTTTATTTGTTTATTGCTTTATATCTTCTTACTTGCCTATTTGTTTCTTTGTTCTTTGTTGCTTTTTTGGGTTGCTACCTTTGAGTGGTGAGACAAAGTCCTACACCCGGACTTGAGAAAAATTAAGATAGGATAGTGATATGTTCAAAGAGGCTTATAGGGGGTGGAATCCCGACCAAGCTGACTTGAAAATCATGCTCAATTGAGGCCCTCTCGAAAGTTGTATTGTTGAACGAGTCCCCAGTGAAGTCGCCATTTCTGTCGCGGTGAAATTTGGATACCAAACTATTGATTAGTTTGAATCTTTAATTCAATTTGCAATCGAACTTTGATTTGTCCAAAGGAAGGGATAAAGATCGAAATTCCCACAATGCAATGCAAATGCAAGGTTTAGAGAGTTATAGGTTCGGGGGTTGGTTAAACTTAGGGAAGGTGCTAGCATCCTAAGTTTATGTAGTACTCTACAGGAACCTCTTGTTTTATGTTTGTTTATTGCTAAGGATTTATCTGCTTAATGGTTAAGGACCTAGGGGTTTATTTCTAAGTATACTCGATAAGATGTCGCATCTTATGCCTACACATCCTTACGGGAGTGGAATCAGAGTATTTATAGTTCCCCTAAAGGGTTTGAGGAGTTCTTTGACTGTGGTCAAAGCTCCTACGGGTTTAGGGTAGTTGATTGATTGATTTTAGGAGAAAAGGTGAGTTGTCATTTTAAGAGAGATTTAACCGCCACAAGTTTGTAGGAATGTAGTCTTTGCATCATCTTAAGAGAAGGGCTCAAGTACTCGGATAGGGATCGACGAGGTACGCCTATCTCTCTAAGGAAAAGTTCCTACGATATTGACTGTATTGATGTGGGGTGGAGATTCTATCTCGCTTAAGGTGATTAACATCTTTCTCTAATGTGTTTGAATATTTGAGTCGAGTTGTTTTGTGTTTTTTTTCTATGTTGTAAAGATAATGGTCCTTCCTATGGGGTAGGATCTATCCTAGAAAGATCAACTTGAATGGGATCAAGGATCGAGGGGAGGATGATGCAAATGAGATGCACTACACACGAGTGTTGACTCATGTGTAGGTTTTCCTTTGGACGGAATGCGATGCGATAATATAAATTGCGATAATGTAAATTGCGGGTAATGTAAAACATATACAACGCATGAAAGCGCTAAGTGAGTGTGTGAATTGTGAATAAAATGAAAGTAGATAAAGTAAACATACACGGACGCATGAAAGCGCTAGAGTGTAGGTGAGTGGATCGTGTATGTGAGGTGCACGATTGATTTTATGTGAAGTTGATTTATTTTTTAGTCGAATTGATTTTAAGGGGAATGTTGAGTTGATTTTATATATGAGATTGATTTTAGATGAGACTATTTGACGAGTAATGTTGAATTAACTTATTTGTTAGCGAGATTGGTTTTAGGGGAAAGTCGCATTTATTTTAGGGGATACAAGTTAATTTAGTTATACTAATTTTAAATAAGAGGTTTCTAATAGGTGATTATATTTTATCTAAAACTTAAATATGAAATGATTTATATTTAATAAAAGTTATTTGTTATTATTATATGAATTGTAAAAGGTTGTTATTATTATTAAAGGTCTAAGTTATTTAAAATTATGAAAGAAAGGTTTTTTTATTAAAATAGTTTTTTTTTATATTAAACAGGTACAAATTATTAGATTATGAAAAAAAGATTTATTAAGAAACAAGTTATGTTTATTTTAAAAGAAAAAAAATGAAATAGATTAATTAAAAGTTAGTTAAAAAGATTAATTAAAAGAGTTATTTATAAAAAGTTCATTTACAATTATTAAATTAATTAATTAAAAGGTTAATAAAAAGCTGACATTAAATTAATTAATAAATTACATGAAGAGATTAAATTTAAAATATCATCATTTTAATAAAAAAAATATTAAAGTTAATTTAGCCAATTTATAAAAAGATGTGTTAATTTAATTAAAAGACTGATTGAAAAGGTTAATTGGTAATTGGGTTAAATATTAAATATTAGGTTAATTAGGGGTTGATGAGTGGTTTAGTGGTTTAATTAGCAGGTTAAGGAAGTTAATTAGGGGTTGATGGTTATCGTGTGTGTGGGTGTAGCATGTGTGTGTGATTACAGTATGGAATAGCAATTGAAACAAAACAAGAGAGAAAACCCTCGTTCCCAAATCGATCCCCTCTTTTCCCCAATCTCTTCGATTTCACCGATCTACTCCCTCTCCGTTTCTTCTTCTTCGCGATTTGCCCCTTCCGTCTTTTCTCTTCACTGCGAATCTCTCTTTCTCCTTCGATCGTTCCGTCTTCTTTCTTTGATTCACATAAATCTACAACAATCACATCAAAGCGTCAATGCCACAAGAAATTTTAACATGAAAGATGGTTTTACCGAGATTTGGGAGCGGTGGCTGGTGGACTCGTGCAGTGAAATGGGGGTTGTGTCCTTCAAATCTGCAGCGCCGGTGACGGTTTGCGGTGAACGGAGATGACTTTCGAGAGTTGGACATATAAGTTTCCTTGCTCCAATTCCTAGGTTGTGAAGCTAGGTTTTTTGCGGTAGTTTTTGTTTCGTATGATAGGGTTCTCTTTTGTGTGTCCTCTTTCCTCTCTTCCTCATTCATCTTATATAGGCTCTTGGGAATTAATGCTTTGAATGCCTGATTGAAACTTTCTATTTTGGTTATAACTTGATTCAAAAAAATTCCTTTTCTGTGATTGTAGTAATGAGCTACTCAATCTCTGATTTAATTTCGAGATTGGATTTGATTTCTGAATAGGATATTCTATCCTCAAAGAAAAAATATTCTCTAACCGTTATTTTCTGACTTGGCAGGTACAGATGGCGAAGGTTTTGGGCTAGAGGGGGAATTCGTGTTTGATACATTTGGTAAGACCTTCACAAAAAAAATCGGTGACGAAGGGCAGCAGTCTCACGTGTTTGCAGGGTAAACTTTTCAATCTCTGTCTCTATTTCTTTGGTTGTCTTCTTCGAACCGATGCGTATCTAAAGCTCTTTTATTTCATATGCTTTGGTGCTGGTGACCGGGGGACCTAGAGTAGCGTTTGAATTCTTGAGGAAGGAAGCAAAGAAGATCCCTTCAGTAGAGTTGGAACACCATCAAACGCAGGACCTGCATTCTTGGTTCTTCAAAAAGTGACTCGTGGTTTGAGATTTTGTTAATTGAATTCGTAGTATTGCCTCGTACTTTCAAAATAATCTTGATGAGTAGATTGAATGCCTTTAGGGAGCTGTTGTCGCACGACCTTGTCATTGTGATAATTACGAATGATGATATCAATTTCACTTGGTTGCAGGACACGTTAGACAGCAGCAGAGGAGACGGTCTTGCATTGGATGGAATTAGCAAATCGTGCAGTTTGGCAAGGAATCTCAGCAGATCCTCATTCCCATAACTCATTTCAGCAAGGGGAAAAGAAGAATGAAGCTGCTGGTTCGTAGGCACTAACAAAAGCATCCATTGATACAATTGTCTCACTTATAAAGTCCATTACTTCTGGAAGATCAGTTTGAAGAAAAAAACAGCATTATGGTTATCAAGCCTTCCAGAAGCAGGTAAGACCTCCACTGATGAATTGCAGTTGTTCTTGCATTGTGCTTGTAATGCTCATAAAATGTAATGTTACTGTAGCTAAATTATCATGCGTCCCAGGCTGAGCTTGCAATGCTTTTCTGACCAACAATTTTGTCAATTCTTCGATTTCATGATTGTATATGGCGCATATATCAGACAACTTTGGCAAATCAAGCAGCTTCTTCTCCTACAAAAGAACTTCATGATCTCTCAAACTGAGCATATCAGCAGGTCGAGCACCATCTACCAAGAGTTTCAACAAACATCTTCTACCAAGATCCTCCCATAGAGATGAAGCAGCAGTTGCCAGGAATCACCGATACCATCAGTTTGACGAAAACGAGTGGGTAGGAACGTCGAGCGATTTTCAACTCTGTAAGGACTTGACAATGAATTCAGACGAAAAAACCACTTCAATCCTTGATCTCTTAGCACCACTTCTTACTGCTACCCTTAATTGCATTGTTTCATCTTCAACATTTTTTTCAAACCAATTCGCGTTATACCTTCATAACCTTCACTGAATGATGTATTCCATTTGTAGCCATCGATACGCACCTTCAAAAGTTCGACTTTAGCTGACGGCTACTACTCAAATGGTTTTGGAGGATCAATGGGATGTATCCATACAACAGACTGAGCATCACATTGCTGTAGGCAGAGACTACATCCAACCCTATTGATGAACATTGTGTGTGGCTGGAACTGGACTGGTTGCGCAGGAGAGAAGAAAAGAGTGATGCCTCTGAAATACTCAAGTTAAATGTCAAGTGATGGTGCAGTAAGGTATTGTAGTTCGTTCTTCTTGTTGCTATGTTTGTTGGTTGATTATCTCCCGCCTTGCTCTTTGACTAAAAGAATTTATCTAGGCTTGGTAATTCTAGTTCAACTTGATCCTTTCTTGATGTTCCATCCAAGGCTGACTTTCGCAATTCTTCTTGCAGGAAAATTAATTGCTGGATTGTGTTGCTTGGGTCTTATCTGTGGTCCTCGCTCCATCTGCTTTTCTCCACAGACATTGTGTTCAGATGAATTCCTAGAAGACGATCCTTGAGCTCGATTCATTGCCTGCATTGACATTATGTCTTGCATTTCAGATTCCCCATGCGCATTTCCTAATCTTCATAGATGCAGGGTTTAACATTCTCATCTCAGCATGTTGTTGAGAATGAACTCCCCAAAGCAAGCTTTTGTGGCGCATCCTGGAAAGCATATCGAAGGTATGCTTGGTGGACGGGGTTTAGCATTTGCTGCTGCTCGCTATTGTGACCTCTAAGCCGAGCATCTTGATAGGTACCGTTTTGCTGAACTAAATCGGTGAATTTTCGAGACTGCTGGGGCAGTTGCATAGCATTGGGTTGTTGAAAATTGTTACTCTCAAATACACCTTGACACCCTGCTCGATAAGTTATAAAAAAAAAGTATCATTTCCTTCTGGCTTTCTCAGCAGCTGTTATTGAAATGTTTGTCTAGAACCTAACTGCTGCTGTTGTTGATGGTGCTTTTTCTGAACATAGGCAAGAGCAGGACGGTTTATTCCTTATGTTATTCGACATAGGATTGGATAATGCCAAATTATTTATTATGCTTTATAGAGTTTAGAGGAACATGGCTAGATCAACTTAGTTGTGATGCTTGTACACAACTTGCAACTTTAGATTTATGTAACTTCATATAATAAATCCGTAATTTGATGTCCTGTTAATTTCTTCTTATTACTTACATTCTAGCAATTATTCTCCACCCATCTATGTGTTGCCGTCAAACAAATCCAACTATCCAGTGAAGAAAGACTTTACACCAAGCTTCCAACTGCCTCGTTTTGTTTCTCGAGCCACAGTTGCAATGTCACCCGTCAACATGAAATGCCCTTTCCGTTTCTCCCATTAACTTGCACGCCCTGACCTCTAGAAGTTTAAAATTGTAAATCTGTAACCTCTTGCGCTTGAGTAAAAAACCAAAATTTCTCTCATGGTTTGAATTTAAATACTGGACCGAAATAAGAATGAATTTGATCATAGTAGACAACTCTTGACAATAAAATGGCATAAATCTCAATCTTCGAATAATAAGCCCTTATGTGTATCACTTCGTGATTCCTTAAACTTTCAGCAGTAACCTATCTTTCACACAATAAACAAACAGGTTGGTTAAAACGGTTAGCTATGCATAATGATTGGCTATGAGAATGAACACCATCTCACTCGATATCACTGCGTCTGCACAAAAATTGGTTAATCACATAAATATTAAATAAAAATATAATCAAATAACAACATGAGGATGCAAGAAGAGGTGGCACCTTACGGTCAAAAATTAGGGTGCGACAGCAAAGTAGATAGAAACGGAATGATAAGTACAAAAAAAAGGAAAGTAAAAGCAAATACAAAAGAATTTATCACGTTTCCTCTTACAACTTGAGAGTAGTCCAGTCCCCTTGCACGTCTAAGGGAATTTCACTATAACCAAATTGATTACAAATGCTCAAGCACCAAGCAAGAGACATCCAATGCTAAAACCCACAAGTAAGAGACTTATATGCTCAAGCACACAAGCAAGAGACATATATGCTCAAGAACACAAGAAAGAGACTTCAAATGCTCAAGCACTATATCAAGAGACTTCTGACTCTAACAAATTGTAAAGAGATTTGAGTAACAAATACACTAGATATACAATCGTAGGTGTAAATAGAATACAACATAGAAAGATTCTAAGACTTAAGAACTTCTAAAATATACAAAGTGTTAAGATGTTATAAGCCTATATTGTTTTCTATAGAGTAACTTCTCTTTGAAATGTCAAGGTTCAGAGTCTTCTAATGCAGTGTATTATTTTTCTTTTTCAGGTCTTCTGCTCCTTAAATAGAGACGAAAAAATGAGACATTGAAGACTTTCATCAAAAGGTTGGGCTAGCTTTGTAATTGATTAGACTCATCAAGAAAGCACCTTTCTACATGAGGAATTATCAGTTCAAGCTCAAACATCCATGAAGATATTTTTTCTTAAGTCTTCATGTGATCAAAAGGTCTCTGAGTCTGTTAAAATTTCCTCGATTGAAAAGAATAGGCCTTAGAGGTTGACTTTCTTCAAACTTCACTCTTCAGAGGTTAAACTCTTCATAGTCTACTTATTGGATTCTGAAACTTCAGAGTCTATATCATCAGAGGTTGACTTTCTTTAGAGTTGATTTCTTCAGAGTTTGGATCTTCCATCAGAGCCAAATTCTTCAGAAGTGATCTTCTGAGCCAGAGACTGAACTTCAGATTCAGAATCCTCAAGCTTCACTTGATCTATTCTCAATCTTATAATTCTGCATACTTGAAAAGATGTTAGAATATCCAATTGTTCTTTAAATACTTTTTTATCATCAAAACTAAAGGGATATGGTATCAACCATTTTTGTTCCAACAATCTCCCCCTTTTTGATGATGACAAACATAAGTATTTAATAATAATGGTTGTTAATTTAATTAACATGTTGACTTCAGGGTCTAAGATTTCTAAGCTCCCTCTGATTTTGATAGTCTAAAGCGTAAGGTTTGTAAGCTCCCCTTAAGTCCTATCTCAGTTAATTAAATTTCATTAAGAGCATAATATCATTAATCTTTAGAAATTAAGCATCAGTAATGAAAATCATCAGATTCATGTGCTTAAGTACTTAAATACACATTAACCCATTAACTTTCTCCCCCTTTTATCATCAACAAAGATTATTATTAGAGAAAGAAAAGAATCTGAAGAAAAACAAGTATATGGGAAACAATCAGGCCTGAGTAAAAAAATTAACAAACAAATTTTGTTCTCCCCTTGTCATCAGCTAAAAACATGCAAGTAAAAAAAAATGAAAAAAATGACTTGACTGGTTGGAAAAAGGTTCTGCAATTCATGAGATGTTCCAACTTTTTTCTTGGACTATGAGACATAGCATTCAAACCTTGAAAAGTGAGTCTGAAGACCAAGAATATATCTCTCTCGTGATTCCATTAGTGAACATAAAACTAGACAAATATATCTTTTTCCCATTTTCCCTATAAAAGTTGATTTAGAACACAAAGAAAAACCATTCCTCCTTATTTCATTAAGCTTTTATTTTGATCAAAATGATCGAATTAGGTGAAAAATCCTAGACTGGTTCCTCAAAAGAAGTTAAGAAGGCTATGAAGAATTAGAAATATGAGAAGGGTGTTGGAACTTATGCTGGAGCAACAAGGGTTGGAAGAATATCAGAGACAAAGAATTAGAAAAATCCTAGACTGGTACCTCAAGAAGGAAATTATTGATATATTTGATGATGAGTGAGATGAGGACTTAAGGATCTTCCATATGAGAGGAGAGTGTGCTAGTCTCTAAGATAGAGTAGCCTCTTGTATTGCTCTTTCATTTTCAAAATCATGTAATCCTTTTATATTTAATAAAGGAATATCTTTGTCTCATGGATTTGTTTGAATTTATTTTCAACCACCAAAGTCATGTGTGTGTATTTAATTTTTATAAAAAATGATTTTCACAAATTTAAACTAACTAATGTCCAAGGAGATTGTCAAAACATGCTTTTATCTTGTCAGACAAAAATTTCCCACAATTAATATAGCTCAAAGATCTAACATAAAAAAAATCTTAATAGATATAAGACCAAGTTAGAGGGCTTTTAAGATTTGTAACACATAAGTGGATGGAAGATAGTAAAGAAAGTTTTAACAGAAAATCCACTTATAAGTCATCAAAAACAATCAACCAAATTTTGAGCACCAGACGCTGAGATGCTTCAGAGGCTACCACACATTAGAAAGTGATTCAGAGCTTCTGATCATAGTAGCTTCTGATCATCATCAGACTCTGATCCCTCATTCAGAATGCAAGCAGTAATATTTCATAAAATGCATGTTTAAATTATTTTTAGTGAAATTAAATCTTTCTATAGTAAGAGGCTTCATATCAGCCCATTGATGATCTATATCAATGAACTATATATCTATTACACATTTCTGAACATAATGTCTAATAAAATGATGTTTTATTTCTAGGTGCTTGGTTCTAGAATGTTGAACTGGATTTTTTATTAAACAGATGGCAGCAGTATTGTCACAAAAGATCAGAATACTACTTCCACTAATTTGATAGTCTTTTAACTGATATTTCATATATATGAGTTATGTGTACCATTTAGGAACTGACTGATATATATTTTGCTTCTCCTGTAGACAAAGCAATAGTTACTTGTCTTTTACTAGCCCAGGATATTAGGTTTTCACCTATGAATTGACAGTTTCTACTAGTGAATTTTCTCTCAATTCTATCCCTAGCATAGTCAGCATCATAGAATCTAACTAGCTTGTAATCTAGGTTTTTTTTATAAAGTAACCCTAGATTAGTTATTCCTTTCAAATACCTAAAGATCCTCTTAATAGAAGTTAAATAAGTTTCCTTAGGATCTTATTGGAATCTTGTTCACATACACACACTAAATAAATATTTGGCCTATAAGTTGTTAAGTAGAGTAAGGAACCAATCATACCTCTATACAGCTTCTGAAAGAACTTGAAGCTTTCTTGTTCTTTGTTCAAATTTCATGTTGGATTCATAAGAGTGTTCATGATTTTCCATTTTCAAGCTTGAACTTCTTCGGAAGCTCTTTTGTATATTTTGACTGATGAACATAAAATCCATATTTGCTTTGGTTGATTTGAATTCCAAGGAAGAACTTCAATTCCCCCATAATTCTCATCTCAAATTCAATCTACATAGTCTTGGAAAACTCCTTGTGAAGGGTAGGATTAGTAAAACAAAAAATAATATCATCTACATACACCTGAATAATTAAGATGTCATTTCTTAATATTTTCTCAAGAGCGTGGTATCAATTTTCCCTTTTTGGAAATCATTTTCCAAGAGGAAGTTACTTAATCTCTATACTAGGACCTAGGAGCATGTTTAAGTCCATAGAGTGATTTCTTAAGTTTGAAGACATGTTCTAGATGGATTCAATCCTCAAATCCATGTGGCTATTTTACATAAACTTCTTCAAAAATGACACCATTTAAAAATGCACTCTTAACATCCATTTGATATAAAATGATGTCATGATTAATAACATAGGAGAAAAGTAACATGGTTGCCTCTAACCTTGCAATAGGTGAAAAGGTTTCAAAGAAATCTATACCTTATTACTGACTGTAACCTTGAGCTACCAGTCTATCTTTGTTTCTTACCACTTCTCCTTGCTCATTAAGCTTGTTTATGAACATCCATTTTATTCCAATGATGTTCTTCTGATGAGATATGGGTACCAGATCCCGCATATCATTTCTTTGAAACTGGTTCAGTTCTTCTTGTATGCATGCAACCCATCCATCATCAAATAAGGCTTCATTAATAGAAGTTGGTTCTATCATGGAGATAAGTCCCAATGTTGAATGCTCCTCTTTGAAAGTAAATCTTGTTTTAGAGGACTATTTTCATTTTAAATGAATAACTGTTCTGGATGAGAAGACTTGTACTTGAAGGTCTTTCTGGACTGAGCATCTTCTTTAAAAACATAAGGAGATTCTTTAGAACTTGTTTCAGAAGTTAGGTTTGGTTTTATACCACAAACTTCTGAACATCTAGCTTTTGAGCCTTTAGATTTTTAAGGAATTATAGCTTCAGATCCACCGACTTCTAAAGAGACTTTTAAATGAAATTATGAAATGTTCTCAAGCAGCTCTGGCATTTTACTATCAGGCTCTTTTTCATCAGATTTGACATATGTATACTCTTCAACCATTTGGGTTTCAGAGTTATACACCATGTTGCCTTTAAGCGTTCAGAGTATCCTAAAAAGGTACCCTTTTGAGCTTTGGCATAAAATTTATTTAGATAGACTTTACTGTTTAAGATGTAACATGTACATCCAGGCTGATGAAAATAAGAAATGTTGGGTTTTTCTTCCTTTGAAAAGCTCATATGCAGTTTTGTTCAGAATGGGTCTGATGTAGATCCTGTTCTGAACATAATGTGTTGTGTTTACAACTTCTGCCCATAAGTGCTTAGGTAAGTTATATTCATGAATCATGGTTCTGGAAATTTCTTGTAAGGATCTGTCATTTTTCTCTACAACTCCATTTTATTGTAGAATTCAAGGAAAAGGGAACTCATGAAGGATTCCATATTTTTCACAAAAGTTTTCAAAAGTTTCATTTTCAAATTCTTCTCCATGATCACTTCTTATTTTTAATTTTTTTATCCTTTTTCATTTTGCACTTGTATGCAGAAGACACTAAACACATCATATGATTCATCCTTGGTTCTAAATAATTTGACCCAAGTCCATCTACTGAAGTCATCAACTATGACAAGTTCATATTTCTTTCCATTGATTGATGTAGTACTAACATGATCAAACAAAGAAATTCTAAGGGTTTGTAGGTAGAGACAAAAATATTAGTTTTAAAAGAGGTTTTGTTAATTTTCCCTATTTGGCATGCTCTAGGGAGAGCATCTGAATGATAGTTAAGATCTGACAGCCCCTTAACAAGTTTTAACTTTTTAAGCTTAGAGATCAATCTCCTGTTAGCATGACCTAACCTTCTGTGTCATACCCATTTTTCATCATTCACTTATAGAAGGAAAAGTACCTTATGATTAGCCAATTCAGAAAAATTAATTTTATAAACATTTCCTTTCCTCTTGCCCTCGAACACTATAGATTTATCATATTCATTCGTGAATGTACATATGTTCTTATTGAACACTACTTCATAACCACTATCACAAAATTGACTTATGCTAAGTAGGTTATGTTTTAGTCTATCTACTAACAAGACATTATTGATAGAGATAAAGGAGTTACCAATAATACATGTACCAATGATCTTACCTTTTCTATTTCCTCCAAATCCCACAGTTCCTCCCTCTTTCAGAGTGAGGGTTTGAAGCATATGCTTTTCTCCTATCATAATTCGTGAGCAGCCACTGCCCAGGTACCATGACTACTGCTTTGGTTGTCTCTTGAAACATATCTGTAGCAAAAATGATTTTAGACTTAGGTACCCATAGTCTTATGGGTCCTTTAGGATTAGTTCTGATAGGTTTTCTCTTATTTTTCACCTTCTCTGTTATATGAGAAGGCTTAGAATCATTCAAGACTTTTGGTTTATAAGTTTTTTTTGTCTTGAATAAGTCTTGACCTTAGGTTCTAAACCTTTAGAACCTTATGACCTAATTCCTTAGATCCTGGTTTCTTCAAAACCTTTAACTTCAGAGTCTTAAGTTCTGGTGACTTTAGAGTCTCAGGTTCTAGTTTCTATAGAACCCTTGACTTAACAGTTATAGATTTTGATTGGTTCAAAACCTTTGAATTATTAAAATCAAGTACAAAATAAAGTCTAACCCTTTTTTAGTAGATTTTGAAGAAGAAGGATCTAATGATTTAATCAAGATTTCAAATCTTAGATTAAAAGTTTTTTTTATAGTAACCAAGACCTTCTCCTATGCTTCTACTTACACCATAGATCATGGATGCAAGTTTTTTTTCCTTTTAAGGCCAGTTAAGATAAATTCTTGAAGAGTCATTTCATGATCATCAAGAGTTTTATCAGAAACATCTTTAACAGGAGCAATATGATCTCTCTCAAGAGATTTATTTTTGTTTTGAAAAAATATTAATTCTTATTTCAAAAGATTATATTGTTTTGTTTATATTTTCATGTGTTTGGCCTTTTCCCGACATCTACTCATAAGATCTTGAATGAAGGTAATCAAATTAGAACGAGATATTTTAAAAAATACCTCATCCTTTTCAGATTTTGAACCACAACCCGAGTCACATTCTACTTCAAAAGATGTAAGAGCCATTAAAGCTAGATTGGCTTATTCTTCATCTTTCTCATAATATTCTTCATTGTTAAGTTCATCCAATGTTCCATGAGACTCATCTTGAATCTATTTTTGAAGTTGTTCTTTTAGAAGCTTCCCTTCTTTGACTTGTCCTTTTGTAGCTCTAGACATTTAGCAATGAAGTGAATAAACTTCTTTTAGTTGCAGGAACCCTTTTGATCATCCTTCTTATGTCTTGAACTTGATCCTCTGAAGCCACTGCTTCTACCAGAGAATCTTTTGTTCTTCTTAGCCAAGTATTGAAATATTTTAATGATAAATGCCATTTCCTCATCATATGACTCTCCTTTAGAACCTTCTGATTGAGAAGCTTCTTGAGAGTTCCAGGTTTTAGGGACCTTTACAGGTTTTGGAGAATATTTCAAAGCTAAAGACTTTGAATTCTTAATAGGTTCATCTCTATTAAGCTTCATCTCATGAATTTGATGATCGTTGATAATACTCTCGAGACTTAATGAGTTTAAGTCTTTCGCCTCTTGGATAGTAGTTACCTTGGGTATGTATTTGACAGGAAGACTTCTAAGAATATTCTTGATATGATCAGAGGTAGTGTAGCTCTTATTCAAAACCTAAAGTCCAGATACAAGAATTTGAAACCTAGAAAACATGGTTTGAATGTCTTCACCCTCCTTCATTCTGACCAACTCACATTGTTGAACCATAAGGTTCGTCTTAGCTTCCTTAACTTGTTGATTTCCTTCATATGTAGCACATTTGGATTTAAAAATGGTTTTAATAGTAGATTAATCAATGATTTTGATGTACTCTGAATGAGATAGAGCATCAACCAAGATGCCTCTAACTCTATGATGTTTTTTGTAAATATTTTTCTGAGTAGGTGTGCGAGATTTTCTATCAAAAACCATTCCAACTCCATTAACTTAAATATCAATGTCATTTTCCAAAATATCCCACAACTCATCATCAAGAACTATGATATGAGTATACATCTTGCTCTTCTACCATTCAAACTCAATAGAGTCTCCATTGAAGGTTGGAGGTCTAATTGTATAATTGTTTTTCTTAGAGGTACTGTAATCATGATTAACATTACAAAAAGGATTGTGATTACCCCCACCAGAATCAGATACTCCAGAATTAGTCATGATAAAATATGTGTTTTTCTTAGGATCTTTTATGTACCATTGTTAAGTGTTTATCACAGACCTCAATCTGATGCCAATTGAAGGTGATAAAAACATAAGAAAAAGGTTGAATTATGTTGGCCTTTTCTATTTTAAGGTTTTTATTCCTCTGCTTCGGATGAATCTTAATCAAATTATGAACACTTAGTTCAGAGTCTGATTCATAAATACTAGGTTAGCTTCTAAAAGTCCTTATCAGATTCGGAAACAGAAACTGACTTAGAGTTGCAAATTAGATAGCAGTGGAATGATAAGTACATAAGCAAGGAAAGTAAAAGCAAACACAGAACCAATTATCCTATTTCCTCTCAAAACTTGAGATTAGTCCAATCCCTTTGCCCTTCCAAGGGATTTTCACTATAACCAAATTGATTACAAATTCTCAAGCACCAAGCAAGATACTTTCAATGCTTAAACCCACATGTAAAAGACTTCTATACTCAAGCACACAAGCAAGAGACTTCAAATTCTCAAACCCTCAAGTAAGAGACTTCTATGCTCAAGCACACAAACAAGAGACTTCCAATGCTCAAGTACTAAAGCAAGAGACTTCTGACTCTACAACAAATTGTTAAGAGATTTGGGTAATAACTATAATTGATATACCATTAGTGGTGTAGACAGAATATAACTTATAAACACTCAAAGACTTAAGAACTTCTAAAATATACAAAGTTTTAAGATATTATAAGTCTAGCTTGTTTTTGAAAGAGTAACTTTTCTTTGAAATGTCAAGGTTTAGATTCTTGTAATGCAGTGTATTATTCTTCTTCTTTATGTATTCTGCTCCTTAAATAGAGAGGAAGAAAATAGACGTTGAAGACTTTCACCAAAAGGTTGGGTTAGCTTTGTACATGATTGAACACATCAATAAAGCACCTCTATGCAAGAGGAATTATCCGTTGAAGCTCAAACATCCATGAATATATTTTACCTTAAGTCTTTACGTGATAAAAAGGTCTCTGAGTCTGTTAGAGTCACCTTGATTAAAGAGAATATGCTTCAGAGGTTGACTTTCTTTATACTTTACTCTTTAGAGTCTGATCTCTTAAGAGTCTACTTCTTGGCTTCCCAAGCTTTAGAGTCAGGATCATCAAAGGATGACTTTCTTCAAAGTTGATTTATTCAAAAATCTAGATCTTTCATCAGAGCCATAATCTTCAGAAGTAATCTTCGAGCCAGATTCTGAACTTCAGATTCAAAATCCTCAAGCTTCTCTCCATTTGTTCTTAATCTTATAATCTCGCATACTTGAAACATGTTAGAATACCCAATTTCTCTTTAAATATTTTACTATCATCAAAACCCAAGGGATATGGTATCAACATTTTTTGTTCCAACAGACAAAATACCATGCAGGCTAACAATCTTCTTAATATGTAACTCTGCTAACTTCTGCAAAGGATAACTAATCTTAATCGGTATGAAATGAGCTGGTCTATCAACAATAATCTAGATGGAATCATATCCCTTCGTCGTCTTCGGCAAATTGTCATGAAATCCATGGAAATACTATCCCACTTCCACTTAGGAATACTCAACAATTGCATCAGATCCGATGGCTTCTGATGTTCAATCTTTGACTTTTTGGCAAGTCAAACAAGCATACATGAACTCAATAATTTCCTTCTTCAATCCTGGACATCAAAACATCTTGCTTGCTCAAGTATTAATACATTTTAGTAGCACTAGAATGAATACTTAAGCCACTCATGTGATCTTCCTCAAGAATACTCTTCTTAATTTCAGGCATATCTGGTACACAAACTTTATCTCTAAATCCTATCCACCATTCTCATTGATTCTGAAGTCAGTACCTTAACCTTGATTAATCGAAACTAACTGGTCAACCAATCCTAATTCGATCTTCTGACCTTCTCTGATCTCTTTAAGAATACCACTAGTTAGCTTCAACATGCCTAACCTCACGCTGTGACGAGTTCTTTCACATACTAAAAACACATCTCGAAATTGTTCAATCAACTCCAACTCTAGAACCATAAGCATCGACATATGCAATAAATTACTACTCAAAGCATCAACTACGACATTGACTTTACCATGATGGTAATTCAAACCAAAATGATAATCCTTCATAATTTGAGCCACCTCCTCTGCCTCATATTCAACTCTTTTTGATCGAATAAGTACTTCAAACTCTTGTGATCATTTAATATTTCAAATATGGAACCAAACACGTAATGCCTCCAAATCTTAAGAACAAATACAACAACGTCTAATTCCAGATCATGCGTAGGATAATTCCTCAAATGAACCTTCAATTGTCTAGAAGAATAAGCCATAGACTGTCTATTCTGCATTAGCACACCATCTAGACCCATCATCGAAGCATCACAATACACAACAAAAGACTCACTCGGATTCAACAAAATCAATATTAGAGCAAATGTCAACATCTTCTTGAGTTCTATAAAATTCTCTTCACACAAAGCATCTCACACATGCACTTGACCCTTTCGAGTCAAATAGGTCAAAGGCATCGCCAACTTTGAAAATCCTTCAATAAACCTTTTGTAGTAACCAGCCAAACTTATAAAACTTTTGATCTCATTAACAGACTTTAGAGTTTCCCATTGTAACACAATATCAACCTTCGACGGATCAACAAAAATACCTCCACTAGAAATTACATGACATAAGAAACTCACTTCTTTTAGCCAGAACTCACACTTAGATAACTTTGCATTCAACTTCTTTTATTCCAAGGTATGCAATAAAATTCTTATATGCCCTACATGATATTCATCGGACTTCAGATATATCAGAATATCATCGATAAATACAACCATAAATTGATATAGATGCAGATGGAATATTTTATTCATGTACTCCATGAACACTCCAAGTGTGTTAGATACACTAAACGGCATCACAAAATAATCGTAATGACCATATCTCGTTATAAATGCAATCTTCAGAATATCCTTTGGTTTCACTCGAATCTGATGATAACCTGACTGTCGCTACTGCGAAAATCGGCGCCGGCTGAACAGAAGAGTCGCCACCGTGCGTTATTTATCCCACGGGAGGGAAAGGAAACGCTCAGAGTAAACCTCGCACAACACGGGAAAGGTATGGTCGTCGCAACCAAAACCGGGGTTCGGGAGTCGGTTACGCAAGGGGAAGGTATTAGCACCCCTCACGTCCGTCGTACTCGACGGGATCCACGCTTGTTTTCGGGTATGGATTGTTATTCTATCTAAACTAAAGGTCAGGGGTGAAAAAGAAAATGAAATAAAAATGACTCGGCAAAGTATCGCACTTTATGCCTACGTATTCCCGCCTGGAACGAGAAATCAGAGTCAACGTAGTTCGCCTACCTACGGGAAAGGAGGGGAAGGTTGCTCGCTAGGATATCGCATCCTATGCCTACGTACTTTCATACAGCATGAAAGATCAGAGCAAACGTAGTTCGGGCCACGTACGACACGAGTCTGTCTTGATTGATTTTATTCCTTCTGAAAAAGGTTTTTTCTGATTAATAGTCCAAGAGGACAAAAATGACGCTTTGATGAGTTCACATCCTTTTACGAAAGAAGTGTCTTTTATTGTGTTTGAAATCTTTATGTGTTTTTCTGTTTGTTTTGAGAAAGAAAGAGACAGAACTCTAACCTACGGTTGCGAAGGGAAACAGACTAACCTAATGTTATCATGCATGGGTTGAGACCTAGTGTCTATCATGCTCCTCTCTTGCACAGAGAGAAACAGAGATCCTACGGGATAGGCAGAAACAGAAACAATAACAGATATATACAGTAAAGCAGTAAAATGCATGGATGCAGCAGTACAAGCGAGGCAAGGGAGTCCCACTCAACCTCGAACCTAGAAAACAATAGGCGAAAGTGAACAGGCTTCACTTTCAACCCAGCAGGGTAAACAGCAAACAATACAGTTCAGAAAACCAATCAATACATCAGAAATGAAATACAGCAGCAGAAGAAACAGCATCAGCAGCTCTGAATCAACAACTGGCTTCAAGCAATCTCCAATCATTCACAAGCTTCAACAAGCATCAATCTCCATCTTCATGACCTTCAGACAAGGGCTTTGATCATCAGTCTTCTATCTGCAATGGCTTTTCTTCAAGCTCAAACCTCCAGGATGAGGGATTAGTCACAAGAGTGAATTGGGTGTTAAGCAATCAGCTGACTACCAAAGGTGGTGAACAGACTGCTTCTAACACAAAGAGACATTTTCTCTCAAGAGTTCTATCTCATAGACACTATCACCAAGCCTTCCAAAGGAAGGGGTGAGTGTCTTAGAGAGACTCTGAATCACAGAGAAGAATGGATGCAGACAAGGCAATCCATGTTTGAGAAATAATCATTCTAATCTAGAGCTCTGCCTAGCTCCTAAACCCTAGTCTCCTCAGCAACTGCTAGCAAGAAACTCCTCCTCAACTCTGACAGTTGATCTTCAGCATTTGAATCTTCAATGGCTTCATCTCCACAATTCTTCAGCTTCCCCAGGGCCCCAGACAAACCCAATACCCATACAAACAATCAATAAACCCCAGAGGGCACACCACACCAGGCAGCAGATATACAGACAGTAATAATAGCAGTAGGGGAATCCTAACTCTTTCTAAGGGATCTAATAGCTACCCATAGCCCCTATAGTCCCATAACTAATCTATTCAAACCCTAAGTCCTAAGGGAAATGAAATCAAAATCCTAAGTTGTCACCTAAAAACCCTAGTTTTGCTCATGATATTCAAGCATCTATTAATCACCTAAAATTAACCTCTAAAAATGGGAACTAACATATTTCTACAAGCTTAACATCTCATCTAAACAATATGAAAAGAGTGATCAAAAAATATCAAAGCATGTGAGAGAACAAAAATCATAAAAATAATGCATGAAATGTAACTATTTAATGTGACATTTATTTAGAAAATATGTAAAAAATATGAAATAAAACTAAAAATGAAAATTTATTTTCCTATAATATTCTAGACATTTTAATGAAAACATGGTAAAAAGAATGGATTAAAAAGCATTTTTTATGAATTATTTATGAATTTTTGAAAATGGTAAAAAATTAAAATGAAATAAGAAAAAATAAAATGAATTAAATGAGGGAGAGGGGTGCATTCAGTAGGCGCGCTCAGTTCATTATTGTATGGGCCAGACAGGGTAGGGTGTTGTTAGCAAAATGGATAAGGCCCAGCATCAATCAGAATTATTGAAATAAAAGAAAAACCAGCAGGGGGTGAAAATAGCATCAGAAACACGTTCAAATTGGAAATGGGCCTATTACTGGGGGTGGGATTAGCAACAGAAACTGAGGCCCGCCCGTTTCAATTAATGAAACGGTGCGTTTTGGCCAGCTTCATTCTTTCCCTCCAAATTCAGATCAAATACCAGCCATTGGATCGCGCCCATAGTCAAGGGTCTAACTCCAAACGAAGGGCTCAGATTTCGTCTTCCTCCTCGGTTCTGCAAGCTAGGGTTTCCAACACCATGAGAGCTCATGCACGAGCAGGTTTCTTCCTCTCTGTTCTCACTCTACAGGCAACCAATCCACACGATATAAACATGAAATCTGCTCCAAATCTCTCCCTCTACAAGCTTAGGGCATCAATTCGCTTTGAAATTCACCACATCAACAAATTCGATTGGATCCACACTCGGCCTCCATTGAAATGCACTGATATGCATCATCACCAATCTTCCCCAGACTTAGCCTAAACTAAACTACACCTAATGGAGATCAACACATGCTATCAAGCCACGATTATAACACACTAATCTAAGAGATATAAGCACCAACAGTTCATTACACCTGTCACTAACCATCACCAAATCGTTCCAAATTCCTCTAACTTAATCTCCTAACCACCTAGATCAATTCTATACTAACAAAATCATGCCTAACTAACTGGATCGAGCAGTTTGAATGAAAACTTACCTTGTGCAAAATCTTGCAAACAGCTATGGAGATTGATGATTTGAGGCTTCCAAGGCTTGAATCTTGATCAAATTACTCAGGTATAGATTCTGTATGCAGTGTTGTGATGATTCTTTGCTTGAATTATGCTGTCCACTTGCAACTTCAATCTTGATGCTCTTGAAAAAAGTGCTCGAAAATGGATGATTCACACCAAAACTTTGCTTCAATTATGATCTATGATGATGATGGAGTCAGATTGAGTTGATTTTGATGAAAGTTGGTGAAGGTTTTGAGAGAATTGTAATGAAACTCTTATGAAAAAGTATGAGAAATTTTGTGGAATTCTTGGTGCAAATGAGGCCAACCCTTGCCAAATTCTCCTTTCATGAATATATAGACCCCAAATGAACATTCTAGATCCATCTTGCACATTCCCTTGTTTTCAAACTTTGGCTCATTTTTGATTATGTTTCTTAAATGATAAGCAACCATGGATAACTTCATTTTTTCCTTCTAAACTCAAAAAAGTGTGTGAACCATTGTTCTTAGAATTGTTTTTCCATTCAAAATCATATATTGGAAGTCTCCATTTGGACTTGTAAATCTCCCAAACCATTTTCCAACTTGAAATTATTCACTTTATAAGCCTTTTTAGTTCATATTTTGACCTATCATGCAACTCCATGCTATGAGCTTCTCCAATAACTTGTGACCTTCTTTCTAGACTTAAAATCCCATTTGGAGCAAGTTTGATGTTGTAAGTTTTTCCATTTGAGGCCTCCTTGTATGAGTTTTGGGTATAGGTTAAAATGACCTGTAATTCACAAATGCCCAAAATACCCTTTGCTTGTCAAGACCATAAGTTGAGTTCTCCACATCATATGAAGGCATACTATACCATTCTAGAAAGCTAAGACAATGAGGAACAATTCTTATGTTGACCAAGAATTCATTTGAAATCTCCTTGAGGGGTAAAACTAGCTTGGAAGTCAAGTCACTTTCACAGACAAAAGTTCAGACACCTCAGATGACCTGTAACTTGCAAGGACCATAACTTGAGTTCTATAAATCTCCTTGAGGTCTTCCACCACTCAAATTAAAGGTCTTGAGATCCTCTACAAGTTTCATGTTGGCCAAGAAGCCATTTGAAGCTAGCATTTTGACTTATCTTGCTTGGAAATTTGACCTAAACTAGGGGATTTTACAGAGAAACCCTAATTTAGTAACTCCTCTTCTCCTTGATTTCTCTTGAATCCTCCTTGGTATATCTCCATATCCTTCTTTATATGTCCAATGATGAACCCCACATCTCTCCAATAGACTTGAATGCCCTTTTAAGTCAGTCAATTGACCTAGGGTTGACCTAGGGTTGACCCAGATGAAACCCTAGTTGACTGTCTTCAACTATAGCTCTTGTGCCTTCATCAATGACTTGTTTTCTTCTCCAAATGACTTTATAAGTCTCTCATAAGGTCTAGATGCTCCCCATGCTTTCATTTCACATCCCACAACCCTCTTGTTGATCCTCAGATATCCTCAGCTAGGAGGTAGACTCAAGGCTTGCTCTGCTGAACTCTTTTGCTTTCAAATTCTTTCCTGATGGCTTGAATGAGATTGAATTATGATGATAACCTCTTGCTAGGCCTCTAGAGATGGAAGTAATGATTGGTCCCCTGTTGAATGACTTGCTATGCTTATGCTATGCAGATGGTTAGTCTATATACATGACTCTATATGCAAATGCTAATGATGATGAAACATAAACCAATTGAATAAGGTTGAGCAAATTTTAGGGTGCAACAGCTGCCCCTATTCAAGCGACTTGGACCCGATTGGATGAAGAGCCCGGAGCCTTCAGACATTCGCGGTACGAGACGGTTGAATACTAGTGAAACCAGAAATTTGCCAACCACAGAAATAAACTACGCTCCTGCTTGCGGAATGACATTCGTCAGCTGAATCTGACTGTTACGATAACCCACTGATCTCGCACGACCGTGCTGGGGATTGGCTTCATCGTTCTGAAGAGGATTCTGTCATAACAGATTGCTTGCTTGTCCACGTTAGGACTCTGTCTGTCGTCGATACGAAGAAATCTCAACTAAAACTTGTCCACGTTAGGACTCCACTTACTGTCAACCCAGGAAAATCTCGGCAACTCCGCTGGGGATAATTCATCTGCATTTCCGTAAACTGAATCGCCCACGTTAGGAATAACACTCTTCCACGTTAGGAATAACACCTGTCCACGTTAGGAATCACATCATCCACGTTAGGAGTAACGCTTTTATCTTTCCATGTTAGGAAGCAATCTTCTTTCCACGTTAGGAAACTATATCAATCTGTCCACGTAAGGACTCCAATGCCACTTGACGTGTCCGCGTCAGGACTCCGATCTTTCCACGTAAGGAATTCCACTTTTCTTGAATCTGTCCACGTAAGGACCTCAATTTCTTCCACGTCAGGAATAATCTTCTTCTTTCCACGTTAGGAATCAATCTTGATATGCCCGCGCGAGGACTCAATCTTTCCACATAAGGAATAAACTCGTCTTTCCACGTAAGGAAACCATTTTTCTTCCATGTAAGGGATGCTCTTAATACGTCCACGTAAGGACCCTGATCTTTCCACGTTAGGAATCAATTCTTTCTCAATTTGTCCGCGTCAGGACTCATTTTTCCACGTAAAGAATGCCCTTATCCCCCCGTAAGGAATCTACCTCAATATGTCCGCGTAAGGACTCAATCTTTCCACGTAAGGAACACCAACTTCTTTCTGATTTGTCCGCGTCAGGACTCATTTTTCCACGTAAGGAATGCCATCTTAACCTGTCCACGTAAGGACTCTCTTTTTCCACGTTAGGAATACTGTTATTTCCACGTTAGGAATCACTTCTGATACGTCCGTGTATGGACTCCCTCTTTTCCACGTTAGGAATAATAATCTCTTTGATCTGTCCGCGTTAGGACCCTGATCTCGTCTTGATTCGTCCACGTTAGGACTCAGGCATCTTCGACTCCCTGAGGAAATAAGACTTGTTCGCGTAAGGACTCACACGTCTTCGACTTGCTGGGGAAATACCCGCGTTAGGACTTACACCTTGCCAACAACACGAAGAAGAATAAATTTGTCCACGTCAGGATTCTTGTACCTTGTCATCACAAAGAACTACAAACTTGTCCACGTCAGGACGCACATTTCACCATTACAAATAAAGATATCTGCTGCAAACACATGATCCACGTCAGGACACCAACACGAAGAGTAACCAATCTTTTGTCAACGTCATGACCTCCCTTTCTCCAAATTTCGAGAGACCGAATCTATCCACGTCAGGATTAACACACCTTACCAATCCGGTAAAACAAACCTGTCCACGTTAGGACGCCCACTTCTGAAGAAATCCCGTCATTCCAGGAGTAAATGGTCCACGTCAGGACTTAATTCTTCAATGATCCTCACCCACAAACTTCTTAGCACTGACGTGACAGCGACTTTGAGGCGGACTCTACTGGGGATGTCTGAAAACCAACTATCGGACGCCTGCTCTGATAACCGGCGGTGGTCTCTGAAATTCTGATTCATGCGACCCGTTGATGACAAACAAACTCTGCTTGGGGAATAAGGAGATTCTTATCCTGGCCACTCTGGCTGGGGAAAATCAGATACATTTGCATAAATGACTCTGCTGGAGACAAAGAGAGTGTTATCATGATAACTCTGTGGGGAATACCGCCGAAACTGACATTGTCATTGAATATCTCCTGCCGAGATCTTGACTGTTTGGTAATTTATTTGAGCAAGAGCTCTCTCCACCTGAACTACTAGAGTACAGAAACTGCTTCAGCAAAATAAATGCTGGAAGGATAACGCCGACTCGCCGGGGATAGCCTGATGCTACAAAATTATTCCGGCAAAATAAATGCTGGTAGGATGAAGTCGACCCTGCTGGGAAGTTGGGAACTCAAACCACACGTCTTATTGAAGTACCCCCTGCTGGGGAATATAACTCAAACCAAATACCTTGCGGAGGTAACCCCCTGCTGGGGAATATGACTTTGCTGAGGAATAGCAGATGCGCACAACACGATCGGACTTTCTGCTGGAATGTGAACCAATATCACACGGTATCTCTGACAAAATAAATGACAGGACCCACCATCAACCCTGCTGGGGAGAGTCTTGATCTTCGGATTCCACTGGAAGGAAAGAACACTTGCTGAAAAGAGAACTCCGCTGGGGATGGCTGGATTCTCTTGGGGAAAATTAACTGACTCCGCCGGGGGAGAATGCATGACCCTGCGGGGGGAGATGAACCTGTCTGAATACAGCCTTACGATCCCGGAATCACCAAACTCTGCTGAGGACGAGTAACTTCTCTGGAGCACGTCCTTTGGATAAGCTACGGCTAGCTGGGGAATTCCATCCCTCTTCAGGAAGAACATGCATGACCTGCGTGATGATCAAGCCTTTCACTGTTGCAATCTTTTGATCACCTTCTTCGTACAGTTATGAAACCTGCAACAACACAAACAAGACACGACAAGCCTGTGCAATCAAATCAATTCAGGTTAGTGACGTTACACTCAATTAATTCAAAGCTTTAACAATTGTTGGCAAGGGCCAGTAATGTTATACTCATGCTAGCTTCAATAAACTTAGGCGTTTTATCATGCGCAAAACAGTAAAGAACAGGCATCAAGTACTGAATAACACATTTTCATTGATTGGGCCCCTGAATGGGCGGAGTTTTTTGTACACGGGATGTAACTCCTGAAAAGAGGAAGCTACGCAAAGCAAATATACAAGTATGCAAGTATTCACAAGAAGCATAAATATTGACAAATTAAATTTTGTACACATGTCGGCAACTGGATGCAGATGAACATCACGAACTGATCCTCCCATGACTCGTCCGACTCTAATACTTTCCCGGTATCCCTACTTCTGAAGAGGTTGTATCCGATAACTGACTCCTCAACCATATTCTCCCGCACTGATGCTCATTGAATACCAAATTCGGATCGCAGTCATTTGCTTTTCTCATCCCTAACTTTTGCGTGAACCGCCCTTTACGGGTTTTCAGTTCACCGGGATACCCTTTTTTGCCGAAGCCGCCCAGTGTAGGTTTTCAACTTCGCGGGTGTACATTTTTTCAATTTTATCCCTAACTTTTGCCCGAACCTTTCATTCTGTTTTTTGGTTCGCCAGGATGCCCCATTTTTGCCTGGACTCTCTTTTTTTTCTGTCCAGCGGGTCTATTTTAAGCAAAGTATTTTTTAACCGCGTCCGAATTCACAGGTGACGCAAAGTCTTCCCCGTCCATGGTGGACAACAATAAAGCTCCTCCTGAAAAGACCTTACTGACAACGTATGGCCCTTCGTAATTGGGAGTCCACTTGCCCCTGTGATCTGCTTGCGGCGGGAGAATCCTTTTCAGCACAAGGTCGCCCGTCTGAAAGCTTCGCGGAAGTATCTTCTTGTCGTACGCTTTCTTCATTCGTCTTTGGTACAAACGACCGTATGCCAGAGAAGCTAGCCTCTTCTCATCCATCAAACTCAGTTGGTTCAATCTATTCGTTACCCATTCTGCCTCGTCCAGCTGAACATCTCGCAATACCCTCAGAGAAGGGATCTCAACTTCCAATGGTAATACCGCTTCCATTCCGTATACCAACGAGAATGGAGTTGCCCCGGTTGATGTACGTACCGTCGTACGATAACCGTGCAAAGCGAAAGGTAGCATTTCATGCCAATCCTTATAAGTCACCACCATTTTCTGGACGATCTTCTTGATATTCTTATTGGCCGCTTCGACAGCGCCATTCATCTTGGGTCGGTAAGGGGAGGAGTTGTGATGTTCAATCTTGAAATTCTGACAGAGCTCCTTCATCATTTTGTTGTTCAGATTAGAACCATTATCCGTGATTATCCGCTCGGGAATTCCGTATCGGCAAATGATATCTCTTTTGATGAATCTAGCCACCACTTGCTTCGTTACATTTGCATAAGACGCTGCTTCCACCCATTTGGTGAAATAATCGATTGCTACGAGGATGAACCGATGCCCATTAGAAGCCGTCGGCTCGATCTTTCCAATCATATCGATTCCCCACATTGAGAATGGCCATGGAGATGACATCACATTTAGAGGACTCGGAGGCACATGTATTTTGTCAGCATATATTTGGCACTTGTGGCACTTTCTTGCAAATTTGAAACAATCAGTTTCCATTGTCAGCCAAAAATAACCTGCCCGCAGCAGTTTTCTCGTCATAGCATGCCCACCAGCATGCGTACCGAATGCACCTTCGTGAATTTCCTCCATGAGAAGCTTTGCCTCTTTCTCGTCTACACAACGCAACAACACCAAATCGTGGTTTCTTCTGTACAAGACGCCATCTGGATTCAAGTAGAAATTACCCGCTAATCTCCTGAGAGTCTTCTGATCTTGACTGGATGCCCCAGCCGGATACTCTTTATTCTTCAGGAAATTAAGGATATCAAAATACCACGGTTTATCGTCGGATGCTTCATCAATAGCAAATACATAAGCTGGCCTGTCCAACCGAGAGATAGTGATTTGGGGAGCTTCGTTCCAGAAATTGACCTTGTACATGGAAGACAAAGTGGCAAGGGCGTCAGCCATTTGATTTTCTGCCCGCGGCACGTGATGCAACTCAACCTTGTCGAAGAAAGGCAATAATCTCCTTGCATAATTCATGTAATGTATCAAATTGGGCTGCCGTGTCTCCCATTCCCCTTTGATCTGATTCACCACCAGAGCTGAGTCTCCGTATACGTCTAAATGTTTGATTCGCAAATCAATGGCTTCTTCAAGCCCCATTATACAAGCTTCGTATTCGGCCTCATTGTTGGTAACGGCAAAGGTTAATCGGGCAGTAAACGGGATGTGCGACCCGTGTGGCGTAGTGATAATTGCCCCTATTCCGCTACCGTAAGCATTCACAGCTCCGTCAAATATCATCTGCCATTTGGACCCCGGCTCTGGTCCTTCGTCTGGCAACGGCTCTTCGCAATCCTTCATCTTGAGATACATGATATCCTCGTCAGGAAAGTCAAATCTCATCGATTGGTACTCTTCAATAGGCTGCTCCGCCAGATATTCAGACAACACACTCCCCTTTATTGCCTTTTGCGAGACGTATTGAATATCGTACTCAGTCAAGATCATCTGCCACCGGGCAATTCTACCTGACAACGCCTGCTTTTCAAATATATATTTGATTGGATCCATCTTCGAGATGAGCATGGTTGTATGATTCAGCATGTACTGCCTCAAACGCTTGGCGGCCCAGGCTAGCGCGCAACAAGTTTTCTCCAGCATTGAGTACCGAGATTCACAGTCTGTAAATTTCTTACTCAAATAGTAAATTGCATGCTCTTTTCTCCCCGTCTCGTCGTGCTGACCGAGAACACAACCCATGCTTCCCTCAAGAACCGTCAAATACATTATCAAGGGTCTCCCTGCCACTGGAGGTATCAAAATAGGAGGCTCCTGCAGATACTTCTTTATTTTGTCGAACGCCTTTTGACAATTATCGTTCCACGTTACAGCTTGATCTTTCTTTAGCAACTTGAATAATGGTTCGCATGTAGCAGTCAGGTGAGATATGAACCGAGCAATGTAGTTCAATCTCCCCAAAAACCCGCGCACCTCTTTCTCTGTTTTAGGCGTCGGCATTTCTTGAATTGCTTTTATTTTAGCAGGATCGACCTCTATTCCTCTTTCGCTTACTATGAACCCCAGGAGCTTACCCGATCTCACCCCGAAGGTGCATTTGTTAGGGTTCAGCCTCAGCCTGAACTTCCTAAGCCTTTTAAACAACTTCAACAGATTCACCAGATGCTCTTCCTCCGTCTGGGATTTGGCAATCATATCGTCAACATAAACTTCAATCTCTTTATGCATCATGTCATGAAAGAGAGTTGTCATCGCACGCTGATACGTTGCCCCAGCATTTTTCAAACCAAAGGGCATCACTTTATAGCAAAATGTTCCCCAAGGCGTTATGAAAGTAGTCTTCTCCATATCCTCTGGCGCCATTTTAATTTGATTATAGCCTGAAAAGCCATCCATGAAGGAGAATACAGAGTATTGAGCAGTATTATCAACTAACACGTCAATATGAGGAAGTGGAAAATCGTCTTTTGGGCTTGCTTTATTCAAATCTCTATAATCCACGCACATTCGAACCTTGCCATCTTTCTTTGGCACTGGTACGATGTTAGCAACCCATGAAGGATACTTCGTCACAGCCAGGAAACCAGCGTCCCACTGTTTCTGAACCTCCTCTTTGATCTTCATTGCCATATCTGGGCGAGTTCTGCGAAGTTTTTGTTTGACAGGCGGGCAATCCTCTTTCAGTGGCAGGCGATGCACAACCATATCTGTATCGAGCCCTGGCATATCTTGATACGACCAAGCGAATACATCATTATACTCTCGGAGCATTTCAACCAGTTTTCGCTTGATATCACTCTGCAGTGCGGCTCCGATACGAATGTTTTTCTCAACCCCTTCCGACCCCAAGTTGATATTTTCGATAACCTCGTCGTGAGGCAGAATGGCTCTTTCCTCTTGCTTCACCAACCAAGACAGTTCTTCAGGAACGTCGCTATCTTCAACAACCTCTTCTTCGGTCTGGAATACCGGGTGCTCGAAGTCGGGACGAGTCATAGGTGGCTCAAAGATGTCATCTGAAAATGTTATCCTGCAAAAGAAAGGGTTAAGTGCTTCAAAATGCGTATAAAGCGGATAACCACGTTGCCATTTTATTGAAAAATACAAAAACAAGAAAGACAGGGATTACGGTATTTACACATGAAAAAAACGCCATTTATTTAATGATTAACGAAGCAATGTTTATAACAACACAGCCCTAAGCAAATCCTGATGCCCCGGGCAAGACATCAGATTATTCAACAATTAATAAAGCAAAGCATTACTGTTTAAAAGTCACAGGAACAAGCTCCTGAATAGACCAGTTGCACAGTCCTTGTCCTGGCGTGCTTGGCTGAATCCAGGCATCCATATCACAGTCGCTGTCCCCTTCATCGGACTCCGAAGCAGCATTGACAGATTCATGGCATACTCCACTGGCAGAGATGGTGATTGACTTTCTGAAATGAGGGGCCCCCACAGAAGGAGTTGATGACGATGGTCGGTACCCCAGTCCGAACCGGTCCATTTTCACCGGAATGTCCAATACTTTGCCCCAGCCTTTGGCTTCTCCCGCCTTCACTAGCGCTTGGGCTTCTTTATACGAAGAAACGGCTATCTCTGGCACTTTGCTTGGCCCGGGACCCTTGTCCTTAATGCGCAAACCTTCGAATGCTTGGCATGGCGTCTCGTGGATCTCCCCGTCGACTTCCACATATTTAAACGAAGATAGATGGCTGACCAGGATGTCTTCTTCTCCGCACACGGTGACTACACTGTCTCCGACCATATACTTTAACTTCTGATGCAGGGTTGACGTAACTGCCCCTGCCCCGTGAATCCAAGGTCTTCCCAGCAAGCAGCTGTACGCAGGCTGTATATCCATGATATAAAACTCCGTTGCAAACACTTCCGGCCCCACTTGCAGAGGCAATGTAATCGATCCGAAGACTGTTCTCCGCGTGCCGTCAAACGCTCTGACCACCAAATCACTTGGTGTACACAAAATCCCTCGAACATCCAGCTTCATCATAGCCTTCTTAGGCAGCACATTCAAAGACGACCCGGTGTCAACCAATACGTGCGACATTGTCGACCCCCTACACTCAACAGATACATGTAATGCCATATTATGATCCCTTCCTTTCGGAGTCAAGTCGAAATCAGTAAAGCCCAGACTGTGGCCCGCATTTACATGTGCTAATACTCCTTCTAGCTGGTTCACGGAGACATCCTGTGGTACAAAAGAAGTGTCCAGGACTTTCAGCAAAGCATTTCGGTGAGCCTCCGAACACAACAGCAATGACAGAATAGATATTTTGGACGGCGTTTGCTGCAGATGCTCCACGATTTTATAGTCGCTCTTCCGAATTAAGCGCATGAATTCTTCTACGTCCTTCGACGCTGCTTCTTTTTCATTTGCTTGAATCGGAACATTTTCAACCGCTTTCCCTTTTCCTTTCGCTAGCCTTTCGGCTTCCACCTCAGGAGATATAAAGATCCTGCCGCTTCTTGTCATGCCTCCTGAGCCAACAACATTATCCACAACCTCCGCTGACTGCTTGTTGACATCGATTTTAATCCCGTCACAATACACCTCTAGCCCATATGACCATGGGACCGCCTTCGTGTTCTCATACGGGATTGGCCCGGCTTTAGTTATAGTAATCGGTGGTCGCTGAGCTGGTGCTGAAATGGTGATCGTTTTCCTAGGAATTGTCACTGTGGCAACATCACTCCGATTATCCACTACTGCCCCTGCAGGCTCATCAGTTGCTGTTCGATCAAACTGCAATATACCTTCATCAATTAAGGCCTGAATGCCTTTCTTCAGATCCTCACACCCCCCAGACAGGGCCCAACAATCTAAACAGTACTCATTACAACCCGGGTAAACACCTCCTTGCAACAGTCGGCTCTTTATTTCGCTCAGCGGCGTCTTTAAATCCTCAACATTCATAATCAGATTCAGACCTTCCTCAGTCAGCACGGCATTCGCCCCATGATTAGGCATGGGTTTCTGGACTATATTCGCACCGGTCGTTCCGAAGTTGATAGACTTGTTGTCCAAGAGATCCTGCACAACGTGCTTAAAAGCATGACAACCTTCTATATCATGGCCCGGGGCCCCAGAATGAAACTCGCAGCGCCTATTTGCATCATAGCCGAACGGGGGAGTTCCCGTTATCGGTGCCAAGGTTCTTTTCTCCACCAGATTCAATCCCAACAAGGTCTGCAATAAATCAGCATAGTTAGAGGGAGGCTTCTCGAACACCCTTCTCGGCTTACCACCCTGGAATTTTCTCTGAGCCTGCTGTGCCCCCTGCTGAGGCTGCTGCTGCTGTGGCATTGGTTGCTGCTGAACCTGTTGTTGTTGCTGAATTGGTTGTTGCTGATACGGGATGGTGACACTCGACACTTGCTGCGGCTGACGATATTGATTTCTTCCCCTGCCTCGGCCTCGGCCTCGGCCTCCAAATACAGCACTAGCTTCGCCCTGACGGCGCCCACCATAAGCTTTCCTATTACTGCCAGATGCAGCTGACTCGTCAACTTGGAACTTTCCTTGCTTAATGTTCCGCTCAATCTTTTCACCCATCAAAATCAGATCTGAAAAACTAGCCAGAGACGTATGAAACAACATATCATGAAACAGCCCGGTGAATGTGCCGACAAACATATCGTTCATTTCTTTATCTTCCACAGGAGGACGAACCCTGGCAGCCATATCGCGCCACCTTTGCGCGTATTCTTTAAAACTCTCCCCCTTCTTCTGCGAAAGCCCGGCCAACTGGACCCGATTGGGTGCCAGGTCACTGTTATATTTGTAATGGGCTACGAACGCCTCTGCTAATTGCTTCCAAGTCTTGATATCAGTGGGCTCCAACCCCATGTACCACTCTAAGGAAGGACCCGATAGACTATCCTGAAAGAAATGCATGAGCATTCTTTCGTCAGTGGAGTATGCAGACATCTTTCTGTAATAAGCTCGTACATGCACTTTCGGACATGTATCTCCTTTGTACTTATCGAACGCAGGCGCTTTGAACTTGATTGGCACCCTCAGCCCAGGTACCAAGCCCATAGTTGCCATGTCCAGACCCACAGCACTCTGGTTTAGGACTCCCTTCATTTGCTCTTCCAGCATTCTAATCTTTTGAGAATCATCCATCGGCCCTTCAAAGCCCCCTCCAGAGAAGGCGTCCTCTTGTTGATCCTCTTGCCACATACCGTTTCCAGCCCCGTATCCATCATATGCATTATTACGTCCAGCTCTGACCTGATTCATCCCCGGAACTCGACCTCTGTTGCCATACCCTTGAACACCTCCAGCAGGACCACCAGCCATAAAACCAGCACCGTTTCCGTTTCCAAAACCTCCGTAGCCCTGATTGACCATACCATAACCATCTTGCCCAAAGCCTTGAGCATTAAAGCCATACTTGCCAGTATTGTCGAATCCCTGATCGTTGAATCCGAACCCAGCGTTGACAAAGCCATTGCCTCCGAGATTATCCCCCACATTGACATCACCCAGCCCAGCGTTGTGGACAGCAGTTTCATTTCCAACTCCGACGTTACCATTCACAGCAGTGGTAGCGTTGTTGACGTTAGCAGCATTCACATTGACGACAGGCGGAGCCACTGGCGTTGGAGTGCCATCTCCATGAGCAGTATCAACCCTGACAGACTGATGATCTTCGTTACCATGACCAGCGTTGCGAGCCAACAGAGGCTGGACCATGGCCTGCAAATTCTCTTGCCCTTTTGCTATAGCCTCCATGGTCTGCATGAAGAGGGCGAGCTTCTCGCGTACATCCTGCATCTCATTCTGAATCTGGTCCATGACTTTCCGACAGTTGGATCGTGTAGAATAGCGGTGCGGATGTTGATCTGGAATCCTGTTAAGTACCTGAATCAAAGCAGGAGATAAGACACCATTCAAAGATTACCTGTTATGCAAGATGAATATGAATGCAATGCAATGTGTCTGTGCATTAGGGAAGTTCATTCCCCCAGTTCTAGTGCGATGGTGCCGGTGCAGTGACAGTGTTGACAATAGGAATATCGGAGCTGAATCATAGAAAGCCTCATATATAGCAGAGAGAATCAATAAGCCCAGGGTACAATATCAATGAGAGTACAAAGATGGCATGACCTCAACCAACAATCCTGGTGATGGTCAGCACTATGCAAATAAAGCATACAAATAATGGAATGATCAGATCCTCCCAAAAGTCTGGTACTCCTCTATCAACTTCTTGGTCTCCGGATGGCTTGGTCGATCGAGCAGCCCTTCAACAAGCTGGTTTCTCTTCTTAAGAACACGGCGTACGTCTTCAGCAGTTTCTTCCCATGTTGCTTCTCCGAAGCAATCTTCTAACTTTCGCTTCTGGGACACTGCTTCATCTCTGGATTTGATTGCCTTGTTCAGTGCATGCTGGACACTATACCGGTTCATCACTTCCTCCTCACACTTCTTGATGCTAGACTTCAACTTCTCTTCGAGGTCGAAAATTTGCTGCTTCAGCTTATCTTCCCTCTTCTTGTTGTTGGTGAGTGTAGCATTCCAAGTCTTGTTGCAAGAAGATATCTCTCGGTGTGCTGCGTCGAGCGCTTTCTTTTTGGCTTCCAGCATGTCATGGGAACTTCTGAACTCTTGCCCCAGACGTTCGCGCTTTTTCTTTTCCTCGGTCAACTCAGATCCTAACCTGTTTACCAGCTCAATCTGTTGTTGGAAAGCATATACGGCCTTGTTTTTCTCACTGCGTGCCTGGGCTAGCTCTTGCTCTAACCCTTCGTTAATCTTCATCAGGGCTTCTTTCTCCTTCACAACCTGTTCATATGCTTCTCTAGAAACAGTAGTCGGCTCTTCTACCGGAATAGGATCAAGAATTGGTGCATCTGGAAATGGCATCTTCAACTGACTAGCCCTCTCCTGAATCCAAGCTCTATAAGGTGCATAGGCCTGACAGTCATTCTTTCCTAACAACGGCTTCCCTTTGCGGTTAATACGCGTCCAAGCATGTCGCAACTTGGCTAACAACTCCCCCTTCAAATCTCCAGTGAAGTACAGAGATTCCTGTACTTCTTCCTCTTGAGGTGGATTCTTCAGTGCATATCCGAACTGGCGAATGAATAGAGAAGGGTTGTAATTGATACACCCTTTTCTTCCTATCAGTGGCACATTAGGGTACCCAGCACAGCTAAAGATGAGCTCAGATCCCAACAGGTCTCTATCAAACCACTCCACATCTTCCGACGATAGCCTCATCAAACGCTCCGGCCAACCAACTGGAATTGTAGTCTCTGCAGCAGATCCTCTCTTAGGAAGATGACTCTCAAACCACATACTCAATAAGGGCACACACAGATGAACATTCTTCCCTCTTCCCTTCTCATTCTTGTAATGCAGCGAGTGGTAGAGATCTCCGAGTAAAGTAGGTACAGGATTACCAGCGGCAAACAAGTAGAAAGCATCGAAGTCCACAAAATCCGGTATATTGGGGAATAAAACTATGCCATAAATGCACAAAGCCAACACAGCATTGAAAGCAACCCAGCACCCATTCTTGGCGTACTCCTGGGCTTTACCAACTAAGAACTGAAATGAGAAGCCTGGAACTCCACGGGAAACAGTAGTCACAAGTTCAGAAGCATCAACATGCAAGGCTTTTGCCAATTCCTCCGGCTTGGGTTTGGCATCATAATGAATGAATGGAACCTGGTTCTGCACAGGCAGCTCAACATACTCAGCGTATTCCTCCAGGGTTGGTCCCATAATAAAGTCAGAGAACGTAAAACACCTCAAAGCAGGGTCGTAGAATTGCATCAAAGCATACAGCCCATCTAACTCTACCTCTGTAGGTTTGCACACCAATCTCAATAATCTACCATAACTCATCCGGAAACTCCTACGAACACCCTCATCAGCAAGAGAGATCAACCCAAGTAGAGGAACAATATCAGGCGTAGGCAGTTTGTAGGCAACTGTTCTCCTTAAGCTAGTCATGATCGAATACTCAGAAGTCTGGGCACTAGAACTAGGGAAATGCAAATGCACCTGCAGCACAGACACACGTTAGTGAAATGCAAATGGTAATGGATATGCAAGGATGCAATGCAAGTAACATTCAACAGGGACCAAAGCTGCAGCTGAATAGCCTAAACCCAATCAAGAAAGGTCTCAGATAGACCATCCAGAAGTCACCAAACCCTGGTCTCAGATAGACCTAAAATAAAACTCCAACACTGGTCTCTGACAGACCTCAAACCATAACTCCAACTGGTCTCTGATAGACCTCAAATCACATCCATAATTGGTCTCTGACAGACCTCAGAACACATCTCCAAATGGTCTCTGACAGACCTCATAACTCTCCCAATGGTCTCTGACAGACCTCAGAATAAATCTCCAAATGGCCTCTGACAGACCTCATAACTCTCCATAAATAACCAAGATCTCTGATCAAGAAATAACCGGTAGTCTGAAGGTCTAGTTACCTGCATAACCCTGAATCCCCTCACAGGTGGGTGGCCCTATAACTGGCACAAGGTACGGCATCCTATGCGGTCGTCGGCGTCACAGACTTTCAGGGTGGATGATACGATTCCCAGAAGGAGTGGCATCATCAATTCCTGAAGAGGCCTCACTCAGCCAACTTCCAAATGATCGGTCCCCAGAGTCGACAATCCAACTAACCAGCAACCCACGCCAACCAAAGGAAGGGGCAGGAGGCCAACCAGAGGAACCTCGTCTGAGTGTAGATTTCATGGGACACCAAAGCAAGCAAAGCAAGCGGGCGCCCACTAATTTCTACTCTAATTCTAGGTGCACTCAAGCCCAGGTCCGGCTTATCTCTCAATATCAGAACACCCGTCACACCCCAATACAGCAATAATAAACAATATATAAAGCTGAAAATACAAGGTTAGAAATATACAATAACTCCATACAAAATCCTCGACGGGAAAACAAGCGTTAGGATTGACTCTCTCAAGGGACGTTGGATCCCAAATGCATAAGAACCATCGCAGTCCTTAGCAGCCAGGGGGCGTTGGATCCCCAGCAGAGTCGCCAGCTGTCGCTACTGCGAAAATCGGCGCCGGCTGAACAGAAGAGTCGCCACCGTGCGTTATTTATCCCACGGGAGGGAAAGGAAACGCTCAGAGTAAACCTCGCACAACACGGGAAAGGTATGGTCGTCGCAACCAAAACCGGGGTTCGGGAGTCGGTTACGCAAGGGGAAGGTATTAGCACCCCTCACGTCCGTCGTACTCGACGGGATCCACGCTTGTTTTCGGGTATGGATTGTTATTCTATCTAAACTAAAGGTCAGGGGTGAAAAAGAAAATGAAATAAAAATGACTCGGCAAAGTATCGCACTTTATGCCTACGTATTCCCGCCTGGAACGAGAAATCAGAGTCAACGTAGTTCGCCTACCTACGGGAAAGGAGGGGAAGGTTGCTCGCTAGGATATCGCATCCTATGCCTACGTACTTTCATACAGCATGAAAGATCAGAGCAAACGTAGTTCGGGCCACGTACGACACGAGTCTGTCTTGATTGATTTTATTCCTTCTGAAAAAGGTTTTTTCTGATTAATAGTCCAAGAGGACAAAAATGACGCTTTGATGAGTTCACATCCTTTTACGAAAGAAGTGTCTTTTATTGTGTTTGAAATCTTTATGTGTTTTTCTGTTTGTTTTGAGAAAGAAAGAGACAGAACTCTAACCTACGGTTGCGAAGGGAAACAGACTAACCTAATGTTATCATGCATGGGTTGAGACCTAGTGTCTATCATGCTCCTCTCTTGCACAGAGAGAAACAGAGATCCTACGGGATAGGCAGAAACAGAAACAATAACAGATATATACAGTAAAGCAGTAAAATGCATGGATGCAGCAGTACAAGCGTGGCAAGGGAGTCCCACTCAACCTCGAACCTAGAAAACAATAGGCGAAAGTGAACAGGCTTCACTTTCAACCCAGCAGGGTAAACAGCAAACAATACAGTTCAGAAAACCAATCAATACATCAGAAATGAAATACAGCAGCAGAAGAAACAGCATCAGCAGCTCTGAATCAACAACTGGCTTCAAGCAATCTCCAATCATTCACAAGCTTCAACAAGCATCAATCTCCATCTTCATGACCTTCAGACAAGGGCTTTGATCATCAGTCTTCTATCTGCAATGGCTTTTCTTCAAGCTCAAACCTCCAGGATGAGGGATTAGTCACAAGAGTGAATTGGGTGTTAAGCAATCAGCTGACTACCAAAGGTGGTGAACAGACTGCTTCTAACACAAAGAGACATTTTCTCTCAAGAGTTCTATCTCATAGACACTATCACCAAGCCTTCCAAAGGAAGGGGTGAGTGTCTTAGAGAGACTCTGAATCACAGAGAAGAATGGATGCAGACAAGGCAATCCATGTTTGAGAAATAATCATTCTAATCTAGAGCTCTGCCTAGCTCCTAAACCCTAGTCTCCTCAGCAACTGCTAGCAAGAAACTCCTCCTCAACTCTGACAGTTGATCTTCAGCATTTGAATCTTCAATGGCTTCATCTCCACAATTCTTCAGCTTCCCCAGGGCCCCAGACAAACCCAATACCCATACAAACAATCAATAAACCCCAGAGGGCACACCACACCAGGCAGCAGATATACAGACAGTAATAATAGCAGTAGGGGAATCCTAACTCTTTCTAAGGGATCTAATAGCTACCCATAGCCCCTATAGTCCCATAACTAATCTATTCAAACCCTAAGTCCTAAGGGAAATGAAATCAAAATCCTAAGTTGTCACCTAAAAACCCTAGTTTTGCTCATGATATTCAAGCATCTATTAATCACCTAAAATTAACCTCTAAAAATGGGAACTAACATATTTCTACAAGCTTAACATCTCATCTAAACAATATGAAAAGAGTGATCAAAAAATATCAAAGCATGTGAGAGAACAAAAATCATAAAAATAATGCATGAAATGTAACTATTTAATGTGACATTTATTTAGAAAATATGTAAAAAATATGAAATAAAACTAAAAATGAAAATTTATTTTCCTATAATATTCTAGACATTTTAATGAAAACATGGTAAAAAGAATGGATTAAAAAGCATTTTTTATGAATTATTTATGAATTTTTGAAAATGGTAAAAAATTAAAATGAAATAAGAAAAAATAAAATGAATTAAATGAGGGAGAGGGGTGCATTCAGTAGGCGCGCTCAGTTCATTATTGTATGGGCCAGACAGGGTAGGGTGTTGTTAGCAAAATGGATAAGGCCCAGCATCAATCAGAATTATTGAAATAAAAGAAAAACCAGCAGGGGGTGAAAATAGCATCAGAAACACGTTCAAATTGGAAATGGGCCTATTACTGGGGGTGGGATTAGCAACAGAAACTGAGGCCCGCCCGTTTCAATTAATGAAACGGTGCGTTTTGGCCAGCTTCATTCTTTCCCTCCAAATTCAGATCAAATACCAGCCATTGGATCGCGCCCATAGTCAAGGGTCTAACTCCAAACGAAGGGCTCAGATTTCGTCTTCCTCCTCGGTTCTGCAAGCTAGGGTTTCCAACACCATGAGAGCTCATGCACGAGCAGGTTTCTTCCTCTCTGTTCTCACTCTACAGGCAACCAATCCACACGATATAAACATGAAATCTGCTCCAAATCTCTCCCTCTACAAGCTTAGGGCATCAATTCGCTTTGAAATTCACCACATCAACAAATTCGATTGGATCCACACTCGGCCTCCATTGAAATGCACTGATATGCATCATCACCAATCTTCCCCAGACTTAGCCTAAACTAAACTACACCTAATGGAGATCAACACATGCTATCAAGCCACGATTATAACACACTAATCTAAGAGATATAAGCACCAACAGTTCATTACACCTGTCACTAACCATCACCAAATCGTTCCAAATTCCTCTAACTTAATCTCCTAACCACCTAGATCAATTCTATACTAACAAAATCATGCCTAACTAACTGGATCGAGCAGTTTGAATGAAAACTTACCTTGTGCAAAATCTTGCAAACAGCTATGGAGATTGATGATTTGAGGCTTCCAAGGCTTGAATCTTGATCAAATTACTCAGGTATAGATTCTGTATGCAGTGTTGTGATGATTCTTTGCTTGAATTATGCTGTCCACTTGCAACTTCAATCTTGATGCTCTTGAAAAAAGTGCTCGAAAATGGATGATTCACACCAAAACTTTGCTTCAATTATGATCTATGATGATGATGGAGTCAGATTGAGTTGATTTTGATGAAAGTTGGTGAAGGTTTTGAGAGAATTGTAATGAAACTCTTATGAAAAAGTATGAGAAATTTTGTGGAATTCTTGGTGCAAATGAGGCCAACCCTTGCCAAATTCTCCTTTCATGAATATATAGACCCCAAATGAACATTCTAGATCCATCTTGCACATTCCCTTGTTTTCAAACTTTGGCTCATTTTTGATTATGTTTCTTAAATGATAAGCAACCATGGATAACTTCATTTTTTCCTTCTAAACTCAAAAAAGTGTGTGAACCATTGTTCTTAGAATTGTTTTTCCATTCAAAATCATATATTGGAAGTCTCCATTTGGACTTGTAAATCTCCCAAACCATTTTCCAACTTGAAATTATTCACTTTATAAGCCTTTTTAGTTCATATTTTGACCTATCATGCAACTCCATGCTATGAGCTTCTCCAATAACTTGTGACCTTCTTTCTAGACTTAAAATCCCATTTGGAGCAAGTTTGATGTTGTAAGTTTTTCCATTTGAGGCCTCCTTGTATGAGTTTTGGGTATAGGTTAAAATGACCTGTAATTCACAAATGCCCAAAATACCCTTTGCTTGTCAAGACCATAAGTTGAGTTCTCCACATCATATGAAGGCATACTATACCATTCTAGAAAGCTAAGACAATGAGGAACAATTCTTATGTTGACCAAGAATTCATTTGAAATCTCCTTGAGGGGTAAAACTAGCTTGGAAGTCAAGTCACTTTCACAGACAAAAGTTCAGACACCTCAGATGACCTGTAACTTGCAAGGACCATAACTTGAGTTCTATAAATCTCCTTGAGGTCTTCCACCACTCAAATTAAAGGTCTTGAGATCCTCTACAAGTTTCATGTTGGCCAAGAAGCCATTTGAAGCTAGCATTTTGACTTATCTTGCTTGGAAATTTGACCTAAACTAGGGGATTTTACAGAGAAACCCTAATTTAGTAACTCCTCTTCTCCTTGATTTCTCTTGAATCCTCCTTGGTATATCTCCATATCCTTCTTTATATGTCCAATGATGAACCCCACATCTCTCCAATAGACTTGAATGCCCTTTTAAGTCAGTCAATTGACCTAGGGTTGACCTAGGGTTGACCCAGATGAAACCCTAGTTGACTGTCTTCAACTATAGCTCTTGTGCCTTCATCAATGACTTGTTTTCTTCTCCAAATGACTTTATAAGTCTCTCATAAGGTCTAGATGCTCCCCATGCTTTCATTTCACATCCCACAACCCTCTTGTTGATCCTCAGATATCCTCAGCTAGGAGGTAGACTCAAGGCTTGCTCTGCTGAACTCTTTTGCTTTCAAATTCTTTCCTGATGGCTTGAATGAGATTGAATTATGATGATAACCTCTTGCTAGGCCTCTAGAGATGGAAGTAATGATTGGTCCCCTGTTGAATGACTTGCTATGCTTATGCTATGCAGATGGTTAGTCTATATACATGACTCTATATGCAAATGCTAATGATGATGAAACATAAACCAATTGAATAAGGTTGAGCAAATTTTAGGGTGCAACACTGACCACAAATCAATTTTGCTGAAAACACAAACACCAACTAGCTTATCCATTAGATCGTTAATCCTTGGAAGTAAATACTTGTTCTTGATAGTCACTTTATTTAATTGTCAATAATTAACACATAACCTCATGCTACAGTCCCTCTTCTTAACTAACAGCACAAACTCTTTCCACTGAGAAACACTTAGTCGAACAAACTTCTTCTTAAGAAACTCTTCCATCTATTTCTTCAGCTCACTCATCTTTGAAGAGGACATTCTTTAAGTATCCATCGATACAGGACTAGTACCAGGTACTAAGTCTATAGAAAACTCCACCTTACGCTCCGATGAAAAATCACTGATATCGTCAGGAAACACTTCGAGAAAATTACACACAACTGACAACTCTCCCATTGTAGCTTTACTGTCGCTTTCCAAAGCAGCAAACATAGAAAACACTCGCGCCTCGTCTTTCAAGAATTCTTATACTTGCTTAGCAGATATAAACATAAACTCTCAATCTCCCCCCACCTCTAAAAAAATCACAATCTTGGCAAAATAGTTGATATCAACAAGGTTGAACTCTAACTAGTTCATTTTAAGAATAACATCAAGTTGACTCAACTATAGACAAACTAAGTCCATCGCAAAACTCTTACCATAAATAGTTAGTGGACACTTCAAACACACCAATGTAGTTACTGGACTATTGGGTAGGGTATCAATAAATATACTTCCAATGATAGAAGATAAATTTAAATCCAATCTCTTAGCATAATCAAGCAAAATAAAAGAACGTGTTGGACTCGTGTCAATAATAGCAATAAGGGGAATACTATTTATAAAACATGTACCTCAAATCAACTTGTTAGCACTAGTAGTCTCTGTCCCAGATAAGGAAAAAACATTTTCTTTAGACTTAGTCTTGTTCGATTTCTAGAAATTAGTATTGATATGGCATTAATCTCCACAATTGTAGCAATTCACAACACTAACCTTACAATCAGTGATGAGGTGCTCTGACTTCCCACACTTGTATCGTTTCTTCTTAACACTAGAGCATTCATTGGCATGATGACCTATTACACCACACCTATAAAAATGGACCGAAGTAGGAGTTCCTCCTCTAATTGGTTTCTTTTGAACTATAGATTTCTATTTCCTTTTGTTAGTAAGAGTCACATACGACTTTTGTCAAAACTATCCTTCCTTTTCTTTTCACTAATACTCTTGTAGTGAGCATATCAGGGTCTGTTATCCTCATCATAGATTATGCATTTACTCACCAGTACAGAAAAGCGACAAATATCCTGGTAACCAACAACTTATTTGATCTCGGAACGACTCCTGCTCTCAAACTTGATGCACTTTAAATCCTCAGCAGCAACACTATTATAATTCGAACATAATTTCACCAGCTCTTCAAACTTTGCAGCATACTCTGCAACCTTTGAATTTCCTTGCTTCAACCCAAAGAATTCAATATTCTTCTTGCTAGGCACATTCTTAGGGAAGCACTTCTTGTCATACCCTAAACTTTTACCCCTAATATTCCACTTCATTCACCTCATTTACATAACACATATGTGTATATTTATGCATCACTAACCCACGACAAGTACAAGATATGTGTATGTGTGTGCTTGTTAGCTTTACAGGTTAGGTGGTCCCTCAAGAGCTCAAGCAAATGATTGGTTAAAACATGTGTTTCACATCCAACATCACAAGTTCCCTACTCATTTATGAGAATTAAGAGCTTTCATTTATCCATAATAAAGTGCAAGATTTCATCATTTCAAGATGAACAAGCATCAAGATCCCCAGTTCACCAAAATTAGGGTTTTTGACCTAATTCAGTCTCTGGGTTGACTTTTGGAGCAAGGCATGATCCAAAACCTCAAGATATGTTTCAAGGACCTCAAATTCCACATATTAGTCCATTAATATGATTGGATTGATCTAAATAACTTAATTCATAAGCAATGTAAGGATTCAAAATCATCTAGACCATAAATTAGGGTTTCTGATCAAAAGTCAATTGTACCTTTGACTTTTGGAGCAAGACATGATCTCAAACCTTGGTACATGATTTAAGACACTCAAAAACACCATCGGAGGCCATCCATAGTGTTCAAACAGTCCAAGGGTTTGATTTTAATAAGAGATCACAAAATTCAAGTTCATTTGATACAAAAGTAAATTGTGGTCAAAATCAAGTTTGACTTTTAAAGATTTTGGTCAACCATGGTTTCTTCAAGTCAATAATGATGTTAAAATATGATTTGGATCATGATTGATTAAGAAAAATCAAGAAAAGAGAGGCTACTTATAAAAAAGGCAACCATGAAGAAATGGAAAATTTTCTAAGTTATGAGAAAACCCTAATTTGGTGCAAACTTTGCAAGGGCATAACTTCCAAACCAAGCAACCATTTTCTTTGATCCAAAGATCAAATTGAAGCGCTTGTTACATACTACAAATTTTTCAATAAGGATAGATTCCCCAAAAGTGCATAGATTTTGAGATACAAGGCCATGAAGTTAGGGTTTCAATACTTTTTGAACTTTGACACTTAGAAACTTTTTAGACAGAATTTGTCTTGTGTTGGAACCAACTTTGAGGCCATTTTTTCTCCATGATCCACAATGATTCAAGACAAACCTTAAACATAAAACTTAAATTACATTATACCAGCTTTCCAAAATGATCAAGAACATTAAAATCCCTTACTTGAGCAAGAACTTATGAATGCTGCAACATGCCTTGCCACAACTGGTTTTCAAGACATAATTGTTAAACCTCAAAATCCACATGATTTGGATAAGTCTTGCAAGCCTCCAATCTTCATAAGATTAAATCCCAAATGATCATACAAGCATGTGCTCTGCAAAGCATAACTAAATTTTTAAATATTCATCACTTGGCATGTGAAAATGATCATTTCAAAAGTGAGAAGTGATGTTTTATCCTCTAGCATTAAAGTGATATAGTGATTTTTTGCAAAATCCCTTCAATCTTTCCAAGGATAATCAGAACATCAAAGTATAGGATGAAGCCTTGTGGAAAAAAACTCAAAAGATCAGAATTCAAGCCATGTGAAGAATAGCCCATGTGTACCTTGGCTTTCAAGTTATAGGTGCATGACATCATTTGTTGGATAATAGATTACATCCTTATCCAATTTCCTCTCAAATATCTTAACTTCTTTCCCTATAAATAGAGGTCATTTTGATCATTTTAAACACACCAAAACTCAGCAAGAAGCTAGTTTTCTCTCATTCATCTTCTTTCAAAAATTTCAAAATCCCAAAGAGGTGAAAACTTGGAACTTCAACTCCAAGCAATTTCCAACCAAACCAGTCATCCAAACACTTTATATACATCATATTGAAGTGATCCAAACACTCATCAAACTTTTATAACATTAGAATCATCAAGTCACGCCCCTTTTGCTCCATTTTGCTTCAAAGCTGCAGATTGAATAGGCCAGGGAGTTCCAAAAATTTTCAAACTAATTCAAGCTTTGTGACACATTCATTGGAGGTCAAAGAAGTTGTTGGCATTAAGAAACTGCATCTGGAACATTCCTATCAAAGGAATTCCATTTCCACTTGAGCAAGGTAAGTTGCTCTAAACTAATATCTATGAACCATGCATCATATTTGATCATTTACGTTACAAACTTGTTTGTCATAATGTCGGGAATGTTTTCCCTATATTAATTGTATATAAACTATTGTGCACAGGATTTCATATTGATTTTTCTAGTTTTAGGGTTCATATGTTCATACGTGATAATTCATAATTCACTTAATTTAAATGAAACTGAGTAATGTCATTCAATTCCTCTTGAAAAACCAAGCAACTTTCATGTTTACATCATTCAATTTGGTTGTGTATTGAGGGAGTTAAGATTTTAAAAAAATTCTGATGAAGACGACAATGGTGGTGGTGGCGCCATTTCTGAAATTGTTGTTGTTTTAAAATATAAATAATTAGGTGTGGTTTGATACACGAATATATCGTCACCTCAATGGTTAAGGTGTATGTTTGGAAGGCTTGTGAGTGTGAGGTCTGGGGTTCGAATCTCCCTTGCCTTAGACCTTTTGATTTTATTTTTTAAACCATTTTCAAAAGGATTTATCATATATAATTTTCTCCAACCAACCATTATCACCATGTGCGCATTGGCTCAGATGGTAGAATTTTGAACCCTTCACTCCAAGGGCGCAGGTTCAAACCTTGGGAGGGCCATTCTATTTTTTTAGCACTTATTTTCTTCTTTTTTCTTCACAGCTTTATACAATTATTCCATATAGAAAAATTCATTATTTTTAATTGATTTTTTGCACACTTCTTATTCATATGTCATATTTGGGAATATACTAAAAAATGTCAAAATTAATTTTTATTTAATACATTTTTATTAGGATAAAAAGTTGTCCATTTTTAAAGTATTTTCATACTTTTAATGACTTTCGTTTGACTTTTCTCTTAACCTAATTGATCACATGTGCTTACATGATCATGATACACTTTGTTAAGTTTTGTTCAAATGTACATAACACACTTGTCTTTACTTAAACACCATTCATACCATGTTTAATTGATTTTCCTTTTTTTAAATACTTTTGATTAAATGTTTAATTAGGGTTTTTACTTTGATTAAACTCTCAAAACATCTTTGTATATAGTTAGGGCTTCCACTTGAGTTTGGATTCCCCAAAGCCTTTGATTCAATCATTATTTAAATTCTCTATTCATATACTTGTCCGTTAGGGTTTTGTTTACCCTTTACTGAATTCATCTAATCTTTAATTCATCTTGAATACATATACTAGCTTGAATTTCTCTGTGATTACTCCCATGGATTAAATCTTTACTCACATGTTCAAGTATTTCCTTCATAAACTCTTACCATGATGAATATATCTCTCTGATCAAGGCACATTCACATGTTGATACCACATGCTTAGACATACCTCATTCATGTCATCATCGATGACCACATTTGTTTAAAAGCTTAAATAAACTTACCTTGTTAAGTTTCTCTTGACATTTTTTACACTTCGGGCTTAGGTTCGAACTACAATTGCTTTGACTTTCATCACCAATCATCATCACATACAACAAATTAATCATCAATAACATAATTATGTTAAAATCCCAATGGCCTATTGGAAGTTAGAGATTCTTCAATTCTACCCCTCATGCATATACCTGTTACGGAGATAGTTCTCCCCCTTACCTAGTTATCCTAGCAACAGTGTAAAATTCTGGTTTGTGATTCTCTAATCTCCTCTAAGTTCTAAGATTTCTCTTGCAATTTGTCTAGCCTCTTCTCTATTCTCTAATTCTGGTTATACATAATGATAAAACTCCCTAAAACTAGGTTATGCTTCTAATTTATATCATTAGGGTAAATCTTATTATAATTCTAATTCTGGCCCAAACTCCTATTCCTCTTACTCCTTCCTCCATTATGCTCCTCATAAATCACACTTTGGCCCCAAATTTTCTAATTTCTATTAAATTAAATAAATCTTATAAAATACTATTATTTTAATTATTAAAATAAACTCTAATAATATAATCAAACTCTACTAGCCTTTAATTATCCTCCACACTCTCACCTTAATGTCACACATCCCACCACCCTTATTTGTTTAATTAATATTACCTAATAATCAAATAAATACACAAAAATCATAATAAATCGAATAAGTTCAGTAAATTAAAAACTAGGGTGTTAGAGCAACTTTAACGCAGGGTTGTTAAACCAAAAATTTTTATAGCTTACGTTAGTACTAAGAAATTTGCATTATAGGAGAGCTGACATGGCATCCAAGTGAACTAAAATTTAGTTTCCATCATCTATATAGTTAACGTTAACTATGTGAAACCTATTATAATATTATTTAATATTAATAAAATATTTCAAATATTCCAACAACATTAAAGTAAGGGTATGATATTTGAAAATAGTACGGTCATATTATCATTTTTTACCTTCTATAAATTCTATAGAAATTTTAATTTTTTTTACACACAGTTTTACTTTTAAATTTTTTTCATTCAATTTCCAATCTTATTTATTTATCAAATGGATCCCAACCAATCGAATCTTTATTATAATTATATTCCTATGAAAATGTAATTTTTTTTTATGTATTATTGTTGTGAATTTTGTATCATTTTTAATTTTATAATAAAATATATTTAATTATTTTTAAGTTTTTAAGGTAAATTTTATTTAAAAAATTATATGTATTTTAATTAAAATAATTAAATTAATGGTAACTTGAATAAAAAATATAAAATGTGGGGTCAAATTTTGGTTTCTTATAGACAACCACCATTAAAGTAAAAACTACTCAAATTAACTATACATTTTTTAAATCCTACAAATCACTTTGGGCCCACAAAAAGTATCTTAGTTTACCCATTTAGTTTACTCCCACTAAAGATGCTCTTAGTGTGTTACATACCCAATATATAAAAATAATTCACATGTTATGAAAAGGTATATAGTCTCTGATTTCCAATTTCAATATACTCTTCTTGAATCTTGAAATGACTTGGGCATTAGAGTACTAACCATGTAGGTCCACCCCGAGCTGTCGTGAAGGAGATCGAAGTCACCGTTCAAGATCAACAGTTAACCAACACTTTTCATTTCTAGTTCCTTTGTGAAACTAGATAATCCATTTCTGGTTCCCAAACAAAACAATGGTGCCTTCTGTGGGAAACAATATATAATTCCTGCTAATTTTCATCTTAAGGTAAATCTTGACCTGAAGTCAGATTTGTAACTATAACATAAAGAATAATGTAGATAATTCATATAGCTACGGATGGAATCTTCAAAGCATTCCCATAATCGACTATTTACCAAGTGGTGTAATTGACGAATTCCACAATATCGCATCATCTAACACCTATCCTTCATCAGATCATTCCATACTTGTAATTAACGATGGCACTCAGCAAGAAATATTTTGATCAGAATTAGGATTTTTTATCATGATAAGATCAATGGAATTTCAAATGGTGACATACTTCTAATTTTTGTTATCACGATAGATGATCATAGTTTAACTGGAATCCTCATGGATGATAGAAGTTTGTGTAACATCCTCTATTAAGATATGATGAATCTAATAAAAATCCAGCAAACAGATTTGAGTCCATATGGTGAAGGAGATTTACCATTATTCAATGATTCGATCACTTATCCTCAGGGAGCCATGGATCTGGCGGTGACTATTGGAGAGAGAGATTGCAAAAGAAATTTGTCCTTTATTTTTGTGATAATATCGTGCCCGAGTGCCTTCAGAGGTATCATAGGAAAATCCTTCCTAGCAAGACTAGACACAGTAGTGTTTGTGGTCTATTTGAAAGTGATGTATCACAATGCGGAAGGAAGACTGGTCTTGGTGATCGTAGACGTGAGTGAAATTAAACTAATCAAAGAAATTACCCAAAGAGATCTCTTGGAGTCGGTCGCGACCTTAGAAGCAAAAGTAGGATGAAATTTAGAGGATCCTAGGGAGTTCAACCTAGTCGCTTGTGAAGACAAGACTAAGACAGTGCCAGATGGCGATTTCGAGTCTGTCCAACTCGGGGAAGACCACACCAAATCATTTAAATTAGGCATAAGACTTCCTTTAGAAGTAGGAGCCAAACTGATTTAATTACTTCAAGATAACACCAACCTTTTTACCATAATCCTGTATGAGATGCCTGACATTGATCCTAACGCAGTATGCCACCAATTGAATGTGGACGCCAAAGCTCGTTATGTATCCCAATATCATAGAAGATAAACTCCAAAAATGGCCGAGGCCACTGCTAGCACGGTTAAAGGCCTACTAGATGTCTGGTTCATTTTTTATGCCAAGTATACTAAATGATTATCCAATGTATTGTTGGTGAAGAAGGCCTCGGGAAAATGGAGGAAGTGCATTGACTATAAAAATATTAATAGGGTTTTCCCGAAAGATTCTTATCTGCTTGATCTGCTGTTGCCCACGGCTCAAAAATGAGTTTAAAAGTGTAGTTTAGGGTAGCGACACTCGAATTTCGTATCACAAGGACTCTTGTCTTGATTTTTACCAACCGATTAAAATAAGGGGGTTTTGATTTGATTATAATAAGTTATTATAAAAAGTGATTATGAAATAAGCTGATATACTGTTTCAGTTTCCTAACTTATCGTTGGTTAATATAATTTAGAGTTCCCTAAGCGGATTTGACCCTATTCAATTACATTACACACTAACAAGTGTAAATGGTATTATATGATGTATGTTCCTATTATCCTAATTAAGCAAATGGATTTAAGCTGCCATGAGTTAAGCAAACGCGATTTAATCAAACATGATAACGAAAAAGCTACGCTAACATGATTATAGTTAAGGATCATGCAACAATCGAATTTAATAAACTATATCATATAAGCATCAATCAAATTAAGCAAACAAAATCCATCGAATTACAAAAACGAGTTTATAAGAAGAATTGAAAAGAAACAAAATTTAACTAAAATCTATAAAACCTCAAAGTATCGACGGAAACCAATTACAGCAGATCAATTGTGTGAACTTTAGTTCTCCATGAAAGTTGTATCCTAGCCTCTAATTTTCCTGAATGTAGAATAGGATTATTGTAGCATAAAAAAAATCATAATATAACAAAAGGAAAATCCAGGCCCTCATGGAAACCAACCCGAAAATTACAAAAATCGGCCCAAACTAACTATTTTAATTAAGTCTAGAACTTCAACGAATTATTAAATCATGCTTCACTCTGAATCAACTTTTGACTTCAACACAAAACTTATATCTCTTTCTCTTAGCTTTCCAACGCTTATTACAATGCGTCAATCTTATTCTTGCAGCTCAAGTTATGGTCTACACAGTGAACAGGTATCAAATAACAATTTAAGCTGAAAATATAATAGAGCCATAAATAAACTTAAATATAAAAACACACTAAAATAGTAAAAATAATAAAATAAACTATAGAGTTGCCTAAGTACAATAGTATAAGAAACTTCATCAAAATTCACTGATCAAATTCCCCCACACTTGAGCTTTTGCACTTCGAGCAACATTATAAATTCAAAACAGAAAAACTAGAGCAAAACAAAACATACAATTCCAAGGGTTCTCAGGATACAAAGTGCAAGCAAAATTCTAAGTGTAATCTTCAAGAAAATGACATTAGTAAATAACTCTTTTGTGACATTCAAAGTAAATACGGAAAAAAATTACCAAATAGTATATCAAAAGCAGCAAGATCATCACAAAATAAAATTCACTCAAATCTCAATTGTTTAGGGTATTGTTTACACTCAAAGCACATCATGAAAATTAGTAATACCATAAGCATAAAAAGACTCTAACATCCACAATTGAAATACATGCACACAAAGATAAAAATAACTTTTGTTATGTTGTAACTTGGCCAGGGTACAGGTGAGATAAATCCTAAGGAGAACTAGGCTAAGATTTAAAGGGAGAAAAGAGACATGAAAGAAATCGCGAGAGTTGAACTATACATTCATCCACTTTCAAATAACAACTTTTCCGCAATTTTTCTTCTCTTTTATCTTTTTATTCTAATTTTATTTTCCAGAAGGAATATGTAATGACACCTTTCTTCTTTTTTTTCTGCCAACTTTTTGAATCAAATATCACAACTATAATTTTTCAACCCCACACAACTCCAAACAAGACTCTTTCAACCCTATGAATGGGTGATGACATTGTTTTTCACTTTTCGGCTTGTAATGAGTTTTAAATAAAGAAAGGAATAATTAGGCTCTATGGATTTTCAAATAAGGGATGATATTATTCAGGGGTTGGATTTTTGGCTAAGTGGCTAAAAGCAAAACTAAAACAAATTGTCTTTATCATCTCATTGTGCACAAGTAAACAAACAGTTTCAAAAAGAGTCAATACAAGTTCTAGAGACTAACAGACATGAGTGAAACACACAAGAAAGAAAAATATGAATTTTGAATGTTATCCATTATTAGGCTCAATATCTCACAAGGTAAATGATCTACCATAAATGACGTACAATTTAGAGTTTAGTCCTACATATTATACTAAAAATGCACAAAAAAGTATCAATCATATCACACCACAAGTCTTTAATCAATAGAGTAAAGAAATTATTCATAATTGTAACTCAAAAACCAATGAAAAGACATGAATTTTTAAAAATAAGAAAACAAGTAAGTAAATATAAAAAAAGTAAGTAAATGAAAACAAGAAAACACACAAGTAATTGATTCATTCCCCCACACTTAAAATACACATTGTCCTTAATGAAAGAACATGAGTATAAAATAAGAGAGAGAGGAGAGAGAGGAAAGAACACTCCTGAGGAGTCAAGGCGAATAGATGATCGCATAAATAGGGATGAAAATATGTTGGGCCGAGCTAGGCTTTGCCAAGCCTAAGTCTGCCCTGCCAAAAAAACTAAAGCCTAAGTCTAGCCTGCAGCCTGTCATGGGCTTATTTTTAGGCCTGAGTGTAGCCTTTTCTAAGGTCTGGTTAGCATGTTAGCCTATATAAAAGGTTGTTATTTTAAATAGACTAACAAACAAAAAAATCAATGAGACTAAAAATTTGTTTATATTGACTTATTTTAACTTACCAATTCAGATAAGTTTGTGAGATTAATTGTTTAAGATAACTTATGAAAATAACTTATAACATTGTTCATAAGGTGTTTTCATCTTATTTTCATAAGTTCTCGAAGATAACTAATTTTTATTTATTTATTTTAATTCAAAGTACAAAACATAATATAATGATAATAAAAAAATTATTCATATTTAAATAGGCTGGCCTGTTAGGCTTAAAAGGTTTTTTTCATGGTCTGAGGCCTAACCTTTCAAATAAATAGGCTTATAAAAAAGCCTAGGCCTATTCTGTTTTTAATAAAAAAAAATTGGTTTATCTTGAGCCTGTGTAGGCTAGGTCTATAGGCCCCTGTTAGTGGTCTGGCATATTTCCACCCCTACGCATAAATAACCTTTGACAAAGAGAGATCTTCTACATTCTCTTCTTCCAAAGTCGGACTCTCATGGAGTATCTTTGGGAAATGTCCATTGTTCTTGGAAGTTTTAATAGTGTCTTCATCTTTTATTCTAGGATCAAAGAAGGACCTTTGATGAGTAAAAGTGTCGAATGGGCACGTGAACATGATCTCATTTTTCACAACATCAAGAATCAAATTATTAAGGGGCTGCCTCACTACTTTTGTTCCATCTTCAAGTGAGACCCTATGCATACTCATGGATGGGCTAAAATCACGAGTGTCAACCAAGGTCCGTCCAATTCTCTTCTTATGTTCCTACAATAAGTTCTCTTCCTGCTCAAATTCAAGCTTTGATGAAAAATTTAAATCTTCAAGAATTAATTCAGAAGGTGGTTGTTCAATCGAATATTTGGTTGCGGCAGCCGGGATGTCAAGAGCTTCAGCTGTATAAACAATTTCATCTACAACTCCATCTGTAGGAAAATGTCAACCTGCACGGCAGCCTCAATCTCAGCACATGCATAACAAATATTAGTGTCACTACAATCATCACATGAATAAATATCATCAAAACGAGATAAAGATGGAAAGTCAGCTAGAAATAAATTAGAATAAGCTTCATCAACAATTTCAGAAAGTAACTCAATGTGAAAAACATAATGCTCTTCCAAAGGATGTTTCATAGCATCAAAAATGTTGAATTTTGAGACAATGTCACCAAATTCCATGGACATGGTTCCATCGTCAATATCAACTTTTGTTTTCTCCATTTTCATGAACGGTCTGCCCAAAATGATTGGTGATCTGCTTGAATTTGTTTCCCCTTCCATGTCTAAAATGTAAAAATCTGTAGAAAAACTCAAGCTATTAACTTGATCAAGCACATCTTCTACTACTCCAGTAGGGCGAGCATTGCTCCTGTTTGGCAGTTGAATAGTAAGACATGTATGCTGCAAAGGACCAAGATCAAAATTGTTAAAAATAGAAGTAGGCATAACATTAATAGAAGCTCATAAATCTAACATGCAATTTTTGAATTTACTATCCCCAATGGTACATGGAATAGAAAAAGTTCCTGGATCCTTGCATTTCTATGGCATGGCCTGATTGAGGGTTGAAACGGTAACCTTTTCAGGTGCAGGTTTAGGTTGAATAAAAGTTGAAACATTTCTTCCTAAATTGACTCTCTGATTTACCTTCAACCTCATATTGTGTGTGCGCAAATCTTTTAGAAATTTTTTATATTTCGGAACCTGCTTAATAACATCAAGAAGCGAAATGTTTACCATCACTTTTCTGAATACATCCAAAATCTCTTTCTCTTTGTATTCCTCATCCATCTTATTATTTTTCACTACTCTTTGTGGGAAAGGACTTGGTGGCACATAGTCTTTTCCAACCTCTACAGTAGAAGGTTCAGGTATTAACTTAAGAATTTTTTATTTTCCTGGGACTTGTTCTGCAACTTTTCTGGATCTCACGGAAATTAAAATCACATTAGGATTAGGGACATTAGGATTCACTACTGTTTGGGCAGGTAGTTGGTTTGATCCTTGAGCTTGTTGTATGTCGTTTATTGAAGTGGCAAGTTGTCCAATATGTGTCTGCAAAGTCTGAATACTAGAGTTTGTCTATTGCTAAAATTGGAGACTATTTACTGCCATTTGCTTGACAAGTTTCTATAGTGAAGATTCGGAAGGTGCAAAGGTGGTTACTTGTGGAAGGTTTTATGGTGGTGTCAGCGGTAGCATCAACTATTGTTGACTAGGTTGCTGTGTGGATGGATTCCCATACCGAAGGTTTGGATAGTTAGGATGGTACCTGTTAGTGCATAGGTCAAGAGTGGTGTACATATTCTGATTGTTTCCTTGATTGTAAAGGGTTGTTGTGTATGCTTAAAGCAACTTAGTGATCGACTGCAGAATAGGACATGTATCCGTCGGGTGTTCAGGAGAAGTACAAATACCACACAATTTTGTTGTTTGAGCTTTACCTTCTACTAATTGTTTCACTAAAGAAGTAAGTTCATCAAGTCTGGTTTCTAGATCTTTATTAGAAGAAAAAACCTGAATCTCATTCACACCTTTTTGTTTAGACAAAACTGTTTCTAGTTATGAACTGTTGTAAGTTGAGTGACATGTTCTTAATCAAGGCTTTGGTAGCAGCTGGAGTCTTATCAATAAGTGCTCCACCACTAGCGGCATCTAAAATGTTTCTCTCCATTGGTAGCAATCCCTCATAGAAGTATTGAATAAGTAACTGTTTAGAAATCTAGTGTTGAGGATAACTAGACACTAACTGTTTGAATCTCCCCCAGTATTCAGCCAATGATTTCATGCCAAGTTGTCTAATACCATATATATGTTTTCTAATTGAGGCAGCTCTTGAGGCAGGAAAGTATCTTTCTAGGAAGACTTTCTTTAAATCATTCCAAGTTGTAACAGAATTCAGCTCAAGATAGTAAGACCAGTCTTTTGCAGCACCCTGTAGTGAGAATGGGAAGGCTCTGAGTTTGATGTGATCTTATGTTATTCCTTCTTGTCTCAAAAGTGTGGAGCACATAACTTGGAATTCCATCAAATGCTTATGTAGATCCTCACCTGCAAGACCACCAAACATTGACAACAAGTGTATTAAACCAAATTTCAATTGAAAAGGTATATCAACAACATGATATTCAATACATAAAGCATTATAATTCACATCAAGTGAAACCTGTACTCTCAAAGTTCCTTGATCAACCATGATAAACTAAAAATAAGAATCTCCCAAATAATGAGAAAACACAAAATCAATATTAAAATCAAAATCAAACAAGCAATGTTGCAACAACTAAGAAAATATCTACAATGTCCCTAAACAACAAAATAGATGGGAAATAAAAAACAATTAAAGTTAAATTAAAAAAATACAAAAACACGAAATTTAATCTAATTAAGCAAAATAAGAATTTTGTGAATTTTTTCAGATTTTTCTAAAACAATGAAAACAGTAAACAATTCATAAAAAAAAATGATGAATTTTGGCTTTTTAGGACGACATTGATTATTTAGTCCCTAAATAAAGGGTTTTGATGTTAAATAAAGGGTTTTGATCCTTGAATATGAGACGATTTTCCTAAAAACTGATTTTTTAATGCTAGAATGGGAAAAGGCCAGAACGCAAGAGCGCTAGGCCAAGAACGCTGAAGCACAACACCTATTACTCTAATAATATTGGTTAAAATCTACCAGAGTCCCCGGCAACGGCGTCGATTTGATTTGTTGTCGCACATAGGTTAAAAACGAGTTTAAAAGTGTAGTTTAGAGTAGCGACACTCAAATGTCATATCACAAGGACTCTTGTCTTGATTTTTACCAACAGATTGAAATAAGGGGGTTTTGATTTGATTGAGAATAATTGATTATAAAAAGTGATTATGAAATAAGCTGATTTACTATTTTGATTTCTTAACATATCATTGGTTAATATAATTTTTAGTTCCCTAAGCGGATTTGACCCTATTCAATTACAAAACCCACTGATGTTAAAGGAAAAATTGTGCATACTTTTGATGGTATTTTGTGTCCCTTTTCAATGTTTTCCTTGGTGTAAGTTCTGTGTTAGCTGTATTTTTGCTAAAACAGGATGTTGCAGCTATGTATTTAGCAAGTTGGTTTTTCAGGTGTTACAAAGTTTCAGTTCATGATGTCAAGACTGATGTCCTGACATGTTACTACAGAACTGAACAACATTCAATTTAGAATGATGTGATTTGTTTGTTGCATTTTATGGGAAATTATTTATGCTTTTCTGTTTAGAGATTGCAGGTGAAAATCATGGTGGAGTTTCTATTTGAAACAAAATTGTTCTGCAACATATTCAGTGGAGCTAAATATGGAATAGTTTGTTTAAATTAAATCTGATTTGTTTTTTACTAATTCCCAAGCCCATGAAGATTGGTCTCTATATAAAGACTTGTTAATCCTAATTGAAGACTAGAGAAGTTAGGGTTTGTGCGTGCTATTGCTTAAGCTTTAAGTGTTTTAGTATTCTGTGTGTTTTGTGAGCCGTTCATTTCTCACCTAGATGCTTGAACTGGACTAAGTGTATTGAGTTGTAAGTGTTCACACTAAGCTTTTAAGTAAGATCGTATTGTCCTTGATTGAAGCTTTTAAGCAAGATCAATTGTGTCTTCTTTTGATTTATTGTTAAATCTTATCACTGTTGTTTTGATTGAGAGAAGTGAGAGGGGTCTCATATCTAGGAGAGTCCTAGGTAAAAATTGCACAGGTAGAAATTAGGTGAGAAGATTGTAAACCTAAGCTTGTTTGCTGAGAATCTTCAAACTAATTATGGTTAGTGGATTTCCTTCTTGGCTTGGTAGCCCCCAGACGTAGGTTTCGTTGCACCGAAATGGGTTAACAATTGCTTATGTTATTTACTGCTTTCTTAGTGTGTGTTTACCTTGTTCTTTATTTAATAGCAGTTCAGATATTAGTGTCGTGATATTACCTTTGACATCTCATATCTGATACTAGAATTTCACTTGGTATTTTAGTAGTAAATTTATATGTTTTAGAGTAAATATGCAAGTTCCGAATTTTATTATAAATATTGTGAATTATGATAATTTTGATGCTTTTTGATAGGTCTTCTTGCTGATATATAATGCTTGGAACCTATGGTGAAGGGAAGAATGCCTAGAAGGTCATTTTCGCCGCATTTTGTCAATAAATCGCGCTTAGGGCGGTTTTACTGTAGAGGCGGTAGCTAAGGGGCTTCAACCATGCTTAGCGCGCTCCAACCACGCTTAGAGCGCTTTCTGGGAAAATGTCACCTTTATGCTGACCATGCTTAGCACTCTCCTGATGGCGCTTAGCCCGGTGCCACTTATAGGCACTTTTTGTACTTTCTATAAGTAGCTACCTTGGGAGATATTTGGAAAGAACTTTTACATTTTCAGAAATTTTGAGATTAGGAAGGGTTTTTAGGTCAAAAAAGCTTAGAAACTCAAGAAGAAGTGAGAATCAAATCTTAGGAGCATCAATCTTCGATTCTTCGACTTTGATTCTAGCAAAGCTCTCCTTTTTACTTGTTGATCAAGCTACCATGGTGATGACTAGCTAAACACTTTTATGTCAAGATTAGAGGTATTTAACCATACTATTATGTATTTCTTTTGGTCTTTTGTATGTGAACATGGTTGATGACCAATGGATGATGAAGATCTTTGTTTTTAATGTTGTATTTATGATTTGAATCACTCTAGAAATAGATTTTCCATGTCTTGATCTAATTTCTTCATCTATTAACAAACAAACTCTAGACATAAATTTGGAAGTTAATATTTGCTTTGTATCGATCTTTATGTTTATTGTTTTGATTGTTATTTGAATAAATCATCTAGCGATTAAAACAATAATACCCATGAAGCCGCTTTAGAGATGAACAGATTCGCGAGGATACACGATCGTATTGATCGAAACTAAGTTCACATGCTTGATTATTCAGACATGTATGAAAAGGGTTAACCAAATCTAATCTTGACATGCCTTTCTTAAAATAAAACATACTTCTCTAGTTTACATCTTTGCTACAAAACTTATGTTACAAAACAAGAACTTTTTGAAAACCCTTTTTTTCTTAGAACTCTAAACTGTTGGACGACAAGCATCGAGATATCAAAACAATCCCTACGAGTACGATAAAACAACCCATCTAAAATACTTTTCAACAAAACGGTGTTGTTGTCAGAGATTGTTGTCGATATTGATATTGCAAGCATTGCAATAGTTTAGTGATTTTAAGATATTTGTATTGTAAACTTTTACCTTTGTAATTCTCTTGTGCTTTTAATTTTTTTTGGCTAGTGTGCAGAATCTATTTATGCGAGGAAGGGTGCCTGCAGACGAACTTCTTTTTTATCCCAAGATTGAAAGAACTGCTGGTAGACTCAAAATCAGAACTAGACATAGATGACAACATGCTATAGAGAGAAGAGGGCAAGGAGAATCTTCTTCATCAACACCAATTGTTACACCAACGCCAAACATGGCAAATCCACCTCTACCACCACCTCCTGCTTCAACTCCATGTAACAACAGTCCAAGGCATAATGCTTAGTTTGCGCGAAATGCCAACAACGGGAGGCATTCAGAGATGAAAACGGGAATTCTTACACTTCTATACCAAAATCCTTTTACCGGTATGGACCACGAGGATCCGTTCATACATCTCACTAAATTCTATGAAATTGCGGGTGTAACGGGAGCGCCGGAAGCTGAAGAGGAATCCTTGTTTAAGAGACTATTTCCACATTCCCTAATCGGGAAGGCTAAGGAATGATATCTTGATCAATCAACTTTAGTGATGACGAATTGGAATCTATTGGAAGAAAAGTTCTTTGAACGGTTTTTTCCACATAATAGATTCATGGAAGTGAAGCTCAAGGTGGAAATGAATCTCTCAATAAAGCTTGGGAGAGGTTTAAATCCATGTTACGAAAATGTAAAGAACACGGTTTTGATGAATTAACTCAAGTGAACATCTTCCAAAATGGGCTCCAATCGGTTCACAAGACTTTGTTGGATGCTACTTCGGGTGAATTGTTAATGTCCAAAAGCAAAGAAATCACAACCGTGGTACAACTTAACAGAAACCGAGCATTATAGAGTTAGGAATAAATGACGCAATTCTTGCGCAAAATAAATCGCTTTTACAACAAGTGGAGTTTTTGACTCAACAAATGTCAAAACTTCCACAATAAATAAAAGAAATGCAAGAGATTCCTAACACCAATAAACAGGTGGCGAGTTGTGAGCTTTGTAAAGGAGATCACCCTACTGGGTATTGTCCTCCAGTGGTTGAAGAGGCGAACTACACGGGAAGTCAAAACCAATGGTATTAACCTCGACCACCTTACCAACAAGGCAACCAAGGTTACCAACAAAGAGATAACCAAGGTTATCAATAACAATGGAGGCCTCAAGATGCTGGAACTTCCAATCGTTAAAAACAATATCAAAACTACACTCAACTTCCAAAAGCTCCAAGTGGAAATTCCAAGATGGAAGACACCCTCACTCAATTTATGCAAATGTCAATGTCAAATCAAAATAACACTGATATGACTATAAAGAACCTTGAGACGCAAGTGGGGACATTATCAAAACAATTGGCCGACCAACACAAAGGAAGTTTTCGGAAAACACTCAAGTGAATCCAAAAGAGAATTGCAAGGCTATTCATACTAGAAGTGATAGAGAAATTGATATGGGCATAAGTGAGGAAATTGTGAAAGAAAAGGGTGTAGTTGAAAAAGAAAAAGAGATTAATGAGAATGAAGTAGGAAAAAATGTTTAGGGAGAATTAGTTGAAAATGAAAAGAAAAAGAGTGAGGAAGAAGAAAAGAAAAAGAGAGAAGAGAAAAATAAAGAAATTAGGAATGGGAAGGAACAAGTGAGTATTATTCTGATTCAAAATTTGTTGTATCCTCATGCTCCAACGAAGAAAGATAATGTGAGGCACTATGCTCGGTTTTTGGATATTTTTAGTCAATTGCAAATCAATATTCCATTTTTTGAAGCATTGGAGCAAATTCCAAAATATGCTAAATTCATGAAGGATATTCTCACCAAGAAGAAAAGGTACACGAATCAAGAAATGGTCATGGTTGATGCTAGTTGTAGCGCTATCATTCAACGGACCCTTCTGCGGGAAAAAAGTGATCCGGGACAAGTAACTTTGCCCGTTACAAAAGGAAATATTTATGTTGGAAATGGCTTGATTGATTAGGGCTCTAGTATCAATTTGATACCGTTTACCATTGTGAAAAGGTTGGGACACATGGAGTTGAGGAGTACTAAAATGACATTGCAACTTGCCGATTAATCTACTACCCGTCTTCAAGGTGTAGCAGAAGATGTGTTGGTCAAGGTTGACAAGTTTTTGTTTCCCATCGACTTTGTGGTGATTGACATGGAAGAAGATGATGAAGCTCCTTTGATTCTTGGAAGACATTTTATGAAAACCACTAGAATGGCCATAGATATGTATGATGGTGTCATGAAAGTGCGAGTACAAGATGAAGAGATTTATTTTAATCTATTCGAAGCCGTGAAGTATTCAAAGCCATGGAGCATTCTAAAGTTTTTACAAAGGAGGTGGTTGAAGAAGTAAAAAGGAAATTACAAGTTCCTACCCCATTATAAAAAATTCTTACAAATGCTCTTCAAAGTGTCAATGAGAATGAAGTAAAATAAATCGAGAAGTGTTTGCAAGAACTTGAAGAGTTGGATGAGATTCATCCCTTGAAAGAAAGGGTGGAAATTTTGAATTCCATGAATAACATCCACAATAACATCCATCGTGTGCTTGCCAGAATTTCATTCGTAAATGCTTGAATTCCATGAAATCTTTCATCTGCATTTTGCATTTCACCATCATACTTTTGCATTGCATTTGTCTTCCGGTTTCTCATTCTCGGTTCTCCAGCCTTCCAGTTCTGTCACCCTGGGTCCTCTGCATCAATACAACACTAGAGCCCAAGCTCGGAAAAGGATAGAAGAGCGTATTTAAGAGATTGATCGTATCAACAATGAACTCGAAGATCTTCGAGGAAGTGTGGGGCAGATTATGCAGATGCTACAAGCTCTTAATGCAAAGATGGATACTCAGCCCACCGTTGTCTCTGAGATTACCGGTAACACTGTTGCAGATCCGCAACCAGCCATTACTATTGCGAACGTACCTTCTTATGGTTTTCAACTCGGTTTGGTGCCTTCTACTATTGCTCAACCAGTTCAACAAGTCAGTCCTTCAAAGTTCAAAACTCCGAGCTTCGACCGTTATAAAGGAGTTACACGCCCGAGGAGTCACTCGAGCAGGTATAACCGTAAAATGGCTGCTCATCAACCTTGGCAACATCAGCAGAATTATGTTCAACAACCAGGTTATCCCGTTCAGTATGCTCAACAACCCTATGTATCTACTATTACACCTGCCTTCTATCAGCAATTTCCTACCTATCAGCCTGTGCAACCGGCTCCGAGTTATTAGTCTCCGGTATATCAACCGCTTCTTGGTTATCAGCCTGCACAAGCTCCCTCCAGCTATCAACGAGTGCCCAACGCTCCTGCCTATCAACAGCCGAAGAATCAAGCACCTCGTCGGAATGGTCCGAATAAGGAGCAATACAAGCCTTGTCCTCCGATTCCGATGACTTTTACCGAGTTGTACCCATCATTAGTGCAACAAGTTCTGATTATTACAAGAGCTTTGGGTCCACCTCATAATCCTCCACCTGCCAATTACAATGCCGCCGCTCATTGTTTATTTCACGAGGGTGCGCCCGGCCATGAATTGGAAAACTGTTATGCTCTCAAGAGCCTTGTCAGAGATTTGTTAGAAAAGAAAATCCGGTCTTTTGATGATCCTCAGCCGAAGATCAGAACTCCTCTCAGGGTTTTCCATTTGCCAAGATCAAGCTCTGCAAAGCCTGTTTCCAACATATCTAAGCATGTTACTCCTACAGTGAATCAACCGAAGCCGGTAATTGCTCAGAAGCGTAGTCCATTTCATTTCAGTGTTCCTCAAGACGACGTGACCGTGATCAACCAAAAATCTGAGAAAGTTATTCCGAAGGAAGACTTGAAGACTAATAATGAAGCAGTGACAGATACAGCTGGGGCAAGCAAGATGACTCACAGTGATCATACTCATACTCCTTGTTTCGATGAGGCTCCGCCAGAGGAGACCATTACTACTGTGCCGACCTTGAATACAAAGACTTCATAAACACCTTTTGAAGGACTTGTCAGACAGTTCACTTTGTTTTCTTATATGTACTTTATTTCTTCGATTCCAAAAGTATAATTAGCATGTACAAACTTGTTTATTTTGATTAATGAAATGCATATGTTTGTCTTGAATAAATCCATTCGTATTCACTCACAAAAAAATCATTTTTCATAACTTATAATGCCAACTTTACCCGATCTCTTGCTTTGATAGAGAATTGGAAGGAGGATGATGAACTAAAACATCAGATCTCTTGTCGTATACTTTCGATTGAAACCTGCTGATGATGTAAGGCATTGTTTCAAATCCTAAACACTAGAGATATAAGGATGATAATCCCTCTTTAACCCCTTTAAGCCTTGAAGTAGGAGTTTTCTTTTCCAAATAAAAACCCTTAATTTTAACCTAGGGCAGGGTAGTTTTCAGTTAAACTGATCGAGCGCTCATACTTTCAAAAGGAGGAATGAACACTCGAGAACCCATTTCATCTATCCTTAACATGTTAGGAGGTCAAAAAACACAATGACTATCCCTCTACTACTTAAAGGGTGGGGGCAGTCACAAGCCTTTCAACAGAGTCACACGACTTGTGCAAAAAAAAAGAATAAAAAAGGAAAAGCCCGCTAAGTCAAAACCTACGAAGGTGACTTAGGCAAAACTGGGGCACCCCGCTGGACTCCAAAGTCAAATCCAAAAGACGCCGTCCAGGAAAAAGTTAGGGAATAAAAATGCAAAATCCCAAAATAAAGGATTACAATAAAGAATCCTCAATAAAGAACAAGGTCGTGTGATCAAACACAAAAGAAAATAGGTGAGTGACTGCCATATCCCAATCCTTGATGAGTTCTCGACCATATCAAATCCGATTGAGAGATGAGTGCTCATATACAGTTAACTAAATATAGGATTGGAGAATATCACGAAGAAGGGGTGGGTACAAATAACTTTGAGCCTTTACCCTTTGTTTCTTAAACCGTGAACCAAGCCACGATACAACCTTTAAAAAACCTAATTGAAGTAGGATCTCTTTTGAAAGCATACTCGACGAGATAATGTTTCTTGACTCCTACGAGCTATGCTCAATTTAATGTTGGCATTATAAATTAAATTCATATCCTAACTAGTGATTTCGGTCACAAGTTATTACGATATATTTTCCAAAAAAAAAAATTCAAGACAAATATATGTGCATTAACAGTTTCAGGATTAACATTTCATGCGTGTTGATCTTGCTTGATATCTTAGAAATTTATATATAGACATCAACCATGAAACTTGAATATTCTGCTAAACAGGGGCAGGAGGTTTTCCAAATCACTACTGATGCAAGTCTGACGTTCTTAAGAGCTATTTCTCGAAGACTCAGTCATAACACTGTCGCTCCGAGCTAGTCACGTCATGTTCTCTGTAAAATCCTCTTGAGATGACTCTCCTCTCCTAAACTAGGTACTTTTGGGCATTATGTTTTCCAAATGGCGACTACTACCAAGTCCATTAAAATCAAAACTAACTTGTTTCAGCACATGCTTCATGCACCCGATGAATTCTACTCCCGGCGGTCTTCATTCCCCAATAAATCTCATCGTTGCAGAAACACTTCTAAACTATTCCCTCATCGTAGTCCCCAGCGAGACTTTAAGCTGACAACACTTCTGGACGAATCCGGTAATCTCCTGTGATTTTCAAGACTATAGAGATCATACCAGCATCTTCCAAATGATACATGTTCTTGAGGACCCACTCTCAGTGGAATCATCTTTTCCGCACCGAAGTTGTCGTGCTTTCCTCAGGAAACAGTCCCCAGCGAGACTTTAAGCTGACAACACTTTTGGGATCCATCTGATAAATCCCCAGTGACTCTCAAGACTGCAGAGATATCCCCGGTATCCTCCATATGTTTCGTGTCCTTGAAGACCCACTCCAAGTGGAATCGTCTGTTCCTTAGTAAAATTGCCTTACTTTCCTCAGGAAATACTGCCCAGGAGATCGCTATAGTCTCCCCAAGAAGTCAAGATACTTTCCCTAGGGATGTCTGGTGAATTCTCCCCAGTAAGTCTGATGAACTCTCCTCAGGGAAGTCTGATATAGTTTATCCCCAGGGAATTTGGTTGTAACTTTCTCCCAAGAAGCTGATCTATTATTCCCAAGAAGTCGTTACACTTTTCTCCATGAAGCTGCCTAGCTCCACATCTTCCCCACAAAGCGGATATTTATTTTATCCCCGGAATTCTCTAGTCCTGAGGTTTTCCTTGGCTAATTATAATTCATGATAGCAATCCCTCCAGTGAAGTCATGATATCGTACTCTCTAGTGAAGTCATGATACCATATCCCCATGTGAAGTCGTGATATTATATCCCCAAGTGGATTTATTCTATCCCCAGAGAACTTGGAACTTTGAAGCCAAATTCAGTTCCGCCATCAACTTTCCTATCCCTTGATAGATGTACTGTTGCAGAGGTCACCAGGTATCCCCGTTGAGATGTTTATTTCATCTCATGTTTCCTCCTCTCATATATTTTGTCAGCATATGCATGTGCATGAGCATAAGCATGGCATTTTCATACACATTAACACAAGCATCAGCATCTGCATGTTTTCTATCCTTGTCGTTCTTTTTCGTTACCATCGAGTAACTGGGTTTGTCCGCTCTCTCCAAGTAGATCGTCATCCCTAAGCACAAAATACCTATTATTTCCAACTCCCCACGAAGTTCAACCCTCGTGGACGATGGTTATTTCAGTTATCTTTCTGCGCTAGGATAAGATAATCCCCATTTGAGTTTCATTTCCTCAATGGAGTCTTGTTCGACAGATTTCTTTCCAGCTCAAGTCTAGATTGAACTTCGGTCCGTTGGTCGCCGAACCTACCTGGACGTGCGTTTATTTTGCACTATCTTTCAAGAAGAGCCTCTTACAACGCCTTTACCGATCAATGATAGTTCTCGTCCGAGAAGCTTATCATTACATTTTACACCAACCGATTAGCGACCGTTCTCGTACAAGAAGCTTATCATTATATTATATTTTACAACCGGTATGCGACAGTTCTCGTACGAGAAGCTTATCATTACATTTTCCAACTATCATTCAATCGGTATGCGACAGCTCTCGTACAAGAAGCTTATCATTACATTACAACCTTCATTATAACTTTCATTTCATTACAACTTTCATTACAACTTTCATTGCAACTTTCATTACAACCTTCATTACAACCTTCATTACATTACATTTTACAACCTATCATTACATTTTACAACTTCTACAAGCAATTCTCATCCGGGGAGCTTATCATTGCTGCTCTTGCAAATAAGCAGTATTTCTCGCCTGAGAAGCTTATCCTATCTTCATCATGACTAGCCGCAAGTGGCCATCTCCATCGAGAAGCTGGTTTCCATTGCCCTTTCATCTTGAAGAGTGGGGAGGTTTAAATTGAATCATGCTCAGGGCGCCGATCTTGAAGTATGAAGAAGTTTATTTTACCCTTTAGTAAAAGAAGAAGCTGAATCATGCTCAGAGCGCCGACCTTGAAGTACGAAGAAGTTTATTTTACCCTTTAGTAAAAGAAGAAGCTGAATCATGCTCAGGGCGCTGACCTTGAAGTATGAAGAAGTTTATTTTACCCATTAGTAAAAGAAGAAGCTGAATCATGCTCAGGGCGTCGACCTTGAAGTATGAAGAAGTTTATCTTACCCTTTAGTAAAAGAAGAAAATGAATCATATTCAGGGAGCAACAGACCTTGAAACATGAAGAAGTTTATTTTACCCTTTAGTAAAAGAAGAAGTTGAATCATGTTTTGCTCGTGAAAGCTTATTTTTATCAGACGAGCGACAGTCCCTCTAGTGGAGCTTATCAATCAATTCTTCATCTATTATCCCCAGATAAGCAACAATCTCTTTAGTTGAGAGCTTATCCATTTTGGCATTTAAGTCCCTTCCGACGATAAGTGGCAGTTCCCTCTCGAGAAACTTATCAGGGCATCTCCCATTAAAGTCCATTTATTTTGGCATACAGCAGGTTTTACCCTGTATACTTTCTAATGAGTCGTGAAGATCCTGTTTCCAAAAGCTCGGATGTTATTCTTGCTCAATGCTCCAACATTCTGTCTACTTGATCCTACCTTAGAGTATCAGTCGGTCATGCCTGAACCTGTTGAACAGTACTCTCAGATATTCCCTAGTGGAGGTCGTCTCACCGGTGCCATCTCCATCGAGGACCTCATTCTTACCATTCCTTCTAAAGTGAAAATTGGTCACACTCGCATCGGTTGGCCATCACTTTAGAATTCCCCAGTGTCGTGTTGTTTCCCCAGTATGTCATTTTCCCCAGTGTGCGGTTGCTTGTTGCGTCTGTCCCTGTGTCGTCGTGTCGTCTACATCCTTGCATTTATCATTTTCATCATATGCATCATACTAGATTCATAGCATTGTCAGCAATTATAGTCTGTTTCGTTTTGTCCATGGCATTGCATATCACTGCATCTAAGGGCAAAATTTTCAGTTATCTATATTTAAATCCCTTTCACCATGATTTCTCGAGCCTTCGTCGCTCAAATCATCCGGTGAAGTTATTTAAATAAGGGCAACTGTCATACCCCAAATTTTACCCTTAGATTCATCTTGCATTTCATTTTGTTCCGTATTTCGTTTTAACTAACCGCTAACCGGTTTGCTCAGATTGTTCGTTTTGCAGGCGCATTGAAAAAGCGGGAAAATAGTATTGCGTGCCTTTAATTCATGAGGCGCAGACGTGTCGTTAGTTCGCAATCCATTGACGATTACAGAGCCAGATTATTATCAGAAAATCCTCAAGCAACTAGGGTTTTCTACCTCTCGATTCACACGACATTTGGGTTGAGAATGGTTTGGATTGTTATGATAGTATTGACGTCAGATTCTTCTTGATACGATCCATTTTCGAGAGCCAGATTTAGTCGTCAATTGGGTTTCAGAATGCTGTTTGATTTATAAACCATATTGATTTGAGGGCGTTAAAGTATGAATGGATTTGGATTTGAATCGGTGTGAGAATAGGTCCAAATAAGTCATCTAAACAAGTGCACACATTCATTCCTCTTTCTATACTGGTTACAAATTAATTCTTACAGGCGCAGTGGAATTATTGGTTTGCATCGGATTTATAGTGGATATCAGTTTGGTTTAGTCGCAAGTACCAGTGGATTCAATTCAGGTTACAAAAGTCAGGATAATCCGAGATTGGTTTGGGATTTAAATGCGGAATAAAATTCATTTTTGCCACGAAATTGGATTTATTTATTTATTTATTCAAGGCCGTATTCACCGATTTTTATTACCGAGTATGTGTTAATTCTCAAAGGTTCAGTTGAATTCAGACTTTGCATTGGATGTCAGTTGATTCCAAATATTTGCAAGCAGTTAAGTTTTGAAGTCGGATGGCAAAGTGCGAGTTTATTCGGAAAAGGAATGCAGATTGAATTTAGTCAGAAAATCATTTTTTATTATTAAAGGCTGGATTTATTCAATTTCCGAACAATTTTTTATTACAACATTTATTCGGGAATTCATATTTTGAAGACTACAGAATTACAAATCCTCAATCAAGTCCTAAAGTTCTAACTTTGAGTTTCTTCAATTTCTGATGTTTCTTCATTTCCGAAGCTTCCAAAACCTACAAAACCAAACATATCAGATACAAAAATGTCAATCGGTTAGAAAATCAACTTAATTAAAAAAGTGGGTTTTTAATTATTTTGACACCCTCAGAAAAGTTTCATCGCTGGACGTGTCAAGAGGGAAACAACGACAAGGTCGCCGCCAACTCCCGACTCCATTTCCCGACCTCGGTGAATCCGACAATAACTGTTCGAGGTATCCAGAGAGAGAGAAACGTTTCTAGAAAAAAATGCTTATTCTGAAAATTGATTTTTTGCATCCATGCCAAACAGGACTTAAAAAATCCATAACAGAAATCCATGGATATCCAACAAGATCAAAACAAACTTTCCCAAAGCTTCTGCTCCAAAACGGATTAAACAAGATTTCCTGAAAAATCGCAGCAAATCCAACAGACAAAATCAAAGCCAAATCAAATCTCATCATCATAAAATCGAATCTGCAAATCCAGCCCAAAATAAGTTGAAAAAAGTGGATTTAAACACAGTATAAAGCAAAAGCAGAGGAACCCTAACGAGGGGGATCCACGGTCGTAACAACATCGACACCCTAATCATCACCATCAGTGAATCAAGCCGTGGTGCAGACCACAATGGCCAAACCAAAACCGACCAAGCCTCGGTCACGAACATCATTGGCCATCATCATCATCATCAGAAAATCACTCAAAGACCCATAGACTCAGACGAGGGGATTTCATCTCCGTCATCATCATCACCGTCAAGCCAACCATGAGCGAAAGGGTATGCCACAATAAGAGGTTCACATTTTCCTTTTTCGTTTCAGGTCCGTAGGAGACAAGAGAAGGAAGAGATTATCGCGGAAAATCAAGATTAGGCCATGAGAGAAGATGGAAACTGCGAGATAGGAGAGAGAAAAAGGATGGAAAAATGTTGCACACAGGCCATAGGAAGAACTGTCGTCGTTGCTGCATTTTAGGGTTAAAACCCTAAAATGTTCAAACTCTTTCTTTTATACCCACACGACCGGGTCGGGTCTGGGTTTGGTGGCCAGCCCGACCCACTTTTTTTTAAATTTTATTTTGCATTTATTTTTATTCTGTTGTTATTTCTATTTTATTTTTCATTTAAAATTAGTTTTGTTCTTGATAAAGTATGAAAAAATAGTAATAATAAAGTTTTTTTTTCTTAAAATTAAAACTTTTTTTTAATGAATACAAGCTTTTAAATAAATAATTAACATTAACCCTTTTTAGAATTCTAATTAACCTTTCTTAAAATTAACCCCTTTTTCTCTTTTTCTTTTTTTTTAAACCACTTTTTTTCTAAAAACCTTTTTATTAAATCAAATATATTTTTCAAAAAAATAAAAATCTAACATTTAATAATTAAAATTAACTTTATAAGAAATAAAATTCTAACTCTTTTTTTAAAAATTAACAATTAATTTCTCTTTTTCTAATTTAAATTTCTATTAAAAATACTTTTTTTTAAGGTTCTAAAACTTTTATTCGAAAACTCTAACCTTTCTTAATTTTCAATTTCTAACGCTTTTGACTTTAGGTCCTAATTGCAAATTTGATCCTTAACCTTACCCGTTTAATTTTGTCTGATGTTTATGACGTTCCTAACGTTGTGTCATTATTCGCCTATGATTACTAATCCCTTGTTTTTCGTATTTCATTTTTCATGGTTGTAATTTTTGCGAGGACATCGTCGCTTCTATTTCATTATTATTCTTGCACATTTTTATTTATATTTCGATACTGTCGCTTGATAATTATTTCCCATTGCGTTATTCACCGTAATTTCCCTCCGAAGGAATATGTCTAGCCGTTTGACCGTCGTGTCGATAGTCTTTAACCCTCGATTCTTTCACCGTTCAAACCCTAATTGCATAGGCGTCCCACCGTGGACCAAATTACCCTTTACCCTAGCATTAGGATTAGGAGTCGCCGCACTCCATATTAGGTTTCCCGCCGTGGAATACCTATTTTACCCTTTTAAATTCAATTCAATTACAACGTAGAAATAGGAGTCGCCGCACTCCACGTAAGTGCTTCCTTAATAACGCTTATTCCCCATTGAAACTGTGACCATCGTCAAGAAGTTTCTCTTCCTCCCTTTCGAAGAGAACTAAGATTACTCTGATTCCATCCCCTACCCAGGATACGTAGGTACAAGGTGCGAATCTTGGCGAGTAAACTTAGGACTAACCCTTAGGTCTTTCTTTCACTTCTAACCTTTAACACATCCCTTAAGCAGATAATTATAGCAAAATAGCAACATTAAAAACAAGAGGTTCATGTAGAGTACTATAGAAGTTTAGGGTGCTAATATCTTCCCTAAGCTTAACCAACCCCCGAACCTAGATCTCTCCCCGCATTGTGTTTACGATGCAAAATTAGGTTTTTCCTTTCTTTGACCTTTCCTTCGGATAAATTAAAGACCGGCTGTGAATCAAAGATTTGTGATTCAAATTAATTAATAATTTGTTATCCTACTCTCACCGCAACAGTATGCAAGAAATTTTCTCATGTTTGATTGAAAAGACAATTGAGGTTTTTATGGATAACTTCTCGGTTTTTGGACCATCATTTGATCTTTGCTTGAAAAACTTAGATGTTATTCTAGAAAGGTGTGTGGAAACAAACTTGGTGCTCAATTGGGAAAACAAAATTTTATGGTAACGGAGGGAATTGTGCTCGGCCACAAAGTTTCTTCAAGAGGCCTTGAAGTTGGTCAAGCCAAGGTGGACGTCATTGAAACGTTATCACCACCTTTGAATGTGAAGGGTATAAGGATCTTCCTTGGTCATGTGGGATTTTATCAGAGGTTCGTCAAAGATATTGTAAAAATCGCAAAGCCTTTGAACAACTTGCTCAACAAAGATGAGTTTTTTGAATTTGATGATTCTTGCATGATAACTTTTAATTATTTAAAGAAAAGTTTAACTACCGCACTCATAATCAACGCTCCTAATTGGAAAATTGATTTTGAAGTCATGTGTGATGCGAGTGATTATGTCGTTGGTGCAGTGCTTGGTTAAAGGAGGACAAAAAAAAATTCATGTTATACACTACGCGAGTAAGGTTTTAAATGAAGCTCATATAAATTATGCCACAATAGAAAAAGAGCTTATCTCAATAGTGTATGGATTGGAGAAATTTTGGTTTTACCTAATTGTTTCGAAAGTTGTGGTTTACACGGACCATGCGGCGATTAAGTATATGCTAACATAGCCAGATTCAAAACAAAGGTTAATTCGATGGGTCCTTTTGTTGCAAGAGTTTGATTTAGAAATTTGGGACAAAAAAGGATATGAGAATTTTGTGGCGGATCACTTATCCCGTCTTGTTAATGTTGAGATAACCAAGAATTAAATTGAGGTCATTGAAGAATTTCATGATGAAAAGTTGTTCATGGTGCATGTTAGACCTTAGTTTGCTGACATGGAAAATCACAAGGTCGTTGGATTAATATTGGAAGGTCTAACTCGTAACCAGAAAAACAAATTTTTATCGGATGCTAAGTACTTTGTGTGGGATGAACTGTATTTGTTTAAGCTTGGTGTCGATAAAATTTTGAGAATGTGTGTTTCAAAAGAAAAGGCTACTAGTATCCTTTGACATTGTCACAACTCTCCTTAAGGAGGGCATTTTAATGGTTTGAGAACGAAAATAAAAGTCCTTCAATCGGGCTTTTATTGGCCTTCTTTGTTCAAAGATGCAAATTTGCATACACAAAGTTCTGACAAGTGCTAAAGGAGTGATGGAATTTTAAAACGGAATGAAATTTCGTTGCAAAACATGCTAGAGGTTGAGGTATTTGATTGTTGGGGGATAGACTTTGTTGGCCTATTTCTATCATCGTTTTCCAATGAATACATTTTGGTCGCAGTGAACTATCTGTCCAAGTGGGTAGAAGCGATCACATGCGCGAAAGCAGACGAAAAAACTGTGATAATTTTTTTAAAGAAAAACATTTTTTCTCGATTTGGTACTCTGAGAGTGTTGATAAGTGACGGAGGATCCCACTTTTTCAACGCTCAGTTCCTTTGATTTTTCCCTCATGGCATTCTCACTATTTTTCTTCCAACTTCTTCACTCAAGATTCATCTTTTGCACTTCAATCTCTTTGTCACTTGTTCATCTCATTTCTTACGAACAAGTTTGTCTAAATGCTCTGTATTTTGATAGTGTAGAAAGCACGCTGTTAGAGTTTTAGTTTGATTAAGTTGAAATTTTTTGTTAGGGTTTGATTGAAGTGATTCTATAGAAGTGTTCCTGAACCCTTTTTTATTAAATGTTAGGGTTGTGTTAAAATGTGGGTTTGCATGCTGTGAAATCTTTGTTTCTATGTTGTTTTGTGAATGCATGTTGGTAGGGTTTAACTTGGGTTTATGTTATTTGTTGTTGAATTCTTTTTGAGTATTTTGTTGTTTAGTTGATATTTTGTAGTAGCAATTTTTGCTTGCATGCCTGACCGCGCTTATCGCGCCTCCCTGAGATCAAAATGTTCGATTTTTAATAATCAATCGACTGTTTGACTATTTCGTGTTGACATGTGGATGCATATGATTTTTCTTGAATTTACTGGCTGGTTGTTTGACTTGTTTGGTGTTGTTTTAGTCTGATTTTTGGTTGCAGATGGCTCCTAAACACGCGTGCTTCAGTGTTGGACAATCGTCGCAACAAAGGCAAGGGTCTGCTGAGTCTGATGCACACAAATTCTTGGGGGATGAGCAAGAGGCTCGGTACCTTGAGCTGACCAGAAGAAGTATTTGGACTGAGCGGATTTTTCGAATCAACCCTCAGGGTGATTTTCCCGTCTGCCAAGGCATAATAGAGACACATGGTTGGGATGCCCTTCTAACTCCACCGACCAAGCTCAACTATGAGATAGTGTGTGAGTTTTATGCGAACGTCATTCCTACGGAGGGTCGGATGTACATATTCATGACTTATGTAAGGAGGAAACATGTTTCATTCTCTAGGGGTGCAATCAATGAATATATGGGCAACCGATTGGTCCTCGCTGAAGGTGAGCAGTGCTCCTTCTACCGTAGGGTGGCTAGAAAAAATTGGAATTATGAGAATGTGATTAACACCTTGGCACTTTTGGGAAAGGGGTTTGAACTGAATGCGACAGAAAGGCCGAAGCACATGAAAAGAGGTGATATGAACATGGTCGTGCAAGTTTTAATGACCCTTGTCCTTCACAACATAAGGACAAGGATTCATACTTCATCTATCCCTCTAGACATTGCTTGTATGTTATACTACATTATGAAGGAGAGACAGGTAGACGTGGCACGGATTATTTCTGACGAGATCCGGGCCACTGCTGTCAGTGGACACTGCTTGGGGTACTAAGGTCCCTGCTATTTTGGTATTTCCTGGACTTATTATAGGCCTTTGCACCCGAGCAGGTGTCCCGATACCGGGTGTGGTCTACAATACCATCAAAGGTGTTGTCACGAATACCTGGATCAAGAGCCATTGTATGTCGAGAGTCGATCAGCATCCACCACCACCACCTCTAGAGCACTCAGTTCAGCCAACACAGCAGCACGGAAGATTCCCACCCGATGGTCAGGCGTATAATGAATGTGTCGAGTGTATGTACACATGGGACATGCACATGGCTCATCAAAGAGCCTTTAGTTTTTTGCACTCATCCATGCGTGCTTTGCATTTACAGGTTCGAGAACCGCAGGTGGAACATCATTTCCCATCGTCTGAGGAGTTTGATGCTTATGTTAATTGGCCTAAGGACAAGCCTTTTCATTTTCTAAAGGGGTAGGTTCCTCCTCAGCATACTCAGGTGCCCCAAGCTAATGTTGCTCAGGGTGATACGAGAGTTGATGATGATGCAATAGATGAGGACGATGATGATAATATTGGGGAGACGGATTGGGAGCTAGGTTTGGAGCCCAGTACTGAGTAGTTTGATCCTGGGTTATTCTTATCTTTTGTTTAATTTATATTATGTTTATGTTTGAATTGTCAGGATTTGGTTGTTGCTGTTTTTAGTGCACTGTTGGATAATTTCCGTACCATCCTTGAAGGATGAGGATTTAGATCTTATGATTGTGACACCATTGTTTTGGGTGTCGCAATTTTTATTTTATAATATGATGTTTTATTATATTAAGTAGTATGAAATTTTTAGTTTTGTAGAATTTTTTTTGATTTTGTGTTGTTCCTAAAGTTAAAGAACTTGAAGGAACCTTGTGACTATTGCAAGATTGAGGAATCAACATACATTTGAGTGTTAATGATAGGCTTGAGTAGAAGTCCGGTCGCAAGGTACATTTTTATCGCTTTTTTTACTTAACATGGAAATGATGCTTGTGGTTTGTATAAAACATGTTATCACAACTTCTTTGGAAATACTTTTTCAACTTTGAATCATTTAGAACATAGCCTTTATGAGGAATCTTTTATTGTATAATATATGCGAAATACCGACATCTTTGTTTAACTCATTCTTATTATGTTAAAATCATGCATTTGTGTTGATTTGTGTAAAGGAAGAAAAGGATCAAGGCCTTTTTTTTTGTATTTTGAGAAAAACCACTTGAACAAATAGAATGATCAATCTACCTTATGAGTGAGCGAGTATTTGCTAGCCCTGTTGAGCCTTTGTATCAAGATCCATGTGAATAATTGAATAGTGTAAATATTGTACATGAAAAATAATTAAATTTTAAAATGGATCTTGAATTTTTGTCGTGAAACTTTTAAACCTCAACCTTGAGTATGGTTGCTTATGTTGTTCCTTGCCTTAGATGTGTGAGAGCATTCTTAATATCATATTATGGTTGTGTTCAAAGTTGGGGAGAAAAAGGTAGATTGAGGCATCATGAAAAATAAAGTGGTTGTAATGATAAAAGAGCTTGAAAACTTTTTTTGAATAAGAAAGAAAAATTGGGCATGAATTGCCAACAAATAAGATCAATGTTGTGATTATGCCTCAAAGAAAAGAAAACAAGTGGGTTAAGGTCTTGAAGTGTGTATGATTGTGAGAATTGAATGCTCTCATAGGAATAGGCATTTTTGTTTCAATGACTTTGATAAATGACCCTTCCTTGTAGCCCAAGCCAAGTTACAACATTTGAAGTCCCTGTGATTCTTTCCTTTACACTCATTAATGCATGTTTTGTGTTGAATGCATAATTTGTTCCAGATGTTTGCAGGGTTATTGGTGAGTGGTATAACCTTATAATGTTTTCATCCATTGATGAATGTGTGCTTAGGTGTGATTCATGTTGAAATTGTATTGCTTTAGAAGTTTTGATTTGTGTTTTACGCTTAGCACTAGTTTCATCTCCATGTTTCATTTTGAAGATGGTAAGATTATCTTATGTGTACTTCTACTTTTTGAAGAATGAAAATTTCGTTGTTTTATCATGTTGATTCTGATTTCTTGCTTGTGTTTCGGGTTCGTTTTTGTTTGGAAAACTTTTGTTCGAGAACAAACAAAATAATAAGTTGGGGAAAGTTGTTAAGGGCCGAATTGTGCATACTTTTGATGGTATTTTGTGGCCCTTTCCAATGGTTTCCTTGGTATTTTAGCAGTAAATTTATACATTTTAGAGTAAATATGCAAGTTTTCGATTTTATTGTAAATATTGTGAATTACGATTATTTTGATGCTTTTTAACAGGTCTTCTTGCTGGTATATAATGCTTGGAACCTATGGTGAAGGGAAGAAGGCCTAGAAGATCATTTTCGCAACATTTTATCGATAAATCGCGCTTAGCGTGCTTTTCAGCGCGATTTTACTGTAGAGGTAGTAGCTAAGGGGCTTCAACCGCACTTAGCGTGCTTTCTGTGAAAATGTCGCCTTTGTGCTAACTGCGCTTAGTGCACTTCTGATGACACTTAGCATGGTGCCACTTATAAGCACTTTTTGTACTTTCTATAAGTAGCTACCTTGGGAGATGTTTTGAAAGAACTTTTACATTTTCAGAACTTTTGAGATTAGAAAGGGTTTTTAGGTCAAAAAAGCTTAGAAACTCAAGAAGAAGTGAGAATCAAATCTTTGGGGCATCAATCTTCGATTCTTCAACTTTGATGCTAGCAAAGCTCAAGCTACCATAGTGATGGATAGATAAACACTTTTGTGTCAAGATTAGAGGTAATTAACCTTACTATTATGTATTTCTTTTGATCTTTTGTATGTGAACAAGGTTGATGATCAATAGATGATGAAGATCTTTGCTTTTAATGTTGCATTTATGATTTAAATCACTCTAGACATAGATTTTCCAAGTCTTTATCTAATTTCTTCATCTATCAACAAAGAAACTCTAGACATAGATTTGGAAGTTAATATTTGCTTTGTATCGATCTTTATGTTTACTGTTTTGATTGTTACTTCAATAAATCATCTAGCGATTAAAACAATAATACCCATGAAGCTGCTTTAGAGATGAACGGATTTGCGAGGATACACGATTGTATTGATCGAAACTAAGTTCACATGCAATTGGTATTATGTGATGTATATTCCTATTATCCGAATTAAGAAAACGGATTTAAACTCTCGTGAATTAAGCAAACGCGATAACAAAAAAGCTACGCTAACATGATTATAGTTGAGGATCATGCAACAACAGAATTTAATCAAATTTATCCCATAAGCATCAAATGAATTAAGCAAACGAAAGCAATCGAATTAAGCAAGCAGGTTTATCACAAGAATTGAAAAGAAATCAAAATTAAACTGAAATTTATAAAACCTTAAAATATCGGCGAAAATCAATTACAACAGATCAATTGTGCGAACTTTATCTCTCCATGAAAGTCGTATCCTAACCTCTAATTTTTGTGAATATAAAATAAGATTACTGTAGCAGCAAAAATCCTGATATAACAAAAGGAAATCCAGGTCCTCATGGAAACCGACTCAAAAATTACAAAAACCGGCCCAAACTAACTATTTTAGTTAAGTCTGTAACTTCAATAAATTATTAGACCCTTCTTCACTCCAAATCATCTTTTGACTTAAGCATAAAACTTTTAGCTCTTTTGCTTAGCTTTCCAACGCCTATTAGAACGTGTCAATCTGATTCTTGTAGCTCAAGTTATGGTCTGCACAGTGAACAAGTATCAAATAACAGTTTAAGCTGAAAATAATGTACAAAAATAAAATAAAGCCATAAATAAAATTAAATATAAAACCACACTAAAATAGTAAAAATAATGAAATAAATTATAGAGTTGGCTACGTACAATAGTATAAGAAAGTGTATCAAAATGCACTGATCACCGCTCCCAAACATAAATAAATTAGCGTGCAATTCTGAGGGGTACCGATTAATTTCATTCATGGAGGCTTATTCGAGGTATAATTAGATGTCTATGTACATACCTGACTGGATAAATACTTCCTTAATGACGGAGTGAGAAAATTATCAATACAATGTCATGCCCTTCAAATTGAAGATTGCAGGTGCGACCTATCAAAGAATGATGAACAAGATCTTCCAAGAAGAGATAAGGGAGATACAAGAAGTTTACATGGATGATATGATTTTAAAGTCCAACCAATAGGAACTTCATGCTCAACACCTTCAATGGATCTTAAAGATAGATCAACAATATAATATGCACCTCAAAGATAAAAATGTGTGAATACGTTTCTGATACAGACTTAACGCGTTCATGAAATTCTGGTACGACTCCAACATATTCTGAGCTCATTAGGTATGTTATACAAGATTAACGCACTTCTACGATTATGATACGACTTAAAACACACTGTCTGCATGAATGTGTATCTGATATACACTTAACGTATCTATGCAATTTTGATGCAGCTTAAGCACATCTCATGTCCAACTGTGTATTTGATACTGACTTAACACATATATGCGATTCTGATACGACTTATGCATATTCTATGTCCAATCGTGTATCTGATACAGACTTAACGCATTTATGCGATTCTAATGAGGCTCAAACACACACCTTGCATATGAGGTTTATCAAACACACTTAAGTGTAACTGGCATACCCCTCCCTCAAGATCAAGCCAGTCTAAGTGTGTAGGTAGTGGAGTCTGGAGACGTCCACCTTGATCCGAGCCAAACCTCGGGGATATGGAAGAGGATCCTACTCTTGGCCGAGGAACGGTCCTCTGTGATGCGGAGTTCAATACAAAGTACAATCACACGACGTCGACCTCACCAGTCCCTAAGCATCGCTCGGAAAACGCAAATGAATCGCCAAATGTGATACACACACAAGTTTGTTTTGGATAACACTCAGTCTGAGGAGATTGATGTCCCTCCTCCCAGGACCTCTTCGATGAAACCAGAGGTGAGGTTCGTTCCTCCACTATCAAAATAGTCGCGACATCCACAAGTTGATCCACCTCGAGTACAAGAACGAAAGCTTATATAGATGGGATAGGATAAGGCATCAGAGCCAGAGCGGTAGCCATCAAAAGAGAGGGGGAAGATTTTGAAGTATCAGTATTCACTGCATCCTAGATACCTTAAGCATCTACAAAGTGGTAGAACATATCTAGCTTGCTTACTTTGTCCTTGCTATCTTCAAAATGCAATTACGCAGGTAAAAACAAAGCATGAAGACTCCACTCTCACCAAAAATCTTCCTTTTTTCCTCAAGATTAATTGCATCCAAGATAACACGAGTATCTATTCGCCTCTTCCTAACATCGGTAGAAGGCACCTCACTAAGGTTGAACCTGCCCTCATAGCCAAGCCCTTGAAACCAGGATTGCATTTTCTTATTCACTATCACATCATTTGGAGAAATAAAATTTGTCTTGGTATAGTATGAGAAAGCAAACCGTTTAAAAATGAAGCTTAGACAAATATTTGGCTATAAAACTCAGCAAGGGAAAGAAGGATCAAGAGGAAGGTAACAGAAAATAGAATGAGTTGTGAGAGTGGGGGGTTTCACTAGTAAGAAACAATAAAAAAAGTATCCCTAGTCTAGAGTAAATAAGTTGAACCACTGATGGACCAGATGGAAGTAAATGAGTGAGCCCTTGATTGTGAAATTTATCCGTGAGGTATGCCTCAGATGGAAAAGATCGAAAAATAAACTAAGAAAGGGCTTCCAAGACTTGTGCTCAGAACACAGTTGGAAGACTGTTATATATGCCCATAACCCCAAATGAAGTTGGGAAGAAGCAACTTTTAAGTGTTTTAGGACGCCTACCTCAAACTCAAAAATAGGCAATCGGAGCTCTACTCTTGTAAAAAAGCATTTAAGTAATGGGATCATACAGTCATCAAAAGAGATGCGTATCCTCTTCTTTGTTGGCACGCAATACAACGTCAGTTCTTAGAGCCGAAGAAGTGTCTGTCACTCTTACATCTATCAATCATACATCAGTGCATTCGACTAACATCAAATATTTAAATGTTCCAACACCTTAACATCACTAGGCTCACAACCTACAGTTTGCAGACGAGCTTGAACAAAATCTCTGGCATGTTTCCTCCTTTGCAAAGTACCTTGCACATCCTCTTTCAACATGATAAAAAGGAATCTAACATCCCATAAAATAAGTTCCTTCTCCCAAGGAGTTCCCATTTACCCTTTTTGATACATAATCATTAGATATGGATATGATTTCTGGTCCCACGAGATTTCTACTAAAAGAGGAATGAAGAGAATCAGGGGACGATTTAGATGAAGTTTCCACTTCATAATCATTCAATAAATTGCCATTTTTATCGCTCATCTTGGCTAAAAACAGGGAATGCTGAAGGAAAAGCTTGAGTTAGAAGTGTGTCTAGTTAAGGAAGATTGATGAAGCATGAGGAATGAAAAAAATGTAAGCTTTAAGCAAAAATTTGAATCATTTCAAGTGATATTCTCAGGGAAAAAGAACTAAGACATTTCTCTGTAAAGTAAGTGTAAGCTTGAAAGCTAAGAAGTTGCGAAAACTTCCAAATATTCAACTCATTACGTTTATAAACAATGGCAGCTGAAGGATCAAGATCAACTATGAACAAAAATCATAAGATCAACAACTATATTTCAACTCATGAATACACGTATTCTCGAGTGGACTCAAGTACTTTCTAAATTGTGCCACACTCTAGCTGGTCACGTTACCCCACGTGTTAGGAATGGGTGATGAAACATTTCATCGATGGGACCATATTAAATGTGTTTGTTCTCCATTACCTTTTTAAAAAACTGATCCTAAGTGATTCAGTTTTATTCCACACCATACCATAACATGGAGGTTGGTAAATGACACTTAAGGCTTCCAATTTCATTATAATCATCTTAGATCTTGAATTGACCTGGGCATTAGAGTACTAACCATGCAGGTCCATCCTGCGCTGACGTGAAGGAGATTGGAGCCACCTTTCAAGATCAACATTTAACCAACACTCTTCATTCTTGATTGCTTCGTGAAACTAGAGCATCCATTTTTTATTCTCGAACGGAACAAATACAATTTGAAATTTCAAAACACGATATCCAAAAGTTAAACAACTTGCTATAATCATCCTCACCACATCAAGACAATTGAGGCCCTACTTTTAGAGTCATAAAGTAGTGGTGAAGACCAATTATCCATAAAGTACATCCTAAAGAAGAATGAAGTCACAAGAATAATGATGGATTGACCCATTGAGTTACCTGAGTATGACATAGCCTTTTGGCAAAGAGGAAGCATTAAATATTCTCCTAATCAAGACGACACTAAAAAGTGGGTTCTTTTGGCCAATAAAGCATCAAATCTCAAAGGAAGCAACACAGGAGTAGTAATAGAAGAACCAAAAGGCGTGATGATCAATAGATATCTCTAATTTGAGTTTAAGGCCAACAACAACCAAGAAGAGTATGAAGTTTTTATTGTAGAAATTAACTTACCTTAATAAATGGAAGTAAGTAGTTTAAAAAAAGAGATCCTAAGTTGGTAACGAGCCGAGTAATTGATGAGTACTAGACGAAATACCCACAATTACAAATGGTAAGAGCCTTAGCAAAAACTTTGCATTTTCTGAACTAACATATGTCTCTTGAGACCATAGTTCTATAGCAGACCTCATGTCCAAACTAGCCAACATAAAGAAGCTAGAAAATAATCGAAAAGTAATTCAAGAAGCAACTACAACTTTTAACACATAAGTCATAATGGTAAGTTACATCGAAAAAGGGGGAAAATGGATAACTTCACTTGTATGATATTTTGAGCAAAAGGAATTATCATAAGCTCTAAGGTGCCTAGGAAAATAAAGTGGCCATCAACTAAACACATATTGGTCCTTGGAAAGTTATTTAAAAGTGGAATAATCACTCCCCTGTTCAAATGTTTGAGCACAAACGAAGTAAAAAATGTTGTGTCAAAAGTGCACGAGGGAGTATGTGAAAGTTTTATAGGCAGGTGATCCCTAGCCAACAAGCTCACTGGAGCTAATATCTATTGGCCTACTATGAGCCAAGATAATAATAAGTATAAATAAGTGTGACAAATACAAACAATATACTAAAATACATCATGCTCGTGTCGAGACGCTACAGTTAATGGAATCCCCTTTACCCTTCAATATGTGAGGAATGGATACCTTCTAGAAAATTTTTAATAGTGACAATAAATTACTTCACAAAGTATATAAAAGATGAACTCATCTCCACAATCACATTAGGAAAGGTATATAAATTTTAGGAGAAAATACCATTTGATAGTTTAAACAACTTCAACATATAACTTTAAATAAGAATCAATTCATAAGCTCATTAGTAATCACATTTTGTGATAACATGGGCATTCAAAACAAATTCATCTTAATAAAGTACACCTAAGAAAATGGACTAGATGAAGTCATTATTAAAGTGATATTGAATGACATAAAAAAAAAATTCAAAGAAGCCAAAAGATGGTTGGTTGAAAAACTAAATAAAGTGTCGTGGACATACCCCTCGACCCACTCACATCCATAAGTGAAACACATTTCAAGTTGGTTTATGGCTCAGACACAGTAATATAAGCATAAATTGATTTTCCTAACTAACAAAGAATGACGATAATAAGGTTTTCCTATAGAAAAACCTTGATTTAGTTGACAGAGTGAGAGAAACGATGCACATCAGAGAATATACCATCCAGATTCGAACTACACAAAGAATACATACCAATGCTCGTAGTTAGAGCGATGAAGGAATGAAATGTCATCCTCAATCACCATGTGGACTAAGTGAAAAGAGAAACACTAGAACTGTTTCAACATGTAAATATTTGATAGAAACTCTAAAAGGCAAAGTGCTCCTTAGAACATAAAATTTGACAAGTCTTTAATTTTACTTCAACTAATTTTTTTTAATAACAAACATGATATTTTTTTTACCCTACATATTTTTTAATGATGCCAACTGAATTTTATCTATGTATTTTTCATTGCATGTTAGGTTAATTATGTTGGTGCAAAGATAGAATAAATGATGAAATAGGGAAATATTCTATTAAAGAGAATGACGGCTACAAAACATGATATTTGGTTACAATGATTGTCACCCTATTTATAAGCTAAAACTAGGGTTACTAGAATAAGATAAATACTAAAATACCCTCTAACAAACTTATGGGCTTAAGAAAGTAATATAATAAAATATGAATTATTACTAATACCATCCCTTAATTCGTATTCCATCAAAACTTGTAACACCAATTCCATCCCTTAATCTGAGAAATTGATCAGTCTTGATAGCTTTCGTCAGAACATCTGCCAACTGCTTCTGAGTGCTGCAGTGTACAACTTCTAACACTCCACTCTGAACTTGATGTCTCAGAAAATGATACTTGGTCTCAATATGCTTGCTTCTCCCATGCAGCACTGGGTTTCTGGCAAGGTTGATTGCAGACTTGTTGTCAATCATCAACTTCAGAGGTTTGCTTACTTTAATCTTCAGATCCTGCAACAGATTCAGAATCCACACAGCATGGCATGCAGTAACAACACCTGCAATGTATTCAGCTTCACAGGTTGATAACGCCACAACAGGTTGCTTCTTGGAACACCAAGAAATAGGACCTCCCAGAAATTTGAACAAGTACCCAGAGGTACTTTTTCTGTCAACTCTGTCTCCACACCAATCAGAGTCTGAATAACTCAGAAGTTCTGATTCATCCTTTCTTCCAGAGGGAAATAACACTCCATACTTCAGAGTTCCCTTGATATACCTCAGAATCCTGACAACAGCTTGATAATGGGACCACTTAGGTTTACTCATGAACCTACTAACCATCCCAACAGAATAGCAAATATCAGGTCTGGTATTGCACAGATACCTCAGAGAACCAACCAACTGTTTGAAGGTTGTAGCATCCACATCTTCTCCATCAGAGTCAGAATCCAGTTTCTGATTTGTATCTGAAGGTGTGACAGCAGTCTTACAATTCTTCAGTTCAAACCTCTTCAGAAGTTCTAATTCATACTTGAGTTGATGCAAAATGATACCTTTCTCAGAATATCTGAACTCCATCCCTAGAAAGTATGTCATTTTGCCTAGATCAGTCATTTCAAATTCATTCATCAGAACTTTCTTGAACTTGGCTATCTCCTGTTCAGAACTTCCAGTCAATAGTATATCATCAACATATAAACATACCAGAGTCATATTGCCTTCAGAAGTATGCTGAACATAGACACCGTACTCCATCTCACATTTCTGAAAGCGTTGCTTCTTGAAAAATGAATCAATCCTCTGATTCCAAGCTCTGGGCGCTTGTTTCAGTCCATATAGAGCTTTGTATAATTTGTACACCATCCCTTCCTGATTCTTTTTCACAAATCCAGGGGGTTGTGACACATAAACTTCTTCTTCTAATGGACCATTCAGAAATGCAGATTTTACATCTAAATGCATCAGAAGGCCAATTCCTGTTAGCAGCTATTGCAATCACCATTCTGATTGTTTCATGTCTTGCTACAGGTGCAAACACTTCAGAATAATCCAACCCAGGTTTCTGTAGAAATCCTCTGGCTACCAACCTTGCTTTATGTTTGCCAATTGAGCCATCTGGCTTTAACTTCTGCTTGAAAACCCATCTGACGCTGATGGCTTTCTTGTCTTTTGGAAGTTCTGTCAGCTTCCAAGTCTTGTTTCTCTCTATAGCATCAAGTTCTTCTTTCATGGCCTTTAGCCAAAGATTCTGCTTAAGAGCCTCTTCTGTACTTATGGGTTCAGAATCTACCATCATGGCACACTGGATAATTTCTCCTTCAGAGTCTACTTCAGTGTCTTGCAGCATGTCAAATTCTGCATATCTTCTGGGGACGTTTCTTATTCTTTGTGGTCTCTGAACTTGTTCAGAGTCTTGAGCTTCAGAGTTTCTAGCTTCAGATGATTGACCTCCAGAGCTTTGACCATCTTCAGAGTCTGGCATATTTCCAGAGTCTGAATTGCCACCAAGATCTGGATTGCCATCAGAGTCTGAATCATCAGAGTCTGGGTCATCTGGGTCACCTTCATCTTCTGAGTCTTCTTCAGAGTTTGAATCAGTATCAGAGTCAGAGTCAATATCAGGGTTTACTTCAACTTCAGAAATTCTTAACTCTGGCCTTTCTTCAGAGGTTCTAACATCAGAATCAGATTGAGACTTATCCCAATTCCAAACTTCTGATTCCTTCACAATCACATCTCTGCTGAATTCAATTTTATTGGTTTCTGGACAATAGAGCTTGTAAGCACCAGTACTGTGGTACCCTATCAGAATCATCACTTTGCTTCTATCATCCAGCTTCTGTCTTCTGGCTTCTGGAACATGTTTATAGCAAACAGAACCAAACACCTTTAGATGAATAACACTTTGCTTATCTCCAGTCCACTTCTGTATTGGAACTATTTCCTTCAACTTCTTCGTAGGACATCTGTTGAGTACATATGTTGCAGTGGCAACAGCTTCTCCCCAGAGCTTCTGAGGAAGCTTCTTCTCCTTTAGCATGCTTCTCACCATATCAAGCAGAGTGCGGTTTCTTCTTTCAGCAAGACCATTGTGTTGAGGGGTATAGGGAGCAGTAACCTCATGCTCAATTCCATTCTCCTCACAGAACTTCTGGAACTCTTTGGAGTTATACTCACCTCCACCATCAGTTCTAAGAATCTTCAACTTCTGACCACTCTGATTCTCAGCCTTCATTCTGAACTTCTTGAATTCATCAAACACCTCGTGTTTGAACTTAATAAGGGATACCCATGTCATTCTTGTGAATTCATCAACAAACAGCACAAAGTATTTATTCCCTCCAATTGATGCTACTGGAAATGGACCACACACATCAGAGTGTACAACTCCCAAGGCATGTTTTGCTCTTGGAGCAACTTCTGATGCAAATGGCAATCTTGGTTGTTTTCCTTCCATGCAAACTTTGCATGACTTTTCAGGCTTCTTAATTGCAGGAATTCCATGTACCAATTTCTTTGAATTCAGATGTTGTAAGCTTCTGAAATTCAAATGACCAAATCTTCTGTGCCACAGCTCACTCTCCTTCTCAGTACTTGTTGCACTAAGACACTCTGAGTCTGCAGTTCTGACATTCACCTTGAATGTTCTATTCCTTCCCTGTTCTGACTCCATAATCAACTTCTGATTACAGTCATACAGCTTCAGAAGATTGTCCTTCATGGTAACTGAGAAACCTTTCTCAATTAATTGTCCCACACTCATCAGATTGCTTCTGATGCCAGGTACATACCACACATTCTGAATCAATGCTATTTTCCCATTGTTCAGAGTCACTCTGACATTTCCCATACCTTCTGCATTAAGATATTTGTCATCAGCACATCTGATCTTTGTTCTCTTTTCAGAGTCAAAGTCAACCAGCCATTTCTTGTTTCCAGTAAGATGATTTGAACAGCCAGTGTCCATATACCACCAGTCTGTCAGATCCACATTATCAGATTCAGAGGCCATCAACAGCACAGATTCGTCATCAGAGCCTCTGGCTATATTTGCTTCTTCTGATTTCTTCTCCTTGTTTGACCAACAATCTCTAGCAAAATGGCCAAACTTCTTACAACAGTAACATTGTATTTTTCTTTTGTCATACTTCTCTTTTCCCCTCTGAGCATTCTTTTATCTATCAGAGGTTGAGCTTTCTGACTTCTGACCACCATCAAATCTTCTCCTGGCTTCTGACTGCTTCTGATACCTCCTATCAGAAGTTGCTTTCAGAGCCTGCTGTTCTACTTCCTTTTCAGAGTTTCTCTCAGTCAGACGCAACTCTTGCGCTTCTAGACTGCTCTGCAGCTCTTCAATTCTCATTGTGCTCAGATCTTTGGAATGTTCTATTGCTACCACAATGTAATCAAATTGAGGAGTAAGGGATCTCAACACTTTCTCCATGATTGTTTCTTCAGAAAGAGTTTTTCCACATGCCTTCATCTCATTAGTGATCAGAATCACTCTGGAGATGTATTCAGAAACTTTCTCATTATTCTTCATGTTGAGATTCTCATATTGCTTACTCAAGGACTGAAGCTTCACCTTCTTCACTGATGCGTCACCACCATAACATCTCACCAGAGTGTCCCATGCAGCCTTTGCTGTTGTAGAGTCTGCAATCTTCTCAAACACGTTTACATCCACACATTGATGAATGAAGAACAATGTTGTCTGATCCTTCTTCCTTACTTCCTTTTGCGCGTTTTTCTGTTCATCAGTCGCATCTGCTGCTACTGGAACATAACCATCAGTGACAAGATCCAGAACATCTTGAGCACCAAACAGTACACGCATTTGGATCATCCAACGATTCCAATTTTTACCGTCAAATACTGGAAGTTTGGTGTTCATGTTGCCGTTTCCGTTCATCTTCTACTTTGCACAATACACTCAGAGTTTTCTCACACAGTGTTTCCCAACCCACAGAATTAAAAAATTCTGATCAGATTTTGTTCAAGATTCAACAAGAATCTGAGAAACAAAATCAAACACACAAGACCTCACGTTCACTCGTGTTTCCCGTGTTTCCCAATGAATCTGAACCGGAGCTCTAGATACCAATTTGTTGGTGCAAAGATAGAATAAATGATGAAATAGGGAAATATTCTATTAAAGAGAATGACGGCTACAAAACATGATATTTGGTTACAATGATTGTCACCCTATTTATAAGCTAAACTAGGGTTACTAAAATAAGATAAATACTAAAATACCCTCTAACAAACTTATGGGCTTAAGAAAGTAATATAATAAAATATGAATTATTACTAATAAATTACATTTAAAATAATAGTGAATTTTATCTATGTATTTTTCAATGCATGTTAGGTTCAATTACATTTAAAATAATAGTGGAGTGCACTCATTTCTCCCATAAGAACATTAGTTTTTAACAAGACTCTTGTTTATTATTCATTGACTTGATACCATTTATGTAAGAATCAACATGAACATCAGACTCTTTTAAATAGAAGACATCATTTACAAATTCTTCAAACCAAAAGAAACATAATGGACAATAAAACCATCTTTAAAAAAAATTAATAACGTTGCATTTTCAAAATTAAATCTAAATCCTAAAACTCTCATTAAACTTAACATAATCTTAAATAACCATCTTAAAAAACAGAAATCTAAACAACAATCTAATTCTAAATAAATTACGTTACCGATTAATTAACTCATAAACAAAAATGAGTTTTCACAAAATTAGTTATTGCCACTAGAGAATAAAAAAAATAAACACTAATTTAGTCATTTTTGTATTTCTATTTCTTTCTATCTATGTCAATTTGATTTACCCGAGGACGATTTTGTAGTACGGTGACAATGATGAGTGCTCCTAAAGTTTTAAGAGACAACGACTAACCTCTTAACCGTAATCTTTTGTAAAGTTTTTTCTCTGCTCCTAAAGTTCAAATCCAGTAACGTTTGGACAACATTGTCGTGACATAGACATTCACTATTCCTTTTCTAGTTTTTTAATATAATAGTCCAAAAGAGGATGTTTCCACCTAAGGTTGTACAATGTGAAGGGATGTTCAAATTAAAGATGCAAAAACACTGAAAACCTTTGTTTGTTTCTATTTGTCTCATTGATAGTTGTTGTAAATTAAAGTAGCTAATAGCTATGTAATGTTTGTTAGCCCAAATATAAAAAAGAAACCAATATAGTGACTGTGTATGTAAGATACTAACATTGAAATCTTTTTGCCACATAATTGTTAACATTAGTACTATAATATTGTTTTGTCACCATGTTTTCAAGCAACTTTGTCTGGTTTCCTGGCTTTGTTTTTAACAGCGATGCCAACAAATTGGTCCTTTTTACCATACTTTGCTGCAGATTTCCCTCAAAGCATTGAAAAATCATGCAATGCGTGACATTGGTGCTTTATTATAAAACTCATTTTTTAGTATGTTATTTACTATTTATTACTTATTTTTTTAATTAAATTTTTTATTTTATTAATGAATGATAGTAGTACTTTTTATAAAGTAATTCAAAATTTCTTTTTCATACTTATTAACTACATTTCTTAATTACCCAAACAATATGCCTCACTGAATAAACATTTCACCATCCCATTAATTGTGTCTTTGAAAGAAGACCTTCCCCATTAATGTGACATTCATCTAGAAGATACCTCATCCATCTCAAATACTTCACACGTATTAAAAAAACAATATAAAATATAAAATTATATCTTTATTAAAATACTCTTATTATCTATTAATGTATTTGTTTTTACAATAAATATATAGTAAAAAAATATTAAATTTAGAGTCTGTTTATTTTAGTTTTTTTTAATGATTTTTATAACTTTACATATTTTTATTTAAAAAATTCAATAAAAATTAATTTAATTAGTTATTCTTAAAATGTTATTGTGAGTATTTATCTTTTTACTAATATCAAATTTTCAAAAAAAAAACACTTAAATTTAAAACTATTTCAAATAATTTTTTATAAAAATTATTTGAGATACATATTTTAAAAAATAATTATACTTCTATGTTTTAGTCTTCAATAATTATATTTATGTTATGGATATTAAAATTAATCTTTCAATTTATAAAAAACAATTTTTTTTAATATTTAAAAAAATATTTTTACAAAATTCATTTTTAAAAATATAAAATAAAGTTAAAAGGAACAAATTCTAAGAAAGATAAATTGAATATTAATCAGGAGATATATTTAAGTAATTAATTATTAAATTACTTTTAAAACAATTATATATAATGAAACAATTGAAAATACGAATATTTTAAAAGATAATAAATAAAAACAGTATTATTTCATTTATTAAATGCTCCAACAGATTCTATATTATATAGGTAGAGAGGGAGTATCAATCAATTTGCAAAGAATAATGATGTGGACCTATACCCACAAAACTTTGTCTATTCACTAGCTCATCCCATATTAAAGTTGTGAATAAAATTGATTATGGGAAATGGATTTTAAACTAACAGTTGTCCAAATCTGAAAACTCAATGCAAACTACCTTTGGGGGCTGCGAGAAGAAACTCTCAAGAATCTCAGCTAGGTGGTATAAGCGCGTTTGACCTCGTAATAATCACTTCCATTCAATTCAACCCTCTTGTTGACGCTATCTTCACCAAACACAACACAACTAAGAACAGAACACAAACATATACATAGTCCAAATCAAACCAAACCTCGTTTGATCCATCATCAATGGGTGACATAGTGAAACAAATATTAGCAAAACCGATCCAGTTAGCAGACCAAGTAACAAAAGCCGCAGATGAAGCAAGTTCCTTCAAGCAAGAATGCGGAGAACTCAAATCCAAAACGGAGAAGCTCGCCGCTCTTCTCCGGCAAGCAGCAAGAGCGAGCTCCGATCTATACGAACGTCCTACGAAACGGATCATCGAAGAAACCGAACAGGTACTCGACAAAGCACTTTCCTTAGTCCTAAAATGTCGTGCCAATGGTATTATGAAACGTGTCTTCACCATCATCCCCGCAGCCGCTTTCCGTAAAACATCCTCCCACTTGGAAAACTCCATCGGTGATGTTTCTTGGCTCCTCCGTGTCTCCGCCCCTGCTGATGACCGTGGTGGCGAGTATCTCGGACTTCCTCCGATTGCTGCCAACGAGCCTATTCTCTGTTTCATTTGGGAACAGATCGCTATACTTTATACCGGTTCACAAGAAGATCGCTCCGACGCGGCGGCTTCGCTCGTGTCGCTGGCGCGTGGGAGTGATCGTTACGGGAAGCTTATAATTGAAGAAGGTGGGGTGGGGCCACTTTTGAAGCTGATCAAGGAAGGGAAAATGGATGGTCAAGAGAATGCTGCTAGAGCTATTGGTCTTCTTGGTCGTGATGCAGAATGCGTTGAACATATGATTCATGCCGGTGTTTGTTCCGTGTTTGCGAAAATTCTTAAAGAAGGTCCTATGAAAGTTCAAGGTGTTGTTGCTTGGGCTGTTTCTGAACTTGTTGCTAATTATCCTAAATGTCAGGATCTTTTTGCGCAGCATAATATTATAAGGTTGCTGGTTGGTCATCTTGCTTTTGAAACGGTTGAAGAACATAGTAAATATGCTGTTGTTAGCATGAAAGCGACTTCCATTCATGCTGCTGTTGTTATGGCTAATAATAATAATAATTCTAGTTCCAATCTTAATCCAAAGAAGGGGAATGCAAATGGAGATGATGGTGTTGGTGGCGGAAACGGAAACAACAAACAAGGTCGCGTGTCGCATCATCCGTTGGGGGAAAGACCTAGAAATCTGCATAGAGTGATCACAAGCACTATGGCAAAACATGCTGCTTCCAAGCCTACTCAAGGAGATGAAGCAAATCAAAATCAGAACTTTTTGTCAAATTCCAATCCTCCTAATGGAAATGGACTTGGTAATGGTAATGGTAATGGTAAGCAAGGAGGTCATAATAATCACCAGAGAAACTATTCGCATTCCGGAATTAACATGAAGGGAAGGGAATTTGAAGACGCAGAGACTAAGGCTAGTATGAAGGAAATGGCAGCAAGAGCTCTTTGGCATTTGGCTAAGGATAATGTGGTGATTTGTCGCAGCATAACAGAATCAAGGGCTTTGCTTTGTTTTGCTGTTTTACTTGAGAAAGGACCGGAGGCTGTGCAGTACAATTCAGCGATGGCGTTGATGGAGATTACTGCGGTTGCTGAGAAAGATGCTGAATTGAGGAAATCAGCATTTAAGCCTAATTCTCCTGCCTGCAAAGCAGTTGTTGATCAAGTGCTTAAGATAATCGAGAAAGCAGATTCGGATCTCCTCATTCCTTGCGTCAAGGCGATTGGGAACTTGGCAAGAACATTCAAGGCTACTGAGACAAGGATGATCGGTCCGTTGGTGAAACTTCTTGACGAAGGAGAGGCAGAGGTTTCCAGGGAGGCGGCAATTGCGCTCAGGAAATTTGCCGGAAGTGAAAACTACCTTCATGTTGATCACTCCAAGGCAATTATTAGCGCAGGCGGCGCAAAACATTTGATTCAGCTTGTTTATTTCGGAGAACATCAGGTTCCAGCATTGGTTCTGCTCTCCTACATTGCATTGCACGTGCCGGATAGCGAAGAACTCGCTCTTGCTGAGGTTCTTGGAGTGCTTGAATGGGCATCCAAGCAATCTTTCATGCAACATGAGGAAACCCTTGAGGCATTGTTGCAAGAAGCCAAGAGTAGGTTGGAGCTTTATCAATCTAGAGGCTCAAGAGGATTCCATCATAAATTGCATCAGTAGGAAGAATAGTACATTGTCACCATCTTTGTAAATGTAAAGGTTTTTCAATTGTTTCCGATTCTTATCTGTTTTACTCTCTCTGATTCTATTTATAAGAAAAAGTTTATTTTATAGATTCATTGAATATGTAATAAATTTGGTATCAATGTATCTAAAAAATAAATTTTTCTTTATAAATAAGACCGGGCAGATATCTGATATATTTTCCTAAGTGTGTATAAAATTAATTTGATTCACATTGGATGTATTAATCAATGGTTGATATTGATAATACTCACTTTACACTTTAAAGTGAGTTGTTCTGATTGCTGTCTACAATTATTTACCAACTATTATGCGTTGGACCAAATAGAAAAAATTCTGAAAAGAATACTTTGAATGATTCTTAGCTTTTGTTGCATAAATAGAAAGAAAGGAATATATGCAATAAAAAGTGAAGTTGACATGAGGTTTGGAGCTGGATGGTGGTCCAAAGATTCAACTGCTGGAGTAGGACGTGTTCAAAACTAAGGCACGTCAAAGTTTACTTTCTGTATATGATTCCATCATGCCACAATAAAATATATCTGCAAATTGTTGTTAGTTAATAAATAATAACTTAATTTCTAGGACAGAATTAACGTGAAAAACGACAAGTAATTATTATAAACTAAGGGTATGAAGGAAATTTCAGAGGATGGGAATGAAATTCAACGTAGAAGGAGAAAGATTGGGAAAATTCTATTTCTACGTGGAGTTGTGTTGGAAGAGAAGATACATTTTTTGGCTCTCAAGATTTACACTTCCCAAGCTTCCGCGCACACGCTCTCCAAACGGGATATATCATTCTTATGACGGGTTGGGCTTATATTCAGCCCAAATTGATGATGCATATGCTCATTTGAAGGTGGATCTCTATTAGCAGAGTTATACCTAACACCCTACAATTAAAGATGACATCCCTACATAAATCTCAAAATGTCAATAACGACTCTCGTTATTTATATCTAAATTTTACTATTTTTTAAAAATTACTTCCAAAAAGTTAGGTAAACACAAAAATATGGTAGTTATAAGTAAAATCTAGTAGAAACACGTGATATTGAAAAGAAAAAAGGATCATGTTGTATATATTTTTTTTTGTAATATATAAATTCGGTGCAAATTTTGTCCCACAAAATTTTTTAGAATCCAATGTACTATTTTTTTTTTTTTTGTCTTTTTACATAAACTTTGATGGCTTTGTTGCTTTTAATAAAATGTTTTAAATGAATGAATATGAGGTGGATGAAATTTTAGAAGATTTTGCACAACTCTTCACCATTAATTAAGTATGTTTTATCTGAATTTTTGAAATTTTTAATCGAATTACAGAAGTCTGTAAGTAATTTATTTTGTTATAATTGGTAGAAATTTTTCTCTCGGACGCAAGTGTTGTCATGTACGCTATATATTGGAACACTACACGGTATTATTGTAATTATCATTCGTTCTAATACAACAAATGGGATAAGAGGCAGGTGTGACAAACTGATTCTCTTTATCGTATTGTTAGTCAGGATTTTCGACTAAGAGAAAACCCTAGCAAACAAGAGTAAAGAGAAGGAGCTTTTGGTTCGACCAAAATCTTGGACTTAGAGAATTTTCAAATGTTGCAAGAAATATTTCAACATAAGTATACTTCGGCCATGTAGGTCTTACCACAGCGACAAGTTGGTCGAATGAGCATTTATTTGAGCGCGTCATATCACGTTCAAATATTAGTAACTGTTTGAAATTTTCTTTCTGAAGCGACACGTGGAGGAAGTCTTAAGATGGACTGCATGCAGAGCTTTCTGTGGCGAACTCATGGAATAGAAATGTTAGGGGTAGTTATTTTGCACTTGTATATATAGGATTTTATTACGTTGAATTAGAGGGATTCATTGTATTACAAAAATCTCATTGAAAACTCGAAGTATCAACGTTAAGAGAAACGAGCGAATGTAAGAGAAAATGAATCATCATACTTTACTTTCAATGCAAAGTTTCTAGTTTCGTTCAGTTCATACTTGATTTGTGTTCTTTACTTCTATTTCTTTTCAAGCACTTTCATTAAGCATTTCTAGTTTTTGATTACTTCGTTTAAGTATTTCTAAAGTAGCCAAAGTCTTCTCGCATTTTACTAGAAATTACATTTCGACCAAGTCTAGAGCATTTTGCTCTAAACATAAGAAATTTCATAACGAAGAGGTTATTTGACACTATGTCCTAGGGTTCACTGGTTTATCCTACAAGTAACCCTTAATTTGTAGACCAGCGGTTGTTTGCCATTTTTCAGCGTAAACAAATTGGCACGCCTAGTGGAACATGTGCTAAAATTTCCTATCCGTTTAGAGTTTTCTTTACTTTCTTCACATTTTAAAAATAGTATTCTATTCTTAAGAGTCTTTTCTGGGTATTTTGTATGCAATTAAGGAGTGGTAAGGGTTTGTCTAGTATGTCTCATCCTCTTGTAGATAACGTTAATCCCTAGAATAACCCTCAAGATGTAGTGCAACAATCGGTCGTGTCGGCGGTTGTGGAACCAGTTCTTTCGACACCAGTTAGAACAAACGCGCTAACAGTATCAGCGGTGTCGGTCGCAGCAACACTATCTCAAGGGGTGACACCCCCGCCGCAACCAGGAAACTCTTTTAATAATCATGCGATTATAATACCGTTGTTTGGATTCTCAATGCCACTTCCTGGTAGATATTACCCTTATGGTACACTAACATCTATGATGGCTAACCTACAATCAAATATGTCAACTTTTAGTGATAATGTAATGGTCACAGTGCTATTATATAACTCGTACAATGCCTCAGCGTCAACTATCAATAATATGGCGCAACCAGGAAGGGTAAATTATATCCCCCAGATCACGACATCCTTGAATGCAACTTTTATGATGGCTATGAGGCAGCAAATGGACAAGAGTAATATAGAATTAGTGAATACCTTCACCCAAAAAATGAGAACTATTTTTAACCCGTTGATTGCGAATGCAAATCAGACTTATGAGGTGTTAGCAAATCAAATTGGGTGCATCGCTGATTTCTTTGGCACACCCAGGTACCATTTCGACCAACTTTATAGATATCTAATGTAAGAGCGGTCGAAACTCCCGAGAATGGGACATCACAGGCCATTGTGGTCCAAAACTAGGGGTTGTAGCAAGGAACTCCCTTAAATGGAGAGCAAACAGAACAAAATAACCATAGGCCTCTGATAGTTCAGAGAGATCAAAATGCTGACCAATTACTCAGGTACGTCCAGCAAAATAATTTTGCAGGGAAGAATAATATTACAAATGTGTTCGAACAAATTTTGGCCCAGAATGACCTTAATGTGGGACTTCACCGACCAAATTTCATTTCTCCGTTGTCATAATACATTCGACAGTCGGAGATGCTCAAGGGATTGAAAATCCCAAAGTTTACTAAGTTTGTTGGAGACACCAATGAGTCAACAGTAGAGCACGTTGCTCGGTATCAAACGGAGGCTGGCGACTTAGCAAATAATGAGAATTTGAAGCTAACATACTTCCCAAATTCTATTTGAATAGGTTCAGACTTCTTAAAGTCAGGTTCTTCACCCAGGTGCCCGAGAATGAATTAGTCGAAATGCCCGCGGGTGGCCTAGACTATTCAATTAGGAAAAAGTTGGATACTCAATACTTGAGGGACATGGCACAACTTGCAGATAGGGTTTGTCAGGTCAAATGCCTAAAAGCTGAAAAAGCCAGAACTAGTAAATATCATAAGAAGAAGAAAGTCGCTTACATAGACGCTAACAATTATGTCTCAGATGTAGTTGATGATTATTTTGAGGAAGTTAAAATCAATGTGGATGAATTGATGCCAGGGCCCCTTTTGTTTGTAAACTATTGAAACCATCAAACAGGAAAAATCCTGTCGAGACTAGCAAAAATGAAAAGTTTGCCACTAGAACTTACACTTTCGACATTATAAAATGTAATGAGATATTTGATTTGTTAGTCAAAGATGGTAAAATTTTAGTACCTCCTGGTTTAAATACTCCTCCTTATGAACAAAGGAAGAAAAGAGGTTTTTGCAAATACCATAATTTCTTGGGTCATAAGACTTCTCAATGTGTTTTTTTTAGGGATTTGGTTCAAAAGACTTTGAATGATGGAAGATTGCAGTTTGGTGAGAAGTCAAAGTCAACGATGAAGGTGGACTCAGACCCCATGCAGATGGAGGAGGCCCATTATGCTGACTTATAAATATCTTGATGGTGGAAGCTACTGATGGCTCCAACATGGATGTCAACAAGAGAGAGCAGGTCTCACTATTGCTGATTTTGACTTCCAAAAGGTTTACCCCCAGTCTGAAAAGGGGTTAATTGATTTTCTTGAGTGTTGCAAGCTCAACGATAAAACTATGTTGTGCCCATGTTGTAGTGTCGTGTTTCATGAGGAAGCGACAAAGAAAGTAGAGAGTTCTCAAAGGACTAACCCTGGGTGTGGACGAGATGAAGGTCAAATAGCTAGGTTTGTTCCTAACAGTGGGGGCAGATCCTAAAGGAACGAGGAGTACATGAGGTAGTTTCAGCAGCCTTGATAAAAAACCTTCAAGCCACTTACAAATACACCAAAAGGTAAACTGGGTGAAGCCCCTGAACCAAAAGAGGGTGAACCACCCAAACTGGAAGGAGCTTAATCCTAAGCTTGGGATACCAAGCGACGAGGCCCGGAAGGAGGTGAAGAGAAAATCAAATATCCCTCCAACCTACAAGGGAAAGAACCCTGTGACGCATACTCAAAGGAGGCATCATCAGAGGAAGAAGAAGGATGAAAGAGAAGCCTAGACAAATGAGCATTGCGCCTCGGGGGCGAAGCGCAATGCAACTTTGACAAAGCATGGTCAGAAACCCCACTCCAAAAGGGTCAACAAGGGGGAACATCCGCACCTTATTCTGAAGACAGCTACATATCCCTCCTCAATCAAAGGGGGGCTTAGAGTTAGAGAAAGAAATTTGCAAATACTCCCCTCATTTAGAGGATGAAGTTATAGGTTATACCCCTCATCTAGAAGAGGAAGACCCTCATCACCACGATCTGAATACTCCCTTGAGTCTGAGGATGCTTATGCACCCTATTACTCTCCCTGGCCAAGGCAGAAGGAACCCGAATACACTCCTGGGTCAGATGATGAAATGGTGGGAGATAACTTTAGCGAAGGATCAGAAGTCGACCTTCAGATTAATGGCGGAATAATGTTAGTTCTGTCAGTCGAATATGAACGGGTGTTAGAAGTGTCTGAGGTCGAGGAAGATTTCGTTCCAGATGAGGCTGTCAATCAGAAGCCTCTATGCTACTATGTCATGAACAATGGTGTGGTCGAGGAATAACAAGCAGTCTTCAAAAGGCCTGATTCCAACATGATGTATCACTTGAAGCCGCTCTTTATCAGGACGAATGTAGATTTTAAAGTTGTTAACAAAGTGTTCGTAGATGGTGGTGCAACGTTCAATCTGATTCCGCATTTGGTGTTCAAAAGATTGGGAAAGATAGATGAGGATCTTAGGCCCCACAACATGGTGTTATCCAACTATGAGGTTAAGACTAGTAATATATTGGGTGTGATCCAAGTTAACTTGTTAGTTGGCTCCACATTCAGACCTACTTTATTTATGGTTATTAGATCCAATGCAAATTACAACTTGTTACTTGAACATGAGTGGATACATGATATTGGAGTAGTACCATCGACACTGAACTAAAGGATAACCATCTAGAGAAAGGATGACATCATGGAAAATATTGAAGCCGGTAGGGATGACAAACAAACCTGGACCCGCCCGGGTCTGCCCCAAAATTAACGGGGAAAACCTGATTTTATTGGGTGCGGGTGCGGGGGAAACTGGGTTCTTAACTACGGGTGCGGGTGCGGGGAGACACTAAGTCCCGCCCGCTCCTGCCCCTGCCCCGCCCCCGGATAATGCATTTTACTTTAATTCACTTATTTTACTTACTTTAATATTTATTTTTTAATTAAATTATTAATGTCGTTATTGTAATTAAAATAATCAAGTTAATATTCATTTACTAATTAAATTTTTAATTAAATAATTTATTAATTTATTAAAATAATCAATTTTTAATTAAATTATTAATTTTTATTGCAATTAAAAAGAAATTAATTTTTTGCGGGTGGGGGCGGGTGCAGGTGCACCTGTTCTCCACTGGGTGCGGGTCTGGGCGGTAAATTTTTACCCCCGGTTGGATTTGGGGGAGGGGACAGGTGTGTTACATGAAGGCGGGTGTGGGTGCGGGTATAGTTAAACCCGCCCCTGCCCCGTTGCCGTCTCTAGAAGCCGGCAAAGCTACTATAAGGCCGAAATAGGCAAGGTCGGGAAAAAAGATTTCGACAAAACTTGGCAAAAATACTGCCATGCTATGTTGCGGAAGAGGTATATACCTCTGAGAAGGACTCAAACTAATCTTTGAATTTACACCAAAATTATGGATTCATCTAGGACAAAGAACATGTGGAAATCGATCCTGCCGAAGAGGGAAGTCTGCCCCCCACTAGGTGGACAATGGTCAATGAAAATGACTTCTAAGTCACATTCGCTGGCTCGGATTTTGTCCTACATGGCTGAAAACAGAATAAAATCGGCCTTAGAGGGTGAAACGTCTCAGAATATGGCTTATGAAGCCATTGTCAAAACCTCCGAAAACACTGGAAAAGGCCCTATGGGCCAGACAACAGCTTCAAAAAGTTGGAGCCTCAATTGCATTTGCGACAACAAGCCTTTGGGATTTGAAAAAGACCCTCTTGGAACTAATATGAAAATGCAGGCCAAAGATCCTTTAGAAGAAGTAAACTTGGGCAAAGGAGCAAAGAAGAGACCAACCTACATCAGCGCCAGGCATGAAGGAAAGGGTAGTCGAGCTGCTCAAGAAATAAAGAGATTGCTTCGCATGGGATTACAATGAGATGTTAGGTTTAAGTTGAGATATGGTGGAATTGAAACTACCAATTCGGCTTGGGAAGAAACCGATGAAGCAGTCGCTAAGGAGATTCGCGCCTAAAGTGATGTCGAAGATCAAGGAAGAAATTGAAAGGCTGCTCAAGAGAAAATTTATAAAAACAACCAAGTACGTCAAATGGTTAGCTAATATCGTTCCAGATATAAAGAAAAATGGTACACTTAGAGTTTGCATAGACTTTAGGGATTTAAATAATGCTACACCTAAAGATGAACACCCAATGCTTGTGGCAGAAATGTTGGTCAGTTCATCTGCATGTCATGAATATTTGAGTATCTTAGATGGTTACTATGGGTATTACAAAATATTTATAGCTGAAGAAGATGTACCTAAAATGGTGTTTCGATGCCCGTGTGCATTAGACACTTATGAATGGATACTGATACCCTTTGGTCTAAAAAATGTCGGGGAGACATACCAACGTACCATGAATTCTATGTCTCATGATTTCATTGAGACCTTTATGCAGGTCTACAATGATGATATCATTATAAAGTCCTCCTCAGAAAATGGTCACTTGGACCATCTTCGACAGTCCTTTCAAAGGAAGAGGAAATATGGATTGAAAATGAATCCAATGAAATATGCTTTTTGTGTTGGTGCAGGGGATTTCTTAGGAGTCGTGGTACACAAGAAAGGCATAGAAATCAATCAGAAAAAGACAAAAGCAATTCTATATCTCAATCCTCCCTCGACCAAAAAGCAACTCCAATATTTTTTAGGAAAGATCAACTTCTTGAGAAGATCCATCTCTAATCTAAGTGGCAAAATTTAATCATTCTTGCCACTTCTTTGACTCAAGAAAGATAACAACTTTATTTGGGGGAATAACCAGCAAGAGGCTTTCGACCATAGGCAATATGTAAGCACAAGAGGATGACAATGGCGTCGAAAGAGCCATATATTACCTCAATCGAATTCCAATAGATACTGAAACTAGATATAACTCAATTAAAAAATTATGTTTGTGCTTGTACTTCTCTTGTACTAAATTAAGAATTATATTAAACCAGTTGAAGTTTATGTTTATTCTCATTTCGATGTTATTAAACATATGCTATCAAAATCTATTATTCATAGTCGAATAGGGAAGTGGGTGTTAGCGCTCACTAAATATTCTTTGACTTAATGTCCTTTGAAATCAGTAAAAGGAAAGTTTTGTCACTGACTTCATTGTTGACCATTGAATGGTCAACATAGCATCACCATATATGGAAACGGGACCTTGGAAGTTGTACTTCGATGATTCAAGCATAAGGATGGTTCTGGAGTAGGTATTTTTATACTTTCTCCATAGGACATACCCACTAAGTTCAATTACAAGATTAATGGGGCATGTTCTAATAACGAAGTAGAGTGTGAAGCCTTGATAACGGGCCTTCATATTCTATTGGACTTGGGGGTAAGAGAAGTCAAATTAAAGGGAGACTCTAAGCTGGTGATTCGATAATTAAGGAAAGAGTACAAGTGCGTCAAAGAAAACTTGATGTTGTATTTTGTACGAGCCAACTGTTTGTTGAAGGAATTCAACTACGTGTTGATTGACCATATCCCTTGATTGGAAAATTATGAGGCTAATGAGTTAGATCAGATAGCCTCTGGATACAAAATTTCTAAGGAAATGTTAGAAGACTTAGTCGAGATTAAGGAAAAATTGGTATCAGAAGATAACGCCCAAGACACCTCATCAATGTTAAAACTTCAGGGGGAATATGAGCGTGAAGAGTCACAAGAATTAGAGGATTTGGAATTTGACAGAGGAATGAACTTTAAAGTTTTAACCATTGACTTTATCTCAGAGAATGACTGGCAAAAACCCATAGTCAAATATCTGCAAAATCCAACGGGGAAAATTGATAGAAAGATTAAGTACAAAGCTTTGAGTTATGTGGTTATGGGTAACGAATTGCTGAAAAAGACACCTGAAAGACTTCTCCTCAAATTCCTGAGCGAAAGCGAAGCTTACCTGTCGATATCTGAGGTTCACAAGGGGTCATGTGGTTTGCACCAGGCGGGTCATAATATGAAATGGTTGTTATGTCGACTAGGAGTAAAGTGGACATCCATGTTGAAAGATTGTATAGACTTCGCCAAGGGTTGCCAGGAGTTGCAAAAGCATTCAGGTCTTTTCAGAGGTTAGACTTTAGACATAATTGGCGATATTTAACCCTCTTAGTCAAAAGGACATACGTATATCTTGGTGGGAATAAACTATTTCACTAAGTGGATTGAGGCTATACTCTTACTCAATGTCGACCAAGAGGAGGTGATGATTTTCATCCAAAACCATATCATATACAGTTTTGGGATTCCTAAAACCATTACAACTGACCAAGGCTCAATTTTCATTGGGCGTAAAATGATGGAGTTCACCTCGTTAATAGGATTTAAACTCCTGACTTCGAAACCATATTATGCTCAGGTCAATGGTCAGGTCGAAACGGCCAATAAGATATTGATCTGGCTGATTAATAAACATGTGGGGCAAACGCCAAATAATTGGCATAAAACCCTAAACCAAGTATTGTGGGCATGTCGCAGCTCTTCCAAAGAGTCGAATAACGCTACACCTTTTCGATTGGTATACAGACATGATGTATGTTGCGGTGAGAATCATATATTAAGCTATTAATTAACTTGAATCACAAATCTATGAAATTCACCACGAGCTTTGATTTAACCAAAGGAAAGGGTAAAGATCGAAAGAAAACCTTAAGTGCGCCATGTAACAACAAAGCTAAGAGAATCTAAGGTTCGAGGGTTGGTTATACCTAGGAAAAGTGCTAGCATCATAAGTATCTATAGTACTCTATAGGAACCTCTTGTTAGTATTTTTGTCATGCTATTGTTTGCTTGCTAAGAAAAAAGGTGCTAAGGTAAAGACCTAGGGTATATACAAAGTATGCTCGCCAAGTCATCGGATCTCGTGCCTACGTATCCTAACTAGGATAGAATCAGGGCATTCGTAATTCACCTAACTATGGGTGAGGAACTTTTGACTATGGTCAAGGTTCTAAGGGGAATAAGTATTCATAACCATTATACTTACATAGAGTTAAAAAAACTCTCTAAGTCTAAGTTGAAAGACTAAATAGAGTTGACTTTTAACAAAGTCAAAAGGGAAGATGAGTATACATAACAATGGTACTCACATAGAGTTTACAAACTCTACACTTAATTATAAATTGCAAAGTCAATTGGCTCTAACAAGGCCAAGAAGGGAAGGTAAGTACTTATAACAATAGTACATACATAGGGTTAACAAACCCTAACCTAAGGCTAGGTTAAGAGAAACAGGATGGCTCTAATAAGGCCAAGGGAATGATCCTAACAAGTTCAAGAGGTGAGTATGTAATTATAATAACTATACTAAGGTATGACTTACAAGTCAATAGGAAACCTTCCATTGGAACAAGGAACAGGCAAGCAAGAATACGGAACCTTAATCAACACCAATGATCAAAGTATCAAAGCCAAAAGGTCCAAGTGAGATAACAATCTAAGAAAGTTAGTATCTACACTAAGTTATGTTCAACATACTCAAATGATCAAGAAAAGATCACAAATATATCAAACATACACCCAAACATAAATATACTAGCTACAAACTAGCTCACACAAAGATAAGTGCAAAGATGGTTCAAAGCATGGAAGTCACAACTCAAAAACCAAATGGGCAATAGAAAATACATCATATAAAACTCATATCAACATCATGATGTCAAGAAAAGCAATAGAAAGGATCATATCAAGGTATGGACAAAGCCATAAGCAAGAATCAAACCAACTCCTCCATAAAAAGACTCAAACATTAGAGACATGTAAGGAAGATTAAATGGGCAAGAAAGCACAACTTGAAATCATGAAGTCAGAAGTCAAGACATGCTTTTCAAACCACATACAAACAAACAATCATCAAGACCTTTCACTCAAAGAACATTGCCTAAAAAGTAGGTGAAGACCAACACCAAACATGTTCAAAACAAACCCTAGTTTGATGGACCAACCAAAAATAGTAAAATGGTCAAACAAAATTAAATTCAAAGCTTTAGTTCACGTCCATGTATTCAAGAATGTGTGTGCAAAAGATCATTACAAGATTGGCACAAAAACCCATTCAAAATCCACTAACAAACTCAAGATATCAAAAGAATCAAGGCTTAACAAAACCAATCTAAAAGCTATTCAAACAACCTCATAAATGGCCAACAAAAATATCCAAACATCCTCCATTCATACATCATAAATTGAAAAAAAAAATGAGCACCAAAAGACATGTGGAAAGCATTCAAATAAAAACCCTAAATTTGAGGAAATGTTAGTAAACACATCAAACCAAATAATTTAAATAAAATAGTAAAACAATTAATAAAAATAAAATAGAAATAATAAAAATGAGATAATATAGTAAAGTAACTAAATATATTTTTTTATGGATTTTTAAAGTGTTTTGAATATTAAAATAGAATACAAAGTTCAAATAAAAAAGTAAAAAAGAAATGAAATAAAAAGATTGGAGTGGAGGTGAACTGAGCAAAAGCAAATGAACTGGTTTTCTTCAAGAACTCGCCTGGGCCCAAAAAGATAGGGTGGTGATAGCAAAACTGGCACGACCTAGTCCAAAAAATAAGCAAAAACAGAAGAAAAAAAGAAAAGGGAAAGCCACACAGGATTAATGAAGTGAGGTGGCATTGAATGGATGCACGCGTGGCAGGTCAAAGGTTTGACTGAGGGAGACACGCAAGACGCCAGAGCTAGGGCTCCGACCGTCTTCTCTGGTGGGTCATCGGAGTTGCAGGATGCAAAGTTCATAAAAAAGGCTCAAACCTTATACTATTCTCAAGGATTTTCCATGTTGGTTTCAAAAATCATATTATTTTTCTCATTCAACCACTCTAAGACACATAAATCAAGCCACGAAAAATTGATATTCAAACTGAAATGTCATGAAACAGCATAACAACAACCTAGAAACCTTCTACTTCAATCTAAACATTCAAATATGCATCACAACAAAGCTATTGTATGTGAAATATGAGAGAAAGAGTTTGAGAAAAGCTTACCAAATTTAAAGCTTTGTATGCTCGGTTTGTGCACCAACCACCTCTCTAATCTCCACCAAATGACTTCTTGTAGCTTGAAAATGATGAATGGAAGAAAGAGGAGAAAGGAAAGTTCAAGGGAAATGAAATTCGAAAAAACGAACTTTTTTAGAGAGGAAAGTGGAGTATTTTTGGCTCGTGTCCTTTGTGTGTGTTTTTCAATACTCTAAAGGTTCTTTTTCTTTAATATATATGAGGTTCTTGTGATTAAAATGTATGTTACTGAGGTGAAAGTTGTGATAAGTTTTTTTTTTGTCAAAAATTTGAAAAGTGTAGCATGATGGTGATATAGCTCGGGTAGGTCAATGGTGCAGGTGTTGGATTATGTTCTTGTTTGTTTGTGGACAAAAAAATGAAGCATAGGTGATAGGGAAATGCTAAAAGATGAGCTGCACAAGGTTGGTGTTTTCACACTTCATGTTCATGTCATAAGGTGCTTTTTATATGTCATAAGAGAGAATGCTCAATTTGGTAAGTTTAGAGATTACAAATGATAGGTTTTATGTGTGTGAATAGAGACATGGGATGTTACAAAAATTTGGATCCACAAGGTTCATGAAATATTGACATGGTGGCACAATATGATTATGTGCATGAAGTCTACTTTAGGATATTATAACTCCATGGATTATGGCTCAATTGAAGAGGTCTTAGGCTTTTTAGAGAATTGGGATGTAAATGAACAACTTTCATGTTTTAAACTTTTTGATTTGGAGCTTGTAACATGATGAAAAATGGACATGAAAAGTGGTCCAACAATCTGGCCCAAGGCTTGGTATGTGTGGCCTGGTCGTGACCTTGTCAAGCTTTGGCAACTCTTGACACCTATGTTCATCACACCATATCTTGAGTTATAGAATTCTAATTGAGGAGTTCTTTATATGCTTAAAAAGTTGAGATAGAGGAGAACAACTTTAATGTTGTAAAATTTTAGATTTGAAACTTGGAACTATAAAAAATAAGGCTTGCAATTTGAGCAAAAACATGACTTGTGGTGCCTTGGCAACTTGGGCAAGTTGCCTAACTTGTGCCCAAAATCCTCAAACTCTGAGACACCATAACTTTTTACTCCTTGATCCAATTGGAGAGTTCTTTATATGCATGTGCCCCTATTCAAGCGACTTGGACCTGAATGAGTGAACAACGAGCAACTTTCAAACAATTAAGGTAAAAGACGGTTGAATACCAACGAACCCGGAAATTTTCCGAACGCAGAAATAAACTGCAAACTCCGATTGGGGATAAAAATCTCCGGAAGTAACTGAACTTATAGTTGCAACAATGACAAGCTGATTGATTAACAACCTTCGACACGCGGCCAGAAGAGACATCTGCTAACGCGCAGGCATTCGCTAAATAAAAGCGAGTATCGAACCCTAAGGTCGGATCAACCGAAGCTGATAAACACATCTTGAGAATACTCCGTTGGGGAAGAGAGAAACTTAACCAAGCAACTCTGGTAGGGAGGAAGAGAGAAATTTAACCAAATAACTCTGCTTTGGGAGCGCGAAGAAACTTAACCAAGTAACTCGGCTGAGGAGCAAAGAGAAACTTGAACAAGTAACTCTGTTGGATAACACCTAAAAATATGAACACATCCATAAAAATATGCGCCATGGTTTGGATACCATACAGGCTGAATGGTGACATTTCAAATTGTCAGAATCTGTATATTCAACGAACAAAATGAGTCAATGAAATTCGCCAAAGTTTGAATGCTCGACGAAATGACCGGAGCCTGAACGCTCAACAAAATGACCGGAGCCTGAACGCTCAACGCAATAAGCCGGAGCCTGAATGCTCAACGAAAATAAATCGGAGCCTGAACGCTCAACGAAATGACTGGAGTCTGGATACTCAACAAAATGACCGGAGCCTGAATACTAAACGTAATAAGCCGGAGCCTGAATGCTCAACGAAAATAAACCGGAGCCTGAACGCTCAACGAAATAACCGGAGCCTGAAAGCTCAACAAAATAACCGGAGCTTGGATACTCGACGGTCAAAGAAATACACCCCAAATATACTCATGAGTTCATAACAACATGAACAGCTAAAGTCTGGCAACACCGCTGAGGAATAACATAAGTCGGGGTCTGGATATCACGCGGTCTATAAGAAATCACTAGTCGTCAAGGTCTGAACACCACACGAGCAACTACATCAATCACAACTTGCCATGGTCTGGATACCATACGGGCAGAAGATAACCTTTCAAATGGTCGGAGTCTAAAAACTCAACGTAACTGACCGGAGTCTGGATACTCAACGGAATTGGCCGGAGTCTGGATACTCAACAGAAAAAAATGAACTCGTCATGGTCTGGATATCATTTGGACAGAAAAACAACCTTTATCGGGGTCTGGATACCACACGAGCAAAGTAAACCATCAACATACTCATCAAGGTCTGGTTACCACATGAGCTTATGACAATACCATCGACCGAAGTCAGGCGACGTTGCTGGAAAGGATGTAAGCCGGGGTCTGGATACCATGCAGGCTAACGGAAATTGCCATGGTCTGGATACCACTCGGGCAACAAGATATCAGTCAAAACTTGTCGGGCCTGAACACCATGCGGGCAAAGTAAATCGACCATCTGTTGGAAATACACCTGCAAACAGAGAGGTAACAACCTGGCTTATGTTTCACATACGTATGTTTAAAAATGGTGCAATGCTCCATACGAAATGGAAATGCTACGCATTTTGAGGATGCTATGCATAAAATGAAAAATTTAATGGAACCAAACCAGCAAAATAAATGCTAAGAAGAAACCCACGATCCACCCTCTTGGGGAAAAGGTTAACACATGCCAATCACAATTGGGCTTTAGCTGGGACAGAAGCCCTGAACAACTTCTCTACTAGGGAACAAAGTTCTTACGAGAACAAGAAATTCAAATTCAGCTGGGGATCGCCCAACAAGGGAAACAACATCGACCTCTGCTTGGGGATGAGTCCATAACTCGAAATCTGAGGGGATACAAAGTTACAAGCTCAAACTCTGTGGGGAGACAACACCTGACATTTCCCCACTGTTGGGAAAAGTTCCACACCTGCTCGGTGGAAAGAAATCCAGTCTCGACTCGTTGAGGAGTAAATGCACACCTGCAACCTACGGGGATTAAATGTGTACTGACCAACTGCTAGGGAGAAGCGTACACATCTACTCTGCTGGGTATATCAATATTGACCCTCCGGGGATAGCCTTACTCTGCTAGAGACTTCGGTCTCAAACTGTGGAGAGCTAGATGTGTACCAACCAACTGCTAGGGATAAGCACACACTTAACTACTCGATCTACCTGCATACAACTCTACCGGGGCTAGAGACGTTTAAGCTTCAATAGCTGGGGGAAATGGTGATCATACCAGAGATACACTTCTGACAAATTGCCCCAAGGGTAACGACCCTGCACAAATGAACAAATAAACAAGATATCCTATACAAAGGAACTATCTCAGTCATCATCTGTGACGTTGTTCAAATAACTCAAAGTTTTAATGATTATTGGCAAAGCCTGCAAGTTTATGTATGCACAGTTTATCAAAACATCAGGCGTTTTTTGCAAACAAAACAGTAAGGCTAAAGCAAAACAAACAATTACTAAATAGTATATGTTTTATTGACAGATAGGCCTATGAATAGGCAAGTTTTTACAACAGATGCAACCTTTGAAAAGAGGAAGCTGCGTAAAAATATACAGAAATGCACAGAAATATACAGAATATCGGCAATGTGGCACAGACGAACACCATAAGTTTATCCATCTATGACTCGCATGACTCCGATGCTTCACCGACGCTTCGTCTTCAGAAGAGATTGATTCAAATAAACGGCCCTCAGGTCCTCCCTCAATCCACTAAGCTCTGAGGATCACACACAGACCGCAGTCATTTGCTTTTTAAAATCCCTAACTTTTTGCGTGAATCGCCCTTTTGGGTTTTCAATTCACCGGGATACCCATTTTTGTCAAAGTCGCCTTTTTAGGTTTTCAACTTTGCGGGTTTACATCTTTTTTCTTTTATATCCCAAACTTTTGCCCGAACCCATTATTTTTATGGTTCGCCTGGATGCCCCATTTTTGCCTGGATATTCTTTTTTCTTTCCAGCGGGTCTCTTTAAGCGAAGTATTTTTTAACTGTGTCTGCATTCACAGGGGATGTAAAATCCTCACCATCCATGGTGGATAACAGCAAGGCTCCTCTAGAGAAGACCTTTCGCACGATGTATGGACCTTCATAGTTGGGAGTCCATTTTCCCCTGTGATCTGTTTGTGGAGGGAGAATCTTTTTCAGCACAAGATCGCTCGTCTGAAAGCTTTGAGGGCGCACCTTCTTGTCGAAAGCTTTCTTCATCCGGCTCTGATACAACCGACCATATGCAATAGACGCTAGCCTTTTCTCGTCCATCAGGCTAAGCTGATTCAATCTGTTCTTTACCCATTCTGCCTCATCGAGCTTGACGTCGACCAGAACTCTCAGAGAAGGAATCTCGACCTCCAATGGTAGGACAACTTCCATACCATACACCAGCAAAAAAGGAGTTGCCCATGTTGAGGTGCGTACCGTAGTAAGATATCCGTGCAAAGCGAAGGGCAACATATCATGCCAATCCTTATAGGTTACAACCATCTTCTGCACTATCTTTTTGATGTTTTTGTTGGCTACTTCAACAGCGCCGTTCATCTTCGGACGATAGGGCGATGAGTTGTGATGCTCAATTTTGAAACTCTGGCACAGTTCCTTCATCATCTTGTTGTTCAAGTTCAAACCATTATCAATAATGATTCTTTCAGGCACTCCGTATCTACAGATGATGTCCTTTTTGATAAATTTGGCTACGACTTGCTTCGTGACATTCGCATAGGAGGCTGCTTCCACTCACTTGGTAAAGTAATTAATGGCTACTAAGATGAAACAATGTCCATTGGATGCGGTGGGCTCGATCTTTCCAATCATGTCAATGCCCCACATGGAAAAGAGCCAAGGAGATGCCATGGCATTTAGAGGATACGACGGCACATGAATCTTGTCTGTATAAATCTGGCATTTATGGCATTTCTTCGCATATTTGAAACAATCAGATTCCATCGTCAGCCAATAATACCCTGCTCGTAACAACTTTCGAGACATGGCGTGTCCGCCGGCATGCGTACCAAAGGATCCTTCGTGGACCTCTTCCATAAGCAAGCTTGCTTCTTTCTCGTCCACGCACCTTAATAACACCAAATCATAATTTCTCCTGTAGAGTACACCATCCTGATTCAGATAAAATTTGCCAGACAACCTTCTCAGAGTCTTCTTATCCCGGGTCGACGCCCCTGGCGGATACTCTTGCTTCTTAAGAAAGTTCTATATGTCATAAAACCATGGCTTGCCATAAGAGGTTTCCTCAATGGCGAACACAAACGTCAGCCTATCAAGGCGCGAGATGACTATTCTTGGAGCATCATTCCAATAGTTCACCTTGTACATTGGGGATAGCATTGCCAAAGCGTCTTTCATCTGGTTCTCCGCTCTTGGCATGTGATGGAACTATACACGATCAAAGAATGGCAACAGCCTCCTGGCATAATTCATGTAAGGAATCAGATTGAGTTACCTGGTCTCCCATTCTCCTTTGATCTGATTTACAACTAGCGCTGAATCGCCGTACACATCTAGGTTCTTGATCCTCAGATCGATGGCTTTTTCCAACCCCATTATGCACGCTTCATACTCTGCTTTGCTGTTAGTGCAAGGAAATGTCAACCTGGCAGTGAATGGTATATGAGAACCCTAGGGAGTCGTGATCATTGCCCCAATTCCACTACCGTACGAGTTAACAGCACCATCAAATATCACCTGCCATTGGGAGCCCAGCTCAAGACCTTCATTAGGCAACGGTTCATCACAATCTTTCATCTTCAGATACATGACGTCTTCGTCAGGAAATTCAAATTTCATAGGTTGGTAGTCTTCGATCGGCTGTTCGGCGAGATACTTTGACAGAACACTCCCCTTTATAGCCTTTTGGGAAACATATTGGATATCGTACTCTGTCAATACCATCTGCCACCTGGAAATTCTCCCGGAAAGTGCTTGCTTTTCAAAGACATATTTGATCGGATCCATCTTCAAAATCAGCATGGTTGTATGGTTAAGCATATACTGTCTCAAACGTTTGGCAGCCCACGCAAGTGCACAACACGTTTTCTCCAACATCGAGTACCGAGACTCACAATCTGTGAATTTTTTACTCAATATTATATTGCATGCCCTTTTCTTCCAGTCTCGTCATACTGACCGAGAACACAACCCATACTGTTCTCAAGAACCGTTAAATACATGATCAAAGGTCTTCCGGCGACTGGGGGTATCCGTATTGGAGGTTCCTGCAAATATTCTTTTATTTTATCAAATGCCCTTTGGAAATTTTCATTCAGACGACCGCCTGATATTTCTTTAGCAATTTAAACATTGGTTCGCACGTGACTGTGAGATGAGATATGAATCGAGCAATGTAATTCAATCTCCCCAAGAAACCACAAACCTCTTTTTCCGTTTTCGGCGTTGGCATATCTTGAATAGCTTTTATTTTTGTAGGATCGACCTCGATTCCTTTTTCACTGACAATGAACCTCAGCAGCTTTCCAGACTTGACCCCAAAAGTACACTTGTTAGGATTCAACCTCAACCTGAATTTCCTGAGCCTCTCAAACAGCTTCAACAAATTGACCAGATGTTCCTCCTCCGTTTGAGACTTTGTTATCATGTGATTAACATAGACTTCAATCTCATGATGAATCATATCCTGAAACAAAGTGACCATAGCCCGCTGATAGGTTGCCCCTCCGTTTTTCAACCCAAAAGGCATTACCTTATAACAGAAAGTCCCTCACAGCGTGATAAACGTCGTTTTCTCTATATCCCCTGGTGCCATCTTGATCTGGTTATAACCGGAAAAACCGTCCATGAAGGAAAACACAGAATGTTGAGCAGTATTATTAACCAATACGTCAATATGGGGGAGCTGGAAATTGTTCTTCGGGCTCGCCTTATTCAAATCTCTGTAATCAACACACATTCGTACCTTGCCATCCTTCTTAGGCACAGGCACGATGTTGGCGACCCACGGAGGGTAAGTTGTAACGGCTAAAAATCCTGCGTCCAACTGCTTCTGGACTTCTTCCTTGATTTTCACAGCCATATCTGGTCTCGTACGCCTGAGCTTCTGCTTGACTGGCGGACACTCTTCACACAACGGCAAGCGATGAACCACGATGTCTGTGTCAAGCCCGAGCATGTCTTCGTATGACCAAGCAAAGATATCACTATACTCACGGAGCATCTCAACCAATCTTTGCTTGATATCACTCTGCAACGCAACCCCTATCCGAACATTCCTCACAACTTCCTAAGAACCCAAGTTAATAACCTCGATTTCCTCCTGATGAGGCAGAATAACCTTTTCTTCCTTTCTCAAAAGTCTAGCTAGCTATTCTGGAAAATCTTCATCTTCATCAATCTCTTCCTCGGCTTGAAATATCGAATTGTTAAAGTCGAAGCGAGTCATAAATGTCTCTGGTGCGGTGTCATCTGCAATGTGAATCCTGCAATGATAATGGTTAAATGTTTAAAATGATATGCAAAACAAGCACAAAGTCACATTGCCATTTTATTGTTAAACATAAAACATGAAAAACAAGGATCACAATATTTGAATGCAGAAAAACGCCCTTTGATTAATTGAAAAAGATTGTGCAAGCATAAACAATAAGGCCCTAAAGACAAAACCACTATGCTCCGGGTAGAACATAGGGTTGTACAATAATTAGAAAAACAAAGTATTACTCTTTCGTTGTCACTTGAATGAATTCCTCGATAGACAAATTGTTGAGGCTTTGTCCTGGAATGCACAGACTAATCCACGAGTCTATATCGCAGTCGCTATCCCCGTCTTCATCTGAAACAATGTTGATCCGTTCGAAGATAACCCCGCCCTTGGTAAACTGTATCGGCCCTTTGTAGCACGGCGCGCTCTGTGAGGATGACGAAGAAGATGGGTGATATCCCAGACCAAACTTATCCTGCTTATGGGGAATATCCAACACTTGACCCCAACCTAGTGCTCCCCCGGCCTGCACTACTGCTTGGGCCTCCTTGAAGGATGATATGGCCACTTCGGGCGCTTTGCTCACAGCAGACACTTTGTCTTTAACATGTACCGTCTCAAAGGCTTGACAAAGAGTCTCATGAATTTCACCATCCACCTCAACATACTTAAACAAAGACAAATGACTGATCATTATATCTTCCTCTCCGCATACAGTGATGTTGCACCCCAAAATTTGCCCTCACAATACAAGACTTTGTGTTCCAAGAAGGTTCGCAAGGTTCACAAAATTCACAATTGGTCAGAAGAGTTGACAATTCCCTCAGACAATGCACCTCCTAAGCAGTGCATCCAAAACTAGGGTTTTGACTTTAATCAGGCTAAATGGACTTCCAAGACTTCAAGTGAGCTTCATAACATCTTATATGTGTATAAGAACCCCCATGTCAAGTTTCAAGACTTTTCTCAAAAGTTTGCTCAGTCAGATGATCAGATAAGTCAAAAGCAGTCAATGCAGTTAAAAAGTCAAACTGAGGTCAACGGTGGTCAAACCAAAGTCAAACTTCATGATTTTTTTTGCCAACATCAAAGAGAGAATTGGTTCCAGGGGTATTTTGGTCATTTTACGTGGATTCTGCTAATTCCTTGAAGACGGGCTGTTACTAAGTTCTGAGGCATTTATTTATCACCGGGTTTGACTATATCAAGGCGCCAATTCGATGTGTTCGATATTGAAATTTGTCGGGCCCAACTGGATTTAAGACCTATTTTATCGCTCATGGCTTATTTCCGGCACACTTCCGTTTCTGTTAATAAGGCACAATTTAATTGGGTATTATTGGATTGTTGCTCTTAGCATTTGGTCAGTGGAATTCAATTACGGGCAATGTTATTGTTGATACTGAATCTGTTGTGATTATGGCGCACATCCGTGTTTGGTTATGAAATTGCTGGCTAGAATTTAAGTTGGAATGCAAGTGAATTTAATCAGTGGATGAGATTAGGATTACGGGCGAGACAAGTACACAGACAAGAATATCATTCGTGAATATTTATGGTTTATGACTAGGTTAATGAATTTAAATATTTGTGGATTTATTCACAAACGTTTATAATTTTTTTTAACTAGAAATAAATATAAATAAATTCGAAACTGAGCGATCATGGATATATAAAAGAAGTTCTGGCATTTTTATTTCATAAAGGATATCATTATACAAAAAAAGAGAGAAAATTGTTTCACATTCTGAATCGCTGTAAAATTACAATTACAGATGTTACTTCTATCCTAAAAATCCTAAGTTCTAAACATCCATTAGTGTTCTTCATGATGCTCCTTCGATCTTCTCCGCAAATCTCCGATTAACCTGCACAAAGGGAAACAAAACAGAACAGAATAGAAGGGGTTAGAAATTATTTTTGACACTCTCAGAACATCGTCATCATCGAGTGTCGGGAGTGGCACAACCGAAGTTGCGTCCTACCCCCGTTACCGACCCGCGCCGTTAGCGTCAGATCAGGTAACAGCTGTTCTTATCATACGGGACAACCGAGAGATAAAAGAGATAAAAGAAGCGGGACTGATTCGCTTTTGCCGCAATTGGATTTCCAAACTGATACAAAGGTAAATTTGGACTCAGACCCGGATGCCGGCAGGTCTGAATTGTTTTATTTTCAAAAGAGTTCCACCACCTGAAATTCACAAAACAGCATCAGAAAATTCGGGCATAGATTGAAGCCAAAGGTCATAACAGACTTAGAAACAAGTTCAACCCCAAAAGAAAAGATTTAAGTTGAGCCAGGAAATAAGAGACCAAGGGTAGTTCAGCAAAATCAAGCCAATTCACAAATTAAGTTCAGAGTGCATCAGATTCGGTTCAGGTTCAGAAAACCAGAAGCCACAACAGCAACAAGGCAAAAGGGCAAGTTCAGTTCAAGAACAAGTCTGAATCAAACAGAGAATCCAACTCCATTGCACCAAAATTGGATTACAAAACAAGTAAATTGGAACTCGCCTCGAACAAAACCCCAACGGGTCAACATCTGAAAAAATCAATAACCAAATGGAGCATCAGAATAAAATCATCAAAATCATGCATGCGAACAAATTTGCAAGACCATATCAGAAAACAAATCAGAATCAACAGCAACATCTGAAAAATCATGACCAATGCCATCAGCCAAAGCAATCCACAATCGGACAAATCGAATGAATATCCAAGCCAGGCACATAGAATTCGAATCAGGGTCCTAAACGGAAACCCGTATCCAAGCAATATCAGTCACAGTCCAGCCCAGAACTCATGTCCTGAACCAAATTCAACAGAACCCAGCAGAGATTATCAAAGGCAACAACAGTATCATAGGTTCCCTCATCAGGCTCAGAACATTGTCATCATCGCCGTATACCCCCTTCTCGGCAGCATTTGACTCGACCAAAGCCGTAGTACCAGCTCTCTCTGAAAGAAGAAGAGGAAAAGTTAATCCAAACTGCATCAGGAATCCGAATCTTATCAGAAAAATGAAAACAGAATCAGTATCGGAATGAATCCAATCCGTATCAGAAAGCATATCCAATTTCAAATCCAAACTGTATCAGAATGAATCCAATCAGTATCTGAAAAGCAAACCAATCAAATCCTAAAAAAGGAAACAAAATCCAATCAGTGTATCAGAAAATGATCAAGCAAAAGGGAATCCGAAAAAGTGTTCAAACCAAATCAAAAGAATCACAGCAAATCGTATCAGAAATCAATCTCAGTGAAAGAATAACGCAAATCCATTGTTAACAAAGGCCCAAAAGAGAAATCAGAGAGATATAAAAAGGGGCAATATCACCTCGTGTAAGAACCCTAAGGGGCCGCGAGAGAGAAACGGACAAATCGCAAAGCAAAACCCTAGACGGCGCGAACAAGAAGGAACGGCCGAGACTCAGAGGAAACGAAGTCCTCATCATCGTCTTTGTGAGAAACGGCGACAAAGACCATCGACATTCATCACGCGAACTAAACCCTGTGGAAGTACGGTCGCCGGCGCCGTTCACTTAAATCGGTGAACGAACCAACTTCGAGGCTCAGAATACTATCGTCATCACCATCATCGCCTCAGACTCTCCCATCAACAAAGGAAATTGGACGAACAAAACCATCGGGGCCGCCGTGAAAAAATCGCCATCGAAGTCACCCAAAACCCTAACGAGAGGGTAAGTGATATTTGTTTTGAAATCTCATGCGTTCATTTGGTTTGTGTTTTTCAGAAATGGGGAGATGAGGAAACCGACGGTAAATGTCTGACGGGGAAGACGGAACAAGAATGAAAGGAAGATGCAAGCGCCGCTCGTGAGATGAAAGGGGCCATTAGAACCCTAATTGGGATTCGAAATGCTAACGGCCTGGGGTTGGGTCCGGGTTGACAACCGGCCCAACCATTATATTGTTTTATCTTTTTATTTTTTATTTTGTTATTTTGTGTTTATTTATTAATTTATGTTTGTTATATTCAATATCTCTTTTTTGATTTGTTATTCTTTTGAACATAATAAAAATTTCTTCCTTTTTTATAGTAATTAAAAAACAAAAAAATACATACTTTCTTAATAATAAAAATATTGTTAAACAATCAAATTATTTTTGAAAGTCAAATTTATATTATTTTTGGGCAATATCACAATTTTTCTGCTATTTTAAACATTTTCATGACTAACCCTGTCTGTTCGTTTTGCAGCTTATTATGTCGTCTTTTATTCGGTTGTAATTTTATTCAAATTTTCATATTATTGTAACTGCTCCTCACGTGTAACCTCGCGAACCCTAACAATCGCGCTCCAATTACTGCCTTTAAATTTCTGCTTGCATAGTTAAATTAGGACATTATTCCCTGTTCGCATGATGCAATTGTTTCACACATTTATCAATTATTCTATCACACTACACTCATCCGAAGGTTAGGTCTAGCTTTTGGTCGCCGCGCCAATAGTCCTCAACTTCAAACCCTTTCACCTTACAAACCCTAAATTTTCATACATGTCTCGCCGTGGACCAAATTACAATTTTACCCCTAGCATTAGGTCAAAGAGCCGCCGCGCTCATTTTAGGGTTTCCCGCCGCGGAATCCCTAACCTAACCCTAATTACAACTTAACATTTCAACGTAGAAATTTGGAGTTCCTACACTCCGCGTAAGCGTGTCCTTAAGGCGCGTTTATTCCCCTTGAGACCTTGACCACAGTCAAGAAGTCTCTAACCTCCCTTTTGAGGGGAACTACGATTACTCTGATTCCACTCCCGTAAGGATACGTAGGCACAAGATGCGATGTCTTGCCGAGTAAACTTAGAATTAACCCCCTTTATTATTTATTATTGCTTATTTATATTTTATTTATCTTTGCTATTTAATTATTTTGCTTATTATTTTGTAATTGTTTCTTGGATGTAAAGTTGTTTAATTATTTAATTATTATTATGGTTAGTAATAAGGGAGTTGACAACATGTATGTAATATTAAAATAAGTTTAGATCACTTTTAAATAAAGATAATTAAAATAAACACGTCACACACGTAAGTCGATTTTAATCGCCGTCTCACTTCCTAAGGATATCCCTCAAGTTGCCTACGAATAATGGTTAAATGGGGTGTATAAAGCAAGTCCCTCAAATAGAAAAATCATCAAAGTCCCTTATGGTTGCCTTTACGAATCGAGTCCCTTTCGAAAAATGATGATAGTCCCTCCAGTTTGCTTATTACACCCCACAATGGCCTTCAAAAATCCAATTGTCCCTCACATGTCCCTTAACATCCAAAGTAAGGACTACCTACTCCATTATAGTAGGGATAGTCTTACTAAGGAAAGGATAAAGAATAAGAAAGACCTTAAAACATTAGGGTAGGCTACTCTTAGATACTTGCTCACTTCAAAACTTTTTCACACCTAAACAAATTTCCAACAAAATTTTCAAACAAGTTTTTTTCACATCCATACACGGATTATTATTAAACTATTCTGAAATTTTTTGCTATTCACACACTACACTTTCAAAACAATTCAAAAGTGAGCTTAAGTACCTAAGAGCCCATGGATAACCATGGATGAAAAGGGTGCTAACACCTTCCCTTTTCATAACCTACCCCCCGGACCCAAAATATTCTCTAAGGTCTTTCCTGTTCTTTTATAACCTTTCCTTATGGATAAAATAAAAGTCGGTGGCGACTCTTGCTATCCGCAACATTGTTTAAAGTCAGTTCTCCCACCGTGTTACAGAACTGGCGACTCTGCTGGGGATCTATTTAAGAGGGGTACCCTTAGGAATTAAGATCACTTTAAATTGTTTGCCTTGTTCGCTTTATTATTATATTGTTGGGGTGCTCTTATGTGTGAAAGGTCCTAACCCGGATCTAGTGTACCTTAGGTAAATGGCAATAGACCAAGGAAACTGTACGACGTATATCGATACGGTTGATCTGGTGGCCATAGTTAGTGCGACTTCTTGGTTGGTGCTTATATTCCTTAAGTCAAGTTGAGGATAATATTGAGGCTGCCATATGTTGTCAATGCACTAACTGACTTTTAGAACCCTAGTTAACTCATCTTGGCCTTTAGAAAGTAGTGAGGTAACCGGCTTTGGTGCAGACTGAAGTTGGTTGACACTCGATACTGCGCTCATTGAGATCTTAAACTTGGAGGGTTTTGGTTGGCGAGTAAGTTGCCTTCTGAACAACCACCCTTGTGAAGGATCAATGATATTGAGATCCCTTAGAACCTGGTTACTTTTGTAGGACAGGATGAACCATCTAACTTCAGGGGAGGGTACTTGCCTTTGAACCTCATGCAAGCCTTTAAACCTAGGGCTATGGTGTGACTTGTTTGTGTGTGCCACATGTTTGTGATTGAGCATGACATCATGACATCATCATGCATCATAAGCATATCATTTTCCCTAACCATTTCAAGGACCAAAGGATTTATCTTTGTTCTTTGTTGCAGGTCATGGCTTCTGCTCGTAGAAACACCATCAGGATCAACTTTGTAGGGATACCTGCTAAGCTCAAGGAGTTGGTTTCCCTAGTGCCTGATCATTCCCAGTTCAACAAGAGACATGGTCACTTATTGGATCTAGTTACTTCAGGGTTCAGTGAAGACATGATGAGTGTGCTGTTTCAGTTCTTTGACCCTAAGCACCATTGCTTTACATTTCCTGATTATCAGCTGGTTCCAACCATGGAGGAGTTCTCCAAGCTTCTGGGTATACCTGTTCTTGATCAGAAGCCATTCACAGGCTTAGAGAAGGAGCTTAAACCAGGAGTTATTGCTGCAGCTCTACATCTGAAGAAGTCTGACATTGTTCTAGAGACGAGAAGTGGAGTTAAAGGTATTCTTGCCAAGGTATTAGTGGATAAAGCTCAAATGTTCTTGAAGGCTATGAGCTACGATGCTTTTGAGGAGATCTTAGCCTTATTGATTTATGGCTTAGTGTTGTTCCCCAATCCTGATCAGTTCATAGACGTTCATGCCATCAACATATTCCTGAGTCACAATCCAGTGCCTACCTTACTTGGAGACATCCTACATTCTCTTCACACCCGTACTACAAGGGCAAGAGGAACTTTGATGTGCTGCATACCTTTACTTTCTAGGTGGTTTATTTCTCACCTTCCTCGCTCAGTAATGAAGAATGAGCAAGGGTTCAGATGGTCCAAGAGGATCATGTCACTTTCTCACTCAGACATCCATTGGTGCTCCAGATCTATGGAGAATGTCACCATCATTGACCGTTGTGGGGAGTTTCCTAATGTGCCACTTCTAGGCATAAGAGGAGGCATCACCTACAACCCATCTCTAGCTTTACGACAGTTTGGTTACGCCCGGAGCGATGGTCCACATGACATGTTGATTCAGGGCATTGTGTTTGACTACGACAACGATCTTCAGGGTTACCGCCAGAGATTCATACGAGCTTGGGGAAAGGTAAACAGGATTGACAGCAAGACACTGGAGCCTAAGTACCCCATTCCTATGGAGGCTTATCTCAGATGGGTACGATTTCGTGCTCAGACACTCATGATGCCATATCCTGCCATCCTACCAGTTACCATGGAACCTGTTGCTGAAGGAGACACAGCTTATACCATCCTTCACCCAGACATGCCTACTGATATGGAAGACTTGCAGAGATCATGGATCCAACTGAAAGAGCAAAGGGATACTTTCGAGGCTCATTACAAAGCAAGCCAAGCAAGGATCCTAGAGCTAACAAAGCTACTTCATGAGGAACGAAACCTCAACTCATACCTCAACACCAAGAGGAAACGTCCATGGGAGACTTAAAACCCCATCTTTTGTACTTATTTCGTTTTCATTTTTTGTAAGCCTAAAAGGCAAAACAAGTTATTACTAATAAAAAGTTACTTTCTTGTTTGTTTAAGCAAATTTAAATCCTGCGGTCCTTGAAAACATTGCATATGCATTCCCATATCATTGCATCACAGGTTTATAATTGTGCACAGGTTTCTCATCTTCTCGCTGTTTATTTCAGCAATGGCTCTTGAACAATCAGTTAAGGATCTCCAGGCACAGAATGCACAGTTCCAAGAGCTGATCCTGAACCTATCCAAGGGGCAGGATGAATTGAAGACACTGCTGGCCAAGAAGACTAAGAAGGCTAGAAGGTCTGCTGGGTTGCTCAACATGGGAAGAAGGTTCAAAGGTCCTGTCAAGACCAAGGAACATGTTGAAGACTATGAATCTGAAGAATCTGAGCAGGAGAGAGGCAGTCTCCACAACACTATGGGGGACTCTGATTCTGAGGCTAACTACTACCATGAGCCTAACGAAGACAAATTCAAGATGCTGGTGGATAGAATGGATGCTATGGAATTACAGAAATCATCTGGGCTGGATTTTGAGGATTTGAGCTTGATATCTGGGGTGGTCATACCCATTGGGTTCAAAGTTCCTACATTTGTTGTCTATGATGGGGTCTCTTGTCCCAAATTGCATCTGAGGTCTTATGTCAGAAGAATGCAACCCCACACTGCTGATAAAAAGTTGTGGATCCATTTCTTTCAAGAGAGTTTATCTGGAGCTCAGCTAGAGTGGTATTATCAGTTGGAGAGTGTCAACATCAGAGATTGGAATGACCTTGCTGAAGCTTTCTACAAGCAGTATCAATACAATGCTGACTTAGCCCCCACTCGCATGCAGCTTCAAAGCATGTCTATGGGTGCCAAAGAAAGCTTTAAGGAGTATGCTCAGAAGTGGAGAGACTTAGCTGGAAGAGTTTAACCCCCTTTGACTGATAGGGAGTTGGTTGATATGTTCATGTGTACGCTGAATGGTCCGTTTTACAGTCATCTCATTGGAAGCTCATCATCTGGCTTCACTGAGTTGATCATGACAGGAGAGCGAGTAGAGAATGGTATCAAGAGTGGTAAGATCCAAGTGGGCACTTCTTCATCAGGTGCTGCAAAGAAGCCTCCCACTGGGAAGAGAGAATCTAATGCTGTGTATGGTCAGCCTGATCGTAACAGAAGGCATCAGTCTGTTAGTGCAGTTCATATTTCAAATCCAACTCCTGCAACAACAGAGCAGCCTCAAGGCAACCAACAGAGGGCTAGAAGACAGTTCACGAAGATCAACATGTCAATGGCTCAGGCATTGCAACACTTGTTGAAAGCTGAACTTATTACCCTGAAGGAGGCCCCTCAGAATCCCAATGTTACCTCTCCCAAGTACAATCCCAATGCACGATGTGCATATTATTCAAACTGTCCAGGACATGATACTAATAACTGCTGGGTCTTGAAGAACAAAATTCAGGATATGATTGATGCTGGAGAAATTGAGTTTGATCCACCAGGTACTCCAAATGTGATTACAGCTCCAATGCCAAATCACGAGAAGACTGTCAACGCCATTGATGAAGATATTGATGAAGATCTGCATGTCTATTCAGTTATGGAGTTGAGCACACCATTGTCTGTTATCAAAAAGAGGTTAGTACAAGCTGGGATCTTTCCAGGTTGTCATGAAGATTGTCTATATTGTACCTATAAGCCGGATAGTTGCTTCATTTTGAGAGATGGGATTCAACGTCTCATGGATAAATATACTATAGTGTTTGAAAGAAGACCAGCATCTGTAGAAAGTATGGTGGATCATCTAACTCAGGGTAAGAAGATTGAAGAGGTTGACATGGTTGACAAAGTACCACTAAGAATCACTTCAAAGGGTCCCATTAAAATCACTCATCAGGGCCCAATCAAGATTACTGCTGAAGGTCCTGTGAAAGTTGTTGCTGAAGCCAGAGTAGCTCCTCTGATCATTACCACTCCTGGTCCTATTCCTTATACATCTGACAAAGCTGTGCCTTGGCACTATGGGTCTGATGTTTACATCCATGGTGTCAAACAGGAGCCTTTACCTGATATGCCTGTTGACATTGATAATATTGCTGGATCTAGCAAGATCACTCGTAGTGGAAGAGTCTTCTCTCCTCCAGTTGCTTCTAAGAGTGCAGTTACTCCTGCCGTTACTTCCACCACTGATGCTCGGGGCAAGGGTCCTGTTATTGAGCCTGTATCTACTGATGTGCCAGCTGCTGATGACCTCTCTAAGCAGATGGAAGAAGTATTGAAAATCATTCGCAAGAGTGGTTATGATATTGTTGATCAGCTGGGGCATACTCCCTCAAAGATTTCTATGCTCTCCCTGTTATTATGTTCTGAGGCTCATGCCAAGTCATTGATCAAGTTTCCAAAGATGGCTCATGTACCCAGTGCAATTTCTGTGGACCAGTTTGAGAATTGTGTTGCTCACCTGACCTATGACAACGGGTTAGGATTTTCTGATGCTGACTTGACCCCTGCCAAGAGGGATCATAACAGGGCCTTGCATATTTCAATTGAATGCAGGGGCACTACCCTGTCTCATGTGCTGATAGACAATGGTTCCTCTCTGAATGTGTTGCCTAAGGAAGTCCTGAACAAGCTGAGTCCTGAAGATACGGTATTGAAGCCCAGTAATATTGTGGTAAAGGCTTTTGATGGTTCTAGAAGAGTAGTGCATGGGGAAATTGATCTTCCAATCAAGGTTGGCTCGCAGGTGTTTACTGCTACATTCTATGTGATGGATATTCGTCCTTCGTACTCATGTCTGCTTGGTCGTCCCTGGATCCATGGGGCAGGTGCTGTGACCTCCACATTACATCAAAAGTTGAGATATCCGGTGAATGGAAAAGTTGTTACTGTCTTTGGAGAGGAAGAATACTTTGTCAGCCATGTAAACACTTTCAAGTATCTGGAAGTAGAAGGTGAATACATTGAAACTCCATGTCAGTCATTTGAAGTGGTTCCCTGGGCTGTTAAGGATTGTGTGACTCCTCCTGCTGTGAAGAAGGTTCCTGTGGTCATCAGAAACCCTCCAACAATGGCAATGGCCTCCCTCAATGATGCAAAAGCTGTGGTGGAAGAAGGTGGTTGTACTATTTGGGGTCAGCTTCCTGATATTCCATACAAGTCTGACAAGTTTGGTTTGGGTTTCACTGCAGAGTCCCAGAAGGCTGTCCGTCGTGCCCGTGCTGTTCGTATCACCAATCAAGGGGTTATCAATGCTGTGGGAGATCAAGATGAAGACTACAACTTGGAGGCATGGATTTTTCCTACTGTGGGTGCTGGACTCAATAATTGGACAGCTGAAGATGTTATCCCTATCTCCTTTAGTCAGGAGTAAATACTATTACTGTGTTATGTTTTTAAATTTATAATTTCCGGAACAATTAAAACTTTCAAGCCATGTGCCTTACCCGGGGCACAATGGTGTGCTTGTTACGGGTTGTCATTTCATTTGCATACTTCATTCAATAAAATCAGTGGACGTTTCGTTTTCGTAGATATTGTGTTCCTTGTCTTTCTTTTTCTTTTATTTTTGCTTTATCAGCTATGTGTTCTTACACACACCCACGTCACTAAAATGAAGATCCTCATCCACTCTGGATCCAGTTGATAACAGTTCTACTATTGCCAATTACAATTTCGAGAATCCGATCTATCAAACTGAAGACGGAAACGAGGACGATTGTGAAATACCTGTAGGGTTTGCTAGGTTGTTACAACAAGAAGTGAAAGCTATACGAGAGATGCCAGCTCCCCGTACTGAGAAGGAGGTTAGAGGTTTCTTGGGACGATTGAACTACATTGCAAGATTTATTTCCCAATTAACTACCATCTGTGAGCCAATCTTCAAGTTGTTGAAGAAAGATCAGGTGATGGAATGGAATGATGAGTGCCAGACTGCCTTTGATGAAATCAAGAGATATTTGCTAGAACCTCCAATTTTAATGCCACCAGTTGATGGAAGACCCTTGATTATGTATTTAACAGTATTAGACAACTCAATGGGGTGTGTATTGGGGCAACATGACGAGTCTGGTCGAAAAGAGCAGGCAATATACTACCTTAGCAAAAAGTTTACCGACTGTGAAACAAGATACTCACTGCTCGAGAAAACTTGCTGCGCTTTGGCATGGGCTGCTCGCCGACTAAGACAGTATATGTTGACCCATACTACCTTGTTGATTTTGAAGATGGATCCAATCAAGTACATATTTGAGAAACCTGCTCTCTCCGGAAGAATTGCAAGATGGCAAATGATCTTGACGGAATATGATATACAGTATACTACTCAGAAGGCCATTAAGGGGAGTGTTGTTGCTGATCATTTGGCTCATCAAGCAGTAGATGATTACCAGTCAATGAGTATCCCTGAAAGGATTATCACTGACAATGGCTCTAATCTAAACAACACTATGATTACTGATCTCTGTACGCAGTTCAAGATTAAGCATCACAACTCTTCTCCGTATCGTCCAAAGATGAATGGGGCAGTTGAAGCTGCTAATAAGAACATTAAGAAGATTGTACAGAAGATGACTGTTACTTACAAGGATTGGCACGAGATGTTACCATTTGCTCTGCATGGTTATCGTACTACAATACGTACTTCAACAGGGGCAACCCCATTCTCCTTAGTCTATGGTATGGAAGCAGTTCTGCCTATTGAAGTTCAGATCCCCTCCTTGAGAATTATGAAGGATGCAGGCTTGGATGAAGATGAGTGGATTCAGACTCGACTTGACCAGATAAATTTGATTGATGAGAAAAGGTTAGCAGCAGTTTGTCATGGCCAGATGTACCAGAAACGGATGATCAAAGCTTTTAACAAGAAGGTTAAGCCAAAGGTATATCAGGCTGGTGACTTGGTAATCAAGCGTATCATATTACCACAGGGTGATCCTAGGGGCAAGTGGACTCCAACATATGAGGGACCATTTGTAGTCAAGACAGTGTTCTCAGGAGGTGCCATGATACTGACTACAATGGATGGAGAAGACTTCCCACAACCTGTAAACGCAGACATAGTTAAAAAATACTACGCATAAAAAGAGACCCGCTAGGTTGACAGGCCTAGGCAAAAATAAGGGCATCCCGGCAAACCAAAAGGGTTTGGGCAAAAATTAGGGATATATATATAAAAAGATGTACACCCGGCAAGTCGAAAACCTGAAAAGGCGGCTTGGGCAAAAAAGGGTATCCCGATGGATTGAAAACCTGAAAGGGCAATCCAGGCAAAAGTTAGGGATTAAAGCGTATGACTATGTCTCGTTTGGATCACTCATGAAACTGCAACCAGTTGTACTACTTACTCAAGCTCAAACAGATAAAGCTCAATCCAATCGTTTCCGTCTCAACAGCAAGAAGATGAGATACTTGAGTGGCAATAGTAGAATTGAAACTCAATAGGATTATTTCCCACATAGCTGATTCTTTTTGTAAAAACTTCATGACAAAATTCTCTTACTAGGGTTTATGTCTCCTTGTACAAACTTACCCGTGTATGGGTCACTTTTGATATAAATAAATTCCATCTTTTGAATCCAGATTTACTTTTACCCTATTTACATAAGCGAAACGTCCATTGGTTGTGTTTGAATGTATGTATGCCTTTGAATATGATTGACGTTTACCAGAAATGCATGAAAATGCAGTAATAGTATTTACTAAGGACGAACGAGGGAAGGATTTCAACGAAGCTTCGCCGGTTCATCTTTACAAGACAGTTACAAACCATCAGTAGGACTAATCCATTTTCACAAAGTCTAATCTCCCCTGGAATTTATATCCATCTCTTTTATCCTCACACGGATATACGGGAAATTACTTTCCAATAAGGGCACGATGAACGAAGACGGGATGTTATACTTATCCTACTATCAAACGAAAACGAAGGTTATCTATACTCTACTATCCCCAACAACGGGAGGTTATCTATACCTTGCTATCCCCAACAACGGGAGGTTATCTATACCTTGTTATCCCCAACAACGGGAGGTTATCTATACCTTGTTATCCCTAGCAGACGGAGGGTTATATATTCTTCAACAACGAATCAGGATTTATTTTCCTTGGCCAGCAGTTGTTATACAAGGATATCCAGACACTTCCAGCAGTGTCATATCATACATACATCATTTACATCATACCATAACATATATGTCTATAGTACATTACCTAAGTGTATCATGTCATACATGCATACATAAAGCATAAACTAATGTTGTTATACAGAATGCTACCTTGTTTTCAGGTTAATTATCCAACAAACAAGCTTATGATCTTTGGGACTGCTTTATTGTAACCTCAGGGTTACTTTATCCTCCTGATGAGCTTCTTATTACTTTGGGACTGCTTTATTGTAACCTCAGGGTTATTTTATCCTCCTGATAGCCTCTCATGACTTCAAGACTGCTTTAGAGCTACTGATTGCTCTATCCTCCTGAAATCATCCTATTACTTCAAGACTGCTTTAGAGCTATTCATTGCTCTATCCTCATGAGGTCATATTACTACTTCAAGACTGCTTTAGAGCTATTGATTGCTCTATCCTCCTGAAGCCATCTAATTATTTCAAGACTGCTTTAGAGTTATCCATTGCTCTATCCTCCTGAAATTACATTATTATTTCAAGACTGCTTTAGAGCTATCCATTGCTCTATCCTCCTGAAATCATTACTTCAAGACTGCTTTAGAGCTATTGATTGCTCTATCCTCCTGAAGACATATCACATTATTATTTCAAGACTGCTTTAGAGCTATTCATTGCTCTATCCTCCTGAAGCCATCTAATTATTTCAAGACTGCTTTAGAGTTATCCATTGCTCTATCCTCCTGAAATTACATTATTATTTCAAGACTGCTTTAGAGCTATCCATCGCTCTATCCTCCTGAAATCATTACTTCAAGACTGCTTTAGAGCTATTGATTGCTCTATCCTCCTGAAGACATATCACATTATTATTTCAAGACTGCTTTAGAGCCATTCATTGCTCTATCCTCCTGAAATTACATTATTATTTCAAGACTGCTTTAGAGCTATCCATCGCTCTATCCTCCTGAAATCATTACTTCAAGACTACTTTAGAGCTATTGATTGTTCTATCCTCCTGAAATCATTACTTCAAGACTGCTTTAGAGCTACTGATTGCTCTATCCTCCTGAAACCATCATTATTATTTCAAGACTGCTTTAGAGCTATTCATTGCTCTATCCTCCAGAAATCATTATCTCAGACAATGCACCTCCTAAGCAGTGCATCTCCTAAGCAGTCCTATTTGCCCTCACAATACAAGACTTTGTGTTCCAAGAAGGTTCACAAGGTTCACAAAATTCACAATTGGTCAGAAGAGTTGACAATTCCCTCAGACAATGCACCTCCTAAGCAGTGCATCCAAAACTAGGGTTTTGACTTTAATCAGGCTAAATGGACTTCCAAGACTTCAAGTGAGCTTCATAACATCTTATATGTGTATAAGAACCCCCATGTCAAGTTTCAAGACTTTTCTCAAAAGTTTGCTCAGTCAGATGATCAGATAAGTCAAAAGCAGTCAATGCAGTTAAAAAGTCAAACTGAGGTCAACGGTGGTCAAACCAAAGTCAAACTTCATGATTTTTTTTGCCAACATCAAAGAGAGAATTGGTTCCAGGGGTATTTTGGTCATTTTACGTGGATTCTGCTAATTCCTTGAAGACGGGCTGTTACTAAGTTCTGAGGCATTTATTTATCACCGGGTTTGACTATATCAAGGCGCCAATTCGATGTGTTCGATATTGAAATTTGTCGGGCCCAACTGGATTTAAGACCTATTTTATCGCTCATGGCTTATTTCCGGCACACTTCCGTTTCTGTTAATAAGGCACAATTTAATTGGGTATTATTGGATTGTTGCTCTTAGCATTTGGTCAGTGGAATTCAATTACGGGCAATGTTATTGTTGATACTGAATCTGTTGTGATTATGGCGCACATCCGTGTTTGGTTATGAAATTGCTGGCTAGAATTTAAGTTGGAATGCAAGTGAATTTAATCAGTGGATGAGATTAGGATTACGGGCGAGACAAGTACACAGACAAGAATATCATTCGTGAATATTTATGGTTTATGACTAGGTTAATGAATTTAAATATTTGTGGATTTATTCACAAACGTTTATAATTTTTTTTAACTAGAAATAAATATAAATAAATTCGAAACTGAGCGATCATGGATATATAAAAGAAGTTCTGGCATTTTTATTTCATAAAGGATATCATTATACAAAAAAAGAGAGAAAATTGTTTCACATTCTGAATCGCTGTAAAATTACAATTACAGATGTTACTTCTATCCTAAAAATCCTAAGTTCTAAACATCCATTAGTGTTCTTCATGATGCTCCTTCGATCTTCTCCGCAAATCTCCGATTAACCTGCACAAAGGGAAACAAAACAGAACAGAATAGAAGGGGTTAGAAATTATTTTTGACACTCTCAGAACATCGTCATCATCGAGTGTCGGGAGTGGCACAACCGAAGTTGCGTCCTACCCCCGTTACCGACCCGCGCCGTTAGCGTCAGATCAGGTAACAGCTGTTCTTATCATACGGGACAACCGAGAGATAAAAGAGATAAAAGAAGCGGGACTGATTCGCTTTTGCCGCAATTGGATTTCCAAACTGATACAAAGGTAAATTTGGACTCAGACCCGGATGCCGGCAGGTCTGAATTGTTTTATTTTCAAAAGAGTTCCACCACCTGAAATTCACAAAACAGCATCAGAAAATTCGGGCATAGATTGAAGCCAAAGGTCATAACAGACTTAGAAACAAGTTCAACCCCAAAAGAAAAGATTTAAGTTGAGCCAGGAAATAAGAGACCAAGGGTAGTTCAGCAAAATCAAGCCAATTCACAAATTAAGTTCAGAGTGCATCAGATTCGGTTCAGGTTCAGAAAACCAGAAGCCACAACAGCAACAAGGCAAAAGGGCAAGTTCAGTTCAAGAACAAGTCTGAATCAAACAGAGAATCCAACTCCATTGCACCAAAATTGGATTACAAAACAAGTAAATTGGAACTCGCCTCGAACAAAACCCCAACGGGTCAACATCTGAAAAAATCAATAACCAAATGGAGCATCAGAATAAAATCATCAAAATCATGCATGCGAACAAATTTGCAAGACCATATCAGAAAACAAATCAGAATCAACAGCAACATCTGAAAAATCATGACCAATGCCATCAGCCAAAGCAATCCACAATCGGACAAATCGAATGAATATCCAAGCCAGGCACATAGAATTCGAATCAGGGTCCTAAACGGAAACCCGTATCCAAGCAATATCAGTCACAGTCCAGCCCAGAACTCATGTCCTGAACCAAATTCAACAGAACCCAGCAGAGATTATCAAAGGCAACAACAGTATCATAGGTTCCCTCATCAGGCTCAGAACATTGTCATCATCGCCGTATACCCCCTTCTCGGCAGCATTTGACTCGACCAAAGCCGTAGTACCAGCTCTCTCTGAAAGAAGAAGAGGAAAAGTTAATCCAAACTGCATCAGGAATCCGAATCTTATCAGAAAAATGAAAACAGAATCAGTATCGGAATGAATCCAATCCGTATCAGAAAGCATATCCAATTTCAAATCCAAACTGTATCAGAATGAATCCAATCAGTATCTGAAAAGCAAACCAATCAAATCCTAAAAAAGGAAACAAAATCCAATCAGTGTATCAGAAAATGATCAAGCAAAAGGGAATCCGAAAAAGTGTTCAAACCAAATCAAAAGAATCACAGCAAATCGTATCAGAAATCAATCTCAGTGAAAGAATAACGCAAATCCATTGTTAACAAAGGCCCAAAAGAGAAATCAGAGAGATATAAAAAGGGGCAATATCACCTCGTGTAAGAACCCTAAGGGGCCGCGAGAGAGAAACGGACAAATCGCAAAGCAAAACCCTAGACGGCGCGAACAAGAAGGAACGGCCGAGACTCAGAGGAAACGAAGTCCTCATCATCGTCTTTGTAAGAAACGGCGACAAAGACCATCGACATTCATCACGCGAACTAAACCCTGTGGAAGTACGGTCGCCGGCGCCGTTCACTTAAATCGGTGAACGAACCAACTTCGAGGCTCAGAATACTATCGTCATCACCATCATCGCCTCAGACTCTCCCATCAACAAAGGAAATTGGACGAACAAAACCATCGGGGCCGCCGTGAAAAAATCGCCATCGAAGTCACCCAAAACCCTAACGAGAGGGTAAGTGATATTTGTTTTGAAATCTCATGCGTTCATTTGGTTTGTGTTTTTCAGAAATGGGGAGATGAGGAAACCGACGGTAAATGTCTGACGGGGAAGACGGAACAAGAATGAAAGGAAGATGCAAGCGCCGCTCGTGAGATGAAAGGGGCCATTAGAACCCTAATTGGGATTCGAAATGCTAACGGCCTGGGGTTGGGTCCGGGTTGACAACCGGCCCAACCATTATATTGTTTTATCTTTTTATTTTTTATTTTGTTATTTTGTGTTTATTTATTAATTTATGTTTGTTATATTCAATATCTCTTTTTTGATTTGTTATTCTTTTGAACATAATAAAAATTTCTTCCTTTTTTATAGTAATTAAAAAACAAAAAAATACATACTTTCTTAATAATAAAAATATTGTTAAACAATCAAATTATTTTTGAAAGTCAAATTTATATTATTTTTGGGCAATATCACAATTTTTCTGCTATTTTAAACATTTTCATGACTAACCCTGTCTGTTCGTTTTGCAGCTTATTATGTCGTCTTTTATTCGGTTGTAATTTTATTCAAATTTTCATATTATTGTAACTGCTCCTCACGTGTAACCTCGCGAACCCTAACAATCGCGCTCCAATTACTGCCTTTAAATTTCTGCTTGCATAGTTAAATTAGGACATTATTCCCTGTTCGCATGATGCAATTGTTTCACACATTTATCAATTATTCTATCACACTACACTCATCCGAAGGTTAGGTCTAGCTTTTGGTCGCCGCGCCAATAGTCCTCAACTTCAAACCCTTTCACCTTACAAACCCTAAATTTTCATACATGTCTCGCCGTGGACCAAATTACAATTTTACCCCTAGCATTAGGTCAAAGAGCCGCCGCGCTCATTTTAGGGTTTCCCGCTGCGGAATCCCTAACCTAACCCTAATTACAACTTAACATTTCAACGTAGAAATTTGGAGTTCCTACACTCCGCGTAAGCGTGTCCTTAAGGCGCGTTTATTCCCCTTGAGACCTTGACCACAGTCAAGAAGTCTCTAACCTCCCTTTTGAGGGGAACTACGATTACTCTGATTCCACTCCCGTAAGGATACGTAGGCACAAGATGCGATGTCTTGCCGAGTAAACTTAGAATTAACCCCCTTTATTATTTATTATTGCTTATTTATATTTTATTTATCTTTGCTATTTAATTATTTTGCTTATTATTTTGTAATTGTTTCTTGGATGTAAAGTTGTTTAATTATTTAATTATTATTATGGTTAGTAATAAGGGAGTTGACAACATGTATGTAATATTAAAATAAGTTTAGATCACTTTTAAATAAAGATAATTAAAATAAACACGTCACACACGTAAGTCGATTTTAATCGCCGTCTCACTTCCTAAGGATATCCCTCAAGTTGCCTACGAATAATGGTTAAATGGGGTGTATAAAGCAAGTCCCTCAAATAGAAAAATCATCAAAGTCCCTTATGGTTGCCTTTACGAATCGAGTCCCTTTCGAAAAATGATGATAGTCCCTCCAGTTTGCTTATTACACCCCACAATGGCCTTCAAAAATCCAATTGTCCCTCACATGTCCCTTAACATCCAAAGTAAGGACTACCTACTCCATTATAGTAGGGATAGTCTTACTAAGGAAAGGATAAAGAATAAGAAAGACCTTAAAACATTAGGGTAGGCTACTCCTAGATACTTGCTCACTTCAAAACTTTTTCACACCTAAACAAATTTCCAACAAAATTTTCAAACAAGTTTTTTTCACATCCATACACGGATTATTATTAAACTATTCTGAAATTTTTTGCTATTCACACACTACACTTTCAAAACAATTCAAAAGTGAGCTTAAGTACCTAAGAGCCCATGGATAACCATGGATGAAAAGGGTGCTAACACCTTCCCTTTTCATAACCTACCCCCCGGACCCAAAATATTCTCTAAGGTCTTTCCTGTTCTTTTATAACCTTTCCTTATGGATAAAATAAAAGTCGGTGGCGACTCTTGCTATCCGCAACATTGTTTAAAGTCAGTTCTCCCACCGTGTTACAAGTGACAACGCTGCCACTCACCATATACTTGAGCTTCTGATGCAGCGTGGAAGTTACGGCTCCCGCCGAGTGAATCCATGGACGGCCCAACAAACAGCTATAGGCAGGCTGAATGTCCGTAATATAGAATACCGCATCAAATACTTCGGGACCTACCTGAATAGGCAATGTCAATCTCCAAACACAGATCTTCTGGTAGCGTCAAAAGCACGTACTACCAAGTCACTTGGCGTACGCGTAATGCCCCGAGTATCCAATTTCATCAGTGCCTTTTTTGGAAGCACATTCAAAGACGATCTTGTATCTACCAGCACATGAGACAGGATGGCTCCACGACATTCAATTGAAATGTGCAACGCACAATTATGGTTCCTGCCCCTCGGGGTTAAATCCAAGTCCGTGAAACCTAGCCCATTTCCTGCATTGACGTGCGCTACAACCCCTTCAAGTTGGTTAACCAATATCTCTTGCGGCACATAAGCAGTATTCAATATCCTCAACAAAGCATTCCGGTGAGCTTCTGAACATAGCAACAATGATAGAATAGAGATTTTGGAGGGCGTCTGTTGCAAGTGATCTACTATCTTGTAGTCACTTTTTCTTATCAATCTCATGAATTCCTCCACTTCCTTCTCTAAAGAACTCTTCTCTCCAACCTGAGACGTTTCTTCCACCACAACTTTCTTACCCTTATCAACTCTGTCAGCAACCACTTCAGGTGATGAGAACACTCTTCCTCTTCGAGTGATTCCCCCAGCTCCAACTAGATTATCCATAGAACCAGTCAACAAGCTCTTCAATTCCTGTTTCTACCCATTACAATATACCTCTGCCCCGTAGTTCCACGGAATTGCTTTGGTATTCTCATACGGCACAGGACCAGCTTTGGTGATGATAATGGTTGGCGGCCTCGGTGCAGAAATAGTTATAGTTTTGTATGGAATCGAGATCGTTGCAACCTCATTCCTTTCCTCAACCATTATCTCTTCAGACTTCTTCTCGGCAATCTGGTCAAACTGCAACATTCCATCATTCATCATACCCTGAATACAGCTTTTCAGCTTTGCACATCCCTCAGAATGACTCAAACATTCAGCACACGATTCATTACAGCCCGGGAATATCCCTCCCTTCAATAACTTCTCCTTCACAAAGCCCAACGGCGTCTTCAAATAATTGACATCAGTTATCAGATCTAAACTCTCATCTTCAATGATTGCATTGACTCCGGCTGTCCCATGGTTGGGCATGGGGTTCTGCACGACGTTGGGAGCATCGTGAGAAAAGTTTATTGCCTTTCTATCCACCAAATCTGAACTTTGTGTTTAAAGGCCTTGAAGTTATCAATGTTGTGCCCCGGAATGGAACTCACAACGAGCGTTTGCATCATAACCGGGTGGAGGTGGTCTCGTCAAAGGAGCTAAAGTTCTATTTTGGATTAACTGTAGTTGTAGCAGATGCTGAAGCAGTTGGGAATAAGGCATCAGAGGTGTATCAAATTGTCTATTTGCTGTCTGACCCTGATCCTGAAATCTTCTATAACCTTGTTGATTCTTCTGTTGCTGCTGTTACTGTGGTTGTTGTTGATGATGTTGAGGAACAGCTGGAATTGTGATACTAGCAACCTGATGCTGCTAACGACAAGATGAACACTGATTTCTACCTCTACCACGAGAGCTAGACACTGCATTAGTCTCGCCTTCGCGCTTCTTATTTCCAAACACCTTCTTACCTCCTCCTCCAGCTGAGGACACTTCACCAGATTAGATTTTTCCCAGCTTTATACCGTTTTCTACTCTCTCCCCAGTGATGATCAAGTCAGAAAAGCTCTCGGACATGCTATTGATAAGCTTCTCATAATAGACGCCAAGCAAAGTAGCTACGAACATATCAATCAGCTCACGCTCCACCATCGGAGGCTGCACTCTTGCTGCTAGTTCGCGCAACCTCTGGGCGTATTATTTAAAGCATTCACCGGTCTTTTGGTACAAATTCTGGAGTTGGACCCTGTTAGGAGCAAGGTCACTATTATACTGATAGTGCTTCACAAAGGCTTCAGCTAAGCCTCTTCAACTGCGGATATTAACAGGCTCCAGCCCTATATACCACTCAAGCGAGGGTCCAGACAAGCTATCTTGAAAAAAGTGCATGAGCAATTTTTCGTCATCCGAGTAAGCAGACATTTTGCGGTAATAAGAACGCAAATGGACCCTTGGGCAAGTAGTTCCCTTATACTTGTCAAAGTCAGGGACTTTGAACTTCACCAAAACTTTCAGATCTAGGATCAACCCCAGATTGGCCATGTCTAGCCCCGTGGAATTCTGATTTTCAAAAGATCTCATCTTTTCTTCAATCAGCCTAAACCTTTTATCAGCCTCAGACGGTAGTCCAACACCAATGTATCGCATAGAAAATGCGTCTTCCTGCTGGTCCTCATCCCATTGAGGAACATTGTTGCCATGCATAACACACACCACTTCAGGGATTCCGCTTACGTTGCCTCCGCCTGGAGGGATAACTGTTGTAGGAATAGCATGAGCATGTGGCGTACCATTACCACGAGGAGGATTAGTTGCAGTTCCTTCGTGGAGTACACCATTGTTGTCAACACAAGCAATCAATGGTTGGACCAGAGTCCTCAGTTGTTCCTGACCATTTGCTACACCCTGCATTAGCTCCATAAACTGAGTCATCATGTCCCTCATCTCTTGCATCTCAGCTTGCACTTGTTCCATAATTCTGCGCTGATTACCTCTGGTGGAGTTTTAGGCATTGGCTAAAATGACCTATAACTGACAAATGACCAAAATACCCCTGTCTTGTTCAAACCATAAGTTGAGTTCCACAAATCCTATCAAGGACTTCTACCACTCAAATTAAATCTAAGAACAAGCTCTACAACATTCATGTTGACCAAGAGATCATTGGAATCATCCTACTAGGGCAAAAGTTGTCTGCAAGTTGAGTGACTTTCAAGGACCCAGATTCACACACCTCTGCTGACCTGTAATTTGTCAAAACCATAACTTGAGCTCTGTAACTCCTATCAAGGACTTCCACCACTCAAATTAAAGCTAAGAACAAGCTCTACAACATTCATGTTGTGGGGAAGATGAGATATCAATCACATCTTGAGCTAAAACTGCCTGGAAGATAGGGATCAAATTAGGGTTTTTCCACTGACAATCCTTGGAGACCCTGACTTGAAACTTCTCAAACTCCTCAATCATGATGAGTTGGTCTAGGAACCATCTTTATAACATCTCTATGCATCATTCCATGATCTCATGGCCCTTGGATTAGGTCTCAACCTTCTCCAAATTTTCAGTTATCCTAGGGTTGACCCAGTCAAAACCCTAATTCTACCATTCATGGTTGAATCCTCTGAACTCTTGCATAATGACCTCTCTGGGCTTCATGATGGCTATCAAGACATCTCATACACTTTCTCAAAACATCAAATTCATTCTCAAAGTCTCAGAATCATCTGAGGAGCACCCACAACTCTCAAGCTGTGAAGCACACAACCCTGGTTTCAATCCAATCCTCTGAGGATCTCTTGAACTGTCTGATGAAGGTATCAACTTTCAATCACCCAATGAATAAATAATTGTTGGTCAAATTTTGGGGTGCAACAGCTGCCCCTATTCAAACGGCTTGAACCTGACTGGGTGAGAAGCGAACGGCTTTCAACCAATCAAGGTGCGAGACGATTGAATACCGGTAAACCCGAAAATTTGCCAACTGCACGAGCACACGGTACTCTGCGGGGAACAAATCTTCGAATATTGCAATGCTGGCTGCACGGACGCTAGCTGGAGAGATACTGATCTGACATCGCCGTCAGAAACAAACTATACGTCCAACATCACCGCTGGAGAACTGAATCACGAAAATACCCAACATCGCCGCTGGAGAACGAACCATCCAACATCACCGCTGGAGAACTGAACTAACTGACACACCCCGCATCGCCGTCGGAAACAAACATCGCTCTGAGAGACACTGGACATCGCCGTCGTACAAACATCATCTCTGATAGGGGTTTAAAGAGTCTGACATCACCGTCGAATCCAAACGTTCAACCTCGCCGTCGAACAAACATCCATCCTCGCCGCCGGATAAATGATGATCTGACCTCGCCGTCAAATCCAAGCGTTCAACCTCGCCGTCGAACAAACATCCAACCTCGCCGCCGGACAACTGATGCAACCCTGAACAATTCTGACCTGGGGTTCACCCCTGGTGAATGGAACAAAAGGTACACTTGCGTATTTGAAACTACTCCGCTGGGACTGAGAGACTTAACCGAGCACACTTTGATCTGGGGGTCACCCTCAGAACCATAACGAACATCGGAATACTGTTGCACGCTGCCCGCCGTAGAACCTCAACATTAAAGATATATGAAACCCTGGCCCCTGGCCACTCCAGATCCGTTGGAAAAAATATTCAAGTATTTCCGAATATGAATGAAACCCTGGCCCCTGGCCACTCCAGATCCGCTGGAGAATCTTCAAGTATTATGAAGAAAGATGAAACCCTGCCCGTCGGTTATTCCAGCTTCAGCTAGAAACAACATCCTTGGCCTTCAGGGATGTAAACTTTGCCCGTCGGCAACTCTGCAGGAGGTATCTTCGACTTCAGTCTGAAGAAATGGTCCTTGGCCTTCAAGGATACATGAATCTGCCTTCAGGCAACTCCACCTCTGCTATAGAGCATCCGAGACTTCAGTCAGGGATATACTTCGGCCTTCAGTCCGAAAAATGAATCCTAGGTCATTCATGACCTTGGGGATAGCCTTGCCCTTAGGCACCTTCGCTTCAGCTTAGGAAATCTGTGACTTCAGTCGAAGAAATGGTATCCTGAGCCATTCATGACTCTACGGGGATTCAACACTTTGCCTTCAGGCAAAACTCCGCTTCAGCTGGAGAAACATCTTCGACTTCAGTCAGAAGAAAAATATCATTCACTTGATCGCCATCAATCATCTCCTCAGGACAACTGACTTGGTCTTCAGACCAACATGGATCACTTTGAATACAAAATCTTGGAACCTTGTCCTCAGCCATACGTTGATTCATCAACAAGGACATCTGAGCTCACAGGAACCTTCTGATACCGCCTTCAGGCGTTTACGCAGTCAATCTTCAGATTAGACAACACTATTGGAGCAGACATACCACGCTGCTAAGGACTTCAAGAATCATCTTGAACAAACAAATCTGTCAGGCACCTTCAAGGATCATCTTGTACTGATAACCATTCTGGAGATTTTATTCTGCTGGGTGTTCCAGGAATCTTCCTGGGCAAACCTTGCTGGGGACGCTATTGGGGAGCTCAAGAATCATCCTAAGCGAACAACTCGGGAAGCTGCGCTGAGGTCTTAAGAATCATCTTAAGCAAACGACCCTGCTGAGGAATTCAAGAATCATCTTGAACTGAAGACTTCGCTGGGGATCACAAAAATCATCTTGAGCGAGCGACTGTGGGGATCACACCGGGGTCTCGGGAATCATCTCAAGGAAGCGACCTTGTTGGGGAGAATATCAGGGATCGTCCTGAGCAACTGGTCTCTTGGTGGAACACCTGTAAGACAAGAATGATAGTAACCTAGATCATGCTTATGATGCATATGCTTCTGCACTATGCCCCACACGGTGGGAATGATATGCGTTTATGCTAAATGTTGTGCAATCATGCACAATGCTATGCAACATTAAATGCCATGCAGTGTTAAATGCTATGCAGTCATGCACAATGATGCGATCCCGTCAGCAAAATAAATGTCGAGGGGGAGGAAATCCTTCTGTCAAGGAGAAAGGAACTACTCAGGTAGAGGAATCATCCTGCCGAGGCGAACGTGGACACGCCAATATCAATCAGGCTCTGTCTGGGGAAATGATCTTCCATTGACTGCTGCAGGGAAAGCAACTTCAGTTGATCTGCTGCGGGGGACGAAGCTCTACGAGAACCCGAACCTGCTGAAGGAAAGCGGTGATAAACTGCGCGGCCGTCTCGGCTAACTCTTCTGGAGATGACCACTCTGTGGGGAAACGACTTCAGCTGCTCCACACTCCCCTGGGGAAGCAACTGAGTATGGTCTGATCAATTTCCCAGGACTCGGCTCTCTTGGGCATCTGCAAACTCGGCTGAGGAAGGAGAAGTCATTCTGCTTCGCTAGAGAGAGTACGACTCTGGGGAAATACAGCATCAGCTGTTCAACATCTGCTAGGGAAAACCCACTCATGGTCCCAACTGCTTCCAAGGATTCTGCTCTTCTGTGGACTCAGTCGGGGAGAGAACTCATTCTACTTCACTGGAGAGTACGACTCTGATGAGGAATTTTAATTTCGCCGGGGAAGAAAGAATCATCTGACTTCGGGGGAGAGTACAACTCTGCAGGGGAATATAACATCAGCTGTTCCACTGCTCTACTGGGGAAGAGGGAATCATCCATCTTCAGGAGAGAATACGGCTCTTGGTGGGGAATCTCAATTCCGTTGGAGACTTCAGTCTGGCACCATCAGTTACTGCATCCTTCGGCATACGAACAGCTTCCTACGAGACTTGCACTTGTGACCCGGTGCTGGGGGGGAGACACCTGCTTCGGTGACTTTACTGGGGAAACACGAGCTTCGGCCCTTGACTCAGCTGAGAAGATGCCGTTCCTTCAGGATGCATCTGCTTGGGGAAGAGAATCGATGCTCATGGCTTCGCCTTCAGACTCTGCGGAGGAGAGACTACTGAACTCTGCTGGAGAAAGAGGGCTCGCCCTGCTCCGGGGATGCGCACGGCGCCTCTTCTGGAAAGTGCTACACCTGCAACAACACCAACAAACAAACAAGATACCCTCCTCAAAGGGGCCTATCCAGGTTATTATCTCGTGACAATATTCAGTTAATTAATTGTTTCAACAATCAATGGGCCTAGGCCCGTAAGTTTATGTATGCGCATTTTATCAAAAAAAAACATCGGCGTTTTCATTTGCAAACAAAACAGATGAATGCTAAACAGGCAAGCAGAATTGCTGAATAATGTGCATTTTATTGATGATGAACCCCTGAACGGGCAAAAGTGTTTTACAACAGAGGCAAGCTCCTGGAATGAGGAAGCCGCACAAAAAAGGAAACATAAATATACATCAGTATATACAAATGTCGGCAATCGAGGCGTAGACGAACACCATGAGTTGATCCCTCTAAGACCCACTCGACTTCGATACTTCTCCGACGCTTCAGCTTTGGAAGAGATTGATTCAGATAAACGGCCCTCAGGTCTTCCGAACCACTAAACAATGAAAGTCCATATGCGGAACGCAGTCATTTGCTTATTCAAATCCCTAACTTTTGCGTGAACCGCCCTTTACGGGTTTTCAGTTCACCGGGATACCCTTTTTTGCCGAAGCCGCCCAGTGTAGGTTTTCGACTTCGCGGGTGTACATTTTTCAATATATCCCTAATTTTTGCCCGAACCTTTTATTCTGTTTTTGGTTCGCCGGGATGCCCCTTTTTTGCCTGGACTCTTTCTTTTTTGTCCAGCGGGTCTCTTTCAAGCAAAGTATTTTTTAACTGCGTCCGCGTTCACCGGGGATGCAAAATCTTCACCATCCATCGTGGATAACAACAAAGCTCCTCCTGAGAAGACCTTGATGACAACATACGGCCCTTCGTAATTCGGAGTCCATTTGCCCCGGTGATCGGAGTGTGGCGGAAGAATTTTCTTCAGGACGAGATCACCCGTCTGAAAGCTTCTAGGACGCACCTTCTTATCGTAAGCTTTCTTCATTCGGCTTTGGTACAGACGACCAAATGCAATCGATGCTAACCTCTTCTCGTCCATCAGGCTGAGTTGGTTCAAACGATTCGTAATCCATTCTGCCTCGTCGAGTTTCACATCAACCAAAACTCGCAAAGAGGGAATCTCCACTTCTAACGGTAGGACAGCTTCCATACCATACACCAAGGAGAAAGGAGTTGCCCCGGTCGACGTACGCACCGTCGTACGATAACCGTGCAAGGCAAACGACAGCATCTCGTGCCAATCTTTATACATCACAACCATCTTCTGAACAATCTTCTTGATGTTCTTGTTGGCCGCTTCAACATCGCCATTCATCTTCGGCCGGTACGGAGATGAGTTGTGGTGTTCAATCTTAAAGCTCTGGCACAGCTCCTTCATCATCTTGTTATTCAAATTCGAACCATTATCAGTAATGATCCGCTCGGGAATTCCATAGCGACAGATGATGTCCCTCTTTATGAATTTGGCTACCACCTGCTTGGTCACATTAGCGTACGAGGCTGCCTCCACCCATTTGGTGAAGTAGTCGATAGCTACCAGAATGAAACGATGACCATTGGATGCGGTGGGCTCGATCTTGCCTATCATGTCGATGCCCCACATGGAGAACGGCCAAGGGGAGGACATGACATTCAATGGGCACGGCGGCACATGAACTTTATCAGCATAAATCTGGCATTTGTGACATTTCCTCGCGAATCCGAAGCAATCCGACTCCATAGTCAGCCAGTAATACCCTGCTCTCAGGATCTTTCTTGTCATGGCATGCCCGCCGGCGTGCGTACCAAATGCGCCTTCATGGACTTCTTCCATGAGCATACTCGCCTCCTTCTCATCTACACATCTGAGCAGCACGAGATCGTGGTTTCTCTTATACAACACTCCATCAGGATTGAGATAAAAGTTTCCGGATAGCCTCCTTAGGGTCTTCTTATCCTGGGTTGACGCACCCGCCGGATACTCCTTGGTCATAAGGAAGGTCTGGATGTCGTGGAACCATGGTTTGTCGTCGGCGGCATCCCCGATTGCAAAGACAAATGCTGGTCTGTCAAGACGCGAAAGGACAATGCTTGGAGCCTCATTCCAAAGATTGACCTTATACATTGAAGCCAGCATGGCCAAGGCATCAGCCATTTGATTTTCAGCCCTGGGTACATGATGGAGTTCCACTCGATCGAAGAACGGGAGCAGCCTCCTGGCATAATTCATGTACGGCACTAAATTCGATTGACGAGTTTCCCACTCCCCTTTAATCTGATTGATTACAAGCGCTGAGTCACCATATATGTCTAGATTCTTGATTCTCAAATCAATTGCCTCTTCTAGACCCATAATACATGCTTCGTACTCGGCTTCATTGTTGGTAACTGGAAACGTCAGCCTCGCAGTAAAAGGGATGTGGGATCCGTGACGAGTCGTGATGATAGCCCCGATACCGCTTCCATAGGAATTAACCGCTCCGTCGAATATCAACTTCCACTGAGACTTCCTATCTGGCCCCTCATCGGGCAATGGCTCATCGCAATCCTTCGCTTTGAGAAACATAATGTCCTCGTCAGGGAACTCGAACTTCATCGGCTGATAGTCTTCGATTGGCTGTTCGGCAAGGTAATCAGACAATACGCTTCCCTTAATGGCTTTCTGAGAGACGTACTGAATGTCATATTCTGTTAACACCATCTGCCATCTGGCAATCCTGCCCGAAAGAGCCTGCTTCTCGAAGACGTACTTGATCGGATCCATCTTCGAAATCAGCATAGTGGTGTGGTTGAGCATATACTGTCGTAGACGTTTGGCAGCCCAAGCTAATGCACAACACGTCTTCTCCAGCATCGAGTATCGAGATTCACACTCAGTGAACTTTTTACTCAAATAGTAAATGGCATGCTCTTTTCTGCCCGTCTCGTCGTGCTGACCGAGAACACACCCCATACTATTCTCCAGAACCGTCAGGTACATGATTAATGGCCGTCCAGCCACTGGGGGTATCAAGATTGGAGGTTCTTGAAGATACTGCTTTATCTTATCGAATGCCTTCTGGCAATCCTCATTCCAAGTAATCGCCTGATCTTTCTTTAAGAGCTTGAACATCGGTTCACAAGTGGCCGTGAGCTGAGAGATAAACCTTGCAATGTAGTTTATTCGGCCCAGGAAACCACGAACTTCTTTTTCTGTTTTCGGCGCTGGCATTTCTTGGATAGCCTTTATTTTTGCAGGATCAACTTCAATACCTCGTTCACTAACGATAAACCCCAATAACTTTCCGGACCGCACTCCGAAAGTGCACTTGTTAGGATTCAGCCTCAGCCTGAACTTCCTAAGCCTCTGAAAGAGTTTCAACAAGTTGACCAGATGCTCTTCCTCCGTTTGGGACTTTGCAATCATGTCATCAACATAGACCTCAATCTCATGATGAATCATATCATGAAACAAAGTTACCATTGCTCGCTGGTAAGTGGCCCCTGCGCTCTTCAGACCGAAGGGCATTACCTTATAGCAGAATGTGCCCCAGGGGGTGATGAACGTCGTTTTCTCCATGTCCTCCGGTGCCATCTTAATCTGATTGTAACCGGAGAAGCCATCCATGAACGAAAACACGGAAAACTGGGCTGTATTGTCGACCAACACATCGATATGAGGCAACGGGAAATCATCCTTAGGGCTCGCCCTGTTCAAATCCCGATAATCGACGCACATGCGTACCTTACCGTCTTTCTTCGGTACAGGCACTATGTTGGCGACCCACGGAGGGTAAGTGGTAACGGCTAGAAATCCTGCGTCCAACTGCTTCTGGACCTCTTCTTTGATTTTTACAGCCATGTCTGGTCTCGTCCTCCTGAGCTTCTGCTTGACTGGAGGGCAATCTTCTCGCAACGGCAAGCGATGAACCACGATATCAGTGTCAAGTCCGGGCATATCCTCATATGACCAAGCAAAGACGTCACTATACTCTCGAAGCATCTCGACCAGTCTATGCTTGACATCATTCTGCAGCGCACCCCCAACTCTGACATTTCTGACGAGCTCCTCAGAACCCAGATTTATGATCTCAATATCCTCCTCGTGAGGCAGAATAACCTTCTCCTCTTGTCTCAACAAGCGGGCCAATTCTTCCGGAAGGTCTTCGTCCTCATCAATCTCATCCTTGGCTTGATAGATCGGGCAATCAAAGTCGTAGTGAGCCGTAGAGGGTCCAGAGTCGATGTCATCTGTTACGTGGATCCTGCAATAACAAGGGTTAAGTTTAAAGCAGGAATATGCAGGTTAGCACGAACCTTGTTGCCATTTTGCTGTTTTTCGAAATAAACATAAAATAAGAATAACAGGGAACACAATATTTGATTACGAAGAAAACGCCTTTTATTTATTAACAAAATGCATACACATAATCCAACAAGGCCCTGACAGTAAAACCACTATGCCCCGGGCAGGACACAGGGATGTACAAAGATTGTAAAAAGCAAATCATTACTCTTCACTTGTCAGCTTGATAATCTCCTTGATGGTCCAATTGTGGAGGCGCTCGCCTGGCTTGCTCGGTTGAATCCAGGCGTCAAGATCGCAATCACTGTCTCCGCTGTCCTCCGACGCAGCGTTGATGCTCTCGAAAATTACTCCCCCCTTGGTGAATAGGATCGGCCCTTTCCCACGAGACGAGATGCCAGAAGAAGATGAAGCTTCAGCTCCTGGGGAATATCCCAATCCAAACTTATCCTGTTTGATTGGTATATCCAAGACATGCCCCCAGCCTGGGGTGGAGCCGGCTTCGACAACGGCCCGAGCTTCCTTAAACGAGGAGAGGTTCAACTCTTGCTTCTCTGCGACGACAGGAGCCACCTCCTTCACCCTGACGGTTTCAAATGCCTGGCAAAGAGTCTCATGGATCTCACCATCCATTTCAACGTATTTAAAGGACGACAGGTGGCTTACCATGATGTCCTCTTCACCGCAGACTGTCACTATGCTGCCCCCAACAGCATATTTAAGCTTCTGATGCAACGTGGACGTCACGGCACCAGCAGAATGGATCCATGGCCGTCCTAAGAGGCAACTATAGGCGGGCATGATATCCATGATATAGAAAACCGCATTGAACGTCTCCGGACCAACTTGAATTGGCAAGGTCAACTCTCCGAAGACGTGGCGTTTGGTTCCGTCAAAGGCTTTCACGACCAGATCACTGGGCGTGCACAGTAGTCCACGGGTATCCAACTTCATCAGTGCCTTTTTCGGAAGCACATTAAGCGAGGAACCCGTATCTACCAGGGCATGTGACATAATCGTGCCTCTGCACTCTATCGAGACGTGCAGGGCGCTGTTGTGATCTCTTCCCTTAGGAGTCAGCTCCAGATCTGTAAATCCCAGCCCATTACCAGCATTAACATGGGCCACTACTTCCTCGAGTTGATTTACTGATATCTCCTGCGGCACGTATGCAGCATTCAATACCTTCAATAATGCATTGCGGTGCGCCTCAGAGCACAGCAACAAGTTAAGAATTGAGATCTTTGACGGAGTCTGATGAAGATGATCTACAATTTTGTAGTCACTCTTCTTGATTAGTCGCATGAACTCTTCAGCGTCTTTAACCAACAAGTCTTTCTCTGCCCCTGCAGGGACCTCTTCAACAGCTTTACCTTTACCCTTATCCACAGCGTCAGCTCGGACCACTTTCTCTGCTGCAACCTCTGCTGGCGCGAACACCCTTCCGCTTCTAGTGATACCACTGACCTCAGTAAGATTCTGCATAGTTGACCCGAACGGCTCAAGCTCTATCTTTTGACCATTACAATAAACCTCGGCGCCATAATGCCATGGAATGGCATTGGTACTCTCGAATGGGATTGGTCCGGCCCTGGTGATGGTGATAGTAGGCGGACGGGGCGCAGAGATAGTAATAGGGTGACGAGGAATAGTAATGGTGGCAACTTCATCTGCCTGCTTCAGCATGACTTCCCCTGATGCACTCTCGACGCTCCGGCTGAACTGTAGAATACCCTCGGACATCAGACTCTGGATACCTTCGATCAGCTGCTCACATCCGTCAGGAAGCGTAGCACAAGCCATACATAATTCTCCACATCCAGGAAAGAAACCCCTCTTTAGCAGCTTAGCCTTGACAAAACTCAACGGCGTTTTCAAATCCCTGACATCAGTCAGCAAGTCTGAACTCTCCTCAGTGATAACAGCATTCACTCCGCCCCCCTTATGATGAGGCATTGGATTTTTGGTGACGTTGGGCACGTTGTCAGAAAAGTTGATAACCTTGGCGTCCACCAAGTCCTGGACTTTGTGCTTAAAAGCTTTACAATTCTCAATCGTATGGCCAGGTGCCCCAGTATGGAATTCACAAGTAGCGCTGGCATCATACCCCGGTGGTGGTGCCCCTGTTAAGGGAGCCAACGTCCTCTTTTGAACTAGTTGGAGCTGAAGCAACGTTTGCAGAAGCTGTGCATATGACATAGGTGGAGTATCAAAATGACGGCTTGCCAGAGGAGCCCGATTCTGATATCTTTTATACCCCTGATTATTCTGCTGCTGAGGCTGCTGCTGCTGCGGCTGCGGAGCAGCTGGGATATTTATGCTAGCGATCTGAGACTGAGGACCCTTGCCCTTTCTCCTAGCATTAGTGACAGCACTGGCGTCTCCCTCTCGACGCTTTCCAGTATAGGGTTTCTTGCTACCTCCTCCAGCTGAGGATGATTCACCCTGAATTTTTCCGATCTTTATACCGTTCTCAACATGCTCGCCCAAAGTGATAAGAGCCGAGAATGTTCCAGACATGCCACTGACCAGCTTTTCATAATAGATTCCGGGAAGGGTAGTCACGAACATTTGTACCAGCTCACGCTCAACCATCGGCGGTTGAACCCGAGCAGCCAATTCACGCCACCGCTGGGCGTACTCTTTGAAGCTTTCATTGTTCCGCTGTGAGAGATTCTGAAGCTGAACTCGGTTGGGAGCCAAGTCGCTATTATATTGATAGTGGAGAACAAATGCTTCTGCCAGATCTTTCCAGGTGCGCACAGCAGCGGGCTCTAGGCCCATATACCATTCGAGCGATGGGCCAGAAAGACTATCCTGAAAGAAGTGCATCAGCAACTTCTCATCGTCAGAATAGGCGGACATCTTTCTATAATAAGATCGGAGGTGGACCCGGGGGCAAGTAGTGCCCTTATACTTCTCAAAGGTGGGCACCTTGAACTTGTGGGGTACTTTAAAGTCAGCAATCAATCCGAGGTTGGACATATCAACGCCCAATGTGTTCTGATTTTCTATGCTTCTCATCTTGTCTTCCAGCGCCTTGAACCTGAGTCGAGCTTCAGCATTCAACTCTGCCTCTACACCTCTCTGAGAGAATATGTCATCCTGATGGTCCTCCAGCCACGGTTGAGGCACCACCAGATTTCCTGCACCAGCATTGCCGTTGACCGGCCCTATGTTAACATTGGCCCCCAAACTACCATTTACGGCGCCAGCCGCGTTGAGTCCGAGATTAGTCATCAGATTGCCGTTAGCACTGCCGTTGCCCCCGGCAGCAGGGACAACGTTCTGTGGAGTATCCCCTTGAGGAGGAGTAGGCACGGCCCCTCCGTGAAGTATGCCATTACTGTCAACCCTGGAGATCAGAGGTTGAACCAGAGTACGAAGCTGGTCTTGACCATTCGCAACCACCTGCATCAGCTCCATAAAACGATCCATCCGTTCACGGAGTTCTTGGACATCTGACTGCACCTGGTCCATGATTCTTGTCTGATTAGCGCGAGTTGAGTAGCGGTGGATGAGTCTTTGATCAATCCTGGAGATCGAAAGCAGCTCGGAACCTGAGAAACCTGAAAACAATAAAGGTTAGGAAAAGCAATAAGATATACACCATGCAAGTATGCTTCATGCAGATGCATGCGTGTGTCTGTGCGCGTGGGAGGTTTTCCCCCGATCCTAGTGCCTTAGTGACGGTGCTGATAATAACAAGAGGAAGAAGAAATCCGAGCCCAATCATGGAAACATCAATCTCATATATAGATGGAAAGGCCTGTCGAGGCAATACACAGTATCAGCGAGTACAAATCAACAGCATGACCTCAGCCAACAAGTCTGGTGATGGTCAGCATACATCAAAGATCAAAAACAACGGGGGTATAACTAGTCAAGTACGGCCACGGGCGCGATACTCTGCTAATAACTCCTTTGTCTCTGAACGATCTGGCGAAGTGAGCAACCCCTCGACGAGTAGTTCCCTCTGCCTGATAGTATGCTGAAGCCCCTGAACTGAACTCTCCCAAGCGCCTTCGCCGAAGTAATCCTCCAGCTTCCGCTTCTTAGACTCAAACATCAGCTTATGCTCCTTCAGGCTAGCAATGGCTTTGTTGAGACGGGCTTCAGCGGAGTACCTGCGGGCGGTCTCTTCATCAAACCTCCGCTCACTATCTTTCACTTCGGTCTCTATCTTAGAAATCCGCAGCATCAGCTTGTCTTCTCGCTCCTTCCTGGTAGCCATGGAGGTCTTCCAATGCTGGTTGAACTTAGATATTCTCCGGTATGCTTCCTCCAAATGCTGCTTCTTCGTAGCTAGCACATCATTAGCAGCTCTGAAGTCTTGACCTAAGCGTTCCCGATCAGCAATCTGCTTTGCCAAGTCTGCACTCAGCTGGCTCACCGACTCTGTTTGCTTTTTGAGAGCATGCACGGCTTCGTTCCTCTCACTTCGAAGCTGAACTAACTCCTTCTCTAATTCTGCATTTGCCCTCTTCAGCTCATCACGCTCAGCTAATACCTGGTTGTGCTGATGAATGGGCACAGTGGTAGGCTCTTCGACTGGTGGAGGACTCTCTGGTCTAACATGAGGGAATGGCATCCCTATAGTGCTGGCTCTGGCTCTAATCCAATCTGAATAAGGAGGGTAAGCTTGGTTGTCGCTCTTCCCCAACAAAGGCTTTCCTCTCGTGCTGATGTTGTTCCACGCATACTGAAGCTTGGACAAAAAATCCCCCTCTAGAATACCCGTGAGGTACAGAGATTCCCGTACCTCTTCTTCCTTCGGTGGAGTCCTCAAAGCATATGCAAACTGACGAACTAGCAATGATGGGTTGTAGTTGATGCAACCCTTCCTACCTATCAGAGGTACGTTAGGAAACCCATTACAACTGAAGATCATCTCGGTGCCTAACCTGCCTCTGTCAACGAACCAAACAATGTCTTCTGCCGACAAGCTCATCAGACGCTCAGGCCACTCAGTCATGGCTGCAGACAAGACAGAAGAACCCCTCTTGGGTAAATGACTATCAAACCACTTGTACAACAACGGTACGCAGCATGAAACATTCTTTCCTCTCCGGTTCTCATTCTTGTAATGCACCGAATGGTAAATGTCTCCGATCAGAGTAGGGACTGGATTCCCTGAGGCGAAGATATGGAATGCATCAAAGTCTACGAAATCAGGCATGCTGGGAAATAGGATGATGCCATATATGCATAAAGCAAGGATGGCGCTGAAGGCGTCCCAACATTTGTCCTTAGCACACTGCTGAGCCTTAGCTATCAGAAACTGCAGAGAGAACCCTGGGACCTTGTTCCAACTCGTCACCACTAACTCAGAAGCGCTCAAATGGAGTGAGGAAGCCAAGCTAACCAGATCAGGCTCAGCATCCATGTGGACAAAAGGCATCTGCCTTTTGATAGGCACACCCAGCATATCAGCATACTCCTCCAATGTCGGCGCGAGAACGAAGTCATGAAAAGTGAAACACCTCAGAGGAGGGTCATAGAACTGCAGAAGAGCATGTAACCCATTCGACTCGGACATAGAAGGTTTGTAAACCAGGATAAGCAACCTACCATAAGACTTCCTGAACCTATCCTTCACAGAATCCCCTGCCAGGGCTATCAAACCAGTCAGCTTCGACACATCGGGGGTCGGGAACTTGTACGCAACAGTCTTCCTGAGAGAGGCCATAATAACAGTAGGAGGCGGGAAATCCTGGATCGGGGAAACGGTACCTGCAACACAGACACACGTTAATGGAATGCAGATGAATGCGTAAACTAATGCAAAATGCAGGTATGCAATAATATATCCAGGTGGCTGCTGTGGAGATTCGGTATCAACAGTCGCTGATGAGAAGGAAACCCCGGTGTAAACCACTGATCTGATCTGCTGAGAATAACCATCTGATAGGATCGAGATCAAAATTCTGTTCTGACAAGAGTAAGTGACTGATAATAAGGACCCCGGGTGCAAGATCAAGGAACACCTGTTGAAGTCTTCAGACCCCAAATCAAAAATCTGCCTTATCAAGAACAAACACACAGCTGCTGATGAGATCTTCAGACCTCACTCAAAATCTGCTCTATCAAGAACAAATAACATCTGCCGATGAGGTCTTCAGACCTTACTCAAAATCTGCTCCATCCAGAACAAACCACTGATGATAACATACTGATCAAAGCCTGCTCTATCAAGAACAGACAAACACCCGGCGACAAGATCCTCTGATCAAAAACCTCTTGCTCTATCAAGAACATGTCTGCAACTGAGAACCCAACATAACTGATTTACTGTCAAGAAAACCAGGTAGTTTGAAGGTCTAAGTTTCCTGCAATAAACCCAGTCCCACTCACAGGTATGAACCTAGACTGACTCAAGGTACGACATCCTATGCGTTCATCAGCGTCACAGACTTTCAAAACTGATGATACGATTCCCAGAAGGAGTGGCATCATCAAGTCCTGAAGTGGCCTCACTTAGCTGAATCACAAATGATCGGTCCCCAGAGTCGACAATCCACCAAACCAGCAACCGTCTCAACCCAAAGGGTTGAAAGTGAAGCCAACCGGATGAACCTCGTCTGAGCGTGGATTTCATGAGACACTAGTGCCTGCAAAGCAAGCACGCGCCCACTAATTTCCACTCTAAGTCTATGGTGCACTCAAGCCTGGGTCTGGCTTCTCACTCAATCAGAACTCCCATCCCACAACAGCACAAATAATCATATTATACTGGAAATAAAATGCGGGAAATAAAGTGCGAGAAGTAAAAATGCGGTAAATAAACGCAACCCAACAAGCAAACATACAAACGATAGGATTGACTCTCTTAAGGGACGTTGGATCCCAAATGCATAGGGATTGAAGTCCCCAGCAGAGTCGCCAGCTGTCGCTTGCGCGAAAATAAGGTGCCGGCATGACAGAAGAGTCGCCACCTTTCGTTATTTATCCCTCAGGGCGGGAAAGGAAACGATCGGAAAAACCTGACGAATAAGGGTAAGACAAGGTCGTCGCAACCATTGTCTGGGTTCGGGAGTCGGTTACGCAAGGGGAAGGTATTAGCACCCCTCACGTCCGTCGTACTCGACGGGATCCTCGCTTGTTTGTTTACTTGGACGGGTTGGTTATAATCTATCTACCTATCAAGGCTGGCTAAAAAAGAAAAGAAAAATGACTCGGCAAAGCGTCGCGCTTTATGCCTACGTATTCCCGTCTGGAACGAGAAATCAGAGTCAACGTAGTTCGGCTAACTACGGGGTTACGGGGGAAAGGTTGGAAGGTTGCTCGCTAGGACGTCGCATCCTATGCCTACGTACTTTCATCTGGTATGAAAGATCAGAGCAAACGTAGTTCGGGAAACTACGGGTTATCTCCTAAAAGAAGTGTTTTTTATTATGTTTGCGATTTCAACCGCACTAGAGACTATGACCTGAGAGTGAATGCGTCGCATGTCACCCAAAGGGTACCATACTAAACATCCAGACTGTGGAAAAGAAACTCTCCCACAACCCTTGCTCAGATAGCTTAAGGCTCGTAACGTACGAAAGAAATCATTCATGATTACTGTATCTTAAACTGTTTTGAGATGAGAATAGAACAGGCCCAACTAGGAGGGAGACTATCAAGTCCTACTGTTGTCATGCCATGGATTCATCCTATGGTTGAGATTTGAACAGGGAACTCCTAGATGTTGTCATGCATAGGTTTCAACCTAAAAGTCTATCATCAAATCCTCATCAGAGGAAATGAGAGTCCTAAGGGATCATATCAATGATACACCAAAACAGACAAAAGCATCAGCTTTAACAGTAAAATGCATGCAATGCAAGTGAGGGAGGAAATGTGTGTGGGGCTTCAGCCTCCACAAGCTCGTCTCGACCTCAAGCCAGTCATGAAATAACAGTAATCATACTGAAATAAACAACATGCTATCCAGCAAAAACAGTAAACTGCAGTCATACAGATGAAAGAAATAAAATACCATCAGGCAAAATAAACACATGGGCAAGGGAGCTGGGCTCTACCGAATACCCGCAAGCAAAGCCAAGCAATAACAATACAATCAGATGCACTCGTGCTCTTAGACTGAACTTATTCTAAATGTGCTTAGTCTAATGCAGCAGACAAATCAGACAAAACACACAATACATCCAAGAAAACAGAAGAAAGCCTCAGCTCCTCCAGCAGCAACCCAGTCTTCAGACTTCAGAGATCACTTGCTTTCCAGGTATCAACCCTACAACATGAGTATCAACTCATCTTCTCCCTTGAGCTTCAGCTCCTTTGATCAGCTCTACCTTCAGGCTTCACTATCTTCAGGGATCTTCAGGCATCCACTTGGTCTTCACAGAGTCTTCAGACTTCAATAATCTTCAAGGAATCATCCTCATCAAGGCCTCAACTTCCATCTTCAATGGCTCTAATGCTCCAGCAAACAAGATTCAATCAACAAGATGAGGTGAGGATGTTGCAGTGCTCACTGACTTCCAAAGGATGCCATTGAGAACTTAACATCAAAGGAGAGACTCTCTCAAAGTTCTACCTTATAGGGCAAGGTCACTAATCCCTCCAAAGGAGAGAGGTGAATACCCTTAAGGGACTCTATGTCACAGAGAAGAAAGGAAGTGAACAAGACACTCCTTGTTTATTGAACAAAGTATTCTATCTAGGGCTCTGCCTATGCACCTATAAACCTATAAACAAAACAACAAAAGCTATGCTAAACTCCTCTGCAAGGTCTTCAAAGCTTCCATGATGATCCACAAGGTCTTCAACTCAATCTTCAAAGCTCACACACTCAAAAGAGAAGAAAAACAAACACAACAATACAACTTATGCCTTTAAGCAACACACATACTATCCATACATTCAAAAATCAATGAAAAATACTAAAATACCATACAAATTCCTAATAAAATTCTAGGGGATTCTATACATACTTACCCTTAACCCATATATTCCCCATACACTAATTTGGCCTATAAACCCCAAAACAATTTTGTTCAAGTCTACCTATACAACTTAAAACCCTAATTAGAGCACCTAAATGTCTAACAATCAAACTACATCAAATTTTAATCTAACAATCAAGAGATAAATCCTACATGAAACTAGGGTTCAATATCTAATTATACAAAAAAGAATGAATTAAAAAGACTAAAGGAAGGTCCTAAAACAAATCTTGCAAGATAAGGTATCAACCAAAAGAAAATAATTGTCTTACTTAAAAGAAAATACCACCATAAATTCTACATTAAAAATAAAATTTCATTTTTATTTTTATATTTTTCTACACAAAATTATCTAAACATAGAAAAAAGAATGACCAAAAAAGAGCCATTTATCATTTTTTTATGAATTTATTAAGATTGCAAAAATATTAAGAATTAAAAAGAAATCAAAATAATATAAAAGGGAGGGGGGTGGAAATAGAAGGGTCAGATAGTTGTTTCAAATGGGCCAGCGCGCGTGGGGGGTGTGAATAGAACAGATAGACCCAGAGACTTTCATTAAACCAAACGCAGCGTTTGGCTGGCTCGCTTCCCTCCGTTTCTGCGTTTAAACCACAACCGTCCGATGGCGCCTTCAGTCAACGTTTACCAGCTTGATCCAACGGCATCCATGCGTCTTCTTCATTAAGACTGAAAACTAGGGTTTTACAACTCCATGGAAGCCATGCATGCACCTGCTTCGAGCTCTCTGTTCTCTCTCCACAAGCCACCATTCAACACGATGTCAACACCAAAATTACTCAGAATTCCTCCCTCTACAAGACTACAGCCATAGTATGCTTTGAAACTCAATGCATCCCTCAACCCGATCGTGACAAGTTCTTGATTCACTCAAAATACACTGCAACTCATCATCATAATCCTTGCTCCAATCTATACTGATCTATCCTACACGTTATGGTGATCATCCTGAGCCACAAAACTAAGTTCCTCATGCACTAGCCTATGAGTTTCGATTCTAAACAGTTCTAACACCCTGCTATGAACCATCACCAATTGGCACGAAACTAACCAGAAATGCTCCTCTATCATTCTACATCATGCCTATACTAACAACCTAATGTAAAACTACCTGAATCAAGCTAAAGAAAGTAAATTGCACCTGAAGCAAAATCTTGGAGATGATGATGAAGCTCGTGGATCTAATGCTTGGGATGCTTGGATCTTGATCTCTTAATACTATACTCACTTCTGTTTGCAAAACCTTGATGAATCCTGCCTTGAATCTTGAGATTCACTTGAAGTTGCAATTTATGTCTTGATGAAGGAAGTGCACGAATCTGAACCAATTGCAATCCAAACTTGGCTGAATTCTAATCCATGATGATGGTTGAATATGATGAAATCAGTATTGGTGATGATTTGATGAAGGTTTTGTGGAATTGGAATCAAAATGCAATGAGAAAGAATGAGAGAATTTGTGAGGTATTTGCCAAAAAATGAAAATCCAACCCTTGCTCAATGCTCATTTCATGGTTATATAGCACTCAATGGAAGTTTCCAGCACCATCTTACACTTTCCCTTGCATTCCAAGCTTGATCCAACTTGGTTATGTTTCTTTAATCATAAGTAACCTTAAATAACTTTTATTTTTTTCACTAAACTTAAAAATGTGCTTGAACCATTATCTTTAGAATGGTTTTTCCAATCAAAATGATATATTGGATGACTCCATTTGGATTCCTAAATCTTCCAAACCAATTTCCAATTCCAACTTTTCAAACTTATATGCCATTTTTAGTTCATTTTTGACCAATCATGCAACTTCATGCTATGAGCTTTTCCAACAATTCATGACCTTCTTTCTAGACTTAAAATCACATTTTGAACAACTTTCATGTTTTGAGTTTTTCCATTTGAGGCTTGGAAGTAGGAGTTTTAGGCATTGGCTAAAATGACCTATAACTGACAAATGACCAAAATACCCCTGTCTTGTTCAAACCATAAGTTGAGTTCCACAAATCCTATCAAGGACTTCTACCACTCAAATTAAATCTAAGAACAAGCTCTACAACATTCATGTTGACCAAGAGATCATTGGAATCATCCTACTAGGGCAAAAGTTGTCTGCAAGTTGAGTGACTTTCAAGGACCCAGATTCACACACCTCTGCTGACCTGTAATTTGTCAAAACCATAACTTGAGCTCTGTAACTCCTATCAAGGACTTCCACCACTCAAATTAAAGCTAAGAACAAGCTCTACAACATTCATGTTGTGGGGAAGATGAGATATCAATCACATCTTGAGCTAAAACTGCCTGGAAGATAGGGATCAAATTAGGGTTTTTCCACTGACAATCCTTGGAGACCCTGACTTGAAACTTCTCAAACTCCTCAATCATGATGAGTTGGTCTAGGAACCATCTTTATAACATCTCTATGCATCATTACATGATCTCATGGCCCTTGGATTAGGTCTCAACCTTCTCCAAATTTTCAGTTATCCTAGGGTTGACCCAGTCAAAACCCTAATTCTACCATTCATGGTTGAATCCTCTGAACTCTTGCATAATGACCTCTCTGGGCTTCATGATGGCTATCAAGACATCTCATACACTTTCTCAAAACATCAAATTCATTCTCAAAGTCTCAGAATCATCTGAGGAGCACCCACAACTCTCAAGCTGTGAAGCACACAACCCTGGTTTCAATCCAATCCTCTGAGGATCTCTTGAACTGTCTGATGAAGGTATCAACTTTCAATCACCCAATGAATAAATAATTGTTGGTCAAATTTTGGGGTGCAACAGCTGCCCCTATTCAAACGGCTTGAACCTGACTGGGTGAGAAGCGAACGGCTTTCAACCAATCAAGGTGCGAGACGATTGAATACCGGTAAACCCGAAAATTTGCCAACTGCACGAGCACACGGTACTCTGCGGGGAACAAATCTTCGAATATTGCAATGCTGGCTGCACGGACGCTAGCTGGAGAGATACTGATCTGACATCGCCGTCAGAAACAAACTATACGTCCAACATCACCGCTGGAGAACTGAATCACGAAAATACCCAACATCGCCGCTGGAGAACGAACCATCCAACATCACCGCTGGAGAACTGAACTAACTGACACACCCCGCATCGCCGTCGGAAACAAACATCGCTCTGAGAGACACTGGACATCGCCGTCGTACAAACATTATCTCTGATAGGGGTTTAAAGAGTCTGACATCGCCGTCGAATCCAAACGTTCAACCTCGCCGTCGAACAAACATCCATCCTCGCCGCCGGATAAATGATGATCTGACCTCGCCGTCAAATCCAAGCGTTCAACCTCGCCGTCGAACAAACATCCAACCTCGCCGCCGGACAACTGATGCAACCCTGAACAATTCTGACCTGGGGTTCACCCCTGGTGAATGGAACAAAAGGTACACTTGCGTATTTGAAACTACTCCGCTGGGACTGAGAGACTTAACCGAGCACACTCTGATCTGGGGGTCACCCTCAGAACCATAACGAACATCGGAATACTGCTGCACGCTGCCCGCCGTAGAACCTCAACATTAAAGATATATGAAACCCTGGCCCCTGGCCACTCCAGATCCGTTGGAAAAAATATTCAAGTATTTCCGAATATGAATGAAACCCTGGCCCCTGGCCACTCCAGATCCGCTGGAGAATCTTCAAGTATTATGAAGAAAGATGAAACCCTGCCCGTCGGCTATTCCAGCTTCAGCTAGAAACAACATCCTTGGCCTTCAGGGATGTAAACTTTGCCCGTCGGCAACTCTGCAGGAGGTATCTTCGACTTCAGTCTGAAGAAATGGTCCTTGGCCTTCAAGGATACATGAATCTGCCTTCAGGAAACTCCACCTCTGCTATAGAGCATCCGAGACTTCAGTCAGGGATATACTTCGGCCTTCAGTCCGAAAAATGAATCCTAGGTCATTCATGACCTTGGGGATAGCCTTGCCCTTAGGCACCTTCGCTTCAGCTTAGGAAATCTGTGACTTCAGTCGAAGAAATGGTATCCTGAGCCATTCATGACTCTACGGGGATTCAACACTTTGCCTTCAGGCAAAACTCCGCTTCAGCTGGAGAAACATCTTCGACTTCAGTCAGAAGAAAAATATCATTCACTTGATCGCCATCAATCATCTCCTCAGGACAACTGACTTGGTCTTCAGACCAACATGGATCACTTTGAATACAAAATCTTGGAACCTTGTCCTCAGCCATACGTTGATTCATCAACAAGGACATCTGAGCTCACAGGAACCTTCTGATACCGCCTTCAGGCGTTTACGCAGTCAATCTTCAGATTAGACAACACTATTGGAGCAGACATACCACGCTGCTAAGGACTTCAAGAATCATCTTGAACAAACAAATCTGTCAGGCACCTTCAAGGATCATCTTGTACTGATAACCATTCTGGAGATTTTATTCTGCTGGGTGTTCCAGGAATCTTCCTGGGCAAACCTTGCTGGGGACGCTATTGGGGAGCTCAAGAATCATCCTAAGCGAACAACTCGGGAAGCTGCGCTGAGGTCTTAAGAATCATCTTAAGCAAACGGCCCTGCTGAGGAATTCAAGAATCATCTTGAACTGAAGACTTCGCTGGGGATCTCAAAAATCATCTTGAGCGAGCGACTGTGGGGATCACACCGGGGTCTCGGGAATCATCTCAAGGAAGCGACCTTGTTGGGGAGAATATCAGGGATCGTTCTGAGCAACTGGTCTCTTGGTGGAACACCTGTAAGACAAGAATGATAGTAACCTAGATCATGCTTATGATGCATATGCTTCTGCACTATGCCCCACACGGTGGGAATGATATGCGTTTATGCTAAATGTTGTGCAATCATGCACAATGCTATGCAACATTAAATGCCATGCAGTGTTAAATGCTATGCAGTCATGCACAATGATGCGATCCCGTCAGCAAAATAAATGTCGAGGGGGAGGAAATCCTTCTGTCAAGGAGAAAGGAACTACTCAGGTAGAGGAATCATCCTGCCGAGGCGAACGTGGACACGCCAATATCAATCAGGCTCTGTCTGGGGAAATGATCTTCCATTGACTGCTGCAGGGAAAGCAACTTCAGTTGATCTGCTGCGGGGGACGAAGCTCTACGAGAACCCGAACCTGCTGAAGGAAAGCGGTGATAAACTGCGCGGCCGTCTCGGCTAACTCTTCTGGAGATGACCACTCTGTGGGGAAACGACTTCAGCTGCTCCACACTCCCCTGGGGAAGCAACTGAGTATGGTCTGATCAATTTCCCAGGACTCGGCTCTCTTGGGCATCTGCAAACTCGGCTGAGGAAGGAGAAGTCATTCTGCTTCGCTAGAGAGAGTACGACTCTGGGGAAATACAGCATCAGCTGTTCAACATCTGCTAGGGAAAACCCACTCATGGTCCCAACTGCTTCCAAGGATTCTGCTCTTCTGTGGACTCAGTCGGGGAGAGAACTCATTCTACTTCACTGGAGAGTACGACTCTGATGAGGAATTTTAATTTCGCCGGGGAAGAAAGAATCATCTGACTTCGGGGGAGAGTACAACTCTGCAGGGGAATATAACATCAGTTGTTCCACTGCTCTACTGGGGAAGAGGGAATCATCCATCTTCAAGAGAGAATACGGCTCTTGGTGGGGAATCTCAATTCCGCTGGAGACTTCAGTCTGGCACCATCAGTTACTGCATCCTTCGGCATACGAACAGCTTCCTACGAGACTTGCACTTGTGACCCGGTGCTGGGGGGGAGACACCTGCTTCGGTGACTTTACTGGGGAAACACGAGCTTCGGCCCTTGACTCAGCTGAGAAGATGCCGTTCCTTCAGGATGCATCTGCTTGGGGAAGAGAATCGATGCTCATGGCTTCGCCTTCAGACTCTGCGGAGGAGAGACTACTGAACTCTGCTGGAGAAAGAGGGCTCGCCCTGCTCCGGGGATGCGCACGGCGCCTCTTCTGGAAAGTGCTACACCTGCAACAACACCAACAAACAAACAAGATACCCTCCTCAAAGGGGCCTATCCAGGTTATTATCTCGTGACAATATTCAGTTAATTAATTGTTTCAACAATCAATGGGCCTAGGCCCGTAAGTTTATGTATGCGCATTTTATCAAAAAAAAACATCGGCGTTTTCATTTGCAAACAAAACAGATGAATGCTAAACAGGCAAGCAGAATTGCTGAATAATGTGCATTTTATTGATGATGAACCCCTGAACGGGCAAAAGTGTTTTACAACAGAGGCAAGCTCCTGGAATGAGGAAGCCGCACAAAAAAGGAAACATAAATATACATCAGTATATACAAATGTCGGCAATCGAGGCGTAGACGAACACCATGAGTTGATCCCTCTAAGACCCACTCGACTTCGATACTTCTCCGACGCTTCAGCTTTGGAAGAGATTGATTCAGATAAACGGCCCTCAGGTCTTCCGAACCACTAAACAATGAAAGTCCATATGCGGAACGCAGTCATTTGCTTATTCAAATCCCTAACTTTTGCGTGAACCGCCCTTTACGGGTTTTCAGTTCACCGGGATACCCTTTTTTGCCGAAGCCGCCCAGTGTAGGTTTTCGACTTCGCGGGTGTACATTTTTCAATATATCCCTAATTTTTGCCCGAACCTTTTATTCTGTTTTTGGTTCGCCGGGATGCCCCTTTTTTGCCTGGACTCTTTCTTTTTTGTCCAGCGGGTCTCTTTCAAGCAAAGTATTTTTTAACTGCGTCCGCGTTCACCGGGGATGCAAAATCTTCACCATCCATCGTGGATAACAACAAAGCTCCTCCTGAGAAGACCTTGATGACAACATACGGCCCTTCGTAATTCGGAGTCCATTTGCCCCGGTGATCGGAGTGTGGCGGAAGAATTTTCTTCAGGACGAGATCACCCGTCTGAAAGCTTCTAGGACGCACCTTCTTATCGTAAGCTTTCTTCATTCGGCTTTGGTACAGACGACCAAATGCAATCGATGCTAACCTCTTCTCGTCCATCAGGCTGAGTTGGTTCAAACGATTCGTAATCCATTCTGCCTCGTCGAGTTTCACATCAACCAAAACTCGCAAAGAGGGAATCTCCACTTCTAACGGTAGGACAGCTTCCATACCATACACCAAGGAGAAAGGAGTTGCCCCGGTCGACGTACGCACCGTCGTACGATAACCGTGCAAGGCAAACGACAGCATCTCGTGCCAATCTTTATACATCACAACCATCTTCTGAACAATCTTCTTGATGTTCTTGTTGGCCGCTTCAACATCGCCATTCATCTTCGGCCGGTACGGAGATGAGTTGTGGTGTTCAATCTTAAAGCTCTGGCACAGCTCCTTCATCATCTTGTTATTCAAATTCGAACCATTATCAGTAATGATCCGCTCGGGAATTCCATAGCGACAGATGATGTCCCTCTTTATGAATTTGGCTACCACCTGCTTGGTCACATTAGCGTACGAGGCTGCCTCCACCCATTTGGTGAAGTAGTCGATAGCTACCAGAATGAAACGATGACCATTGGATGCGGTGGGCTCGATCTTGCCTATCATGTCGATGCCCCACATGGAGAACGGCCAAGGGGAGGACATGACATTCAATGGGCACGGCGGCACATGAACTTTATCAGCATAAATCTGGCATTTGTGACATTTCCTCGCGAATCCGAAGCAATCCGACTCCATAGTCAGCCAGTAATACCCTGCTCTCAGGATCTTTCTTGTCATGGCATGCCCGCCGGCGTGCGTACCAAATGCGCCTTCATGGACTTCTTCCATGAGCATACTCGCCTCCTTCTCATCTACACATCTGAGCAGCACGAGATCGTGGTTTCTCTTATACAACACTCCATCAGGATTGAGATAAAAGTTTCCGGATAGCCTCCTTAGGGTCTTCTTATCCTGGGTTGACGCACCCGCCGGATACTCCTTGGTCATAAGGAAGGTCTGGATGTCGTGGAACCATGGTTTGTCGTCGGCGGCATCCCCGATTGCAAAGACAAATGCTGGTCTGTCAAGACGCGAAAGGACAATGCTTGGAGCCTCATTCCAAAGATTGACCTTATACATTGAAGCCAGCATGGCCAAGGCATCAGCCATTTGATTTTCAGCCCTGGGTACATGATGGAGTTCCACTCGATCGAAGAACGGGAGCAGCCTCCTGGCATAATTCATGTACGGCACTAAATTCGCTTGACGAGTTTCCCACTCCCCTTTAATCTGATTGATTACAAGCGCTGAGTCACCATATATGTCTAGATTCTTGATTCTCAAATCAATTGCCTCTTCTAGACCCATAATACATGCTTCGTACTCGGCTTCATTGTTGGTAACTGGAAACGTCAGCCTCGCAGTAAAAGGGATGTGGGATCCGTGAGGAGTCGTGATGATAGCCCCGATACCGCTTCCATAGGAATTAACCGCTCCGTCGAATATCAACTTCCACTGAGACTTCCTATCTGGCCCCTCATCGGGCAATGGCTCATCGCAATCCTTCGCTTTGAGAAACATAATGTCCTCGTCAGGGAACTCGAACTTCATCGGCTGATAGTCTTCGATTGGCTGTTCGGCAAGGTAATCAGACAATACGCTTCCCTTAATGGCTTTCTGAGAGACGTACTGAATGTCATATTCTGTTAACACCATCTGCCATCTGGCAATCCTGCCCGAAAGAGCCTGCTTCTCGAAGACGTACTTGATCGGATCCATCTTCGAAATCAGCATAGTGGTGTGGTTGAGCATATACTGTCGTAGACGTTTGGCAGCCCAAGCTAATGCACAACACGTCTTCTCCAGCATCGAGTATCGAGATTCACACTCAGTGAACTTTTTACTCAAATAGTAAATGGCATGCTCTTTTCTGCCCGTCTCGTCGTGCTGACCGAGAACACACCCCATACTATTATCCAGAACCGTCAGGTACATGATTAATGGCCGTCCAGCCACTGGGGGTATCAAGATTGGAGGTTCTTGAAGATACTGCTTTATCTTATCGAATGCCTTCTGGCAATCCTCATTCCAAGTAATCGCCTGATCTTTCTTTAAGAGCTTGAACATCGGTTCACAAGTGGCCGTGAGCTGAGAGATAAACCTTGCAATGTAGTTTATTCGGCCCAGGAAACCACGAACTTCTTTTTCTGTTTTCGGCGCTGGCATTTCTTGGATAGCCTTTATTTTTGCAGGATCAACTTCAATACCTCGTTCACTAACGATAAACCCCAATAACTTTCCGGACCGCACTCCGAAAGTGCACTTGTTAGGATTCAGCCTCAGCCTGAACTTCCTAAGCCTCTGAAAGAGTTTCAACAAGTTGACCAGATGCTCTTCCTCCGTTTGGGACTTTGCAATCATGTCATCAACATAGACCTCAATCTCATGATGAATCATATCATGAAACAAAGTTACCATTGCTCGCTGGTAAGTGGCCCCTGCGCTCTTCAGACCGAAGGGCATTACCTTATAGCAGAATGTGCCCCAGGGGGTGATGAACGTCGTTTTCTCCATGTCCTCCGGTGCCATCTTAATCTGATTGTAACCGGAGAAGCCATCCATGAACGAAAACACGGAAAACTGGGCTGTATTGTCGACCAACACATCGATATGAGGCAACGGGAAATCATCCTTAGGGCTCGCCCTGTTCAAATCCCGATAATCGACGCACATGCGTACCTTACCGTCTTTCTTCGGTACAGGCACTATGTTGGCGACCCACGGAGGGTAAGTGGTAACGGCTAGAAATCCTGCGTCCAACTGCTTCTGGACCTCTTCTTTGATTTTTACAGCCATGTCTGGTCTCGTCCTCCTGAGCTTCTGCTTGACTGGAGGGCAATCTTCTCGCAACGGCAAGCGATGAACCACGATATCAGTGTCAAGTCCGGGCATATCCTCATATGACCAAGCAAAGACGTCACTATACTCTCGAAGCATCTCGACCAGTCTATGCTTGACATCATTCTGCAGCGCACCCCCAACTCTGACATTTCTGACGAGCTCCTCAGAACCCAGATTTATGATCTCAATATCCTCCTCGTGAGGCAGAATAACCTTCTCCTCTTGTCTCAACAAGCGGGCCAATTCTTCCGGAAGGTCTTCGTCCTCATCAATCTCATCCTTGGCTTGATAGATCGGGCAATCAAAGTCGTAGTGAGCCGTAGAGGGTCCAGAGTCGATGTCATCTGTTACGTGGATCCTGCAATAACAAGGGTTAAGTTTAAAGCAGGAATATGCAGGTTAGCACGAACCTCGTTGCCATTTTGCTGTTTTTCGAAATAAACATAAAATAAGAATAACAGGGAACACAACATTTGATTACGAAGAAAACGCCTTTTATTTATTAACAAAATGCATACACATAATCCAACAAGGCCCTGACAGTAAAACCACTATGCCCCGGGCAGGACACAGGGATGTACAAAGATTGTAAAAAGCAAATCATTACTCTTCACTTGTCAGCTTGATAATCTCCTTGATGGTCCAATTGTGGAGGCGCTCGCCTGGCTTGCTCGGTTGAATCCAGGCGTCAAGATCGCAATCACTGTCTCCGCTGTCCTCCGACGCAGCGTTGATGCTCTCGAAAATTACTCCCCCCTTGGTGAATAGGATCGGCCCTTTCCCACGAGACGAGCTTCCAGAAGAAGATGAAGCTTCAGCTCCTGGGGAATATCCCAATCCAAACTTATCCTGTTTGATTGGTATATCCAAGACATGCCCCCAGCCTGGGGTGGAGCCGGCTTCGACAACGGCCCGAGCTTCCTTAAACGAGGAGAGGTTCAACTCTTGCTTCTCTGCGACGACAGGAGCCACCTCCTTCACCCTGACGGTTTCAAATGCCTGGCAAAGAGTCTCATGGATCTCACCATCCATTTCAACGTATTTAAAGGACGACAGGTGGCTTACCATGATGTCCTCTTCACCGCAGACTGTCACTATGCTGCCCCCAACAGCATATTTAAGCTTCTGATGCAGCGTGGACGTCACGGCACCAGCAGAATGGATCCATGGCCGTCCTAAGAGGCAACTATAGGCGGGCATGATATCCATGATATAGAAAACCGCATTGAACGTCTCCGGACCAACTTGAATTGGCAAGGTCAACTCTCCGAAGACGTGGCGTTTGGTTCCGTCAAAGGCTTTCACGACCAGATCACTGGGCGTGCACAGTAGTCCACGGGTATCCAACTTCATCAGTGCCTTTTTCGGAAGCACATTAAGCGAGGAACCCGTATCTACCAGGGCATGTGACATAATCGTGCCTCTGCACTCTATCGAGACGTGCAGGGCGCTGTTGTGATCTCTTCCCTTAGGAGTCAGCTCCAGATCTGTAAATCCCAGCCCATTACCAGCATTAACATGGGCCACTACTTCCTCGAGTTGATTTACTGATATCTCCTGCGGCACGTATGCAGCATTCAATACCTTCAATAATGCATTGCGGTGCGCCTCAAAGCACAGCAACAAGTTAAGAATTGAGATCTTTGACGGAGTCTGATGAAGATGATCTACAATTTTGTAGTCACTCTTCTTGATTAGTCGCATGAACTCTTCAGCGTCTTTAACCAACAAGTCTTTCTCTGCCCCTGCAGGGACCTCTTCAACAGCTTTACCTTTACCCTTATCCACAGCGTCAGCTCGGACCACTTTCTCTGCTGCAACCTCTGCTGGCGCGAACACCCTTCCGCTTCTAGTGATACCACTGACCTCAGTAAGATTCTGCATAGTTGACCCGAACGGCTCAAGCTCTATCTTTTGACCATTACAATAAACCTCGGCGCCATAATGCCATGGAATGGCATTGGTACTCTCGAATGGGATTGGTCCGGCCCTGGTGATGGTGATAGTAGGCGGACGGGGCGCAGAGATAGTAATAGGGTGACGAGGAATAGTAATGGTGGCAACTTCATCTGCCTGCTTCAGCATGACTTCCCCTGATGCACTCTCGACGCTCCGGCTGAACTGTAGAATACCCTCGGACATCAGACTCTGGATACTTTCGATCAGCTGCTCACATCCGTCAGGAAGCGTAGCACAAGCCATACATAATTCTCCACATCCAGGAAAGAAACCCCTCTTTAGCAGCTTAGCCTTGACAAAACTCAACGGCGTTTTCAAATCCCTGACATCAGTCAGCAAGTCTGAACTCTCCTCAGTGATAACAGCATTCACTCCGCCCCCCTTATGATGAGGCATTGGATTTTTGGTGACGTTGGGCACGTTGTCAGAAAAGTTGATAACCTTGGCGTCCACCAAGTCCTGGACTTTGTGCTTAAAAGCTTTACAATTCTCAATCGTATGGCCAGGTGCCCCAGTATGGAATTCACAAGTAGCGCTGGCATCATACCCCGGTGGTGGTGCCCCTGTTAAGGGAGCCAACTTCCTCTTTTGAACTAGTTGGAGCTGAAGCAACGTTTGCAGAAGCTGTGCATATGACATAGGTGGAGTATCAAAATGACGGCTTGCCAGAGGAGCCCGATTCTGATATCTTTTATACCCCTGATTATTCTGCTGCTGAGGCTGCTGCTGCTGCGGCTGCGGAGCAGCTGGGATATTTATGCTAGCGATCTGAGACTGAGGACCCTTTCCCTTTCTCCTAGCATTAGTGACAGCACTGGCGTCTCCCTCTCGACGCTTGCCAGTATAGGGTTTCTTGCTACCTCCTCCAGCTGAGGATGATTCACCCTGAATTTTTCCGATCTTTATACCGTTCTCAACATGCTCGCCCAAAGTGATAAGAGCCGAGAATGTTCCAGACATGCCACTGACCAGCTTTTCATAATAGATTCCGGGAAGGGTAGTCACGAACATTTGTACCAGCTCACGCTCAACCATCGGCGGTTGAACCCGAGCAGCCAATTCACGCCACCGCTGGGCGTACTCTTTGAAGCTTTCATTGTTCCGCTGTGAGAGATTCTGAAGCTGAACTCGGTTGGGAGCCAAGTCGCTATTATATTGATAGTGGAGAACAAATGCTTCTGCCAGATCTTTCCAGGTGCGCACAGCAACGGGCTCTAGGCCCATATACCATTCGAGCGATGGGCCAGAAAGACTATCCTGAAAGAAGTGCATCAGCAACTTCTCATCGTCAGAATAGGCGGACATCTTTCTATAATAAGATCGGAGGTGGACCCGGGGGCAAGTAGTGCCCTTATACTTCTCAAAGGTGGGCACCTTGAACTTGTGGGGTACTTTAAAGTCAGCAATCAATCCGAGGTTGGACATATCAACGCCCAATGTGTTCTGATTTTCTATGCTTCTCATCTTGTCTTCCAGCGCCTTGAACCTGAGTCGAGCTTCAGCATTCAACTCTGCCTCTACACCTCTCTGAGAGAATATGTCATCCTGATGGTCCTCCAGCCACGGTTGAGGCACCACCAGATTTCCTGCACCAGCATTGCCGTTGACCGGCCCTATGTTAACATTGGCCCCCAAACTACCATTTACGGCGCCAGCCGCGTTGAGTCCGAGATTAGTCATCAGATTGCCGTTAGCACTGCCGTTGCCCCCGGCAGCAGGGACAACGTTCTGTGGAGTATCCCCTTGAGGAGGAGTAGGCACGGCCCCTCCGTGAAGTATGCCATTACTGTCAACCCTGGAGATCAGAGGTTGAACCAGAGTACGAAGCTGGTCTTGACCATTCGCAACCACCTGCATCAGCTCCATAAAACGATCCATCCGTTCACGGAGTTCTTGGACATCTGACTGCACCTGGTCCATGATTCTTGTCTGATTAGCGCGAGTTGAGTAGCGGTGGATGAGTCTTTGATCAATCCTGGAGATCGAAAGCAGCTCGGAACCTGAGAAACCTGAAAACAATAAAGGTTAGGAAAAGCAATAAGATATACACCATGCAAGTATGCTTCATGCAGATGCATGCGTGTGTCTGTGCGCGTGGGAGGTTTTCCCCCGATCCTAGTGCCTTAGTGACGGTGCTGATAATAACAAGAGGAAGAAGAAATCCGAGCCCAATCATGGAAACACCAATCTCATATATAGATGGAAAGGCCTGTCGAGGCAATACACAGTATCAGCGAGTACAAATCAACAGCATGACCTCAGCCAACAAGTCTGGTGATGGTCAGCATACATCAAAGATCAAAAACAACGGGGGTATAACTAGTCAAGTACGGCCACGGGCGCGATACTCTGCTAATAACTCCTTTGTCTCTGAATGATCTGGCGAAGTGAGCAACCCCTCGACGAGTAGTTCCCTCTGCCTGATAGTATGCTGAAGCCCCTGAACTGAACTCTCCCAAGCGCCTTCGCCGAAGTAATCCTCCAGCTTCCGCTTCTTAGACTCAAACATCAGCTTATGCTCCTTCAGGCTAGCAATGGCTTTGTTGAGACGGGCTTCAGCGGAGTACCTGCGGGCGGTCTCTTCATCAAACCTCCGCTCACTGTCTTTCACTTCGGTCTCTAGCTTAGAAATCCGCAGCATCAGCTTGTCTTCTCGCTCCTTCCTGGTAGCCATGGAGGTCTTCCAATGCTGGTTGAACTTAGATATTCTCCGGTATGCTTCCTCCAAATGCTGCTTCTTCGTAGCTAGCACATCATTAGCAGCTCTGAAGTCTTGACCTAAGCGTTCCCGATCAGCAATCTGCTTTGCCAAGTCTGCACTCAGCTGGCTCACCGACTATGTTTGCTTTTTGAGAGCATGCACGGCTTCGTTCCTCTCACTTCGAAGCTGAACTAACTCCTTCTCTAATTCTGCATTTGCCCTCTTCAGCTCATCACGCTCAGCTAATACCTGGTTGTGCTGATGAATGGGCACAGTGGTAGGCTCTTCGACTGGTGGAGGACTCTCTGGTCTAACATGAGGGAATGGCATCCCTATAGTGCTGGCTCTGGCTCTAATCCAATCTGAATAAGGAGGGTAAGCTTGGTTGTCGCTCTTCCCCAACAAAGGCTTTCCTCTCGTGCTGATGTTGTTCCACGCACACTGAAGCTTGGACAAAAAATCCCCCTCTAGAATACCCGTGAGGTACAGAGATTCCCGTACCTCTTCTTCCTTCGGTGGAGTCCTCAAAGCATATGCAAACTGACGAACTAGCAATGATGGGTTGTAGTTGATGCAACCCTTCCTACCTATCAGAGGTACGTTAGGAAACCCATTACAACTGAAGATCATCTCGGTGCCTAACCTGCCTCTGTCAACGAACCAAACAATGTCTTCTGCCGACAAGCTCATCAGACGCTCAGGCCACTCAGTCATGGCTGCAGACAAGACAGAAGAACCCTTCTTGGGTAAATAACTATCAAACCACTTGTACAACAACGGTACGCAGCATGAAACATTCTTTCCTCTCCGGTTCTCATTCTTGTAATGCACCGAATGGTAAATGTCTTCGATCAGAGTAGGGACTGGATTCCCTGAGGCGAAGATATGGAATGCATCAAAGTCTACGAAATCAGGCATGCTGGGAAATAGGATGATGCCATATATGCATAAAGCAAGGATGGCGCTGAAGGCGTCCCAACATTTGTCCTTAGCACACTGCTGAGCCTTAGCTATCAGAAACTGCAGAGAGAACCCTGGGACCTTGTTCCAACTCGTCACCACTAACTCAGAAGCGCTCAAATGGAGTGAGGAAGCCAAGCTAACCAGATCAGGCTCAGCATCCATGTGGACAAAAGGCATCTGCCTTTTGATAGGCACACCCAGCATATCAGCATACTCCTCCAATGTCGGCGCGAGAACGAAGTCATGAAAAGTGAAACACCTCAGAGGAGGGTCATAGAACTGCAGAAGAGCATGTAACCCATTCGACTCGGACATAGAAGGTTTGTAAACCAGGCTAAGCAACCTACCATAAGACTTCCTGAACCTATCCTTCACAGAATCCCCTGCCAGGGCTATCAAACCAGTCAGCTTCGACACATCGGGGGTCGGGAACTTGTACGCAACAGTCTTCCTGAGGGAGGCCATAATAACAGTAGGAGGCGGGAAATCCTGGATCGGGGAAACGGTACCTGCAACACAGACACACGTTAATGGAATGCAGATGAATGCGTAAACTAATGCAAAATGCAGGTATGCAATAATATATCCAGGTGGCTGCTGTGGAGATTCGGTATCAACAGTCGCTGATGAGAAGGAAACCCCGGTGTAAACCACTGATCTGATCTGCTGAGAATAACCATCTGATAGGATCGAGATCAAAATTCTGTTCTGACAAGAGTAAGTGACTGATAATAAGGACCCCGGGTGCAAGATCAAGGAACACCTGTTGAAGTCTTCAGACCCCAAATCAAAAATCTGCCCTATCAAGAACAAACACACAGCTGCTGATGAGATCTTCAGACCTCACTCAAAATCTGCTCTATCAAGAACAAATAACATCTGCCGATGAGGTCTTCAGACCTTACTCAAAATCTGCTCCATCCAGAACAAACCACTGATGATAACATACTGATCAAAGCCTGCTCTATCAAGAACAGACAAACACCCGGCGACAAGATCCTCTGATCAAAAACCTCTTGCTCTATCAAGAACATGTCTGCAACTGAGAACCCAACATAACTGATTTACTGTCAAGAAAACCAGGTAGTCTGAAGGTCTAAGTTTCCTGCAATAAACCCAGTCCCACTCACAGGTATGAACCTAGACTGACTCAAGGTACGGCATCCTATGCGTTCATCAGCGTCACAGACTTTCAAAACTGATGATACGATTCCCAGAAGGAGTGGCATCATCAAGTCCTGAAGTGGCCTCACTTAGCTGAATCACAAATGATCGGTCCCCAGAGTCGACAATCCACCAAACCAGCAACCGTCTCAACCCAAAGGGTTGAAAGTGAAGCCAACCGGATGAACCTCGTCTGAGCGTGGATTTCATGAGACACTAGTGCCTGCAAAGCAAGCACGCGCCCACTAATTTCCACTCTAAGTCTATGGTGCACTCAAGCCTGGGTCTGGCTTCTCACTCAATCAGAACTCCCATCCCACAACAGCACAAATAATCATATTATACTGGAAATAAAATGCGGGAAATAAAGTGCGAGAAGTAAAAATGCGGTAAATAAACGCAACCCAACAAGCAAACATACAAACGATAGGATTGACTCTCTTAAGGGACGTTGGATCCCAAATGCATAGGGATTGAAGTCCCCAGCAGAGTCGCCAGCTGTCGCTTGCGCGAAAATAAGGTGCCGGCATGACAGAAGAGTCGCCACCTTTCGTTATTTATCCCTCAGGGCGGGAAAGGAAACGATCGGAAAAACCTGACGAATAAGGGTAAGACAAGGTCGTCGCAACCATTGTCTGGGTTCGGGAGTCGGTTACGCAAGGGGAAGGTATTAGCACCCCTCACGTCCGTCGTACTCGACGGGATCCTCGCTTGTTTGTTTACTTGGACGGGTTGGTTATAATCTATCTACCTATCAAGGCTGGCTAAAAAAGAAAAGAAAAATGACTCGGCAAAGCGTCGCGCTTTATGCCTACGTATTCCCGTCTGGAACGAGAAATCAGAGTCAACGTAGTTCGGCTAACTACGGGGTTACGGGGGAAAGGTTGGAAGGTTGCTCGCTAGGACGTCGCATCCTATGCCTACGTACTTTCATCTGGTATGAAAGATCAGAGCAAACGTAGTTCGGGAAACTACGGGTTATCTCCTAAAAGAAGTGTTTTTTATTATGTTTGCGATTTCAACCGCACTAGAGACTATGACCTGAGAGTGAATGCGTCGCATGTCACCCAAAGGGTACCATACTAAACATCCAGACTGTGGAAAAGAAACTCTCCCACAACCCTTGCTCAGATAGCTTAAGGCTCGTAACGTACGAAAGAAATCATTCATGATTACTGTATCTTAAACTGTTTTGAGATGAGAATAGAACAGGCCCAACTAGGAGGGAGACTATCAAGTCCTACTGTTGTCATGCCATGGATTCATCCTATGGTTGAGATTTGAACAGGGAACTCCTAGATGTTGTCATGCATAGGTTTCAACCTAAAAGTCTATCATCAAATCCTCATCAGAGGAAATGAGAGTCCTAAGGGATCATATCAATGATACACCAAAACAGACAAAAGCATCAACTTTAACAGTAAAATGCATGCAATGCAAGTGAGGGAGGAAATGTGTGTGGGGCTTCAGCCTCCACAAGCTCGTCTCGACCTCAAGCCAGTCATGAAATAACAGTAATCATACTGAAATAAACAACATGCTATCCAGCAAAAACAGTAAACTGCAGTCATACAGATGAAAGAAATAAAATACCATCAGGCAAAATAAACACATGGGCAAGGGAGCTGGGCTCTACCGAATACCCGCAAGCAAAGCCAAGCAATAACAATACAATCAGATGCACTCGTGCTCTTAGACTGAACTTATTCTAAATGTGCTTAGTCTAATGCAGCAGACAAATCAGACAAAACACACAATACATCCAAGAAAACAGAAGAAAGCCTCAGCTCCTCCAGCAGCAACCCAGTCTTCAGACTTCAGAGATCACTTGCTTTCCAGGTATCAACCCTACAACATGAGTATCAACTCATCTTCTCCCTTGAGCTTCAGCTCCTTTGATCAGCTCTACCTTCAGGCTTCACTATCTTCAGGGATCTTCAGGCATCCACTTGGTCTTCACAGAGTCTTCAGACTTCAATAATCTTCAAGGAATCATCCTCATCAAGGCCTCAGCTTCCATCTTCAATGGCTCTAATGCTCCAGCAAACAAGATTCAATCAACAAGATGAGGTGAGGATGTTGCAGTGCTCACTGACTTCCAAAGGATGCCATTGAGAACTTAACATCAAAGGAGAGACTCTCTCAAAGTTCTACCTTATAGGGCAAGGTCACTAATCCCTCCAAAGGAGAGAGGTGAATACCCTTAAGGGACTCTATGTCACAGAGAAGAAAGGAAGTGAACAAGACACTCCTTGTTTATTGAACAAAGTATTCTATCTAGGGCTCTGCCTATGCACCTATAAACCTATAAACAAAACAACAAAAGCTATGCTAAACTCCTCTGCAAGGTCTTCAAAGCTTCCATGATGATCCACAAGGTCTTCAACTCAATCTTCAAAGCTCACACACTCAAAAGAGAAGAAAAACAAACACAACAATACAACTTATGCCTTTAAGCAACACACATACTATCCATACATTCAAAAATCAATGAAAAATACTAAAATACCATACAAATTCCTAATAAAATTCTAGGGGATTCTATACATACTTACCCTTAACCCATATATTCCCCATACACTAATTTGGCCTATAAACCCCAAAACAATTTTGTTCAAGTCTACCTATACAACTTAAAACCCTAATTAGAGCACCTAAATGTCTAACAATCAAACTACATCAAATTTTAATCTAACAATCAAGAGATAAATCCTACATGAAACTAGGGTTCAATATCTAATTATACAAAAAAGAATGAATTAAAAAGACTAAAGGAAGGTCCTAAAACAAATCTTGCAAGATAAGGTATCAACCAAAAGAAAATAATTGTCTTACTTAAAAGAAAATACCACCATAAATTCTACATTAAAAATAAAATTTCATTTTTATTTTTATATTTTTCTACACAAAATTATCTAAACATAGAAAAAAGAATGACCAAAAAAGAGCCATTTATCAATTTTTTATGAATTTATTAAGATTGCAAAAATATTAAGAATTAAAAAGAAATCAAAATAATATAAAAGGGAGGGGGGTGGAAATAGAAGGGTCAGATAGTTGTTTCAAATGGGCCAGCGCGCGTGGGGGGTGTGAATAGAACAGATAGGCCCAGAGACTTTCATTAAACCAAACGCAGCGTTTGGCTGGCTCGCTTCCCTCCGTTTCTGCGTTTAAACCACAACCGTCCGATGGCGCCTTCAGTCAACGTTTACCAGCTTGATCCAACGGCATCCATGCGTCTTCTTCATTAAGACTGAAAACTAGGGTTTTACAACTCCATGGAAGCCATGCATGCACCTGCTTCGAGCTCTCTGTTCTCTCTCCACAAGCCACCATTCAACATGATGTCAACACCAAAATTACTCAGAATTCCTCCCTCTACAAGACTACAGCCATAGTATGCTTTGAAACTCAATGCATCCCTCAACCCGATCGTGACAAGTTCTTGATTCACTCAAAATACACTGCAACTCATCATCATAATCCTTGCTCCAATCTATACTGATCTATCCTACACGTTATGGTGATCATCCTGAGCCACAAAACTAAGTTCCTCATGCACTAGCCTATGAGTTTCGATTCTAAACAGTTCTAACACCCTGCTATGAACCATCACCAATTGGCACGAAACTAACCAGAAATGCTCCTCTATCATTCTACATCATGCCTATACTAACAACCTAATGTAAAACTACCTGAATCAAGCTAAAGAAAGTAAATTGCACCTGAAGCAAAATCTTGGAGATGATGATGAAGCTCGTGGATCTAATGCTTGGGATGCTTGGATCTTGATCTCTTACTACTATACTCACTTCTGTTTGCAAAACCTTGATGAATCCTGCCTTGAATCTTGAGATTCACTTGAAGTTGCAATTTATGTCTTGATGAAGGAAGTGCACGAATCTGAACCAATTGCAATCCAAACTTGGCTGAATTCTAATCCATGATGATGGTTGAATATGATGAAATCAGTATTGGTGATGATTAGATGAAGGTTTTGTGGAATTGGAATCAAAATGCAATGAGAAAGAATGAGAGAATTTGTGAGGTATTTGCCAAAAAATGAAAATCCAACCCTTGCTCAATGCTCATTTCATGGTTATATAGCACTCAATGGAAGTTTCCAGCACCATCTTACACTTTCACTTGCATTCCAAGCTTGATCCAACTTGGTTATGTTTCTTTAATCATAAGTAACCTTAAATAACTTTTATTTTTTTTCACTAAACTCAAAAATGTGCTTGAACCATTGTCTTTAGAATGGTTTTTCCAATCAAAATGATATATTGGATGACTCCATTTGGATTCCTAAATCTTCCAAACCAATTTCCAATTCCAACTTTTCAAACTTATATGCCATTTTTAGTTCATTTTTGACCAATCATGCAACTTCATGCTATGAGCTTTTCCAACAATTCATGACCTTTTTTATAGACTTAAAATCACATTTTGAACAACTTTCATGTTTTGAGTTTTTCCATTTGAGGCTTGGAAGTAGGAGTTTTAGGCATTGGCTAAAATGACCTATAACTGACAAATGACCAAAATACCCCTGTCTTGTTCAAACCATAAGTTGAGTTCCACAAATCCTATAAAGGACTTCTACCACTAAAATTAAAGCTAAGAACAAGCTCTACAACATTCATGTTGACCAAGAGATCATTGGAATCATCCTACTAGGGCAAAAGTTGTCTGCAAGTTGAGTAACTTTCAAGGACCCAGATTCACACACCTCTGCTGACCTGTAATTTGTCAAAACCATAACTTGAGCTCTGTAACTCCTATCAAGGACTTCCACCACTCAAATTAAAGCTAAGAACAAGCTCTACAACATTCATGTTGTGGGGAAGATGAGATATCAATCACATCTTGAGCTAAAACTGCCTGGAAGATAGGGATCAAATTAGGGTTTTTCCACTGACAATCCTTGGAGACCCTGACTTGAAACTTCTCAAACTCCTCAATCATGATGAGTTGGTCTAGGAACCATCTTTATAACATCTCTATGCATCATTCCATGATCTCATGGCCCTTGGATTAGGTCTCAACCTTCTCCAAATTTTCAGTTATCCTAGGGTTGACCCAGTCAAAACCCTAATTCTACCATTCATGGTTGAATCCTCTGAACTCTTGCATAATGACCTCTCTGGGCTTCATGATGGCTATCAAGACATCTCATACACTTTCTCAAAACATCAAATTCATTCTCAAAGTCTCAGAATCATCTGAGGAGCACCCACAACTCTCAAGCTGTGAAGCACACAACCCTGGTTTCAATCCAATCCTCTGAGGATCTCTTGAACTGTCTGATGAAGGTATCAACTTTCAATCACCCAATGAATAAATAATTGTTGGTCAAATTTTGGGGTGCAACAGAGTGGAATCAGAGTAATCGTAGTTCCCCTCAAAAGGGAGGTTAGAGACTTCTTGACTGTGGTTAAGGTCTCAAGGGGAATAAACGCATCTTAAGGACACGCTTACGTGGAGTGTAGAAACTCCAAATCTCTACGTTGAATTGTTAAGTTGTAATTAGGGTTAAATTAGGGATTCCACGGCGGGAAACCCTAAAATGAGCGCGGCGGCTCTTTGACCTAATGCTAGGGGTAAAATTGTAATTTTGCCTGCGGCGAGGCATTTGTGAAAATTAGGGTTTGTGAGGTTGTAAGGGTTTGAAGTTGAGGACTATTGACACGGCGGTCAAACGGCTAGACCTAATTCCTTCGGAGGAGTGAGATTATTGGTAAAGACGCGATAAACATACAATGGCAGAACATAAAGTGCGGAAAGATAAATGCGACAATTGTCTCGCAAAATTACATCCCATAAGCAGTTACAATTATAATAGCTAAATATAAAACCGAAAATAAGTTTCAAATTGAACATAATAGCTGCAAGAAACAAAACAGACAAAAATGTCAGTATGTGGGGTTAGACGAAAACGAAATCAAAATTGAACGAGAAACAAGCCGTATGAATTTTGGAGGACTTTTATGGTCTTTTTAACCAAGGATTTAAATTTGTGAAAAGAGAGATTAATTTTAATTAAAAGAGTTTTGAGTTTTAAAAAAAATTTATTAATAAAAAAGTGAAAGTTTGGTTAATTATTCTAAAAAAGAGTTTTAGTGATAATATTTTGAAAAAAAGATTTAATCATTAAAAAAAATAATTGGTTTAATTTAAAAAATCTTAATGTTAGTTAAAAACACGTTTTACTTTAAAGTTATAAAAAAAAAGTTTTATTATTTGAAAAAACATTTGATTATTTTATTTAAAAAGAGTTTTAATTAATTTGAAAAAGGTTTTTGGTTATAAAAAAGAAAGGGCCTTCTTGATTTTTTTTTAAAAAGATAAACAAAATAAAATAACAAATGGAAAAACAATAAATAATAAAAAAAGAGGGTTGGGCCGGTCATCACTCTTCTTCTCTCTGCTCTCTGAGTTTGGGTGTGTTCCTCTCCTTCTTGTTTGCCTCTCACGGATGTTATCTTCTTCTTCTTTTGCATGGCCGCCGATTTGTCTTCTTCATCTCTTTTTCCTGAAAAACATGAAAAGCAACACAAAAATTGTAATTATATTTTTTGATCCTTACGGAATGATGATGGCCGATGATGCTTTGTCCTGAGGCTAGAGGATTTTTTTACGGGGTTTGCTTGGATTTTACGAAAAAGTTTCCTTTTTCTTGTTATGATTTTCGTCCCCTTTATACTTGATTTTTAAATCTTTTTTAATCTCAGATTTAATTTGAATATCTCAATCTTTTTCAATCTCTGATTTGATTTGAATGAATTTTTATGATGATTTCAGATTTGATTCAATGATGGTGATGCTGATTTTCTTATGATGATATGATCTGATTGATTTGATTTAACTCTATCTGGAATTCATTGGGATTGGATTAGATTAAAAAAGTGTTGAGATTTAAATTTAAAAAGTTAGCAAAGAAGATAAGAGTTTCAAGTTAAATAAAAATTAGAGTTTTAAGTTTAAAAAAAATGAGTTAGAATTTTAAAATAAAAAAATATGTGAATGTTGATTTTAAAAAATGTTAGAATTATTTTAAAAACTGTTAGAATTTAATTTTAAAAGGAATTTAGATCTTAATTTTAAAAAAGAAAATAAAATGGCATTAGAATTTAATTTTAAAAGGAATTTAGAATTTTAATTTGAAAAAGGATGGTGTCAAAAAAGATTTAGATTTAATTTTTTAAAAAAAAGATAGATTTAATTTATAAAAAAAAAGGTTAGATTTAATTTTTAAAATAGTTAGAAAAAAAGATTTAATTTTAAAAAGAAGTTAGAGAAAAAAAGATTTAATTTTAAAAAGAAGTTAGAGAAAAAAAAGATTTAATTTTTTTAAAAAAGTTAGAAAAAAAAGATTTAACTTTATAAAAGTTAGAAAAAAGATTTAACTTTAAAAAGGAGTTAGAAAAAAATATTTAACTTTAAAAAAGTTAGAAAAAAAGATTTAGCTTTAAAAAAGTTAGAAAAAAATATTTAGCTTTAAAAAAGATAGAAAAAGATTTAGCTTTAAAAAAGATAGAAAAAGATTTAACTTTAAAGAGGAGTTAGAAAAAAAGTTAGAAAAAAGATTTAATTTTAAAAAGAAGTTAGATTTTTATTTTAAAAAAGGTATTAGAATTTGATTAAAAAATGTGTTAGAAATTAATTTAAAAAAGGTTATAAAAAAATTTACTCTTAAAGAAAAGAAAAAAAAATTAAATTTTAATCTAAATCCTAAAAGTTAGTAAGAAGAGCTTAAAATGATTTAAATAAATAAACTAAATAGAAGAAAAAAAGTTAATAAAAAACATTAGTAAAGTTATAAAAAAAATTTAATTAAATTATTATTAGTTAAAAAAACAAGATTTAAAAAAAAGGTTAATTTATTAAGTTAATCAGAATTTAAAATAAAAATAAAAAAGAAAGGGTAAAATTTGGGGTATTACAGTTGCCCCTATTTAAATATCTACACCGGATGATTTGAGTGGCGGAGACTCGAGGAATCATGGTGGAGGGATTTAAATATAGATAACCGAAAATTTTGCCCTTATATGTGGCGATATGCAATGCTATAGACAAAACAAGACTAATGCAGGCAGCGCCATGAACATGATATGATGCGTATGCTGGAATGATGAATGCGAAAATGCTGACGAATACGACGACACAGGGACAGATGCTACGAGAAGAACACACCGGGGAAAACGACGCGCTGGGACACAGTACAACACTGGGGAATTCTAAAAATGATGGTCAACTGGTGCGAACACGACCAATTGTCTTTTTTAGAAAAGGAACGAGATTCTCAAATGGAGATGGTACCTACGAGACGGCCTCCACTGGGGAATCTAAAAATAAAACTGGATCACGTACGATTGCAAGATCGATTACAGAATGCTGGAGCATTGAGCAAAGAATAACATCCAAGCTTCTGTAAACTATCCCTCGTGACAGGATCAAACGGACTTTTCGGGAATCCGTAGCAAATATACAGGGTAAAAAAACCGGCTGTATGCCAAAATAAATGGACTTTGAGTGGTTAGAACAAAACCCTTAATAGTGATGGCGCTTATGCGATGGCCTCCACTTGGGAATGTCTAACAATGAGACTGGATCTACACGACTGCAAGATCGATTACAGAATGCTGGAGCATTGAGCAAAGAATAACATCCAAGCTTCTATAAACTATCCTTCGTGATGGGATCGAATGGACTTTTCAGAAATCCATATCATATATACAGGGTAAAGACCGACTGTATGCCAAAATAAATGGACTTTGATGGGAAATGCCATGATAAGCTTCTCGAGGGAGAACTGTCACTTATCGTTGGAAGGGACTTACATGCCAAAATGGATAAGCACTCAAATAAAGAGGCGGCTGCTTATCTGATATATAAATCTTCTCATATTTAAGGTCGGCGCCTGGAATACGATTCTGATTCTTCTTTTACTAAAGGGTAAATGAACTTCCTCATACTTCAAGATCGTGCTCTCCTGAATATGATTCCGCTCCTTCTTTTACTAAAGGGTAAATGAACTTCCTCATACTTCAAGATCGTGCTCTCCTGAATATGATTCCGCTCCTTCTTTTACTAAAGGGTAAATGAACTTCTTCATACTTCAAGATCTGTGCTCTCCTGAATATGATTCTGCTCCTTCTTTTACTAAAGGGTAAATGAACTTCCTCATACTTCAAGATCGTGCTCTCCTGAATATGATTCTGCTCCTTCTTTTACTAAAGGGTAAATGAACTTCCTCATACTTCAAGATCGTGCTCTCCTGAATATGATTCCGCCCCTTCTTTTACTAAAGGGTAAATGAACTTCTTCATACTTCAAGATCGTGCTCTCCTGAATATGATTCCGCTCAAACCTCCCCGTACTTCAAGATCGTGCTCTCCTGAATACGATTTGGTTCAAACCTCCCCATACTTCAAGACGACAAGGAAAATGGAAGCCCAACTACTCAAAGGAGATGGCCATTTGCTGCGAGTCATAACGAAGATAGGATCGGCTTCTCAGGTGAGAAATGTCGCTTATTTTGCAAGAGTAGCAATAATAAGCTTCTCATGTAAGAACTGCTTGTAGAGGTGATAACAGATGATGATGAGCTTCTCAGGTGAGAGCTGGTGCTGATCGATGATAAGCTTCTCAGGTGAGAATAGGTGCGTATCTGGTTGTGTAAGGTTGTCATATCGATAGGTTTCTCAGGCGAGAAATGTAGCATATCGATGCTGTAACATGTAGGATTGTAAAGTGTTGTACTGATAGATTTTCCAGGCGTGAACTGGCGTGTATCTGTAAAGGACTGCGGTTGAAAGATAGTGCAAAATAAATGCACGTCCGGGTACAGTGATAAACTTCTCGGGCGAGAACAGTCGCATATCTGCCAAGGTATGATGAAAATCTTTTAGATGGTGCAAAATAAATGCACGTCCGGTTGGCTCGACGACCGACAAAACTGAGATTCAATCTAGGATCGAGCTAGAAAGAAGACTGGTAATCAAGACTCCATCGAGGGAAACGATCTCGAAGGGTAAATATCTTATCCTGGTAAGGAAAGATAGCTGAAGTAACCGTCATCCACGAGGATCGAACTCTGTGGGGAAACACATATGTATTTTATGCTTAGGGCTGACAATCTATTTGGAGAGAATGGACAAACCCAGTTACTCGGCGGTAACAACCAATGATGGTGAAACATAATGAACCTGTGAATGCTAACGCATATGTTGATGCATATGTTAATGTGAATGTATGTTAATGTTTATGTATGCACGATGTTATGAAATGAGTATGCAATGAGTATGTGTATGAAATATGCATGTGATGTTTGTGCCTCTGCGTATGCTGACGAAACAGACTAGAGACGGGACGAGAGATGAAATAAACATCTCAACGGGGATACCCTGTGTTCTCTGCAACCAATACGTCAATCATGGGTAAGAAAGATCAATGGTAGAACCAAATCTGGTTTTAAAGTTCTGAATTCTCTGGGGAGAAGGTAATCTGCTTGGGTGCACAGTATCATGTATTCACATGGGGAGAAGAAAACCTGAGGGACACTTTCGAGTTACCCAAGAAAAAGTTGTCAGCTTATAGTCTCTCTGGGGACTGTGATGAGGCAATAGTTTAGGAGCCTGTTGCAACACTGAGGTTTACTGGGGAATGAAGGCCGCTGTGAGTAAAATCCCTCGGGTGCACGAAGAAAAGTTGTGACCACATAGTTTTGATCTTGAAGGACCTTATAGTAGTCGCCATTTGTTTCTTTAAAAAACACGGTGCCCCAGGATACTTGCGTTGTGAGGTATGGTCATCCCAAGAGAATTTTATAGAGAACACGGAGTCTGGTTGCCCCACTGTTTTCAAACTCTTTGAGAGATTTGTCAGGTCTTGACGTAATTGGCACAAGTTAATCGTGTCACGATGAGGTCTTTGAGAAATAGCTCTTAAGAACGTCGGCCTCGCGTTGGTAAGCGAATTGGGAAACTGCCTGCCCCTGTTTAGCAGGATCTTCAAGTTTCACGGGCTATATCCATATGTAACCCTCTAAGATATCAAGCAAAATCGTCATGCCTGAAATGTCTATCCTGAGCTTGTCAATGCACACATATATTTGTCTTGAATTTTTGTTTTGAAAAAGATATCGCAATAACTTGTGACCGAAATCACTAATCGGGATATAAATTTTAATTATAATGCCAACATGAATTTTTTCTGAGCATAGCTCGTAGGAGTCAGGAAACGTGGTCTTGTCGAGTATGCTTTCAACCGAAGTCCTACTTCAATTAGGTATTTTAAAGGTTGTATCGTGGCTCGGTTCACGGTTTAAGAAACAAAAGGATAAAGGCTCAAAGTTATATTTGTACCCACCCCTTCTTCGTGATGTTCTCCAATCCTATATCAGTTAACCGGATACGAACGCTCATATCTCAAGCGGATTTGCTATGGTCGAGAACTTATCAAGGCTTTGGACATGGCAGTCACTCACCTATTTCTAATGGCAATTCGATCACACGACCTTGTTCTTTATAGGGATCCTAAAAACTACTGGTTGGTTGCTCTTATTCTCTAACTTTTGCCTGGACAACATCTTTTGATCTGACTTTGGAGTCCAGCGGGATGCCCCAGTTTTGCCTAAGTCTCCTTCGTAGGTTTTGACTTAGCGGGCTCTTATTTTTTTTGAATATTCTTTTATGCACAAGTCGTGTAAATCTTTTGGAAGGCTCGTGACTGCCCCACTCCTTAGGTAACTGAGGGGTAGTCATTGTATTGGACTTCTTAAGATGCTAAGGATAAATTCTCGAAGGTTTGCTCTTCCCCTTTTTAGAGTCTAAGTGCTCGATCGGTTTAACTGAAACCTACCCTGCCCCAGGTTAAGATGAGGGTTCTTAAAAAAAAAAACTCCTACTTCAAGGCTCAAAGAGGTTAACGAGGGATTAACATCCTTATATCTCCAGTGTTTGGGATTTGAAACAATGCCTTACATCATCAGCAGGTTTTAGTTGAAAGCATACGACAAGAAATCCGACGTTTTGGGTTCGTCATCCTCCTCCCAATTCTCCATCAGAACAAGAGATCGGGTAAAGTTGGCATTATAATTTATGAAAAATATATTTTGAATGAGTGAAACAAATGGACTTATTCAAGACAAACATATGCGTTGCATTAATCAAAGATAAACAAGTTCGTACATGCTAAATATGCTTAATCAAAGAGAAATACATATAAATAAACAAATGAACTGTCGGAAAAATCCTTCTAAATGGTTTATGAAATTCAAGAGCAACAGTTTCCTTTGGCTGAGCCTCAATGGAAAAGGACGTCTGGTTTACGACCACTGTGAGTCGTCATGGCTTGCCCCAGTTATGCCGGTCACATCTTCAACAGTTTTCAGTCGTTGCTTCAAAATAACTTCCCCAGATTCTTTGTTGATCCCAGTCATATCATCTTGAGGGTTACTGAAATGAAGCGAGCTAGGCCTTTGAATAATTACTGGATTCGACTGATTTGCCACAGGAGTAGCATGCTTTGCAGAATTCGAACTCGACAAGTGAGGGACCCCGAGAGGAGTCTCGATCTTCAGCTGAGCATTGCTAAAAGACAAATTCTTCGTTTCTAGCAAATTTCTGACAACTTTCTTAAGAGCATAGCAATTCTCTAGATCATGGCCGGGCGCACCCTCATGAAATAAACAATGAGCGGCAGCGTTGTAATCTGCAGGTAACGGATTAGGCGGAGGACCCAAAGCACGGGTGGTAATCAGACCTTGTTGTACCAAATGGGGGTATAACTCAGTGAAAGTTATCGGAGTTGGAGGACAAGGCTTATACTTCCTCTTACGGGGATAAGGAACCTGATTCTGTGATTGTTGGTGAACAGGAGCATTGGGCACTCGTTGACTGTTGACAGGAACTTGCATGGGCGGATAACCGGAAGGTTGTTGATAAATCGGTGCTTGATATACCGGAGCTGACTGTACAGGCTGGTATGTAGGAAACTGCTGATCGAAAGGAGGTGCAACAGTAGCTACATAGGGTTGTTGGACATATGGAAACGGATAACCTTGAACATAATTCTGCTGATGTTGCCAAGGTTGAGGAGTAGCCATTTTGCGGTTCCTCGAACGTGCAGGTCCTTTACCATGGTCGGAGTTAGGAGTTTTGCACTTTGGAGGGGTAGCTCGTCGAACTGGTTGAGCAATAGGAGGCACCAAACCGAATTGAAGACCATGAGGCGGTACATTCTCGACAGTAACAGCTGGTTGAGATTCCATAACGGTATTAATATTCTCAGAAGCAACAGTAGACTGGGCATCCATCTTCACACTAAGAGCTTGTAGCATTTCCAAAATCTGCCCTACACTTCCTCGAAGATCTTCGAGTTCATGGCTGACACGGTTGATCTCTTGGTTTTGATCTTCCATCTTTTTGAAGGGTCGTATTTGATGCAGAGAACTCAGGGTGACAAAACTGGAAGGTGAGAGAACCGAGTATGAGAAATCGGGAGACACATGCAATGCAAAAGTATGATGCTAAAATGTGAATGCAAATGAAGATTTCATGGAATTCAAACATTTACGAATGTTGCGGAATACCAAAGAAACTTTTAATTCATTGAAGACAGATTACAAATAATATTCTTGCAACCAAAATAGCTAAATAAAAGCCTAGAAAGTCCTAGAGAAGCATCTTCCAAAACTTCAGTGAGCAGACGGAGATCCGGAGGAAAATAAATATTCGTAGAGCCTTCTCTTCTTGTAGGATTGTATCTCATCATTCTTCGACTGAATCTGCTTTTGAAGTTCTTCGTACTCGCTGACCATCACATGGTATTTGTTCTTCCATGCTTCTGCTTCGCATTGTGATTTCTTCAAAGTGATCTTCAAAGTCTCAGCTTCAATCATGAAATACTGGACAAGTTCTTCTCTTTGAGGTAAAGGATCTTGGCGAGAGTAGGGCATCTTCAACTCAATAGCTCTTCCTCGGACCCATTGAAGGTATGGTTCCAGGGACACACAATTAGGTCTTCCCAAACTTTCTTTGCCTTTCCTATGCAGATGATTCCAAGAAGATATAATATGATCTTGAAGCTTTTTGTCGTCTTTGAAAAAAGATTTTCTCCACATGAATACCTTTAGGCGGTTCCTTCAAGGGGTATCCCAACCGTCGGCGAGCTAGGACTGGATTGTAGCTGATTCCTCCATTGAAATTGAGCAAAGGCACATTGTTGAAGTTTCCATAACTATCAATGATCGATATCCCATCGTACATGCGATTATACCAATCAATATCAGAGTGAGTTAAAGCCATAACTTTTTGCGACCAACGTTCTTGATTAGGTCTCCAGAACGGACCGGACTTGGGTAAGTGAGAAATAAACCACTTGTATAGTAATGGCACACAACATGTAATCATTACTCCACCATGAAAGTTTCGGAGATGTACTGAATGATAAGTATTACCCAATAGTGTTGGAACTGGATTTCTTCTCATGAAGGTCTTGATTGCATTAAGGTCCACAAACCCCTCAAAACTAGGAAAAAGCAGCAACCCATAAATGAGCAAAGCAAATATTGTCTCGAAGGCAAACATGTCTTTATGATCGGCATAAAATTGGGCCTTCTTAATTAGGAAGTCCCTGAGAAAACCGGAGGTCCCCCCTTTGGTGATCATATTGTTTTTGACATCGGATATCCCTAGACAAATGGCTTTAGCAATATCTCGTTCTTTAGGGTCTTCCTCCAAGAAAGGGAATGGAGACTTATCCAAGATAGGTAATCCCACCAACTGAGAGTACTCTTCTAAGGTAGGTAAAAGCTGATAATCTGGAAAGGTGAAGCAGTGATAATCTGGATCATAAAACTGTAGCAAAGTCGCAAGAAGTCCTTCGTTTACTTGAACCTTCAACAAAGACAATAGCCTTCCATATTTGTTTTGGAACTTTTCTTGATCTTGAACCAAATCTCTTAGCTCCTCTAGGACTTCCAAATTAAAACCCTTAAAAGTAAATTTCAAAGTATGCCTCCTATGGTGATCCATGGTATCCTGCAATGTTCATAAATAGAGTTTGAATTCCATGAAATCTTAATGCAATATGATGCTTTATGGATGCAATGCATGAAAACACATAAAGTCCTAGGTTAAAGGAACGTGACCGGAGTTAAGGTCTACCCATCCCAAAAAGGAGTGTACTATAGGTTAGTTGTACCTGCAGAACAAGGTTCTAAAAAGTGCCCAAAGTCATCAGCCCATCTTTCGGATATTATCAACCTTCCGACTGACTCGGGGGTTAATAATATTCTCAAGAGAACCTCTTTTGAGTGTATTATCGCGTAGCAACCGTTGTAGGATTACTCCCACATAGCTCCCGCACTACGTCCTAAATAAGGCCAAGGTGGTGTTAAGGTACTACGGTCCTCAATATCACAGACTCCAATCGACCATGGAAAAAGTTTTCGCGATTACTCGTTCAACCGAACCATTTTCGAAAAGGTCTCAACTGAGCGGTGATTCTCGAATCAGCTTGGTCGGGATTCACTCCCTATAAGCCTCATCGAATATATCCCCATCCTATAATAATGTCACTAGTCCGGGCGTAGGACTTATCTCACAACACAAGGAACATTCCCAAAATCAGAGCACAAATATATACATGCAGATGAATAATAACACAGATGGTAATAAAGATGAACAAGTTAGGGATAACCCTCAAAAGTTAAGACTCCCCAGTGAAGTCGCCATTTTCTGTTGCGGTAGAAATAGGATCACAAACTATTAATTAGTTTGAATCGCAATTCAATTCACAACCGCTCTTTGATTTATCCGAAGGAAAAGGTCAAAAGAGGGAAAACCTATTTTGCATCGTAAACACAATGCGGGAGAAAGATCTAGGGTTCGGGGGTTGGTTAAATTTAGGGAAGGTATTAGCACCCTAAACTTCTGTAGTACTCTACAGGAACCTTTTGTTCAATGCTTACTATTTTGCTTTATTCATTTGCTTAAGGTATATGTACAAAGGATTAAAAGTGAGAAAAGAGACCTAAGGGGGTTAATTCTAAGTTTACTCGGTAAGACATCGCATCTTGTGCCTACGTATCCTTACGGGAGTGGAATCAGAGTAATCGTAGTTCCCCTCAAAAGGGAGGTTAGAGACTTCTTGACTGTGGTTAAGGTCTCAAGGGGAATAAACGCATCTTAAGGACACGCTTACGTGGAGTGTAGAAACTCCAAATCTCTACGTTGAATTGTTAAGTTGTAATTAGGGTTAAATTAGGGATTCCACGGCGGGAAACCCTAAAATGAGCGCGGCGGCTCTTTGACCTAATGCTAGGGGTAAAATTGTAATTTTGCCTGCGGCGAGGCATTTGTGAAAATTAGGGTTTGTGAGGTTGTAAGGGTTTGAAGTTGAGGACTATTGACACGACGGTCAAACGGCTAGACCTAATTCCTTCGGAGGAGTGAGATTATTGGTAAAGACGCGATAAACATACAATGGCAGAACATAAAGTGCGAAAAGATAAATGCGACAATTGTCTCGCAAAATTACATCCCATAAGCAGTTACAATTATAATAGCTAAATATAAAACCGAAAATAAGTTTCAAATTGAACATAATAGCTGCAAGAAACAAAACAGACAAAAATGTCAGTATGTGGGGTTAGACGAAAACGAAATCAAAATTGAACGAGAAACAAGCCGTATGAATTTTGGAGGACTTTTATGGTCTTTTTAACCAAGGATTTAAATTTGTGAAAAGAGAGATTAATTTTAATTAAAAGAGTTTTGAGTTTTAAAAAAAATTTATTAATAAAAAAGTGAAAGTTTGGTTAATTATTCTAAAAAAGAGTTTTAGTGATAATATTTTGAAAAAAAGATTTAATCATTAAAAAAAAACAATTGGTTTAATTTAAAAAATCTTAATGTTAGTTAAAAACACGTTTTACTTTAAAGTTATAAAAAAAAAGTTTTATTATTTGAAAAAACATTTGATTATTTTATTTAAAAAGAGTTTTAATTAATTTGAAAAAGGTTTTTGGTTATAAAAAAGAAAGGACCTTCTTGATTTTTTTTTTAAAAAGATAAACAAAATAAAATAACAAATGGAAAAACAATAAATAATAAAAAAAGAGGGTTGGGCCGGTCATCACTCTTCTTCTCTCTGCTCTCTGAGTTTGGGTGTGTTCCTCTCCTTCTTGTTTGCCTCTCACGGATGTTATCTTCTTCTTCTTTTGCATGGCCGTCGATTTGTCTTCTTCATCTCTTTTTCCTGAAAAACATGAAAAGCAACACAAAAATTGTAATTATATTTTTTGATCCTTACGGAATGATGATGGCCGATGATGCTTTGTCCTGAGGCTAGAGGATTTTTTACGGGGTTTGCTTGGATTTTACGAAAAAGTTTCCTTTTTCTTGTTATGATTTTCGTCCCCTTTATACTTGATTTTTAAATCTTTTTTAATCTCAGATTTAATTTGAATATCTCAATCTTTTTCAATCTCTGATTTGATTTGAATGAATTTTTATGATGATTTCAGATTTGATTCAATGATGGTGATGCTGATTTTCTTATGATGATATGATCTGATTGATTTGATTTAACTCTATCTGGAATTCATTGGGATTGGATTAGATTAAAAAAGTGTTGAGATTTAAATTTAAAAAGTTAGCAAAGAAGATAAGAGTTTCAAGTTAAATAAAAATTAGAGTTTTAAGTTTAAAAAAAATGAGTTAGAATTTTAAAATAAAAAAATATTTGAATGTTGGTTTTAAAAAATGTTAGAATTATTTTAAAAACTGTTAGAATTTAATTTTAAAAGGAATTTAGATCTTAATTTTAAAAAAGAAAATAAAATGGCATTAGAATTTAATTTTAAAAGGAATTTAGAATTTTAATTTGAAAAAGGATGGTGTCAAAAAAGATTTAGATTTAATTTTTAAAAAAAAAGATAGATTTAATTTATAAAAAAAAGGTTAGATTTAATTTTTAAAATAGTTAGAAAAAAAGATTTAATTTTAAAAAGAAGTTAGAGAAAAAAAAGATTTAATTTTAAAAAGAAGTTAGAGAAAAAAAAAGATTTAATTTTTTTAAAAAAGTTAGAAAAAAAAGATTTAACTTTATAAAAGTTAGAAAAAAGATTTAACTTTAAAAAGGAGTTAGAAAAAAATATTTAACTTTAAAAAAGTTAGAAAAAAAGATTTAGCTTTAAAAAAGTTAGAAAAAAATATTTAGCTTTAAAAAAGATAGAAAAAGATTTAGCTTTAAAAAAGATAGAAAAAGATTTAACTTTAAAGAGGAGTTAGAAAAAAAGTTAGAAAAAAGATTTAATTTTAAAAAGAAGTTAGATTTTTATTTTAAAAAAGGTATTAGAATTTGATTAAAAAATGTGTTAGAAATTAATTTAAAAAAGGTTATAAAAAAATTTACTCTTAAAGAAAAGAAAAAAAAATTAAATTTTAATCTAAATCCTAAAAGTTAGTAAGAAGAGCTTAAAATGATTTAAATAAATAAACTAAATAGAAAAAAAAAAGTTAATAAAAAACATTAGTAAAGTTATAAAAAAAAATTAATTAAATTATTATTAGTTAAAAAAACAAGATTTAAAAAAAAAAGGTTAATTTATTAAGTTAATCAGAATTTAAAATAAAAATAAAAAAGAAAGGGTAAAATTTGGGGTATTACACTGTATGGTTATCCTAAACCTTATAGCAATTAAGTAAACAAGGCAAAGGGCAAGTGGAAAGTCAATGATATAAATCTATATCTCATGGTTCATGGTTCTCTTAAAACTTCTACCAAATAATATTGGTATCCTGATAGAAAATGTGATAAGGAAATCATATATGAACAAGTTGTTGTAGGATTGCCAAAACTCAAGATTAAAGAGAGCAGAGTTTATGATAAGTGCCACATTGGAAGGGAAATCAAGAAGTCACATACCGAGTCACAACATCAGATTGCTTCCAAAGTTCTAGAACTTTTGCATATGGAGTTAATGGGACCAATGCAGGCAGAAAGCACGGGTGTAAAGAGGTATGCCTTTGTGGGTGTTATTGATACTTCTGGTTTGAATGTTGTTGTTTCTAATGTTTCAAATGTTGTTACCTCTGAAACTGTGAGTCTAGATAACCCTAAAGCGGAAGAAACTCTAAGTTTGTCTATTTTGAATGTTGCTGTTAATGACACTATTGATAGAAGTATTCATATGTCTGTTTCTAAGACCTTGGTTACTGATCCTGAGTCTGATGTTGTGTCGGATGTCGCAACATCCTTGGCCCGACCTGATCATCCTGTTGAAACCACACAAGAAAACTTTCAGAGTAATTCTCCTGAAAAATCTCATGAGAATGTGGCTGAAGATGATTCTGTAGGTGGTAAAAGAGATAATTCTGATGATACTAGTATGTCTGCTGAAGATAAAGAAGAGAGTGCTGGTGTGAAGAAGGATCTGTATACTGACATTGTTAATATAAATGGTCTAGATTCTGATGATGAGCCTATAGGAAAGAAATTGGCTCCTAATATTTTTAAAATAATGGGGAACAAAAAGGGGAAGGTTTTGTGTCTACAAGCAAACCTTCTAAGGAATTCAAGAAAAGTACTAAGGTTGGACCTGACAAAGGATGGAGTAAAGTTGTAGCCCCTGCTACCAAGAAAAAGTCATTGAAAAGAAAGGAAGTTCCCTCAACTGACTTCGAGTATGATGTTGAATAAGATGTTCAAGACATCATGCCTTATGCTACGAAGAAAGGTGTTGATGTGGAATAAAGTTTATACATGAGTATGATTGGTAGTATGTTGTATCTTACAACTAGAATACCTGATATCATATGGGTTGTAGGAGTTTATGCTAGATATCAGGAAGAGCCTAGAATGAGCCACATTACTCAAGTGAAAAGGATCTTGAAATACATCAATGGTACTGGTGATTATGGAATGTTGTATTCTCATAGTCCAAAATTCCATGCTTATAGGGTATTATGATGTGGACTGGGAAGGTAATGATAGAAAAAGTACTTATGGAGGATGTTTCCTCCTGGAAAACAATCTTATTTCTTGGTTCAGTAAGAAGCAAAATTGTGTGTCTTTGTCTGAATATATTGTTGTAGGAAGCAATTGCTCTCAATTTATTTGGATGAAACAAATGCTAAAGGAATATAATGTCGAACAGGATGTCCTGACATTATATTGTGATAATCTGAGTGCAATCAACATATCCAAAAATCCCATCTAATATAGCAGGACAAAGCATATTGACATTCATAATGATTTTATTAGGGATCTTGTTGAGGACAAAATTATTACTCTTGAGCACTTGTCCACTGAGAAGCAACTAGTAGACATAGTTACTAAGGCTTTGGATGCAAATTAGTTTGAAAAATTAAGGGGCGAATTGGGTATTTGTAGCTTTGAGGAGTTATAGCAATTACAGATATGGAGGAATGCAACATATACTGCATATTTCTTCTATTTTTGATGCTTGGTAAGCCTAATAAAGTTACTAGTGTTAAAGGATGGAACGAAGGCTCGATGCAAGGTGAAAAGGTTGGTGTGAAAAAGACAGGGTCTAAGAAAGTAGCTAGGAAATTCAGTGTCACCTCTTCTAAAACTTGTGACATCTTTAAGGAGTGTAGAAGGATCTTTAACATGGGAAAGTTGTGGAAGATTACCTGAAGATGATTTAAGTGTTTATTTCCATTACAATTTTGTGTTTGTTTCCATCAGTGTTTATGCTTTATGCATTATTTTTGTTTGCATCCATATGTTTGCTCCAATATGTGTGTTTCCATTTTTGCTTATTTACATTTACTCTGTGTTCTTTTTGTCAAATTTTGGCTTAAAAGTGGGAGTAAAGTGTTATTATGTTTTTTGTTTCTGAAGTTGGATCAGATGTGTCGCATCGTTGCGAAAAAGAAGGGCCGTCAAACTAGACAGAAGAGTCGCCACCAAACGTTATTTATCCAAAAGAGAGGGAAAAGAAACGGTCGAAGAAAACCTGACGAAAAGGGAAAAGACAAGGTCATCGCAACCAAATCTTGGGTTCGGGAGTCGGTTAGGCAAGAGGAAGGTATGAGCACCCCTCACGTCTGTTGTACTCAACGGGATCCACGCTTGTTGTCTAAATCTATGGGTGAAAACTATCTAAAGGCTACTGCTAAATAGGGGGAAACGGAAAGAACAGACTCGATAGGACATCTCCGTCCTATGCCTACGTATTCCCTCGTGCAATGGGAAAGTCAGAGTCAACGTAGTTTGGGAAACTACGGGGGAGGTTGCTCGCCAAGACATCGTTGTCTTGTGCCTACGTATCCTCATCTGGTATGAGAAATCAGAGCAAACGTAGTTCGGGAAACTACGAGACAAGATCTCAATCGCACTAGGGCGAGAGAATATGTTTTGAATAACGGGTTGATCTCGATTGCACTGGGGTAAGAGAAGGGGAAGTTAGTTGTTAGTATGCTCGTCAAGGACACGGATCCTCGTGCCTACGTATCCTTATTAGGGAATAAGGAATCAGAGCAACCGTAGTTCGGCCTACGGTTGACTGGGAAGTTCTGGTAGACGATGCTAGCATACGCATTTTAGTGGTTAGGTGTATTGTTGCTTGCTTGCTGGAGACTTAGGCATTACCTGTTTGCGGTAGAACGAACGTAGCATGTCCTTCTAGGGAAAGGGTGGAAAAGAAAGAAGAGTGCTTGCCAAGACATTGTCGTCTTGTGCCTACGTATTCTCAATGAGTATGAGAAATCAGAGCAAACGTAGTTCAGGAAACTATGAGAAAAAGTCTCGATCGCACGGATGCGAGATGTGAGAGAAAAGGGTCCTAGGCCTGGAACGCCTAAACAGGAGGGAAACGGTTCGGTTTAGGATGCACAACACTAAATCCTAAGACGTCGAAGTGAATGCTTCGCATATTGCCCAAAGGGCATACACTAAACACTATAGATGGCGTGAGAAGAGACTCTCCACTCATCATTTCCTATGTATCTAACGCTTGGAACTCACAAAAATCATCGCGATTATGGTTTTGAATTAAGGTCCAACAGTGTTAGGGAATCGAATCGGGACCAATATGGCGCTAAACCATCGTAGCTCGACTTACGAGGGAAGTCAAACTATAAGAGGTCGCGTGATTGATATTCGTGCTAAGGACAAGATAGAGAAATGATATTGAGGATCATTCTCTGATTTAATCGTGTCGCATGGGCCAAAAACAGTGGGATCTCGTCTTAATCGCAAACATAATGTCGATTAATCGAAGGTAGCCTATCGCGATCCCAAAGTAAAGAAAATGACCCAAATGGTCATTTTCCATAGATTTGAAATCGGGAAGGTTATCGACTTCGATAATCTGACGCTTACGGATACAAGACTTCATCAATCGCGAAAAGTCAAAATAAAATCGAAAAGAAGAAGAAATGAGGAGAGAAAGAAGGTGGTCTCGGATCCAACATTATTCATCAATAATTTGACTGGTAACGATTTACGGAAGTCTCGTCATAGACAAAAAAAGTGGTCAAAGTGAAATAAAGATGAAATAAGGTCGAAAATGAAAAGGATAAAGAAAGTGGTCAATAAGAAAAAGTCAACATCTAACATCTAAGAAAATATATTAAAATAATCTCTAAAAATTAAAAAGAAAATATTTATAAAATTGTAAGAATGAAAGGAAAATATTTAGAAATTATTATATAAATAGAAACTCTAAAACATATTAACAAATCTAATTAGAAACAATATTAGAAAAATATAAAAAAAACTTTAAAATATATGAAAACTATATTTTAATACATATAATACATCAAAAATAAAAAAGAAAAGGGGTTCAGATCAGATCGATGTGCCTAAGGCCCATCCCCACTAATTCAAATGTCCCAAACCAAATCTCCACAAAGCAAAAACACGGTCTAGAAACAACTTCACAATTTCAGAGAAAAAAAGCAGACAAGCTCAAATGAAGAAGAACATCTGAATTTCTGCTCCAACCGTAAATGGTTCGATTCGCGACAAACTTGCTCCGGTTTCCATTCTAGTTTGAACCCTTTTCTTCATTTCTGGTTTTAGTTTTAGTTTTTTTTATAATGAAGGGGTTTGAGTGAGGGGATGGTGGTGTTCAGATTTGGAAGAGGAAATGGAGGTGGCGAAGGAGTTTACGGTCAGTTGAGGGGTTGTGTTTTGGAATCGCGGTCGTTTTGTTGAAGGTTTGGGGGAGATGCAGGGGATTCCAGGTTTGTGCAAGTGGAAATGGGTTGTAAATGGGTTTTGGATGTGGTTCATGGAGTTTGTGTTGGTTGTTTTCAGAATTTTAATGGTGGATTACAAAGATGGTTTGAAGAAGAACAGGTGCGGTTGAGGATTCGCGGAAGGAGATGATGAGAAGATGGAGTTTTTGAGGAAGGTTTTGGGATTGTCGGAGAAGAAGAGGATACGACGGCTATTTTTAAGGTGAAATGGGCAAGGGTTTTACGGATTCGGATTTGAGGTTCGTGTGGTTTAGAGGGTCTTGCGAATGGTTGTTATGGGTTGAAATGGTGGAGGTTATGGTGGTTTTAAGTGGTTATGTTGATGAAGATGGTGATGAATAGGGCTTGGGGACTGGTTTTCGCTTATTCAAGAAGGTGAATGAACATTGGAAATTGCGGAAATCCGGCGACTAGGCGAAAGGAAAGGGATGATGAACAGTGACGAAAAGGAGGTGGGGGCGTCGTTTTCGGCTAGGTTTTTCATGGTTGCTAGATGATGAAGGTGAATAGTAGGAGAGGGAGGCGCTAGGGTTTAGAGAACCAAGGAAGAAGATAAACAGTAACGACTGGGTTATATACCAGGAGAATGACACGTAGCCATGTGCTGATGATTTATTAATTTTGATGCTAATTAGTAATTTGTTGTACTAATAATCTAACAAAAATAAATACTAACTAATGATTCTAACTAAAATAATCTAAACTAATCTTAATTAACTATAATCTAATCTAAATAAACAAGTTCTAAACTAAAACTTAATTGATTAATTAATCTACTTCTATTTCCTAATTCTAAATCTAAATCCTATTTTATCTAATTAAACTAAATTAATGCTAAATCCTCAATCAAAACTCTATTCTAATTCTAATTGGAATAATCTATTAAAATCTATCTAAATTAAAATTCTAGCAAAAACTAATAATTAATTCTATTAAAAACAACTATTTTCTAAATAAAAACTTAAAATCTAAATTCTATATTCTAAAAAAAACTAATTAATTCCTAAATTCTAATAAAAATCTATTCTAATAATTCTATAACTAAATTCTAAGCTCTATTCCAAAAAACTATTCTAAGCTTATTAAAATAATTCTAATAAAAATGATCAATCTAATTTCTAGTTCTAATCTAGAACTAAAACTAATTCTATCTAATCAATTAAAAATTCTAAATTAAAATTCTATATTCTATTCTAAAACTATTCCTAAATTAATAAAAATCTAATTTTTAAATAAAACTCTATTTTTTAAAATAAAACTTAAATTCTAGTTAACTCTATTTTCTAATAAAACTAATATTCTAAATCTAATAATACTATTCTAATTTCTAAAAACTATTTCTAATTCTTATAAAAAATCTATATAACTTAATACTATATTATAAAACTTTAAAAAGAAAATAAAGCACAAATAAGAATAAAATCACAAAATACCAAGAAATAAAAACGGAAAAAACGGGCAAACACCGAAACGCAACCGAAATTATCAGCACGGGCTGAACCACCAGGAAGAGAATAACTTTCGCTCGATTCCGAAATAAACCTCCTTATTAGAACTGGCTTTAAACTGTCAAAAACACAAACAAAACTGCTGTAATTCCAATAAATCCAATCCGGCTGATAACATGAACAATATGCGAGAAATGATCGACCTAAATGATATGCAGATGAAATGCGAAGCAAAAGTCAGTCAAAGGTGGGAAAATTTTAGGGTGCAACAAGATGTCATGACTTGATGTCATGACTTAATGTCATGTGTTTTGCTACTGCTTAGGAAGAGTAGTTTTCATTGTTTTTGCTGGCTGTATGCAACTTTTTAGGGGGAGCATGATAATATGTTGTGTGTCTGTGCTGAAAGGTAAGATTCACTTTTGTTGGTATGAAAGAACAAAATGCTTGATTATGAGGTTGCTTGTAATTTGGAGTAATGGTGTTGTTGTGTCTGGGAGAATTCATTTTCTCTGCAGTAGATTGTGATGTTCAGGGGGAGTGTGCTTATGTTTGCTTCATGTGTATTTTTTTCTTGTGATTTTGGTTTTCCCCTTCAGGGGGAGTACTAGTTATGTAGGACAGGGGGAGTTGTGTACCTGTCTGATCTGTTACTGCGAAGCTGCATTTTGTACAAAGCATACATGTTCTCATGTAGCTTATGTTGGTCTGTTTGATATGTGATGTCAGATTAGATGTCTTGACATTGTGTTGTCAGGCGTGCTCTTTTGTTTTGACAACATTATGCTTGAGTTTGTGATTCTTGCTGTCTGGGTTCCTTTGTTTCTGTTTTTTTCATTGTGTATGCCTTTGATGTATGCTAAGGTTATTTTAGCCAAAATTTGCCAAAGAGGGAAATTGTAAATTTTGTGATTTATGAATTGGCTACATTTTAGCAAAACAACATGCTATTATCAAGATGTTAAACTATATGTTCTGCCATGGCAGTCAAATATCATGTCCAACATGATGTTGTGACATTTGGCAGGACATGTTATACCAGAAAGTTAGGGCATGACTATTTTGGTATTTTTAGTGTGATTTTTTAGTGTGTTCTGATTCTCACATGTGAGTTATTCATGGGAGTATATTGTAGGAATTTCTGTAATAACAGATTCGGCTAGTTTTCGTAAAAAGGATACTTGAGAGTTTTTAAGAAAGTTTGTATTTTGTTCTTATTATTGTGCAGGATGCTTTACAGTAAGATAAAACAGATTACTATTGTTTTTGAGCATAAAAGAAGCCCAAACCCAATTGAACAGAAGGTTATTTAAAGAGAAGACCTAACCCTATTTTGTAGAGAACAACACGTAAAGAATTTAGAGAATAAGGATTAGTCGTGTCTTGGTTGTTCTTTAGGGTTTAGTGCTTGTTAATTATATGTCACTCATGTATCTTTTGATGCATTGAGGTAGACTGATTGTTCATTGTTAATTGTCCACTCTAAAGCTTTTAAGCAAGAGTGTATTGTTCTTGGTTGAAGCTTTTAAGTAAAATCGAGTATTGTCTTGGAAGTGTGCTACTTCTATTGTTGGTTGTTGTTGAATTGTCACTAAGATTGTGACCGATTTGGAAGTGAGAGAGGGATCTCATATCTAGAGGGTTTCTAGGTAGAAGTTTCACAAGGTAGGGATTAGGCAAAAGTTGTAAATTGGGGAGTTTAGCTTTGAACTAATACTATCATAGTGAATTTCCTTCATGGCTTGGTAGCCCCTAAATGTAGGTGAGTTGCACCGAACTGGGTTAACAACTACTGGTGTTATTTTTAATTTTCTGTTAATTAAATCTCATCATTTTCATTTGTGTGTTCAAGCTTTTTCGATCTTGGTGTTGTGACATCTGTCTCGACATCTGGTATCTGTGTGCCAAAATTTCAAGTGTGGCGACCGTATCCAAGTATTGTATACCCTTCTGAGTCTCTTCGTCCAGCTGTATTTGACTGAATCTTCGCAGATTAGTTTTCTCTGCTTCAACATTCTGTATCTTCTTCTTCACTGCCTCCACCTCTTTCTTCCATCCAGCAATTTGATTGTCGAAAGTAGTGACAACGCTGTTTTCCACATAAAAACTGTCTTCAAGTTCCTCCATGTATTATTCTAACTCATTGGCTAAGTTCCATGCTTTGGATCTCTCGGTTTCTTTAGGCACCATCTTCATCTTAGTTTCATATCGGCATTTAAAATTTTCCTGGATCTAGTCAAAGAGAGGTCCAAAAACATTTAAGAAGTCATCCATTTCTACAGGAGCACCAGGGATGTTCAATATTTCCAGAACGGTTTTGATGCTATAGCCATATATGAAGTCCATTTCTAAAGCTTCGAAAAGGTCGACATCCCCAACAAGAGTTTTAAGTTGTTTCAGGAGTGATTCAACAGATTTAGGACCAGTGGTGCCACCATATACAGTTGAAGAACTCAAACCTCTGTCAGTAGAACCTCCCTTAGTACTCAAAACCATTTTCATGTAAGCCTTGGGATTAGTCACTTTCAGTGCATCCATCTCTTCCTGCGATAAAGGAGTGTTTGATGGAATAATTTTTTTGGAAATTGAAGCGTCTGATTTCTGCGTTCCGACATTTGAGGCAGACTGGAAACTAGGATTGTTGTCTTTAGACATATCAGTAGTTTCCTCGAGTGGCTGAATTTCCTTGTCTGGTTGGGATTCGTTAGTAAGTTATGAAGGTTGTTCTTTATCAAGATTGTTTTCTTGGGAATTGTCATCCATATCCATCTGTTTTTTCTCCTTTTCAGTCGATGTTGTAGAAGATAAGCCAGTAAGAGACACTTTGGTAATGGATTGGTGAGAAGTGTTCTCTTCAACTTCTATGGGCTTGTTAACTTCGTCCATAATAGCCGCAATGGTAGAAGGTTATTGAGCTGGAGAACTGTTGGTCGGTGCAAGCTTAACAATCGAAGTCGTTGCAGGTTGAGCTAATAGTTTGTCTTGCAGATAAGGTACTCATCATTATATTAGCAAAAAGAGAATAATAAGCAAATTAAAATTTAATAGTACCTTTAAGGTCTCACCGTCAGGACTAGAATTAGCGCTTTCATTTGACACTAATTTCTTAGTCGTTGGGGTAATCTTCACCATGTTGCCAATAACGACTTTCTTCCCTTGTTTAGTTTTGGGAATGGGAGCCACACTTGGACTGGTCGGGATTTTGTTTATCCCAGCACCCATATTCTTCTTCTTGTATGGAGGACGCTCCGGAGGCGAGTCTTCTACGTTGACGGGTTCTGTGTGAAGTGTCGGACGTACCGTCTGTAATATTGTCATCGACCTACATGGCAAGGATGTGAGAAGACTCTAAATAAAGATGAAGATGAAAGAAGAAAAATATAAAAGGTATTTGTTTTTTGGAACACATACTTGGACAGGGTTAGATGAGTTCCCATCGACCTTGGGCTGGCTGAGCGTCACCTCCGCCCTGACAGCTACCCTCTTCCTTTTCTTATACTCGATAGTTATGGTAAAAAAATAAATAATGATAAACCCAGAGGTTAAATATTGGAAAATAAGAGGTAAATGAGATTGAAGAGAGATCTTTTTCTTTCCTCACCCTCGTTTATGGGAGTTTCAACCCTGACATTGTTTATGTCGACATGAAGGTGACCTTTGAAACTGTATAGATCCAGCTTAGTCAGGGTCACTCGCTGTGCAGGCTTTAAACATTCTTTTTTGTGTACTTTCAAAAATTCTTCGCAGAGAAACCACCATGGAAATAGAGGAGCAAAGGCAAGAGCCAAGTCACTAGTTGGCAAAGGGGGAAATTTTGGAGTATAATTTTGAGAGCGAAGTCATATCTGTCTTTTATATAGGCATAGATTTTTAAATCTAGAAGCTTCATCTGCAGTTTTTCTTTTAGAGTCCTAGCCACCTCAATGAACTCCTGTCTAAGATCATTTGGGTCGTATACAGTTTCAAATTATTTTTGGAAGGCTTGACTCTCTTTGATGTGCATCAATCAACCTTTTGTGAATTTTTTCTTCAAAAAAGAAAAAGCATAAGTGAGATGTTGTCGTATGGTCGCAACATCCATAAATTATTGAGTGTAATAAGTTATCCACCAAGTATCTAATGCTGAGGTGCGGTAATAGCTGGGCTCAAAGCTGAAGAGGCTAAGAGTAGGTCGGCCATCGACATGTCGAGTAAATCGTTAGAGCCAATCATCCTTAGAATAGTCGATAGTGCTGAGGCAAAAATTCACTCTTCTTCTAGAAGAAAGGGCGAGGAATGGTTTGACTAATTCCAAACTGGCATACCACCAGGTTGGGTTGGTAACTAAGGATTCTCACATGGTCCTTAAGAGGCTCAAGTCGAACGAAAAAGAGTCTAGGTGTCGGAAAATGACCTAATATTTTTGGACTCTTTTTATTTTTTACCAGTACCTAAGAGTGGTCGAGTGAACCATTCAGGTTCATGATTTCTTTTGGCAAAAAGGGCCATAGTCAGGGTAAAATTATGGCGCTTGGAAAACATCAATAAATAAGAGGCAAATGCGTTCCAATCCACCCTGCTCTTATCAGTAGAAGTCAAAAGATTCAGTTGAACACCTTCAATGCTACAAATGCTAATAATTGGGTCGGTGTCGACAGGGTGTTCGACTTTCAATGAAGCTTCGAAGGTGGCGTTAAGCCACAGTTGAAGGAGCCACAACAGTCCAGCAAGCAGAAAATTATCCTTTGGTTTGATATTTCTCAAGGCTTAAGTGGCTTCACCAAGTGATGCATACAAAGATCCTAAGATCAGTTGGCTGAGGCATACATTTTTCCCCTCATGTATTTGGTTGGCGAGGGTCAAGTATATCCTTTTTACCTTCGGGGATTTGTAGCAGAAAACACATCTGGATAACCATAAAGCCAATAAGGTTATGTGTTATTCAACGGAGACTTTAGGATCGTCAGTGACGTAGTAGCCTGTGATGTACCTAGTGAAACCAACACGATTCCTGTCAAAATCAATATTGTCGTCGTCTTGTTCAGTTGGGTCGAAATTATCACCATTCGGGAAAAGGCCGGTAATGGTAGTCATCAATCCTGTCATTCTTCCAAGTTCAAGTTTCGGTCCAACAACATCGACGGGCTGAGGTATCTCTATTATAACCTGAATGCTAATGAAGACATGAAGAAGGTGAAGTCCATTGATGCCCAACAACTAACTCAGAATCTGGGTGCTTACTTGACGAGATGTGCGGTGATAACCTGATCTTTATTCGAAGTGAATGAAGCCCACGAGAAAAATAGGACTCGTCTTTAAGGAGAAATAGATCAGCTGAACACCGATTTGAAGGCTCAAACTAATAAGATCGAGGAGTTAACCAAACAACTATCAGATATAAACAATCATAAATAGGTATGGGAATCTCGATTTAAATAACAAGTTAAGAAAAAGGAGACAATTGAATCTCGATGCTTGGAGTTGGATACATCTAACACTGGCTTTCTTCTTGAATTGGAGCAAACCAAGGCCACAACTGAAGCTCTGAAGAAATATCTCCATGAAGCCCAGATGGATATTCTCTCTGCTGGAGATGAGGCTTTATGCAGAGGAAAATCCCAAGCATTATGCATCATGTCTGATCTCAATGTGTCAAGGATGGATTTCTCTAAGGTTGTGGTGGACGATCAACTAGTGGACCTGGAAGAAGCTTCTCCCGAGGATCGCGTCCAAGAAGACATGCTGACTACCAACCCTACTTCTGATGCTCAGGATGTTGAAAAATGATGGTTTTTTGTTTAATTTTAAGTTAAGGACAGTTCATCGACGATTGATGTGCCTTTGTAATAATTTTTGAACTTATATTTCTTCGTTGCATGTTTTACGCCCCAGGGTAAACTTCATAAGTTACGTTTTTGCTGCATGTATTGTATGGATTGCCAATGCTTACCGAATGCTTGTTATTATGTTAATGTCAATTTATTATGGGAACCCATTGACGCTACTGCAAAAATAGAGGCTGGCAAAAGACAGAAGAGTTGTCACCGTTTGTTATTTATCCCAAAAGGAAGGAAAGAAAACGATCAGAGAAAACCTACGAAAAGGGAAAAGACAGGTCATCACAACCAAATCTTGGGTTCGGGAGTCGGTTACGCAAGGGGAAGGTAAGAGCACCCCTCACATCCGTCGTAATCGACGGGATCCACGCTTGTTATCTATCTAAAAGGGTGTTAATCTATCTAAGCTACAGGCCTCAGGGACAAAAGAAAGAAAAGAGACTCGATAGAGCATCGTCGCTCTATGCCTACATACTCCCTCGTGCAATGGAAAAGTCAGAGTCAACGTAGTTCGGAACACTACGAGTGAAAGGTGGGGAAGGTTGCTCGCCAAGACATCGTCGTCTTGTGCCTACGTATCCTCATCTAGTATGAGAAATCAGAGCAAACGTAGTTTAGACTAACACGACCACAGGTTGGTTCAAGTGTTTTACCCGAGTAGGGTTAAAACTTAGTTCTAGCAGTTAGGTGTATGCTGCTCGACCATTGGAGACTTAGGCGTTACCTGTTTGCGGTAGAACCAAGAGTTAACAAAACTCTCTTTATGAAAAGGGTTTTCCATTAATCCCTAAGGATAAAAAGTTTGATGTTTGTTTTTGAGTCTTTTATGAAGAAGAAGTGAATTGAATTGTGTTTGTAATTCATGTTGCACTAAAGACTATGACTTAGGAGCGAATGCGTCTCATATCGCCCAAAGGGCATACGCTAAACACTCTAGACAATTGAGAGGAGGCCCCCCAATCATCATTTCCCAAATGCTTAAGGCTCATAGTGTACAACACTCATTATCCTTTATTAGATGTTTTGAAGAAGTTTTGAGATGAGAAGAGAAGACACACTCTAAAAGGGAGACTAAACTCAACCTAATGTTATCATGCAATATACACCTATGATTGAGATGAAAAGGGAAGACTACTCTAATGTTGTCATGCTTGGATTGAAATTAAAGTCTATCTCACCCCAAATGAATTAGGATGAGAGTCCTAAGGAATCATGGCAAAGAAGAAAGAAGAAAAAGAGAGATCAAACACAAATGAGAAAGAAGATAAAGATGCAAACATGCAATGCAACACAAAGATGAAGAGGGAGGAAAAAAGTGTGGGGTAACAACCACCACAAGCACATCTCAACCTCTTAAATGCAAACAAGGATATGCAAAACAAAGAAGAAATGAAAACAAAAGAAAATAAACAAGCGCAAGCAAGAGTGAGATGAAATGGGAGAAATTACAATTCCTACAACCATTTGTACATCAATCACTAAACCAAGAGGCAAGTAAATAAGAAAGAGATGAAGACACGATCAATGTGAGGACGGGAGAATAGGCTTGGGCAGCAAGCAATATCAAATAAAATCTCAACCAAAAGCATCACAATGATCATGCAAGAAAGAAACCAAAATAAGTTCTCAAAGTGCCCTCTCATCCAAGTCAAACTCAAAGTGCAAATCAAAAGCACCAAATCAACTTGAATGAGTCCCCAAGGTCCTAGGACATAATTTAGAACAAGAGAAGAGCATGTGCAAATGAAAGAAGGAAGCAAAACAAGGCAAGTTGCAAGATGAGGCATGGTAAAGAACCTAAGTTCTAAACACTTTCAACATTCAACATCAAATGGAAAGTCTTAAACAAGTACAACTTGTAACACAAACCACACAAATCTAGGACCTATAAATTTGCAACCAGCAACTTCAACATGTTAAGAGTGTGAATCAAGAGGTGTTGGAAGCATATGGGATCCACAAGGGTCATCTCCCACAAGAACTAGGTCAACTAGTATGTGTGAACCATTCATAGGGTGACTTGATTTGCAAGGTACACCAAAAATAGGAAAATAATTCAATAAAATCCAAATAAAATACACAAAGCTCACAAGTAAGTTGGCAACCAGAGGCCAAAGCATCAAAGCCAAAATCCAATCAAAGCATCACCAAAGGAATTGATCCACTAGGGTACTCCACTTTGAAAGGCATTTGTCGAAGGTCAAATAAAAGTAAAAGAAAGTCATCCAAAAACAGGTCAAACCTTGACCAAAACCAGCCTCAAAGGCACCTCAACTCATCATTAAAGTGAGGAGGAAGCCTTTCTCATAGGTGATTAAAATTGGTCCAAACATCAAGCAAGAACACAAGAGAAACCATTAAAGCACCTCCACTTGTAAAATTCCAATTATATTGAAAAAATAAAAGAAAATGAAAATAAAAAATTGAGAAAATTAATTAGCACCCTAAGGTATTAGAAATTATTTTTTATGGAATTTCATGACACTTGGAGATATTTTTAATAATTAAAAATGAAAACAGAAATAAAAGAAATAAAATAAAACAAATAAAATGCAAAACGGTGCAAATAACAATGAAAACACGTTGAAAATCATTGGGCTCACTAACAGAGGGGTGCACATAGCAACAAATCCCAATCCACTCAGCTTGGATCAAAGCCCTGCGTTTCACTAATTGACGTGGAAGTCAATTTCCACGTGTGCAAGGTCAAATGCATCTGAGCCATCCATCAAGCACAGTCAAAGAGTCCAAGCTAACACATCAGATCCGAGGTCTCAAAGACCAGACGCCGGAGCCCTAGCTCTGGTCGTTTTCTCCGGTGGACTGACCGGAGATCAGATCATCCAAACTTAGCAAATCTTATACCAAAATGAAGCTGAACTCACATACATTCCAAATCCAAGGTCTATTTGTTTTAAACACGCGTAAACAAAGAGCTTCGAATGGATCAAGTTTGGAATGCACATCTGAGATCTTCATCAGACATGAAAATTAAACCATCAAACATTGCCTACACGAGGTAGGGCTTCAGATGCAGCCAACGTGAACTTAATTCAGTGCCTAACATGAGAGAAATGTTGATTGTAAGTTTACCTAATGGAGACACTCCGTTGGTGCTTCAATTGAATGCTAGCTTGCTCCAAAACGTGCAGATCCACTCCAATTTACTTGAGGAGGAAGAAGCTTGCTTCAATTTGAGTTGAACTGCTTTGAATTTTGATTCACGATTTTGAGTTTCTCTCTCAAATTTCAAAACTGAATTTGCTTGCTCTGGCTCCAAAATGCCCTTCATAGAGCTCCTTTCTCAATTTCAGTTTATATATGATGGATTTGGATGGGAATTAGAGGCCCATGAAGCTTGATTGTGATGAATTTTGAAAATGCCCAAAATAGAAATGCTTTCCATGCAAACGTGAAACTCACTTGCTACACACATGAAAATACCTTGGTCTTGCAGCTGGGGGTTTGAATTTCTTATTGGAATTGATTTGGGCTTTGTTTATGGTCCAATTATGGAGTTTGAATGTGAAACAAATTTAACTTGTGCATTTTACTTGTTGGAGTAATGTGAATGAAATTGAATCAAAATAAGGCATGGAAAAGACCTATAATCAATTCAATTCAAATCATGATTTTAAGTTCATTTCCACTTGGAATTTCCCACCCAATGTCCATAATCACTCATAATTCATGCTAATATTGAGTTTCATGATGTAATTGAAGTTATCTGGAGCAACGTTCATGTTGGTTGAAGTTTCATTTAAAGTACTTAAGTGCATGAGAATGACCCATAATGAAAATGACATATAATCAAAGTTTCCCAAAATACCCTTGCTCTGCAAGCTCCATAACTTGAGTTCCATAAATGATATCAAGGACTTCTATGACTTTTTGTAAAGCTAAGATCATGAGGAAAAACTTTCATGTTCAGTCCAAGTTGAGGAAAAACTTGATTCTAGATCAAAAGTGCCTTGGAAGTGAGTTGACTTTTATTGACCACAAAATATGTTCATCTGAGACCTATAACTTGATGGCACCATAACTTGAGTTCCACAAACCTAATAGATTATTTCTAGTACTAAAAAGAAAGCTTATAACATGCCCTACAAGTCTCATGTTTGCATAAAAATGAGATTAAACTTGTATCTTGAGGTAAATGGCCCTTGAAGTTGAGCACTAAAAAAAAGGGATTTTACACTAACATCCTTTGAAACCCTAATTTAGTAACTTCTTGAACTCTTGATTATTATCAATTTGAACTTTCTATGACATCTTAAATGTCTCAAAATGAATTCTCATGACCCTAATGACTTAGAACCAAATCTCAAACTCCTTCAAGTCTATAGTTGACCTTGAACTAAGCCGATGAAACCCTAGGTGCACTTTCTTTGACTGTGACCTCTTGCAAATGATATGAACACTTAGATAAGCTCCACAATGGCTTCCAAAACACTCAATGAGCTTCTCAAACACCTCTTATCCATAACCATGATCTTGTGAACCCCTGATGATCCTCTGTTGACCCCCTAAGATAGGAGATAAGCAACACATATCCATCATCTCTCTCAAAGAGCTTTGACCACCTCCTGATGATTACAAGCACTTGATAACTTGAATAAGCACTCTTGCTTGAGCTTGAAACCCTTGAACCTCTTCTCTTGGGTAGGCACACCTCTCTTGATCCCCTGAAAAGGACAATGTCATGCAAATGCAAATGCTAAAGATGAAATGAAACATAAGCCAAGTAAAGAAAAAAAAGTTGGGCAAATTTTGGGGTACAACACCCATGTCTTGTCTTTTAACTAAACTGGAAATATGACACCTTAAACTAAATACAACAATGTAAACTGCTTAAGTGTCAATCTGAGGTTTATTAGGGTAATTTGGACATGATCGGTTTCACTAGAGGCATCAAGTACACTTGGATTTTGACTAGAGGTATATTAACCTGGTCCAGACAAATCTATTTATGCATTTATGCCAGAGGTATATTACCTTGGACTTTGTCCAGAGGCATCAAATGTGCATATCCCAGACAAAGTCGATTATGCAAGAGGTATATTAACTTGGACTTTGGGCAGAGGCATCAAGTGTGCATAGCTCAGACAAAGCCGATTATGCCAGAGGTATATTAACTTGGACTTTGGCCAGAGGCATCAAGTGTGCATAGCCCGAACAAATCTGATTATGCCATAGGTATATTAACTTGGACTTTGGACAGAGGCACCAAGTGCGCATAGCCCAGATAAAGCCGATTATACCAGAGGTATATTAACTTGGACTTTGGCCAGAGGCATCACGTGCGCATAGCCCAAACAAAGTCGGTTGTGCCAGAGGTATATTAACTTGGACTTTGACTAGAGGCATCAAGTGCGCATAGCCCAAACAACGTTGATTATGCCAGAGGTATATTAACTTAGACTTTGGCCAAAGGCATCAAGTGCGCATGGCCCGGACAAATTCGATTATGCCAGAGGTATATTAACTTAGACTTTGGTCTGAGGCATCAAGTGCATATAGCCCAAACAAAGCAGATTATGCCAGAGGTATATTAACTTGGACTTTGGCCAGAGGAATCAAGTGCGTATAGCCCGGACAAAGCTGATTATGCCAGAGGTATATTAACTTGGACTTTGGCCAAAGGCATCAAGTGCACATAGCATGGACAAAGCCAATTATACCAGAGGTATATTAACCTAGACTTTGTCCAGAGGCATAAAGTCCGCATAGCCCGGACAAAGTCAATTATGCTAGAGGTATATTAACCTGGACTTTGGCCAGAGGTATTAAGTGCGCATAGCCCGGACAAAGCTGACTACATCCTAGGACCGACTTATCTACTTTACATGCTATAGTTATTTAAATATGAGTGCCTGATTAAAACCCTTGCCCTTGCAAGGGAAAAGAAGACACTCTTACAATTTATTTGTTACATTCGTTACATTATTTAATTGAGATAAAACTTAAGACTAGTTACATTCCAAGTCCCAGGTATCTCTTTACCATCCAAGCTTTCCAATTTGTAAGCCCCATTGCCTACTTTTTGACGAACACGATAGAGACCCTTCTAGTTCGGGCCCAACTTGCCCCTCTTTGTGCGATCATTTATCTTCTTTACTACCAAGTCTCCCTTGTGAAAACCTCTATGTTTACTTTTATATTAAACCTCTGTGCAATTCTTTTCTTTACTGCAAATTCTATGACGTGAGTTGTTCCCTTGATTTTTTCCATTGAGTCATCCGAGTTATTCAAATTTTCCGAGTTGGTGCTATCATCAAATGCTAAACACCTCCATGTCGGGGTATGGATCTCGACTAGGATCATTACGTCCGCACCATAGACCATCCTAAAGGGATTTCTCGGGTAGTCGAATGCGATGTAGTATGATAGGACCATAGAATTCCATGCAAGTATTCGGCCTACAATCCCTTGGCCTCATCCAACTTCTTTTTCCACTACTAAAAAATAAGCCTTTCATAACACCAATATTACGGCAAAAACGGTGTTACCCATGGTAATATATTTATCATGGGTGCATATTTTTTATTTATTTATTTACTAGATGACATGTCACAACAGTCAGAAGTAGCAAACATAGTGAAATGTACACGGAGTGAAATGGTTCAAATCCCATCACCAACAATTAGCCATTTCTCGTGATAAAAAATATTATTGACCATGTATATCACCACAGTTTATATTTTCAACCGAGATAAAATGTAATATTTATTTATATATAAGCAAAATTATCTACCGCTTTAGTACATACAACCGTCTCTCTCAAAATAAAACCCTAACAACTCTTTCACTCATCTCTCAAAGCAAAACCCTAACAACTCTATCACTCGTCTCTCTCATATGGATACCACAAAACGAAACCATAACAACAAGTCTTAGCCAATGGGTATTTACAGGTTCGTTTTCTCTGTAGTTTTTTTTCAAAATCTATTTCAATATCTTGTTTCATGATGTTTGAACTTTCTTCTTTTTTCCTCTTGTAGGCATGGATGCTTATTGCAATAAAGAGGACGGAGATAAATTTAACCTATCAAACTTGTGTCAAAGATCTAGAATGACATCCATTCAAAATATACACAAGTTTGTTGGTCTAAATTTATCTTCATCCTTATTTCATTATTGACACGCTATTATGGGACTTGACATGTAGGGTATGTTTCTGAAGCATTTTATGCCTTGATATGTTTGTTGTATCGTGCTTGTTTGTTATTGTTTATTGTTGTTGATGATTAATTTTGATGAATGTTGTTGTTAATGTCTGTTTAAAATATGAGTTTATTATATATTATGTGGTTTGAGTATTTTTCCAATCCGTCACCAAATATATAACTTCCCAAACCGCATTAAAAAATTATGATATGATAAATAAAATTTTATTAGAAAATAAGTACACGTTCAATTCTTGACAAGAATTCTTCACACTGTTAACTGTATTTTGTTCCTTGACCATTAGAACTTGATTTAGTGATCTTAGATCTTCAATCACCCCTTTTTCCACCTCTAATTTTGTTTGCAAAGTAAATAATATTTTTCCAAAAGAATTAGAGTTGAAGGTAAGGATTGTTGAAGAACTAGGATCATTAAACCAAGTTATTACTGTCAAAGAACAAAATATGGATAAGGACTTGAAGAATTTTTGTCAAACATTGAACGTGAATTTATTCTTCTAATATAACTTAATTTGTTATATTATAATGTTATAGTGCATATTGCAGGTTATATGTTTAGTGAGCATTAGCGAAATAATCATTCCACATAATTTATTATAAACTCAGGGCTATATACAACAACGGTTGTCTAGAACACCGTTGTTAAATATTTTGCATTTTAATATACCACAACAGTTGTTTAAAGTAACTGTTGTTGTAGGTAGCACGCTACTTGGATACAATCATGGTCACCCGCCCGTGGTTGAAATCATCATACATACAATCACACCTTACGTCACAACGGTTGGACATGCGTGATGGTATCCCTTTTCCAATCGTTGTTATATGGCTTTTCCGTAGTAGTTTTCATTCCGGACAAAATAATTTTATTTGCAACTTCTGTTTGACCATTTTCCTATGGGTGTTCAATCGAGATGAATCTATTATGTATTCTGAGATCCTTATAGAACTCGATGACTGACACACTAGAAAATTATGAGCCATTTTCAGACACAATAACTTCGGGAAGGCCAAATCAACATATGATGTTTCTCCAGTAAAAAAGACGAGCCCTTTCTACCGTGATTCGTGCTAAGGCATCCGCCTTAATCCATTTGGTAAAGTAATCCACCGCCACTATCACAAATTTTAGTTGTCCCACTACTATAGGGAAAGGGCCTAGAATATTCGTTCCTTATTAATATAATGGCCATGGTGAAAATACTGAGTGCATCGCTTCTACCGGTGAATGAATAAAGGTAGAAAAATACCTGGAATTTATCACACCGACTTACAAGCCACGCGTAATATTGTTACATGCTCGGCCAGTAGTACCTTGCTCTTAGTATTTTTGTTAACAGTGCACTTCCCCCAATATGACTTCCACAAATTCCTTCATGCATTTCCTTCATAACAAAACTCGAGTCTTCCTCCGAGGTGTACCTTAACATATGGTTCGATCTTCCTATTTTATACAAGCATTCAGCCACAATGAGATACCTTGCATATATTCTTTTTATCCATTTTGCTTTTATTCCTTCCTCGGGAAGCTCGTTTCAAATTAGATATTGGATAATAGGTGTCATCCAACCTTTTGTTTCACTTAATTTCATAATTTCCTTAGCTTTAATGCTCAGTGATTCCATGGTTTCTTGAATCACCATATTATTCAACCCATTGCCTTTGGTGCTAGCCAAAAGCACTAGTAGATCAACTCGAGTATTCTCCTCCCGAGGAATGTGATTTATTTCAAACGCTTCTAACGACTATGACATCTTAAGGGCTTTCTGTAGTTATTTGACTAACGTAAGATCTTTAGTCTGGAACTCTCCTTTAACCTGGTTGATGATTAGTTGTGAATCAGTTTGGACCATCAAGTGGGTTACTCCGACTTATTTTTCCGTTCTCATTCCTGCGATCAATGCTTCATACTCGGCCTGATTATTGCTATCCTCAAACTTGAAACATAATGAATATTCAAGCACCAGATCACCTGATCCTTCCAGCATTATTCCTGCCCTACTTCCTTTGAGGTTGGAAGATCCATCTTCTGAAAAAGTACATTTACACGAAGATCCTTCTGAAACCGGGTTGCTCAGCTCGTTTAGGAAATCAACGAGCATTTGGGACTTAATACTACTTCTAGGTACACATTCTATGTTGTACTACGATAGTTCTACTGACCAGGCAACCATTCTTCCCGCTAAGTCCGGTTTCTTTAAGACTTTCTTAATAGGATAATTAGTTTTGACTATTATGGGGTGCCCCTAGAAGTAGTGCCTCAGTTTTCTTACTATAACCACTATGGCCAATGTGAGACACTCGATCTTTTGGTAGTGTAATTATGCTCCTTTCATTACCTTGCTAATGAAATACAATGGCTTTTCTCCATTCTCAATTTCCTATACTAGTATAGAGCTTATTGCTTTATGCGACACCGCCAAATATAGAATAAGTGGTTGATTGTCTTTTGGTCGTATTAAAATAGGGGGTGCAGTCAAGAAGCGTTTTACTTCCTTAAAAATCCTTCTTGCATTCCTTCGTCCACCAAAACTTTGCTGGCTTTACTCACCGCGGCGAAGAAATGAATCGATTTATCCCCTTCACGGTATAAAAAATGTGATAAGGCGGCCAAATGGCCTATTAACTGTTTCACTTCCTTGACCGTTAATGGTCTCCTCATATTGATGATCGCCTGACACTTATCCAAGTTCACCTTAATTCCTTGATTTGTTAACAAAAATCTGAGGAACTTCCCGGCCTGCACTCCGAACGTGCATTTGTCCGGATTCAATATCATATTATAACTAAGGATTGAGGCAAATGTCTCTCTTAAGTCTTCAATGTGCCTTCTATTCTCTAGGGTTTTTACCACCATATCGTCTACATATACTTCAAGGTTCCTCTCTACCTGTGAGGCGAACAACATATACATCAACCTATGATATGTAGCCTCTGTGTTTTTCAAATCGAAGGGCATCACTTCATAATAATGATTGTTCCTGTTTGTCATGAATGCCTTTTTGGATGCATCCACTAGTTCATGTGTATCTGGTTATATCAGGAATAGGCATCCAAAGAGCTAAGAAGACGGAAACCAGAAGCTTTGTCTATAACTCGATCAATCTAAGGTAGTGGGTAAGAATATATCGGACATGCTTTGTTTAGATAAGTGAAATCCACACACATTTTCCACTTCCCAGATTTCTTTTTCACCATGACTATGTTGGCTAACCATGTCGGATACCTGATTTCTCTCATGAAATCGGCCTTCAAGAGCTTCCCAATTTCTTCTTCTACAACCTTCCTCTTATCTTCGCCTTCATTCTGTTTCCTCTACGCTATTGGCTTGATGGAGGAATCTAACATCAAATGGTGACATACTATATTGGGGTCAATCCCGGGCATATCTCTTGGTTTCCAAGCAAATAGGTCCACATTCTCTATTAACACTTCAATAACTTCGGCCTCTTCCTAGAGAGATTGCCCCGACCCGACCTAGGTTTTCTGTGATAGCCGGGATCCAATTTGTACGAATTTCATCTCCTTCACCAGAGTAAGACTACCTTCTACCGGGTCCTCCCTTGGATCTATGTCTACCACGTTCACCATCGCTCAACTATATTTCCTTGATTACTCGACATGACTTCTTTTCTTCGATCTCAAGTTATCTTTATAACATCTTCTTGCCACTTCTTGATCACCTTTTATTGTCCCTTCCTAACCATCCTCTAATGGATATTTCAGAGTGAGGTACATGGTGGACAAAGCTACTTTTAGGGCATTTAAAAAGGGTCTATCGATAATAACATTATAGGGAGATGCATCATTGATAATCAAATATTTGACATGGATGCTTTTGGCTTCTTCATCCTCACTGAAAATAGTCTTCGTCGGCTAATAACCTAGCACTTGTACTTGTTCACCTGAGAATTTGACCAACTTCCTTGTGAAGGGTAATAGCTCGGAGACATCAAGGTTCATTCCTCTGAATGCTTCTCAGTATAAAATTCCTGCTAAACTTCCTGGGTCGACTAGAACCCGCCTCACACTCCAACTTTCTTTTGTTACTCTGATCACCATTGGTTCATTTTCATGAGCTACCACTCCCTCAACTTCCTTTTTAGAGAAGATGACTGCAATTTGATTCGCCCCTCCTTCTGGAGATGTCTTTTGCATGACATGCATTATTGTTCTGACATATTTTTTTCGAGCCGAACTGGATTATCCACCTCTTGTGAATCCTCTTACGATCGTACTCATGGTGTAAGCCATATTGTCCTCCAGGATTTTCTCTATACTTCCATCTTCTCTTTGTATGGCATCATCCGTGATGACACCGACTCCTACATGGTTTCCTGACTCTAACTTATACCTGAGAGATATTATTGGCAGGGGTTCTTTGGGGTTTGTTCACCCCAGACAGAATCTGTTGGAGCCTGGAAATCCCCAGGTTCCTCTATTGCAAGTAACGACGATACTTTATGTAACACGAATGAGTTACTTTGACTGAGAGTTGAGTCAGCCATACTGACACAAGATTATTTGCCGATATCGAAGGATTTGTGTGGCCTAGGCAAGTTTTATCAAGGCTCCACGGTGGGCGCCAAAATTTCTTGCTAAAACACTAAAAGGTTGAATTTTTGGCTATTTGTACAAAGAAAGCCTTAGATGAATGGTTATGAGTGTCTGTTCTGTGTATTGGTTGTCCCTTGTTGTTTTCCAACACCCCCTATTTATAGATCTCGTTTTACTAATCCCTCTTCCAAAACGCCCGCCGCTTTTATAATGACTGCCTTATAACGTTTGCCTCTTCAATTGTTGTAACTTCTCCCATCATAATTTTTCTTTCATAACTGACCCTTGTGCCCTTTGGAGAGCCATCTGGGCCCTAATACCATCTCGTCTTATATAATTGAGTCCTAGTTTGGCTAGCACAAGATAGACTCATTTGTGTTCCACCCGATTATCCTTTGTTGGAATCTGACCTAGCAAGGGTTTTTATCAGGCTCACATCTTGGCTAGTCAAAGTAATTTTCGGGATGTACACTTTTCACGAGATATGAGAGGCTTTGTGGATGGCGATATGCTTAGGTATGGGCTGATGAAGGGTGTGATCAGTATGCTATGATCAAGCAATATGCTTTTAGGGTGTAATAGATTTTCAATTCCTCCTACAAATGAGGTGTATTTATAAGGGCTTTTCGGGTCTAGGGTTCTCTTGGGAAGGGTCAGCGCCCACTTAGTCAATGATGAACCGTTGAATCCCTATTTTCAAGGAGGTAATTGATCAGTTAATGACCCTGACTTCTCTCTACTCTAGGAACGTATTTTCCCATGTTTTCCATGATTGGGTGGGAGGAAGACCTTGGGGCGAGGCGGTACCTCCCTTTGAGAGATATATTATTATCGCCCCTCCTTGTGAGTCCTCTTGATGTTACCCTAACAAAGTTCTACAAATATAACACTACAGTCCCTCAAGCACGAGACCTTTTGATATAGGATGAAGTGTTTTTTAGATCGTTCTTCAGGGGAGTATCCCTAGAACCTGGGCCTTCTAAGGATACATTTAGATGAAGCTTTTGTTATCTTAAGAAATCTAAGTCCCTTAGACAGGAGTTTAAATAACCTAGGAAATCTAAGTCCCTCAGGCGAGATTATATGTAACCCATTTGATGATATTATAATCCCTCAAGCGAGGCATTTCACTTATTGGGTAGGACTTTCATCGAGCTCCCAAGAAAAACTTGTGATCAAGTCTCATGCTAGACATTTGTCGCACCTCTCAGTCGTGATACTTGAGCCTGGTCCCGCCCAAGGAGACATTATGTCCTTCTAGAGAGAGTTTAAATAACATGGGGAATCTAAGTCCCTCGGGAAGAATTATATGTAGCACGACTGATGAGACTATAAGTCCCTCAGGTGAGGTGTTTGACCTCTCGGGCAGGACTTCCATTGAGCCCTCAAGCAAGACTCGTGATCAAGTCTCTCAAGCTATATATTTGTTGGGCCTCTCAAGCGTGATACTTGAGCATGGTTCCACCCGAGGAGACACTAAGTGCCTCAAGCAATAATTTTACCTTCTTTTTTCCCTAACATTTTCCTGAAAAAGTGGTCTATCAAAAGATCATTCTCAAAGATCCAAAATGGAAGACCTTTCTGAGTCCATTCTACTTCTACAAAGACCTGCGTGAATCAATATATATATATATATATATATATATATATATATATATATATATATATATATATATATATATATATATATATATATATATATATATATATATATATATATATATATATATATATATATATATATATATATATATATATATATATATATATATATATATATATATATATATATATATGCAAACTTTCTTTCTTATTCAGCATTATCCCGCTTAGGGAAACTTGTCTCTTATGAGTCGTGAGTTGCGCAGAAAACCTCACGTAATTCCATCCAAGAATAAATACTTTTGTCGTAAAAACCATCTAACCATAACCGGGCCGGCCCAATCAAGGTTAGCACAAATAGCTTGCACTTGACGCATCATCAACACTGAATTAACTCAACAGTCATTCACTACATGCGCATGTTTGTCAAGATATATTTTTCCATCGTGATCACTAAGTTTAGGCGGCTTCTCCATAGAATTTGGGATCTTACTATCTAGGATCCTTATTGATAACAGATGTTTCAATTGTACTATTTCCAAGTGAGTTTCTTCCTAAGTCGAGGAAGGAGAATGATTGCTTCGGTCCATGCAGCTCGTTAGCACCTTACATATTGAGATTCGTCTGAAGAGTATGGAGGCTAGGCTAGTCTTCAGGTTGTCTGATCGAAGGTGCAACACGAGTCTCTATCAGATTTACTTGAGAAGATCTGGCCAATTTTGAAGTTGAACCAAATCTAGATGCATCAAAATAATCATTTCAGCACCTACAATGTTTTGCGGAGGAGGAAGAGGTGGTGGATTGCTTGCTGCTAGAGCAGCGACAGCAGCTTCGTGCGCAACAACGAATCTAGTAGCCTTAGATCCAACCATCACCAAGAATTACAGGAACTGGAAATATAGAAATATGAAGAAATATAATTGAGATTACACTTGGATGAATCAAGACACTATGGATCTCAACGTTGTTGGGTGTAAATATAGAAGTAGAAAAATAATCTAGAGGGGGTGAATATACCCAAATTAAAAAATGCAATCGTCGTTTTCCAAAATCAAAATGTTTTCAAAAATGAGTTGCGAGCAGAAGGTTTAAAGCGAAAATGAAAATTATACAGTTGAATATGATCAAGCTAACACAGTTTATTTCACAAATACCAAAGATTATAATAATGAAATGATTTGTATGAATTTATTCAATTTGTGTAACCACAAGGAGTGTTCATAATTGATTCAATATGTGGAATCCTAATATTTAATTTATTTCCAAATTTATCAATCACAATACTAGCTTGACTAGTTTTCCAATTTCAACAAAACCTAAAGCTTTATGTAATAATTTGCTATCAGGAATAAAATGATATAATATGAAGGAATTGAAAAACCTCAACATGCAATCACTACGAATTTAAATGCAAGAGTAAGAGAGAGAGATGACACTGAAATTTATAATTCTTCAAAATTCGTCCTCGCTTTGCCTACATGCACTCTTAATTAGTTTCCTTGGAACTTGCATAGTTCTTTGTTATTTGACAAATATTTCTAAGAGTTCATACAATCACCAATCCACAATACAGCTGAGAAAATAAGTCTCCTAATTTAGATCTTGACTTGTATATAACAAACTTGCCAAACTCTTCTACGTAACCTTTACTTGAATACGTTTATTGAATCTTCCAATGAAACCAATTCTGCTCCAAGCCTTCGTGTGTAGCTATCAACCCCTTGATCCTACCGATTCTTTGAGCACTAAAATTGTCTGAAGAACTGAGAATAACTTTGTCTTATTTGTAGCATTCCATGAAGTTACTACTAAGGCAATATTAGAGAGAAGAACTTGATTCTTTTCATTGAAATTTGTCACCACCATTGACAATCTCTCAATCTTGATAACAATCTAAAATACTAAACAAGATCTTCAAGAAAGGTTAGTTTCAAGTATGTGCCTCATTCAATTAATCTCAGAACTCTTGTTATTAAGATATGAACTCAATTGAAGTTGAAGATTGAAAGAATTTTGTTGCAAGACGATGAACACTCAAAACAGAGGAAATTGATTTTCATTAAAAATCACATTGAAAAATCTTAACAGTATGATTGATGTTGTGTGAAGAACGATGACAAAAAGTTTTTATATGTGCTTGAGATAAAGCACACAAAATGGTTGAAAAAAGGTAGTTAGGTTCGAGTCAAGAAAAATACGATTTGGATCAAATGAGTAAAATGAGGTGGAATGAAAGAAATAACATTTTTTTTTGAAAAAAGTTGCCAATTTATTTGGATCAGGCAAAACGCAATTCAAATCAAATGCAATGTGAGTCGAATCATGTTTAAAATTTGAGTCGGATCAAATGACACTAATCTGACAAGGAACTTTGAAAAAGGATTTGATTTGAATTATATTCAAAATTTGATTCAAATCAAATCAAATAATCAAACACGAGTTTTAAAAAAAATGAAATTAATTAGAATCATGTACAAATATTGATTAGAATCAAATCAAACAAAATATCTTCCCAGGAAAATGATTAGGATCAAGTGTAAAATTTGACCAGAATCAAATCACTGAGTTTAACTTCTGTCCAATTTGACCACGATAAAAAATTCAATGTAAAACTAAATGGTTCGAATCAATCTTGTAAAATTTCAAAAGCATTTGAGATTTTACTTTTGAACCAAAGTTGAACCAAAATACAAATTGATTTCATTCCACTATCATATGCTATTGATCAAAGAGATTTAGATCAAGATCAAATTGAACTAAAGTTTTATGCATGTTAAAAACTAATCAAATCAAACTCGATTATGAGAAATGCAATAATGAAGGAGACTCAACAAATTGAAATAAAAACAAAGATGAAAGCGATAATACAATCAACAAAATAATCGGATAGTGGGAACATTCAACTACACGCGTTTGATCGCGAAGGCACTCATTCCAGTGATCGGAGGAAATTGAACTGAGAATTTTTGAGAAAGAACATGAATTCGTGGAAATCTTAGGGATCAGTAGTCGATTCTCATAGACAACGTCAAGGTTCCATTCTTGAACCATAAATGAAAGGAGGAATGACGTTGATGGCAGATTGCGACTTCCGATGCGGTGGAATGAGGGAACTTGCAAGGTTAACACTTCAACGCTCAAGTCAGTATATAAAAAAGAAGAGTGAAATGAATTTTTTTTAAAAATTTGTTCCTTCAATTTGGCGCCAACTCTATAAATTTAGAGAGTAAAATAAGAAATTAGTTATTTGCTCGCAGTCCCTTGCGAAGAGTCGTTGGATGTGTTTTACGGTTGAGATCTCTTGGGATCTTAAGGATAACCGTATTCAGACACTGGAAAGATTTTGGAAGAAATGAGACCCCTTCTTAATAATCGGCAGAGCTTGATGCGGTTGGTCCACAATGATTTGAGACCGATCTATTAGTAATAATTCATATTTTATTATATTACTTTCTTAAGCCCATAAGTTTGTTAGAGGGTATTTTAGTATTTATCTTATTCTAGTAACCCTAGTTTTAGCTTATAAATAGGGTGACAATCATTGTAACCAAATATCATGTTTTGTAGCCGTCATTCTCTTTAATAGAATATTTCCCTATTTCATCATTTATTCTATCTTTGCACCAACAAATTGGTATCTAGAGCTCCGGTTTAGATTCATTGGGAAACACGGGAAACACGAGTGAACGTGAGGTCTTGTGTGTTTGATTTTGTTTCTCAGATTCTTGTTGAATCTTGAACAAAATCTGATCAGAATTTTTTAATTCTGTGGGTTGGGAAACACTGTGTGAGAAAACTCTGAGTGTATTGTGCAAAGTAGAAGATGAACGGAAACGGCAACATGAACACCAAACTTCCAGTATTTGACGGTAAAAATTGGAATCGTTGGATAATCCAAATGCGTGTACTGTTTGGTGCTCAAGATGTTCTGGATCTTGTCACTGATGGTTATGTTCCGGTAGCAGCAGATGCGACTGATGAACATAAAAACGCGCAGAAGGAAGTAAGGAAGAAGGATCAGAAAGCATTGTTCTTCATTCATCAATGTGTGGATGTAAACGTGTTTGAGAAGATTGCAGACTCTACAACAGCAAAGGCTGCATGGGACACTCTGGTGAGATGTTATGGTGGTGACGCATCAGTGAAGAAGGTGAAGCTTCAGTCCTTGAGAAAGCAATATGAGAATCTCAACATGAAGAATAATGAGAAAGTTTCTGAATACATCTCCAGAGTGATTCTGATCACTAATGAGATGAAGGCATGTGGAGAAACTCTTTCTGAAGAAACAATCATGGAGAAAGTGTTGAGATCCCTTACTCCTCAATTTGATTACATTGTGGTAGCAATAGAACATTCCAAAGATCTAAGCACAATGAGAATTGAAGAGCTGCAGAGCAGTCTAGAAGCGCAAGAGTTGCGTCTGACTGAGAGAAACTCTGAAAAGGAAGTAGAACAGCAGGCTCTGAAAGCAACTTCTGATAGGAGGTATCAGAAGCAGTCAGAAGCCAGGAGAAGATCTGATGGTGGTCAGAAGTCAGAAAGCTCAACCTCTGATAGACAAAAGAATGCTCAGAGGGGAAAAGAGAAGTATGACAAAAGAAAAATACAATGTTACTGTTGTAAGAAGTTTGGCCATTTTGCTAGAGATTGTTGGTCAAACAAGGAGAAGAAATCATAAGAAGCAAATATAGCCAGAGGCTCTGATGACGAATCTGTGCTGTTGATGGCCTCTGAATCTGATAATGTGGATCTGACAGACTGGTGGTATATGGACACTGGCTGTTCAAATCATCTTACTGGAAACAAGAAATGGTTGGTTGACTTTGACTCTGAAAAGAGAACAAAGATCAGATGTGCTGATGACAAATATCTTAATGCAGAAGGTATGGGAAATGTCAGAGTGACTCTGAACAATGGGAAAATAGCATTGATTCAGAATGTGTGGTATGTACCTGGCATCAGAAGCAATCTGATGAGTGTGGGACAATTAATTGAGAAAGGTTTCTCAGTTACCATGAAGGACAATCTTCTGAAGCTGTATGACTGTAATCAGAAGTTGATTATGGAGTCAGAACAGGGAAGGAATAGAACATTCAAGGTGAATGTCAGAACTGCAGACTCAGAGTGTCTTAGTGCAACAAGTACTGAGAAGGAGAGTGAGCTGTGGCACAGAAGATTTGGTCATTTGAATTTCAGAAGCTTACAACATCTGAATTCAAAGAAATTGGTACATGGAATTCCTGCAATTAAGAAGCCTGAAAAGTCATGCAAAGTTTGCATGGAAGGAAAACAACCAAGATTGCCATTTGCATTAGAAGTTGCTCCAAGAGCAAAACATGCCTTGGGAGTTGTACACTCTGATGTGTGTGGTCCATTTCCAGTAGCATCAATTGGAGGGAATAAATACTTTGTGCTGTTTGTTGATGAATTCACAAGAATGACATGGGTATCCCTTATTAAGTTCAAACACGAGGTGTTTGATGAATTCAAGAAGTTCAGAATGAAGGCTGAGAATCAGAGTGGTCAGAAGTTGAAGATTCTTAGAACTGATGGTGGAGGTGAGTATAACTCCAAAGAGTTCCAGAAGTTCTGTGAGGAGAATGGAATTGAGCATGAGGTTACTGCTCCCTATACCCCTCAACACAATGGTCTTGCTGAAAGAAGAAACCACACTCTGCTTGATATGGTGAGAAGCATGCTAAAGGAGAAGAAGCTTCCTCAGAAGCTGTTGCCACTGCAATGTATGTACTCAACAGATGTCCTACGAAGAAGTTGAAGGAAATAGTTCCAATACAGAAGTGGACTGGAGATAAGCAAAGTGTTAGTCATCTAAAGGTGTTTGGTTCTGTTTGCTATAAACATGTTCCAGAAGCCAGAAGACAGAAGCTGGATGATAGAAGCAAAGTGATGATTCTGATAGGGTACCACAGTACTGGTGCTTACAAGTTCTATTGTCCAGAAACCAATAAAATTGAATTCAGCAGAGATGTGATTGTGAAGGAATCAGAAGTTTGGAATTGGGATAAGTCTCAATCTGATTCTGATGATAGAACTTCTGAAGAAAGGTCAGAGTTAAGAATTTCTGAAGTTGAAGTAAACTCTGACGTTGATTCTGACTCTGATAGTGATTCTGACTCTGGAGAAGACTCAGAAGATGAAGGTGACTCTGATGATCCAGACTCTGATGGTAATCCAGATTCTGGTGGAAATTCAGACTCTGAAGATGGCCAAGGCTCTGGAGGAAGTCAAGCCTCTGAAGCTAGAAATTCTGAAGTTCAAGACTCTGGAAATATGCCAGATCTTGAATATGGTCAAAGCTCTAGAGGAAGTCAACCATCTGAAGCTGGAAACTCTGAAGCTCAAGACTCTGAACAAGTTTAGAGACCACAAAGAATCAGAAGCGTTCCCAGAAGATTTGCAGAATTTGACATGCTGCAAGACACTGAAGTAGACTCTGAAGGAGAAGTTATTCAGTGTGCCATGTTAGTAGACTCTGAACCCATAAGTACAGAAGAGGCTCTTAAGCAGAAGCTCTGGCTGAAGGCCATGAAAGAAGAACTTGATGCTATAGAGAGAAACAAGACTTGGAAGCTGACAGAACTTCCAAAAGACAAGAAAGCCATCAGCGTCAGATGGGTTTTCAAGCAGAAGTTAAAGCCAGATGGCTCAATTGGAAAACATAAAGCAAGGTTGGTAGCCAGAGGATTTCTACAAAAACCTGGGCTGGATTACTCTGAAGTGTTTGCACCTGTAGCAAGACATGAAACAATCAGAATGGTGATTGCAATAGCTGCTAACAGGAATTGGCCTCTGATGCATTTAGATGTAAAATCTGCATTTCTGAACGGTCCATTAGAAGAAGAAGTTTACGTGTCACAACCTCCTGGATTTGTGAAAAAGAATCAGGAAGGGATGGTGTACAGATTATACAAAGCTCTATATGGATTGAAACAAGCGCCTAGAGCTTGGAATCAGAAGATTGATTCATTTTTCAAGAAGCAAGGCTTTCAGAAATGTGAGATGGAGTACGGTGTCTATGTTCAGCATACTTCTGAAGGCAATATGACTCTGGTATGTTTATATGTTGATGATATACTGCTGACTGGAAGTTCTGAACAGGAGATAACCAAATTCAAGAAGGTTCTAATGAATGAATTTGAAATGACTGATCTAGGAAAAATGACATACTTTCTAGGGATGGAGTTCAGATATTCTGAGAAAGGTATCATTTTGCATCAACTCAAGTATGAATTAGAACTTCTGAAGAGATTTGATCTGAAGAATTGTAAGATGGCTGTCACACCTTCTGATACAAATCAGAAACTGGATTCAGACTCTGAAGGAAAGGATGTGGACGCTACAACCTTCAAACAGTTGGTTGGTTCTCTGAGGTATCTGTGCAATACCAGACCTGATATTTGCTACTCAGTTGGGATGGTTAGTAGGTTCATGAGTAAACCTAAGTGGTCCCATTATCAAGCTGCTGTCAGGATTCTGAGGTATATCAAAGGAACTCTGAAGTATGGAGTGTTATTTCCCTCTGGAGGAAATAATGAGTCAGAACTTCTGAGTTATTCAGACTCTGATTGGTGTGGAGACAGAGTTGACAGAAGAAGTACATCTGGGTACTTGTTCAAATTTCTGGGAGGTTCCATTTCTTGGTGTTCCAAGAAGCAACCTGTTGTGGCGTTGTCAACCTGTGAAGCTGAATACATTGCAGGTGCTGTTACTGCATGCCAAGCTGTGTGGATTCTGAATCTGTTGCAGGATCTGAAGATTAAAGTAGACAAACCTCTGAAGTTGATGATTGACAATAAGTCTGCAATCAATCTTGCCAGAAACCCAGTGTTGCATGGGAGAAGCAAGCATATTGAGACCAAGTATCATTTTCTGAGACATCAAGTTCATAGTGGAGTGTTAGAAGTTGTACACTGCAGCACTCAGAAGCAGTTGGCAGATGTTCTGACGAAAGCTATCAAGACTGATCAATTTCTCAGATTAAGGGATGGAATTGGTGTTACAAGTTTTGATGGAATATGAATTAAGGGATGGTATTAGTAATAATTCATATTTTATTGTATTACTTTCTTAAGCCCATAAGTTTGTTAGAGGGTATTTTAGTATTTATCTTATTCTAGTAACCCTAGTTTTAGCTTATAAATAGGGTGACAATCATTGTAACCAAATATCATGTTTTGTAGCCGTCATTCTCTTTAATAGAATATTTCCTTATTTCATCATTTATTCTATCTTTGCACCAACAGATCTAGTCGGCCAAAAACACTTTCAATCAATTGAAAAAACATCGTGTGATACTAATCTCGTATAATATATTATCTATTTTCCTATTTAAATACTATATTTTATTAAATTGATGTTTTTCTTTTCTCATCAGTATCCATGTTTTTTTTTCTCATCAGTATCCAATTCATTTGATTGATTAATCCGGTTCAATTCAGTTCAAAAATCTTTTCTAGACATTAAGTGATTAACGTTGGTTAATCATTATTTTTTTATTTTTAATGAAATATTGTAAATTTTAAATAAAGAGTAAGTGCCTTATAACATGACCAAGATATCAAGAAACTTTATAAACCACGTGCAATAGAAAACATAAAAGAAATAATAACTTTGCTTCCTTTGTTACCCCCGATTCTTAATCATACGTGTCCTCACAACCTCATATAAATGATCTAGTAACCAAGGAACCTTAGGCTAAAATGGTAATCCCAGGGTTAACTATCATACATACACACAGATAGACTTATCCTTACATGATATCTACCACTTCTTTGTCTTACAAATTTCATCCACTCAATCTTAATATCTTCTGTTCAACCAGAAAAAAGAAAAACGATACTCCCCTATAGATCACTCAATCACTGCATATACATATCTTCACTGAATTAATTAACATTACTCTCTCTTTCTCCATCTTCTAGATTCTTCCATCAACAACAACAATCATGGCTGCTGCAGTAACAGCCGCAGTCTCCTTGCCATACTCCAACTCCACTTCTCTTCCGATCAGGACATCTATTGTTTCACCTGAGAGACTTGTCTTCAAAAAGGTACGTTTCATATTGTTCCATAATCATATACATGCATTGATCCAATTCAGATTGCAAATTAGTTGATATCTGACACTGATTTCATACATGTCTTTGAGCGTATGATTATGATCTGAGGTGGTTGTTTGTTTCTTAGGTTTCATTGAACAATGTTTCTATAAGTGGAAGGGTAGGTACCATCAGAGCTCAGGTTACTACTGAGGCACCTGCTAAGGTAGTAAAGCATTCCAAGAAACAAGATGAAGGTATTGTTGTGAACAAGTTCAAACCTAAGGAACCATACGTTGGGCGGTGTCTTCTCAACACAAAGATCACTGGTGATGATGCACCTGGTGAAACTTGGCACATGGTTTTCAGCACTGAGGGTTTGTGTTCTCATACATTTTCTCTCTATTATTACCTCTACATTCACTACTCATAACAAGATTATAATTTACAGTTATTCAAAACCGTTTCAAGTTTTTGGAGAACCCGTGTAGGCTAGTCATAGTTTAACCTTAGAAAAAAAAAAATTTTATGAGGCCCAATTTAGCTATAGTTTAATTCTGACAAATTTGGGACCATGTGTGGGCAACGACAGCCCTGTGATTATTAGAGAGGTAATTAGCTAATAGTTTGTTAGCAATTAGTAACTAACTTACTCTCTATAAGCACACACTCTCGTTAACTAACTACTCGTTAATTACGTCTATAATAGTGGTAGTATCGTGATCCTTGATATTTTCGAGAACTTCTTCCATTTGCAAATGATGTAGAATCAATCGCAGTTTAAAAACATCAAGAAATTTAATGTTGTTGCCCAATGCGGCTGCAAAGACATGAATTGCTGTCAAAATGCTAATTTTAGTTTCTATCTTAAAAGACTAATATTTGTATTATTACAGGAGAGGTTCCTTACAGAGAAGGACAATCTATTGGGATAGTTCCGGACGGTATTGACAAGAATGGCAAGCCTCACAAGCTGAGATTGTATTCAATTGCTAGCAGTGCCATTGGTGATTTTGGAGACTCCAAAACTGTCGGTCTTTATTAATTTGGAAAACTGATCATTTTATTATTCTTTATATTGTTGTAACTGAGAATTGACAAGTAGTATATGCTAAGTTGATAACACATCTTTTGGATGGATAGCAATTTAACCTGATCTGATGTGTTTCCGTAATACAGGTTTCTCTATGTGTGAAACGTCTTGTGTACACAAATGATGCCGGAGAAGTTGTTAAGGGAGTTTGCTCAAATTTCTTGTGTAAGGATGAATGCTTTTACATTTGCATTTAAGGATTCTAAAGTATAACTTGTTTTGCATATACATGTATCAATAGTCGACGTTCTAATTAACTGAGGTTTTTCTTTCTTCCTCCCTAATGCGGAGACTTACTTTAAGATAGTTAATTATGTATTTCTACACGAACTCATGTATGTTTGTGTATTTGTTAGTATATTTATTTTGACAAGTTACATTACAAGTATAATTGGTAAAAAATTTCAGCATTTCTCAGTACTAATGTTCTCTATCCTTTATACCAATCACCATTGTGGTTCTCTTTATTCAGGCGATTTGAAGCCGGGATCAGAAGTAAAGATTACTGGACCAGTTGGTAAAGAAATGCTTATGCCAAAAGATCCAAATGCCACTGTCATCATGGTATGCTACTTATTCATCTCTGTCTAATTTGAAAAAGAAAAAGTTAACATCTGAGCCCTTTCTCTAGTCATGATTATTGTTTTGATTTTCTTTGTTAATCTTTAAAATTTTCTATGTAGTTGGGAACTGGAACTGGAATCGCCCCATTTCGCTCATTTTTATGGAAAATGTTCTTTGAGAAGCATGAAGATTACAAGGTAAGGGAGCAGTTTGGAAGCAAAGGAAATCACTACCGAGTGATCGATGTTACCAGAAAATCCTCATTTTTATAAAAGATGCTTTTTGTGCTAACCATATTTGATGATTAACTGATAACTGGGTTTTGGAATGTTGGCATATATGATGTGTAGTTCAATGGTTTGGCATGGCTCTTCCTAGGTGTCCCTACAAGCAGCTCACTGCTTTATAAAGAGGTAAGATGAACCAAACTTTTCGCGCTACTCACGAGATTCGGCTACAGGTTCTGTAGAATAGAAAGGTTTATACTAACTTAATTGTATGTCACAGGAATTTGAAAAGATGAAGGAGAAAGCACCTGAGAACTTCAGGCTTGACTTTGCAGTGAGCAGAGAACAAGTAAACGATAAAGGAGAGAAAATGTACATCCAAACCAGAATGGCTCAATACGCAGAAGAGTTGTGGGAATTACTGAAGAAAGACAACACTTTTGTCTACATGTGTGGACTGAAAGGAATGGAAAAGGGAATTGATGACATAATGGTGTCACTCGCTGCCAAAGACGGTAAGAAGCATTTTGAAGTCTATCATTTTTATTATTGGATTCCGCAAAACTGTAGTCATTGTGTTGTGTTTGTTACGTGTTCTAGGCATCGATTGGACCGAGTACAAGAGAACGTTGAAGAAGGCCGAGCAATGGAATGTTGAAGTCTATTAATTTCCTTTCATTTGCATTGATAACAAGTTCCAGTTTGTGCAGCAGCTTATCTATATCACCCTCCTGTATTCTGTAGATAGATTACATTACAACCTTGTAATTTTGGTATGACAAAAAATTATACCTTGCTTGTGAACAATATTGTTTACGGAATCGTTGCAAGAAATAATTTTGAGGATCATGCAATATAGTTTATCAATTTCCCGAAATTTAATTGTGAATATTCAGTATCTATTTAGAGTTCCATAGTAAATGAGATGAGATCTGAAAATGGAGATCAAAGCTATGAATGAGGTATTTGCTTATGAGCAGGGGTGAGATTAACAAAACAACCTACCAAAAAATAAATATGCTATTGGCACAATTCTTTAAACTCTTGTTCGTTTCTCTGTATGAGCACTGTCAATGTAAATCGTATGTTGAGCAATATGCTGTGACAATTTGCGATTAATCATATTTAATTTTAGTTTTAGAAGTTAGAAGTTAGTTATACCAGTGGTTACTCATATTTAATTTTAGAAGTTAGAAGCTAGATATACATGTGGTTAGTGATAGAGATATACATGTGGTTATCGATACTTATACATGTGGTTATTAACTAGAAGTGTGAGTTAATTAGTAGTATAATCCTACATAAAAGATATAACATGTATTTGTAATACACTCAATTTTATTTCAATAATACGTTTCTCTCAATTGCTCTTTATTCTTTTTAATTTTCCTCAATTTACAAATAATTTGTAATTTAAGTTATTCAACAAATTCTTTTTTATTTTCCTCAATTTACAAATAATTTGTAGTTTAAGTTATTCAACAAATTGATATCTAAAGAACTGATTTGATCTTCAATCACCATCCATGAAAAGTGAGAGTGCAATCTCCAATTAGTTTCCCACTAATCTACTAGTTATTAAAAGAAAAAACTAAGATAGATGGTGTACGCAAATGAAAGTGATATTCAGATTTTAAGATGTATTGAAAAAGACGGTTTTTTGGCATTAGAGACAAATGTTACTGAGGCGCAAATAGCTGCTCATCGTGAAATGGACAAGAAAGAAGGTAAAAACTTGTTCTTGATTCATAAGTGTGTGGATTCAAATATCTTTGTGAAAATCTTTGAGAAAGAAACTATCAAAGATGCCTGTGATACTCTCCAGGAGTTGTATGGTGGAAATGAGAAATTAAAGAAAGTCAAGCTTTAATCTTTGAGGAAATAATATGAGAATTTGCAGATGAATGTTGGTGAAGTCATCACCGAGTTCTTCTAAAAAATTGGTAGTTTTGACAAACCAAAGAAGTCGTGTGGAGAGAAGGTCTTTAAACTGCAGAAAGTGAAGAAGGTTCTAACTGACAAGTTTGATCATATTGTTGTGGCCATTGAGGAATCCAAAGATTTGTCAAAGATGGAGTTTGAAGAATTGCAAGAATCTCTTGAAGCTCATGAGTTAAGGCTGAAATAATTAAAATTGGAGAAAGTGTCTGAACAAGCTTTGCAGACAAAGTTCTTCAAGAAAATGAAATAAGACTCCTAAAAGAACAACAAAGGTAAAGGAAAATGGAAGATGAAGTGGAATGAAAGTGATGATGTATGTAAGAACTAAAGAAGTCAGAGTGAGACAATTAAAAATGGTGCCCCTCACAATCAGAGACTCAAGAAGAAGTGGAGATGAAGGAAGTTCAATGCTTTTTTTTTTTGCCAAAAGTTTGGACACTATGCTAGGGACTATTACTTCAACAAAGAATTGAAGGAGAATGACAAAGGTGTAACACAATTTTCTCATGATGAAAGTAGTGACTCAGAAGAGATCATTTTGATGGCTGATACACAATTGGATCAAGATAAAACTAAGGTTTGGAACCTTGACACATGGTGCAACAATCATATGATTGAGAGCAAAAATTGGTTCAATAAGCTTGGTGAATAAGTGAGGAGGTTTATTAGGTTTGCAGACAATAGCATGGTGACATTAGAAGTAACGAGGGAACATATGTGAAGAATAAGGATGGACAAGAAGTTATCATATGTGATGTGTTGTATGTTACTTCTATGACAAACAACTTGATCAACTTGGGTTAATTGCTTGATAAAGACTGCACAATGAGGCTAGAAGATAAAAATCTCAAGGTGTTTGATGGAAGTTCCAAGCTAATCTTAAAGGCACACTTATCAACAGACACAACATTCAAGATTATGATTAACATTATAGAGCATCAATGTCTTGCATCAACCGTAGTTAGAGATCAAAATTGGACTTGGCATCAGAAGTCCGACCATCTTAATTTTAGGAGTCTCAGTATGATTCACATGAAGAAGATGGTGTATCGCCTTCCTAAAGTTACAATTCCTAAGTAGTTATGTGTTTACAAGCAAGCAAGAATGTCATTAAAACATGAATTGGCAATGAAGTCACAATAGAAATTGGAGATTGTGCACTCAGATATGTGTGGTCTCTTTGAAGTGAAGTCACTAGGAAGTAACTGCTACTTCTTAATCTTCATATATGAATTCACTAGATATATGTGGATTTACCTGTTGGAGAAGAAAAGTAAGTTGTTTAACAATTTTAAGAGATTCAAGTTGCTAGTTAAGAAGCAGGTTGACTGTGCAGTCAAAAGGCTGAGAACCGATAGTGGTTGTGAGTAGACTTCAACTGGGTTTACTCGGTTTTGTTAAAAAAGGGATTGATCATAAAGTTATAACACCATACACCCTCTACATAATGGCATTGCTGAGAGAAAGGACAAAAGTAGCTTGGACGTGATAAGAAGCATGCTCAAGGCAAAGCAAGTGCCAAACCATTTTTGGGGCGAGGCTACCTCAACTGCTGTCTACATCATCAATATACGTCCAAGCAAAAAGTTACACAACAACACTCCTTATGAAGCTTGGTATGGCATGAAACCAAGTGTTAGAAACTTCAAGATTTTTGGTTCATTGTGATACAAACATGTATGAAGAAACTTAGAAGAAAGCTTGATGATAAAGGCTAAGCCATGATTTTGGTTGGCTATGATTCATAGGTGCCTACATGTTGTTCTCACCAATTGAGAAAAAGGTGGTGAATGGTACTGATGTGGAATTTGATTAAAGTGGAGGATGGAACTGGAAGAGCTCAATGTAAGAGGGTGAAGATTTAAGTCACATTAGAAGCACTCTTCAAGATGATGAGAAAGTACTAGAAGCTCAAAATGAACATGCATAATCTCAGGAGGTAAGAATATCACTAAGAGTCAGAACTCAACCAGACAGACTGGCACTACTATAAAAAGTGCTTTTAACGTCAGATACAAAATGCATTTTACCTCAGCTGCATAAGCGAGGTAACGAAGGGCGTCATGAAAAGTAACGACTTATCACCTCAGTTTTTTAAACACTGAGGGATGTATTAATATAGATTTTTTTAATTGAAATTCGTTACATTGTTTACACAGAAAATAAATAAAAATAATTTGTTTACAAACTACGATATTTACCAAGAATATTACATTGTTTATACAAAATATTAAAGTAAAAATAAATTTATCCCTGAAGATCATATGTTGGATCTTCTACTCCTTGATATTTGGGCAAGATCAAATGTTTCACCTTGCAAGTATTTGTTTCTGATATAAAACAAAAAAAAAGGTTAAAAAAATAAATGATTTTCTGCTCAAATGAAAATTGAAAAACACAAACTTTAAACCCAAATAATTCTCTGCACTTGCGATCCATCATAGAGAACTTCTAATGGCAATAGTTAAAGTGGAGAGTGTAGATAGTTTCAAGCAATTCATAACGTTTCTTTATCAATTATTGATATCATAAGGCCTTTATAATGGAAAATTTTTAGGTTTCATGCGAGTCACTAATGGTAATGTCTTGAGCGTTAATAATCATGAAATGAACGACAAAGATTTGTTTAAGAACGATGATCAATATCTAAAATTATCATGCTAAGTTATCCCCTCGGTTTAACAAAAAAGAGGTGGACATGATTTTTTTTAAAATTACATTATTTACGTAAAAGATTGAAAAACAATAATACAGCAAAAAAAAAAATTTGGTGTAAGGAGTCATGTGTTTCAAATATTGCACGCATCCAATTTTTAGGAGTTATCTGTTCCAACCAATGAATGCATCCAAATTCTAAAGGAATTATCTGTTACAAATTTGAAAAAATATTTTTATGCACTTGCAATCCATCATAGAGAACAACAATAACAACAACAACAACAACAACACCATTTTGTGAGATGGATCCCAAAAGAATGATGCGTTCGAGTTTCGAGCGGCTACATATAAGCTAGGATTAAGGTAAAAATTCGTTTAACGAGTGCTTTTATAGTTAAATATGATTATCTTATTCCTCGGTTATTAAGAAAATCGACGGGATATATCATTTAGTTTACAAAAAAGTTATATAGTAAAAAAAAAGGTTCCTGGATTGTTTTTTTCCCTCAGATTGTTTTTGAATAACCAAGATAATAAGTTGATTGTCCCCTCGGTTTTAAAAACCGGAGTAATATGTGATTTCTATTTCTAAAAAAAATAAATTATGGCGCACATTGGAATCATATCACTAGAATAACAATAATCATCCATATTCAATGTAATGTATCTTTTGAATTCTCAAGGAGGCGTTTGAACTTCTCTGATTGTTTCACTCCTTATTCTCTACTTTATTTAGACACTGTTTCTAGTTTCAACGTATCATATCCAACTTTTTGTGTCTTCAAACCTAGTTTCAAAGTATTTTTTTCTTTAAAAATGTCTTTAACAACCTTAGATAAAAATATTTTGTTCGTTATCAATGAAAAGTTTGTTTATTTCATTGATTTGAAAGACAGGTTTTGATCTAAGTAAAACTATTCGCAAACAAAATTTGAATGGTTACTTTGACATTATTCATGGACCCATTTACATTAATTTCATTAATGAATTATGGTTAAATTCCTCTGTTGGGTCATCTAGTCATGATGCTGAGTCAATCTAGTCATAAGTCAATGACTCTCCTATCACAATTACTTAGTCATTTATTGCTTATACAATAAACCATGAAGACGAAGGTTGTTGTATTGAACATTATAGATTCAACAATGCCTACTTATATCACCTTCACCTAATTTATACCAACAATGATAATCTCATTAGTCTTGCTACTCTACGCTCAATTAGAAAAGTTTCGTATCAACTTCTAGTATTAAATCTCCGTCCAAGAGAGAAACAAGTGGAAACACTTACTTGGGATGACAAACATCTCTTTTTATTCCTTACCAAGAACATCAGAATTAATGTTCCTCTTACCATTTTTAACTTCTTAAAGGAAATGATAATCATCTCTATTGAGGAAATGACTTCCTTCATACCATATGGAAGAGTTATTTCTGAACTTTTCTTTTAGTTAGAGATAGTTAATAGTGATACTATTGAAGTTGAATTGAGTTAGAAATTTGAATATGTAACATAGTTATTTGTTGTCTTGTTTTTAACTAATGAAATATTTCCTTTCTTATTATTGGCTATTCATTTTTATTGATAACAAAATTTTTGAGAATTATTAATTAACAAGAAAATAATGAAAAAAAATTGACTAAGAAAAAAAGGAAAGATTGGAAGGTGGCAAGTGAGAAATCATTAAAAAAACCTTAAATGCATTTATAAGAATTTGAAGCGTGTTCCCTTATAGCTATATTCTCCCAGTTTTCAAAAATATCGAGGTAATAGGTTTATTATTTTTTTTACGGAAAAAATCTGGCGCTCACTATAACTATATTACCTCATTTTTTATAAAACCGAGAGAAAATGTTGTTTTTTTTTTAAAAAAAAATAATCAAACATGTCGCTCCTAGGACCTATACGCTTGGTTTTGGCATGTTCAAGGTGAAAGTTTCGTCATAAAAAGTGTTATTTCTCGTAGCGTGGATGACTATGAAAGGTTTCTAGATTAACCCATAAGAGAAAATAGTGACCTAATTGAAGAAGCCATGATGGATGAATCAGAACCAATAAATCATGTCCAATCCACGAAAGGTGATAATTGGCAAGATGTAATGAATGAAGAGATTAATGTCATTGAAAAGAAAAAGACCTATGAACTAGTCAATTATTCGGGTAAGAAGTCAATAGATGTCATGTGGGTTTACAAGTTGAAGTTGAAGTCAAATGGTGAAATTATCAAGCATAAGGCAAGATTGGGGGCAAAAAGGCTTTCTTTAAAACCATGACATTGATTTTAATTAAGTCTATGAACCAATTGGTACACTTGAAACCATAAGATTGGTTGTAGCCATTGTAGCATATAGAGGTTGGAAGATACACCAACTTGATGTAAAGTCAGCCTTCCTCAATGGAGCGCTAGAAGAAGAAAACGTTTGTGTAAATAAGCCACTTGTTTTTGAGGTGAAAGGGAAATAGAAGATGGTGTACAAGTTAAAAAATCTTTGTATGGATTCAAGCAAGCACTTAAGGCATGGAACAAGAGGATTGATAGCTTATTGATCACGTTAGGTTGCAAGAAGTGCACATTAGAACATGAAGTGTATGTGAAAGGCTCAAGTGAACAATACCAAGTCACCCTATGTCTCTATGTGGATGATCTATTGGCAATAGGCTCTAATGAAAATGAATTGGAAAATTTTAAGGAAAGAATGAAAAATGAGTTCGATGTGTTAGCCTAGGCTTAACTTTGGAGCTAGTCGTCACGCAGGTGACGCGTGTGTGTTGTGATATCCATGGTAGGCTCCATGCCTGTGATGGATAACTCGCCATGAGCCTTTAGTAGGCGTAAATACTTATTTTGCTGGTATTAAGTGGCATATTTTGATTTTTCGAGTTTCGTAGATGTTTTGAGTACTGTTAATGCACTGTTAAGTATTATTTTGATGATGTTGGTATGATTTAACGATTAAACATGATTTTAATCAAATTTATGAACTATGTGATGAGCGTTAGATATGTGCACAGTTAATGGTGATATTGTGTTACTTGTTGTGAATTATGATGATGATATGTTGATATATGAGCATGACTTATGTTGGTGCATTGTGATTATGTTGTTGTGGGATGATATTTTGGAAGGTAAACTATTATCATTGAGTCAATCATGTTATGTTTATTGTCGGGAGGGGAATTTAAACATTATGTTGTTATTACATTGACGTGTTGTGACATGCATTCATTATGTTGTTGTTGTTGTTGTTGATGATGAAATAGGCAAGTTGCAATTTGAGTAGGGTGGATTGGTGACTTGTCCCGAGTCCGAGCAGGGTGGATTCGGGGTTCAAGTAGGGTGAACTCGGTTCCTAACTGAAGCAATTGATGGTGATATGGTACCACATGCTAATGAGTCTAGTTGAAGTTGTGAGTCTTGTTGCATAATTTTACATGATGAGTATGTGATTGTTTTGTGTATGTTGATTGTATTAGGCGTGAGAATGATGTTGTGTGATTATTGTTATGTGTGAATTTTTGAATTCTACCTTGCAGTTTATTCCGTTAATTTATTAATTTGAATTATCACCCCTTTTGCTTTGATGTTGTCCACCATAGACATCTTGCAGATAATCGGGATTAAAAGTTGATGTTGTTAGTAGAAGATAGCTTTTGAAGTTATTTCCATTTGGTTTTGTTGTTTATTTAGTGGTTATGCTCTAATCATGTAACATTAGGGCTATGACGCTTGTTTAATTATTGAATTAAAATTAATGTTTTTGAGGAGTTTTATGGCGTTATTTTAAAGTTAAGAACAAACATGATTTTGCCGAGTATTTTAATTTGATTTTTTACTGCTATGTGAATAAAGTTGAGATGTTTTGAAGTTAGTAACACTTTAATCAGCGTATAATGCTTGTTATATAATTTTTGGGGTTAGGGTGTTACATGATTCATTGTTGGGACTACACCACTCTTTGTAATGTGGACATGCTAGCTTGTTCTCTTCAAAACTAAATTGCACAACTGATCTGACCTGATCAGAAGGGGATCGCTGACTGCCACGCGTCTTCAACGTACTGCCTGTTCACCGGTGTTGAAGAAGAGGAGGGGGGTGTACCTGCAAGGCACTCTGATGCCAAAGTAAGCGTAAGGGCAGAGTGATCACAAGTACAGAAAAAGGGTAAGAAGAGATTACCTGACCCTCTTGTGAAAGAGGGTATTTATATAGAGACCCCAGCGCAGGGCCAACGGTCACTTGAGTTGGGCTGGATGGCCAGGCCCAACCCAAGTGACTGCTAGGGCTTACGTGGCGTAGTGAAGACCAGAACATGGTCTTCGCCCTAGTTCAACTGCTCAGTGGACTCCGAAAAGTGGGTTGACCTGCTCTTTCGAAGGTGGGCAGTTGGTGGATGATGTGTCCCCACAGAGGGGAGCACGTGGAGAACGCGTGAAGTACACATTTTTTCTGCTCGACAGGGGGAGAAGGTCCTGCCCGCGGAGGGTGGTTCTCCCCGACGGGGGCAGTGTCTGGTTGACGGGGAGTCTTGTGCTCGACACAGATGAGGAAGGTTCTGCCCGCGAAGGGACATTACCTTCCCGCCGGGGACTCTATGCTCGACGGTTGTGGCCCAAGCTGGATTGGGCCTGGCAGAATATTATTGGGCTGGGCCTGCCCAATCAAGTTGGGACCTAGGCCAGAACAGGAGCCCTCCAAGTCGTAGCTCTGAGGGAGCGAGGACTTGATGAATTGTGTCGGGGAGGAGAGATTAACCTGAGGAGAAAACCCTTCAGCTCGTGTTTCGCGGGGACGCGAGTGCGCGAGTCCTTCCTTGTCATCGGGCGTCCGGGGTTGAGGAAACGTGTTGGCGGGGAGATGTGAGGGGACTTGACTGTCAGCCTTCGCCACGTGTCGTGTGTTGGGTGGCTGCTAGGGCGGCTACCCTAGGGGACTCGAGTGCCTAGGGACGCTTCGAGTCCCGTGTTGGGATATAAATAAGCGAGCCTCCTCTCATTCTCTACTTTTCGCCTTCTTGCTCTCAATCTCTCTGACCTGCCGCCTCGCTACCGTCTGATATCTCTGTTGCAGCAGCCGTCTCGCATTCCGCCGCAGATCGAAATATAGTAAGTTTTTCTTCTCCTTTCTTTTGCTTTTCCTGCTTGTTTTAGAACCGTGGTCGGGGCACATTGAATGCCCCGAGGAGAGGTATGGGTCTCCGCCGCTGTAGGCGGGGCTTTCTAGGGTTTTATAGTGAGCGTTCCGAGGAAAAACGCCTATTCCGATGAATTTCCCGGGGACAAATGCTTACTCCAATGAACGCCCCGGGGAGAGATGCTTATACTGATGAACATCTCGGGGAGATTGGGTAGATTAGGTTAGGTAGGTGTCCCGGGGAGATGATAGGATTTGGATAGAGCCACCGAGGACGATGCTCGGGCTGTCCTCGTCGCCCTTTCACTTGACTTGCGGTGGAAGGGTGAATTTGATTTTTGTCATCGAATTCACCGTTACCTTCTGCTTTTCAGGTGTTCATGACTACGTTGGTCCCGGGGACAATGGTCGAGGACAACGAGCCGAACATTTCTTACTTCGACGAGCGAGTTCTTCCCCTCGAGGAGTGGGTGGCCGAGGAGCCTCTGTCCATGCCTTCTTGTTTCGTTTCTGACCCGACGGGAGTCTACGCCACCATGGAGGACCGGGAAGAAGGTAACCCCCAGAATTGGCAAGTTTACCGTCCTCGGGAACGCCACCGTATATGCTCGAAGTACGGGAGGATGCGGTTCCCGATGTATGAGTTCTATTTTAAAGAAACTAGGCTCAGGCTGCCGTTCTCAGACTTCCACCTGGGCCTCTTCGAATGGTTGAGGTTGGCCCCGTCACAGCTGCATCCGAATGCCTTGGCTTTTATTCGGGCATTTGAGGTCATGTGCCGCTATCTCGAGGTCAGCGTTACGCTGCCGCTATTCTTCTGTGTCTTCCATCTGCAGCGGCAGACGGTGGATGGTAGGCACGGATGGGTGTCGTTTAAGCAACCGAACAGGCTCTTCAAGATGTACATGGACTCTGTTCGGGATTTCAAGGCTCACTTCTTCATCGTCAACCCGATCACGCATGCAGGGGTCGACACTTTATATTCAGAAGGGGAGCGGATCGTGAACGGCCAGCGAGAAGCCGTCATGCTGCCGAGGGTGCACGTGGAATGGTCTCCAGAACATTTCTCCTGGGGGACTGACCGGTATATAGTGCGTGCGGGGTCCCTCGATGATGAGGACATAGCCGGCTATTTGAAGATAGTCTCGTTCGTGCGCAGACTGCCGCTGTCGAAGTTGGTGACCCCCGATGGCCAGTACATCCTCGATAGCCAGGGGAATATCCGCGAGACAGCGAGGTTGATCAATACAAAAGCCTTGCTCGAGTGTTCCTTAGAGGCGGAGGCCCTTTGCTATCTAGGTGGTGAACGTCTCTTTCCTCTCTTGATTTAATATTCTTTATCTGTTATTGACCCATTTTCTTTATTTTGTAGGGAATATGTCTTCTGTCGAGGAGCGGGTGAAGAAGTTGCGCGCGTCGAAGGTCGCCGCTACCCCGAAGACACGGGTTGGCCAGTTGGTCGGGCAAGCTTCCGTTGACCAGGATGGCAAAGGCTCTTCGTCTCCCTAAAGCAGTCAGTCCCCCACAACTCAGGGGGCCCCGAAGAGGCCCAGAGTTCAGGAGGTGGAGAGTGTGGTTGACCTGTCGACGGGCTCTGCTGAGGAGCGTTACTCAATCGCGCTCTGCCACCAGCACCCCGGTTACTTTCACGGGGCTAGGTCGCCCAGCATTCCGGCCGGGGAGGCGAAAACTGTCCTAAGCGCGGACCTGGCTACTCATAGGCAGGTCCTGACGGAGGATTTGGCTGCTCTGATGCGGACCTTCACCACGACGATGGTTCTGAGCGAGGAAAGTTGTTCGGTCGTCAAGTTGTCTAAGATGCAGAAGGATCTCGCTTTCGCGTAGTCGCGTTTGAACAAGGCCATCGAGGATCTGGAGATGAACCAGGGGAGGGTGACCCAACTTATCGAGGAGCTGAAGAAGAGTCGGGGGGAGACCGCCGGTGAGCGCAAGAGGGGGGATAGCGCTGAGGAGAGGTTGAAGGCCGCTGAGGAGGAAGTGCGGGCACTGAAGGCTCATGTGGAGAAGCTGGAGGGTGGCCTTCATCCTGCCAACGATGAGACTGACTAAGACAGGCAGATGGTCACCCGAGCTGATCTGCTCGCCAAAATACAGGTGCTGGAAGGTGACTGCCTAGAGGCCTTTGCAGCGGGTTTCAATGGCGTTATCGCGCAACTTAAGATGGTGAACTCTGGCGTCGCCTTGGTCGAGGACAACATCGGTCCTTTCCACGAGATAATCGATGGTCGGGTGGTTGACCCCAGTGCCGAGGAGGCTGGTCCCGATGCCCGTCTCGCCGAGCCAGAAGTGGAGGAGGAAGAGGGAGCATAGATTAGTTTCGGGCCTGCGTGCCCGCGTATTCTAGCCTGCGTGCCAAAAAATTTATATATTTTTCTAAGTGTTTTCTTTATCGGGCCTGCGTGCCCTTCTTGGCGATGTAACATTAACTACTGGGCTGGTGCCTGCTTTTATATGATATACTTTTGGAAATTTGTGTAAGTGTGCGCTTTGTTTTGTTTTTGCATGGTGTTATGCTTGTTTTATTTCTGCACTTTTGTATGCTCGAAATATATGTTTGTATGTTTGAAACGCATGTTCGTTATTCCCTTGGGCTTATCCGAGGTGGTAGCTCGACGATAATTATTTTCGGTAGTGTGGAGAACTGGCCGGTTGGCCGGCTTTGTTACCTAGCCGTTTCGGGGGTAGTTTCTCCCCGCGGCGTGAACGTCCCATCGCGAGCTGGGTGTCCTGCCGATGCTGGTACGGCGACGGGGAGTCTCGATCGAGGGATTCTCCGTCGAGCAGAGCCTTCTGCCTGCGCACACAAAGGCAGAGCTTGTTGTTTTGTTGGTCTCTAGGAGACGCGAGGAGGTGCGGTGGTACCATGTCGCCCCCCTGTGGTCGCGATGCCTGGGCGTCACGGGCAGTGTTTAATTGTAGTACCTTTTCAGCTTCTCGGCGTTCCATGGTCAAGCTAGTTGTTCCCCGTGTAGGTTTTTGAGGTAATAGGCCCTGTGTTCCGTCTTGTCGCGAACACGATATGGGCCTTCCCAATTCGCGGCTAGTTTGCCTTCACGATAGTCCTTTTGGTTTCTTCGCAAGACTAAGTTGCCGATCTGAAACTCGCGTTTCAGGACTCTGTTGTCGTGGCGAAGTGCTACCTGTTATTTCAGCTGGGCCTCTCGAAGAGTTGCCCCCGACCGAATTTCTTCGACTAGGTTGAGCTCCTCTCGGAGGGCGTCGTCGTTGTCCTCGGCCTCAAGGGGAGCCTCAGTTCGTCTGGACGACTCTCGCATCTCGACCGGGATCACCGCCTCGGTTTCGTACGTGAGTCGAAATGGCGTTTCCCCCGTGGTTGAGTGAGGTATGGTTCGGTATGCCCATAGGACGTTGTGGAGTTCCTCGACCCACGCTCTCTTGGCATCGCCGAGTCTTCGCTTTAGTCCTCTGAGTATCACCCTGTTCGCGGATTCAGCTTGGCCGTTCGTATGAGGATGTTCGACCGAGGTGAAGTGATGCTTGGTCCCGATTTTGGTGACGAAGTCCCGAAAATTTTTGTCGGTGAACTGCGTGCCGTTGTCGGTGATGATGGCGAGCGGGACACCGAATCTTGCGAGGATATTTCTTTTGTAGAATTGGAGTATGTTATGGGCCATGATTTTAGCAAGGGCTTCGGCCTCAATCCATTTGGTGAAGTAGTCGACGCCCACGATCAGGTACTTGTTCTGATATGAGCCTAAGGTAAAGGGACCGAGGATATCCATCCCCCACCAGGCAAACGGCCAAGGGGATGAGAGGGATTTGAGCTCGCTCGGTGGGGCAAGGTGCATGTCCCCGTGTCATTGCCATCTGTCGCATTTCTTGACGTGCTCTTTCATGTCCTCTTGCATTGATGGCCAGTAGTATCCTACTCGAAAGGCCTTTCTCGCCAGGGATCATCCCCCGAGGTGTTGCGCGTTGATGCCCTCGTGGATTTCTTCCAGAACGGAAGCGGCCTGGGAGGTGTCGATGCATTTGAGGAGGGGGACCGCGAAGCCTCTGCCGTACAATTTGTCTTCGAGAAGGATGTACGAGCAGGATCTTCGTCTGATCGTGCTGGCCTCCTTGGGGTCGGTGGGGAGGTGACCTGCGCTGAGGTAGGTGTGCAACAGCGTCATCCAACAGTTGATATCCCCTATGGCGTTGACGTCGAGAGGTGCCTCGGCCTTTTTCGTGCTCGGCTACGACAGGATCTCCTGGATGACCGATTTGTGCCCGCCCCTTGTTAAATCCCAATTATAGTATTTATTTGGTCTCTTATTAGTAGTATTTTTACTTGTTTTTTCTAGTAGTGCATGAATTAGTAGTTGTATTTGCTTAGTTTCATTTTTGTTTTGGTCCAAGTGAATGGTGCTTGTAATGTTGCTGTTAGTGTGCAGGATTGACACTAGTAAGATCACCTTGGAAGAGAGGAGTCATAGCTGCCAGAAGAAGTTGGAAATCAGAGCATTCGCCCGGTGAAGCTCAGCGAGTATTCTCCTGGCGAGTGCTGGCGAGCCAAAGCGAGTAATTCCAAATTAAACTCCCAGACCAAAAGGGCAGGAAGTTCGCAAGACAATGGTTCCAGCGAAGCTTCGCTTCCATTCGCCTGGCGAAGGAGCTGGCGAAGATCTCTTGGCTATTCTCTTGGCTATTCCAGTAGCAAACCTGCATGAAGTTCGCCTGGCGAGTGAAGCCAGCGAAGGTTCGCATGGCGAATGGTTGATTCGCCTGGAGAAGGCGCGATATCTCAGAGGGCGGTTTGCTTGCTGAAGGCACTTTAAAGTACCTTGTTTCTGATGTTCGCCTGGTGAAGGTCTTTGTTCTCCTGGCGAATGGGCGCAAACAGAGCTTCTTTTGTACTTTCTATATTGCTTTATATGGATCATAACTTAACCACTTTTCCATATATTCAATTTTCTTCACTAAAAAACCGGCAATCTCTCATTTCTTCATCTTTTAGCAATATTTTACAAAAAGAAGGTGGATTCTCATCCAAGCTCGATTCTTCGACTCAGATGTTCATCAACCTTCTTCCGAAACTTGTTGTTCAAGAAACCATGGAAATGAGTAGCTAAATACCTCTTTTGTCAAGGTTAGAAGTAGTTGGTCCAGAATTTATGTATTCTTCTTAATCTAATGTATGTGAACAAGTTGTTATTCAATATAGATGAAGTTATTTGTTACCAATTTTACATTTATGATTTGGTTTGTGTTAGAGATAAACTTATCAAGTCTTGACCTAATATCTTCATCTATCAACTATGACAAATGCTAGAGATAGATTTGGAAGTTGATATCCGCTTTGTATCAATCTTAATGCCTATGGTTTCGAGTGTTAGGTAGAGAGATCATTTAATGGTCGAAATCATATTTTTCACGAAATTGATTTAGAGATAAACGCTTTTGCGAGGATACGCGGTTATGTTGGTTCGAACTTCGTTCACATCTTTGGGTTAATAGATACATTTAGGACGGACTAACGAAACCTAATCTTGACATACTTTTATCAAACTTAAAAACTGAATTTTGTTCTAATTTTATTATTGCAAACCTTGGTCACAAAATTGATACCATTCTAAAAACCCCCTATTCTTAAGTTACTAAACCGTTGAACGACATGCATATATTCACTTCAATCTCTGTGGATATGATAAAACACTACTGCAAATACTTTCTAACACCCCTCTTTTTGGTGCTTGCTAGTTTTGAGAGAATATCTGCTCGAGTGTTCTGTTCACGTGGAACATGTTGAACCTCCGCGGAGTCAAAACTTTGCATCTTTTCTGTGATGAGGGCCAGTTATTCGGCGAGGTTATCGTTTTTCGCCTGATATTCCCCCCGTACTTGTGAGGCGACCAGTTGGGAGTCTGTGAAGATTCTTATTTCCTTGGCCCCGAGGTCTGATGCCAAGAGAAGCCTGGCCAAGAACGCCTCGTACTCGTCTTGGTTGTTTGTCTTCGGGAAGGCCAGTGTTAGAGAGACTTCTATGATGGTGCCTTCTTCGTTGTCGAGGATGATGCCCGCGCTGCTGCCCGTGGAGTTTGAGGAGCCATCGACGAAGATAGTCCACTTGTGGCTCCCTGTGGAAGGGTCTGGCAAGGGGGTCATCTCGGCGATAAAGTCGGCCAGGACTTGAGCTTTTAGGGCCTTCCGTGCTTCGTAGACGATGTCGAATTCAGATAGTTCTAACGACCACTTTAGCATACGTCCAGCCATGTTTGGTCGGCCGAGGAGCTGCCTGACGGGCTGATCGATTATGAGCATAATGGAGTGGGCCAAGAAGTAATGTCGGAGGCGTCGTGCGGCGGTGATGAGGGCCAAAGCGACCTTTTCGATCTGCTGGTATCTGACTTCGGGACCGTGGAGGGCTTTGCTCGTGAAGTAGATTGGCTTTTTCCCTTCGTGAGTTTCCCTGATCAGTACGGTGCTGACGGCCTCGTTAGCCACAGCCAGGTATAGGTATAGGGTTTCTCTAGCTTCGAGTCGCGTCAGCACGGGTGGTTCGGGAAGGACGCGTTTGAGGTGATGGAGGGCTTGCTCGCATTCCTCTGTCCATTCGAACGTGGCTTCCTTTCTGAGCAACTTGAAGAAAGGGAGGGCATGTTGTGCGGACTTGGCAATGAATCGGGAAAGCGAGGCGAGTACGCCGTTGAGGGATTGTATAGACTTCTTCGAGGTGGGCGTGGTGATTTCCAAAAATGCTCGACACTTGTCCGGATTTGCTTGGATCCCACGCTCGATTAAGTAGAAACCGAGGAATTTCCCTGCGCGGACCTGTAACACGGTGGGAGAACTGACTTTAAACAATGTTGCGGATAGCAAGAGTCGCCACCGACTTTTATTTTATCCATAAGGAAAGGTTATAAAAGAACAGGAAAGACCTTAGAGAATATTTTGGGTACGGGGGGTAGGTTATGAAAAGGGAAGGTGTTAGCACCCTTTTCATCCATGGTTATCCATGGGCTCTTAGGTACTTAAGCTCACTTTTGAATTGTTTTGAAAGTGTAGTGTGTGAATAGCAAAAAATTTCAGAATAGTTTAATAATAATCCGTGTATGGATGTGGAAAAAAAACTTGTTTGAAAATTTTGTTGGAAATTTGTTTAAGTGTGAAAAAGTTTTGAAGTGAGCAAGTATCTAGGAGTAGCCTACCCTAATGTTTTAAGGTCTTTCTTATTCTTCATTCTTTCCTTTAGTAAGACTATCCCTACTATAATGGAGTAGGTAGTCCTTACTTTGGATGTTAAGGGACATGTGAGGGACAATTGGATTTTTGAAGGCCATTGTGGGGTGTAATAAGCAAACTGGAGGGACTATCATCATTTTTCGAAAGGGACTCGATTCGTAAAGGCAACCATAAGGGACTTTGATGATTTTCTTTTTGAGGGACTTGCTTTATACACCCCACTTAACCAATATTCATAGGCAACTTGAGGGATATCCTTAAGAAGTGAGACGGCGATTAAAATCGACTTACGTGTGTGAAATGTTTAATTTAATTATCTTATATTAAAATGATCTAATTTATTTTTTTAAATATCATACATATTGGCACTCCCTAATTACTAACCATAATGATAATAATAATTAAATGATTACAATTTACATCTAAGAGGCAATTACAAAATTATAATAAATAAAATAAATAGTAAAATATGATCAAAATAAATATAATAAAAAAAATAACAAATAAGTAAATAAAATATTGGGGTTAGTAAATAATAAGAAAAATTAAATAAGGTTAGTATAAATATAAAGTTAGTGAAAATAATTAGTTGAAACAATAATAATGAGAAAAATAGACAAAGTTAGAAAAAATAATAAGATAGAAATTTCAAAATAATAATAAGCAACAAAATATGATTAGCAATAATAATTAATTAATAACGTGATTAAACATAAGATTTGATTTTTATTTAGAAACATAAATGATTAAATAATTACTATAATATAAAGTTCTAAATATCATAAGATTTGATTTTTATTTAGAAACATAAATGATTAAATAATTACTATAATATAAAGTTCTAAATATCATAAGATTTGATTTTTATTTAGAAACATAAATGATTAAATAATTACTATAATATAAAGTTCTAAATATAACATAATTATAAATTTCTTAATCATTTACAAAAATTTAATTATCTCTAATTATATATTAACAATTATTAAGAAAAATATTTACACATTATGATGAAAACAAATTTTAACTAATCAATAATCACATTCACCAAAATTTTACATTAAGTGTTTATAAGGTTTAATTTTATTTACAAAAATTTACAAGAATTATAATAAATATATACATAGAATCATATAGAAAATTAAAATTAGGTTTTCATATTAATTTGGAAAAAAGATGTTAATGTCATTTATTTTAAAAAAACAGATTTTTATATTACAACAAATTTTAATAAATTAATGATAACAATAATAATAATAATGATAATAATGATAATAATAATAAATAATGATAATAATAATAATAATAATAATAATAATAATAATAATAATAATAATAATAATAATAATAATAATAAAGCAATAATGAATTTTAAATGTGCCAAATAACCCAACAATGTTGCTAACGCAGAAATGCGCTCATCGCAACCAGATTTAAATCGGACGAAACAAAATTTATCGCAAAGAAAAAGAAATTAAGCAAAAAAATAGTATTATTGCTCACACAAAAATGCGATCATCGCAAACAGATCGAACTAACACAAATGTCACGCGTCATGCACACAAATGTGCAAACATCGTATCGACATAATTCGATCAAAAATCTTATATATATAAACTCTAACAATTTAAAAATTATATATATATAAACGCAACAGTAATAGATAAAGAAAAAGAAATAACGGTAATAGATGAAGAAAAAGAAATAACGGTAAAAGATGAAGAAAAAGAAACAACAGTAATGGATGAAGGAAAAGAAATAACGGTAAACGATGAAGAAAAAGAAACAATAGTAATGGATGAAGAAGAAAACTAAATAACGGCCAACGGCACTCACTCCTCTTAGGTTTTTTTCATTCTCTCCCCTTTTCCAACAAGGCAACACATGTATATATAGGGAACAAATTAGGGTTAACACCAAATTGTCAATAAGGAAGTTTTACCCCATACCCCTACACTTATACCTATACCCCCACATTAAAAAATTTTGGACTAAAATATCCTCGTATAAAAATTTATTATTTTTTAATTTTTTTTATATTTTTTTATTTGTTTACCGGAAGACTTTTTGGAAGTCTTCCGGTTCACATTTTTTTAGTATGTTTACCGGAAGACTTTTTGGAAGTCTTCCGGTACATATTTTTTCGTTTGTTTACCGGAAGACTTTTTGGAAGTCTTCCGGTTCATGTTTTTTTTTTTTAATTTGTAATTAATATTTAATTTGTAATTTATATTCTTATTTTTTTTAATTAAATAAAAATATGGGTAATAAAACAATATTTTTTATATTTATAATTATGTGAGTTCTAAAGTATAGATTAAATACTATATTCATAGTAGTATTTAAAATTAAATAATCAATAAAACTATATCAGTCCTATAAATAAACACATTATTTGCGTATTCTATTATTGTGATTATTTTAAATAAAATACATTATTAATTTATTACTTATATTATTTTGCAAGTTAACTTATTGTGATCATTTTAAGTTAAAATACATTATTTATTTATCACATATGTTTTCATTCGATTAAATATATTGAATAATGTAAACTTATATCCTATATTTAAATTTATTTTATTTATTAATGTTTAAGATTAATAAGATATTTGAGAAAATTTTATTATTATGATCATTTAAAATAAATGATTTTAATCTCATTGTATTCTAATAATTATAGCAAATAGAAAATATTCTGAAAATAATTCTCTATTTATAGAATTTTTATATTTTAAGTATAATATTTAAAAATTCACTAAATTGGTCTTTATATAAAGTTAATAAATCTTAAATATTAATTACAAATTAAAAAAAAATATGAACCGGAAGACTTCCAAAAAGTCTTCCGGTAAACAAACGAAAAAATATGAACCGGAAGACTTCCAAAAAGTCTTCCGGTAAACATACAAAAAAAAATGTGAACCGGAAGACTTCCAAAAAGTCTTCCGGTAAACAAATAAAAAAATATAAAAAAATTAAAAAATAATAAATTTTTATACGAGGATATTTTGGTCCAAAATTTTTTAATGTAGGGGTATAGGTACAAGTGTAGGGGTATGAGGTAAAACTTCCTGTCAATAATGTCCCTAAAGCCCATTTTAAAGCCCAAACTAAATAATTAGTTAAGAAAAAATAAAATTTAAATAATTTAAAATAATTAAAATAAACTTAAAATAAAAACTAATAATCCTATTGATTCCTAAAATAAAAAATATTATAAAAAGAACAAAATTTTTCAATATTTTTTTATTTTATGATTTTTTTTGGATATTTTTATGAATAATTTAGAAAAAAGTGAAAAAAATAATATTTTAAAAAATGATTTAATTAAAATACGAAAATAATAATTAAATAATAATAAAAAACTATTTTTGTTATTTTTTTAATGAAAGATAGAAAAATTTAGAGTAAAAATAATAAAAAACAAAAAAATGACAAAGGTGAGATTCGAACTCTCAACCTCTCACACTCATAACTCCTTACACATGTCCTCCTGCCAATTGTGCCATTTTTACTTTTTAGAAAAAAAGTGCATGCCATATGATATTTACCTGCAAAAAGTCAAACGACTACACAAATTTGTTAGTAATTGATTAAATGCAATGAAATGCGACGACAAATCTTAGGGCAAAATTTGGGGTATTACAGTTATTATGATAATATTTCTCACCCAACCTCTCTTTGATGTTGGCAAAAAAAAATCATGAAGTTTGACTTTGGTTTGACCACAGTTGACCTCAGTTTGACCTTTTAACTGCATTGACTGCTTTTGACTTATCTGATCATCTGACTGAGCAAACTTTTGAGAAAAGTCTTGAAACTTGACATGGGGGTTCTTATACACATATAAGATGTTATGAAGCTCACTTGAAGTCTTGGAAGTCCATTTAGCCTGATTAAAGTCAAAACCCTAGTTTTGGATGCACTGCTTAGGAGGTGCATTGTCTGAGGGAATTGTCAACTCTTCTGACCAATTATGAATTTTGTGAACCTTCTTGGAACACAAAGTCTTGTACTGTGAGGGCAAATTTTGGGGTGCAACAGCTGCCCCTGTTCAATTTTCTGAAACCTGAGGGGTTAGATTGGTATATTTGCCAGTCGTAACCTGGAAGGTTGAAGGGGATTGAACACAAAAGCCCAAAAATTTGCACTCACCAGTGCATGGAGTGATATTGATGGTTGGTTGAACATGATTGAGTGGGCTTAAAGATGCCACTAGGGGAAAGTTCTTCAGTAGTATAATGAGAGCTGTCAGGAGTCTGGAGTAATACTGATGTAACAGCATGTCTTCATGAGGATAGAGCGATCAATAATGATAACCCTAAAGCAGTCTTGAAGTGATAAATCGGACCTCAGGAGGATAGAGCAATCAATAGCTCTAAAGCAGTCTTGAAGTAATAATGGCTTCAGGAGGATAGAGCAATCAATAGCTCTAAAGCAGTCTTGAAGTAATAGAATGGCTTCAGGAGGATAGAGCAATCAACAGCTCTAAAGTAGTCTTGAAGTAATGATTTCAGGAGGATAGAGCAATGAATAGCTCTAAAGCAGTCTTGAAATAATAACGTGATATGTCTTCAGGAGGATAGAGCAATCAATAGCTCTAAAGAAGTCTTGAAGTAATGATTTCAGGAGGATAGAGCAATGAATAGCTCTAAAGCAGTCTTGAAATAATAATGTAATTTCAGGAGGATAGAGCAATGAATACTCTAAAGCAGTCTTGAAGTAATGATTTCAGGAGGATAGAGCAATGGATAGCTCTAAAGCAGTCTTGAAGTAATGATTTCAGGAGGATAGAGCAATGGATAGCTCTAAAGCAGTCTTGAAATAATAACGTGATATGTCTTCAGGAGGATAGAGCAATCAATAGCTCTAAAGCAGTCTTGAAGTAATGATTTCAGGAGGATAGAGCAATGAATAGCTCTAAAGCAGTCTTGAAATAATAACGTGATATGTCTTCAGGAGGATAGAGCAATCAATAGCTCTAAAGCAGTCTTGAAGTAATGATTTCAGGAGGATAGAGCAATGAATAGCTCTAAAGCAGTCTTGAAATAATAACGTGATATGTCTTCAGGAGGATAGAGCAATCAATAGCTCTAAAGCAGTCTTGAAGTAATGATTTCAGGAGGATAGAGCAATGAATAGCTCTAAAGCAGTCTTGAAATAATAATGTAATTTCAGGAGGATAGAGCAATGGATAAATCTAAAGCAGTCTTGAAATAATTAGATGGCTTCAGGAGGATAGAGCAATCAATAGCTCTAAAGCAGTCTTGAAGTAGTAATATGACCTCATGAGGATAGAGCAATGAATAGCTCTAAAGCAGTCTTGAAGTAATAGGATGATTTCAGGAGGATAGAGCAATCAGTAGCTCTAAAGCAGTCTTGAAGTCATGAGAGGCTATCAGGAGGATAAAATAACCCTGAGGTTACAATAAAGCAGTCCCAAAGTAATAAGAAGCTCATCAGGAGGATAAAGTAACCCTGAGGTTACAATAAAGCAGTCCCAAAGATCATAAGCTTGTTTGTTGGATAATTAACCTGAAAACAAGGTAGCATTCTGTATAACAACATTAGTTTATGCTTTATGTATGCATGTATGACATGATGCACTTAGGTAATGTACTATAGACATATATGTTATGGTATGATGTAAATGATGTATGTATGCTATGACACTGCTGGAAGTGTCTGGATATTCTTGTATAACAACTGCTGGCCAAGGAAAATAAATCCCGATTCGTTGTTGAAGAATATATAACCCTCCGTCTGCTGGGGATAACAAGGTATAGATAACCTCCCGTTGTTGGGGATAACAAGGTATAGATAACCTCCCGTTGTTGGGGATAACATGGTATAGATAACCTCCCGTTGTTGGGGATAACAAGGTATAGATAACCTCCCGTTGTTGGGGATAATAGGGTATAGATAACCTTCGTTTTCGTTTGATAGTAGGATAAGTATAACATCCCGTCTTCGTTCATCGTGCCCTTATTGGAAAGTAATTTCCCGTATATCCGTATGAGGATAAAAGAGATGGATATAAATTCCAGGGGAGATTAGACTTTGTGAAAATGGATTAGTCCTACTGATGGTTTGTAACGGTCTTGTAAAGATGAACCGGCGAAGCTTCGTTGAAATCCTTCCCTCGTTCGTCCTTAGTAAATACTATTACTGCATTTTCATGCATTTCTGGTAAACATCAATCATATTAAAAGCATACATGCATTTCTGGTAAACATCAATCATATTCAAAGACATACATACATTCAAACACAACCAATGGACGTTTCGCTTATGTAAATAGGGTAAAAGTAAATCTGGATTCAAAAGATGGAGTTTATTTATATCAAAAGTGACCCATACACGGGTAAGTTTGTACAAGGAGACATAAACCCTAGTAAGAGAATTTTGTCATGAAGTTTTACAAAAAGAATCAGCTATGTGGGAAATAATCCTATTGAGTTTCAATTCTACTATTGCCACTCAAGTATCTCATCTTCTTGCTGTTGAGACGGAAACGATTGGATTGAGCTTTATCTGTTTGAGCTTGAGTAAGTAGTACAACTGGTTGCAGTTTCATGAGTGATCCAAACGAGACATAGTCATACGCTTTAATCCCTAACTTTTGCCTGGATTGCCCTTTCAGGTTTTCAATCCACCGGGATACCCTTTTTTGCCCAAGCCGCCTTTTCAGGTTTTCGACTTGCCGGGTGTACATCTTTTTATATATATATCCCTAATTTTTGCCCAAACCCTTTTGGTTTGCCGGGATGCCCTTATTTTTGCCTAGGCCTGTCAACCTAGCGGGTCTCTTTTTATGCGTAGTATTTTTTAACTATGTCTGCGTTTACAGGTTGTGGGAAGTCTTCACCATCCATTGTAGTCAATATCATGGCACCTCCTGAGAACACTGTCTTGACTACAAATGGTCCCTCATATGTTGGAGTCCACTTGCCCCTAGGATCACCCTGTGGTAATATGATACGCTTGATTACCAAGTCACCAGCCTGATATACCTTTGGCTTAACCTTCTTGTTAAAAGCTTTGATCATCCGTTTCTGGTACATCTGGCCATGACAAACTGCTGCTAACCTTTTCTCATCAATCAAATTTATCTGGTCAAGTCGAGTCTGAATCCACTCATCTTCATCCAAGCCTGCATCCTTCATAATTCTCAAGGAGGGGATCTGAACTTCAATAGGCAGAACTGCTTCCATACCATAGACCAAGGAGAATGGGGTTGCCCCGGTTGAAGTACGTATTGTAGTACGATAACCATGCAGAGCAAATGGTAACATCTCGTGCCAATCCTTGTAAGTAACAGTTATCTTCTGTACAATCTTCTTAATGTTCTTATTAGCAGCTTCAACTGCCCCATTCATCTTTGAAATCAACAAGGTAGTATGGGTCAACATATACTGTCTTAGTCGGCGAGCAGCCCGTGCCAAAGCGCAGCAAGTTTTCTCGAGCAGTGAGTATTTTGTTTCACAGTCGGTAAACTTTTTGCTAAGGTAGTATATTGCCTGCTCTTTTCGACCAGACTCGTCATGTTGCCCCAATACACACCCCATTGAGTTGTCTAATACTGTTAAATACATAATCAAGGGTCTTCCATCAACTGGTGGCATTAAAATTGGAGGTTCTAGCAAATATCTCTTGATTTCATCAAAGGCAGTCTGGCACTCATCATTCCATTCCATCACCTGATCTTTCTTCAACAACTTGAAGATTGGCTCACAGATGGTAGTTAATTGGGAAATAAATCTTGCAATGTAGTCCCAAGAAACCTCTAACCTCCTTCTCAGTACGGGGAGCTGGCATCTCTCGTATAGCTTTCACTTTTGCAGGATCCACTTCAATACCTTTTCCACTGACAATGAAACCCAGGAGCTTTCCAGATCTAACTCCAAAAGTACACTTGTTTGGATTTAATCTCAACCTGTATTTCTTCAACCTCTCAAACAACTTGTGCAGATGATCAAGATGTTGTTCTTCATTCTGAGACCTGGCTATCATATCATCCACATACACCTCTATCTCATGATGAATCATATCATGAAACAAAGCCACCATAGCACGCTGATATGTTGCCCCTGCATTCTTATGCTGAGCAGTGTTGTCTAAATCAGCCCCTATCTGGACCTCTTTTCTGTTTTCTTCAGTTCCCAGATTCACAACTTCGACTGGCTCTTCATGTGGCTGTATAGCTTTCTCTTCTTGTTGTAACAACCTAGCAAGCCCTACAGATATTTCACAATCGTCCTCGTTTCCGTCTTCAGTTTGATAGATCGGATTCTCGAAATTGTAATTGGCAATAGTAGAACTGTTATCAATTGGATCCAGAGTGGATGAGGATCGGCATTTTAGTGACGTGGGTGTGTGTAAGAACACATAGCTGATAAAGCAAAAATAAAAGAAAAAGAAAGACAAGGAACACAATATTTACGAAAACGAAACGTCCACTGATTTTATCGAATGAAGTATGCAAATGAGATGATAACCCGTAACAAGCACACCATTGTGCCCCGGGTAAGGCACATGGCTTGAAAGTTTTAATTGTTCCAGAAATTATAAATTTAAAAACATAACACAGTAATAGTATTTACTCCTGACTAAAGGAGATAGGGATAACATCTTCAGCTGTCCAATTATTGAGTCTAGCACCCACAGTAGGAAGAATCCATGCCTCCAAGTTGTGGTCTTCATCTTGATCTCCCACGGTATTGATAACCCCTTGATTGGTGATACGAACAGCACGGGCACGACGGACAGCCTTCTGGGACTCTTCTTCCACCATAGCTTTTGCATCATTGAGGGAGGCCATTGCCATTGTTGGAGGGTTTCTGATGACCACAGGAACCTTCTTCACAGCAGGAGGAGTCACACAATCCTTAACAGCCCAGGGAACCACTTCAAATGACTGACATGGAGTTTCAATGTATTCACCTTCTACTTCCAGATACTTGAAAGTGTTTACATGGCTGACAAAGTATTCTTCCTCTCCAAAGACAGTAACAACTTTTCCATTCACTGGATATCTCAACTTTTGATGTAATGTGGAGGTCACAGCACCTGCCCCATGGATCCAGGGACGACCAAGCAGACATGAGTACGAAGGACGAATATCCATCACATAGAATGTAGCAGTAAACACCTGAGAGCCAACCTTGATTGGAAGATCAATTTCCCCATGCACTACTCTTCTAGAACCATCAGAAGCCTTTACCACAATATTACTGGGCTTCAATACCGTATCTTCAGGACTCAGCTTGTTCAGGACTTCCTTAGGCAACACATTCAGAGAGGAACCATTGTCTATCAGCACATGAGACAGGGTAGTGCCCCTGCATTCAATTGAAATATGCAAGGCCCTGTTATGATCCCTCTTGGCAGGGGTCAAGTCAGCATCAGAAAATCCTAACCCGTTGTCATAGGTCAGGTGAGCAACACAATTCTCAAACTGGTCCACAGAAATTGCACTGGGTACATGAGCCATCTTTAGAAACTTGATCAATGACTTTGCATGAGCCTCAGAACATAATAACAGGGAGAGCATAGAAATCTTTGAGGGAGTATGCCCCAGCTGATCAACAATATCATAATCACTCTTGCGAATGATTTTCAATACTTCTTCCATCTGCTTAGAGAGGTCATCAGCAGCTGGCACATCAGTAGATACAGGCTCAATAACAGGACCCTTGCCCCGAGCATCAGTGGTGGAAGTAACAGCAGGAGTAACTGCACTCTTAGAAGCAACTGGGGGAGAGAAGACTCTTCCACTACGAGTGATCTTGCTAGATCCAGCAATATTATCAATGTCAACAGGCATATCAGGTAAAGGCTCCTGCTTGACACCATGGATGTAAACATCAGACCCATAGTGCCAAGGCACAGCTTTGTCAGATGTATAAGGAATAGGACCGGGAGTGGTAATGATCAGAGGAGCTACTCTGGCTTCAGCAACAACTTTCACAGGACCTTCAGCAGTAATCTTGATTGGGCCCTGATGAGTGATTTTAATGGGACCCTTTGAAGTGATTCTTAGTGGTACTTTGTCAACCATGTCAACCTCTTCAACCTTCTTACCCTGAGTCAGATGATCCACCATACTTTCTACAGATGCTGGTCTTCTTTCAAACACTATAGTATATTTATCCATGAGACGTTGAATCCTATCTCTCAAAATGAAGCAACTATCCGGCTTATAGGTACAATATAGACAATCTTCATGACAACCTGAAAAGATCCCAGCTTGTACTAACCTCTTTTTGATAACAGACAATGGTGTGCTCAACTCCATAAACAGCGAGAAGATGAGAAACCTGTGCACAATTATAAACCTGTGATGCAATGATATGGGAATGCATATGCAATGTTTTCAAGGACCGCAGGATTTAAATTTGCTTAAACAAACAAGAAAGTAACTTTTTATTAGTAATAACTTGTTTTGCCTTTTAGGCTTACAAAAAATGAAAACGAAATAAGTACAAAAGATGGGGTTTTAAGTCTCCCATGGACGTTTCCTCTTGGTGTTGAGGTATGAGTTGAGGTTTCGTTCCTCATGAAGTAGCTTTGTTAGCTCTAGGATCCTTGCTTGGCTTGCTTTGTAATGAGCCTCGAAAGTATCCCTTTTCTCTTTCAGTTGGATCCATGATCTCTGCAAGTCTTCCATATCAGTAGGCATGTCTGGGTGAAGGATGGTATAAGCTGTGTCTCCTTCAGCAACAGGTTCCATGGTAACTGGTAGGATGGCAGGATATGGCATCATGAGTGTCTGAGCACGAAATCGTACCCATCTGAGATAAGCCTCCATAGGAATGGTGTACTTAGGCTCCAGTGTCTTGCTGTCAATCCTGTTTACCTTTCCCCAAGCTCGGATGAATCTCTGACGGTAACCCTGAAGATCGTTGTCGTAATCAAACACAATGCCCTGAATCAACATGTCATGTGGACCATCGCTCCGGGCGTAACCAAACTGTCGTAAAGCTAGAGATGGGTTGTAGGTGATGCCTCCTCTTATGCCTAGAAGTGGTATATTAGGAAACTCCCCACAACGGTCAATGATGGTGACATTCTCCATAGATCTGGAGCACCAATGGATGTCTGAGTGAGAAAGTGACATGATCCTCTTGGACCATCTGAACCCTTGCTCATTCTTCATTACTGAGCGAGGAAGGTGAGAAATAAACCACCTAGAAAGTAAAGGTATGCAGCACATCAAAGTTCCTCTTGCCCTTGTAGTACGGGTGTGAAGAGAATGTAGGATGTCTCCAAGTAAGGTAGGCACTGGATTGTGACTCAGGAATATGTTGATGGCATGAACGTCTATGAACTGATCAGGATTGGGGAACAACACTAAGCCATAAATCAATAAGGCTAAGATCTCCTCAAAAGCATCGTAGCTCATAGCCTTCAAGAACATTTGAGCTTTATCCACTAATACCTTGGCAAGAATACCTTTAACTCCACTTCTCGTCTCTGGAACAATGTCAGACTTCTTCAGATGTAGAGCTGCAGCAATAACTTCTGGTTTAAGCTCCTTCTCTAAGCCTGTGAATGGCTTCTGATCAAGAACAGGTATACCCAGAAGTTTAGAGAACTCCTCCATGGTTGGAACCAGCTGATAATCAGGAAATGTAAAGCAATAGTGCTTAGGGTCAAAGAACTGAAACAGCACACTCATCATGTCTTCACTGAACCCTGAAGTAACTAGATCCAATAAGTGACCATGTCTCTTGTTGAACTGGGAATGATCAGGCACTAGGGAAACCAACTCCTTGAGCTTAGCAGGTATCCCTACAAAGTTGATCCTGATGGTGTTTCTACGAGCAGAAGCCATGACCTGCAACAAAGAACAAAGATAAATCCTTTGGTCCTTGAAATGGTTAGGGAAAATGATATGCTTATGATGCATGATGATGTCATGATGTCATGCTCAATCACAAACATGTGGCACACACAAACAAGTCACACCATAGCCCTAGGTTTAAAGGCTTGCATGAGGTTCAAAGGCAAGTACCCTCCCCTGAAGTTAGATGGTTCATCCTGTCCTACAAAAGTAACCAGGTTCTAAGGGATCTCAATATCATTGATCCTTCACAAGGGTGGTTGTTCAGAAGGCAACTTACTTGCCAACCAAAACCCTCCAAGTTTAAGATCTCAATGAGCGTAGTATCGAGTGTCAACCAACTTCAGTCTGCACCAAAGCCGGTTACCTCACTACTTTCTAAAGGCCAAGATGAGTTAACTAGGGTTCTAAAAGTCAGTTAGTGCATTGACAACATATGGCAGCCTCAATATTATCCTCAACTTGACTTAAGGAATATAAGCACCAACCAAGAAGTCGCACTAACTATGGCCACCAGATCAACCGTATCGATATACGTCGTACAGTTTCCTTGGTCTATTGCCATTTACCTAAGGTACACTAGATCCGGGTTAGGACCTTTCACACATAAGAGCACCCCAACAATATAATAATAAAGCAAACAAGGCAAACAATTTAAAGTGATCTTAATTCCTAAGGGTACCCCTCTTAAATAGATCCCCAGCAGAGTCGCCAGTTCTGTAACATGGTGGGAGAACTGACTTTAAACAATGTTGCGGATAGCAAGAGTCGCCACCGACTTTTATTTTATCCATAAGGAAAGGTTATAAAAGAACAGGAAAGACCTTAGAGAATATTTTGGGTCCGGGGGGTAGGTTATGAAAAGGGAAGGTGTTAGCACCCTTTTCATCCATGGTTATCCATGGGCTCTTAGGTACTTAAGCTCACTTTTGAATTGTTTTGAAAGTGTAGTGTGTGAATAGCAAAAAATTTCAGAATAGTTTAATAATAATCCGTGTATGGATGTGAAAAAAAAACTTGTTTGAAAATTTTGTTGGAAATTTGTTTAAGTGTGAAAAAGTTTTGAAGTGAGCAAGTATCTAGGAGTAGCCTACCCTAATGTTTTAAGGTCTTTCTTATTCTTCATTCTTTCCTTTAGTAAGACTATCCCTACTATAATGGAGTAGGTAGTCCTTACTTTGGATGTTAAGGGACATGTGAGGGACAATTGGATTTTTGAAGGCCATTGTGGGGTGTAATAAGCAAACTGGAGGGACTATCATCATTTTTCGAAAGGGACTCGATTCGTAAAGGCAACCATAAGGGACTTTGATGATTTTCTTTTTGAGGGACTTGCTTTATACACCCCACTTAACCAATATTCATAGGCAACTTGAGGGATATCCTTAAGAAGTGAGACGGCGATTAAAATCGACTTACGTGTGTGAAATGTTTAATTTAATTATCTTATATTAAAATGATCTAATTTATTTTTTTAAATATCATACATATTGGCACTCCCTAATTACTAACCATAATGATAATAATAATTAAATGATTACAATTTACATCTAAGAGGCAATTACAAAATTATAATAAATAAAATAAATAGTAAAATATGATCAAAATAAATATAATAAAAAAAATAACAAATAAGTAAATAAAATATTGGAGTTAGTAAATAATAAGAAAAATTAAATAAGGTTAGTATAAATATAAAGTTAGTGAAAATAATTAGTTGAAACAATAATAATGAGAAAAATAGACAAAGTTAGAAAAAATAATAAGATAGAAATTTCAAAATAATAATAAGCAACAAAATATGATTAGCAATAATAATTAATTAATAACGTGATTAAACATAAGATTTGATTTTTATTTAGAAACATAAATGATTAAATAATTACTATAATATAAAGTTCTAAATATCATAAGATTTGATTTTTATTTAGAAACATAAATGATTAAATAATTACTATAATATAAAGTTCTAAATATCATAAGATTTGATTTTTATTTAGAAACATAAATGATTAAATAATTACTATAATATAAAGTTCTAAATATAACATAATTATAAATTTCTTAATCATTTACAAAAATTTAATTATCTCTAATTATATATTAACAATTATTAAGAAAAATATTTACACATTATGATGAAAACAAATTTTAACTAATCAATAATCACATTCACCAAAATTTTACATTAAGTGTTTATAAGGTTTAATTTTATTTACAAAAATTTACAAGAATTATAATAAATATATACATAGAATCATATAGAAAATTAAAATTAGGTTTTCATATTAATTTGGAAAAAAGATGTTAATGTCATTTATTTTAAAAAAACAGATTTTTATATTACAACAAATTTTAATAAATTAATGATAACAATAATAATAATAATGATAATAATGATAATAATAATAAATAATGATAATAATAATAATAATAATAATAATAATAATAATAATAATAATAATAATAATAATAATAATAATGAATTTTAAATGTGCCAAATAACCCAACAATGTTGCTAACGCAGAAATGCGCTCATCGCAACCAGATCTAAATCGGACGAAACAAAATTTATCGCAAAGAAAAAGAAATTAAGCAAAAAAATAGTATTATTGCTCACACAAAAATGCGATCATCGCAAACAGATCGAACTAACACAAATGTCACGCGTCATGCACACAAATGTGCAAACATCGTATCGACATAATTCGATCAAAAATCTTATATATATAAACTCTAACAATTTAAAAATTATATATATATAAACGCAACAGTAATAGATAAAGAAAAAGAAATAACGGTAATAGATGAAGAAAAAGAAATAACGGTAAAAGATGAAGAAAAAGAAACAACAGTAATGGATGAAGGAAAAAAAATAACGGTAAACGATGAAGAAAAAGAAACAATAGTAATGGACGAAGAAGAAAACTAAATAACGGTCAACGGCACTCACTCCTCTTAGGTTTTTTTCATTCTCTCCCCTTTTCCAACAAGGCAACACATGTATATATAGGGAACAAATTAGGGTTAACACCAAATTGTCAATAATGTCCCTAAAGCCCATTTTAAAGCCCAAACTAAATAATTAGTTAAGAAAAAATAAAATTTAAATAATTTAAAATAATTAAAATAAACTTAAAATAAAAACTAATAATCCTATTGATTCCTAAAATAAAAAATATTATAAAAAGAACAAAATTTTTCAATATTTTTTTATTTTATGATTTTTTTTGGATATTTTTATGAATAATTTAGAAAAAAGTGAAAAAAATAATATTTTAAAAAATGAGTTAATTAAAATACGAAAATAATAATTAAATAATAATAAAAAACTATTTTTGTTATTTTTTTAATGAAAGATAGAAAAATTTAGAGTAAAAATAATAAAAAACAAAAAAATGACAAAGGTGAGATTCGAACTCTCAACCTCTCACACTCATAACTCCTTACACATGTCCTCCTGCCAATTGTGCCATTTTTACTTTTTAGAAAAAAAGTGCATGCCATATGATATTTACCTGCAAAAAGTCAAACGACTACACAAATTTGTTAGTAATTGATTAAATGCAATGAAATGCGACGACAAATCTTAGGGCAAAATTTGGGGTATTACAGTTATTATGATAATATTTCTCACCCAACCTCTCTTTGATGTTGGCAAAAAAAAATCATGAAGTTTGACTTTGGTTTGACCACAGTTGACCTCAGTTTGACCTTTTAACTGCATTGACTGCTTTTGACTTATCTGATCATCTGACTGAGCAAACTTTTGAGAAAAGTCTTGAAACTTGACATGGGGGTTCTTATACACATATAAGATGTTATGAAGCTCACTTGAAGTCTTGGAAGTCCATTTAGCCTGATTAAAGTCAAAACCCTAGTTTTGGATGCACTGCTTAGGAGGTGCATTGTCTGAGAGAATTGTCAACTCTTCTGACCAATTATGAATTTTGTGAACCTTCTTGGAACACAAAGTCTTGTATTGTGAGGGCAAATTTTGGGGTGCAACAGGACCCCGAAGGTACATTTCTCCGGGTTGAAGCGCATTCTGCATTTCCTCGCTGTGTCAAAGACTTTTCTGAGATGGGTCGTGTGGTCGACGTCCGTGTAGGACCTGACGATCATGTCGTCCATATACACCTCGAGCATGTCGCCGATCTCTCCCCGGAAGACTTTGTTCATCATCTATTGGTATGTGGCGCCGATGTTCTTTAGGCTGAAGGGCATTACGTTGTAGTAATAGTTTCCCGACGCCGTCATGAAGGCCGTGCTTTGTTTGTCGCGTTCGTCCATGGGGATCTGGTTGTATCCCGAGTACGCGTCCATAAATGACAAGAGTTTGAAGCCCTCTGAGTTGTCGACGAGCTTGTTGATGTTAGGGAGGGGGTAGGCGTCCTTAGGACATGCCCGGTTGAGATCGGTGTAGTCAACACACATGCGCCATTTTCCATTATTCTTTTTAACAAGTACAACATTGGACAGCTAGGTTGAATACCGGGCTTCCGAAATAAAATTTGCCTCTAGGAGGTCTTTTACAGTTTTTTCAGTCGCCGCCGACTTTTCGGGGGACTGTCTATGCCTACGTTGTACTACGGCCTTGGCGGCTGGGTTGATGGATAGCTGGTGGCAAGCGACCTCGGGGTCGAGTCCAGGCATTTCCGCGGCGCTCCAAGCGAAGAGGTCAGCGTTCTCACGGAGGCAGGCCTTCAGTTGTTTCCTCGCAAGGTCGGGGAGTCCTGCTCCGATCTTCACGGTTCTTGTCTCGTCGTCCCCGAGGGTCACAATCTCAAAGTCACCGTCTGGGATGGGGCGCGCTGGGTGGGTGGGCTGCCCGTTGGATGTAGGAGCATCACTGGCTTCGTCTTTGCAGTCGGATTCTTTGGCGAAGCGGCTGTCGAGGTCTACTGAGCCAACGAGCTCCTTGGGTTCGCTCTTCGGAGTCGCGGTGGACGCTGCTTTTTTGGTTGCCGGGGCGATAGTACTTAGGCCTTTCAGCGCGGCCTCGAAGCATCTCCGGGAAGCCTCAATGTCGCCATTTAGGGTGACCACGCCCCCCGCCTTGTGTAGTACTTCATTTTTAGGTGGACGGTGGAGGGCACCGCGGTGAGTTCTACCATCATCGTCCTGCCCAGGATACAGTTGTAGAGGGACGGGCATTCGATGACCAAGAAGCGGATATTGATCTCCCTGGCCGTTTCCTTTTCCCCGAAGGTGACTTTTAACTCCACGTACCCCCACGGTCTTGTTGTTGTCCCGTTGAGCCCTTGGAGGTTAGAGCCCACGTAGGGGGACAGGTTGGACTCATCGAGTTGGAGGGTCGTGAAAAGGTGGGTGTACATGATGTCCACCGAGCTTCCGTCGTCGACCAAGATGCGTCTGACATCGAAGTTTTCCATTTGTGCCCGTATCAGTAGGGGATGTTTGAATTGGGGGAGCCCCCGGGAAGCTCCTCGAGGTAGAAGGTGATCAGGTTGGACCAGCCACGAAATTTGTCGAGGGTGCTCATTTTTCCAGAGTTGCTGGGGATGAGTTCCTCGAACTTTCTCTTTACCGATCCCATGGATAGGTTCCTCGGGGATCCGCCAGAGATGACCATGGCTTTCAGAAAATACTCCCATCGACTGATGGGGCGCACAGGCTCGTTGGGGAGATTAGGTTCGTCGGGGAGGTCGAATTCTCTGAGCGCGAACCAATCCTCAGGCCGGCTGACGCAGAGGACAACCTACAGACCGTTGTCACCGTCAAAAGAGGGAAGGTCTTCGACTCTCTTGGCCTCGGGGGTATCTTGCCGTGGGGCTTCTCCTCCCCAGGTGTATCTCTTCAAGTGGCCATCCTTGATCAAGATTTCGATCGCGTCCTTGAGGTGGATGCAGTCTTCTGTAACGTGCTCGTGGCTTTTATGGAAGCAGCAGAACTTTGATTTGTCCACGTTGGGCTTGGGGCGTCAGCCTGGGGAAGCGGACACCTGCCTGGACAAACTCCATTTTGGCACACTCGGCCAGTATGCGCTCGCGGGAAGCGACTAGAGCCGTATACTCTGTGAATCGGTCAGCTGGACCGCGTTGCTCGCAGGGACGATCCTCCCGTCGGCGATCTCCTCCGCGCCGGTGGCTCGAGGCTCCGTCCTCTCGGAGCCCGCGGGGGGTCTCTCGGTCTCGAGTGTCCCGGGCGGAGTTGGCCGCTTGAGTCTCCTCGAATCGGATGTAATGCGCGGCTCTGTCAAGAAAGTCTTGTAGAGAGGCTGGTCGGTGTATGGCCACAACTTCGTAGAACTTGGAGTCTCGGTGCAGGCCTTGCTCCATCAAGTAACGTTTCATCTCGTCTGACGTTGTTACCTGTACTGCCTCTCGTGTGAACCTTTTGATGTACTTCCGGAGGGGCTCGCCGGCAGCTTGGATTATGGCGCCCAGTGCGGCTTCTGTCTTCGGATGGTGCCGGGATGCTGTGAAGTGTCTCGAAAAGAGGTCCTTCAAGACCCTCCACGACGTGACCGATTCTGGCTCCAGGATTTTGTACCATGTCATGGCACCTTTCCTCAGTGTTGTCGGGAATAGTCTGCATTTGATAGCTCCTCGGGCATTTCGGTAGTCGAGCATGGCCTCGATGTCCTCCAGGTGGTCGTCTGGGTCGGAGGTGCCATCGTACGTCGGGAGTGTTGGGGTTTTTTCCATCCCGTGGGGAATGGGAGCAACCATGATCTCTCGGGACAAGGGGGTCCTGTAGTCGTCCTCGTCACTGAGAGTTGGTGATCGAGGGGGTGATGGCCCTGGTGGCGGAGGTGCTTGATTTCGCGCCCTCGGCCTCCTGACCGGGGGTTCGACCCTAGGAGGTCTGGTCGGGGGATCCCCCCTGGTTGGCCGTCGCTCGCGGACTTGTCTCGTTGGGGACCTAGTCCGCTCCCGCACTACTTTGGGTTAGGGCCTCTCCAGCCGGGGTCGTCGACTCCTGGGACGAGGCGATGGACTCCTCGAATTCCCATTCTAGTCTTCCCGCAGAGGGGACCTCAGCGGGACTTCGTGCTCTAGTGCGCCAATCCGTGCGTTCTATTGGAACAACAACTGATTTGTTTGGTTGATAGCCGTGAAGAGGGAGGCCACTGTCGGGTCCGCTCCGGCCGGGACATGGATGGGTTGGAACGCTGCCGGGCTCCTTGGTTGGAGAACAACCTAGTGTGCAGCTTCCGCGGACGAGGGAGAGACAGTCTGGTCGTCCCTCTCGTCGGTCTCCAGCGGTTAGGATGTCTCCGTTTGCTTGCCGCTGTTTGCAGCGGGAGCGAGGATGAGGTCTTGAACAACATCGTCCTGGTGTGGGCTAGCCATGATCGCAGAATGTTGGTGAAACTTTGGTTCTCTGCTCGAAGGAACGGGGAAGTTTTATTTTTCCACAGACGACGCCACTGATCTGACCTGATCAGAAGGGGATCGCTGACTGCCACGCGTCTTCGACGTGCTGCCTGTTCACCGATGTTGAAGAAGAGGAGAGGGGTGTACCTGCAAGGCGCTCCAATGCCAAAGTAAGCGTAAGGGCAGAGTGATCACAAGTACAGAAAAAGGGTAAGAAGAGATTACCTGACCCTCTTGTGAAAGAGGGTATTTATATAGAGACCCCAGCGCAGGGCCAACGGTCACTTGAGTTGGGCTGGATGGCCAGGCCCAACCCAAGTGACTGCTAAGGCTTACGTGGCGTAGTGAAGACCAGAACATGGTCTTCACCCTAGTTCAACAACTCTGTGGAGTCCGGAAAGTGGGTTGACCTGCTCTTTCGGAGGTGGGCAGTTGGTGGGTGATGTGTCCCTACGGAGGGGAGCACGTGGAGAACGCGTGAAGGACACATTTGTTCTGCTCGACAAGGGGAGAAGGTCCTGCCCCGGAGGGTGGTTCTGCCCGACGGGGGCAGTGTCTGGTCGACGGGGAGTCTTGTGCTCGACAAAGATGAGGAAGGTTCTGCCCACGGAGGGACATTACCTGCCCGCCGGGGACTCTGTGCTCGACGGTTGTGGCCCAAGCTGGATTGGGCCTGGCAGAATATTATTGGGCTAGGCCTTCTCGGTCAAGCTGGGGCCCAGGCCAGAACAATAACCATGATATTTTTCTTTAAATAGTTAAGTCATTACCATGTAATTGGATAAATTCTTTGGTAAAAGGAAGAAGGGCCAAGAAGGAACCAGAGATAACAATGACTTTTTATCACATAATAAGAAACCAGCGTAGTTTGGACTGCTCATCTTCATTCAATGTTTATTGATGTTGTTAATGTACTTGGCTTACACGACATGTATCTTTTTTTACAACCAAAAACATGATATAATATATATTTGTTGTTTCACTCCATCAATTGTTTAATTCCTGATTAATACAAGATCGTTTCTTTTGTTTGTTGTTGCAGAGGTTGTTCCTAGTAAAATAGATGGTTTGATGAATATTGAAGGAATTACTAGGGAACGTGTCGCAAGCCATCTCCAGGTATACTTACATATTCTTTATCGTTCTTCTTCCCAAATCTCGATGAATATTTTTCCATCCGTTGCATGCATGTACATTCTTTATCATAGTTTTCTTGATTAATCTTGATGATTCTTGATGAATGTTCTTTAAAAATCTTGATGACATTCATATATATATATATATATATATATATATATATATATATATATATATATATATATATATATATATATATATATATATATATATATATATATATATATATATATATATATATATATATATATATATATATATATATATATATATATATATATATATATATATATATATATATTCTTGATGAATAAGGTGTTAAGGGGTGTGTGTAGAGATTGGTGGTGTGGTGAGTAAAACTAATTAGATTATATTAGTTAGTAATTATTTATTTAAATAATATAAGGTAAATAATATTTAAATTAAATATTTAGTATTATTATTATTTTAATTAGTTGAGATTAATAATAATAATAATAATAATAATAATAATAATAATAATAATAATAATAATAATAATAATAATAATAATAATATAAAAGGGGATAGTGAGGGGAAAAACTATTCGATCGTGAAAGTTTGGGAAAAAATGAAAGAAGAGAGCTAGGGCAAGGAAGGAGAAGCTAGGAAGAATCCTCATTGCTAGAGGTAGAAGAAAGCTTTGCAAGAACTCTAAGGTAAGGGTGAGGTTCTAATTATCTAAGGGCTTGTATGATGATGGTGGGTAGGTTATATTTATGCTTGAATCATTGTTTTCTTCTCTCAATATCATGATCATTGTTGCAATTTGTAATTGTTGGATTACTTGTGTGAATCATGCAATTCTATGTTGTTTGATGAATTAGATGTGCTAGAATGTTGTATGATGATGTTGTGGTTGATGATTGAATGGTAAATTGGGTAATGTTGTTGTTGAAATTATGTATTTGATGGAATTGTTAATGGTAGATGTTGTGTTGTTGTGTCTAGTTGCGAGTCAGAGTCGAACTAAGTTATGATTGTGTTTGGTGGAAAGAATTTGGGGTTTAAAACTTTTGAAAGGTGGCTTTTCATGTCAAAATATAGGACAAATAATTTGTAAGAAAAATGGGATTATGGGATGGTTTATAAGTGACTTTCATTTTGAAAAGTAGCAGAAAAGTGCTTCTGCGCACAGTGTAATCGATTACCAGATATGGTGTAACTGGTTACACTGCTTTAAAAATGTATTTTCCGGGCATTTTGTGAGGGTGTAATCGGCTACCAGGATTTGGGTAATCGGTTATACTGTGTGTGTTTTGCATAGTGTGGCTGGTTACAAAGGATGTAACTGGTTACCTCATTTGATGTAACCAGTTACATTGAAAACAATTTTTGAAAAACTTCTAAAATTTATAACTTCAGTTTCGGGTGTCCGATTCGGATGTCGTTCAAAGTGTTGGGAAGCTGACGCGATGAACTTTATTCTAAAATTGGGTTCAGTATCAGAAAATGAATAAATTTTTTTGTGATGGTGTAAATGCATTGTAGTGTTTATGTTATGGTGTGACATAATTTGAAATACATTGTTGTTGCTTGCTATGATGTATGTTGATGTTTCTGAGTTGTTATAGCATGTGTTGGTGCATGGTGACCAGTATTGACAGAATAAATTGACTATGGAGGTGTTGGTCATTTTACTTGGTATTGTTGTTGCATGTTGTATGTTTCATGCATTCATGGTGTTGGACAGTGGTCCGTTGTTAGTGAGCCTCAATCCTAAGTGGTGGGGATTGAGTGCGAGTAGCTGATTTTGAGGGTGATGGAATAAGTGAAGCATTATCCATGGTGATGCTAACGAATTGGTGAGCTCTGATCCTACGTGGTGAAGATATGAGCGGTGAACCAGAGAGTTCACATATTGGTACCAAATGCATTGAGTCAAGTTGTGAGTCTCATTACATTGCATATTGGTTGTATTTGTTGTTGTGTATAGATAGTTGTGGTGTTGATTTTGTGGAATGGGTTATAGTGCATGTAATAATATGATGCTTACTTATTATCATGCTTTCCTTTATATAATTATGATATATCACATCTTCTATTTGAATGTTGTCTTTATATAGGCAACGTGTAGATAATCTGCAATAGAGGCGTTGATATGAGTGGAAGATGGAGTCTTCCTTTTATTTTTAGAGTCAGCGTCTGTTCTGATGTGTAACACCAGGGAATAGAACTTTTTTTGTCGTTTATGTTGTTGGAGATTATTTGGATATCTCTTAAGTGGATGTTGATTATGTTTACTTTAAAATATGTTGATGCTTTAAATTATTAGATTGTCAAGTTGTTTATTTTTTCGCTGCAATATGTGTTGACTTTTCAAACATGTTTTATTGTTATTATTATTAACAATTTTTAAAGAAAAAATATATATGTGTTACATATCATGAATTATGACCAGGTTTTTGGTGAAATGTGGCATCCCAAATATTTATGTTGTAAATTTACTCCGATAATTATTATAAATTACGCGGGGGTGATTTAGGGTGTTACATTCTCACTCGATCTCGAGGCTTCCTTCTCTAAATGTTTTAATAACTTAAGTGGCTCTGCTTGACCCCACTATTCTCTTCTGCTTATCGACTATGCAATCCCTCTTACCACACATAAACCTTAAGCTAATCAAACTTAATGCTTATTAACTTGTAGCAAGTATCCCATAGTCAATTTTCCTAGATCTTACTCGCAATTTGATTGCGATGACCGCGTTTCACTCTAGCAGCTTATTGTTTAAGTCATGTCAGCATACAACATTTTAACTTTGTTACATTTAAATTGTATTTAAATTATGCATTAGCAGCTTTGCATTACACGTCCTCGTGTTACGTGAACTCAATTCGCGTCCCCGCGTTGCATTAGTTTAACACGTGTATGTTACAAGTTTATTTACTTTTTGATTCAATTTTGATGAATGCATGTTGGATATTATTTTTATATGCACTTTGGTTCTCTTGTCATTCGGTTGCATGCTTGTGTTTGACATTGCATTTAGGATAATTTATGATGTTAAGTTATGCCCTCGCATAGATCGTGCCCTCGCGCTATAATTCGTGTTGTCGCGCTATTATTAACGCCCTCGCGATAGAATTCGCATCTTTCAATTATTTTTCACCACTTCACCATCAACAAACACTTTTCGAATAAATTTCAAACCATTTCATAAACCATTTTCAAAAATGAGAATCAAAATACTTGATCAATATCAAATTCTTTTTCAAATATATAAAACCAAAGCCATCTAACTTAAATATTTTAAAAAATTTTATAATAAGGGATTAAAAAGGACTAGTTGAACGTAATATCCAATCTCGAATACTTAGGCACAAATTATAATAGCTTGCCCTCTTGAGTATTTGTCTTCCTCTTAAAATCATTGAACATGTCGCAATTCTTTTTCGTAATAAAATGGATTAAAAATGACTAGTTGGACAAAATATCCAATCCTAGTCTCGAATACTTAGGTATAAATTGTAATAGCTTGTTAGCTCAAGTATTTCTCTTCCTCGTAAAATACATCGTAAGTGTTTCAAACTTTTTCGCAATAAAATTGATTAAAAAGGATTAGTTTGACGTAATATTCAATCCTAATCCCCGAGTATTTGGATATAAGTTGTAATAACTTACCCATTAGAATATTTGTCTTCCACCTAAAAAAAAACAATCTCAACCAATCAAACTCATTTTCCGCCTTCGCACGATGTTACAACCTTTTCATAAACGAAAGACGCTTCATTCATTCCTAGATGATGCAAACAAAGCTTTGTTCCTACCATGTGCAAGAAGTTATAATGCTTTCCACTCAAATACGATGAGAACATAACTCTGTGAAATTCCAAGTTATGTTGTCCATTTTGACGTGATGCCAATGTTCACTTCTTCATGTTTTGAGTAGCAAGCAACGTTTTCCGCTTGAATATGAACTAAGCATCCTTCACTAAAATTGACCAACACACAAATATTTGCTACCCAAGTAACTTGAGTTTCCCATCACACCTGGGGATACGTAAGAGCAAGACCCACAATCTAGTGAAGGGTGATAATACTTTCCTCTCACATAACTGACTTCCGAACCTTTTATCGATATTTTCCCTTTCCTCTTGGAAAAAATAAACTTTGATGACGACTCTTTTATCATCTCAAACACGTGAGTGCTCGTGGTATTTTTTTGCATTGCGATAGCTGGGTCTCTACGGGGGACCCTGGTTCCCTAATGAGAGTCAGACATAGTTTAGTTTGTTTTATGTTAAGTGTTTGCTTTATTTGTTTAGCTTTCTTATACCATATATGTGTTATATTTTTTGTTATCCTATATTTGCTATATGGTTTCCATGTGTTGTCGGTATGGATATTCTGATTGCTTCAACACATTGTGACAAAGGCTTTACACCCAATTCTTGAGATAAACATAAGATAAGACGATGGTTGCACAATGTTGGCCTCCGAGATGTGTATCTCGTGAGGTTAACATGAAAACCTCACTTAGAGTAGATTCTCTTGAGGATATTGTTGTTCGGAAAGTAAGTTACTATAGGCAACAATATTTTTATGATGGGTTCATGACTCTAAGAACCTTTTTAGAACATTAAACCCATGGCCTACTAGGACTGGTAGTTGGGTAGTGTTGGCCTGGGAAACATATGCCTCACGGGGCTATCATAAAAACCTCGCCCAGAATAGATTCCCTTGGAGGTATTGTTGTCTGATAAGTAATTTGCCGTAGGTGGTAATATTTTCATGTCAAATCCATGACTCTGGGAATCGTGTCTAGAACCCTGGAGTCGATGGTTGCGTAGTGTTGACCGTGAGATGTATATCTCGTATGATTGGCATGAAAGCATCACCTAGAAGAGATCCTCTTGAGGATATTTAAAATTCTGGCATGCAGATAGCAGATGTCGAGACATATGTCACAACACTGGAATCAAGACAGTTCGAATACACAAGTAAAATGCAGAAACTTAAATGGAAGAAAGATAAAATAACACCAGTAGTTGTTAACCCAGTTCGGTGCAACTCACCTACATCTGAGGGCTACCAAGCCAATAAGAAAATTCACTATGACAATATTAGTTCAAAGCTAAACCCCCTTGTTTACAACTTCTTGCCTAATCACTATCTTGTGTAACTTCTACCTAGACACCCTCTAGATATGAGATCCCCTCTTACTTCCTAACAATCACAAATCAGTGACAATTCAACAACAACCCAAAATAGAAGTACCAACCCTTCCAAGTACAATACGCAATTTTTCTTAAAAGTTTCAACTAAGAACAATACACTCTTACTTAAAAGTTTTAGAGTGAACAATTAACAATTGACAATCAGCCAACTAAATGCATCAAAACTGATACAAGAGTGACATACAATTAAAAACACACTAAACCCTAAAGAAACACCAATGCACGACTAATCCTTATTCTTCAAACTTCACGTATTCTTTAGGTTTAGAAACCCCTTTAAATAAGCATCACAACTGCATGGGTTTGGGCTCTCAAAATAAAACGCAAGTCACCAAGAATCAGCTTTAAATCAATTGCATAATATTCTGCACAAAAATAGGAACAATAAGATAAAGTTTCCTAAAAAGACTCAACGATCCTTTTTAAGAAAACCAACACAATATGTCAACAAAAGTCCCCAAAATATCTCTCTTTGGATAACGTAAGTGTCTGAATTAAAACATACTCAAAACTCACACTAAAATACCAAAACAGTTCAGTCCTAGACTTATAGTATAATATGTCCTGACACATGCACAACATCATGCTGAACATGACGTCTGATTCTCATAGCAGAACATCTGGCTTAACATCTAGCTGACAACATGTTTTTACCAAAATGTTGTCAATCCAAAAACCACAGAACTTACAATATCGTTGTCTGACAAGTAATTTATTAGGGGCCTTTATTACAATCCTAGAGATGACCTGGTGAGAACCTTATGTGAAAAGCAACTAAAACTGTCAGTCATCCATACCCAGACCTTTGAAACCATATTTCCAAAAAAACCAAAACAACATACATGGCATTGCATTTTTTGCATATAAAAAAAACAATTCATACATTCGCATTCATTAGTATGCATGTATATTTTTTCAAAAAAAATTCATTCCAGCTTTTGCCTGTAACCCTCGTTTAGCTTTTAAATATGGAGATATTCAGATTCAACCTTAACCCTCTTGGATTGTTAACAGTACCTGTGTTAGGATTTTGGAGCATTTGAAATCTTGTAGTAATCTCTTGTTTTGGCTAATAACTATTTGGGCTATCTAGTTAGTTAGAAATGAAATCCTTTTTAAAAATTGTGTCATTAGCTAAAAGCCTCGCATTTATTCCTCTCTTTTATATTAGAATTGAATAGCCCTTATATTTGCATTAATACAATCTTTATTTATAAAAAAAAGTTATAACTATCAAACTAATTAATTACCTAATGAATGAGGCATGCGACAAAATCACCAATGTTATCTACTTGTGCATGAATGAAGTCACAAGTTGTCAAAAATTGAATATGACAGTTTTTTTGTTATACCAAACATAGGATTAGGTCTCGGAACTACAAGTTTGTTTAGTACCTTAGATTTTAGGTGTGTCGGTTTTTTAAGAAACAATAGTATTTAATTATAAGTTGTTTTTATGAAATTGAGAGAGTCTAAATAAGTGAAAGAATAATTTGAGAGACTACATGTTTGAAATTTGCTTATATTAATCAGAACTTTTATTTATTTATTTAAGGGCCAAATAATGGTTTGCTCAGGTGTTTGATCTTTCACACATTAAGAGGACATTTGAATTGTGAAGTAGCCACTTGAGTAAATTCTTGTTTGTCGGTGCAAATCCGATCAACTTGATTTATATTTTACTACTAGTTTAATTTTTTATTGGGTCTATGAATCTCTTTCTATTTGTCATGGGGATTTTTCGTAGGGTCTTCATTAATTTCTCCAATGTCTATGTTTTTGTGATTTGGTCGGCACAATTCTATATCAATATTTTTTTTACAAAATGGTACTTTTTTGTGTTTTTGTTATTAGAGGCATGGCCTGCCTTTTTTTTTTTATCAATTGTTTGAATTTTTTAATAATCAAATCTTTCTATTTGATTTAATTTATAATTTTTTTTTCTTTCTAACTTTAATTCACATAAAAATTGTATTTATATTTATATTTTTTTGAGAGAAAAGACAAATACAATTTGTTTAATATATATTTAATTATTACATATTATTTATGAAAGAAAAAAATTATTATTATATTTTTTTAATACATCTCAAAATATAAGAAAAAAATTAAATATTGACTTAAACAAATCAAAAGTTTGACAATGAATTTTTGAAGAATAACTCAGAGGAGTTATCTATTCTAAACAAGAGAAATTTTTTATATTTACATTATTTTCAGATTTTTGAAAAATTATTTGTTCCAACTAAAAAATCATTTTTTATGTACTTGCAATCTATCTCAAATTATATTGAGCAAATGTTTTTATGGTAAATGTTTCACATGAAAAAAAATGAAAGAGAAATAGATGTGTGTGTTTAGTAATAAATTTCTCAATGTTGTCAACCGAGGAAATCAATAAATTTCTCAATATTTTCTTTGATTGACAACATAAAAAAGTTATTACATAAATATAACAATAACAACATCAACACCATGAATAGATTACAAGGACAAAAATGGAAGCTTCGTCGACGAAAATGGTCCACCTGTGCGCTCCGCTGGAGGAGGATACTATGGGCGTCATTTTTGCCACGAAATCGGCCAGGATCTGTGCCTTAAGGGATTTCCTGATTTCGTAGTGGATATCAAATTCTAACAGTTCTAGAGACCATTTGAGCATCCTACAGGCCATATCTGGTCGGCCGAGTAGTTGCCTAATGGGTTGGTCTGTCCGAACTACTATCGTGTGAGCCATGAACTAATGTCTTAATCTTCTCGCAGCTTTGATGAGGGTCAGGGCGACCTTCTCGATCTGCTGGTATCTGAGTTTTGATCTTTGTAGAGCTTATCTTGTGAAGTATATTGGCTTATGCCTATTGAGGGTTTCTCAAATGAGGGCAACGCTGATGGCTTCATTAGTGACAGAGAGATAAAGGTAGAGCGTTTCCTAGTTGTCTGGTCGTGACAAAATAGGTGGTTCGGACAAGGCTTGCTTAAGATGGTGCAGATCTTGCTTGCATTCCTCCGTCCATTCGAATGTTGCCTCTTTTCGGAGGAGCTTGAAGAATGGCAGGGTGTGTTGGGCAGATTTGGCCACGAAGCGAGATAACAAGGTGAGCATCCCGTTGAGGGACTGTATGGATTTCTTTGACTTAAGTGTGGGTAACTCAAAAAAACTCGACATTTTTCAGGGTTGCCCTCGATCCCCTTCTCTGTGAGGTAGAATCCGAGGAACTTCCCTACTCGTACGCCAAAGGTGCATTTTTCTGGGTTGAATCGCATCTTACACTTCCTAACTTGGTCGAAGACCTTTTGCAAGTGGAGCGTATAACCGGATTCCTCTTGGGACTTCACGATCATGCCGTCCATATATACCTCGAGCATGTCCTTAATTTGTGATCAAAAGACTTTGTTCATCATTTGCTGGTATGTGACCCCGACGTTTTTCAGACCGAAGGGCATTACGTTGTAGTAATAGTTGCCAGACGAGGTCATGAAAGCAGTGTACCTCTTGTCTTTCTCCGCCATGGGAATCTGGTTATATCCCGAGTATGCGTCCATGAAGGACAAGAGTTTGAAACTGGTGGAGTTATCTACTAACTTATTAATGCTAGGCAAAGCATAAGCGTCTTTCGGGTAAGCCCGATTGAGATCAGTGTAATCAATTCACATTTTCCACTTTCCATTATGTTTTTTTTACTAATACATTGTTGGACATCTAGGTTGTATACCTGGCTTCCGAGATTAATTTGGCCTCTAAGAGGTCTTTTACAAGTTTATTCGTCGCTTCAGTCTACTCGTCGGATTGCTTGCGCCTGCATTGTGCTACTGCCTGAACAGATGGGTCGATGGTGAGCTAATGGCAAGCGATTTATAGATTGAAGTCGGGCATGTCTGTGGCTATCCAGGAAAACAAATCTGCTTTGTTCTTCAAGCACGTCTTCAGCTGCTCTTTCACCTCAACGGGAAGTCCCGCGCCAATTCTGACTCCTCGGTTGGGGTTGTCTCTGAAGGTAATCACTCTGAAGTCCCCATCTGGTGTTGGGCACATGACAGTTGTAGAGGATGAGTTGGCCATTGAAACTTGAGTGTCTTTTTCGCCTTCTTCCGAGATCCGACTGTCGAGATCGATGGTATACACTTGGAGCGTTGGCTTCTTTCTGGGTTGGCTTTCTTCACTGGGAAGATCTTTGCCTCTTGCCCATTTAACGACCTGTGGTGCTGCACTGATTGAACTCTGCCCCTTAGTAGCTGCCTCGAAGCATCATCTTGCATCCTCGATGTCCCCGTGCAAAGTGGCGAAATACCCATTTTTGGTATTGTACTTCATCTTGAGATGAACTGCGGATGGAACAGCGATTAACTCGGCAAGTTTCGGCCTCCTTAGGATGCACTGGTATAGCGAGGCACAGTCAATGACTAAGAAATGAGTCTTAATCGTTTTGGCAGCATCTTCCTCCCTGAATGTAACTTGGAGTTCCACGTATCCCTAGGGCCTAGCAGTAGCCCCGTTAAATCCTTGCAAGTATGAACCTATATAAGGGGACAAGTTCTTCTGGTCGAGTTTGAGGACGCGGAAAAGGCTGGTGTACATGATGTCTACCGAGTTCCTCTGATCGACAAGGATTCGAAGGACATCAATGTTGATCAACCTGACTCTGATGAGAAGAGGAATGTGAGTGTTTGGGGAGCCTCTGAGATCTTTTCACAGTAGAAAGTGATTAGCTGAGACCGTCCTTGAATTTTTTGAGTGTTGACAAACGATCTGGGCTACAGTCGATCAGTTGATCTAATTTTCTCTTCACTGATCCTACTGTGAGTTCGTTGTACCCGCCGCAGGAGATAACCATTGTGTCGGGGAAGGCCTCCCAGGGGCTGTGTGTTGAAAAATATGCATGCTCCTCGAGACCGCTGGGGATGAAAAAGTCCTCTGGCTAGGAGACAGACATGGCGACCAGCGAGGGAAGGCTAGAAGTTGAAGCTCTTATTTCCGCTTTCTTAGACTTCGACGTCTCTCCTCGGGGGGCTTCTCCTCTCTTCGTATATTGCTTTAGGTGACCCTCTTTGATGAGGATTTTGATGGCGTCTTTTAGGTGGGCGCAGTCTTCTGTCAGGAGGCCATGACTACAGTGGAAGCGACATTATTTTCTTCGAATGGTGTTCCTTTTTGAAGTTGTCATCTTGGGGAACCACACACTTCCTTGTTTGAACTCGACATTGATACATTCAGAAAGGATACGCTCGCAGGGAGCGGTTAGAAGGGTATATTCGGTGAAGTGGCCCGCAGGCCCTTTATGATCACGGGGACGGCCGTCTCGTCGCCTATCTCTATCTCGTCTGGAAGTTTCTGCTTCGTCCTTCTTCAATGCTCTGGAACTCTCTTGGTCCCTTGAGTCTTTGGCTTTATACGTGACTTCCTTTTTCTTGTATTGAAGATAGGATTGTGCCCTGCGGAGAAGTTCAAATAGAGAACGAGGAGGATCGATCCCTATTTCCTTGCGGAAGTCACTTTTCAGCCTCAGTCCCTTTTCTATAAGGTACTTCTTTATGTGGTTAGTTGTGTGGATCTCGACCGCTTCTTTGTTGAATCTGTCGACGTAGTCAAGAAGATGCTCATCCCTGCCCTGTATGATACCCTCAAGCGTGGCTTCAAATTTTGGATGACACTTGGAAGTAGTAAAATGTCAGGCAAACTGCTCCTTCAGGTTCCTCCAAGAGGTGATCGAGCCCCGAAGAAGGCTCTTATACCAAGCCATATCCCCCTTTCTGAGGGTGATGGGGAATAGCCTGCATTTGATCGCCCTGGTGACATTTGTGTTAGTGCAACATGGCCTCAATGTTTTCTATGTGGTCGCCAGGGTCGGTGGTACCATCATAAAGAGCTAGAAGGGGAGGTTTTTCTAGCCCGCAAAGAATGCGGGTGTCCATAAGTTCTTGAGACAGGGGACCGCGGGCGTCGTTTTTGTCGCTCGTGCTCGGTGACCTGGTAAGAGAATAACTGCATCCACGGCTCCTGCTGCATCGAAGAGAATGTCTGTGTCGGCTTCGATGCTCTTCGTGAGGCTTCCCCAACAACCTAGTCCTCTTGGATGCTGGGGAGTTCCTGGACCTCCGGGGAGGGGTACGATCATGTCTTCTGATGATCTCGTGTCCGTGCTTCTCCGATTTGGACGATTTTTTAACTAGGGAGATGCTCCTAGATTTGTCCTAGCGAGGTTTCTGAATAGGGGAGCGAGACCAGCGAGATAGACTGGGGGATCTCCCCTTGTTGGAAAAGCAGGTAGTTGGATTTGTGGAGGGCGGCGATGAGGGCTGCAGCGCAGGGGTCAGCATCTTGTGGGGCGATGATAGGCTTGTATACGTGGTCAGAACTTTGGACGCGAGGCTTCATATTATCAGAGGATGGAGATGCCAGTTTTCCGTCCCTGTGATCGATTTTTCCAATAGTAGCTCCGGGAATGGGGGTTTCACCGCAACCCAGAATGGCGACAAGGAATCTTGATGAACGTCATTGTTATGGTGAAAGGCCATAACGATGAAGGTTCAGAGAGATGGATTTGGTCTTTTGTTAGGGAAGATTGGGAGATCTTGGTTCAAAAATACGGGGGAGTTGGGTTCCCACAGACGACGCTACTGATCTGGAGTGATCATAATGGATCGTCTTGGCCTTCAATGTAGGGCATCAACAGTGGTTGTAGGAGAAGAGGGGATGTACCTGCACGGTAATCTGATGCCAAAGTAAGTTTGGGCTAGAGAGAAAGCAAGTACGACTGTTTATGTTTGAGTTAGAATGATTAGAATACTTGACCCTCTCAAGAGAGAGGGTATTTATGAGATTCCCCCCAGCGCGGGGCCAAGGTCTCCCATGTGGCCGAAATATCTGGTCGACTAATGGGAGGCTGCCAGGTGGAAGATCTAACGCGTGATCTTTGACCTGGTCCAACTGTCAAGCGTGTGAGAGGGATGTCCCCAACAACTATATGTTCCAACGGTCATATTGTGTCCAACGACTATATTGTGCCCAACAGTCATATTGTGCCCAACGACTATATTGTGTCCAATGGCTAGATTGTCTTAATCTCCTTATTAGGTATGGTCTTAAGCTAAACTGGATTGAGTCTTTCCCAACTGTAGGACATGTGCCAGTCCAGTCCAGAACACTCTCAAAAAGTGATTGAAACATTCATATCATCACAATTAAGCGATGAGAATAAAGACTATTACTTAGCACCATTTATTGATCATCCATGAGTAATTTTGAAATCACATTTTCTCTATTATAGTTAATTTTCATGTTTTACCAAATACTAGTTATGCTTTCATTCAGTGGTCATTGTCAATTGATCATCATATTTTTTCGTACGGATATGGAAATTACGTTATGTTCCTTAGGCAAACCGCTTATTAAACTAAAGATGAAACGTCTTCTTACTACGTACATTATATTTATGAGGTTTTTTTTAATCTTTTCTGAATTTTTAATTAGCTAAGCATATAATATGTTTAAATCCTTTTCAATATACAGAGTTGTGGAGCGACACCATATGCTGAAAGGAGTTAGAAATAAAAAGTATGCGTTTTATACGTCTTCGATAAGTGGATTACCTGTGACATTTGTTTATCTATAGTTACATGTGTGTTTATATATATTCATGCAATGCTTAAATTTGTAGACGAGAAAACAGGAAGGAGGATACACATGTGATTTTTTTGGTCATGAAACATATGTAAACATTGTCTCTGCCGACATTGTTGATTTTTGGGATCGAGTGTATATATTTAGAATATCGTATTAATATTTATGTTTGCTATTATTTCAAATCATGTGATCTTCAATTTCCTTCTATTTTTTACATAGATGTTTAACGACACTATGTCATTCTCACAAGAAGACTTTAAAGACATTCGTACACGTTGGACATCTTACTTCAATGCGCTTTATAGGTCAGGGGATCACATTCAGTTTGTAATATATGCTTGTAATATTTTTAGGTTTGATGTAAATAATATTTAGGTTTGAACAATATTTTGGTAGTATATTAAAGGCATATTTTGGTTAAAAAAATATGTGTATTTGTTGGTTCTGTTGTGGTAAAACATATAACCAAGCACTTGAGCTCGAGTGGTAAATGAGCTCTTGCTAAGGAACAAAGGTCCGGGAAATATCGAATTCGATTTCTGATAGAAACAATGTTCGGTCATATTTATGATCTTTTAGGTTGAACTTTATATTATATATATATGGGTCGGCCCAACACGTATTTTATTTCAATTGATATAAATAATTATTTTATGATCTCTCATCGCTTATATATTAGTTATTTTATGATATAAAATCATTACATTATTATAATCAATTTCATTTAATATTTTATTTCAATTGATAATAAAATTAACTCATCTAAATACTCTTCTTATTATTTAAAAAAAATTATAATTAAAAAACAATGACAAAATTATAAAAAAAATCAGATATTAAATTTCTATTATATTAAAGAAGTTAAAAACTTATCATCTATATATATATATATATATATATATATATATATATATATATATATATATATATATATATATATATATATATATATATATATATATATATATATATATATATATATATATATATATATATATATATATAATTTTGAAATTAACAAACCAAATAATACATATTATAATATTATAAATGGTTGTTATTATTATAAATTTTAAATACATGTTATATAATATAATTTAAAAATTTATTTAAAAAAAATTAATTAATTAAAATCATATTAAAAAAATAAAAAAAATAAAAAAAATAAAACTCTATGCAATAGTTTTGGTGATCTACTCCTAAAACCTGTCACATATATATATATATATATATATATATATATATATATATATATATATATATATATATATATATATATATATATATATATATATATATATATATATATATATATATATATATATATATATATATATATATATATATATATATATATATATATATATATATATATATATATATATATATATATATATATATATATATATATATATATATATATATATATATATATATATATATATATATATATATATATATATATATATATATATATATATATATATATATATATATATATATATATATAATGCATGTTTAAATATATATTTTCGTAGTAGTGCATGTTTAACTATCTAACTTCCGTATTAAATTGTATATTATTCTTTGTTTAACATGTATATTCAATTAATATAATCAATTCTAGCAACCTATCTTCCAACACAAATAGAACTATCTGACCTATCAACTGCAACAAGTCATCCACCACCTGTCCTCCAAGTGAAACCCCACACCTACCAAATTGACTCTTATTACCAGAATTATCAATGCTTATAGTCTTGTTTTGTTGGTTTGAAATTAAGAAAAACTGAGAAATTCACTACTCAAATGAATCTCCCATGGTGATATCTAACTGCTCTTTCTCATAAAAAAGTGTTTTATTGTAGTATGTCATTTTCCTACGTTTCAAAAATATTTAGTATTCGTGTGTGACCATAGTTGAAATGTCACTTCTATTGTTTGATGCCTTTGCATTTCACTAGTCTTTTATCTCAAACTAAATTATAAAAAAAAGGGTAACTAATTCTTTTTTAATAAAAGAAACAAACTTTCCAACCAATAAAATACTGCATGACAATCACAAGAAAGAAAGTATCAATCAAGTAGTGTATGTTGTAGGGTTTAGAAAAGAATCCACCAATCCACCATCGAAAATCGTATCTTGCATAATAATTTATGAAAATTGAAGGCATAAACATGTGATGATAGACATGTGAGATCCTATGTGATGGCATCATGAAGCAAGAGTCGCAACAACAAGGGACAACAATCACATGGAATTAAATTAATAAATAAAGAAATGCTATTTCCTTCAAATGCACAACTTTATTCTTTATTATTAATATCTCATATATTCCCTTTATGTAAACTCGTAGCCGTCCTTTTTTCTAAGTCTATTTCAAGTTTCCTTCTATATATACTCCACAGGTCCACTCCTGTCCGCACTACACTTGATTCTTCAATTCATCTTTACTACTATTTCATTATAACGTTAATTAATAAAAAACTCTTAAATTATTTATGTTTAAGTTCAAATTTAAGAAGGTAACTAAAATTATTTAAAGTGTTGTTTTCCATGTTTGGAAAGCGATACATAAAAGAGTGGCATTTTATAAAACAAGTGAGCATTACTCAAAAAGTAATATTCATTAAATTATTAGAAATGGTCAAGGTACAAAGTTCTACAAAGATTAATGATATTAAATTGCAGTAGTTTGAAGAGCAATTTTAGTAACATAACTCCTATATCTATAATGCCTATCTAGACCCTAACAATATCCATAATGATCATTGTTTAAAGTTTTTTCGAAATGAAAAGTTTAAACTTACATATAAAACTCCTCACTTATGAGGAAGAATGTCGAAAAGGCATGATTGTTGACAATTTATGTCATATATGTAATTTTGCCTAAGAATCAATCATGCATGTTGTCATGTTGTTTGAGATTGTGATGATTTGAAACCTTTCTAAGATAACATCATAAAATTGATTATTGGAACAAGTTTTTTTAGTTTAAGTACTCTTGCATGGCTATAAAGAAATCTATCATTCAACAATTTGGGTAACACTGTTTAGCTATGGAATCTCATATTTTTAAAGTTGTTGTCAATTATATTTGGAAAGACCATGATTCTCTCATATTTTCGCAGTAGATATGTGTCATATTCTTTAATCTAGAGTCTTGAATCAAGTTGAGAAAATTCATAGTTCTCATGGCAATACATAAAGATTAGAGATAACAACACTACTTAAGTCATCCATTGAGATTTTCAAAATGTGCGTTAATGGTGGTTACTTTTTTCCGAATGGTTAGTCATAATAGTGATCTTTAATAAAGTTTGATGTCTTAGGAGGAGTCTTTATTTTACTATGATATTGGTGCGAAAGATATTATTTTTCAGAAACAATTTCACTCTCTCTACAATATGACTAGTGAACTTGATACAATTTCACTCCTGTAATTCTATTTTTCAATGATATATCAGCTACATAGCAAAAATTAAGATAATATGATTTGTATTTTTCTTCAGAGATACAAATAAAGAGATGAATAAATATGTACAATGGAGTCATAATCTCTTTTTACTATTTAGATTATTGATATTTCAACCCCCAACATTTAAGTTAATATAGTTAAGCCTTTTTTATAAAATAAGATATTTAAAAAATAAAAATATTTGATTAAAATTAAAAAAAATTAAAAAATTGATTAAAATAATTAATTTACATATCTAAATAAATATTCATTTACAAATTCATAGATTTGATTATATTTAAAATCTTTTTGTTTTTGAAAAAAATATGTAGACCAATATTAAATAACTTCTTAAATATATATATAATATGACATTGAATGTGATTTTTTTATTAAACGAGTTCTCATTATTTTTCTTTACACAACTTATTAAAATTAATTAGATTTAAATATATAGAATAATAAAACCTAATAAATAACGACCTTGATCTATGGCGTATATAAAATCGTCACATAAAAACCAGACAAACCGCCGACCTTTCACATTGGCGGTTTATGCATGCATGTGCACTGCTAATGTGGGCCCATGACACGTGCCCTTTGCTTTTTGGGCTATAGCCTATGGGCCTTGACCTCACAAATCTCTATATATTCACTTCATCAATCTCACTAAATTCTCAATTAAAGTAACCAATTCACCATTTGATCAATTTTCACCAATTCTCCTATTATGGCTTCTTCAACTCAATTTTCTACCACTTTGATAGCCCTAATTCTGCTTCATTACCTAATAGGTAACCATTCATACAACATAGTTTTTTTTCTTTCCTTAATACTAATATGTTTGCTGTGTCTTACGTTGTTTTTTTTTTAACACGTTATTATTACTATTACAGGTTCATATTCAACGACGTTCACAATCGTTAACAAGTGCAGTTACACAGTTTGGCCAGGAATTTTATCCGGCGCCGGAACATCACCGTTCTCCACCACCGGTTTTGCTCTTCAACCAGGTGAAACCAATTCTCTCGCCGTACCACCTTCATGGTCCGGCCGCCTCTGGGGACGAACCCTCTGCTCACAAGATTCCACTGGGAAATTCTCATGCAAAACTGGAGATTGTGATTCCTCCACCATCGAATGTGCAGGCAAAAACGCCATACCTCCTGCTTCCTTAGCGGAGTTCACTCTCAACGGCGCCGGAGGACTTGATTTCTTCGACGTCAGTCTCGTCGACGGTTACAACCTCCCTATACTAATCGAACCACATGGACAAACCGCTGGAGGAAACTGCACGGCGACGGGTTGTTCTGTCGACTTAAACGCGGCCTGTCCAACAGAACTGAAAGTGATGAGTAGTGACGGCGGTGTAGAGAGCGTGGCGTGTAGAAGCGCGTGTGAAGCTTTTGGGGATCCACAATATTGCTGTAGTGGCGCCTACGGTTCGCCAGATACATGTAAACCAAGCTCCTACTCGCAGTTTTTCAAGAGCGCGTGTCCACGCGCTTATAGTTATGCTTATGACGATGGATCTAGCACTTTCACGTGTGCCTCTGCAGATTATACCATCACTTTTTGCCCAACACTTTCCACAGGGTAATTTTTTTTTAGACATTTTTCAAAAATATTAATGATTAAAATTCCAATTCTTAGTTGTCAAAACGTGTTTTCCAATAGGAATATTGCAATCGAATTTTTATGACTTTTTTAAATTAATCATTGAGATTAAGAAATTTAATTTTAGTTTTGTTTATATATGCACCGTCCCTATCAATAATAGTAAAACATTCCGTGTATGATATGGTTTTGGTTAGCTAGATATTTTTTGTGTGTTGAAATTTGAGTGCAACATTTTGAAAAATCTTGTTTGAATGTGAATGCAGTTCAATCAAATCTGGGGACGAGAAATATCCAATACCGGCGGGCGATGTGTCTGGTGTCCAACGCGTAGATAAGAGAATCAACAACATAGTGACTATTGTTGTTGCGTTTGTTTTGATGGTCTTGGTGGTTGACCGGTTGTGGTAGCAAGTAACTCAATTTGTGGTTCTATTCTAATGTCATCACACATCATCATGGCTGGTGAGAAATTTGGTGTGGTGTGACTTTCTGTCACAAAATTGCTTAATCAACTTGAATTCATCAGAATGTGAGAGTTTGGTTACTAGCAACTTGGTATTTCAGAGATTGGAACTTCTCAACCTTAACAATCAAAAATTATTTTTTTAGATTTTTTTTCTATTTATTAGCAATTTTAATTAGTTATATCTCTAGGAATTTAACTAGAAACAGAATTAGGCGGGTAGCATGGTTACATCAGCTCCCAAGATTCTTGTCATTCATATGTTGTCCTCTATCTGAAGTGACAAATTGAGATATTTTAGGAAATTTATTAAATATATCAATAGGATGAATTTGTCTCCAATTGTAACTATGAATTAAAATAAAGGAGAAGGATAGTTTTTGTTAGCTGTGCCTGTTATTTTATTTAAATATTTGAGTTGTTTTATTTGGCTTCGGTTACTTTTCATAAGTTGAACTGTACTTGAGATAGAAAACGTTTTTGTAAGAATTGAATTCGCTGCTCCTCATTGATATTTTTTGTCCTAATATACAAGTGCGAATATCTCTATATTTGGAAGCTAATAATATACAGTTATTATTATACTATTATAACGATATTCTAATAACATACAATTATGATTATACTAATTATAGATATATTCTAATACTCCCCCGTAGTTGAAGCGGGAGGTGGACGGACGCTGGGACTTTCTCTGAAGTCTTGAAAGAGTATAAGGGGAAGTCTTTTGGTGAAGATGTTTGCAATTTGATGTTTGAAGGGTACATGGAGAACCTGGACTTGACCCCGAGCGACCTTTTCACGAACGAAATGAATGTCCATGTCAATGTGTTTCGTTCGTTGATGGTGACCACGTTGGCTACACCACAGTATTTTGCCTCGGCGCTGGAACGTGAGAGTGTAGGTTGTCTTTAGATGACCATGAAAGTAAATTATCCCCAAGGAACACGCAGTAGCTAGAAGTGGAACGTCGAGTGTCAGGACAACCACCCCAATCTGCATCTGTATTGGATATTAATGAAGTTGTAGATGAGGGATATAGATGTAAGTCGTAGTGTTTTGTGCCCTTAATGTAGCGTAATATCCGACGTAGAGCATGCATATGGGTGTCCATCGGCTTATGCATAAAAAGACAAATTTGTTGTACTGCATAGGAGATATCAGGTCGTGTGAAGGTAAGATACTGAAGGGCACCTGCAAGACTACAATAGAGGGATGAATCCTCGTATGGGACATTATGTGTGGCACTCATTTTTGGTTTTGTATCAACTGGAGTTGGACAAGTTTTGCAGGAAGACATTCTTGCCCGTGAGAGGATGTTTTCAGCATATTTCTTTTGTGAGAGGAATAGGCCATGCTTATGGCGAGTGACAGCAATACCCAAGAAGCAGTTGAGATGCCCTAAGTCTTTCATAGCAAACTCGAAGCTGAGGAGAGATATGATGGACTGCCGCAAAATATCAGATGATGTGGTGAGGATGATGTCATCTACATAAAGTAAGAGATATGCTAGATGAGAGTCTTTCTTGTAGATGAATAGAGATGGATCGCTTTTGCTTTGATAGAAACCAATCGATGAAGCATAGTCGGCGAACCTCTGGTACCAAGCTCTAGGGGCTTGTTTAAGCCCATATAGAGATTTGCGTAGACGACATACATGATCAGGATGTTTGGAGTCTCGGAATCCTAATGGTTGGTACATATACACTGTTTCTTTGAGTTTACCATGGAGAAATGCATTCTTGACATCCAACTGATGAATATTCCAAGATTTTGAAATGGCAAGGCTGACAACAATGTGAATGGTAGCCGGTTTGACAACGGGGCTGAAGGTTTCTCCACAATCAATGCCAACCTGTTGACCTACACCATCACCTACAAGTTGGGTTTTATGCCTCTCAAATGAACCGTCAGATTTTTCTTTGTGTCTAAAAATCCATATAGATCGAATAACATTAACATCAGGTGGTCGTGGCATTAAATCCCACGTCTCATTTTTAATTAAAGCATTATATTCATCATGCATGGCCATTTTCCAATTAGGGTCCTTGAGTGCAGACACCGGATTTCTAGGGAGAGGGGATTTTGTGACATGAGTGTGGAGACCTTAATATTTTTGGTTTGGCTTAAAGATGCCGTGTTGACTTCTAGTGGTGGGTTTTGTATTGGCTTGGGAGGTAGGTTGGTAGATGGGAGGAAGATTATGTGGCAGAGTATGATTTGATTGTGTTGGGAGAGGTGATAAGTGTAAGGTTGAGGTTGGATTTGATTGGGGTGTATTCGACAAGGTTTGGGTGTGGGCCGAAGTATGGGAAGTAGTTTGAGTGGGAGAGGAGATCGGTGGATTGGATGTAGAGTTGTTTTGGTCTTGGGTTATAATATGGTTGATGAGGTAAGGGGATAAGTCATTGTCTAGGAAGGTGTAAGTGGTAGATTGAGGGGTGTGCAACTTTGCATATGAGAAGGTAGACTCATCAAATAATACATGACGACAAATGATAATTTTGTTTGTGGTCATATCTAGACACTTATAACCACGATGGTTGGACGGATACCCAAGAAAGATGCACGGTATGGAGCATGGTTGAAGTTTGTGGATGGTACTTGAGGGAAAGAGAGGAAACATAGACAACCAAAGACACGCAGATGAGAGTAGGATGGGTTCTTGTTGTATAACATGTGGAGAGGTGACCAAAACTTAATTGGTTTACTGGGCAAAATGTTGGAAATATATGTGGCCATTTCTAGAGCATAATGCCAAAATGAAGGTGGTAGGGATGCATGAATTAATAAAGTTCGAATAATGTTATTAATGGACCGTATTTTTCGCTTGGCTTTACCGTTTTGAGAGGAAGTGTAAGGACAAGAGAGACGAAATGATATTCCATTAAGTTCACACATTTGTTGAAAATTCTTAGAAATGTATTCGCCACCATTATCACATTGAATAGTTTTGATTTCCCGTTGAAATTGAGTTTTGATATAAGCTCTTAATTTTTGAAAGATGGAATAAACTTGAGATTTATGAGACATTGGGAATGTCCACAAAAAATTCGAATAGTTATCCAGAAATAAAACATAATATTTGTGACCTATTGAGCTTAACACGGGAGATGTCCAAACATCACTATGTAGAATGTCAAATGGCAACGAACTATTATTAAGAGAATTTTTGAAAGGCAATTTGATATGTTTACCAATAGGGCATGAATTACAAAAATGAGAATGTAATTTACTAGGTGTATTACATTCAATCAACTTATTTTTGCTAAGAAAAGACAAAACATGTTCGCCCGGGTGTCCCAGACGATTATGCCAGACAGATGACGACAAAGCTGCAAAAATGGATGGATGATTAGCTGTATTTATGGTCTTGTGGTTGGTGATGGGATAAAGGTCACCTTGGATTTCACATCTCATGATAGGCATCCCCTTCTGAAAATCCTTCACAGAAAAGCCAAACGGGTCAAATTCAACTGAAACTTTATTATCTGTAGTGAATTTTCGAACAGACACTAAATTTTTAATTAAATTTGGAGCGTGAAGAACATTGTTTAGTACAAGAGGTGGGTGTGGGTTAGCTAAATGTGTGCTGCCAAGACCATGAATTGGAACAGAATGACCATTTCCTACAATGATGTTATTATCTTTGCTTAATTTAAAATAGGACGAGAGATTACCTTGCGAGGAAGTCATGTGAGAGGTGGCACCGGTGTCCATGTACCATGACGGGTTGGGTTGGGCAAGGTTGAGGGTGCTGAAAGCATTTTCAATATCTGTTGGACTGGTAGTGTTGGCATTAAAAGCAGCTTGCTGAGGTTTGGGGCCAAGAATTCCACCTTGTTGGGGTTTAGGACCATTAGTGGGTCTGTTCCAATTGGATGTTGGGTAAGGGCAAGGTGGGTAATTCCAAGGTCCCCATTGTTGCCAGGGAGGGTAATTCCATGACTGCCATTGTGGTTGTTGTTGTCCACGATTTCCTCTCCCAGAATTTCGGCCTCCACGGTATGGTTTCTTTCCTCTTTGACTGCGATTGTTGGACGAATGTGGTTGCGGGTTCGAAGCTGAATCTTGTTGTTTGATTGCAGGTTCGGTTGAAGGACCTTTAGCCAAGAGGGCGTCCGAGATAGAGGATGACTGTGTTTCGGGGGCTGCGCGCTGCATCATGGTGGTTTCCTCGAGTTCCAGTCTCGATCGGGCGACTGCAAAGGTGGGTAGAGGGTCGTGTTGCTGGATAAAGGTGACAAAACCAGCATATGAGTCTGTGAGTCCGGATATCATCTTGAGAACTAAACGTGTGTTGGTGATTGGAGAGTCCACGTTTGCGAGTTGATCCGAGGGAGTTTTAAGGCGGGTGCAGTAAGCTTTTGTTGATGGAAAATCTTCCAGGTTTATGTTACTGAATTGATTTTCCAATTGCACGGCACGAGAGTGTTTGTTGTCATGAAACATAGCGGTTATGCGCTTCCAACACTCTTCTGTAGTGTCGTCTACGACTAGGATGGATTGCAGAATATCCTGCGATACTGTTGCGTACATCCATTGCAACACTACTGCATCAAGGCGATTCCAAAGTTTAGAGTCGGCAGCGTTAAGTTCGGCTGATGCTTGTATGGTCTGGACTTCCGAAGGCGAAATAATGTGATCAAGAACGTTGTGAACGCGTGCCTGCACTTTGAATAGGGCAGACCAGGAGAGGTAGAGATTAGAATCATTTTCCAACGTCACCGGGATGATGGTTTTGACGTTGTAGATGGCGAAAACGGAGTGGAATTTGGATGTTGCCGCCTGAGAGGAGTTGGATTTTGAGGGTGACAAAGTTTCATCAGATGTTCGAGAGTGGGAGCTTTCTTCTGCCATGGTAGAACAGAAGGTGTACGGCGGCTGGAAAGATTTGTAGGGTTAGGAACGTGATAAATCTGATACCATGTAAGAATTGAATTCGCTGCTTCTCATTGATATTCTTTGTCCTAATATACAAGTGTGAATATCTCTATATTTGGAAGCTAATAATATACGATTATTATTATACTATTATAACGATATCCTAATAACATACAATTATGATTATACTAATTATAGATATATTCTAATAGTTTGTTCTCCTAGTCTTTGTTAGGTTTTGGCAGATTTTCAATTGAGAATAGTGTATTGTGTATCAATTTTGTTCAAGAAAATTGGTCTGATTCTATTAATTTTATAGTCCCGTGGCAAGTGTGAATATTGAAGGTCTATAGTTCAGTGGCAAGTGTGAATATTGAAGGGTTGTCGTTGTAGGAGGATGGAGAAGAGGAGAGTTTATGTTTTGATATCGAGAAGGATGGAGAGGAAGTTGGTGACATGTGAAGTCTATCCATGTGAAGTTGATAAAGGTGAGAATTGCAGATCCGCGGAGGCAGGTAAAAGGAGTCAACATCAAATAGTCCAAAGATGGTTTGTTCTTATTCCATTTTGTTCATCATCTAGACATGGAGTCGGCTTTGGACGTTTGATAGCCACCCATTGTTCATTGAAAGGATAAAACATGGAGTCTAAATCAAGAATATCCCATTGTTTCATGTGGAATTCTAGGTTCAAGTGCACAATCTTCCGACGAGTTTAATGTTAGAAAAGGTCGAAAGATTAATGGCAAACTTCATAAGAACATTTAAGTATTATAAAAACAATAGCACAACACAATATATGAGGTTGAGTGTGAGGATTGATGTTAGGCATACATTGAAAAAGCATACTAGAATGAAGAATAAGGGAGGTGATTGGTGTATTATGAGTTTTAAATATGAAAAATTTGAATTATTTTGTATCGTTTGTGGAATAATGGGACATTCAGAACAAAAATGTGAGGTCATATTCACCATGAAGGATAATGATGGTGCAAGAGGGTGGTCAGGAGAAATACAGGCTGAAAATAAAAGGTATGATGATGAACCAGCGTCGAGATGGTTGAGGGATGAGCCAACAAGTGGTGGGAAGGGAAGGCGAACTTGGTGGAACATGTGAGACGCATGTGCAACATGGAAGTTACGATGAAGCTAATGTTAACAGGGCCCTCACAATCATTGGTCACTCCACACATGCAAACATATCAGTTACCAATCCCTATGGCGTGCAAACATAACAGTTATTAATCCCAATGGCAGTGAAGTGCGATCAATACCCAGTTACTGTTGAAAATTCACCTCACACCCTATGAAGAATTCCCTTCAATCTTGATCTCAAGATTGATGAACAAACCCATAATATGATAGTAATGATGATAACAAGTAAAGAGTTATCAAGAACAATAAAAGAGAAGAAGAATAACAAACAAACAGCAAGAAAGAGAAGAATGAGAAAAGAAATATTTGGAGAAAATTGTGTTACCCACAAACTGTGAGATTTCTGATTACTATTGAACTTTCACTTGCTAAACTCTGCAACTGTGAAATCTGTTCTATGTTTGATTACAAAGCAAGGCACCTATTTATAGTTTTAGGTTCACAAAAGCCCAAAACATAAAAGGCCCAAAATATTCAAAATCAAATCTAATCTAAATCATATAAAATCTCATCAAAACAAATCTGTGTCAAAACAAACTGTTTCGACACGCTGAAAGCTTCGACACTTCGACACTTGATTTAGACTTCGACTGCTTCCTTACTATTTCGACTTCGACACACTATGAATTACATTTAACATACCACCTAATTCATTGTGTCTAAATTTTCTACATTCATCATGGCTCTTAGTCTTCAGAAGGCTTCGACCTGCACTCCCTTCGTCATGATATTTGCAATCTGATTCTCAGTTCTGCAGTGTTCCAACTTCATCTTCCCTTCTGCTACCTGCTCTCAAAGATAATGGAACCTCATTTCGATGTGCTTGCTTAAGTCCATACAGGGCTTTATGAAGTCTGTACACCTTTCTTTCTTCGCCTTGTTTCACAAATCCAACTGGTTGTGCAACATAAACTTCTTCGTCTAAGGGGCCATTAAGGAATTCACACTTCACGTCCATCTAACATGTGTGCCAGTTGTTCATATTTGCTAGACCAACAACCAACCTGATTGTTTCGATTCTAGCAACAGGTGTGAATACTTCATCGAAGTCGATTCCTTCCTTCTGAAGAAATCCTTTTGCCACAAGTCTCACCTTGTGTCGAGATACTTCTCCTTTAGGATTTATCTTCACCTTGTAAATCCATTTCACATCAATTTCCTTCTTGCCTTGCGGCAATTCGACAAGTGACCAAGTATCATTGACTTCGATGGACTTCAACTCTTTAGTCATTGCTTTCACCCACTTCGAATCTTTCAATGCCTCAGCTGCATTGACTGGTTCGACATCTGCGTAGAAAGCATAATGTACTAGCTTACCCTCTTCATCGACTACATCATCTGATGTAATTACACATTATTGCAACCTTGCAGGCATGTGTCTTGTTCGTCGAGGTCTGCTTGAACCTGCTTCATCTACAACTGGTTCCTGTCGAACTTCTATTTCGACTTCAGTGGTTGGTTCTTCACAAGAGATTCTCACTGAATCCTTCTTGGTATTCTCAGTCCAATCTCATTCTTTAAGCTCATCTATGATCACGTCTCTGCTGATCACTACCTGCTTATTCATTGGGTCGAACAACTTGTAACCTCCTGTCGAATAATATCCTATCAAGATCATCTGATTCGACTTATCATCAAGCTTCCTTCTCAACTGATCTGGCACATGTTTATGTGCTTTAGATCCAAACACCTTTAAGTGACTGAGACTAGGCTTGACACCAGACCAACATTCTTCTGGTGTGATTCCTTCAAGCTTCTTCGTCGGACATCTGTTCAATATATATGTTCTTGTTGAAACTGCTTCTCCCCATAATTCTTTGGGTAGATGCTTTCCACTCAACATACTTCTCACTGTATTCATGATGGTTCTGTTCTTGCGTTATGCAATCCCATTTTGCTGTGGAGTGTAGGGTGACACCACCTCATGCACAATCCCTTCTTTTACACATAGTGTATCGAACTCTTTCAACACATACTCTCCACCACCATCAGTCCTCAGAATTTTCAGCTTTCGACCACTCTGTCTTTCGACCATGGACTTGAATCTGGAAAATACCTCAATCACATCACTTTTCTTCTTGATGAGGTAAGTCCACAACTTTCGACTCTAATCATCTATAAACGTGACAAAGTATCTATTGCCACCAATCAAATCCACATGGATTGGACCACATACATCAGAGTATGTGACTTCAAGTATTGCCTTCGACTTCCTTCCTGCATCCTTGCTGAAGCTATTCTTGTGTTGTTTCAACTAACCACACTCCTCACAGACTTCACTTGGAATGTCGATTTCTGGTAATCTTGATACCATATTTCTTCTCTTCAATTCTCTGATGTCATTAAAGTTGAGATGACCTAGTCAAAAATGCCATAACCACTCATCTCTGATGGCTGCAGTTGCTAGACACTTGTGCTCCATCACATTGAGTTCAATCTTGTAGGTCCTACTCTAAGACATTGGAGCCTTCAAGATTAATCTACCACCTGCATCGAGAACTCTCATCATCTTGTCTTCAACAACTACCTTGTAGTTCTTTTCGATAAGCTGCCCTATACTGAGCAAATTACTCTTCGTGCCTGGTATATACAACACATTGGAAATTGTTGACCTTTTTCCATCTTTCCTCATAATCAGAACATCACCAACACCTTTAGCTGCTAGAGTGCTGTCATTTGCAAACTTCACTGTGTTCTTCGACGAGGGCTTCATGTTGACAAACCAATCTTTCCTTCCAGTCATGTGTGATGAGCATCCTGAGTCTAAGTACCACTGATCTTAAAATCTTTCTTCATATTTTGTTGTGACCATTAGCAACTTTTTTTCTTCATGTTTCGCCAGCTTTGCATCAGTCTCTTAATTTCTCTTCCTTTCTGGACAATCACTAACATAATGACCATACTTCTGGCAATTGAAACATTGAATGTGGCTTTTGTCTATCTTTCGACCACCACCTCTTCCTTTACCTGAAGCACCACCTCTTTGGTTGCCTTGGTTCCAAGGTTTCTTCTGATTCGACTGGTTTCCTCCTTTGATGCCATTCCAGCTACCTTTGCCTTTTCTTTCCTTTTCTGACTGCGCCTGCAAAGCCATATCTTTCGACTTTCCTGTAGCTCTCTCAGCCATCCTCTATTCAAGAGACTCAAGAGTCCCTTGAAGCTCTTCCTTCATCAACACTGACAGATCTTTTAACTCTTCTATAGCAACTACCACGTGGTCGAATTTTGGATCCAACGATCTCAAAATCTTTGAGACAACTGCTTTCATCGTCAGCGCTTCTCCATATACTTTGATTTGATTCACCAACTTTGTAACTCTGGTGAAGAAATCTGTAATGCTTTCATTGTCTTCCATCTGAAGCAACTTATAGGTTCTCTTGTGAGTTTGTAACCTATTTCACCTTCTCTGCGCCTCCAAACGACTTTTCAAGAATCTCCCATGCTTCTTTTGATGAATTAACATCATTAACCTTTTCAAAGTTATCAGGATCAACACACTGATGAATTATAAAGAGTGCTTTATAATCCTTCTTCTTCAATTCTTTGTGCGCAGCCTTTTTTGCCTCCGTTGCGCTCTCCCCAAACGATGTTACTCCATCCTTCACAAGATCCCAAAGATCTTGATAACAGAAAATCACCTTAATCTGCTTGCACCAATTCTCATAATTGTCTTTCTTGAAAATTGGCAGGGTCACCGGAAAGTTGCCGTTCGGATAGTTCATCGCCATCACTATCTTCCTTCCTTGAATCTCAATCGGAGCTCTAGATACCAGATGTTGGAAATTCACCTCACACCTTATAAAGAATTCCCTTCAATCTTGATCTCAAGATTGATGAACCAACCCACAATATGATAGCAATGGTGATAACAAGTAAAGAGTTATCAAGAACAACAAAAGAGAAGAAAAATAACAAACAAACAGCAAGAAAGAGAAGAATGAGAGAAGAACTATTTGGAGAAAATTGTGTTACCCACAAACTGTGAGATTTCTGATTACTGTTGAACTTTCACTTGCTAAACTCTGCAATTGTGAAATCTGTTCTATGTTTGATTACAAAGCAAGGCACCTATTTATAGTTTTAGGTTCACAAAAGCCCAAAACATAAAAGGCCCAAAATATTCAAAATCAAATCTAATCTAAATCATATCAAATCTCATCAAAACAAATATATGTCAAAACAAACTGTTTCGACACACTGAAAGCTTCGACACTTCGACACTTGATTTAGACTTCGACTGCTTCCTTGCTATTTTAACTTCGACACACTATGAATTACATTTAACATATATAGCCAACCGTTACTTCCCATTTAAACGATCAATCATCATTATCCAATCATAATTGTCCAAAAGAATCAACAATAAAACCTCTCTTCACACAATCATTTAATGTGTTGCAATAATCAACCAAAAATAACGGCATCACACTTAATGCCCGGCCAATTAGAAGAGTAATTCCACCAATGTTATTTTTTGAAACAAACACCCAACCAACTCACACAATACGTCGGGACCACGAGGACAAAGTGTGTATAATATTATTTTTAATAATCTTATGATGCCTAATTTCAAACAATGGGATACGCAGAAAGTTAGGCAATTGTTTACACATGATGCAGTGACAAAAAATTCTAAAGGTACCATTGCTGGAAGAAGTGAGGGAGGATTGTTTGATGCGGAAAGAAAAAATTGGTAATTATAATGTTAAAATGGGATATAAGTTGTTGATGAATGCTCAATCTAATCATCTAGAACATAGAGTGGCGGGGGATTGGTGTAGTTTGTGGAAGATTATAACTCCACCAAGAGCTAAGCATTTGCTTTGGAGGATTTACCGTGGGTGCCTTCCAATGCGGGTTAGACTTCGTCGATACTATGTTCTGTGTACTGATAATTTCCAATTATATGAATGAATTGAAGAAGATGATTGACATGTTTTCTTTGGGTGCCCGACGACCATTCAATTCTGGAATGATGCAGGTTTGAACCATATTATTGCTCCTAGGTTACAGAATTTTAATGATACGAAGTTTCTAATTCTCAACATATGTAGTAAGGGGGATAGATTGGTAGCGGGGAGAGTTGCTGCTATGATATGGGTTATATGGAACAACATGAATAATTGTATTTGTAACAATGAGGTGAAAGATGTGAACAAGTTAGGTATGCAAGCTTTTCATGCTGGCAAGATTGGTTTCAAGCTCAAACTTTCTGTTATAGTGATAATAATCCTATTGACCATCCGACTGTATGGCATCCACTGAGTGTTGGGTGGGTGAAATGGAATGTTGATGAGTGGTTTAATAACCCAGAAGAAAAAACAAATAGGGGGTGGTGCATAAGAGATAGTAGTGGTAGATTCATCAATGCCATAATAGCTTGGAATTTTGGACTTTTTCCATCATAAAGGCTGAAGTTTTGGCCTTGAAAGAAGCATTGCAGGTAGCCCTCCATATGCAATTGAATCGGGTTATTTTTTAGAGTGATTCTAAAATGGGGGTGCAAGCATTACACAATAACTATTGTGGTAATTCTGAATTTAGTCTGATCATCTCTTTTATTAAGAATTTACTAGTTTTTCATTCCAACTTTGAGGTGAAGTTTATTAAGCACCAAGTGAATTCGGTTGCTCACATGTTAGCTAAAGCGGTCAATTTTTGGACTAGGCATAGTGTTTTAAATTTGATTCCTCTTTGTATTGAAAATTTTTTTATTAATGATATGAATTGAGTTTGCTTGTGTAAAAAAAAATATCCAGAGGTTCCAATAGAAGACTTTATGTTCAAAGCACTTAGAGCATCTCTAATCTTTAATAGGAGAATTAAATTTTAATTGTTTGTACTACATGACATTTAAGCAACATTTAAGTAATCTAAACCAATTTTATTTTAATGGTGATTTTAATAAGAAATTTATATTTTACCTAATTAATTCATATTTGACCCTACCAATTATTAATATTATTTAATGATAAGCAACACATTTTTTGCATTTCTTCATAAAGTAACTCGTACAAAAAATTTAAGCAACCAAAATGCCACGTGTACCTATTCTGACTATAAAAATATTAAGTTCTGAAACTTATAAATCCACATATGCATTAAGCAACTTCTATTGGAGATGCTCTTTTTTTGTTCAAATACTTACATTAGTTTTATTCTTGACTATTATTTTTCACAAAATATGAGATTCTTTTACCAAAGAGAATATAAGTTACCTGCTCAAAATAATATATGAAAAATAGTGCACAAGATATCACAACCTTCTAATTATTTACTTGATAGATTATATAATGCACGACAACAATGATTGATATATTCTCGATGTTCTTGTGTGAGGTGAGGGTGATTTGTCTAACTATTTTTTGGGACTGCGTTTCTTTATAATCAGGTGAGGCGGTACCATAGGAATGTGCATATTATGTTAGTCATGGAGATCTCTTGAGGTTGTTTTTTTTTTTTGCTTTTGTGTCTACTCGAAAACATGTTTGAAACATAATAAACCAAATATTTTAAGATGAATAACATTAGGTTTCATACTTGTCCAAGTTTCATATGTGTTATTTGCAACAAAACAAATCTGATTGGACTTCTATTAATGATGTGCATAATTGTTGAAATTGCTTCACTCTAAAATCTATTAGACATCTTCCCTTTTAGCATGCTTCTTTTCATATTGAGTGTGTGTTATTGATTAATGAAGGGATAATACATGGTAAAAAATAAAAGTACCAAAAATGATAAACATCCCCGAAAGTACATACAAAAATTTAAAGTGAGACTGTCCAACACTAATTACAAGACCGTAAGTTCATGGCAAAGCAAAATAATAAAATAAGATTGAACTCGCAGGGAGATACTGATTTTTATCCTAACAATGTGTAGCTAAAGTTATCGAATATTCAGAGATTCAATGTGAATGGAATAAAACTAACAATAATAATATATAGCAAAGAAGGATCTGTGGTACATGATATCTATCTCAAATTACTCAATTAACTTTCAGAAATTGAATGTGAGAAAATAGAGCAAGCTATAAAAAAGTAGATAAAATGCATTACACCTACTTTCGTGGCATGCATATCTAAACGTGTCTCTCACACAACTAATCGGCTTTATCAATCGAGAACGAGACATCTTATATGTTTTATCTCGTTATCAGATGTTTACTAATTCACAGTCGGATTCTGAATCACTACCTTTTGATATGTGATCAACATCTAGGGTGCCTCTGCTCTCGCTAGCCGACACAAATATATTTAATTTATCGGATTCTAAAATAACTTTAAACCTCTTTGTTTTCTCATGATTCGTAAATTGATAAGCCAATTGAGGTTTGTCATAAGATAGATCTCACGAACCCTTGTCCCTAAAGGACTACTCACTCATGGTGAGATTGATTGAAAATAAACAAGATAAAGGCATAACATGCATAGAAAATAAATAAAGCAATTATGATAAAATGAAATAACCTGAAATGAAGACAAATGCTTGAATAAAATAAAATAAACCAAGAAAATACAACTTAATAACAAAAAATACTTTAAAGCTTAAATCTAAAAGGTAAAATTGAAAATAAGTGATAATCTAAAGTGACCCATATCATTCCAAGCAAGTGAGGCACTATTTATACATGATTTAAACAATTAATCCACTTAAATTCGTGGAAAAATCATAATGGTCACTTATGGATGAAAAGAGACAAATTGGAAGTTCAGAAGCCGGTAAGTCGTTACGGAATGCCCAAGTTCGCAGCAAAAAATGGGTCTAACATGGGTTGTGTTGTCTAACATATGGGGGTCATGCTGAGGAACACGACTTGTGTCATGCAATGCGGTCAACCCGTGTTCTTCTCAGGACATTATTGTTGAGGGCACTTCAAAGGCCAACACGGCCCGTGTCAGCTGACACAGCTAGGTCGTGTTGGGCACAAATCTTTTGTACTAAGAATTTACTCAAACACATTATTTTCTGTCTTTTTTATTTCAATCTTGTCTGATATTTCCTTATTAACTGGAATCAACAAAACACACAAAAGTGCATAAAACACCCATGAACCTAAATTAATGCTTGTTATGAAGCAACAAGCTTGCTTAGTTATGTCTGCCCCCACCCTATTTTAGGCGGGACAGATCAACATTTTAGGTCCGCTTCCTATAATATGCATGCCCTCGCCCTACTTTTTTTTTTGCAGATTTTGGAACGCGCGAAGATTAACACGGCGGGAAGAACCATTGTTTTCTGCCGATACCCTTTAATATGTTCAACTCTTTTTTTTTTTACTTTTGTAAGGCGTGCCTAAACAGGACGACCATGCATGTTTGTCTCACATATTCCTATCCTTAAGCAACACGTAATCTCATCCTAACCACATAAAGAGCATACCACATGGACACCACCACCTCTCAAGTAACAAAAAGATGACTGGTCGACTCCACCAAGTTATGATATAAGTTACAAAAAATGTCACATTAATCAATAATCACCATGCACTTAAGAAGGTTTTTCCTAGTGAGAATCCTATCTTAGAGTTGTCAAAAAAATACCGCTACTTTAAGAGGGGCACATATCTTTCAAATCAGGTGCATCAACTAACTAACTCTATTAAGATGGAAACTTTCTTGTAGCCTATTATTCATAAGAGAAAGATATGTTAACTTAACAAAGAACATTCCATTTTAATTTTTGTCTCACCTAAGTTTCTACCTTCTAGGAGAGATAAATTAATTCCACAAATATGGAAAGAGTTTTAGCTAGATCAATCTCCTAGACAAAAGGATCCCTTATGCACCTAAAATTCCAAATCGATGAGGCATCATTCAAAAATTCCATATTGACAACTTTTTGATCTTGTTGGAGTGAAATCTAAAAAAAATCCAAAAAACTAATGTTGAAATAAAGAACAACTCAATTGGGTTAATAATGGTGGAAATTGGAATTCAGGGATTTGAAATTTATATATATATATATATATATATATATATATATATATATATATATATATATATATATATATATATATATATATATATATATATATATATATATATATATATATATATATATATATATATATGTATATATATATATGTATATATATATATATATATATATATATATATATATATATATATATATATATATATATATATATATATATGTATGTATATATATATATATATATATATATATGTATATATATATATGTATATATATATATGTATATATATATGTATATATATATATATATATATATATATATATATATATATATATATATATATATATATATATATATATATGTATGTATATATATATATATATATATATATGTATATATATATATATATATATATATATATATATATATATATATATATATATATATATGTATATATATATATGTATATATGTATATATATATATATGTATATATATATGTATATATATATATATATATATATATATATATATATATATATATATATATATATATATATGTATATATATATATATATATATATATATATATATATATATATGTATATATGTATATATATATATATATATATATATATATATATATGTATATATATATATATATATGTATATATATATGTATATATATATATATATACATATATATATGTATACATATATATATATATACATATATATATGTATATATATATATATATATATATATATATATATATATATATATATATATATATATATATATATATATATATATATATATATATATATATATATATATATATATATATATATATATATATATATATATATATATATATATATATAGAGAGAGAGAGAGAGAGAGAGAGAGAGAGAGAGAGAGAGAGAGAGAGAGAGAGAGAGAGAGAGAGAGAGAGAGAGAGAGAGAGAGAGTGAGAATTATTATTGGCATTAAACCTCATAATGGGAGCACAAAGGCTATTTATACAACATGTACAAAATAAGTGGGAAAATACAAAACAACTTAAAAAATAAGTTAAAAACACAAAAAGCACTCAGTGTAACCGGTTACCATATTTGGGGGAACCGGTTACCACAAACACCCTTGGCTACTGTCTCTAGTTCAAAAATCATGTAACTGAATACCACATATCCGGTAATCGGTTACACCAACTGAAATATTGAAAAACTGTTTTCCAACACACCACATCATTTCAGTTGGTCCAAGTCCACCATGATCAAGCTCTTCAACCTCTTGAACACTTCATTTGTTACTCCCTTAGTCAACAAATCCTCAACTTAGTCTTCGCTTTGACAATATCCCAATCTTAGTTTGCCTTCACTCACTAACTCCCTCAAATAATGAAACTGTTTCCCTATATGCTTGCTTCTTCCATGTGCAATCATATTTTTTGCAAGGTTCATCGCAGAAACATTATCAACAAGTGTGGTAGCCTCGCCCTTATTGCTACCCAACTCCTTCAATAGATTCATGAGCCACATAGCTTGGTACATACATAACAGTGCCTTAATATACTCGGCCTCACAAGACGAGAGTGCTACCACCGGTTCCTTCTTCGAACATCAAGAGATTGATGTCCTACCAAACATAATGATGTATCCAGCAGTCGAATTTCTGTCATCCTTATCACTACACCAATTGGAAATGATGAAACAAGTAAATCGCATTTTCGGCCCGTATCCGTTGCGAGAAAGAGAATTCCGCAGCCAAGAGTTCCTTTAACATATCTTAGGATCCTCTTGACCGCTGCCAAGTGAGACACTTTCGGTCTCTCCATGAATCTACTAGCAATACCGACACTAAACGCCAAGTCTGGCCGCATCTTACACAAATACTGCAAGGATCCAATCAATCTTCTATATTGCATTGGATTCACATCTTGCTCATCCTCACTCTTGGGCATCTGCAACCTTGCTTCACATGGTGTAATGGTCGCGTTACAATGCTCCATTTCACACCTCTTCAAGATCTCAAGAGCATATCTCCTTTGATGCATGAGCAGTCCCGTTTTTGACTTGTGGAACTCTATGCCAAGGAAATATGTCATGATACCAAGGTCCGTCATCTCAAATTCATCCATAAGTTCACTCTCGAACTTGGAAATACTCTTTTCAGAGCTATTAGTAATCAATAGATCATCAACATACAAGCAAAAATTGATCACACCATCATTCGTATCCGTTTTTACATACACTTCCTGTTCAGACACACACCGCTCGAAACCAATATCAATTAGAAAGTAATCAATGTGTTTGTTCCAAGCTCTTGGAGCTTATTTCAAACCATATAATGATTTATGCAATTTGTAGAACTTCAATTCTTGACTCTTCACTACAAATTTGGGTGGCTTCTCAGCATAAACCTCCTCATCCAGTGGACCATTCAAAAACACAAATTTGATGTCCATTTGATATATCTCCCAATCGTTGTTATTCGCAATGCCAAAAACTAATCGGATGGTTTCTAGTCTAGCCACGGGTGCAAACGCCTCCTTAAAGTTTATACCTTCACGTTGCAAGAACCCCTTTGCTACCAATCAAGTCTTATGCTTGATCACCTCGCCTTTGGGATTTGCCTTCACTTTATAGACCCATCGAACACCAAGTGGTAAATCAACCAACTTCCAAGTACCATCTTTTTCAATAGATTCCATCTCCTCCTTCATTTCATAAATCTACTTTGGATCACTTAGTGCCTATTTCGTGTTCACTGGTTTGAATTCGGACATAAGCGCAAAGTGGACGAAATCACCATCATCATTGATTTTGTTGTCTTGGAATTTCTCACATTCTTGGAGTATTTTAGGTAACAACATTTGCCTTGTTGATCGTCTAGCATTCTCTTCATTTTAGACCTCGATCGGTGGTTGCACGACTATCTCGAAACTGACTGGATCAGAAAAAACAAAGCAGGAAGACTGTTTTTCCTATATGTAATCGATTACACCAAGATGAACTGGTTGAGTGTAACCAATTACACTGGTGTCTTCTTGTCTAATTTCATTAAAAATCACATCGCGACTGATCACTATTTTTCAATTTCGTGCATCAAACAACTTGTATCCACCAGTAGAGTGATATCCAACCAATACCATCTCTTCACCCTTGTTGTCCAACCTGTTTCTAATTTGACCCGTCATATGTCGATACGCCACCGAACCGAAAACTCTCAAATGGCTTAGATTTTGTTTGAATCTAGACCATACCTCTTCTGGTGTCAGCTTCTTAATAGGGCACCTATTCAACAAGTAAGTGGCTGTAGAAACCGCTTCTCCCCATAGCTCCTACGATAAGTTCTTTTCACTTAACATGCTTCAAGCCATGTTCATAATTGATCGATTTTTTCTCTCGAAAGCCCCATTTTAGTATAGTGTATAAGGTGGAACTACCTCTTGCACTATCCTCTATTGGTCACAAAACTTCCTAAAGTCGTTCCAAACGTATTCACCTCCACCATCCATTTTTAGCACTTTGAGTTTTTGACCATATTGTCACTCCACCAAAAGGACATAAACTTCTTGAACTCATCAAGCACCTCATCCTTCCTCTTGATGATATAAGTCCATAGCTTTTTACTAAAATCATCAGTAAAAGTGATAAAGTATCTATTGCCACCCACCGTGTCAACTTGCATCGGCCCACATACAACAGAATACACCACCTCAAGGCGAGTCTTGGTCCTATGACCCACATCCTTGCTAAAAATAGCCTTTTGTTGCTTTGCTTTCACATATTCTTCACACAACTTAGCTGGAGTGTTGATGTGTGGTAGCCCGGTAACATTACCATTTTGTTGTAACACTTTGAGATCTCAAAAATTGAGATGCCCAAGATGGTAGTTCTATAACCACTCTTCTCTACTTGCCGATGTAGCTAAACACCTATACTCCATAACTTTCAGTTATACCTTGAAAGTTCTATTGGCATCCACAGGAGTCTTAAGGATAAAAACATTGTTTGCATCCACAACATCCAAAACCTTGTCTTCCATGTAAATGTTGCAACCCCTCTCAAGAAATTGGCCAATACTCAAGAGTTTACATTTAATTCCTGGAATGCACAAGACATCTTTAATCATAGAATGTCCATCGTTCTTCTTTTTGATCCAAACATCACCTACACCTTCGGCCGCAAGAGTGGTATCATCCGCGAATTTTACTATACTTTTCAAGGCTTGATTGACTTGCACAAACCAATCCTTCCTACTCGTCATATGCCTTGAACAACTCGAATTCAAGTATCACTCCTCACTGTATTGGGTTCCATCTCACATCGTAACCATAACATTCTCGTTTTCGTACTTTTTTATAGAATTTTCAGCAACTCTGCTGCATTTTTCTGCAGAATTTCCAGCACTTTCAGCACCTCTGCCACTGCTACAATCTTCTTGTGTGATCATTACTAAGAGTGTATTCTCCTCATTTACCTCTTGTCTTGCAACCTTAGCTTAATCTCTTTGAGAATTCCTCTATTTTGCACTACATTCCCTTGAGAAATGTCCAAGTTTTTGACCATGCCAACACTGAATTTTACTCTTGTCAACCTTTGGTTTTCCGCCTCTACCGTTGCTTTGATCACCATATCTATTGCAGCTACTCTCACCCTTTTCCTCATTGAAACCTTCGAACTTCGTGAATATTTTCCACCCAAATTCTGGAAATTTTGCTTCCCTCTTGAAGCCCATTTTCCTTTCGATCTTTTACTTTTCTCGCTGAACTGAACTTGCAAAGCGATCTCCGCCTTTGCCTTGTCGTTATTCCTCGCTTCTATCCGTTGCTCATGAGCCTCAAGAGAGTCATGCAACTCCTCTTTTCTTATCTTCGCAAGGTCCTTCAATTCCTCAATCGTCACAACAATATTGTTGAATCTTGGTGTTAACGGACGCAAAATCTTCGAAACAACACTCTGTTGCGTTGTAGTTTTTCCACATGACTTAATTTAGTTTACCAAACAAGTAATTCTTGTAACATAATCATTTTTCGTCTCCTTCTCCTCCATTTGAAGTAGTTGGAATTGACATTTGTGAGTTTGTAACCTCACCACCTTGCCTTTGTCAGCCCCTGCATAAGCTTTTTCTAAGATCTCTTAAGCTTGCTTTGCCGAATCGCAATCGCTAACTTTTTCAAAGTTGTCACCATCGACACAAGAATGAATCAAGAATAGTGCCTTGTAATTTTTCTTCTTCTCTTCCTTGAATGTAGCCTTCTGAGCATTTGTAGCTTCTGCCCCAAGTGGTGTAACTCTATTGTTGATCACTTAAAGAACTTCTTGATACCCAAACAGAACATTCATTTGTTTGGACCACTTGTCATAATTTTTGAAATCAAGAATCGGTAGGTTGGTGGATACTCTATCGTTGAAAACGATATTCATCACTGCAGCAAATTAATAGATAAGAACCAGTGCTCTTGAAGGCAAATGTTGGAACAAAGAACAACTCAATTGGGTTAACAAAGGTGGAAATTAGAATTTAGGGATTTGAAATTGAGAGAGAAATAATAGAGAGAGAAAAATTGAGGGTGAGAATTATTATTGACATTAAACCTCAAAATGAGAGCACAAATGCTACTTATATAACATGTACAAAATAAGTGGAAAAATACAAAACAGTTTAAAAATAAGCTAAAAATACAGAATAACGTCCATTATAACCGATTACCATATTTGAGATAACCGGTTACCACAAACACCTTTGACTATTGCCTCTAATTCAAAAAGCATGTTAAATGCTGAAAAATTGCTTATTCAACCACAAACACCATTAACAAACCACCCATATCTAATTTCGAGATCAAAGCCAAAAAAAAGATATCTAATTTACGAAATAAGTTATTCAACCAATTCCACTAACAAGTATAACAATCTTAACAAACTTTTGAAACTAAAATACCAGGTTATTTGTTGAGCAAGTAAGTGACTTAACAACATGAATGACAACACAATATTATATGAGATTGTTTTAAATTTTATTTCTTGTACTTTAGTTTTTTATTGGACAATGGTGTAAGGAGTAGTAGATTTCCTTTTCTTTTTTTTTGGGTTAGTGTGCTTAGTTATTTAAATTTCCCCCGCAAACAAATATAGGAAAACATTATCATGTTATATAGCTTAATTTATATTTAGCTACATTCGAATGATGTTGTGAAAAATCCCTCTTCCAGCAAAAAAATTATTTGCTTTCCCAAAAGACCTAAAACCTTTTCATCAAACACTTTCCACGTTTGGCTTAGGTGTATTAACAGTTTCCTTAAAAGAGGTTTAATCCAAATTTGGAAGTGCTTAAAAATGGATAAGATCATAAGATCATTATAAGCAAATTAACTTTTCAAAAGCTCTTCAATTTGTGAGTTTTAGCATATGAATTCATGAGCTTTATAAAAAAAAGTATATTTCCCATGTCAACTTTGCCAAACTTGTGAGCATGATCAACCCCACATTATCCAATTCTTCATCTATTGACAATGTCATGAATCCAATTCCAACTATTCAGGGTCCTTTATGTTTTCCTTTATAATTTCATTTTAAAAATATTAATCATGTATTATTACAATTTATTTCTAATGTTAATGTCAACGTTACTGTCTAAAATCTATACCTTCTTTTTTTATATATTTGGCTGGAGAAGTTGATCCATCAAAGGGTAAAATAAAAGAGAATTAATTTAATATGAGATCAACCAAGTTAAATAATGGAAACAATTTCTAATGATATTATTATTGCTAACTTTAATGAGGATGCTCTAATATATAGTATATTGTTTATACTGCCACAAGTAGTCATTTATTTACAATTTTTTTTATCAGGTCAATAAATCACTTTTGTCGTCAACTTTTGATCAGCTGGTGCATGCAGAAAGAAGTTGAAAAAGAAGAAAGAAATCTTATCCACATGGTACTTTACACGACATGTAAATTGATCAAATAACCCACATATGTTGACAACGTTGTGAAATCAAGTTTTCAACTATAAAATCACGTTTAAATTTAAATTATAACTTAAACTAGAATCAATTATAGAGGTCTTAATCAAATTTCATAGCTAATTAGTTGGATTGTTAAAAGTAGAATCAATTATAGAAGTCATAATCAAATTTCATAGCCAATTAGTTGGACTGTGGCTTCAAATCATGCCACAACTTCAACCTCCATAGTGGATGCAACAATGACAATTTACTTCACATTTTTTTTATGATATTGATTTTGAATGGATGCAACAATGACAATTTACTTCACATTTTTTTTATCATATTGATTTTCCAATCAAAAGTTACACATAACCAATTATTAAATTTACTGCTTGAAGGTTGGTTTTCATAGCGGAAATTTCTATTCCGACTACAACTTTTATTATTTTGGTGTCATTGTCGTGCTTTATGTAGTTTTAGTTGGTTTGAATTTTCTTTTGTATTCCATTTTGATTAATCGAAAATCTTTTTGTATCAAGGGTTAGAACACCCATAATACTCTTATTATCTATAAACCTTGCTTATACAAAAAAAAAATCAACTTAATCTGAATATGAATATCCAATCACCTCAAGATTATTAGATTTCCTATAAATAAACATGTAATTTTTCATTCTCATTGGTATCTCCTTAATGTTATGTCTTGTGGTTTTTCTATTATGGGATCTCCTTAATGCTACATGTTGTTGTGAAGTTAGTCAGATGTAGGCAGCTTCAAGAAGTAATATTATTTGTGGCTCATTGCCTTAAAAGGGTGATACATGCAAGCAGTACGATGTCCTAGTAAATGACTATTGAATGTGAGAAGTATTTAGGTCAGAAGAAGGCATGTACCTTGATTTTATGTTTGCGTGTTTAGGTCTCGACATTTCATTTTACGAGGGTGAACCTTAGTTACTTTAACACTTTTCTTGTACTATTTTTTGCAGATTTTAAGTTTCCTCCGCAATCGTCTATGCCTTTTTTGTAGACTATATATCCAATAAACTTTTATCGTATCAAAATATAATATCGTAGAAAATAATGCAGGTAACCTAAAATCACTTGGTTAACTAACAAACTTTTACCATCACTAGATGAAATGTAGATATCTTTTTAAATGACCTTAAAATAGAATCATTTGAGTTTTTTTTAATATAGAGTTGTCATGAATGGACCTTTCCAAATCATAAATGAGAGAGTGAATGTATATTTGACGGCGGAAAGGGTCTTGATGTCTTTTTGCTTCAGTCTGAAGGGGGGGGGGGGGGGGGGAACATGCAAATACTCTGACACCAAAGTCAATAGAGGTCAAAAGTGTGAGGTATTTAGGGTTAGGATAATTTGTAAATTGATGTGACATATTTACTATAATTTTATAATAAGTTTCTAAAGTTTTTAGAGACTTATAACCTTCTACTTTGGATAGTTATAAAAAAAGGAAAAATGCTAGAGGATCATTCAAGGTATGATATGTCAACTTTGTTTCTTCTAATTGCTCAGATCATGTGTCTTTCTAGTGCAGGTCCATCTTTAATTGTGTAGTGCTAGAACCTTCTCAAGGATAGCTTATCTAAAAGAGTGGTGTTATCAACCAAAAAACATAGAGGCGACGTCAACATTCCTTGATCCTTATATCAGACTGTTCATATTGCTTTATGGGTATCCTTATTTTGCATTGTTTGGGTAGGTTCATTCCATGGCTCGCAATATTTCTACCTCGTTCACATGCACATATTTTACAAGGGATCTTTCGGGGTCCGTTGGATAGATCTGAAACTCCTTAGGTTATATTATTGGAATGATACCATTATAAGTTTGATCTAAGTCTATAAGGTATTGGCTAGAGCTGAATGATATCCCCACAAGCCAAAGCCAACGAAAGTTGGGTCGTGGGAATATCTTGGAACCATGAATCTAATGTTGATCTTTCTTTGTGTACTAATGAGATTTGAATTGTCGACTTTATCATAAAGCTTAACATAGATATGGGTAGGTTGGCTTGGCAGTTCTTTTATTGTTTTTAGAGGGCCTCCATCCCACGCCCATGTGCCTTATCTTTTGACGGGGGTGTCTTCGTTATTCTACTTTTGACTCTTGGTGTCATTTAACGTTGCCACGTGATTAGTAAGCTTGACGCTAGAAATTTTAGATTAATAGCGTATTTAATGTTTCACTTCTAGAAACGAGGCATGATAATTATGATATGAGAAATCTTGTTTTGATGATTTACATCATAGGGAATGCTTACTTGGTATCTCCATGTGGCCCTTAGTTATTGGTTTCTCATTTTTTTTCAATTTGGAGGTTTTTATTTTATCTCTTAGGACTCTTTGTTCGAAAGCTTTTATAACATTTCTTCTCTTTCCCATTTTGAAGCTTTGAATCTCGTGTCTTCCTGATTTATAAGTAGTTCTTCTAAAGTTCTCTTGTTTCCTATCATTTTGTTACTTTACCCTTATTGCTTCCAACTCTTTGCCATTGCATTCTTATTTTCCTCAATATCTCTATCTTGGTATGTTTCTCACCTTTTTCTTTACCCGTTTATTTCCTTTATGTTTTAAAATTTGTTGAAGTGGTTTTTATTAACAGCGACATTGTTTGTTGAGTGTTTGAGTAAAGTTATTTAAAATTGTTATTTTTCGTGGTGATTCCTCCTTATGGTACCCTCCCCCCTTTTCAGTTCTTTAAATATTGAAGAACCTACTAATGTGATTATTAGCCTTATTAGCAATGGGAGGGGAAAGCGTGTGTCATATGCTACCGTTCTCTGACCCTCTTTTATGAACAAGTTGTTATGCCTAAAGTTTCTCGAAATTATCATGGCATTCCCATAGCGTGTCTTGAAATGGATTGAACAAGGGATGTTGTGGTCCTAGTCTACCTTGGCTCTCGATTAATTTATTCTAATTTATCTATGTCACATTCATTTAATCGTCATACTCACATGGGGAACCCACTCTAATAGGATATCGCCATTCCTTTCCCAAAGAACCATATATATGGTTATTACCCTGGTTGCCACATTCTCATGTGTGATGTTACTTTCTGAAAGTATGTGTTTCAATTTACTTTCACTTCATTTGAGTGTCATCTTTTGGCTAACTTATTATTGACTCCTTTCCAAATTTATTCTCGTTTATGGGTGCGTACCTTGAAGTAAAACCTTAAACCACCTTTTTTGGTTCTACGTTTCACTCAAAATGGGATTTCTCTGACCATCGTCAAGGTTTAGTCACTTTTGACTCAATTGTTTATGATTTTAAAGATCAGTATCTTCCACTTTTTGGTTTTATGAGGTAGTGTATGGTCATCAAGCTTGTTACTTATGCATATTGTACTTGCTAAAATTACAATATGTTACATCCCCTAGTGATTAAGTGTTGGAGGTTTTTAAGGTTTGTTGTGAGGTTAGATCTAACTCACACAAGGACATGAGAATCTCTATATATGGTATTCGCATAATGAATTAGATCTCTCTTTCTCTCTCTCTCTCTCTCTCTCAACCTTAGGTTTGAGGCATTTATAAAAGTCCATGAGCCTGGATTTCAGGTTCCCAAGAAATAGTAAGCATTTCTACGAGAGTGGGAATAGGTTAGTTGATTCCATATTATTCAAGAGAGGATGTACTTCCCTTTTAATTCCTTCTCCTGTATTGTTATGGTCAAGGACACGTTACTTATGTATTCCCATAAAAAGATGGGTAATCTAGAAAACGGGCAACAAAACCAAGAAATGGGTGTTTGTTCCATTAAATGGGCGACTATGAGGTATGTGTGGGTGACATGTTATGTCCCATCCTTTAGTGAACCTTATACACTGCCTTATATGGATCCTTTATGAATATACTAGTACACAATTTCTCAAGAATGAGAACTTGAACAAGGGAGAAGTGATTTAGTATGCCTTCCCTTTTTTATCGAGATGAATTCCTCAAGCATGGCGTGACTCCCTCAATCATAAGGTGAGTCCCTCAAACATGGGGCGAGTCTATATGAGTCACTAAAGCATGGCACGAGATATACCCCTAGGTTGCAACGAGTTGAATCCTCAAATTTTAGCCAATTGAGGGAAACCCTCAAATGTTAGTTAAAGGAAATCACTAAACGTCAATTTAGGTAAAATCATGTGTTGCATAAAATGCGATCGATTATGATATTTCTTTGGGAATCCAACTTTAGCCTTAATTCCTTACGTGTGTCTCTGATGTGGGGAATATTTTATTTTAGATATTGATATGCCTAGTGAGAGAAGGTAAATTACACCTATGACTAGACTTACCCTCTCTATAAAAGGATAACACCTTCCCTACTTTAATCTTCTCTGCATTATATTCTTCTAAGCTTTTATCCATTTTCTTAGGAGTTCTTACAAGAGCATAATGAATTCATTTCACAAGTTTTTGACTGTGTTTGTAGGTATGATTATATTCTTCTTTTGTTCTCTCTATTCTTAATGGTGATAGTTAAGATTTTAGAATGTTCAAGAAGTGGTTATGCACTAATGTCACAATTAGACCTTTGGAGCCATGAGATCCCTAGTAGTTTTGATAGTGATTATAATTCTATTTATGTTTTTATCAGGGATCAATGGTGGAGGAAAATGCTAAATGTTTCAATGTCAAAGACTTCGCGTTTCTGTACTTTAATGAAGAGAGGATTTCTTCTTTTCAACAAAAAATCAGACCCTTTCAAATATTGTACACAAAGATGATATGATTTTACAACCGTGTCTATAGGGGGAAAAGGCTAATATGGTTGCCCTGGACGGCTCGTTCACCCTAACTTTTACTTGCACTTCCCTGCTATTTATAATTTAAGGGTTTAAATACCCTTTACATTTTGTGAAGTCTAGTTTCTAGCAAGTATGGAAGTTGTCCCTTCTCATGTTATGCCTACGTCATGAGTGTAATTAGGGCATTTGAAATTATATGTATGTGATTGGGAGTTTTCCCTACCTTCGTGGTATTCTTCTCTTTCTATGGTATTAAAAATAATGCCAAAAGTGGTTGGGTGACTTTGTGCGGCCTACCTGGAATAAATTTGTCAAAGCTTCATTCAAACCCCTAAAAATACTATAATAACAAGTTTTTTGAGTCAAAGGGAGAGAATGTGCCTGAATGGACACGGCTGGGGCGACTAGCACCCCTCGCTTCTCCTATCATATACAAGAGATCTGAAGATCATCATTGACTTTTATTTTAATTACCTTACCTCAATTAATCAATAGATGGTTCAATTATTGAATGACTTTGAAGTCATGAGATCTCGTGTCATGATTACTCTAGCCCGACTACTTTGAAGTCGTCCTTCTATGCTTGCTTACCGTAAACTTGTAAACTAGTTTTTTCACCAAGTCCTAATAGTCGGCTATGGAGAATTGAGGTACCATATACCACCTTAGGCATGTGATTCATTGTTGCAGACAGGTCAAAACGAGTTAATAAAATGTAGTATATAAAAGTGACACTCGATTCATATCGCAAGGAGTCTTAATTGATTTAACCTATAGAAACAATAAAGGGGGTTTCAAGGTTTTAGAAACTTGAATCGTAAATAGATGAACTGAAGAAAAAAAAAAGATGAATGAGTTAATCTACTGGTTTGATTTTCAACTTATCATTGATTGTTATAATGCCAATTGTTGAGATAAATTTGGTTCATACCATGTATCCTCTAAAACTTTTAATGATAAAAAAGTATTTGAAAAACAATTAGGATTTCTAACTAGTTGGTTCTTATGTGCAAAACTATATTTACTTGGTAAAATTGGTTCTAACATGGAAGAAGCTATGATCTAATTTTGATTTTGTACTTGTAAGAGAGTCTGATCAAAAAGTTATCGTTAGTACATTTCAGAATCAGAAGTGTGCTTTACTTGCCTCTAAAACTGAGCAATGTCACCTCAAGCTCTATAATCACGAGACTCGAGAATTTTTGACATTATCTTCAAAAGATTGTGTTATACTTGTTTCATAGAAGAGTTCTTCAGACAAAGGCCTTGTTCCTTGGATAATTCTTTATCTACGAGTTCAACACCTACTTTATTGGGGAAAAATGTACTAAAATATTAGATATGATTATAGTCGTTGAGGATTCTTCAAAGACTCTATTTCTTCATCTATAAAAGGAGAGAAAGAATTGAAGATCAACTAAGAGAATAACGCTGCAACTACAACTGAAATAAACACACACTCTATTCATATCAGCTCAAGAGAAGCTAATTTGTTAAGAGTTTTTATTCTTGTATAGCTTAAGAATCCTTAGTGTTAAAGTGTGTTGAATTATATTTGAACACCTATGATTGTTAATCAAGTGTTGTTATAAGTTATTCCTTCTCTAAATAGTTAGTTTAGATAAAAGTCTCTAGTCTTAGGCTTGAGCATTGAAGTCTTGGATTCGTGGAATCTGAGCAGGAAGTATTGAACCTGAGGGATTTAAGTAGAAAGTCTTGGACTGGAGGTCTAAGCAAGGAAGTCTTGAACCTGAGGGGTTTAAGCAAGAAGGTCTTAGGGTTTAATGATCTAAGCAGGAAGTCTTGATCATGTGTTGATTAAGCAAGGAAGTCTCGAGCTGAGGGTCTGAGAAGAAAAGTCTTATACTTGAAGGTATAAGCAGTTGTAATTTGTTTGATTATAGTGAAAATCTCTTGTGCTGCAAGGGGACTGGACAACTCTCAGTTGGAGAGGAACCAGTATAACTAATGTGTGTCTTTTTGATGTTTTTATTTACTTCTGTTATATTTTTGCCGCACTTGTTATCGGTTTTTGAACTTCTGTTTAGAATCTGAACTCTGGTTCAGAAGTAGAAACAATTTGGAGAACACAATTCAACCCCTATTTCTTGTATATTTTTCTCATCTTCACCAATTCCCTAAGTGGATTAAATTCCTATTTGATTACAATATCTATCAAACAAGTGACATCGATACTATATGAATTACGTTCCTAATTTTCAAATTAAGCATACGGTTAAAATCCCGAATTAGAGAAAAAACTAAGTTAACACGATTAAATTAAGGAACATGCATCAATAAAATTTAATCTAATCTATTCTCTAAGAAATAGAATTAAGAAAATGAGATTCATAGACAAAGTTGAAATAGAACTGAAATTGAATTGGAAATTATAATAATCTCAAAGTTTGATGGAGTCTGAATTCAGTAGATCAACCTTAGGTGGTTTAGCTCTCCATAGAATTCATAGCCGACTATTCTAATTTCATGTAAACTGAATACCTAGCAGTAGCACTGTGTGTTTGCGTAAATAATACAAAAAAATTGGTCTTTCACAGTAATCGACCCGAAAAACATAAATTCGGCCCAAAAACTAATTATTTTATTAAGTTCAGCACAAAAACTAATAGCTTGACTCCTCTACACTCCAAATTGTCTTTTGAGTTCAATATAAAATTTGTAGCTCTTTCTCTTAGCTTTCTAATGCATATTAGAACATGTCAAAGGACATCTTGTAGCTCAAGTTATGATATGAACATCGAGAAAGTGTCAATTACCGCTTCTTCAGAAAATAAGCAACAGAAATAAAATAAAATCAAAATTAAGCTAAACTTAAAAAGCGTACTAAAAACAATAAAAATAACAAGAGAAACTCTAGAATTATCGTAGAACAAGGTAAAATAGGGTGCATCAAAATGCGTTGATTAGTCTGCATCTCTGAAGCTGCTAAAGAGGAGCTTGCATTTCAGAAAACCAGGAGCTCAAATGATTTACATCTACATGTTTATGGAAGCAATATGCTCATATGGGTTGCTACACTAATCAAACTTAGCCAACGAAGATGGCTTGAAATTCTCCAGCACTAACGCCTCCCATATATCATTTAAGAGAAGCTAGGGGGTCTAGTACTTTAACCTCCTGCTAGAGTCTTTAGATATGGAGGACGTTATCCTCCAAGGTTTGGTTTTAGCAGCATAACTTGTCCATGGAAGCATGTTTCTCTACCATGGGACTCTCCTCGCATTCATACTCATCATTTGTAGAAGTTGTTTCCTTCTTGTTCAGCATGATGAATGGAAAAGTTGAATATGAGAAGATCAATCTATTTAAATATTATATTGGTGGCTCAAGTCATTTTTATCGGGGCTTAGCGTGTGCGCCAATTGTACTTGCTAATAGTACAATACGTGACAACCCTAGTGATTAAGGGTTGTCATAGGTTTTTAGGATTTCTTGTAAGCTTAGATCATGCTCACACAGGAATGTGACAATTTATGTATGTGATATTTAAGTAATGAATTACATCTCTTTCTCAACCTCATGGTTGACGTAATTATAGAAGTCCCTGGGCCTAGATTTTAGGTTTCATGGAAATAAAAACTACTTCTAAGGGTATTATTATAACAAGATTTGTTCATGACAAGTATTTCTTAAGGTTTTAATGATAATAAAAGGATTAAAAGAACAATGGTGTTATCTAATATGTGTTCTAAGTATGTAGGTTCAAAACCTTAAGAAGAATCTATTCAGAATCTAATATAAGGACGTATTTGAGATAAACTGAGTTATTGGCTTTTGGTGGTTCTGAATTGAAGAACTTTCTTTAAGTGAAGTCTGATAATATAGGTTTGCATAGACTCTAAAGTTGAAGTTATCAGCATCAGAATAGCAATATATTATAACTACACTTATTAAATGTATCAACTTCTGGTGATCATTCAGAACCAGTGACAAAGTTGAGTATTTGTACTACAGAAAGCAAGCTACAATGTCAAATCAGTTTGTCAGCTAGAGTCCATGTTGACATGGCTCAAGAAAAGTTGATATGCTTTATGGATGTCTACTTTCAACAGATCTATAGTACAAGATCACAAAGAATACGCTATGGTTAAAAGAGTTACACAATGGCTATCATTATGCGATTGTTATATAAGTAGCTGAAGATTCAGTCTGGAATCAACAACAAAGAAAATAAAGAACGAGAGCTAAGAAGAAAGAAGTGTTTCACGCTTCTATCAGAATGGAATAATAACAAGATCAACAATGACAACACAATCGAGGGTGCAAAATTTCTGTTATTTGTTGTAAATTGTACAAAGCCTTAAGATTTAATAAACATTGAATATCTTAGAAATTTTAAGTGTTATGATCTTTGTTATGGTTATTTCCATGTACCTCTGGTTATATCAAGTACACCTTATTGTCTATTCTGCTAAACAGATTTTGTTTAGTAGTTTATGAAGAAAGCATCTTGCTATGTGCTTGAGCATCAAAGTCTCTTGTTGTGAGCTTGATCCAAGTAAGTCTCTTGATATGTGCTTGAGCGTTGAAGTTTGATCAGTTTTTGATTAAGCAAGAAAATCTTGGAGTGAAGGTCTAAGGAAAACTCTTGGATTCGAGGAATCTGAGCAAGGAAGTCTTGTACTTGAGGAGTATGAGCAGAAGTCTTGGATTCGTGGAATCTAAGTAGGAAGTCTTAAATCCTTGGGATTTAAGCAGGAAGTCTTAAACCTGATGGGTTTAAGCAGGAAGTTTTGGATTCATGGAATCTAAGCAAGAATTCTTAAATTCGTGGAATTTAAGTAGGAAGTCTTGAACATGAGGGGTTTAAGAAGGAAGTCTTGGGCTGAGGGTCTAAGCAGGAAGTCTTGAATCCGTGGGATTTAAGCAGGGAGTGTAATCCAAGAAACTCGGTCTTCTCTTTAGAGATTTTTAGATCTTCAGTTAGATGATCTATCTCTAGCTTCATAATTTCAGGTTGTTTCTTAAAACAACTTGAGTGATCATGAGCTCAAAAAAAATATTGAAGTAAGATAGATTAGAAGTTACCTCTTTCTCTTCAATATTTGATTTATTCCTGCATTCAGACACTTCTTCAGAAGATGTAATGGCCGACACATCCAGATTACCTTTTTTTTATCTCTTTTTGAATCCTCAATTTTGTCAGTTTCATTTGAATATGCTTTGAAGAACTCTGACATTTTACTTTGGTTTTTTTTGGGTAATTTTTCTCCTTGATCTTAAGATTGGGAAGATCAGTTGAAATATGATTATTTCATAAGCTTTTGAAGTTACTATTTCCATCAACAAATTTCTTATTCTTTTTAGCCAATTGATAGAATCTTTTGATAAGGAAGGTCAATTCCTCGTCATCAGACATTCCATAGGAATTTTCTTCAACGGACTTAAGGAAAGTAGATTTCTTTGACAACTTATCTTCACCTAATTCCATTTATTTACTTTGAAAGTTTCTAATAAAAATTTCAAGACTCAGCATACTCAAGTTTTTGACTTTCTGAATAGCTGTGACTTTTGGTCTGAATCTAGCAGCAGACATCTCAGAATTTTCTTGAAAATATTAGATGAAGTGTAACTTGTTAAGCTCTAATTGATTCCCTTCAAATTTAGAACACAAGAATTCAAAGATAGTCTTACCAATAGACATATCGATGATGTTGATATACTCATAATGAGGTAGTGGATCTACCAGAATGCTTCCATCTTCAAGATGATTTCTGTAAAGCTTCATCTGAGCTAGTGTGTAATCCAAGAAACAAGAGACACAACTATAAAATGGGCACCTGTTCAACTAAATGAGCAACTAGGAGGTAGGTGTATGCGATATGTTACATCACCTTCCTTTAGTGAACCTTATGTTCTGCCTTATATGGGTCCTTTATGAATATACTAGTACATATCATGATATTATATGTGCCTCAGGTATTTCATGTAAGTTATGTTTCAATCCTTAATGGTCTTGCAATTACTATAAAAGGCGTCAAGGAAGCATGTACCTCAAGCCTAAGGACCTAAGAGAATGTGATGCATAGTTATTTAGAATGATTCAAGACTATGTGATGTCCCTATATAATAGGAATCCACCTATCTATATAAATATTTGCTTGCTCTTTTATCCACTTCATAAGAAGAATATTTTTATATGTTTGTATGTCTTTCTATTGGATTAGTCTCTTACTTGCCATGTTATTTACATTTTCTGTCTATTTTACAACTCACGTGGTCGATTAGAACATAGTGAGAAAAACTCAGGACCACAAAACCATGTCCATTGGGGATTGGTCTTTCTACTACTGGTACTTTTCATCACATCTCTGTTATTGACATTGGGGATGATGAACCAACTGATCACACCGTCTTGTAAAATACATAAAAAGGATATGTTTATTCCGATTCAAATTTCAAATTTCCATCCTAGACAATTTTCATCCTTCTTCCCTCAAAGCCTTTCAAATTTCAATCTTTGGAACTTTAGGTGGTTACTAATTGTTTAGTTGAATAGCAATCTCTAGGGTTATTGGTGATCCTTGAAGAATGCATTCTTCACATGGACCGACTAATGGCCTTAACTTTCTATTCATTGAATTTGGATGAGGCACCATCTGCATGAGTGGAACAGTTGTCCCATGACCTAAACCGATCCCAGAAAGAAGTTTAAGAGGAATTGTCTTGAGAACATAATTTCCATGCTATGTTTATTGATATATGGAACAAGTAGAAAATGTTTTAGGAGTTCCTAAAGTAGTATAGAGAGGATCTCACAGTGGATATTGAAAATTATAGGGCCTATGAGAGGGAATTAGAGATCTTTGAGATGCAAAGAGTCAAATTTATTTCCTCAATGAACAGAAAACCAGAGCTAAAGTAATGGCTATGATTTATTTGAAACTAAGGAAAATGGTGGAGGCTCAACTAGGGGAGGATAATAAGTGAATTTTGTTTCTCATCCCAAAGATTGGGAAGTTAAGGGATCTTCATAACAAAGACCAGATCCTTGATGTAATACCCCAAATTTTACCCTTACATTTAGTCAGTTTCATTTCACATAGCATTTCATTTTGCATCCATTAATCACTAACCAATCATATGAGTGTGTTTTATTTCAGGAATTACCACAGGGGCATTTTGGTCATTTCACGTGGAGTCTGTAATTTTGAGACAAGTGGGACAGTATTCCTGAGAGGAAGCAGATACTGTTAAGGTTATTTGGAAAGCAGGAACTCAGTTTGAGTTTTGGTCAGATTTAATCCGGTTACGGTAAGCAGTCAATTAATATAAAGAGAGTGGGTCTCATTCATAATATTGTCCAATACAAAAAGGGAAATGAGTTTAGATATTTGTGAATATTATTCGTGAATATTTATAATTTACAACTAAGATGTGAGTTTAAATATTTTTGAAGCTTTATTCATAAGTATTTGCAATTTACATCTAAGGAGTGAATTTAAATAATTTTCGAATTATTATTTACAAATAAGAAGTGAATAAATATTTTTGAACTTTATTTCATAAATATTTAGTTTACAATGGAAATGGATAAATAATTTTGAACTTTATACCCACTGGTTTACAAAAAGGTTCATTACATTGGCTATCTATTCTAAAAAGTTCTAAGTCCTAAGCCTCTAAGTGTTCTTCATAATCTTCCTCCCTTGAGTTCTTCACGCGACTCTTGATCACCTGCACATCAAAGCAAAAACAAACCACAGGAAAAGAGGTTAGAAGATTGTTTGACACTCTCAGAACATTATCATCATCGAGTGTCGGGAGGGTACGACTAAAGCCGCATCCTACTCCCGTTACCAATCTGAGCCACCGGCGTCAGATCAGGTAGTCATTGTTCTTATCGTAAGGGACATCCGAGAGATAGAGAAAATAAAAGAAGTGGGGCTGATTCGTTTTGCCGCGATTGGATTTCCAGACTGATACAAGAATAAGGCAACATAGGCAAGTTTTGATTCAGACCCGGATGCCGGCAGGTCTGAGTCACCTTGATTTCAAAACTTTCAATATCTGAAAAAAACATAAGCATCATCAGAACTCAAAGCATAAAACAAAACTAGGAAGGGGTGCGCGCCAATACAGGTAGGAATAGCCACCAAAAGAAACAAATTTGTACCAAACAGAATGGAAATCAAGTCCACAGCAGAACAAGAGAAACCAAAATATGGTATCAAGCTGCATCAGTTCTGAACCATGTGCAGAAGAATGAGACACACAACAAACAGGCAACAAAATCATAGAGCCAATATCAACTACAGCAAGCAAAGAGAAGCAACACGAGTTACAACCTGCAATAACAGGGTAGTATCAGCTGTAAGCATCACAGTGCAACAACAACAAGTTTTTTCACATCAACAATATCAGCTACGAGCAAGCATCATTCGCAAGCACCAACATTGCAACATTAGCCTCTAAGAAACGGTTCAGATTCGAGAATCATCATCACCGTTTCAAGCAATTTCTGAGCTACAAACAATAGCAGCAATGGATATCAGTTGCAAACAACGCCGACTGCAACACAGCGAGCAACACCAGTTCAACATCTGCAGGTATCAATTGCAAGCGAAACAAGTCGACTGGCATCTGCAAACAATTTCAAGAGCAGCCATTAGTAACACCAACAGCGGTACAATCAATATCAATCACAAACAGGTAGCAAGTGAGGCGAGCTACAACAACGCCTATCAGAAGAATCAGAGAAGCATGTTTCAGTTTATCACGAAGCCGTATCAGAATAAAAATCCAGTTAACCAAGACGAAACAGATGTACGGCAAAATCACAGGGGTAGCCACAAACAAACAAGTACACGGCACCAGCTCAACATAATAGCCAATCGTCCCCACCAATTCAATCAGAAGCAGTGACATAAGCAAAACTAGGATTGTAGCGTACTACTCCAAATGGTTCAGACTCATCGTTATCATTACCGCGTACCCGTCTCGGCGGCTAAGACCAACACAACATCAAGCTCTCTCTGAAAGAAAAAGAGGAAAAGAATCTGAGCTGCATCAAAGAAACAAATTAATCAACAAAGTGAATCAGTTCGAGATCGATAACAGAGCAGAAAAACGAATCCTCCAAGGAATTCTGTGAATCAAAATCAGATATCAATCACATCCAATCTGAAAACAAATCATATCAGAAAAACAATAGAAAGATTTTGATTCCCAATCTGAATCAATCAAGCAAATCAGTTTGAATTAATTCAGATATCCAACAGGTCAACAGAAATCCAAAGGCAATCCAATCCATCTGCAAAAATCCAGCCAAATCGAATCAATCAACGAACTAATGTCAAGCTCATACCAGAAAAATGAATTAAGATCCCGATCGTATCAGAAAGAACTCAATCTGAAAACCAAATGATCAAATCAAATCGAATCCCCATTTGCGTGTAACCTGAATAAATCAAACAAATCAGTTCAGTTCTGGAGATAGAAATCTTTGAACCGAATCAGAATATCAGCTAGGAATCGATTAAACCCTAAAAAAGGGGGAAACAGAGTTCAATCCGCATCCAATCAATATCTGAGGAAATCACAACAAAATCAAATAATATCAAATCGAATCTCAGAAGTATTGCAAATCCAAGGCCCAGAAGTTAGTTATAAAAGGGATGTACAACCTGATGAAAAGGGGGGAGCCGTGAAAGAGAAATCGCGTACGAACCCTAACTGGAGGGCCAAGAAAAATCACCGAACAAGAAACCCTAACGACCGCGACATCAGAAGAAGAAGAAGAAGTTTTCCACCAAAGTCATCACACGAAGGACCGCCGGCGCCGTTTAACCAAACGACGAGCAATCAATCGCCTCAACCTCAGAATCTCTTCATCATCGGCCGTTTTCGCTTTAAATGTAAGCCATGGGATGTTTTTCATCACAGATTTCATGTTTTGTTTCAGGAATGAGGAAGATCAGAGGGAATCGCGGCGAGAGAGAAGAAGAACGAAGTGTAAGCGGTGCTGCGAAGAACCAAAGGGTTCTGAAACCCTAAGTAACTTTGTGTTTACAATCACCTCGACCGGGTTGGGTCCGGAGGTAATGACCGGCCCAACCCTTTTATGTTTTTATTTTCTTTTTCTTTTTTAATTTAATTATCAAATTTTAAAAAAATATTTAGGTTGTTTTTTTTTATAATAAAATTAAATTCTTTTTTAAGTATTAAAAATCAAACACATTTTTTTTAAATATTAAAATCAAATAAAAAATATTTTTTTAAGTATTAAAATCAAAAAACATTTTTTAAAAAAAAAATATTAAAATTAAAGCATTTTTTAAAATATTAAAATCAATATATTTTTTAAAACCAAGAGAAAATATTTTTTTTAAAAAAAAGATTAAGATCTTCTTTTTCTATTTATTCATTATCAAGTAAGAAAAAATTAAGCTTAGACTCATATTAAGCTTCTCATAAAATAAAAAACGTCTCATAGCCTCATGCTTCTGTTTTCATAATTGTGTTTACTAACCTAGTTCGTTCACTGTGCAGCTTACCATGTTGTTTCTTTATATTCGCGTTCTTAAAATTGAATTGTATCATACTGTTGTAACTGTTTCTCCTCTGTAACCTTGCGAATCTTAACAATCGCATTTACGTTTCCGCATTTAAAAGTCGGCATAATTCAATTATCTCACACACTCATCGAATATTCCAATCACACTACACACATCCGAAGGTTAGGTCTAGCTTTTGGCCGCCGCGCCGATAGTCCTCAACTTCAAACCCTTTCACCTTGCAAACCCTAATTCTCCAAACGCCTCGCCGCAGGCAAGATTACAATTTTACCCCTAGCATTAGGTCAAAGAGCCGCCGCGCTCATTTTAGGGTTTCCCGCCGTGGAATCCCTAACCTAATTTAACCCTAATTACAACTTAACATTTTAATGTAGAGATTGGAGTTTCTACACTCCACGTAAGCGTGTCCTTAAGATACGTTTATTCCCCTTGAGACCTTGACCACAGTCAAGAAGTTTCTAACCTCCCTATTGAGGGGAACTACGATTACTCTGATTCCACTCCCGTAAGGATACGTAGGCACAAGATGCGATATCTTGCCGAGTAAACTTAGAATTAACCCTTAGGTCTTCTTTCTCACTTTTAATCCTTTGTACATATACCTTAAGCAAATAAATAAAGCAAATAGTAAACATTTGAACAAAAGGTTCCTGTAGAGTACTACAGAAGTTTAGGGTGCTAATACCTTCCCTAAATTTAACCAACCCCCGAACCCTAGATCTTTCCCCGCATTGTGTTTACGACGCAAAATAGGTTTTCCCTCTTTTGACCTTTTCCTTCGGATAAATCAAAGAGCGGTTGTGAATTGAATTGCGATTCAAACTCATTAATAGTTTGTTATCCTATTTCCACCGCAACACTTGAGAAGGAGGGGAAGATGACGTTCGTTATTGCTGAGAATGGTGAACTCAAGATACTTTATGATGAGGCCTAACTTTAGGATATTGAACCAAAACATAGTGACTATCGATACTCAAAGTTTTGAAACTACCATTACATAAATCCGCACTTTGAATCATGACATTCACTTTAAGATAAAGAGCATGGATGTTTATAAAGTCGTAATAGATGGATGGATTCGGTAACCACTGATCGGTGTACCTTCAACCAATCTTCACAAATTTATTATTTTGTCTTCTTTCCAATTGACTTGATATGTATTGTGGTGTTTATACCGGAATCCTCCTTAGTAATATTTTTTCTGATATAACATCTGCACTTTATCTTTTTTCCTTTGAAAGGAAATTATCTTTAGTTTGTTGGGTGAACTAATTTTCTTGCTTGTATGTCTGCTTTCTACCCGGTTGAAAGATTTATCGTATGTCTATTTGAGCTTCCCCTACAAGGGTTGTCCTTTGTCTTACCATCTTCTAAGCTATGGACTTGGTTATATGATGAATCTCTTTAAGGGACTCTTCATTTTATTGATGACTGATTGAGAAGAGAGATACCCTTACCATCATTGGTGGCTCATTTAGAAGTTTATTTTTTTCCTTTATATGGGTTGTGTACCTTGCCTTATTATAGGTCAGCCTCCACGGTGGCCATGACGTCCCCTATTGAGTGGTACTTCATTTTTAGTTGGACCATTGATGATACAACACATGAGGATGGCCAATATTGGTATACGAATGATGCAGTTGTAGTTCGATTTAGAATCGACCACTAGGAATTGAGTTTTCAAAGTATTTATTTGCAATTTCATTTATCCAAAGGACGCCATTAGTTCTATTTACCCCTATGATTTTGAGGTTGATCCCATGAAATATTTAAATTTTCCCCCTATATAGGGTATCAAATCCTCACAAGTTAAATGTTGAATGCCCAAAAAGATTGCATACATGTCAAACCCGAGACATTCCCGAACCTTTTTCACAAACTCGACCCCTTCCTTAAGGAACCCTTTCTATATTTTTCAAAAATATGTTCCCTTGATGTGTTCAGATGCATGTAATTTAAATATCTCTAAGGGTGGCACTCTATTCTTCCTTTTTGTTGCTGGTATTTCTTCTTGTCCCCGTCGGCCCTCTTTCTTTGACTTCTCTTTTATCTTCGACGAGTCTTTTTCCTCATTCACCTTTTTCTGGTCTGCCTCCATAAATAGCCTGATTTGCAGACAACATCTCTTCATAGTGTATGTATTTCTTGGCTCTTACTAACAAACTTTTGAAGATTTTTGGTTTCTTAATTTCAATGCTCTTTGTGTACTTTGATCTTCACTGGAGTCCTAGGATTATCAAATATTTTTTTATCGACAACTTTCACCAATACAACCTAACAATTAAATCTTTCTATGTAGAATCATGGAGGTTCATCTTTCTCCTACCTTATTGAACCCAAACCTTCCATCAATTTTGGTTATTTTCTTGATCCAATGAAATGAGTCATAAAGCGCATGCGTAACTTGTTCCACGAATCAAATGATTCATCCCCTCGAACCTTGGTATAATTTCATGGCCCTTACTCTAAGGGTGAGGATAAATAAATTGCACTTCTTTAGATTGCTCGCTCCACAAATTTTTATAAGAACCTTTAGAAACTCAATGTGATCATTGTGGTCAGTTATCCATAATATATCAACATCCCAAAGGGTTATTGGATCTCGCTGCAGACATTTAGAATCATTTATCTTTTGGGTAAATACATTCTTGCTTGAAACACCTTTGTCGTCCCATTCCCCTTAAAAGGACATGAGATTGAAGAATTCATGTTGTGTCTGTTGTGATGGTTAAAACTACTATGGAATTTAGATAGAGAATGTATTTATGATAATACAAAGAGGAATATGCACCTTTAATGATTAAGGAACTTGTGGTGGCAAATAATTCCACTTGGTTTGTCAACAAAGAACATTATGGTTTCATCATTTATTCATATTGTACTTTGTCATATCCTTTCCGGCACTAATTGTGCTTGATAGTTGAATAATCCATTTCGATTCATCAAAGCCTTTTATTATGTTGTTTCATCATCGTCAATATTCCTCTAGACTCAAATGCAACATCAACAACCTATATCACTTTATCAGTGTCTTTCTTCTATGTTGTTAGAGTAGAGTCATTCCATAATCTTTAATCTTTCTACCTCGTTCATAGACGTAGATCATATAAAAAATTTCCCGAAATATATTAGATGGATTTAACCATCCTTAATCTAGGTTTCGAGAAGAATCCAATAACAAATAGATTAATGAGTATTTGGTCTTGACCTAGACCAAAATATATATTTTTATTTATAAGAAATAGTTGTTTATAACTAAAAACTCAAGATTGGAAAACCAAAATAAACAATTGTATAGCTATGTCGGGCGGGGTCACCCTATCTAATGGTGTTAGGCTACTCCTGTCGTCCCCTTAGAAAAGTTACTTCCGTCGTAATCGAATCCACACATGTCTCAATTTAACCACGTCACTTTTGGCGTTTTGCACACATCAATCCACTAACTTCTCACATAATTTATTTATTGACCACTTTATGGAACCAATAAATTTGAGTGATTGTATTTGTACTCTACAATGGTCAAAAATTGCCTTCACATGTTGAAAATCTTTCAAATGAAACATGTATCAAGAATTAATAACAATTTTCAACAATAGTGTATTCTTTCTACTTTCTCTTAAATTTTCACTTATTCTCTTAAAAAAAGTGTAGACTTTAAAAATGTTTATTGCTCTAAGTTGGAATTCTGAGCTTAATTTGCTACTTTATGAAAGTCTTAACTTTAATAGGTAACCTAATACCATTGGCGGCTTTAGGCCGTGGCATTATCCATTTCATGATACATAACATTATAATATATCCATTCCACCTAGATTAAAAATAGTATATTAAATATTTTTAACTTTTTTATAGTTGTACAGAATTATCAAATTTAAGGGCGTAAAACTCGAATTCTTAACATCTTACTTATTTATTTTTAAAATATGAATTTTAATCTTTTGATCAAATATTTTTATTTATTAGAATGTATAATAGAATGGTAAATATTTTACATTGTTTTATTATGAGTGTTTTTTATTTGCTAAAAAATGAGGGACTCCACAAGATAATTTTTTTATACTCTATTTAATGTAAAAATTTATCATGGAACATTACAAAATATATAATAAAAATATATAATAAAGGACAGGACAAAATCATGGATTTTTGTCTCCTAATAGACTATGAGACAACTTTTTATCCCAAACATAAGTTATCAAAAAATATTAAAATAAAAATTTTAATTTTTCTATTTTATATTTTGTTTTATAAATATAATATTAATTTTATTTATTAATAAAAAATATTATAATAAAATTATATTATTTTTGTCAGATGTATAAGTATATAGCAAATAAAGTTGAGTTAATTTTTTTTTAATTATTTTTCTTCTCGTTCTCGTTATTTAATATTTTGATCAATGAATATCAATATTTTATATACTAATAAAAATATTATATTAATAAAAATATTATAATAAAAATTATATTATTTAATTTATAAATATATTAAATAAAATAGATAAAAAATTGTCTAACGCATCAATCATCAAAAAGAATATAAAACAAAAAGTTATTTTATACTGTTTTATATAATCTAATACTATTCTATCAATTACTTCTTATTTTAAAAATCAAATGCACCCTATATTTCTCCCACAGAGTAGGTAAAAGTTAAAAGCTTGTTTATAAATATGTTATAATAAATGATTTTATACCTGCTTATGTTTTATAAATCTATTTCAATAAGTATTTCTAAAAAATGGAATGAAAAGAAATCTCATAATAAGTGTCAAAAAAATCCGTCCGAAATGTGAAAAATCTGTCACAATATTGGGACGGAATATAAGTACTTTATTGCAATATTAAGATTGAATAAACTTTTTTTCAAATAAATAAATACATTATGCCCCTAAATCTATCTCAAAAGTGCATCATAAATAAATACTCCATCCCAATTTATTTGCAACGTTCAAATTGCGAGAAAAGAAAAACAAAATTGTCACAAATTTCATTCCATATTTCAATTGTGACGGAAGTTTATACGGTTATGTGATGGAAAATTCCGTCACAAATTAATATTTTTCTTGTAATGGTAATCATAATAAACAATAATAATGGACTTATCCACCATATTCCCATTAGCATCAATGATGCGTTTTTTCCTTGTGGAAGCCTTGGTCTATTAACAAACGACTCCAAACATCAAAGGGAAGATGAATTTTGATATTTAGATTTTAAAAATTGATTTGTAAAAACACTTTGAATAGATAGAGAAATAAGCAGCGGAATAAAATAAATTATAAAAATAAAAGAGATAAGAATAAAAAGATCACACTACAAATTATTTTGGTTTCACCTAAACTATTTGGCATACTCTAGCCACCCGAAGAGTTTCCTCTTAACTTGTTCACTAAAACAAACTTGAATTTTTGCACAAGTTTATCCTAACAACCTTTCTTAAACAACTTGAGTTTATTCGTAGGATCAACCCAATAACCTCTCACAAACAACTTGAGCTTTTGCACGAGATCAATCCAATAACCTTTCTCAAACAACCTTGACTTTTTGCATAGGATCAACCCAAACAACCTTAAACAAAACACTTAGAACTTTTGTTAAACTTAATAACCTTAAATCAAGTCTTTTATACAGATTTAACTTGCAACCTTCAAATCTCTTACAAAAATATCACAAGAGAACTACACTCTTGAAAAAACAATTACAACACAACAACAACATAACTTTCAGATAAAACTTTTTACTCTATCATAACTATGGCAACTCAAGTATAAAAAAATTATAAAAGAAATTAGTAGTAGAAAGATATGAGAAGAGATTTATTCAGAAAAATGGTGTGTTGAAAAGTGAAAAAAGACCTCCTTTATATAAGAAAATATTTTCCAAAAATAAGCAGCAAAACATAAGTTTTTTAACCATTAAATTGATTAAAAGTGTGTCTTAATCGATTAGCTAATAAAAAAAACGAAACACAATGTTAAATTCGCTTAATCGATTAGGAAGCGTTATACTTTGATTTACTCTATTAGAAAGATGGTTTAATCGATTAACCATTGTATTATGTCTTCGTCATTGATCAAATAAGTCTTTTAATCACGTTTAAGTACTTGCTCGAATTAGTTTTAATAAGTTTTACAAAAAAAAGATGAGAGGTTTGAAATAATTTTTGTGTGTGTGCATTAACCTAGTACCTTAAGACAAACTTTTTCTTCATTTAGAATTAATTGATTAAATTATAAGATAAAATACTAAGTGCAAGATGATGAGAAGTTTCACAACTTCACACTTTAGTTCCTTTCAACTTTATTTGACTTTATTTGGATCTTTGAATTGGAACTTAAATTCAGCTCCTTTTGATTTTAAAATTTTGTTTGATACAACTTAGGTTTGCTCTTTCATTGGGAACTTTAATACTTGAACTTGTGTTTGCCTATTTGACCGGTGAGACTTTCAATATATTCTTTCATGTTCAATTGTCATCATCAAAACCATTATCATCAAAACCATTAGAAGAAATTACCTATATAGCACATAGAAACATGTGGTTAACTCAACCATGTATATATATAACAACAGGTGAATAGAATAAGCAACCTGAAATGCTTGGTATGAATCCGACTCATCTGGCTCATGTCGCAAGTATTGCACCATATGAGGTTTGGTCACCAAGAATAATATTCATATGCTCCAACGAATATTCAAGCTGATATGCATACCTTATCTATCTCTTATCATGATAATCAATAGTACATGGACATTGGGGACTACATTTCATATGACAAAAAATGAAAATAATCTCATGTATTATTCAAATATAAGCAACATTATTAATGTTAGAAGTGGTTATAGTATCCATGTTATTGGTTGTGAATATGCAATATTACCGAACTCGCATTACTCTTTAAATTTAAACAATGAGTTACATGTCCATAAACTAATAAAAATTTCATCTTTGTCACAAAATTTATCATAGACAATGATGTCTCCGTTGAATTTGATTAATTTGGTTTCTTTGTGAAGGAATTTTAGAGGAGGGTGCTTTTAATTAGATGAAACAATTTTGTGGCGTCTATCCAATTACAATAAGACTTCATAATACACTTTTGCCACCATCTACATATGCCACATTATTTAATGAATTATAGAACAACCGTTTACAAAACCATGGAGCACTTATCTTAAATTTACTACACCAAAACAATTTTCTTATATGTAATAGGTTTCAGAATGATTTCTTTTGTCATTCATGTCCACTTGGAAAAAAATAAAATTTCTTTTTTCTATTTCTCTGTCTTATAACTTACTGTCTTTTGATATTGTACAGAATGATGTGTGGACATTAATTGTTCTTAGTTTCGAAGGACATTGTTATTACACTTTTTTTTTTTATGATTTCATGAATTTTTTATAGACTTTTTCAATACAATAAATTTTAAGTTCATTCAATTTTTTTTCCAATTTTGAGTTCACATTAAAATACAATTTGAACATGAAATTAAATGTTTTAAGTGTGATAATGAGAAAGAATATGATAACACTTTTTTTTTTATAATTTTTGTGAACTTAATGTCCTTAAGGTTTTCATGTCCTCACGTTTCTCCTCAAACTGAAAAAGCCAGAAGAAATAATTGTATTATCAAAACATATCATCCACATCCTTCTTGCCCACGCCTATGTTCCACCATCATTTTTGTACCATGCCCTACAAATGACTTCTTATTTTCATAAAATCCTTCTAAAAATAAAAAGTTTTCCCTTCACCCGTCCACTAAAATAGTCTATAAAAAAAAATCTTTTTTATTAGCACTATCTTTAGTTTTTGGGCGTTTATGTTATCCTTTAATTATCTTCACCTCTCACTACTACAAATAATACATTTCATAACAAAACTGTGAGATGTTGGATCGAACTCTAGTATGGTCGAAGTCTGTTCGTGAGTAATGCATGTTGTAGTCGAAGTCTGTTCGCGAGTAATGCATGTTGTAGTCGAAGTCAATTCGCGAGTAATGCATGTTGTAGTCGAAGTCTGTTCTAACATGCATTAGTCAATATTGCTTGGGTTGTTAGCATGTTGAATTGGGTCTTGCTTGTAAGCCCAATTGTTTAAATTAGCTTGTACCCTAAGTTAGCTTGTAATGGGTAATTGTTAAAAAGCCCATTAGGTTAGTGTGCTATTTTATTATAAATAGGATGTTAGTTTCTCAATCTTGGAATAAGGAAAAATAGGAAGATAAAATCCTAATTTCAAGAGAGAGATTATTTTGTTATTCTTGTATACTTGTAATCTTGTTCTAAGAGAAAGGAAAGAATAACAATTTAATAACCAATCCTTGTTGTTTTCTTCTTTATTAACCCTAACCTTTGTGTGTTTCTTGCTAAGAAATTGTTTATACTTTGTTTAAAGGTATCTGATTCACAACAAATTGGTGCGGAGAGCGTGGAGAAGATGCCTTCAACAAAGTATGAGATTGAAAAGTTCACCGGAGTGAACGACTTCGGTCTGTGGCGCTTGAAGATGAAAGCCTTATTGGTTCAGCAGAATTGTTTGGAAGCGTTGAAGGGTGAGATATAACCTTCCTTTGTTGCCAATCAAAGGATAACATATCAGATTTTATATGTAGCTTCCTTTATTGTCAATCAAAGGATAACATATCAGATTTTATTGGTTTAGCAGGGTTGTTTGGAAGCGTTGAGGGTGAGATATAACCTTCCTTCAAAAATCTTATATGTAGCTTCTCCAAAATCTTACGCACCATTCTTTGGGATGGATTACAAGACAGAAAAAATCTCCAATGTTTTTCAATCTTGAAAAAAATATTTGTCTTCTGCCTTTCCAATCTATCTCACATAATGATGCTGATGTTGTTGTATTATTTATGTTATAACCTTCCTTTGTTGTCAATCAAAGAAAACATTGAGAAATTTATTGTTTTTCTCGGTTGATAATATTGAGAAATTTATTCCTAAACATAATCATCCATTTCTCTTTCATGTTCTATTTCATGTGAAAGCATTTGCCGTGAAAACATTTGCTCAGAATAATAAAATCTCTCTGGGATTGATTGCAAGTACAGAAAAAAAATTCTTGGTTGGAACATATAACTTCTCAGAAATTTGAAAACAATGTAAATATAAAAAAAATATATATATTCTCTTGTTTGGAACAAATAACTTCTCTTAGTTGTTCTCCAAGAATCCATTTTCAAACTCTTGATTTGTTTAAGTAATTTATTTTAATATTTTGTATAAACAATGTAAATATATAAATATAAAAAAATTCCCGTCAATTTTTAACAGAAATCGAGAGGCATGTGTTAGAATTTTTGGGTCACAATTGTAATATTACATGTGTTGGACGATGACGCATATCTAGAAGGGGGGGTTGAATAGATCACTTGTTTAAAATAGAGTCGGCACTACCAAAAAATTGGTTTTTAAAATTTGTTTAGTAGCGGAAGCGGCCGAGGAACTATATACACGTATAAAACGAACAGTTACTAGAAAACCGGATACGCGTTAAGCCTATGGAATCTAATAAACGAGATATGAGAATCACTACGTCAATCACACTTTCAATTTGATTATATTCACTATAAGGTGTGACTAGTTCCAATGCCTTTAAAATATTGACAATTTGAAAAGACAACACAAGATATTTTAGTTCACACAATTTATCAAACACTTGGAGTACAGAGCACTACAAGTGAATTTTGTTTTGAGAGTTGAGTGCTCAAATTTTCTCTTACAATCAATGATTGTAATTGGATTAAAAAATAGTTCAACACAACTCATATCAGAATTTGATTATTATAATCGTTTGCGCTAAAAGCTCAGAAATATAGCAATATAAGCATAAAGAAAAAGACACAACGATTTGTTGAGGCAATTTCCCCTTTGTCCTCGCTCGGGGTACGTATGCCATCAATTCTAACAATAGAATTGAAACCTGTATATAGATAGATATAACATGTTGGTCAATGTTTATACAAAAAGAAAATAGGGATCAAACAATCGAACACAATTGTTGTTGTAAAATCTATTCCTTCTTGCCCCTTGATTCAAGTTGAATCAAGTACTTCGAACACGGTGAATAAACCTCCAATTATGGAACTCTCTTTGGACAACCCTCAGTCTTCAAAATCTGGCCTGGTTAATTTCAATCACCCACGTGTCGAACCCGAAACTCCCACTCACAATCCTCCATTTACCGTTACTAAACCGACAGAACCTTCAGCTCTTCGATTACCTTCACTCGGCTGAATATGTGATGGAACGAATCGTGCAAAAAACCCCTAAAATCTGAGAATCTTGGAGGACAAAACCCTAACGGTTTTATTCAAGAAAAACTTGTCGATTACTCAATCCAAACCAGATAAACCAATCTTCGGCTTTGGACGTTATCACCTCGAACATGCACAATAAAAATGATTATGTGTAATTGTTGTGAAATGCTATGAAGAGAATGAAGATGATGAGAACCAAATCGAAACGTAATTTCACTTTTCTTATTTTCTTAGTTTTTGTGAAATGAAAGAGCAACTCAACTTATATACCAAACATAACTGACATAACAACCAAAACAAACTCACAAAAACAGTTGACATAATAGAATTTTGACACAAAACAGCGAGCGATCGACCTATGCAGTAGAGGGGGTCGACCTGAACTTACCCGAACTCAAGATTGTGCAAAAATCAGGACTATGCATCGACCGGAGCATAGCATGCATTGACGCACAACATGCAATTTTAGCCAAATGAAAATGGTCATAGTATGAGTCAACCGGAGGGTCGACGCGAGCCCTCCTGAGACTAATTCATTAAAATAACTTGCAGTGTGAGTCGACCGGAGTAGGTTTTGGGTTGACTCAAAACCCTGAAATAGGAAAAAATGCCCATTTTCATGCATTACGACATATTTGATGAAACCTATAGTATGGCAAACAACACCAACTAAGTCATCCTTATATGACACACAGATTTGGCCATTCCTATATACAACAATCATGATTTTTACGAGCATTTGAATTATGGGAGACACGACATGCAAATACGACATGGTGACAACGTCCAACATATATTTTTCTATGGAGCTGGGTTTTAACATCACCGAAAGAGCATATTGTAAGAACAGAGTATGCCTAAGAGGGGGGGGGGGGTGAATTAGGACTTTTGAAATTTTTCCGGTTTTTATGGTATCTTGAAATATTACTGGTTTGTTTTTGGTTATGAAAGCAGAAGAAGAAAAATAAAAGAACAATGGACACCAGGATTTATAGTGGTTCCCCTTACAATCCGAGAGTACTCCACTCCCCTTTCAACATGAAAGAGAGTTGTCACTATTGTTTAATAAAGTACAACCTATCACACCATCAACCGGTGAGGCCTACTATCAAACAATAAAACTAACAAGTGTACAAGAACAATCCTCTTGTAAACACTCACCCTTGTGTCCAACAATCCTGGATCACAAGTCAAAATACACAAGTTTGTAAAGATTTTGATTTGAGAGTAATGATATCAAAGTTGATCTTCTCCAAATGATCAGAATTCACTCTTACAATTTTCAATACAAGTGTTCAAGGATGAATATGAAATTTATGCACATATGAACACTTAATGAAAGTTTTTGAAAATGGTGAATTTGATTCTAAGACAATTTGAAAATGAATGTAGAAAGTGTTTGGAGATTGAAAAGTTTTTGTGTTGTGTTCTATATGTTTTTCAAAATTGAAAAACTCAGAATTTATATGAGTAAAATACCCTTTCATAAAGGTACATTGAGTAGACATCAAAAATATGAAATGGTATAATTTTTAAATAATTTTTGAACTTGAAACAAAGCAATTTTTCATTGTACGTTCAGTGTTAATCGGTTAACCCATATGGTTAATCGGTTAACACTGGTACGTTAGCCCAGAAATTTTAAAATTCAAATTGGTTAACCGATTAACCTATATGGTTAATCGGTTAACACTGCTAATTTTCAGAAAAATGCTTTTTAAAATTAATGTTATACCAATTCTAAGGTTTCAAAAACATGCTTATGTATTATGCAAAAATGCTAGATGTTTTTGAACACTTGTATATCAAATTATAAGGGTAGAATTTGATATACCGGTAATGCAGCCAAGTCTGGAAGAATCATAGTTCCATATGTAGCTTGACTTGAAAGATATCTTGATTTGATCTTGAGAACTTTGAACGGCTTGTCTTTTTGCAATCAAGAGATGATCTTGAGTAGTATTGACATCATCAAAACTTGAGACTGAAGCATGTTTCTACACATATGAGGCTTTTCCCTCACATACTCCCCTTTTTTATGATGGCAAAACAAACAGAACCTGGATGTATGATATGTCACATTATCAATCCCCTTGCTTGATGCCTTCATCTATACACACTCTTTTGTGTTAATACTAAGTCTTCACCTGTGATGTTTCTGGTTCTACTGCGGTACTTGATACTTTCTCCCCCTTTGGCAACATCAAAAAGAAAGAAACACCTGTCAATGGTTTGTATAAAAGTAAAAGAGAACACACGTTCCAAAACACTCGTAACAGGCTATACATTAACAGACATCCACATACAATGTAGTTAATGAACATATAAATAGAATGATAAATAGAGCCATGCACAACTAGAACAACAATAAAGTTTGCTATCTTAGTCAAGAAAGAAAATAGCATTAAACACACACAAGTACATGAGCCCTGCAACAACAAATAACAACATTTATTACATGATAATCAGATGCAAGATGCAGTATGTAAGGCAACTTCAAGGTCTCCTCCCCCTGAAATGGTGGCTACACCCTCGAGAGGGATACTCCAGAGGTAATTGAGCATCGGTTCTTTCAGTGAACTCCAAGACCGCTCTGTTTAGGGTGTTGAAGCTAGTGGCAAGAGTCCTATGTTGACTGGATGTTGTTTCAACAAACCCATCGAACCTTCTCATGACACCGGATGAAAATGCATTAGAATTTTCGGTGTGAGTTTGAAATTGGCTTTGGAGTTGAAAGAATCGCTCATCCTGAGCCGTCATGAAAGAGCGTTGCTCAAGCTGCATAGTCCTCATCATGTTGAGGAGTTCATCAAAGTGTTGTTGTGGCGGATTCAGGAATAGTGGAGGCTCATCACTCTAGTTTGGAGTTTCTTGACATTCTGATTGTTGTTGAGGCATATAGTTGTCGCCCAACGATGTCCAACCAGTATGTTGCCAGGCGCCCTACCCGTGGTCATTCGCATGATCCAAGGGAGGAGGTTGGTCAAACCACCTACCATCATCTTGGTCATCAGCCTCCATTGGTTGTCCGTCAACCTGTTCTTCTTTTTCTTCATCCTGTTCTTCTTTGTTTTGGTCATCACTCTCGTCTGATTCTTCCAGACGAGAGGTAGTTGCCTTGACAATAAATCTGTAACGACTTTCGGTTTTATCCCAAATATATCCCATCATGGTAAGAGTCTTTTGGAAAAAAATCTTGATCCAAGGTCGGGGATTTATACGGTATACCTGGAACTGTGATTTTGGCATGGTTGAGAACTTCTTAGATAAAAGACCCGTACGAGAGAGCAGTCCCTCTACCTGAGTCTCTTAGTGAATAAATCTGACTTGCTATGTAGTGAAGCCAACTGATTTTGATATTTTTCTTCAAAATATAGACCAAATGTACCTCAGCTTGATCGACGTGCGAATATCCACCTTTCTTTGGCTGCAAAATGTGCACCACAATCCACAGTATGATTCTATCCATTAGTTTTAACTTTCCCGCTACGACCGTCTTAGGGAAAAGGTCACTTTCCATAATATCATCAGTATAAGGTTTCTTCAACATTGAGTTCAAATCCTTTTTGAACTCGTAGCCAATGACAGTACGAGCATCCGTAGCCTTAATAATGGGCTCAGTGGATACTAGTGACATGTAAAACAGAGTTTTCCATACTAAGTCATTCACACATACCTTGGTAGTCCTTACTTGCGTGTTGAACTCGAAGCCTTGAAATTTCCCTTGAAGGCTAGTGTAGAATATCCGTACAAGGTCTTCATTGTACTTAGTGTTGCATTCTAAAAAGTTATTGAACCCTTGAGCATCAAGAATATCAATCACTTGTGGGATGTCCATACATTCGGCAGACTTTCGGTAGTAAGCATGCTGCTTCACTACAGATCGCTTGCTGAAATTTTTCTCATAGATTTCTGCATACACAGAAGGTACAAGGGACACAACAGTTACCAGTAGAGTTGCAGATGATTGACCTGCATGGGAGGAGGAAGCTCTAGTTGTTCTTTTACCGGTAATTCTTCGGGTGGACATTTTTACTTGCAAGTTTGGAGAGAAAGAATTTGTGATGAAGAAAGTATTCTTGAAGATGGAGGAATGATGATGATTTTAACCCTTTTTATAGATACTAGGATTTAGGAAGAGAAGAAGAGGAAAGATAGCCTTGGTGTAGGTTACAATGCTCAATGCAAAATGCCTTAATGATAATGACTTTGAATGGAAAATATGACTTAAATTGTATTAAAAGTAGTGAAAAATGAACAGTTTCAGCAGACAATTTTCACAGAATTCGCGCGATGCGTCTACCGGAAGGTCCATGCATCGGTGCATATTGCGTTGAGAATAACACGTTTGAAATAGCAGGGGTATGCGTCAACTGGAGGGTCGACCTAAGCATACTTGTGTCTCAGGAAAAAAAATTCATTTCGTGAGTCAATCGCTACCCTGCATAGGTCGACTCATGCAGACAAAAAACAACAAAACTTCAATTTTTGAACATTTTAGCATACAATAAGACATAAATACTAAGCCAAAGCATACTTCAAGCATACAAAGGAGTGAAATAAGCACAATCATGATATACACGACAATGATGACATATACTTTGATACATTACATTTTATGAACATGGAAATTTTGAGAGATTCTAGATAAGGAAGGATATTACCTCAGCTCCAAATGTAACGAGATGCACTCACATATGGCTCTTAACATCTTCATTTGTTAGATAACAGAGGGACAAAGCACATATAGATATAGATGTATATAACATGCGAGAGATATTTCTAAACACGATATGAAATATCAAGAACACCGAGTTCCCGTCGGATATGAAAGAAAGACTCAGTAGCGAGAGGTTTTGTAAAGATATCAGCAAGTTGATTTTTAGTGTCAACATGCTCAAAAACCATGTCGCCTTTCTCCACATGATCTCTAAGGAAGTGGTGTCGAATTTCGATATGCTTGGTGCGTGAAGGTAGCACATAATTCTTGGTTAGATTAATAGCACTCATGTTATCACAAAAAATTGGAATACGCTCAAGTTTGAGGTTAAAGTCGAGAAATTGTTGCTTAAGCCATAAGACTTGAGCGCAACAACTGTCGGTCGCAATGTATTTCGCTTCAGCGATTGACAAAGCTACAGAGACCTGCTTATTGATATGCCAACTTACCAAAGAGTTTGAAAATAGATGACACGTGCCACTCGTACGTTTCCTATCTGATTTGCATCCCACAAAATCAGAATTGGAGAAGCCAACCAAGGAGAAATCATTTCCCTTAGAATACCAGAGCCCATACTTTGGAGTACCCGAGAGGTATCTAAGTATGTGTTTTACTGCTTTTAAATGGGATTCTTTAGGAGATGACTGGTACCTAGCGCACATACAAACACTAAACATAATGTTGGGTCTAGAGGCAGTAAGATAGAGGAGAGATCCAATCATACCTCGATACTTTTTCACCTCTACATCCTTACCACTTTCGTCTCGGCTAAGATTCACACATGTTGGCATTGGTGTATCGATAGCTTTGGAGTTTGCCATGTCAAACAGCTTTAGAAGCTCAAGGTAGTATTTCGTCTGGCTCACAAAGGTACCCTCCTGTAGTTGCTTGATTTGCAATCCGAGGAAATATGTGAGCTCTCCCATCATACTCATTTTGAATTCTCCCTGTATTAAAGTAGAAAACTCCCTTACCAGATTCATGTTAGTTGACCCGAAAATGATATCATCAACATAAATTTGTACCAAAATTAAGTGTTTTCCTTGACGCTTAATGAAAAGGGTTGTGTCAACCTTTCCTCTTGAGTATCCTTGATCAAGGAGAAACTTGCTTAGACAATCATACCACGCCCTAGGGGCTTGCTTGAGTCCATACAAGACACGTTTTAATTTGTATACGTGATCAGGATGCTCATGGGATTCAAATCCGGGAGGTTGGACAACATAAACTTCTTCATTTATATATCCATTAAGGAACACACTTTTCACATCCATTTGAAATAGCTTAAAATTTTTCGCACACGTGAAGGCAAGTAAAAGGTTTATATCCTCGAGTCGGGCAACCAGCGCATAAGTCTCCTCATAGTCGATGCCTTCCTCTTGGTTATACCCTTGTGTGAATAAACGTGCGTTATTACGTGTTATTACTTCATTTTTGTCCAGTTTATTCCTAAACACCCGTCGGGTGCCAATTACTCGATGGCCTCGCGGAGGAGGGACAAGGTCCCAAACCACATTTCTTTTAAACTGATTAAGTTCCTCTTGCATTGATAGGAACCAATGTTCATTGAATAAAGCCTCTTTTGGGTTTTTAGGTTCTACTTGAGAAACAAAAGCAAAATGGTAATAGAAATTACTTAGCTTTGATCAAGTTGTCACTCCCTTTGAGATATCACTGAGGATATTGTCGATGGGATAGTCTTTGGAAGACTTCCAAGCTGGAGGGAGATCATCTTTGTCAGACGGATGAACTTCCTCAGTCTCTTCATGGCGGTCATCTTTTTCCTCCTTAACTTTGGCTAGGTCAGGTTGATCAATTCCTGTCTCAGCACTTTTGAGTATGTCTTCAGAAGATACACCTGCACCATGAACTAAACTACCTTTTCTGACACTTCTCGGATAAGACTCATCAAATGTTATGTGAACAGACTCTTCGGCAGTAAGTAATCTCTTATTGTATATTCTATAAGCTTTACTTGACTGAAAGTATCCGAGAAAGATGCCTTCGTCTGCCTTGGAATCAAATTTACCTAGACTTTCTTTTCCATTGTTTAACACGAAACAATTACAACCGAAGACATGTAGGTGAGACAAATTTGGCTTTCGCCCTTTTAAAAGTTCATACGGTGTTTTGTTTAGAATAGGGCGAATGAGCACCCTATTTAAAACGTAACAAGCTGTACTAATGGCGTCAGCCCAGAAATACTTAGGAAGCCCACTTTCGTTGATCATAGTTCTCCCTAACTCTTCCAAAATTCGATTTTTGCGCTCCACAGCCCCATTTTGTTGAGGGGTACGCAGAGCGGAGAAGTTATGATTAATTCCGTGTCTACTACAATATTCCTCAAACAGATAATTCTCGAACTCACCCCCATGATCACTTCTAGTTAATATGATGTTTGTGTTTAACTTATTTTGAGAAAGCTTAGCAAAATTTTCAAAGGCGGAGAATGTATCGCTCTTGCTAGCCAAGAAGATAGTCTAGCAAAATCTAGAAAAATCATCGACTATCACAAAACCATAATAGTTACCACCCAGACTTTTAATTCTAGATGGCCCAAATAGATCCATATGATGAAGTTCAAGAGGTCTCATAGTTGAAACAATATTTTTTTATTTAAACGAGATCCTTGTTTGCTTCCCCATTTGGTATGCATCACATAAGTGATCTTTGGTGAACTTGATTTTGGGCAAGCCTATGACTAGATCTTTTGAAACTATCTTATTTAGCAAGTTAAAATTGACATGCGCTAAACGTCTATGCCATAACCATGAATCTTCACTCATTGTCATGAGACATTTATTGCTAGTCAATGATACTTCACTCAAATCTAGCATATAGACATTATTTACTCTTAGGTCATTAAACACATCCTTCATTTTATCATTATGTTCAATTAAGCAACAATCTTTTGAAAACGATACTTTGTATCATTTGTCGCATAATTGACTAATTCTAATGAGATTATGTTTAAGGCCCTCGACTAACAATACATCAGAGATAATAGTGGATGAGGGATTACCTACACTACCTTTTTCAAGTATAGTACCCCGGTTGTTGTCTCCATAGGTTACAAATCCCTTCTTCTTTGCCACAAAGTCAATGAAGAGAGATATGTCTCCTGTCATATGTGCTGAGCAGCCACTATCGAGAACCCATCTTCTCTCGGTAGTCTTAAGATGTTGTACCTATGAACACAATTAGCAAGAATAGGTACCTATTTTTTTATTGGGTCCTAGGTTGTGAGTGAAAACATTGTCACATTTAGGTAACCATTGATAAACCAAAAATATCCTAAAGCGACATTTAGCAATGGTGTGACCCTTCTTACAACAATACAAACAAGAAAATTTAACTTTTGTATCACTTTTGCTATCATGATTCTTTACTACATATGTGTATTTTTTATATGGATTAATCATACTCTTCCTAAAATGAGCTTTATCAATAGAAAATGTGATTTTAGGTTCTAGATCCTTGTTAAGTTTGGCCTTGAGATTTCTAACCTCATTTTGCCAAATGTAACAAGTATCACACCCGAAGTTAACTACTATCTTTCTTATTTCCTCACGATCCACTTTTGTACCTTCCACTATGGAAGCCTTTAACGCCTCTAGTTTCTTTTTGGAATCACGAATCTTTTTCTCTAGGTGAGCAAAAATTTGTTTATTTGAGGCTAGCCTTTTAAAGGCTTCTTTGGCTTCATGATGTAAGGTATCAAAAGCGGTTTGCAATTCAGAATGAGACAATCTAGTAGAATTATCATATTTTGCATGTTGTACCTTTTTATTTTTTTTCTTTTGATGAGGGGAGGGACAAAGGTTGACAGATTCGTCTTCGTCACTAGAACTATCATCCTCGGATGACTCGCTATCGCTTTCCCATGTGATGTAAGCTCTCCTTGGGTTAACTTGCTTCTTGTGTGACCGATTTGTTTCCTTTCCTTTGTCCTTTTTCATCAAGGGACAATCTGGCTTGTAGTGTCCGGCTTTTCCGCAGTTATAGCACGACCCTTTTGTTCTACTCCCTTTGTTGTCGTCATTCTTAGGATATCTTGTTTGTTTTCGAAATTTGACTAGATTCTTTTCAGAATGTTGGATACCATTTTTATTGACATAGGGATTGTATCGCTTCACAAACAGCCCCATATCCTCATTGTTTCCTTCATCTTCGTCATCACTCGTATCGCAATCACTCAGCTCTTTTGCATAGGACTTTGAACAATAAGCCTTTAGAGCTATGGACTTCTTTTCCGTGTTTTTTGTTTTCTCCTTCTTTTCCTTTTTCTCAAATTTCTTGAGACTAAGAAGCATTTTCTCGTGTTCTTGAAGCTTTCCAAAGAGCGTTGTAAGGTCCAAAATCATAAGATTGTTTGCTTCCTTTATGGAGGTTACTTTTGGTTGCCATTCCCTTGTAAGACATCTTAAGATTTTGTTAGTAGCAACATCATTGGCAACTGGCCTACCAAGTGAATATAGTCTATTGATAAGATGAGAAAATCTCTTTTGCATGTCAGCAATGGTTTCCCCTTGCTCCATGTGAAAGAGATCAAACTCTTGTTTTATAGTATTGATTTTCACTAGTTTGACATCATTGGTTCCCTCATGGGAAACTTGCAATGAGTCCCACATAGCCTTAGTAGTCAAACAATGGGAAAATCTATAGTATTCATCAACTCCCAAGGAGGAGATCAGAATATTTTTAGCTTCCCAATCGTAATTATACTTCTTCTTGTTATCATCATTCCATTGTGCTTCAGGCTTAGGCACAATCATGTTATTTTCATCAGTCATGGTTATTTCCATAGGACCGTTCAAAATAACATTCCATACTTTCCTGTCAATGGAATTTATATGCACACGCATACAGTATTTCCAGTAACTATAGTTTTCTTCATTGAAAACAGGTGCTCTATTATAAGCCCTTTTAGGTTTATTAGCCATTTTCTACTAAGTTATACTTGAAGCACGGAATGAACCGGTGCTTCTTATACCACTTGTTAGATGATGGTGCAGATCTAGAAAGGGGGTTGAATAGATCGCTTGTTTAAAATAGAGTCGGCACTACCAAAAAATTGATTTTTAAAATTTGTTTAATAGCGGAAGCGGCCGAGGAACTATACACGTCTAAAACGAACGGTTACTAGAAAACCGGATATGCGTTAAGCCTATGGAATCTGATAAATGAGATATGAGAATCACTATGTCAATCACACTTTCAATTTGATTATGTTCACTATAAGGTGTGACTAGTTCCAATGCCTTTAAAATATTGACAATTTGAAAAGACAGCACAAGATGTTTTAGTTCACACAATTTATAAAACACTTGGAGTGTAGAGCACTACAAGTAAATTCTATTTTGAGAGTTGAGTGCTCATATTTTCTCTTACAATCAATGATTGTAATTGGATTAACAAATAGTTCAGCACAACTCAAATCAGAATTTGATTGATATAATTGTTTGCACTAAAAGCTCAGAAATATAGCAATATAAGCGCAAAGAAAAAGACACAATGATTTGTTGAGGCAGTTCACCCATCGTCCTCACTCGGGGTACGTCTGCCCTCAATTCTAACAATAGAATTGAGACCTCTATATAGATAGATATAACCTGTTGGTCAATGTTTATACAAGAAGCAAATAGGGATCAAACAATCGAACACAATTTGTTGTTGTAGAATCTATTCCTTCTTGCCCTTTGATTCAAGTTGAATCAAGTACTTCAAACATGGTGAATAAACCTTCGATTACGACACTCTCTTTGAACAACCCTCGGTCTTCAAAATCTGGCCCGGCTGATTTCAGTCACCCACGTGTCGAACCCGAAACTCCCACTCACAATCCTCCGTTTACCGTTACTAAACCGACAGAACCTCCAGCTCTTCGATTACCTTCACTCGGATGAATATGTGATGGAACGAATCGTGCAAAAACCCCAAAATTTGAGAATCTTGTAGGACAAAACCCTAACGGTTTTATTCAAGAAAAACCGGTCAATTACTCAACCTAAACCAGATAAACCAATCTTCGGCTTTGGACGTTATCACCTCGAACATGCACAATGAACAACAAAAATGATTATGTGTAATTGTTGTGAAATGCTATGAAGAGAATGAAGATGATGAGAACCAAATCGACACGCAATTTTACTTTTCTTATTTTCTTAGCTTTTGTGAAATGAAAGAGCAACTCAACTTATATACCAAACATAACTGACATAACAACCAAAACAAACTCACAAAAACAGTTGACATAACAGAATTTTGACACAAAACAGCGAGCGGTCGATCTATGCAATAGAGGGGGTCGGCCTGAGCTTACCCGAACTCAAAACTATGCAGAAATCAGGACTATGCGTCGACCGGAGCATAGCATGCGTCGATGCACAACATGTCGTTTTAGCCAAATGAAAATGGTCACAATATGAGTCGACCGGAGGGTCGACGCGAGCCCTCCTGAGACAGTCATTAAAATGACTTACTGTGTGAGTCGACCGGAGCAGGTTTTGGGTCGACTCAAAACCCTGGAATAGGCAAAAATGCCTATTTTCATGCATTACGACATATTTGGTGAAACCTATAGTATGGAAAACAATACCAACTAAGTCATACCTATATGACACACATATTTGGCCATTTTTATATGCAATAATCATGATTTTTACGAGCATTTGAATTATGGGAGACACGACATGCAAATACGACATGGTGACAATGTCCAACATATATTTTTCTATGGAGCTGAGTTTTGACATCATCGAAACGAGCACATCTATACATGAGGCTTTTCTCTCACAACATGTGTTAGGGCCATTATGTACTTAAGCAAAGTTGTAGTGGCCTAATTAATAGTAATTTTGGGATTAAAAGTATAAATATCATGAAAGGTAAGATTAATGTGTAGATATCATAAGTCAATATCTTATTTGAAAAGGGATCAAAGTAGAATATTGAAACTAAGAAATAACTCTAAGGTTATTTATAGGAGTTATGGTTCCCATTTGTAGACAACACAAAATGGCTTATCAAAAATTCTCTCTTTATCCACATAATTTAGAGCCACACATGTTTTAAAATCTATGTTTAATTTTATTTATTTATTAAAACAAGTTATTTTGATAAATAAACAAATACTTTTATTAATTTTTTATTATTATCATTATTAACATATAATATATTACTTGTTATTATATTGTTGTACTTCACATAATAAAGAGGACACTGATTAGAACACGTGCATGTCGTTTCGATTTGTATGATCGTGCCCATTAGTTGTTTCATCCATTAATTTTTGAACAATTTTGTTCAATTTTTGGCTATGGTTTGTAAATTTATACAAAGTTAAACCTTTTAAGTGAGTAGTTGAAATGAAAAAAAAATTATCAAAACGACCTGTTTTGTGAAAATTGCTTATGAAAAAATGTTAAATATTTTTCTGGTTGTGTGTATGCTTATCCATGCAAGTATCAACTGACCCAAAGGACAGTTGATGGATGGTCAGTTTTCATACGCGTCAGTGATGATAAACATGTGATAATAATAATGTTTCACATGTGAATAATAAATCAATCCAAAAAGGAGTTTATTATTTTTTTATTTATTATCAATGTTTGACCGTTACAATATGAGTACCACTAGCAGTTAATATTAGTATCCAATGATTCAATATTGATGTTACACTAGGTATCTTGAGATGAGTTATGTCTTTATTTGAACAAATTGATAATTCAGGTTTTTTTGTGAGTGTATTTATAGTGTTCATTATGTTCTATTTTTTAGCTACAATTGCTTTAATATCTGCTAATATGAATAAGGTTCAGGTTAGGGATGACAAACAAACTCGGACCCGCCTGCACCCGCCCGGTCTCGCCCCGAAATTAACTGGGAAAACCCGATTTAATTGGGTGCGGGTGAAGGGGAAACCCGATTCTTAACTACGGGTGCGGGTGCGGGGGCGGGGGCGGGAAGACACTAAGACCCACCCCGCCCCTGGATAATGCATATTACTTTAATTTCCTTATTTTACTTATTTTAATATTTATTAATTATATTTTTAATTAAATTATTAATTTCCTTATTACAATTAAAATAATCAAATTAATATTCATTTACTAATTGAATTTTTAATTAAATAATTAATTAACTTATTAAAATAATCAATTTTTTAATTAAATTATTAATTTTTATTGTAATTAAAAAGAAATTAATTTTTTTCGGGTGGGGCGGGTGCACCTGTTCTCCACTAGGGGCAGGTCTGAGCAGTAAATTTTTACCCCTGGTTAGGTTTGGGGGCAGGGGCAGGGGTGGGTGTGTTATAGGGAAGCGGGTGCGAGTATAGTTAAACCCGCCTCCGCCTCACCCCGTTGCCATCCCTAGTTCAGGTCCTTAATGGGATAAGTTTTAAAGATTGGAATGAGAGCATGGAAACTGTTCTTGACTGCATGCATTAAGGATGGAGCAACCACTTTCGCCTACGGAATCTAGTACCTCTTAATAGAGGAAAATTATGAGAAGTGGGATCGCTCCAATCGCATGAGTTATGGTTTAGTCTATTCTAAGATCAATTTAGCATCAGTACCTATAAACACTTGGTGGTTAGGCTCTAGAGCAACTACTAACACCATTGTTTCAATGAAGGATTGTCTAAACTATCGAAAGTCAAATGATGTTGAAAGATAAATCTATGTGGGAGATGGAAAATCAGTGGAGGTGGAAGTTGTAGGACATTTTAGATTACTTCTGTGTATCGAATTTTATTTGGATTTGAAAGACACTTTTGTGGTTCTGTCATTCAAACGAAATTTAATTTCAGTTTCTTATTTGGACAAATCAAGTTATTTTTGTTCATTTGGAAACAATATGTTCAAGTTGTCTTTCAATTCATATATTGTTGGAACTGGTTCACTTATGGGTCATGATAATATATATTTTCTTGACATAATAACTACCTATGGAGAATCCTTGAATGTGGAATCACAGAGTACTAAGCATAAAATTGATGATAACAATTCAGGAGCACTATGGCACAAGCGCCTAGGTCACATCTCTAAAAATAGTGTTGAGCGACTAGTGTCTGATGGAATTTTTGATTTCATTAACTTCACAAACTTTGATGTTTGTGTTGAGTGTGTTAAAGGTAGGAAAAGTACCATTTTTGGTCTCTTAATTTTACCTTAAGGTCCATTATGGTCCCTTAATTTTTAAAAGGACCAGTGTAGTCCATTATATCTTCAAACAACGTCATTTAAGTTCTTTCCGTCTAATTCTCACTAATGGCGTCTATATTTGCACATGTGGCATTTATTATGGCATGTGATCATCTGACATGGCACATGGTCCTCACCAAGGCAACCAAAATTATAAGAAATAATTCAAAAATTTGTCTTCAGCCAGGATTTGAATCAAGGTCCATTGGTGGCTGGACAAGATATTGTACTACTAGACCACTTCAACTTCAATGAATGTTCACATGTTTATAAACATTTATACAACTTCATGAACAAGAAACTGAAATTGCGTTGGCAAACTAGGGTTCATATATTCTTTTTTTTAAACTAGGGTTCATATATTCAATTAAACCTTCGCTACAAAAAAATATCACGACCCACTAAATCTGAAACATGTTTATAAACATTTAATTGGTCCTTTGTGTTTATTAGCAAACTAGAAAACCTATACACTCCTAAACAATTACAATGACAAATTTTATGCAAAAGAAAGACAAAGTTGAAGCGTTTCTGCAATAGTTTCTGAAAACAAGATAAGCAGCTGCTAATGTTACAACAGTTTCCACATCAACTTCAGAACCAAGTTCTTCAAAAGCCCTAATCCTCCGTCTCATTGGGAAACCACAGTATAGCTACAAATCGACTTTGATTGAAGTGTTTTACGACTTTGATTTTTTTGAAACCGATGAGAGTGAAGTGTATAACACCCTTTTCTACCCCACAAATATAATGGAAAATCAATCATATTTATCAGAGTAAAATATTGAACGGAATAAAATCATCTCAAAAGGACGCACATTTTTTCAATAATTCAAATATAGTCAATGCTCTGTAACCAATGGGTTTTCCCAAAATTACTCAAAAGGCAGCGGAACTCAAAAAGGCAAAAATCCAAAGTTTTCCTTGCGCAACAACATAATCAAAATAACAATAATCAATAAAACATGGTTCAACTCAAAAGACCCCAACCCGATGTTACACTATTAGAGCAAGACCTTCTAAGTCAACCACAATGGCCAACGACCTAAGAAGTCCAAAAAGTCCTTAACGGCATCCACAGTTAAACCTGGTCATCTGCACGTTACCCACGTGGAGGCAACATTCAAACAGGCAGGGTGAGTAAAACGATTCTTAATAATCAATATAGGAATCAATATATAAAACATCGTCATTTTCATATTCAACATCGTCACAATCATCAAGGAAACATCAAAAAGTCATAATATTATAAATTACACCAAATTGTCACATAAATGCAAATGCAACAAGACTCATGCATGTGGTACCAATTCATTAAAATTCAATGGACACTGGGCCATCAATCCTCCATAGATCCCCATCAATAGGATCGATTCTACACAAGAACCAGAGCACACAAAAATACCTCACACCCGCACAATAGAACTCAAGCCACAAGAATCAAACACTAGACCAAAGTATGGAATGCATATGAATGCATGATGCATACGTCAATATCATCCTCATAATAATCTCATTAGGTGCATCATCATTCATCAAAATAATCATAAGAATCACGTCATCATAGAATCATGAAAACCTCATGGAATCAACGTCACAAATCATCACAATCCCTCATAGGGATTCATCATGCAATCATGTATTAATCTAATAAGAATCACAATTATACTCATAGTAATTCATCATACATTAATTTAATCACATAGGAATCACATTTATACTCATAGTAGTTCATCATACACTCATTTAATCACATAGGAATCACAACTATACTCATAGTAATTCATCATACATTCATTTAATCACATAGGAATCAAAGTTACAATCATGGTAATTCATCAGGAAAATCACAAAATCAAAACATCAAGACATCACTGAACCAGAACATAATTCGCGAAACTCTACTATGTTTGCTGGCAAGTTCGTCGTACACGTCTGGGACGAATTTCGTCGTACGAAGCATCATTCGCTATGCGAACTTGCGATTACAGCAAATTGCTGCTACGCAACAGTAGCAAAGTCAGTCCAAAGGTCCATACAATTTCCTTTCCCAATGTCCCAAAAACATCCCTAAATCATTCCTAAGGTATTACGCCGAGGCACAAAATCTATGACTTATTAGGTCAATCCCGTATCATATTTACGCCTCCAATTCCCATAATTTCTTACAAATACCCCACAGTCATTAAATTTTTCACAATTACTTACCTTATATGGTTAAACACCCTCAACAACAGATTTGGCCACGAAGACCTAATTTCTCTTACTCTCAAATCAGCCTCAAACCTATCAGACCATAAGTTCAAATCCCTCATACTCATTAAATTCACCAGAAAGGAAACAACAATTCAATACTCAATATCTCTAAACCCTTAAATCGGCTTTAAACACATTGAATCACATATTGAAAATAATGAAGGTAATACTCCTCATACCTTAATTGCCTACTTTAAGCCTTTCTCCTTGATTCTTGGAAACCTCGCGAAGCTTTTGCCTTAATCCTCTTCCACAGAGCTCTGACCTCTATTTATTCCCTTTTCACGGTCTAACAAGAATGAATCCTAATTCCCTCAAAATTCCTTTTTGTTAAACCTAACTTTGAGCCTTAAAATGAGATTTCCAATTTCACCCTCACTAACTCCTCCTCAAATGTCCATTTTGACCTTAATTCACTTATATTTATTTAAATTAATAATAATACCAATATATTCATATTATATGCTATTATTTAAATAAATAACTCAAAATGCATAATTCTCAATACTTCATACCAACCACCGCAAATCACCAAAAATACAAATATTCATATTTAAATAAACTAAATAAATATTCCAATAAGTTTGGGGTGTTACAAAGTGATTCAGTGAAAGATCTAAAAGGGGAGTCTCAAATTGAGTTCTATGCGTTTGGAATCTCAACTTACTGCTAATTGTAATATCTATTTTTCAATTTTTTTTTGCTTTTGATAATGCCATTTATGTGTCTTATATACCATTAAGTGGGTGATTTGGTTTGGATTTGGAATGTCCTTTTGATTTGATTTGGAATGTTATTTTTTCTGCATCTGGTAATGCCATTTATGTTTCTCTGATTTGATTTGGAATGTCCTTTTTGATTCAGATGGTGTCAAGCTAATTGCAATGGGTGATCTGGGAAGATGATGAACAATCTAGATAATAAAAGCGTTTATGGGTTTGATATTAGTTGGGTTGAATATTTTCTTTTTACAAATAATCAAGATTTTAATAAATATTTAATTTGTAAATTAATTCAGAAAAGATGAAGTGGCTCAATGGTAAAGTACCTTGCTTAATAACCAACCTGACCATGGTTCAATTCCTTTGAGAGGCAAAAATTTTCTTGAAATTTTGATGAGAATATGTCACGTCAGCGCCATGTGTACGCCAAGTGGTACTTTAGTTGATCCTTTTAAAAATTAAGGGACCATAATGGACCCCGAGGTAAATTTAAGGGACCAAAAAGGGTGTTTTTCCTTAAAGGTAAATAGACTAAAACAAAGAAATATGTTGCATATAGAGCTACAGATGTCTTAGAATTACGGCAAATATAAAGGTTCAGGTGAACAACGTCAAGACGCCTTTTTCCAAACACCTGGAGGAATATGGAATCGTCCCACAGTACACCATGCCCGGATCACCTAGTATGAAGGGAGTTAGTGAAAGACAGAGTCAGACTCTTAAAGATATGGTAAGGAGTATGATTTTTCATTCTATCTTGCCAGAGTCACTCTAAGGAGGGACACTAAAGACTGCAGCTTACATCATAAATAGAGTACCAACAAAGGCAGCTTCCAAAATACCTTACGGTCTTTGGACTGGGCAAAAGCCTAATCTAAAACATTTTCATGTGTGAGGAACTCTACAAATCAAAAGGTCAAATGTGCGCAAACCTTCAGTGATCCCCAATGGAAAATCCATGTACAGTTTTTCTTTTATTCTCTGGTTGAATTCTGATACAGGTTTAAGGGATACAAGTTCATGGATTATCACTCGTAAGGATTATTTTAGAGTTTTGTTCTTTATTTCTATATGGATATAAATCATAAGTAGGGGTGTTCATAGGTACGAGCCAACTCGCGAACCCACTCACCTAACCCAACCTAACTCTTATTTTACCCAATCCAATAAGGTACGGGTTCAACCTGAACCAACCCATTCAAATACATTAGTATTTGATTAAGATAACGAGTTTGAAGTTTTAAATCCACGAACCCACAAATCCAACTCATTGATATGTCACAATATTTTTATTTTATTTTATTTATAAATTATCTAGCATAATTCTTACAATGCATATATATATATATATATATATATATATATATATATATATATATATATATATATATATATATATATATATATATATATATAATTATAGTTTTTATTAATTATAAAAGTTTAAGTCTAAATCAAATTTGAAAAATTTGAGAGATAAACTTTATTTATTCAAAGAGAGATATATCTTACCTTTTAAATTATACTTTACACCATTTGTACATTTTTCTAACTTTATATGAATCTTAAAAGAGTTTTTAGGTATTAACCAATTAATTTTATTCAAATTGAATACTAAAAGTTTATGATTTTTTAATGTTTTTATAATATAAATGTGTTAATTAAATTGATATATTTTATTTAGAATTTGAAAATTATATTTAGTGGATGACCCGCGAACCCAACTCAACCCATTGATGAGCGGGTTGGTTTGGTTCAGGTTTAGTCTTAAAAGTGTGGGTTGGACATTCAACCCAACCCAAATAGTATTGATCAAGTCGGGTATTGGATTTAATCAAATTAGACCCAACCCAACATGCGAACACCCATAATCATAAGGTTAAAAACAAATCTAATAGTATGTGGCTTGAGTTGGAACATATTTTATTGTTTTTTTATTTAAAAAGAAACACATTTTATCTCGATTTAGGGTAATAGCTGAGGTAAAATATAAATTATTTTATTAAGTTTCTTCACCGTCCATTTAATGAGTATCAACTCTCGAGATTTTTCCATTAGCGATCCTCATGAAACCTAAAACCCCATTATAAAAGTATTCTGAATATTTAAATTTGATAGTAGTGAATCCACAAGAAACCCAAACAATGTTGTGAAACTCTCTATGTTTAATTAGAGCGCCATGATATTTTACAAAGTAAAAGTAACAATGTGATAGATCGCAAGAGCAAAAAATTATTTGGGTTCAAGGTTTGTCTTCTTAAATAATCATGTAACTTAATATTTATTTTATTTATCTAACATTTTTTTATATCACAAACAAATGAATGCAAAATTCATAGAGAATATATTGCATTCAAAGTTTGACCTTCCTCAAGATTAATGAAACGAGGATCCCCAACATTTGCTATTCTCCAAGATATCCAGCATTTGTTCTTCACTGACAATGATGACGATGAAAAACAACATTTTACTTTAATATTATGTGTAAACAATGTATTTTGCAAACAAATTAGTTTATTAATATTATGTATAAACAATCTAATGAGTATTTATAAATATAAATATATATATCGTTCCCCTCGGTTTTGTTATTAAACTGAGAGGTATATGGTGCAAGTTTGGAAAATATAAAAAAGCTATTGTTGTGGTTTAAACCCATGACCATTTAAACTAACCCCTCGGTTATTTATAAATCGAGAGGTAAAATTCCCACTTTTCATGTCACTCTTCGTTACCTCGACATTGTAACCGAGGTGAAGTCCAGTTGGCGTTCGACATGACATGTGTTATTTGTAGTAGTGTCTAGAAATAAGTTACAATCTCAGTCAACACCATGTGTAGTATTGGGTTATCCACCCAATTGTACGGGATATAAGTATTACAAATTGTCAAGTCGTAAAATATTCTTTTCTCGACATGTTATTTTTAAAGAAAATATATTTCATTTTTTGAACTTAATTACTCCAACAACGATTCACTATAATTTTTTTTTATAATGATTCCACACATTTTCTTCATTCTTATTCCAATGCAACCTCTCCACAAAATAATCCAACCCTAAATAACTTTCAACCTAAAACCACACAAACCCAACCTGAACTGATTTCGAACAAGATTTGTTTATGCCCTCAAAAAGGTTTTGATGACAACAAAGTATTTATAGAATAATACAGTTATCTAACATATGTTCAAGTGTGCAGGATCAAAATTTGAGAATTGATCATGAATTAGTCATGTTGAAAGCATAAGTGAAGAAGCGGTACTATTCATATTCTGGCTGATTAGAATTTGAACATGTTCATCAGTATCTGAAGGATCAGACTCTCGTATTCTGTTCAACCTTTGGTGACAATTCAGAATCTAAAGGCTTAAGAAGCATCTAATTCGTACTCTACACCAAAGGTGACCAGTCTTGTCAAAGTGACAGATTTCTGGACATGGTCAGATATGGTTTGGGTTTTCAAGGCTCAAGGATGATGATGTGACCTCTTCAATCTTTACTACCTTTTGGTAGGTACCTAGTTACTCAAAAGATGTTAAGGACATTGTGTTTATTCAATGGATAATTCTTATGACCAGATACAACTCTCCAACGTCTCTCATGGTCTACTTGTTCACTAAGTTTATTGTTGTTTAAACCTACAACAACTATTTTTCATCTTTATAAAAGGAAGCTGAAGACTCAAAGGAAGGTTACAATATTACAACACATTGAAAGATCTTAGCATAACTCTGAGCTGTTATTGTAACTGTAATGGCATAAGATCTTAAGATTTATTATCTTAGATTTATCTTAGAATTATTAGAAAGGTTGAAAACCTTTATAATTATTGAACAATTGTTATACTTATGATAGTGTATCAAAGTATAATAGTTATTTTTCTATTAAACTGTTTGTTTAAAGTAAAGGAAGTCTCTTGCCTGTGTGCTTGAGCATTGAAATCTCTTGTCTGTGTACTTGAGCAGAAAGTATTAAGCCTAGGATTTAAGTAAGAAGTCTTGAGCAGTGGTTTAAGCAAAGAAGTCTCGTTCAAGTTTGATTGAGTAAGTAGTCTTGAGCAGTGGATTAAGCAAGAAAGTCCCATTCTTGGTTAGATTGAGCAGGAAGTCTTGAGCAGTGGCTTAGGAATTTGTAACCAGTTTGGTTATAGTGAAAAGATCTTATTGAGGCAATGTGACTGAACTACTCTCAATTGAGGAGAGGAACCAGGATAATCTTTGTGTGTTGCTTGCATTTACTTCTGAGCTTTATTATTTTGCTGCTATTATACATTATGATATCAGATCTGAACGTATTTCAGATTCTGAAGTTCTGAGTTCATAAGTGAAACGAATTTTGGGTATACATGATTTAACACCCCTTCTTATGTATTTTTCTCACCTTCAAACTGACATATCCTCACACAACATATCCTTTGTGCCTCCTCACAACCAATCCTTAACATCAAACTCGTCATTCACATCTATCTCTTCTTCTCCCTTAAACTAATCCCATAACCAAACTTCAACAACTAACCATTCCCTTACACTCTTCCTTCACCAATAATCCCACCACATTTTCCTCAAATAACTACCTAATTGCAACATAGCATTGTTACACTCCACGAGCGCTTTAACCTTCACACCTCATATAACTACATATATCCCTTACCTATAAACTATATTGATGAATTAAATGATCCTAAATGGAAAATAACCATGAAAGAGAAATATGAAACTCTTAGGGGTGTTCATGGATGCGGGTCGACCCACAAACCTGTCATCCCTAATTGAACAATTCACTAATCATCTGAACCTGTTTATTTATGGGTATATTCGACCCAATCCGTAATAATCCGTATAGTTTTATGTCGGGTATTGGGGTTGAGTTTTTTTATCTGTCGACCCATTCATGTGAAATTAGTGGTTCTTTATTTATTATTTTACTATAAATAAAAAATTTAATTGATATATGACTACAAACCACTATTTTTTCCTATTTTTTCATTCAATGCCAATATTGTTACTAGACTAATATTCGATCAATGACTTTATGTAATTTTAAAATTAAATGTTGTTTCTTATTCGATTTTGTATCATTTCAAACATATTTATAAAAATGATGTGTTTTGTGGAGTATATTAATATTATTAGGTCTTATGCGTACGGATGAATTTATGACATTATATGATGCATTTATTTCATTTTAGTTTTAGAAGTATTAGCAAATGTAATGAAATTTTTTTTTAGAATTTAAAAAAAGTATTAAGTTTTTATTTTATTTTATGCACAACCCGCGAACTCAATCCGTAAATGAGCGGGTTGGTTCAAATTGGTTTTAAAAGTGAAATTCCGGGTTGGAAGATGAACCCAATCCATTAAAATTTAATCGGGTTAGATAATAGGTAATTCCAAACTCGGTCCGACCCAACCGTGTACACCCCTAGACGCTCTTATTGAAAATAAGACGTGAGATTTAGTTCCTCATTTTTCTAATGCTAATGTTATTCGAAGTTTGTGTCTAATGCTAAACTTTTAATGGTGAAAATAAACAAATTGGTGTCTGCTTTGGTGAAACTTTCAACCTCATAGTTAAAGCGGCTACTATTTGCATAATTGATGGACAATTTACTAGCAAGTGTACTAATGTTGTTATCAAAGTAATAAAAGTAAATTCATCTCCATAGAGATTACAAACTTAAAACAAGATATGTTGTGCAATGTAAATAAAAGCAGTAAACTTGGGTTTTAAGATTTTTTTGGTCCAAACGCGAGAAAAGAGTTTTATTACAATGATGAGACAAGCGATTAACTTGTATTATAAGAATCCCCTATTTCTAGATGATTAATGAAATACACATTAACAGACATGCGCTGACTACAGAGTTGCACGACAGACTAACTCTACCACTACACCTAATCTCTTGGCTTGTAACTCACTAATATAGACATCAACTCCCTGATCCCTTAGGTCAATTGTCCCGTCAGATTAGGAAACAAAACACGTTAATCCCTAAGTCATAATTCCTAATCATACTATCCATAGTCAATTAGAAAATTCAACAATTAAAGTAGTTGAGATAGATAACACTAGGGTCAGTAGTCACTTTTTATCAAGATCAATTTGAATGTCGTAATAATGAAAAAGCAATACACATAATCAATAACTGAATAATATCAACAAGTCAGAACAATAACATTAACATCATTTGATCATATGTCTCAATCAAGTAAAAATAGGTTCATCATCAAATATGACCTAACCTAGAGGAATCAAACTACTCGTGCTAAAACTAATCAATACCAATAGTTTAGATTCGAAGAGCATAAAAAAAATCACTGAAGAAGAAGCTCGCCAATGGATTTAATGGCCTCCAAAGGATCCAAAATAGCTCTTAAATTTCGCTTTCAGGTCTTGGTAATCCAACGTTATTTTTCATATTTCTTCTCTTTTAAATTAGTCAGAAAACGTGTGAGGGAAAAGTTATAACGCGGGCACACTGCTTTTCAACACGGGCAAGATGTTACGCCATCAAAAATAAATTACAAAAATTACCAAATGAATGTCACTTAATTTTGCTGATCGAGATGTTCGTTCCATGACTTAATTTAACTAATTCAAATTAGTTCTTCCATCACCGGTACTAAACTTGTCTATATACTTGAAGGTGGGAAAAACACTTAGAAGGGGGGGGGGGGGGGGTTGAATAAGGGTTTTAAAACAATTTAGATGATAGAAAAATAACACTGTATTTTTATCCTTGTTCGTTTGAACTCAAACTAATCCAATCCACCCTACTAAGGTGATTTGCCTTTCTCACCAAGAACTTAATCCACTAAATCAAACTGATTACAACAATTGTCTTAGTCTTCTCAAGAATTCTGACCACACTTGGTCTCTTAAGGAATCTTTTACAAAGATAAAGTAACAAATGTGTTTAAGATGTGCTTCTAAAAAGCTATATCACAACAGTGATTTTTACATAAGTTTTAGAATGAAAATAAACTATTCAGCTTTTGAAGAAAGTTTGTATGAAAGCTTGTTGAATAACTTGTCAAGAATTTGTTTCAAGTTCGTTAACCTTTGAAGTGATGCTTAGACTTGATTTTATAGTACTTTGAAATCCATTTCTCAAAGACTGTGCAATCTGTGCATTCTGTTCTTTTTGTCTTCTATTGACTTTTTCTTTCTCAGAAGAGGAATGTTCTGACAAATCCTTTTTGTCTGAAATCTTGTGTCATGCACAAATGGGGAAAAAGACGTTTAGGATAAGGACAAGGAATATGCCAACAGATCTTTATTTGAACAGCATCTTCTTCACTAACTTTGGAACGTCTTGCATCAGAACTTCTGATGATGTTCCTGGTTGTTCAGATCAGAGTTAACTCAATCAAAGTTTCTCTATCAGAGTTTGCAGCAAAGTGCTTTAAGCGTGAAATCCTTATCAGAGCATACTTGCTTATCAGAACTTCTGTACTTGCAGCGTTGAGTACTTCCAGAGTCTTCTGAAGCTTTACGTATGTTCTTTGCTCAAGTTCTTCTTAGCTTTGCTCAGAGTCATTGTAGCAGATCAGAGTCTTCTGATGTGTTGCTTCTGACGCTCAGAGCTTTTTCGCTCTGTGGTGTTCAGAGGCGTTCTGGCTTCCAGAATAATATTAATTTTGATATTTGAAACAAATAAACACTTGAACAAAATTAGAGTATATACATTCTCTATACAAAATTTCATTAATGTTATCATCAAAACAATGAGGTATATTGAATATCAATCTATGTTCTAACAATCTCCCCCTTTTTGATGATGACAAAAACTATGGGAAATTTTGTTTAAATAGAAAAGAAATATTACTCCCTTTGAGAATATTAATCTCCCCCTGAAATGAATACTTCTGAAAAGATTAAATACTTCCCTTTCAGCTTCTGTATTCTTTTCAACATCAGAGGAAACTTGTAGATTCTCAGATTTTGGTTCAGAGTTAATTCTTAGAATTTTGTCAGATGAGAATTATTAGCTCTGAAACACTCAAAAATATGATTAGATGAAATTTATCATGTATGAGTTACCTTTGGCAACTGTTTATGTGAATTATCAAAATTACCATTTTCTCCCCCTTTTTATCATATCAAAAAGAAAATCTTTAAGAAAAACTTTAAGACATAAAAAAAGATAACAGAAGAAAAAAATAAAGCATAAGATAAATTCAGCCAGAAAAATATAACATTCAGAAACAGAGACAATCAGATAACACAAAAGTGCACAAAACAACAAAGAAAACTAAGAATGACAAGAAGTCAAAATCCTCAGAAGATTCGTTATCTCAAATGTGGATTCGTCTTGTTTCGCCATCCATGTCTTGATATCTTCAGTTGTCTTTCCTTGTTTAACCATCCAAGATTTGATCTCAGTGTTGCTGGCCTTGAGTTCAGCAAGCTGAGCATGCAGATCTTCGTCTTCTTTCTTCACTTCAGATGACTCAGGAGCAAATGCAGAAGTAGAGGCATCGTGAGCAACCAAATATGCAGAAGCATTCTGGACAATTATGTCAGAAGGTTGAGCAGAGTCAAGAGCCTCAGAAGCAGGAGCAGAAACTTCTGGAGCTACTACTTCAGATCTAACCACTTCAGTAGTCTCAGAAGCAACAAAGTCTTCAGAAGTAAGGCACACATCCTTTGCAGGTGTGTTTTCCAGAAGCAATGTTGAATTTCTGCTAACACTCAGGAGAGTGAGTCTAACAGCTTCAGAAAATCTGACCTTTGCATCATCAACACAAATCTCTTGAAGATTTGAAGCAACATAGTTGAATCTATTCTTGAATCTCTTCTAGATAGCCTCAGAATCATCAAGATTCATACTTGAAAGACATTCCTTCTTGACAGAAGATAACCACATGTGTATTTCTTTTTTAAAACCAGCAAATAAAGTACCAACATCCAGCCTAGATTTAGGTTTCAAATAGGCTTCTAATGAAGGTGTTTTGGTGGTTTCAGAAGTTAAAGGTATGGAAAAAGAAGGGATATAGATGACAGGTGGATATGATGGAGAAGGAGTGAGGACAGATGAAGGTTTAGCAATCTGAGGTTCATATGGGGTTGGTTCAGATGAGAAAGTTTCATTGTCAAGGTTAGATGAGATGGAAACAAAGGGTTTGAGAAGAGATAAAATGACGTCTGATCTATCAGAATCAGTAGAATCAGATGAATCAGAAGAATCAGAAGATTCAGATGATTCAGATGATCCAGAGGAAACTGGATAAACAGTTTTGAGAGGTTGAAAATTCAGAACGACTGGTTCAGGATCAGATGGGATGGTTTCAGGTTGTTGTTGTTGTTCAGAAGTTTGTTTTTCAGAAGGGGGAATTTCATAAGGTTGGTTTACATAAGGTGTTGGTTTAGAAGTTTGAGGAACGGAAGTTGGGGTTTTATCAAGGGTAGTTTTCTGATGGATGTTGAATGAAGGTGTGGATGGTACAGAAGATTGTGGTTCAGATGGTTGTGGTTGTTGGTATTCAGAAGTATTATTTGGTTTAGGTGTAGAAGGAAGTGGTTGAGATTTTTGTGGTTCATATGGAATGGGTTCAGAGACGTGAGGAGGAGAAGGTGAGGGAATAGGTTCATAAGGAAGAGGTTCAGATGTTAATATTTCTCTTACTGTTTCTAAAATAGAAGATAGACTAGCAGAAGGGTTACCTTTCTGTTTCTTGACTCGCTTTGGCTTTGTAGAAGATGTTTTGCCAGAAGCTTTTCTCTTAGGCTTAGAAGATCCTTCTTCTGAGACCTTTCTTTTCTTCCTCTGTCTCTCCCCATGGAAATCAAATCTAGGTTCATATTCCCTTTGAATCATATATTCTGGTATAGGAGTTCCATCTGCTAAGCATTCTGCGATGTAAGCCAGAATAATCTCCTTGGGTTCGTTAGCATAGAAAAGAGGAAAATCATCTACATGAATTCTTCTCTTGCTTACTTCTTCAGAGTTGATCTGACCTGGTGCAGAAGTAAGTTCTTCTACAATCCTCATCCTCTGTAGACTTTTTCCATTCAGAGGTTTTCCAACAACTGAAGCTAACTCTTCCTTCAAACCAGCTTCTGTCAGATGACTAACTAGTCCATTCTCAGTCAGAATGTCTGAAATTAGTCTTCCCATAGGAATCCAGTTTCTCATCTTTTGGTGCTTGGTTCTGACTTCTTCTCTAGATTGTTTCACATGAGTCCACAGATGAGTGAAGAGCAAGTAAGGCAGATCCACCTTGACGCCTTTGCCCAGACAATACATGAAATACATCTGATCAGAGTTGATGTAATCAAGAGAATTTGTTGATTTTCTGTGATGGATGCAGCCTAAGAAGATCTTAGCCCAGATCTTGTATTGAACTTTCAGATCCTTTATCTTGCTTGAGGCTTCCCCAGAAGTAAACACTTCACAATACACCTCATCCATATCCCCACGACTTGCTGGCAGATGAGTAACACCATCTGATTCTTGATATCCTATCAGCTTGCGAATCAGATCTTCAGTGATAATGATCTCTTTACCCAGAATTGAAGAGACAATGAATTTGGGGAAAACACTTGCATGAATCCAAAACTCTTTGACCAAGCAAGGGTAAACTGGGCCAACCAGTCTGTCAAAGTACTTTGTCCATCCTTGTGATGACACAGTTGGACGTAAATCAAATCCATTTTCAGCAATACTTTCAAAATTAATTAAGAGCTCACATAGAACTTCCAGTTGATCAACGGGTGTGAGGAGAGTTCTTTCAGGTGCTGGGAACGGAGTAGGACCCATTGTAGAAGATGAAACAGTAGCCATTGTTGATTCAAACTGTTGAGAGGTTGAATATGAGGTTGTCATTGTTGAAAAGGTGATATAACGAATGCTTCTTTGGGTTTTAGGTTTGGAGGAGATGAAGAAACAATGGAACAAACAGAAATGCATACACGGTGTGAGAGAGAGTGAAAAGTGTGAAAAGGTGTTGTGTTGTGGAATTTATAGGAGCGAAAATTAGGGCACACATTCACACGATCAGCAATTAATTCATTTAATTTAATTCAAAAAGTCACATAAAAAAGAATAATGATTTCAAACATTAAATGACAGTGACAAGCGTGGGGAGGAAAACGAGAAATTGAGAATTTAAACAGTACCTTAAAACGGCGTCTCATTGAGTACACTCCACCTTTTCAGATATCATGTGACACATGTTTGATGTTGATGTGCCTCTGAATCTCTTAAGAATAAGAAACGTTAAACAACGCTCAGATCTTTTGAGACTCGTTAAATCAGAGTTTCACAAAAATAATAACGTACCAAAAGAAATAATCAGAAGAATTACTTCAGAACATAGACATTATTCATATTTCATTAGAATAAATTTTCTTCTGAATAATAGTTTTATTCTGGACAAAAATCCATACTAACATTCTTTAGAATAAACTTAAACCTATCTTCAGCAAGGGGTTTTCTGAAGATATCAGCCCATTGATGGTCTGTATCTACAAAGTTCAAACTAATAATTCCCTTCTGAACATAGTCTCTGATAAAATGATGCTTAATTTTTATATGATTTACCTTAGAATGTAAAATGGGATTCTTAGAAAGGCAAATAGCATAAGTATTATCACAGGAAATAGAAATGTTACTCTCATGAATCTGATAGTCTTCTAGTTGACTCTTCATCCAGAGCATCTGTGTGCTACAACCAGCAGCAGCAATGTATTTTGCTTTTGTTGTTGAGAGCACTATTGTGGGTTGCTTCTTGCTGAACTAAGAGATCAGATGACTTCCCAGAAACTGACAGCTTCCAGAAGTACTCTTACGTTCTACTCTGTGTCCAGCATAGTCAGCATCACAGAATCCAACTAATCTGTATTCATCAGATTTTCTGTAACATAAACCCACGTTAGTAGTACCTTTCAGATGTCTCAGAATCCTCTTAACAATTTTTAAGTGAGATTCTCTAGGATCTGATTGGAATCTAGCACATAGACAAACACTAAAGAGGATATCAGGTCTAGAAGCAGTCAAGTACAGAAGAGAATCAATCATACCTCTATAGAGCTTCTGATCTACCTTTTTACTTACCTCTTCTTTACCTAGTGTGCTTGTAGGATGCATTGGAGTCTTTGCTACCTTGCTTTCTGACATGTTGAATTTCTTCAGAAGTTCCTTTACATACTTTGTCTGATGTATGTAGGTACCTTCTGGAGTCTGATTCACTTGAATTCCCAGAAAGAATCTGAGTTCTCCTATCATGCACATCTCGAATTCTGCCTGCATAGATTGAGAAAACTCCTTTCCAAGCGTAATATTGGTAGTTCCAAATATAATATCATCAACATAAATTTGACAGACTAAAATGTCCTTCTTAATTGATTTATGGAAGAGAGTAGTGTCCACTTTTCCTCTGACAAAATTATTTTCCAGAAGGAAATTACTCAGCCTCTCATACCAAGCTCTGGGAGCTTGTTTTAAGCCATAGAGTGATTTCTTAAGTTTGAAAACATGTTCTGTAAATTTTTAATTTTCAAAACCAGGAGGTTGATGAACATAAACTTCCTCTTCTATGAAACCATTTAAGAAAGCACTTTTAACATCCATCTGATACAGAGTGATGTTATTCTGTGCAGCAAAGGAAATAAGCAAGCGAATAGATTCTAACCTTGCCACAGGAGCATATGTCTCTATGTAATCTATACCTTCTTGCTGACTGTATCCTTGAGCAACCAGCCTAGCCTTGTTTCTGATAACTTCTCCTTGCTCGTTCAACTTGTTTCTGAAGATCCATTTAGTTCCAATGATGTTGAAACCATTTGGTCTTGGAACCAGATCCTAGACGTCATTTATGGTGAATTAGTTAAGCTCTTCTTGCATAGCAAGTATCCAATCATTATCGTTCAGATCCTCATCCACAGAAGTAGGTTCAATGATAGATACCAAACCAAACAATGATGTTCCAGAAGATCTGAGGAATGACCTTGTTCTGATAGGGTCATCCTTCTTTCCAATTATCATTTCCTCTGGATGAGAGGCTTTGATTCTGGATGATCCTTTAACATTTGGTTCTTCAGAAATTGTCAATCTATCCATCTGAGCAGTCATGGGAGTAGCATCTGGCATTGCTTCTGGTGCTTTTACTTGAGCTTTGCCTGCCTTTGATTCTTTAGAGTCTGTGAGAAGGACTTCTCTATCTGCAGAAATTTCAAGCTACTTTGGCTTTTGATTGCCAAGCTTATCATCAAATCTAACATGAATTGATTCCTCTATAATTTGTGTCTCAGTATTGTATACTCTGTAGCCTTTAGAGCGTTCAGAATATCCAGGCATGAAACACTTCTGAGCTTTAGAATCAAACTTGTTCAGATTTTCCTTAGTGTTCAACATAAAACATACACATCCAAAAGGATGGAAATAAGAAATGTTGGGTTTTCTATTCCTCCATAATTCATAGGGAGTCTTCTCCAGAAGAGGTCTTACAGACACTCTGTTCTGAATATAACAAGCTGTATTCACTACTTTTGCCCAAAAATGTTTTGTCATGTTAGTCTCGTTGATCATGGTTCTGGCCATTTCTTGCAATGTTATATTTTTCCTTTCTACAATTCCATTCTGTTGAGGAGTTCTAGGACAAGAAAAATCATGTGCAATGCCATTTTCTTTAAAAAAACTCAAAGAATTTGTTTTCAAATTCTCCACCATGATCACTTCTGACTTTAACAATTTTAAATTCTTTTTCGTTTTGGACTTGTTTGCAGAAGTCAATGAATTCAGAATGTGACTCATCCTTGTGTTTCAGGAATTTTACCCATGTCCATCTGCTGTAGTCATCAACTATGACTAATCCATACTTCTTGCCTCTGATGGATGCAGTTTTCACTGGTCCAAAAAGATCAATATGAAGCAGCTCTAATGGTCTAGAGGTTGAAACAACATTTTTGATTTTGAAAGAAGATTTTGAAATTTTTCCTTTCTGACATGCTTCACAAAAAGCATCTGAGTTGAACTTCAACTGAGGAAATCCTCTGACCAGATTGAGCTTATTAATCTAAGATATATGTCTCATACTAATATGACCCAATCTTCTGTGCCAAACCCATTCCTCATCGTTAACAGACAGAAGGCATTTTACATTCTGAACTTTAAGTTCTGAAAGATTGATTTTGTAAGTGTTGTTCTTCCTTTTTCCATTAAAGAGGATTGAACCATCTTTTTGACTCGCAGCTTTACAACATTTTTGATTGAAGATTATATCATAACCATTGTCACTTAATTGACTTATGGACAATAGATTATGTGTTAATCCTTCAACAAGTAAGACATTAGATATGGAAGGAAGGTTACCATTGCCAATAGTTCCAGAGCCAATGATTTTGCCTTTCTGGTTTCCTCCAAACTTCACGTCATCTCCAGATCTAAGTTCCAGGCTTTGGAACATAGACCTTCTTCCCGTCATGTGTCGCGTGCAGCCAGAGTCCAGGTACCATGATTGGTGTCTCAACTTTGTTGCTAAGGACATCTACAACAAAAATAATTTTGTCCTTAGGTACCCATATTTTCTTGGGTCCTCTGGGGTTAGTAGGTTTGAAATTATTTCTGAATTTCTTTCCCTTAAAGGTATCTTTGTTCTGCTGAGGTTTTGGTTTATTAAACACAGGTTTGTTCTGATCAGAACGTGTGTGCTTAATATCATTTAAATGACCATATTTGAAGTGAGTATACAGAGGAGAATACTTAATGATCAGTTTATCAACAGGTTTTGGATTTAAATCCTTCCCATAAGGTGATTCATATCCAATTCCCTTTCTGTTGTTTCTGCTTACGCCATAGATCATTGAAGCCATCTTGCTTCTATCTAGGCCTCTGGCCAGAAACTTCTGAAAGCTATAATCATACTCTTCTAAAATGTTCTTAGAGCATGATATAGGATCTGAGTCAGATTTTTGAGCTTTTTCTAAATCATTTTTCATTTTAAGATTGTTTGCTTTAAGCTTAGCAACTTCTGATCTCAATTGATCATTCTCAGATGCAAGACAGCTTTGAAGCTTCTTGTATTTGAGTTTGATCTTGCTGTAGCTTTCAAGAATTTCAGATAAACTTTCAGTAAGTTCAGCTCTAAAAAGTTCAAAAAATACCTCCTCAGAATCTGATTCTGATCCAGATTCAACAGTTTCTTTGTGGTCCTCCACGTCAGACATTAGTGCTACATTATCACATTCATCTTCTGATTCTGATGAAGATTCAGAAGCATCTTAATTGTCCCACGTGGCCATTAGCACTTTCTTCTTCTTTTCAAACTTCTTTTTGGGTTTCTCCTTCAGAAGTTTGGCACATTCATTTTTATAGTGGCCTGCCTCCTTGCACTCGTAGCACACCACATCTTTCTTTCCATATTTCTTATGTCCAGAAGATTCGCCATGCTGATCAGATCTCTTGAAGTTTCTGAACTTCTTTTGTTTGTGCTTCCAAAGTTAGTTTATCCTTCTGGACAACAAAGACAATTCATCTTCTTCAGAGGAAGATTCTTCAGAGCTTTCTTCAATAACCTGCAAAGCTTTAGCAGATTTTTTAGATTTTAGTGCAACAAACTTACCTTTCTTCTAAGGTTCGTCTTCTTCCAGCTCAATCTCGTGACTCCTTAAAGAACTGATCAGTTCCTCTAGAGTGATCTTATTCAGATCCTTTGCAAGCTTCAGCACTGTCACCATTGGTCTCCATCTTGTTGGCAAGCTTCTGATTATCTTCTTGACATGATCAGCAGTAGAGTAACCTTTATCCAGAACCTTCAGACCAGCAGTTAGAATCTGAAACCTTGAGAACATAGCTTCTACAGATTCAGATTCCTCCATCTTGAAGGCCTCGTATTTCTGAATGAGCGCCAAGGCTTTTGTCTCCTTTACTTGGGAGTTTCCTTCATGCGTCATTTTTAAAGATTCAAACATATCAAATACAATATCTCTATTAGTTATTTTCTCATACTCAGTATGAGATATTGCATTTAATAGAATGGTTTTCGCCTTGTGATGGTTTCTAAACTCCTTCTTCTATTGATCAGACATAGACTTTCTGTCAACCTTTTTGCCTTCATCATTTGTAGGATAAATATAACCATCAGTAACTAAATCCCATAAGTCAGCATCATAGCCTAGAAAGAAACATTTTATTCTATCTTTCCAGTAATCAAACTTCTCACCATCAAACATGGGAGGTTTTATGCTGATTTTGTCTCTATCATCGTATTTGTTGTTGTATGAAGTTGAAGTTGAAGCTTCAGCAGCCATAAAGAATCAAGAACAATAGATTAAGAGTTTTTCCCAACAGGATCTTTTTCTGTCACGGTTAAGTGAGAGCACTTACAGAACCGGAGCTCTGATGCCAACTGAAGGTGGGAAAAACACTTAGAAGGGGGGTTGAATAAGGGTTTTAAAACAATTTAGATGATATAAAAATAACACAGTATTTTTTATCCTGGTTCGTTTGAACTCAAACTAATCCAGTCCACCCTACTAAGGTGATTTTCCTTTCTCAACAAGAACTTAATCCACTAAATCAAACTGATTACAGTGTTAACCACTAAGACAACTGTCTTAGTCTTCTCAAGAATTCTGACCACACTTGGTCTCTTAAGGAATCTTTTACAAAGATAAACTAACAAATGTGTTTAAGATGTGCTTCTAAAAAGCTATATCACAACAGTGATTTTTACGCAAGTTTTAGAACGAAAATAAACTATTCAGCTTTTGAAGAAAGTTTGTATGAGAGCTTGTTGAATAACTTGTCAAGAATTTGTTTCAAGTTTGTTAACCTTTGAAGTGATGCTTAAACTTGCTTTTATAGTACTTTGAAATCCATTTCTCAAAGACTATGCAATCTGTGCATTCTGTTCTTTTTGTCTTCTATTGACTTTTCCTTTCTCAGAAGAGGAATGTTCTGACAAATCCTTTTTGTCTGAAATCCTGTGTCATGCACGAATGGGGAAAGAGCCGTTTAGGATAAGGACAAGGAATATGCCAATGGATCTTTATTTGAACAACATCTTCTTCACTAACTTTGGAATGTCTTGCATCATAACTTCTGATGATGTTCCTGGTTGTTCAGATCAGAGTTAACTCAATTAGAGTTTCTCTATCAGAGTTTGCAGCAAAGTGCTTTAAGCGTGAAATCCTTATTAGAGCATACTTGCTTATCAGAACTTCTGTACTTGTAGCGTTGAGTACTTCCAGAGTCTTCTGAAGCTTTACGTATGTTATTTGCTCAAGTTCTTCTTAGCTTCGCTCAGAGTCATTGTAGCAGATCAGAGTCTTCTGATGTGTTGCTTCTGACGCTCAGAGCTTTTTTGTTCTGTGGTGTTCAGAGGCGTTCTTGCTTCCAGAATAATATTAATTTTGATATCTGAAACAAATAAATACTTGAACAAAATTAGAGTATATACATTCTCTATACAAAATTTCATTAATGTTATCATCAAAATAATGAGATATATTGAACATCAATCTGTGTTCTAACAATACTCACCATTATGCACTCAATTGCAAGGGTGTCCATTCAATAACATACAAGAGTAAAAATCAGTGAACTTGTAAGTTATTTGCAAAATAAAACATACCTTATTTAAACACATATTTGAGTACTTTTTGGTTGTAATGTGGCTTATGTCAGGGTAGAATAATGTTTGGATAATCAGCTTAAACCTTGGATTTAGGTACCTCTTTTCCTTTCCTTGTCTTTTCCCTTTCACATCATTCTCTCTTTCATATTGGGTACTATAGATATTTGAAATTTGTGATCCTTTTCTTTTATTTTCATCAAAATTTTTTGAAAATGCCATATTTTTGACATCTTATTTTTCTTACTTTTTATTTTTATTTTTCTTTGAACAAATTTTCTAGTACCCCAACCCTACACATAAATTTTGCTAACTTCCGAGAGCAACCTCAAACTCAGTGATTAGCTTATACTGAAAATAAAATTTATCTACCTAACTCCAAGGAGGATGGAAATATTTTTATCTTTCAAGTCAAAGGATTATAGTAGACTAAGTCACTAAAGAAAAGGTTATGGCTCAAATTGGTTAACAAGGGATATCAATTATAATGCAAGGGTGTTTAAAAGGCCGTTGAGTTTTCACAAACAATTGCCTCTATGTATATTTATCAGACCAACTGATTTAAAAAGATAAAATGAAAATTTTAGATATTACAAATGCATGGATACTCTCTAAAAAAGAAATAAGTAAACACTGGAAATATTTGGCTCAAACCTCACTTATTTAGATATCTAAAGGTTAAGTACCAATAATGATGTACCTTCTATTCGTTAGTCATTACTCATCTTGGTCACTTTAATCTCGATCACTTTATTTATTTTTCATTTTGATTGCTTTTCCATTCAATGGTAAGTAAGTAATTCAACTGAAAAAGAAACGGGCACAAATATAATTCATTAATCAAAGAGAACTAAGTATTAAAAAAAAATTGGGCAAAGCAATTTTAGTAGATTCCCCTATTTGCTGATTGTTACAAAAGGACATAAGAAAAAGGAAATAAAAACAAAAGTAGCTTGCTAAATTAGGAACTATCATCTAGAAGACAGAAGTCACGAAACCTAGTCTTGTCAGCTTGGTGTTGCGGATCTTGCCTTGCCCAAGTGGTCCTCATCTCTACTCGACGGTTGGCCAAGGCTTGATCCTTCATAGAAAAGTAGGTCCCCATGGATGTTAAAGTAGGAAACTTGTCCCTTAGGTTTTGGACTTACACATGATCTTTGGGATCATCATAAAAACTTGGTAACCGACTCCAAACCTAGATGGATCAATGTACAAATTGGGAGAAACTTTAGTTGTCCATGCCACCATGCCCAAGGAAAAATCTTCCCACCGTTGCATTTGCTCAGGATGCTACTGATAATTAGGGGTGAGCAGAACCCAATCCAACCCGAAGACCCGTCCCAACCCAATATAGGTGGGATGGGTTCGGGTTGACCCTCGGGTTACCCAACCCGTCCTAATATTATGAATGGACATGTGATACTATTTATTTATTTATTTAATTTATTGGTATATTTAGATTATTCCAAATTTTCAATAGACTTTTCCACTTTTTACCTCATAATTTAATACATGAACTAAGTAAATTACTATGTTTTAGGGGAAAAAAGGTGATGACATATTATCGGAATTTTTACGGGTTTAGGTACAGACGAGTTAGGGTCATTAAAATAACTCGATCAAAATTTAGGACAGGGTTAGGGTTAGTCATAACCCATCCCGACCCGTCCCTTGCTCACCCCTACTGATAATGATGGACTCCTTCAGGTGGTTGCTGCATCTTAGGACGATAAACATCATCCTCTTCCGGCTCCTATTGGCCTTTGACTGGATGAGGTAGGTGAAGGGTCTTGCAAATGGAACTTGTTGTGACTAGAAGCATATGGTTGATCATCATATCTTCTGGGTGCATCTGGACTCCTTCCAACCTATACAATTCATTAATAACATAAAAGTACCCCTAGTTCTTTGGGGGCATCATCCATAAATTTAATGTTCTGAGCAATTAGAATCCCCACATTGATAGGCTTCTCATGTAAAATTTCCAAGAGAGTCTGACACCTTGTCACCGTTAACCGGATTGGGTTGGAACTGCTTCCAGGGTTTGGATTAAACATGAAGCCCAAACTTATGGTATCTAGAGCATCTCTCCAATATTGTCTAACTCATCTCATCAGACAGGCACACCTTCCTACTATTTTGAATGTTATAACTTAGAGGTGCTCGAAGATGAAGAAGGGAATCAATAGCTTCAAGAGAATAATCAATACTTTTACCTCTAACATATGATGTATAATCATGAGAATCTCAGTTGGAGGCATTCACATAGAACTCAAAACCAATGGTTTCATTTGTCTCCTTGATCTTCTTATTCAGGTGAGCCCATCCTCTTATCTCCATAATGTTGCTCAACTATTCAAAATCAGTGAGATGCTCCAGATCAAAAGTACACTTCCTCACAACTATGTATTTCTTTATCTTCATGAATTTTTCTCCCCTTGCTTCCGTCGCAAACAGATAAGTGGGGTATTCTTGAGCAGTTTGAGATACTTGTGGGGAAGATGATGGTGATGGACCATAGGTACATCTTCTCTTGGGTGGTGCCATAATTTCTACAAAAAGAGTGAAAACACAATAGATTTTAAGTAAAGTAGAGAAGAATTAATGAAGATATGAGAGTTTTCAAGTTGGAGGATGGCTTAGTGGCCTTCTTCGTGGTTTATCGCTTTAAGTTTATTTTAGTTTCATGTGTCGCTCTGATAGTGTAACACTGGGGTGGGCTTCCTTTACTATTTGTGTTTTGCTAGTTGTTTAATTGAACCTCTTTTATTTAAATGAAGTGATTTATAATTTTATACAATTAAATTTGAAATGATGTTTTCAGTTATGCTGTTTTATTATAATTTTTGAAAAAGATGTTTTATGTTGAGAAAATATGTGACACCCTGTAGTTAAGTTAAAATTATTCTGCATGTTTTTATAAAAATAAGTGTTATGGAGTTTAGGGTGTTACATTGCTCATTGTGAAACAAGTAAGAAAGATGGGAAAGGCTTGTTCTTGATGCATCAGCGTGTGGATTTGAATATCTTTGAGATGATTATCGAAAAATAAATGACTAAGGAGGCTTGGGATACTCTCAAGAAGCTATGTGGTGGAGATAAAAATTTAAAGAAAGTGAAGCTGCAATCTTTAATGAAGTAATATGAAAACTTGCAGATGAAAGATGATGAAACCATGATTGAGTCTTCACAAAGATGATGGATTTGACAAATCATATGAAGAAAAGACCTCTGAAATGAAGAAGGTGGATAAGGTGTTGAGGGATCTTCCAATAAATTTTGATCACATTGTGGTAGCATTTGAAGAATCAAAAGAATTGTCCGAAATGAAGCTTAAAGAATTGCAATCATCTCTTGAGGCACATGAGATGAGGTTGGAGCAAAGAGATTCAGAAAAAGTATTTGAACATGCATTACAAGAAAAGTTCTTCAAGAAGATGACAGAAAGCTCCTCAAACAACAATAACGTGAAAGCAAAATGGAAGAAGAACTTGAATGACAATGGGGATACTGGTAAGGCTGCAAAAGGCCAAGCTGAAACCAGCAATAATGGTGTTAATCAGAGCCAGGGGACCAAGAAGAAGTTTGAAATGAAGGAGGTTAAATGATATTGTTGTAAATAGCTTGGTCATTAACAAGCTAGATACTGCTACTAAAACAAGAACAATGATGACGATAATGGTGTGGCTCAATTTTATCATGATGGTAGCAGTGAATCTGAAGATGTTATCTTGATGGATGCAACATATTTGGCCTCAGAGAAAGGAAATGTGTGGTACATTGATATAAGTTTCAGAAATCATATGAGAGGCAATAAGAACTGGTTTGTTAAGTTGGATGAATTATTTAAAAGATCAATTCATTTTTGCAGACAATAGCATGATCACATTAGAAGGAATGTGCAACATCAGGGGTGCCAAGGAAGGATTGACATGAAGTTACCATCAACGATGTCTTGTATGTTCCTTCAATTATAAGTAACTTAATTAGTTTAGGTAAATTACTTGACAAGAATTACACTATCAAGATAGAAGGAAGGGAACTTAAGGTGTTTAATTAAATTCTATACTAATTCTGAAGCACCTTTTAAAACCAATAGGGCATTCAAAGTCCAATATACTTGATCATCAGTGTCTTGCATCAACCATAACTAACAAAAATTGGGTTTGACATTAAAGATTTGGCCATCTTAATTTAGAAGTTTTATGTTAATGCATAGGAAGAAGATGGTGCATGTACTTCCAAGGATTCAAATTCCAAAGCAGCTATGTGAGTAATGTTTTATAGCTAAGTGTTGCACCCTAATTTTTGACCACAAGATACCACCTCTTTTTGCGTTATTTTGTTCTTTTTACAACTAACCAACTTTTACGGATGCAGAAAGTCCAGGTAGAGTTGATGTTTGTTCCCACAATCGAGCATTTTTAGGCATGACCAAATGATCCTGACTTAAGGTTGCTTCGAGACCTCTATTTGGCCAAGGCTCCGATCCTGGGTTTTATCACTATATTATGTTTTTTTTCTTCTGTGTATTTATTGTTATTATTATTATTTTCATACCTAGACTATATTGTACTCATAAGTCAAGTTTGTTGAGCTTTAGGTTTTTTTTGACTTGAGCCATGTAATTAAGGCTTGGCTGCAGGCAGTATCGGTTGGGGACTTATGATGTTTCAGATAAGGTTGGTCATTTTTGAGAGCCTCATTGGTGTTCATCAAAGCATGTGAATCAAGATTCACAAATTGTTAGCTTGGTGGTAAGGATCATGACGTGACCTCTAGTTCACCACGAGGTCTAAGCACCCCAATCCCGGCAACGTCTTTTAAAATTCAATTCAAGCTGATGTTGGAATTCAAGTTTTTCTAGACTATTCCCCACATGTTCCATTCAACCTTCCCAAAGTGTTCATAATTTATTCAAAGCTAAGGATACGGTTAAGAGGTTCAAATATTAAAGATTCGAATCTAAATTTATACTCCAGGAGTTCAAGACTGATACATTGAGTTTCTGCATAAAAGAAGAAAAAACTTTCACATGGAGATACAATTCTTGAACTACGAAGCGTTTACGACCCTGTGAAAAGAGGCCCCGCGATGAGAAGAGTTCCTACAGACGAAAGAAGTTGTTCCCTATAACCTATCACTTCTGAGCCCCTTGAAGATATCACGGCCACATTGATGGGTGATCGACTCCCTCCCAAAAGCCGAATCCTACCGCCTGTGTAATACCATAGAAACAGCCAACATGTGATGTCCTTATTATCAAGCAAGTCTAAACTTCATAATAGGATTTATCCCCCTACTTTCCAAAGCTTTCTCTAGCAAAGTGATAAGGTCTCAACACAGTCCCTGGAGGGCCGAAGGATACTTATTTCCAAGAAACCTCACTTTCCGGTGCCATCGCCGTAATGCTACCTGCAATGTATCAATTGATTAGCAATCCTCATTACAAAGCCAAAGCACATTTGCATTCAGCCACTGCCAAGAAAATAGACCAAGGGAGTTATGATCATCAAAACGCATAACACACTAAGCAACAACTTCATACTAATGCAAGAAGCCAATAAGTGCTAGAGGGTGTATGAAAGTATAGATGGAATGCATACCAGTCCAAACATCTAGGTTATAACGTGCCAAGCTTCATGTACACGAAAGAGAAAGCGAACAATGCATATTGAACAAAACTACATGGATTCCCGCCACTACCAACTTATCAAGCCCGTGATAACTGTCTGCTTCGCCAACTAGCACAGGCAAGGACAACCAAGACGAAATAGCGACGAGCACAAGTGCGTCACTCCAAACATCATCATCCAGCACATGAAAAGGAAATGTTCAGATTCGTATCAGTTTGAAGAAAAACTAAAGGATTAGAGTCTGAATTGGGAAAAGAAATATACCCGCGCAAAGAGCAATTGCAGCTGTTACTCTTCATCACCAACTTCGTGGGAGCTCTCACCAACGTAGCAAGCGCAGGTTTCGTTCTGAACTTTTAATTATTCTTTGGGCCCAACTCCTTCGCTTTCTACAGCCATCATAGAATCCAACTCGGCGGCACCTACACAGCAGGACACGAAGAAATGAGAAAGTTTCTGATATAAAACTCACGCAGAGAAGCGAACTCAATGCCTAATCACAGCAAGAAGCAGCATACCATTCTATGCACAAAGTTGTTATGAATCAAAGTACATCGGCGACATGAATTCTGGTACATCATTAAGTGCTTGCATTGCAGAGGGGGCCATGACAGTTGATATGGAATTCATAAGCATCCTACGTAAATCGCAACAAATCATAACCTGCATATGAAATACACAAAGCCCAAATAGATTGAAGACGGGATTCGAAAACACAACAATAGAAACAGAATTAATTCCAAGTTTACTTCCCAGGCGAGATCATACCGAAACGGATTCACAAGGTCGCAAACTTAATCAAGCACCTCAAATGAAATCATCACAATCTCATCCAAGACAGTTTGCAGAAGACCATAATATGACAGACTGGATTGAGGAGGAGAATTTATGGGAAATCTTGGTCCTGTACAAACAAACAGCAAAGATTAGCAGCAGAAGCTCAAACAAAATCTGTTAATTGTGTTACAAGTATACTGCATTTAACAAACTCAATTTCATCCAAATGCAACCATATTCAACCACCTCAGTCACACCAGTTTCTAGCCATCCGAATGTTGTTGCTGCAGGATGGTTGAGGAGGTCATGTTCATGGAGACATTTGTTTGACCAAATAACCAAAGTAAAGAGGTGATAACACAAGAGAACGCAAGCCTCTCACACGGAAGTCACCATTCCAACAGTACCAGTATCCTTCATAGTATCGTCCACCAGCAACATCCCTGGGCTGTTAATTTCTCTGGGCCCAAACCCTTTCACTATCCACACCTGCCAACAACAATCACAAAATCAGATATGACCGTTAGAGGATATTCCTTGAAACAATGGAAGATTCTATTCAGACTAAATCAAATCCAATCTCAATTCTCATCAACATTAACTCAATAAAAATGGAAAAGGAAATATTGCCAATTTCAGCTAAACGAAAACAGAAGGTCCAAATCCACAATTAATTGGATTTTAATCAAATTCAGTGGAAATCCCAAATTGGAGTCTATATAAGAGCAATCGAGAATCATCACAAGGGGCCTAAGGATCGTAACCCTAAAAGAGAAAAAGAGGAAAACTCATCTGTCTCAATCATCAGAATCTCGGAGCCATTGTCATTCGAGTCTCCATTGCCCCTGACCCGCCGCCGTCAGCACTAATCGGAGCTTCATCACTAATCGTTACTCCTAAACTTCGGTCTTGATTTGAAAATGAAGATGAAGGCAGAAGGAGAGGTGAAAATCGTTTGAATCGAAAGAGATGATTGAGGGAGGAGATGCGGATCCGATTTGGGGGAAGACGGAAGGGACCTAGGGTTCCGGCGTTTTCTTTTCTTTGAATTGTTTTGTATTTGCTTCTGTTTGAATAATTCACGCACACACCGCACGAAATTACACACACCATCGGTAAACCCACTTAAACCGTCCGTTTTTTTTCTTTTGATTTAGTTAACTAAACTTTTTTTTTTTCTAAATAAACCATAACACTTTGTTAATCATTTTAATTATCTGGCTAATAAGTCATTTGATAATCCATCCCAGTTTTTTAATTTATTTCAATAACTAAAAATAACCTCTTTTAAATACCATTAATTCATATAAAAAAAATTCCTTGCTATTAAACTTTCCCAATTTAAAGTTTTTTAAATAAATATTTATCCACTAATAGATTTTATAAAGAAAAATCTACACCTTGTTTCAAAATTACTAGTATTTAAGTGACTTTTAAAATAAACAATAAACACCTCTTTTTTTTTATAACCAATATTAACTTGAATTCGAGTTTTAATAACAATAATAAAATAATTACTTCACCGAAGTTTTATAATAAATTAGGATCATTATAACATTTTATCTAACTCAGAATTTAATTTTTTATAATCCAAACAATTCAACCTCGTCTAGAAAACAATCCAACATCCAATTTTAAAATCAATTTAATCGATTAAAATCAATCTCAACTATACAATCAATCGTGCACTCACGACACATGCACTTACACTCAGCGCTTTCAGGCGTATACATTATTTATCTTTATCTGCTTTATCCTATTCACGATGTACACACACTCACCTAGCGCTTTCATGCGTTCGTGTATGGTTTACATTTCTGCCATTTACTCTTACGCAATTTATTCTATTGCATTTACATTATCAATTTATCTATCATTGCATCGCATTGCACTCCGTCCAAAGGAAAAACCTACACATAATTCAACGTTGTGTGTAGTTGCACATCATTTTCATCATTCTCCCCACGATCCTTGATCCCATTCAAGTTGATCGCTTAGGATAGATCCTACCCCATAGGAAGGACCCTAATCTTTACAACATAGAACAAACAAAACAATACAACTTAAAAACAATATAAACACAATAGAGAATAGATGTTAATCATCTTAAGCGAGATATAACTTGTCACGCCCCACAACATAAATACAATCAATATCTCTTGATCGCTTAAGAGAAGACAGAGGCGTACTTGTCGACCCTTCCAAGCGCTCGAAGCCCTTCTCTTAAGACGACATACACAAATACAAATTTTTTCTACACACTTGTGGTGGCTAAAACTGAGTAATCTCTCTTAAAATGAAGACTCGTCTCTTCTCCTAGACCCAATCAAAACAACTACCCTAAACCCGTAGGAACTTTGACCATAGTCAAAGAGCTCCTCTAACCCTTTAGGGTGAACTACAACATACTCTGATTCCACTCCCGTAAGGATATGTAGGCATAAGGTGCGATGCCTTATCGAGTATACTTAGAAATAAACCCCTAGGGTCTTTCAACCATTAAGCAGATAAACACTTAGCAGTAAACAAACATAAAACAAGAGGTTCCTGTAGAGTACTACAGAAACTTAGGATGCTAGTACCTTCCCTAAGTTTAACCAACCCCCGAACCTAAACAATCTAGCTTGCATTTGCATTGCATTGTGGGAATTTCGATCTTTATCCCTTCCTTTGGACAAATCAAAGTTCGGTTGCAAAATGAATTAAAGGTTCAAACTAATCAATAGTTTGGTATCCGATTTTCACCGCGACAGAAATGGCGACTTCACTGGGGACTCTCTAGTGGGTTTCCCTATCTTATTTTATTTTGTTTACTGCTTTATATATCTGCCTACTTGATTATTTGTTTACATGCTTTCTCTTATGTTTCTTTTGGGTTTGTTGTCCTTGAGTGGTGAGATAAAGTTCTACACCCGAACTTTGAGAGAAATTAAGATAGGATGGGATATATTCGAGGAGGCTTATTGGGAGTGGAATCCCTACTAAGTTGAATTGAGAATCCCGCTCAGTTGAGGCCCTTTCGAAATAGTACTGTTGAACGATCCATCGTGAAGACACTCACTACTTTCGACTTTGGAGCCTATGATATTGAGGACCGTAGTTACCTTAACCCAACTTTGGCCTTTATTAGGACGTAGTGCGGGGCTATGAGGGGGTACCCCCGAAATAGTGCTACGCGATGCTACACTCAGAAGAAGTTCTCTTAAGAATATTATTAACCCTCGAGTACTTGAGAAGTTGATAATATCTGAAAGATGGGCTAATGACTTTGGGAACCTTATTAGAACCTTGTTCTACAGGTACAAACAACATGTAGTCCTTAAACCTCTGGGAAGGGTACACCTTTGCTCCATGCTCGTTGCAAACCTAGGGCACCCCCTTGTTTGTTTATCTTTATTGTCCTTATGTGAATACTTGTGTTTGCTGCATTCATATAACATCATTCTGCATTGGACTTCATGGGATTTACTTTCGTTTATGAACATTGTAGGTCACTATGACTTCAGATAAAAGACATACTATGAAATATACTTTTAAGAGTCCCAAATTGGATGACCTAAAGAAGTTATGGGGCTTCATCGAAGATCAAGAAGGATTCAAGACCAAGTATGGGAAGTTGATATCTCTATTGGGTTGCTCAGTGAATGAAGGACTTCTTGCCACCCTGCTACAGTTCTATGATCCTCTCTACCATTGCTTCACCTTTCCAGACTTTCAGCTGTTACCCACATTGGAAGAGTATTCTTTTTTGGTCGGTCTACCTGTCCTTGAGGAATCTCCTTTTCCCTTCTTGGAAAAGGACCCTGATGAGAAAGATATTGCTAAAGCCCTTCGTTTGAAGGTGTATGACGTCAAAGCTAACCTAGTTACTAAGGATGGAATTCTTGGTTTAAAGACAGGTTTCCTAATCGAGAAAGCTTCCTTCTATGCTGGTTATTCTAATAAGGCTCCGTTTGAGGCAATTTTTGCTTTGCTTGTTTATGGGCTGTTCTTATTCCCAAGTTTCGAAGGGTTCATCGATCTCAAAGCATTCAAGATCTTTATGAAGAACAACCCAGTACCGACTTTGTTGGGGAATACATATCACTCTGTACATCTCCGAAACCTCCGTGGTGGAGGGATGATTACTTGCTGTGTACCTCTGCTTTACAAGTGGTTCATTTCACACTTGCCAAAGTCTAGCTCTTTTACAAACATTGGCAAAGAGCATTGGTCTCCAAGGGTTATGGCTTTGACCCATTCCGACATTGATTGGTACAGCCGAGTGTACGATGGAGTATTAATCATTGATAGCTGCGGTGACTTCGCTAATGTACCATTGCTCAGCTTTGATGGAGGAATCAGCTACAATCCTATCTTAGCTCGTCGACAGTTGGGATACCCGTTGAAGGAACCTCCCAAAAGTGTTCAAGTAGAGGGTATATTCTTCAAAGATGATATAGAGCTTCTAGGAAGAGTTCTGGACGCATGGCGTAGGGTATACAAGAAAGGAAAGAGAAGTCTAGGGAAGCCTAACTGCGTATCTTTAGAACCATACCTCCAGTGGGTCAGACAAAGGGCAACCAATCTAAAGATGCCTTATTCCCGTCAAGATCCCATAGCTCCCAGGAGAGAGCCCACTTACGTCTTTATGTCCAAAGCCGAGGAGTTAGAGGTGTCCTTAAGGAAGTCTCAACATGAGCTGGAATCTTGGAGGAACAAGTACCAGGTAGCAGTGGCGGAAAACGATAAGTATCAAAAGCAGAAGGCTGAACTTCAAAAGCAGAAGGCTGAACTTCAAAAGCAGAAGGCTGAACTTCAAAAGCAGAAGGCTGAACTTCAAGAGCAGAAGGATGAACTTCAGAAGGAGAAGGATGAACTTCAAAAGCAGCTGCAATTGAAGGATGAAGAGCTACTCCCCTGCAAGAAGAGGAAAGTCATGGAGGATTTATTTTTCTCCGACCCACAATGCACTATTTGGAAAATAATTGTGGACAACCTCATCCGTGAGAAGGCGCAACTAGAAGAGCAGCTCAAGCAGCAGCATTCAAAGCTTCTTTAGTGTCTTTACTAGCTTTTATTTAGCTTTTATTTGGGACTCTTTAAAAGAATATTTATGTAGTCCGTTTCAAATTTAATAAAACGTTTTCTTTTACCGCAATGCTTATAAATAGAGGAATCCCATGAAGTCCTAATCATCCTGCATTGCATTCTTTTTCCATTCAAGAAACTCAAATTCGTTCTGTAGGTGTTGTAATTATGGATTTCAGAAGAGAAACCCTGAAGTACACTTTTCAGAGTCCCAACCTCGAAAGCTTGAGAGAACTAGCCGAACTCATCGAGGATCGCTTTTCCTTCGCAGCAGAATATGGAGGAGTCTTCCGCTTCCTTGAGCTAAGGATGAAAGAAGGATTGTTGGAAACATTGGTTCAGTTTTACGACCCGATGTATCACTGCTTCACTTTCCCGGACTACCAATTGATGCCGACCTTGGAAGAGTACTCAGAGCTCTTGAGGATGCCCGTGACTGTTCGACCTCTATTCACCGGAAGGGAAGACACGCCTAGTCACCAAGAGATTGCAAATGCCACTCATCTTAGCCTTGAAGATGTTCAAGCACACCTGATCACCAAGGAAGGAGTCCTTGGGTTCCCCGCCGACTTTTTGATCGAAAAGGTCCGTTACCATGCTGAAAGAAAGGAGGCTCTCATCTTGGAAGCCAATTTCGCTTTGTTGGTCTATGGGACTTTCTGGTTCCCTAAAATTGACAATTTTGTTGATATGGATGCAATCAAGCTGTTCATACTCAAGAATCCAGTACCCACCTTGCTTGCCGATGCATACTTTTCGATTCACTCGAGGAATGCTGAAGGAGGAGGACACATTGTATGTTGTACCGCCTTGCTGTACTCATGGTTCATCGCTCGTTTGACTTGGTATCCGTCCCTTTGGGACAAAGTAGCAACACCTCGATGGTCCGAAATACTTATGGCCCTTACCCATTCGGACATTGTCTGGTATGATCCCGCCTATGGAGGCGTACCTATGATTCCTAGCATCGGAGGTTTCCCCAATGTACCGCTTATTGGGAGAGAGGGATGTATAAGCTATAATCCCGCCTTAGCCCGTAGACAGTTTGGGCACCCTATGATCCAAGTGCCTGACCCAGCTTCATTAGAAGAGATCTATTTCAAGGGAGAAGAGGACCTAGATCTCAAGACTGTTATCATTTATGCATGGAAATACATTGACAGGGAAGGAACAGCTGCTTCAGGATACCCCGACTGTGCTGTTTCCGAGGATTATCTGCATTGGGTACGAGAAAGGGCTCTCGATCTCAAGATGCCTTTTCCTTTCCACGAACCTATGGTATTGTCTCCTCATGACCCCGACTGGTTCGAAGAGGAAGAAATTGAACAAGTAAGGATTGCTTTGGATGAAGCCCGGAAGTTGAGGACTGCCTGGAAGAATAAGTTCTTCACCCTCAAAGTAGAGAAGGAAAGACTTCAGAAGACACCAGAAATAGAGGTTGCCAGAAAGAGGAAGGCACAAGGAGATTTATTTTCTCCTCATGCCTCCTCAAGTGCTGTTACCAGCGATGATCTCCCATCAACTACCATGGCTTGGAAGGAGTGTGTGGAACGACTCATCATCGAGAAAGCGGCACTGCAGGAGCGCATTGACCAGTTGACAGAGGAGCTCCGTACAAAGAAGACCGTGGAGTAGAGTTCTAAGTTTTCTTTTGCTTTCGTTGTAATAAACTCTTGAAAGAGTACTTTGTTTTCATTGTTTCTCAAAAGTAAAAAGTTTTTCAATTATCCTACATTATAACACTGAAAAACACTTTGAGTTTCTTGAAGTCTCCTCCTGCATCTGCATTATGCATTAACATTCTGCATGGCATTTCACATTTGTGCATGTGTCCTTCCTTTGTTGTGGCTCATTTCGGTTTTCCATCTTTGCTGTCAGTCGCCGTCTCTACCATTTGACCAAGCCGGAAGTATCACTAAAGGATAGTGAGGAGAACAAAGACATGGATCGCATGACTAGCTTCAGAGTAAGGTCTAACCCGACGCTTCGCCGTCCCTCCGACAACTTTGTTCCTATGCAACTTCAGCCTGTGCAAGAAAAGGAAATGGATGATCCAGAGCTTACAGCATTCAAGAACGAATTTCGTGACTTCGAGGAGCGATGGAAAATAATGAAGAGGAACCGTGCGCCTGATTTCCATGCTCATGACCCGCACCTAGTTCCAAACTCAGTTATCCCCCCGGGATTCCAGATGCCCGCCTTTGAAGTGTACAAAGGTACAATTTGTCCAAGGTATCATTTGACGATGTTCTGTCAGAAGATGACCGCCTATCTTGGGAACGACCAACTACTGATTCACTGCTTCCAAGAGAGTTTGGGTAGAGCACCATCCGCATGGTATATGAATCTGCAAAGGGATCACATTCAGTCTTGGGAAGACTTAACTTTTGCTTTTGTGAAGCAATACCATCGTAACTTGGGTATAGCCCCGAACAATAGAGACGACTGTGGACCTTCCAGAGAATTCATGGCTCCGGTACCCCATCCTCAGCATCAGTATGCGATGCCCGCTCAGCATGAACAACAACCACATCCTAGGCAGAGGTTGGCCTATCCAGATCAACCACAACACCGACAACTTCGGAAAAGATATCAAAGGATGACTCCAGATGCACCAAGGGAAACAATTCACCAGTTTGATCCCATCCCGGTGAAGTACGCTGATTTGTTTCCAGCACTAATTCAAAGAGGGCATATCCAGACTAAAGCCCCACCCAAGGTACCTAAGAGGTTTCCATACTGGTACAATGCCAACAAATTTTGCCTATATCATCAAGGTGCTCCGGGGCACGACATTGAGAGCTGTTATGGCATGAAAGCAGACGTCCAAAATGTGGTCAAGGAAAGAGTCTTGATCTTTGAGGGTTCCGTCCCTTACGTACGAGATAACCCCTTATCACAACAAGGTTCATCCTCCCCAGGCATGATTCAAGGTCGTCAACGCCGTGTCTGAAAGCTGCGCACCAGACATTTCTGCATATCTTTCCCGTCTACATGAAAGCACAATAAAGATCCTGGAAAGGACTCTCAGAAGAACTTTACATGTTTCTTTCGTTTATTTGTGTGTTTATTTCTTTGATTGAAAGCATATTTTGCATGTAAGAACTTTCTGTTTCGAATAAGTAATGTAATAATTGTTTGTCTTGAAGAAATCCATTCGTTTTCACTCAACTAGTTTTTTCAAAATTATTTATAATGCCGACTTGTACCCGATCTCTCGCTCTGGAAGAGAATCGGAAGGAGGATGATGAAGTAAAACACATGATCTCTTGTTGTATGCTTCGAATGAAAACCCTACTGATGATGTAAGGCATCATTTTTAAACCTCCTGAAAGCCAAAATAGTCAATCCCTTCTTTTAAACCTTGATTGAGGATCCGTTCTCTTTCTCCCCAACCCTTTCAAACATCATTCTCTTAACATGGGGCAGGGTGATATCAAAAATGACGAACATCTCTCAAAAATTGGGTGGGCACAAATATACTAACCCTTTCCACCCCCCATTTTACAAGTCATAAATTAAGCCCATATACAACCCTCAAAGTCCTGATTGAAGTAAGGTTTAATTCGAAAGCATACTCGATGAGATATTGTTTCCTGACTCCTTGAGCTATGCTCAAATTTAAATCGGCTTTATAAATAATGCTTCAATTTGTATCCTAACTAGTGGTTCCGATCACAAGTTATTGCGATACCCCTTTTCAAAACTTCAAGACAAACGCGCGTTGCATTAACCATTTCAAAATGGATATTTCAAATGTGCTAAATACGCTTGACATCTTAGAAAGACGACATACAAACATTGATGATGATATTTGAAGACTTTGCTGACTTGGGGCAAGTCATTCTTCCCAAGAGAATTTCATCCATTTAACTAGAAGAAAGTCAAGGACTCACTTATCACCAATCAGGGGCAGTTACGTCGAGATTCGGTGAATCTCTAGAGAGTTTGAAAATAGTGGGGCATTGGGACATCACGTTTTCTGTAAAATCCTCTCTAGATGGCGTTTTTTCAACTACGTGACTTGGGGCATTTGAAGATCGAAGAAAAAAAGATGTATATTTCATCCTCAGGAAGCTCGACCCCAACATATTCAACAAACTACAAAAACCCAGGATATTTATTTTATCCCCTATAAAACTTCGGTTTGGGTACCGTCATCTACAATTTCATATCACACGTCAACTTATCAAGATGTCACCAAGTGGATTGATCACTCTTTCTCAAGAGAAATTGTGAAGTTTTGAAACAGGATCGGGATCCTATATTTAGTCCTCCATCTATCCTCAGTGATACTTCTATCTTTGAAGATTGGTCGGATGTTTGTCCGAGATGTTTATCCCGTATTCGGTCTCTGCTTTCGTCTGTCTTGTCAGCATAAGCATACACATATCATATAAATAGATAGCATAACATTTGCATTTGTGCATCCTTTGTATGTTTTACTCTATCTCTTCGATCGCGTTTACCCTTGGGTATTTGGGCGTGTCTTATTCCTTCCAAATAGAATTGTCAGCCCTAAGCATAAAAAACTCAATATTTCGAGTTCCCCACGAAGTTCGATCCTCGTGGAAGACAGTTATTTCAGTACATTCCCATTGGAGTTTGTGCCTCCATGGTCGAGTCTTGCTTGACAGTTTCTCTTCGGTTACTTCCCGAATTGAACTTCGGTCTTCGGCAATCACACTATGAATATCTCCAGCTTTTGAGCATGGGTCAAGAGTGCATTTATTTTGCGCTTTGACATTATAAGGATCACCATCGAAGACGTGACATTTCTCCAGCAATATTACAAGGTCCACTCGACAACTTACAGCTGAATGACAGAAGGTCTCCTAATTTGAGCAACTCGTTTTGGGCAGATCTATTCTCAAAACGACAAACAACGATTTCATCAGGACAATCTGTCTATCCCCAGTGGATTATCTCAAGATTATCAAGTCAAAACAAAGGACATTACAGATACTTCCCCATTTGAGGATTTCTGCTACTACAACGATCTCATACATTTCTACAATTACAACAAAGATACTCCTCAAAAATGATCTTCCCCAGAGAGTTCATTACGAGTACTATCAATGACATATCTCCTTACAAGAGGACACTCCACGTATCAACCGGTTTACAACTCTTTTGAAGATCCCCGGTGCATATTCTACAAATTGCCAATTCAATACAAATTGCATCTACAATTACAAATACAAGATCACGTCTACAAAATTCTATAGATGACATCAACAACATTTACATCAACAATTCTACAGTGTCACAATTTACAACATACAATCTACAATGGCACTATGGCTCACAGTCGAACATTTACATCAACAATTCTACAGTGTTACAATTTACAACTTACAATCTACAATGACACTATGGCTCACAGCCGAACATCTACAGTTACACCTACAATCAACAAATTTACAACCCCTCTTTGAAGACGCTCTCGCGAGTTTTCTTCATTCTGGGCAGAAACTTAGACCAGCTCATGGTTCCCATACCATGGAGCAAGGGGAGGTTTGACATCAGAAACCGAGACCAGCTCATAGTTCCCATACCATGGAGCAAGGGGAAGTTTGACATCAGAAACCGAGACCAGCTCATGGTTCCCATACCATGGAGCAAGGGGAAGTTTGACATCAGAAACCGAGACCAGCTCATGGTTCCCATACCATGGAGCAAGGGGAAGTTTGACATCAGAAACCGAGACCAGCTCATGGTTCCCATACCATGGAGCAAGGGGAAGTTTGACATCAGAGACTGAGACTGGCGCATGACTCCCATATCATGATGCACGGGGAAGCTCAACGACTACAACAACATCTACAACTACAATGACATCAAAGACCGAGACTAGCTCATGGTCCCCGTACCATGATGCCAGGATAGGTTATACATTTTACCATTTCAGCTGAGTTACATAATAAAAAAAAAGGAGATCCATTTTGAGTTACTATTGACCACCACCTTGGTAGTCAAAGTATCTTTCGATCACAAATCGTCAAAATCACCGCATCCTTGATGCATGAGTTACCGTTACACGTTTGGAGATTTCCCATGAGTGATTGTTCATGTCCTTGTAGGGTCCCGCCTTGTTGGATCTGTTGCTTTTCTGTCTAGCATGTCGCGTCCGGTTCATCCCCTGTGACCTCTTCCTTACCGATTTTCGTCCGCCCTGCATTTTCATATCATTGCATATCATATGCATTCGGTGGTTTCTTATGGCCAAAAATTCGCACAATGTTTGTATTTAAGTCCCTCCTATCTCGTCGAGACGAAGATTTCAATCTCCATGTCCCCGAATAGGAGTAACTTAAATAGGGGCATCTGTTGCACCCTAATTTTTGACCACAAGATACCACCTCTTTTTGCGTTATTTTGTTCTTTTTACAACTAACCAACTTTTACGGATGCAGAAAGTCCAGGTAGAGTTGATGTTTGTTCCCACAATCGAGCATTTTTAGGCATGACCAAATGATCCTGACTTAAGGTTGCTTCGAGACCTCTATTTGGCCAAGGCTCCGATCCTGGGTTTTATCACTATATTATGTTTTTTTTCTTCTGTGTATTTATTGTTATTATTATTATTTTCATACCTAGACTATATTGTACTCATAAGTCAAGTTTGTTGAGCTTTAGGTTTTTTTTGACTTGAGCCATGTAATTAAGGCTTGGCTGCAGGCAGTATCGGTTGGGGACTTATGATGTTTCAGATAAGGTTGGTCATTTTTGAGAGCCTCATTGGTGTTCATCAAAGCATGTGAATCAAGATTCACAAATTGTTAGCTTGGTGGTAAGGATCATGACGTGACCTCTAGTTCACCACGAGGTCTAAGCACCCCAATCCCGGCAACGTCTTTTAAAATTCAATTCAAGCTGATGTTGGAATTCAAGTTTTTCTAGACTATTCCCCACATGTTCCATTCAACCTTCCCAAAGTGTTCATAATTTATTCAAAGCTAAGGATACGGTTAAGAGGTTCAAATATTAAAGATTCGAATCTAAATTTATACTCCAGGAGTTCAAGACTGATACATTGAGTTTCTGCATAAAAGAAGAAAAAACTTTCACATGGAGATACAATTCTTGAACTACGAAGCGTTTACGACCCTGTGAAAAGAGGCCCCGCGATGAGAAGAGTTCCTACAGACGAAAGAAGTTGTTCCCTATAACCTATCACTTCTGAGCCCCTTGAAGATATCACGGCCACATTGATGGGTGATCGACTCCCTCCCAAAAGCCGAATCCTGCCGCCTGTGTAATACCATAGAAACAGCCAACATGTGATGTCCTTATTATCAAGCAAGTCTAAACTTCATAATAGGATTTATCCCCCTACTTTCCAAAGCTTTCTCTAGCAAAGTGATAAGGTCTCAACACAGTCCCTGGAGGGCCGAAGGATACTTATTTCCAAGAAACCTCACTTTCCGGTGCCATCGCCGTAATGCTACCTGCAATGTATCAATTGATTAGCAATCCTCATTACAAAGCCAAAGCACATTTGCATTCAGCCACTGCCAAGAAAATAGACCAAGGGAGTTATGATCATCAAAACGCATAACACACTAAGCAACAACTTCATACTAATGCAAGAAGCCAATAAGTGCTAGAGGGTGTATGAAAGTATAGATGGAATGCATACCAGTCCAAACATCTAGGTTATAACGTGCCAAGCTTCATGTACACGAAAGAGAAAGCGAACAATGCATATTGAACAAAACTACATGGATTCCCGCCACTACCAACTTATCAAGCCCGTGATAACTGTCTGCTTCGCCAACTAGCACAGGCAAGGACAACCAAGACGAAATAGCGACGAGCACAAGTGCGTCACTCCAAACATCATCATCCAGCACATGAAAAGGAAATGTTCAGATTCGTATCAGTTTGAAGAAAAACTAAAGGATTAGAGTCTGAATTGGGAAAAGAAATATACCCGCGCAAAGAGCAATTGCAGCTGTTACTCTTCATCACCAACTTCGTGGGAGCTCTCACCAACGTAGCAAGCGCAGGTTTCGTTCTGAACTTTTAATTATTCTTTGGGCCCAACTCCTTCGCTTTCTACAGCCATCATAGAATCCAACTCGGCGGCACCTACACAGCAGGACACGAAGAAATGAGAAAGTTTCTGATATAAAACTCACGCAGAGAAGCGAACTCAATGCCTAATCACAGCAAGAAGCAGCATACCATTCTATGCACAAAGTTGTTATGAATCAAAGTACATCGGCGACATGAATTCTGGTACATCATTAAGTGCTTGCATTGCAGAGGGGGCCATGACAGTTGATATGGAATTCATAAGCATCCTACGTAAATCGCAACAAATCATAACCTGCATATGAAATACACAAAGCCCAAATAGATTGAAGACGGGATTCGAAAACACAACAATAGAAACAGAATTAATTCCAAGTTTACTTCCCAGGCGAGATCATACCGAAACGGATTCACAAGGTCGCAAACATAATCAAGCACCTCAAATGAAATCATCACAATCTCATCCAAGACAGTTTGCAGAAGACCATAATATGACAGACTGGATTGAGGAGGAGAATTTATGGGAAATCTTGGTCCTGTACAAACAAACAGCAAAGATTAGCAGCAGAAGCTCAAACAAAATCTGTTAATTGTGTTACAAGTATACTGCATTTAACAAACTCAATTTCATCCAAATGCAACCATATTCAACCACCTCAGTCACACCAGTTTCTAGCCATCCGAATGTTGTTGCTGCAGGATGGTTGAGGAGGTCATGTTCATGGAGACATTTGTTTGACCAAATAACCAAAGTAAAGAGGTGATAACACAAGAGAACGCAAGCCTCTCACACGGAAGTCACCATTCCAACAGTACCAGTATCCTTCATAGTATCGTCCACCAGCAACATCCCTGGGCTGTTAATTTCTCTGGGCCCAAACCCTTTCACTATCCACACCTGCCAACAACAATCACAAAATCAGATATGACCGTTAGAGGATATTCCTTGAAACAATGGAAGATTCTATTCAGACTAAATCAAATCCAATCTCAATTCTCATCAACATTAACTCAATAAAAATGGAAAAGGAAATATTGCCAATTTCAGCTAAACGAAAACAGAAGGTCCAAATCCACAATTAATTGGATTTTAATCAAATTCAGTGGAAATCCCAAATTGGAGTCTATATAAGAGCAATCGAGAATCATCACAAGGGGCCTAAGGATCGTAACCCTAAAAGAGAAAAAGAGGAAAACTCATCTGTCTCAATCATCAGAATCTCGGAGCCATTGTCATTCGAGTCTCCATTGCCCCTGACCCGCCGCCGTCAGCACTAATCGGAGCTTCATCACTAATCGTTACTCCTAAACTTCGGTCTTGATTTGAAAATGAAGATGAAGGCAGAAGGAGAGGTGAAAATCGTTTGAATCGAAAGAGATGATTGAGGGAGGAGATGCGGATCCGATTTGGGGGAAGACGGAAGGGACCTAGGGTTCCGGCGTTTTCTTTTCTTTGAATTGTTTTGTATTTGCTTCTGTTTGAATAATTCACGCACACACCGCACGAAATTACACACACCATCGGTAAACCCACTTAAACCGTCCGTTTTTTTTCTTTTGATTTAGTTAACTAAACTTTTTTTTTTTCTAAATAAACCATAACACTTTGTTAATCATTTTAATTATCTGGCTAATAAGTCATTTGATAATCCATCCCAGTTTTTTAATTTATTTCAATAACTAAAAATAACCTCTTTTAAATACCATTAATTCATATAAAAAAAATTCCTTGCTATTAAACTTTCCCAATTTAAAGTTTTTTAAATAAATATTTATCCACTAATAGATTTTATAAAGAAAAATCTACACCTTGTTTCAAAATTACTAGTATTTAAGTGACTTTTAAAATAAACAATAAACACCTCTTTTTTTTTATAACCAATATTAACTTGAATTCGAGTTTTAATAACAATAATAAAATAATTACTTCACCGAAGTTTTATAATAAATTAGGATCATTATAACATTTTATCTAACTCAGAATTTAATTTTTTATAATCCAAACAATTCAACCTCGTCTAGAAAACAATCCAACATCCAATTTTAAAATCAATTTAATCGATTAAAATCAATCTCAACTATACAATCAATCGTGCACTCACGACACATGCACTTACACTCAGCGCTTTCAGGCGTATACATTATTTATCTTTATCTGCTTTATCCTATTCACGATGTACACACACTCACCTAGCGCTTTCATGCGTTCGTGTATGGTTTACATTTCTGCCATTTACTCTTACGCAATTTATTCTATTGCATTTACATTATCAATTTATCTATCATTGCATCGCATTGCACTCCGTCCAAAGGAAAAACCTACACATAATTCAACGTTGTGTGTAGTTGCACATCATTTTCATCATTCTCCCCACGATCCTTGATCCCATTCAAGTTGATCGCTTAGGATAGATCCTACCCCATAGGAAGGACCCTAATCTTTACAACATAGAACAAACAAAACAATACAACTTAAAAACAATATAAACACAATAGAGAATAGATGTTAATCATCTTAAGCGAGATATAACTTGTCACGCCCCACAACATAAATACAATCAATATCTCTTGATCGCTTAAGAGAAGACAGAGGCGTACTTGTCGACCCTTCCAAGCGCTCGAAGCCCTTCTCTTAAGACGACATACACAAATACAAATTTTTTCTACACACTTGTGGTGGCTAAAACTGAGTAATCTCTCTTAAAATGAAGACTCGTCTCTTCTCCTAGACCCAATCAAAACAACTACCCTAAACCCGTAGGAACTTTGACCATAGTCAAAGAGCTCCTCTAACCCTTTAGGGTGAACTACAACATACTCTGATTCCACTCCCGTAAGGATATGTAGGCATAAGGTGCGATGCCTTATCGAGTATACTTAGAAATAAACCCCTAGGGTCTTTCAACCATTAAGCAGATAAACACTTAGCAGTAAACAAACATAAAACAAGAGGTTCCTGTAGAGTACTACAGAAACTTAGGATGCTAGTACCTTCCCTAAGTTTAACCAACCCCCGAACCTAAACAATCTAGCTTGCATTTGCATTGCATTGTGGGAATTTCGATCTTTATCCCTTCCTTTGGACAAATCAAAGTTCGGTTGCAAAATGAATTAAAGGTTCAAACTAATCAATAGTTTGGTATCCGATTTTCACCGCGACACTAAGTAGACTAGGAGGTCATTCAAACATGACTTTTCAATGAAGTTACAACAAAAGTTTGAGATTATGCACTCAAATATGTGTGGTCCATTTGAAGTAAAATCACTAGGAGGTAATTGCTATTTATTGGCCTTCATAGATGAATTCATTAAGCATTTGTGTATTTAATTGGAAAAGAAAGTGAAGTTTTCAGCAAATTCAAGAAATTTAAATTGCTGGTTGAAAAGTAAGCTAGAAACACCAACAAGAGGTTGATAACTGATGGTGGTGGTGAGTATACCTCAATTGATTTTGCTCTGTTTTGTGAGAAGGAAGGGGATAAGAATAAAGTGATAACACCACACACACCTCAACATAATGACATTACAAAAAGGAAGAATATAAGCATATTAAATATGGCTAGAAGCATGATCAAAGCAAAGCATATGCCTAAGCACTTCTAGGATGAAGCCACTTCAACTGCAGTGTACATCATCAATAGATGTCTAACAAAGAATTTGAGCAATAAAACACCTCATGAAGCATGGTCAAGATTGAAGCCAAGTGCTGGTCATCTCAAAATATTTGGCTTAGTATACTTTAGATATGTTCCTAAACAACATAGAAGAAAGTTGAATGATAGAAGCCAATTTATGGTTATGGTTGGATATCATTTAACAGGTGCCTACAAGTTGTTCTCACCAACTGAGAACGAGGTGGTGTTTAGTAGAGATGTTGAGTTTGATGAAAGTAAAGGTTAGAGTTGGCTGAAAATTCCAGAAAATCCAACACAAGAAGGTGAAAGTTCAAGCCACGTCAGAACTACTCTACATGATGAGGAAAAAGTTGCACCAGCTGAGCCTCTATAAACTCAGGGAGTGAGAATATTAAGAAAAACTAGAGTTGCACCAGTCAGGCTGAATGACTATGAGAGATTTCATGATCAAGCAACCAGGGAAAATTGTGAGTTGATTAAAGAAGCAATAATGGATAAGTAAAAACCAATTAATCATATTCAAGCTTTGTAGGATAAAAATTGAAAATATTCAATGTTTTAGGAACTCAATGCCATTGAGAAGATTCAAACATGGTATATGGTTAAGAACTCATGCAAGAAAGAAATTGATGTAAGATGGGCTTACAAACTGAAGTTGAAACTAGAGGGTGAAATTGCCAAGTAGAAAGCAAGATTGGTTGCGAACGACTTTCTTCAAATACATGGAGAAGACTTTAATGAATTTTATGCACATGTGGTTAGGCTTGAAACTATAAGGTTGATTGTGGCCATAGTAGTATATAAAGGTTGGAAGATGCACTAACTTGATGTGAAGTTTGCGTTCTTAAATGGACCTCTAAAAGACGAAGTCTATGTGAAGCAACCATTAGGTTTTGAGGTAAGAGGTCAAGAAGACTTGGTGTACAAATTGAAAAAGGCTTTGTATGGATTGAAGCAAACACCTAGGTGTCGCTACTGCGAAAATAAGGTGCCGGCAAAACAGAAGAGTCGCCACCTTTCGTTATTTATCCCACAGAAAGGGAAAGGAAACGATCGGAAAAACCTGACGAAAAGGTATAAGACAAGGTCATCGCAACCATGTCTGGGTTTGGGAGTCGGTTACGCAAAGGGAAGGTATTAGCACCCCTCACGTCCGTTGTACTCAACGGATCCACACTTGTTGTGTTTATCTGACGGGTTGGTTTAACTATCTACCTATCAAGGCTGGTCTGAAAAGAAAAGAAAATGACTCGGCAAAGCATCGCGCTTTATGCCTACGTATTCTCGTCAGAGAACGAGAAATCAGAGTCAACATAGTTCGGATAACTACGGAGGATAGGGGAAGGTGGCTCGCTAATACGTCAGTATTGTGCCTACATACTCTCAACCGATGTGAGAGATCAGAGCTTACGTAGTTTGGGATACTACGGATTACAGGGGTTCAGATTCATCTGTTTTTCCGAGTAGGGTTAACAAACAGTTCCAGCAGTTTGATGTATGCAGCTTGCTCATCGGAGTCTCGTGCGTTACCGTTTGCGGTAGAACTGAGAGTTAACGACACTCTTTTCCTAAAAACATTTCCTCGAGTTAAGGGCCCACGGGGCAAAAGAGATTTGAGATTTGTTTTCTGTCTTTTATGCAAGAAGTGCTTTTTATGGATGTTTGCAACTCATATCGCACTAGAGACTATGACCTAGGAGTGAATGCGTCGCATGTCACCCAAAGGGTACCACACTAAACATCCTGATAATTGGAAGGAAACTCTCCAATTATCATTTCCTAAGTAGCTTAAGGCTCGTAACGCACGATATCAATTAACCTTTATTACTGTATTTTGATTTGTTTGAAGATGAGAAGAGAGAGGACACAACTAAGGGGAAACTATCAAGTCCTAACAGTTGTCATGCCAAGGATTCATCCTATGGTTGAGGTTTGAAACAGGGAACTCCTAGATCTTATCATGCAAAGGCTTCAGCCTAAAGTCTAATCATCACTTCCTTAAACAAGGAAGTGAGAATCCTAGGGATCATATCAATGGGAAACATACAACAGACAAAGCATCAACTAACATCAGTAAAACAGATAAACAGAAAAGAAAACAGTAAAGATGCAAATGCAATGCAGCAATACAAGCAGAGGGAGACTCACTCAACCTCTAAGCAATCAAGTAAAGAACACAAACAAAACAGACAAGCAAAGAGAGGGTCGCCTCAACCTTTATATGCAAATATATCAGGTAGAAAGATAAAAAAAACAACACACAAGCAAGGGGAGGATCACCTCAACCCTTAAGGTAAGCAAGCAGATGGAGACCCACTCAACCTCTTAATACAGTCATGCACTTACACTTAGATTATGCTAAACATGAGCTACCCTAATGCAACACACCACTCAATCATGAATGAAGGAAAGGAATCATGACAAATAAGGAATTCATTCCACAAGTAATCAAACAAGGCATTTATCCTACAGAAGAGAATTGATGATGGGATGCATGGTGTATACCAAAGGTATCCACCATGATGTTCAACCAATCATGGATAATCAAGAGATGAGGTGATACATGGTGTATACCAAAGGTATCCACCATGATATCCAACCATTCATGGGAGATTGAAATGAAGGGAAGCATGGTGTATGCCAAAGGCATCCACCATGACACTCTACCATTCATGGGAGAATCATCTTCCTAGGAGGCTTCAGGAGGAACCCTAAGAAATAGTTAAGGATCACCTAAACTAAAAGGGATTCAAGGCTCTATCAAGGCCTAATCTAGGTTCTTAGTAGGTCTCAACCTAAGCTTGATCCTATCAAGGAGCAATTAAAAGCTTAAAGTTAGCTAAAGGTTCACCTTTAAGTCTAAACTAAGGGGAAAGCTAGATTAGGATCACCTAAACATCATTAACTTGTAAAATAGGGGAATAATAGAAAATCAATTGTAAAAACCCTAAGAAAAATCCTAGATGATCCTAAATGTGTTAAGAATCTATGGTAGAAAATTCAGGGTCAAAACCTAAATCAAAAGGTCCTAAACAATTTCTTCATTTTAAGGTATGCTAAAAGGAAATCATAAGGGGGAAGTCCTAAAACCTATCTCAAAACCATACTTAGAATCATCTAAAAAATGTAAGAAAAATCATACAATATCCTACAATGTATCAACATTCACCATGTAAAAAAATCAGAGATTAAATCCAAGCATTGATATGGAAACAAAAATCTAGAAACCAACATGGCATTATTTCTATTCATGGAAAATCACATAAAAGAAAAATACAAAATTAATTGGAAAAAGAATTAAAATTGCAATTAAAAAATATGGCAAAATTCTAGACATGTCAAACTATCTACAATATTTTTCTCATGATTTATGGACATCATTTATCATTTTTTCTGAATTAATATGAACAAGCAATCAAATGAAATAAAGAGAAAAAATGAAATTAAAGGGAACACGGGCCAAGGGGTGCACTTAGTACTATTCGCGCGTGTGTATTCATTATTGGGCTGCGAAGGGGGGGTGCTGGAAGCGAACGCGCGCTGGGCCCAATGGGGTTACTAAACAAAACACAACGTTTTGTATGGAGGGGAGGGGCCACGCGGAAACGCGCTTTGGGCCGTTAGATCGCCATACCGAGTCAAGCACTCAAGGCAATCGGACGATGGTTGTGCGTCCTAGGCATTCAAACGGAAACGAAGGTAAAGTCACCGGCACGGTGGGGCTGCGAACGGACGGTGGCCGGAGATGAGCTCCGGTCATCTTCTTAATCATGTCAACAATGGCATTTTCTCATTTCTTAACCAAAACTAGTTTTTCTTTAACCAAAACTGTGTTATTTTTCGTGTAGAATTCAAATATCAAATTTGTTTTCACTTTCCTCCATTAAAACTCAGAAATCATAAACCTTCAAGAATCACTCAAGAATTATCAATTTTCTCAAAATCCAAAATTGAAGCCACTAAACTCTTCCTCTCACTTCCTACATCAATAATCTATGTTTCTTTTCCATTTTCATCCAATAATTAGAGAGATATTCGAACTACAACCTAAGGTGCTCTATCAAGAATTGTCATGAAACTTAACCATTCTAATCCTAAAACGTTCTACATACTCTAAGGATCACAATCATGTGAAAATGGCGCAATAACTCATCAAGAACAGAGCGTATGGATGAGAAATAAGAACCTTGTTCGGAGCTTCAATGGTGGAGTGCTCTTGCACGAATTCTTGATCAAAGTTGTTCAAAATCGTTTAATGATGCTTAGAGAAGCTTCTTGAATCCTTAATTCCCTCTGAAATGGATTCAAAGTAGAAATTCAATTTTCACCTCTAACAAACTATTTTCAAGTGCTTCTTACCTCCTCTTGCTCTTCCAATCACCAACCTTGCTATGAATTCATCCAGAAACTTATATAGAGTTGTTTTGGATCCTTATCTGGCCCAGTTATGGGCAAATTCACTCAATCCAATTTTCTGATTTTTCTCACTTTTTCCTTTATAATTTCCATGAACATGGTGTGTGTAAGCTTCCAATTCTGTTCATATCAGTTCCTTATGATGCAAGGATCATGTGTGGATGAGATTGATCCCTTGGAAATGAATGGATGGTTGATTTTACATTTGTTGCTTAAAGATGAAGAAACCATGAATTTCCACATGTAAATGGCTTCAAACTTGATTTGTAATTTTTCCAATGTTCTTAAAACATCATTTGGACTCAAAACAAGCACAAATATGACATGCTTTGGTTCAAAAATGAATTGACTTGAATTGGCCCTTTCCAAGCTTCCTTTAATGATTCATTCATGAATTTTCCTTCAAGCATTTCTCATTCTAACCCATATCAATGGATTCTTGGTGCATGGTTATACAAATAACATCATTTTAAACAACTTTTAAGTTGGACAAAATTTCATCTGAGGTGTCTAAGTTGATGAAATTGACCCATAATAAAAAATGGCCTATAATTCCAAATTCCCAAAATACCCTTATCTTGTAAAGCTCATAACTTGAGTTCTATAAATCCAATCATGGACTTCTAGTACTTTCTAGAAAGCTAAGAAGATAAGGAATAACATTCATGTTGGCCAAAAGTTCATAATAATCATCTTTCTAGGGCAAAAGTGTCATGCAAGTTGGTTGACTTTCAAGCTCCAAATTCACACTCCTCTGAGGACCTGTAACTTGTCTGGCTCATAACTTGAGTTCTATAAACCCTACCAAGGACTTCTACTACTCAAATTAAAGTTGTGATCATGCTCTACAACAATCATGTTAGGGTCAAGGTGATATGAAAATCACATCTTGAGTTATATGGTATTGAAGTTAGGCACTAAACTAGGGGATTTTACACTGTCAAGCATAGCAACCCTAGCTTAGGAACTCCTCACACTCTTGATTCATGATAAGTTGACCTTGGAATCATACCTTGGGCATCTTAATACATCACTCCATGATCACATGGCCTTGCACTTAGGTCTCAACCTTCTTCAAATCATTAGTTGACCCAGGGTTGACCAGATGAAAACCCTAGTTGCACCAATCTTGGTGGTAGCTTCATATCCTTTGCATAATGACCTGTCTAGGCTTCAAAATGAACTTCAATACTTCTCATGAGCTCTCTTAAGGCTTCAAGTCCAACTCCCTGGATTCAGAATCATCTGAATAACTTCCCACAACTTTCAAGTTAGGAGACATACACACTTGGCTTCAACCACTCTCTCTGAGAATCTTTGGCTTCTCTAGTGAGGATATCAACCCTTGAATATTTGAATAAACCTCTTTAGATAACTTCATAACCTTGTGTAGCCATTGGTTGGTAGTCATACCTCTTGATCTCCTGCACACATGTCAATGCAATGCAGATGATAATGCTAATATGAATGCAATGAAACACAAGCTAGGTAAAGAAAAGTTGGGCAAATTTTGGGGTGCAACACTAGGGCTTGTAATACGATAATTGATAGCTTCTTGATAAATCTAGGTTTCAACAAATGCACATCAGAACATGGTGTTTATGTCAAATGCTCAAATGAACAAGACCAAATTATTATATGTCTTTATGTAGATGGCTTATTGGCTATAGGTCCAAACTAAGAAGAATTGACAAAGCTTAAAGCAAGCATGAAGAGTGAGTTTGAAATGTCTGACCTAAAAAAGTTGACATATTTTCTAGAAATGGAAATCATGGAAACCAAACAAGACACTTTCTTGCATCAAAAGAAATATGCATAAGACATCTTAAAGAAATTTAAGATGCATAGCTGCAACCTTGCTATCACACCAATAGAGGCCAACATAAAGTTGAAGAAGGAATCTAAAGAAGAATTAGTTGATAGCACATGGTATAAGCAGATCATCTTTAAGGTATTTATGCAACACAAGACCTGAAATTTGTCAAAGTGTTGGATTAGCGAGTAGATTCATGGGGAAACCAAGGTTATGCCATCTACTTGCAACAAAAAGAATCCTAAGATACATTAAAGGCACATCAGATCATGGAATGCTAATTCCTCATCAAACAACCAGAATTGGAGCAAGGGTATGTGGTTATTCAGACTCAGATTGAAGTAGTGTTCAAGATGACAAGAAAAGTACAATTGACTATCTGTTCATACTTGGATCAACATCAGTTTCTTGGAGTTCAAAGAAGCAAGAGATTGTTGTTTTGTCTTCATGTGAAACATGGTATGTTAAAGCCTCTTATGCATCATATCAAGCACTTTGGTTAGACATGATACAAAAAAAAATGATCATTGGTGACTATGGCAAAATCAAACTATTTGTAAGGGTTTCCAATATACCATAAATTCATGTTTTATCTTTTATAATTTTAATTAGAAAGTGTGTATTCTTATGAAAGAGATAATAATGGTGGCAGCGAATATATATATATATATATATATATATATATATATATATATATATATATATATATATATATATATATATATATATATATATATATATATATATATATATATATATATATATATATATATATATATATATATATATATATATATATATATATATATATATATATATATATATATATATATATATATATAAAAGAATAAAAAGAATATTTGTTTTTATTTTTTAAACTGTAATCAAATTTAAAATCGATTGAAAAATATGGTTTTGATTTTTATATCCAATCAAACTTGAGTTTTTTCATTTCATTTTATGTCATTCAATCGATCTAAATACTATCTAAAATATAAAAATAAAATTAAACTTGTGTCAAAACACATTAAATAAAGACAATAGATATTTTGAGATGCATATATTTTTATTTTATATTACATATTGCAAAAACAATAGATATTTAAATCAAGTCAGCCAATCGTATTGAGCCACATCCCACTTTCAACAACACTAAATCATTACATAGCACCAGATATTTTGACCGACACTACCATTTTTGTTTTCTTCCCCCTCTATTTTTCTTATTTTAAAAATTAACACCACTATCACTTACCAACAAGAAACCAAGGTCCAAAAATCTTTTCACCTCCCAGCCCCACTCTGTTTTTCTCATTGTCATTCTTCTATTCACTTTTCCTTATCAACTCTCTATAAATAGCGATGCACCTTCTACCTTTCAGATTCCCCCACCACTCTCTCCTTATCCTCCTCCCTTTTTCTTCACTCTTTTTCAAGAGTGATAATATATACTATACTATAGTACTAGTATTTAATTTACTATACTAAAGCATATATTCTATGGGTCTATTCTTAAATAACCAACATTATCTTCAACTCATCTTATGCTTCTTACTCTTCCTTGTTTTCAAAGGTAAAATTCTATAATTTTTAACAACCTTAAAAACATACTATATTCAGGAAACTGACTCTGGTTTTTTATATGAAGGTGTTTTAGTTTCAGCAGCAACATTTACGTTTCTGAATAAATGCGATTACACAGTATGGCCAGGAATTTACGGAAAACCGGAACTTGGAACAACCGGTTTCCAGCTCCCAAAAGGAACATCCAGAAGCTTCCAAGCACCCACCGGCTGGTCCGGTAGATTCTGGGCAAGAACCGGTTGTCAATTCGACGACTCCGGCCACGGAACATGCTCCACCGCCGACTGCGGCTCCGGCGAAATCTCCTGCAACGGCGCAACAGCTTCACCGCCAGCAACACTCGCTGAATTCACACTCGGAACCGGTTCGTTGGATTTCTACGACGTAAGCCTCGTCGACGGTTACAATCTCCCGATGCTGGTAACCACGAGCGGCGGTACAGGGACATGCGCCGTCACAGGGTGTAGTACGGATATCAATAAGAAGTGTCCATCTGAATTAAGAACCGCAAACGGTGGCGCGTGTAATAGTGCTTGTGGCGCGTTTGGGAAAGCGGAGTATTGTTGTAACGGTGCGTTTAGTAACCCGGACACGTGTAAGCCTTCTGTTTATTCAGAAATGTTTAAATCGGCGTGTCCTAAATCTTATAGCTACGCTTATGATGATGCAACTAGCACTTTTACTTGTTCTGGTGCTGATTATACAATCACATTTTGTCCTTCTTCTACACCTAGGTAATTTAATTTAATCCAATTCAATTCAATTACATTAAATTATTTTAGTCTATAGTATAGTATAGTTTATAATAAAAAATTACTAATTTTTTTTTGTTATTTTTGTATATAGTTTAAAGTCAGCTACGGATTCGGATTCTGGTTCTAATAATACGAAGGAAACGGGTAATACAGGTTCGGAGAGTGGCTCGGAGCAATCAGAACTGGCTTCAGCTTCGTGGATGGCTTATATGGCTACGGCGTCTGATGCTTCTACGATAAGTAGAACTTCAATGGTTTCTTTGTTGTTGGTGGTTGGTTTTATTTTTAATGTTTTAGTGTTTCATTGATTTTAGTTTGTAACCTTATCTTACTTTTTAAGAGAATATAATTAGAGATATACGGTTGTCAAAATTGTTGAATTAGTGTAGTGTTAAAACATTGTTAGTTAAATTGTGTATAAAGTAATAAGCAATTCAATCATTTGTTGCAAGTTTGATTGTGGTTTGTTGTGATGATTTGTTTAATTATGACTTATGAGCCTTTGGAATTGGAGGGTAAGGTGGAGGTGGGGGAATGAATCATATTCTCTTGATTTTAAGTGTGAACAACAAGTTGTGTACTGAATTGATGGGTAATGGAATTAGTGGGTTTTGAGGCCCATCACCTTTTTGTGAGGGGGAGATAGAAAAATGAACGATTGTGATGTTCTCATTTCTTGTTTACTATTTTACGTTGTGGTTTATTATTAATTCATGAAGCATCGAGACATTTGTTCACAATTTAATGATTTGTAGCACTAATTCACTAAGGTGGCTTTTGTCACACAAACTAATCATTAAGGGATGATTTTGAAAATTGTTTCTTTAAAATAAAAGAACACTTTCGTGTAATTTATCTATGGAAAATCTCTTCATGTAATTTATCTAAGGAAAATATTTCATGTGCCGTTTAATTGTTGGAATCGATTTTGATGAAAAAAAATTCAATTATTTTTTTATTGATTTAAATTTTTTATTTTTCATTCTTCACTCAAGTGATTCAACTACACCTTAATTGTAGGATAATTCCGTCGCATAAAAATTTGAAGTGGAGAAATAATTTAAGAGAGGAAATTATAATTTTGGAGAAAACAAGAAGAAAATATTATTGAATGAAAAATCGTGCGTACAACAAATCTATGATGCATCCCTATTTATAATGAAATTGCTTACATATCAAACAATTTTAAACTAACTAACTAGCTTCAACAAATTGTTATCCAACTCTGTCGAATACCAACTACTTCGACTTTGATTACTTGTATTCGACTCTGTGGAATACATGCATCTCCTTCTCCTATAAGCTGTATTTGATCTTCTGACGAATACATGCATATTCAAGTACTTCTCTATAAAACATATTTGACTTTGACTCAGTCGACTCCTATACTTTACAAACATGCTTAACACAAAGAATTACACATTTAACACACCAAATAATTCATTGTGTCTAAACTATCTACATTCATCATAGTTCTTAATCTCTTGAACAATTCCACTTGCACAATGTTCGTCATGATATCTTCAATTTGATTCTCAGTTCTGCAGTATTCCAGATTCAACTTTCTATTTGATACTTGCTCTCTAAGATAATGGAATATCATCTCAATGTGTTTGCTTCTTCCATGTGCTATCGAACTCTTGGAAAAATTGATAGAAAACTAACTTGTATTTGAAAACCAACTTATATCGAATTCTTTTATTTTTTTTATAGCTACACAAACCATATGTATCATAGGCAAAGTATGCGCTTTGTTAAGGTGGTAAAGACGAATTTGAAAAAATGAGAACATTCACCAAATGAAAAAATGAGAACCCATTTTTAACAAGAAACGTAAACAAAATCGAAGCATAAGTTTAATGAACGAACCTCAAGTTAATGATTGGTGAAGACAGATCTGAAGGTTAAAGTATGTTTAAAGAGTGACATGGATGTTAGGTTTATGTTATGAGAGAGAAGAGTGAAATATGTTTGGGTTTTCTTTTGAGAGAAACGACTGCTATGTATTGAACGATAGATACTTTCGCTTATATTGTAAAACCATGATGCAATTTTCCAATTTTACAACAGTTGTATTGTAAAACCGTGGTTAAATAACTTTTAATTTTTTATTTATTTATAAACGCAATGGTGAGAGAGTTTTTAATTGTTGTTATTGTTATTCTTTATTACAGTTGTTATTGTTGTTGTTATTTCTGTTGGTTTGTACTATTTTTTTTGTAAAGAGGAAAGAGTGTATAAAGGCAAGAGTATATAAAACAATACTAATAAATAAGTTCATTAAGAGGACCAAAAAGAAAGAGTATATAAAACATAATTTTTTCATTACATAATTTTGTCAAGATCGGAACAATATCCCCTAACACTAAAGGAATCTTCATAATCTATGACTCGCTTCTCACTACCCTCATCAAAATTATAGAAAAAAATCTTTCTCGACACATTTTTCTTCTTCTTCTTGGCCTTTCTCACCCTCAGTGTATCCTTGACAGCAGTCGATCCAGATGGTTGGACCTTCTCAGTTGACTGCTGATGTTGTTGGACTGTGGTGACTTCAGTTGACATATTTTTGTTAGCAATCTCAGATGAAGAACTCATGTTGCTATAGGAAGTTAAGAAGAATAGTCTGAAAAAGTGAAAATTTATTATATGAAATTGTGCATTTATAGAAGAGGTTGAAGATGAAACACCCGATGATTTAATCCTTGCAATGATTACTTCTAATGGTTGATATTCTTGAATGACTTGTGACCGTCTTGAGAAATAAAGAAAAATTTCAATCATCATTATAGTCGTTTCTCTCTTTTGGAAAAAGCTTTCTTTCTTTTAGGAAGAGAAAATGGTGTACAAATCATACTACAATGGTTGAATATTAAAACCGTGATTAAATAATTTTCAATTATTTATTTATTTATGAAATTAAGTGACACGCACTTTAATGGAAAAAAGGAGTTGTCAGGATTCAAACCTTGTAGCACTCGCTTTATCACCATGGTTGTTTATATCAACTGTGATTAAATAACTCAAAAAAATAATAAAGCATTAGGCGCTTCTAGTTTGCGATATTACAATGGGGGAAGGCATATTCGTAGTAGTGTTATGTTATCGAAGGTGTATTTTGTAGTAGTGCATCCATCTCAAATCTTTTGAGTATTTCACATGCGTATCTTATTTGGTGCAACATCAATACTCTACTACTCTTATAAAGTTTGATGCCAAGGAAATATGAAATGTTGCCTAGGTCAGACATTTCAAATTCCTTGCTTAGGTCACTTTTAAAATCTTCTATCTTCTTCTTACAGTCATCGGTTATCAATAGGTCATCGGCATAGAGGCATAGTATAAGTAGTTCACCACTGCTTCTCCTAGCATATACTCCATGCTCTGTTGTGCACTTTATAAACTCTTTCTCCCTTAGAAAGCTATCTATCTTCTTATTTCAAACTCTTAGAGCTTGTTTGAATCCATACAAGATTTTGTGCAACCTGTATATTATGCTTTCTTGGCATTGCTTCACAAAACCAACTGGTTGTGCTAAATAAACTGCATCATCTAAGTGGCCATTCAAAAATGCACATTTCACATCCATTTGCACATATACTAGTTTTTCATGTTTTTTAGGCCAAGAATCAACCTAATTGTTTCGATCCTAGCAACTGATGCAAGAACTTCATCAAAGTCGATTCATTCTCTCTAAAGAAATCCTTGGGATACAAGTCTTACTTTGTGTATAATTACTTCTCCTTTTGGATTTATATTCATTTTGTAATTCTAATTCACATCAATTTCCTTCTTATCTTGTGGCAATTCAACTAGTGACTAGGTTTTATTTACTTTTATTGACTTTAGTTCCTCCATCATGGCTTGCATCCACTTAGAGTCCTTCAATTCCTCAGTTACATTGACTGGTTTAGTATCTGTATAAAAAGCATAGCGTACCAGCTCACCTTCATCCTTTACCATATCATCTGATGTGATCACACATTCCTCCAACCTTGCAGACAAGTTTCTTGTCCTTTGAGGTCTACTTGTGCCTGCTTGAGCTTCACTTCCTTTTGGTCAAATTCCAGTGCCAGCTTCACTAGCTAGTTCTTCACATATAGTTCTCACTGAATCCTTCTTAACATTGTCATTCCAATCCCACTCCTTCATATCATCTATGACCACATCTCTACTGATTATAATTTGCTTGTTCAAGGGAACAAACAGTTTGTATCCACTATTCGAGTTATATCCTATCAGGATCATCTAGCTCGATTTGTTGTCAAGTTTCCTTCTCAACTAATTAGGCACATGTCTATGTGTTATGAATCCAAACACTTTCATATGACTTAAGCTAGGCTTAACACCAGACCAACATTCTTCTGGTGGGATTCCCTCTAGCTTCTTTGTTGGACATATGTTTAAGATGTATGTTTTAGTCGACACAACTTCACCCCATAACTCATTTGGTGAATGCCTACCTTTTAACATACTTCTTACCATATTCATGATGGTTTCATTCTTTCTTTCAGTAGTACCATTTTGTTGTGGAGTATAGGGTGACACCACCTCATGCACAACCTTTTCTCTTTCACATAATGCTTCAAAGTCTTTTGACACATATTCCCCACCACCATCAGTCCTAAAGTCTTGATCTTGTGGCTATTTTGTATCTCCATCATAGCTTTAAACTTGACGAATACCTCAATCACATCACTTTCCTTTTTGATTAGGTATGTCCATAATTTTTAAGTGACATCATCTATGAACATAACAAAGTACTTGTTACATCCAATTTAATCTACCTGAAGAGGACCCCACATATCTTAGTATATGATCTCAAGGGTTGCTTTCGACTTACTTCCTACATCTTTGCTGGAGTTGTTCTTCTATTATTTTTCTTAAACACATTCTTCACATGTTTCATTTGGAATGTTGGTTTCTAGTAAACCTGAAACCATATTTCTTCTCTTTAGCTTTTTGATGTCTTTGAAGTTAAGAAGGCCAAGCCTGTAGTGTCATAGCCATTCATCCATGCTAGATGCAATTGCCATACACTTGTGCTCCATCACATCGAGTTCAATCTTGAAGGTCCTGTTTTGAGACATAGATTCCTTCAAGATTAACTTACAACTTGAGTTGAGTACTCTCATCATCTTATTTTTTTTATCAATACTTTGTAATTCTTCTCGATCAGTTGCCTTAAGCTGAGCAAATTGCTTTTCATGTCTGGTATGTACAATAAATTGCAAATTACTGATCAATTTCCATCTTTCCTCATGATCAGAACATCACCAATACCTTTAGCAACTAGGTTATTGTCATTTGCAAATTCCACCTTGTTCTTCATCGAGGGACTTATGTTCAAAAACCAATCTCTTCTTCCAGTCATGTGTAATGAGAAACATGGGTCTAAGTATAATTGGTCCTTTAATATTTATTCTTTTTTGGTTGTGACCATCAGTAACACTTCTTCTTCATGTTTTGCAAGTCTTGCATCACCTTCTCGATCATTTCTTTTATTTTTGTACAATCACTAGCATAGTGACCATGTTTTTGAAAATTGATACACTACATATGACTCTTATCAGGTTTCCTTCCACCACCTTTTCCTCTACCTATAACACCACCTTTGTGATTACTTTGGTTTATGAATTGTCTCTAGTTCAATAGGTTTCCTTCTTGTTGGTGACTTCTACCAACTGAATTCTTGTAGCCTTCTCTACCTTTATTTTTGTTCCATCTTCCTTTGGCTTTCTTTTATTTTACTGATTGTGCCTGCAGAGCTACATCACCTTTCATCTTGCTTGTAGATATTTCAACAATTATTTGTTCATGAGATTCAAGCGTCCCATGAAGCTCTTCTTTTCTCATGATTTATAGGTCCTTTGATTCTTCCATGGCAACTACCACATGATCAAATTTTGGAAGTAATGACCTCAATATTTTTGTAACTATCAATCTTGATATCAATACTTTTCCACATATCTTGATTTGATTCACTGGTCTTATTACAATAGCGAAGAAAATAGGTCACACTTTCACTTTCTTCCATCTGAAGCAACTCATACGTTCTTTTGTGAATTTGTAACCTCGCCTCTTTCACCTTCTTAGAACCTCTAAAATATCCAGGATGTCCCATGCTTCCTTCGATGAGTCTACATCACCAACTTTCTCAAAGTTGTCTGCATCAAACATTGGTGGATTATAAAGAGAGATTTATAATATTTCTTCTTCAAATCTTTATGTGCATCTTTTTGTTCATTTGTGGCATTCTCTCTAATTGGTGTTACTCAATTCTTCACAAGATCCCCAACATCTTGATAACAAAAGACAAACTTCATATTCTTACACCAATCATCATAATTCTTGCCATTCAAGATGGGAAGGTTTTCTGGAAGATGTCCATTCAGATGAGAAGTCATTGTTCTATGCTTACCAAGAACCACAACCAGTGCTCTAGATACCAGATGTTGAAACTGATCTTGATGGAACATGATTCAATCGATGAATGTGGCATCGAGAAATTAAGAACTGGTGGTGGGGTGAATGTACTTCAATTGCATTTGCATAATTCAGTGAGAAAGAAGGTATTTATCATGAATTTATAGCTCCTTATACACTCTAACATAATGGTATTGCTGAAAGAAAGAAAGTGAACATATTGAATATGGAAAGAAAGATCCTCAAGGCTAGGCAAATGCCAAATTATTTATGGGGAGAAGAAACCTTAATTATTGTGCATATCATGAAAATATGTCCAACAAAAATGATGATGAGTAAGACACCATATAATGCATGGACAAGCCTGAAGCTAAGTGTTGGCTATTACAAAGTCGTTGGATAATTTTACTTTAGACACGTACTTGAACCATTAAGAAGAAAGTCAGATGATAGAAGCCAAACTATAATTCTCATAGGCTATCACTCAACATGTGTATACAAACTATTCTCACCTAATGTGTATAAGGTGTTAATAAGCATGTATGTGACTTTTGACGAACAAAAAGGATGGATCTAGCTGAAAGTTTCAAATAATCCAAAGTAGAATGGTGAAAACTCAAGCATGATTAGAATTGTTTTTCCAAAATATTAAGTAGAGAAAGATGCGCAAGAACAAGAAATAATGAGGTCAACTAGAGAAATAACTCAATCAATTAGGTTAACTGACTATGAGATATTCCATGATCAATTAAAAGATGAAGATGATGACTTAATAGAGGAAGCAATAATGACCAAATTGGAACCAATTGACCTCAATCAAGCCCTTAAATATGATAGTTGGAAAGAATTTATGAAGAATGAACTTGGAAACTGAGAAGAACCACACCTTGGAGTTGGTCAATAACTAAAGCAATAAAGCCATATATGTGAAATGGGTATACAAATTGAAGCATATACCAAATGAAGGGATAACTAAGTACAAAGAAATGCTAATCCCAAAAGGATTCTTCAAAGGCCTATAATTTATTTCTACAAGGTATATGCAACAATTATGAGGCATGTAAACATAAGAACATGGATTGCAATTGCAAAATACAAAGGGTGAAAGATGCATCAATTGGATGTAAATTCTACATTTCTTAATATATCAACCACTATAGGAGGAGGTTGATCTCACTAGACTTTGAGATAAAAGGGCATGAAGAAAAAGTGTACATGCTGAGAAAATCTTTGTATAGATTGAAACATGAACTTAGAGAATGGAACAAAAGAGACAGCTCATTAAGTTAGGATTCAACAAATGCACATAAGAACATGAACTACATGTAAAGGATTCAAATGAGCATGACAAAATCATATTGTTCCTATATGCAAATGATATATTGGTCCCATAATCAAATGAAGGTGAAGTAACAATATTCAGTGCTAGCATGAATAATGACTTTAAGATGTCTGAGCTATGGAATTTGTCTTGTTTCTTAGGAATGGTATTTATGAATACCAAATTTTGAGTTTTCTTTCATAAGAAAAATATGTATAATACATTTTGAAGAAATTCAAAATGAACAATTTCAATCATGTAATCATTTCCATTGAAACATGCATAAATTGAAGAATGATACAAATGACGAGCTTTTAGATGCAACATTATACAAGAAAACCATTAACTTACTGAGGTACCTGTGTAACACAAGACATGACATTTGTCAAAGTGTTGGCTTGGTAAGTAGGTTCATGGAGAAGTCTAGATCAGGTCACCCACTAGCAGCCAAAATACTTCTAAGGTACATTAGTGCATACCTTGGTGTATTCATGCCTAACTAGAAGAATAATACAAAGAAGGAACTAACATTAGGATACTCTAGTTCATATTGTGGATGAGACCAAGATGACATGAAGAGTACAACACGATACTTCTTCATGATAATAATCTTACACTACTACGGAAAACACATATAATGGAGGCTGCGAAACACATATAATGACTGTTTCACATCCGTTGTTAGTTAGTGTGTGATTATATGTATGTTAGTTTCCACAACAGGCGAGTGTCTGTGGTTATAAGTTAGGTAGAGCACTACTTATAACAATGGCTAAAGAAAACAACTATTGTGAAATAATTTATAGGTCCTGGGTTCGAATTCCAACAACGCCATTCTTGCGTTTAATATTTCACCATAGTTATTGTTCCAATCGTGGTGGTATGCGTAAGAGTTTATTATAAAATATGGAATTGCTTGTTTTTCCCTACCCCTCATAAACCATATACAACAATTCAAAATTTTTTTTGAGATAATAATCATAAAAATCAAATTATTCTTAAAAAACAACTTAAATGGTCAAATGTTTTTCGAATTGCATGCATCTTGTAATTCATGATTTCTTCATTAACCTATATAATTTGATTCAATCTCAAATTCTTCAAAGTAATGATGATGGACGAATGTCTTCTAAGTCTTTCACACAAAATTTGGTTTCCTCTTTTTCTTTTCTAGTTTACTTTGCAAATCTTAAATTTTGTGCGAAAGACTCAGACTAGCATTCATTTATCATCATTTTTTGAAGAATTTGTGACATTGAATCAAATTCTATGGGCTAAAGAGAAAATCATGAATTACAAGATGCATGTAATGCGAAAAACATTAGATCATCTAAGTTATTTTTCAAGAAAAATTTAATGTTTTTGGTTATGATCTCAAAAATCTATTTAAATGAATGCAAGTTTAATGAGAGGTTAGTGAAACAAGCAATCACATATGATATAACAAACTCCTTAATTACATTTATCAACAAAAACATCAATTAATTAACATACGTTGGGAGAACTTGATAACTAACCGTTCCTGAAAAATTAAGACAAACTTGTAAAATGGAAGGAGGATGAAACTGGGGAGAAAGCTCCAAACTTGTGTTAAATTTGAATGAATGTCATTCTAGGTCTATCACACAAGTTTGTATCTTTCACTTTAGCTTCATCCTCTCTTGTATTTTTTCTTCATAGCAACACAAATCAATTGTAGTCCTACAAACACCATGAAAAAAAATATGGTAACATAAACTAGCAGTACATTGTAATCCAACAAAATTTTATCAAAATACATAACAATAACATCAGCATAACAACAACATACACAAATAAGAGAGAATGTGGAAAAATATTTGTCAACATCAACAACCAACAACAAATCATGTGAAACATAACAAGGTCTTCAATCTTCATGCCTAGTTGAATTCGTGCAGTTCTTAAGGTCTTCATAGTTCTCAAGGTCTTCATCTGACTCAGAATCAATTGCATCCAGACTCATTAGGTCCTTCACAATAGCCTCTACCTTCCTTATCTTTTTAGGACTAAGATTCTTGATAAGAATCTTCTTATGACATGTTCCACCAGGCAGTTCAACAACATTAATGTGATCCTTAACAACTCCGACTTCCCTGGATTTGTTCAACCATAACTCCAACATATCAATGACCTCATTTTAAGCCTCAATCTTGTGGATAAGTTTTCTCCCACTATTCATGTTGAGAGAAGGATCTGAAATTTGAACAAGAGAAACCCTTTTTCAAAAAAAAAAAATACAACAATAAAAAAAACCATAAACTCTCGAACAAGAAAAAAATCATGTGAAACATAATAACAATATACACTAAAACGAAAGAATAAGGAAGAATAAGAATACCTTTATGTATGAAGAACAAGAATGAGGCTATAATGTACAATAAGAAAGCTATTGATGATGAAGAAGAGAGTAAATGTGTGCTAGAGTTTTGTTGTGAGAGATACAACGATAATGTTAAAAAGCGAGAGCTAATTCATTTATATATAACACTCATTGTAACAAAAAAGTAGAAAATTGTTGGAGCTGAGAATCGAACCCTATCACTCCATGAATGTATAATCACAGTTAATTAATTTGACCGTGATGCAATGTTTTATCGTAAATATTAAAAAAAACAAAACACGTTCAAAAATGAGGTATTAACATGGTTAATTGTCAGACTGTTGCAATTTAGTGTTATTAAAGGTATATTTTATAGTAGTTTTATCATTCTGTAAAGTAAAGTATTTAGTTGCCTCATATGCAGTATGTCAAGCAATATGGATGAAAATGGTATTGGAAGAGATGACGATCATTAAAGTTGTGCAAATAAGGCTATTGGCTAATAACAAATCAACATTCGATTTAGATATCATTCAATGAGCCATGTAAAAGCAAAAAAGCTAAGAGAAAGTATCATTTTCTGAGATATCAAATAAGTAAAAACAAGTTGGATATTGATTATTGCAATATAAAGTTGCAACTAGCAAATATCTTAACCAGACCATTAAATATAGTAAGATTCAATTGCCTAAAGAAATTATTTGAAATGAGAGAATTAGTCAATATGAATTAGGATGAATATTACAAATGTAATTCATCATTAGTTTGTCTGCGTTGTAAGTAAATGACTTGCAATACTAGTCAACTAAAATAGTTAGCAGTGTTGGTGTGCAGGTTAAAAGAGAAGAGATAGAATGAGAGAATATGTTTATATTCTGCAAATGACGACTACAAAGTTGTAAGGAAGAATTACAAAATGACATCTACCACTAGTCTATTTATGCACAAAAAACTAGGGTTACACATGCAACATACTAAAGTACTAAATTACCCTCTAACAAAGCTTAGTCACTAAGTTTTGTAAAATGTAAATTATTTCTAACACCATCCCTTAACTTATATTTACCCAAAACTAACAACACCAATTCCATCCCTTAAGCGAAGAAATTGATCAGTCTTGATAGCCTTCGTCAGAACATCTGCCAACTGCTTCTGGGTGCTACAGTGCACAACTTCTAGCACTCTATTCTGAACTTGATTTCTTAGAAAGTGATACTTAGTCTCAATATGCTTGCTTCTCCCATGCAGCACTAGGTTTCTGACAAGATTGATTACATACTTGTTATCAATCATCAGCTTCAGAGGCTTGTTAACTTTGATCTTCATATTCTACAGTAAGTTTAGAATCTACACAACTTGACATGCAGTCACAATGCCTACGATATATCCAACTTCATAAGCTGACAACGCAACAACAGGTTGTTTCTTGGAACATCAAGAAATAGGACCTCCCAGAACCTTAAACAAGTACCTAGACTTTTTCTGTCAACTCTGTCTCCACAGCAATCAGAATTTGAATAACTTAAAAGTTTTGATTCAATCTTTCTTCCAGAAGAGAATATCATTCCATACTTCAGAGTTCCCTTGATGTACCTCAGAATTTTAAAGCAGCTTGGTAATGAGACCACTTAGATTTACTCATGAACCTACTAACCATTCCAACTACATAACAGATATCAGATCTGGTATTACACACATACCTCAGAGAACCAACCAATTGTTTGAAGGTCGTAGCATCCACATCCTCACCATTAGAATCAGAATCCAGTTTCTGATTTGTATCTACAGGTGTGATAGAAACCTTACAGTTTTGCAGCTTAAATCTCTTCAGAAGCTCAAGTTCATACTTTAGTTGATGCAAAATGATACCCTTCTCAGAGTATATAAACATCATCCCTAGAAAATATGTCATTTTCCCGAGACCAGTCATTTCAAACTCATTTATCATCACCTTCTTGAACTTAGCTATCTCTTGTTCAAAACTTCCTGATAGCAGTATTCCATCGACATACAAACGCACCAGAATCATGTTGCCTTCAGAAGTATGCTAAACATAAACACCTTACTCCATCTCACATTTCTGAAACCTCTGCTCCTTGAAAAATGAATCAACCTTCAGATTCCAGGCTTTGGGCTCTTGCTTCAATCCATACAAGGCTTTATGTAATATGTACACCATCTGTTCCTGATTCTTTTTAACAAATCTAGGAGGTTGTGAAACGTATACCTCTTCTTGTACTAGACCATCCTGAAATGCGGATTTCACATCTAAATGCGTCAAAGGCCAATTCCTGTTAACGGCTATTGCAATCAACAGTCTGATTCTTTCATGTCTCACTATAGGTGCAAACACTTCAGAATAATCCAACCCAGGTTTCTGCAGAAATCCTCTTGCTACTAACCTCACTTTGTGTTTTCCAATTGATCCACCTGGCTTTAGCTTCTGCTTGAAAACCCATCTGACGCTGATGGCTTTCTTGTCCTTTGGAAGTTCTGTAAGCTTATAAGTCATGTTCCTCTCTATGGCATCAAGTTCTTCTTTCCTAGCCTTCAGCTAGACTTTCTGCTCAAGGACCTCTTCTGTGCTTACGGGTTCATAGTCTACTAACATGCCACACTGAATAACTTCTCCTTCAGAATCTACTTCAGTGTCATGTAGCATGTCAAACTCTGCAAATCTTCTCGAAATTTTTCTGATTCTTTATGTCATATGACCTCGTTCAGAATCTCCTTCTGATGCTTGAACTCCAAATGTTCTATCTTCAGAAGATTCTCCTTCAGAAGCTCTTGTTTCAGAAGTTTGACCTCCTCTAGAACCTTGACCACCTTCAGAGTCTGGAATATTCCCAGAATCTGAATCACCATCAGAATCTGGATCAAAATCATCTTCACCTTCTGAGTCACCTTCAGAGTCATAATCACCATCAGAGTCTAAACTATCTTCATAATCTTCTCCAGTTTCTGACTCATCTTTAGAAAATTATAATTCTGAACTTTCTTCAGAAGTTCTCACATCAGAGTTCGATTGAAACTTGTTCCAATCCCAAGTTTCTGATTCCTTTATAATGACGTCTTTGACAAATTCAACTTTATTAGTTTATGGGAAATAGGGCTTGTACGCATCTGTACTGTGGTACCCCATTAGCAACATTACTTTGCTTCTATCACCTAACTTCTAACTTCTGGCTTCTGTAACATGTTTATAACATACAGAACCAAATACCTTCAAATGGCTAACCTTTTCTTATCTCTAGTCTATTTCTGAATAGGAACTATTTCCTTCAGCTTCTTTGTTGGACATCTATTGAGCACATATGCTACGGTGGCAACATCTTCCTCATAAGGTATGAGGAAGCTTCTTCTCCTTCAGCATGCTTCTCTTCATATCAAGCAAAGTACAATTTCTTCTCTCAGCAAGACTATTGTGTTGAGGATTATAAGGAGAAGTAGACTCATGCTCAATTCCATTCTCCTCACAGAACTTTCTGAACTCAGTGGAGTTATACTCACCTCCACCATTGGTTTTGAGAATCTTTAGAGTCTGACCACTCTGATTCTCAGCCTTCATTCTAAACTTCTTGAATTCAGCAAACACCTCGTGTTTGAACTTTATAAGGGATACCCATGCCATTCTTGTGATTTCATAACAAATTACACGAAGTATTTATTCCTTCCAATCGATGCTATTGGAAATGGACCACACACATCAGAATGCATTACTCCCAAGGCATGTTTTGATCTTGGAGCTACTTTTGACGCAAATGGAAATCTTGGTTGCTTTTCTTCCATGCAAACTTTGCATGACTTCTCAGGCTTCTTAATTGTAGGAATTCCATGTACCAGCTTCTTCGAACTCAGATGCCCTAAGCTTCTGAAATTCAGATCACCAAACCTTCAGTGCCGCAACTCAGTTTCCTTCATAACACTTGTTGCACTAAGATATTCAAAGTCTGCGGTTCTTACATTCACCTTGAATGTTTTATTCCTTCCTTGTTCTGACTCTATAATCAACTTTTAATTACAGTCATACAACTTCAGAAGATTGTTCTTCATGGTAATTGAAATAACGTTTTCAATTAGTTTCCCCCACACTCATCATATTGCTTTTCGTACCAGGTACATACCACACTTTCTGAATCAATGATGTTTTCCCATTATTCAGAACGAATTTGACATTTCTGATACCTTCAGCGTTGAGGTATGTATCATCAGCACATCTGATCTTTGTCCTCTTACCAAAGTCAAAGTCAACCAACCATTTTTTATTTCCAGTAAGATGATTTGAGCAACCAGTGTCCATATACCACCAGTCTGTCAAATCCGTATCATCAGATTCAGAAGCCATCAGCAACACAGGTTCATCATCAGAATTTCTGGCTATATTTGCTTATTATGACTTCCTTTCCTTGTTTGACCAGCAATCAGCAGCAAAATGGCCAAACTTCTTACAACAGTAGCATTGGATCTTCTTCTTGTCATACCTCTCTTTTTCCTTCTAAGCATTCTTCTGCCTATTAGAAGTTGAGGTTTCTGACTTCTGAACACCATCATTTTCTCCTGGCTTCCGACCAAGACTATTTCTTATGCTTCTTACCATAAACTATTTTCAGAGCCTACCGCTCTACTTCCCTTTTAGAAGTTCTCTCAGTCAGACGCAACTCTTGTGCCTCTAGACTACTTTGCATATCTTCAATTCTCATGGTGCTCAAATATTTAAAATGTTATATTGCTACCACAATGTAATCAAACTGAGGGGTAAAGGATCTCAATACCTTCTCAATGATTACTTGTTCAGAAAAGGTTTCTCCACAAGCTTTCATCTTATTAGTGATCATAATTGTTAGTTCCATGGTTCTATGATTGGCTAAATTTTGGTAAAACATGATCCTGCACTGATGTTAAGCAGGATATTATAACATTTCCATCTGCTGTGGTGACAGAACTGTTGTGGAGTGTTTTAATGTGAATGTCATGCTGGATGTCGTGACATCCATCTGCTGTCATGACAGAACTGTTGTCATGTGTTTTTAATCATAATGTCATGACATCGCTGTCTGATACAGCAGTAGCTGTGGTAACAGAACTGATGTCATGTGTTTTAAACAACAGGAGTTGTGGTGCAGCAGGAGCTAGCAGGAGCAGATGACAGAATTGCTGTCATGTGTTTTAAACAGGATGTCATTGCCAATGTCATGACATCAGTGTCTGGTGCAGCAGGAGCTAGCAGGAGATGATGATAGAACTGCTGTCATGGATGTCATACTGAATGTCATGACATCAATGTTTGGTACAGTAGGGGCTGCTATGGTATATCTCTTGACATAAGTGTTTTGGTCCTGTTGGATATTTCTCATCAGTATGTACAGGCCAAAGTGATTCATTAGGAACAAAATGCAGATTTAATTGGTGTTCATAAAAAGGATCTTTGAGACTTTTTAGAAAACTATAATACGCTTGTTTCTACTGTCATGAAGAAGATTATGCAGAAGTGTTTAGCAGGGCCAGCTGGAAAGCTGAGAGTAAGTGAAGCTGAATGTCATGACTGAATGTTATGACATTGGTCGTATGACATCAGGCGTGCAGGGTTTGTTTTTCTTTTATGATACCTGAGACATCTCAGGCTTGAATTCAAGAAACCTGTTATGGCTCCTTAGTTATCTCAGGCGAGATTCTAGTCAGGGCTGGACAGAACATGAAGCAACTGTGACCTAATTTGACAGCACCTTGAACTATGGAAAGTGGTTTAACTCTGTTTAACCTAAAGTTTGTTACTTGTGGCCAGCCCAAGCCTAGTCTGCATTGCTATAAAGGGAGGAGAAGAAGCAAGGAAAAATCAAGCACTCACATCAAGAACAACTTAAGTGTAAAATAAAAGTCTAGGGTTTGAGAGTCCCTTGTGTTTGTAAGTCAGCCTTTGTATCTTTTGATACATTGCGGTAGACATATTTGTGAGTGGAAAATTCTGTGGTATGCAGTGATTCTTCACGTGTGTAGGAGTCTTAGGATTTCTTGTGTGTCAAGCAATTGTATGTTGTATAGTTGCTTTGGTTAGTGTGTATGAACTGTTGTGTTCATTGTCCTGGATTGAAGTTGTTAAGCAAGATCAAGTGTTGTGACTTTGAAGAGTGTCTTCTAACGTCTCATTATGTATTGAATTGTTTATCATTGTGGTGATTGTGGAGAGTGAGTGGGCATACTCAGGTCTACAGTGTCTCTAGGTCGAAGTTGCATTGGGTAGAGATTAAGTGAGGGGTTGTAAACGGGGGAGTTTAGCTCTGAATTAATTCTGCTAATAATGGATTCCTTCCTGACTTGGTAGCCCCCAAATGTAGGTGATGTTGCACCGAACTGGATTAATAATTCATTGTGCTATTTATCCTTTAGCATTTACAATTCTGCACAACTTAAATGGTGAGATAAATAGGTCTGTCAGTCTGCAGATGTTACAACAGACATCATGACATTGGTACAATTTAAAGGAATTTAAATTAGTCATGGTATGTCCTCGTCCTTGTTGAGCAGAGATCAATGTTCTTGGGACATATGAGATCTGCATACCAGAATTTCAATAATCACTCTAGAGATGTACTCAGATACCTTATCATTGTTCTTCATGTTAAGATTCTCATACTGCTTTCGTAGGGACTGAAACTTCACCTTCTTCACTGATGTGTCACCACCATAGCACCTGACTAGTGTATCCCACCCAGCCTTCGCCGTCGTTGAATCAACGATTTTCTCAAACACATTTGCATCCACGCACTAATGGATGTAAAACAATGCTTTATGATCTTTCTTCCTTGGATCATTCTACGCGTTCTTTTGTTCCTCCGTTGCATTTGTTGCTACTGGAACGTAACCTTCAGTGACAAGATCAAACACATCTTGAGCACCGAATAGTACACGCATCTGAATCATCCAACGAGTCCAGTTTTTTCCATCAAACACTAGAAGCTTGGTGCTCAGACCACTGTTTCTGTTCATCTTCAACCTTGTGCAATCACTCAGATCTCACCAAACACAGTGTTTCTCAATCCCGCAGAATCGAAAAATGTGATTCTATTACGAATTCGTTAAGATTCAACACGAATTCAAGAAACGAAATCAACCACACAACGCCTCACCGTTTCACTTGTGTTTCCCGTGTTTCTCTGTGGATCCGAGCGGAGCTCTAGATACCAATTGTTGGTGCACAAGGTTAAAAGAGAAGAAATAGAATGAGAGAATATGTTTATATTATGCAAATGACAACTACAAAGTTGTAAGGAAGAATTACAAAATGACATTTACCACTAATCTATTTATGCACGGAAAATTAGAATCAAATAGACAACATACTAAAATACTAAATTATCCTTTAACAAAATTTAGTCATTAAATTTGATAAAATATAAATTATTTCTAACAAAAGTTAATTAGTTTTATTGGCTTCCTAATTACATATGTAGGTGTCAAGCATGTAATTCAATTAACATTTTTATTTAATATAAATTTCTCTTCATTCAATTTGGTTTGTATCTCTTTATTTTATTTTTTTCATCTTCTTTTGTTTTTCATTACCTTGAGAAACAAGTCACCCCAACAGCGTAGAATTAGAAAATAAATTAGTGGATTTTGTGAAGTACATCTTAATTGGATAGTAGTCAAATCACTAATAATTATCTTGTTTTTTTTCTCCGCATTCGGGATTTATTAGCGAGCAAAGCCATCACAAATTTAATCAGTGGTGGAAGATTTAGAATCACAATCTATATTTTTTTTATGGATTTGTATGTTTCAGCTTTTTTTTTTATAAAAAAAAAAAATTATACTATTATAAATTTTTGTTTAAAAAAATTATTATTTTTTTATAAAATCTTTAAATGAAAAATTGGTATAAATAATTATTTTTAATATATTATTTAAACTATTTCATTATTTTGCTATAATTTTTTTTTTTGAATATCTTAATATTAATAAATTATTTAAATTTGAAGTTATTTCAAACCCTTTTGCGATATGTCATGAGAAAGGATAGAGTGCAATCTTTTTCACATAGCAATCAAAAGAAAGATGACAAAAGGTAGTGATAAAAAGTAGTAACTTGAAAGTGCCTGAGTGTGGGATGAGTGAAGATAAAGAAATTTACATTTTTCGTCATATTCAAATTCACATCATTCACAATGATGTTGGACTTAATGTTATACATTTATAATTAAATTAAAATTCTTAAAGTTTTTCGGCTCAAAATTTTGAACATTAAAATTCTAATTTAAACAGCTTGATCTTTGGTTGATCCTATTGATACGTATGACTTTATAGTTAATTAAAATAAAAAATTAATATTTTTAAATTTTTTTAATAATTGTGATTAAATACATCTCTAAAATAAATTTTAGGACATCTAAATTATGAAACCCGACTATTAATTCTAAAGAACAATTCACATCATGTATATATTATTCTAAATCTTAAATCTCACACTTATCAGACTTGAACGTCGAAGTAAATATAGATACACTTAATACACCCTTATCATAAAGCATATACACGAAGGTTTGTCGTACTAAATAACAACACTTAAAAAAAATATGTGTCGTTTGTGGGAAACATCTTATATGTTTCCAATCAAAACTTAGATTTTATGGTGAATCTAACAATGACAACTACAACCACAAGAAATATCTTATCCCATTTTGCTCTCGTTAGCATGGCCATGATGGTAACGTCAAATCCTTAAAAAAAAAAAAAGACTAAATGATACACCTTCATCCCAGGAAGCGCCAATCTCTCCCCAACAACCAATGGTTCCTCCTTAGAACTCGAATGTCTATAAGGTATTGCTCAAATGACTTTAAACACAAAAGGGAAAATGGGGAGAGAAGGGATGAGTGACAGAGGTGGATTGAATTGTGTTATTTGGGCTTTGAAAAGTTTTCTCAAAAGGATTGATTTTAAGAAAATAAAAGAAGAAGAGATTAAAAAGTGGAAAATAAATAACTGAAAATAAAGAGATAATTAAGATAAAAAGATCACACTATTATTTATACTAGTTAGACCTTAAACCATGTGGCCTAATTCAATCTCCAAGAATTTCTTCTTAATATTTTCACTAACAACAACTTGAACTTTTACACTAAAATCAACTCTAAAATATTTCTTACACAAAGCTTTTTATCAAGTTTACCTTGCAATTTCAAAGTTAGTTATAGATACACAAGAGAACTAAGTTCTTGAATTACAATTTCACCATAACAATAGAGTTACACAACCTTAACATAAGCCTCTCACTTTCTCAATTGAATTACAATTTAAGAAACGAAAGTCATAAAGTTACATGCCTTTTTAAGGGAGTGTCGAGTAGTCATCCCCTTAGAAATATCACGTATGACGTTTGAGATTGGATGATATTTTGTTGTCCTCTATTTCTTAGGTTGATCTTGATTGCATCTGCTAATTTCTTCAACATAATCTTTTTAATCTCCAGTTTGACTTTTTCTTTACTTTGATCTTGGTCTTGATTTTTGTGTTGATCTTGATTTTAATTTTTGTCTTGATCTTGGTCTTCAAACAAAGTCTTATTCTGAATACCCGCATAATCTAACACTTCTACATCTTAACTTTATGAAAGATAACATATAAGATTCTTCTATAGTTAAGGTTCGTTTATCAAAGATTCTAAAAGAATATCTACATAATCTAACACTTCTACATCTAAATTGATGTGCATATGTCAGTGAAGATTGTCGTGCTGAGTCCTACATAGCCTTTAAGAATACCAGAAACCGGATCGCGGTTTTTCGAGAAGTTTCTCATGCAAGTTACTAGTACTGCTGTATTCATCTATGTTGAGTTGTTTCTTCCCATACATAAGAATACACACATCTGCAAAATAGTTCAAAAGTAATCAGATTAAATTGGTTATTTTCATCTAGGTCTGTAGCACCAACACCTCTGAACAAATGTGTGTCTGGCGTAATAGACGTGTTAGTGCCGTGTCGTGTCGTGTCGTGCAAGAATACACTCAGAAAGCAATATTACCAGCCAATAAGGGAGATGGGTGATTCTTTGGCAAACAACAAGCCATTGAACACCATAACCAATGAATCCATGATAACACCAATGATGAGAATAACAGAAGTAGGCCAACGATCAGAAACAAGACCAGAGAAAATACCAAAAGCTTTGCCAACATCTTTAGCAACAGAGAGATTGTTAAGCTGCATCTGAGTCAGAAACATTAGAGACTTTAACACATCAGAATAGTTTGCAAATGTATAATTGTTTCCACATATTGCTTGAACCCAAATGGCTGTCACAAATCCTAACCATTTTTCAGCAACAAAATTACTAGAGAATAACAACATAGTTATTATTAATTGGAACAAGAAATTATGAAGAATTTGAAGGTGTAGTAGATAATGTATATGAGTTTGCTAGTGTAACTTACTCAGTTGCTATTTATATGTTCTCTTTCTATACATAATACCAATCAAAACAGGGTGCGCCTTAATGAAGGAAGGATTCTGTATCTAAACTTTAGAATAGATTAAAATGGACTTAAATAAATAGTATATAAAAAGTTTAACTCATATGTTATATATATTGGAGTTTTTATTTCTATGTCTGTTAGGGGCTATTAGCCTTTATTTTGTTACATTTTAAAAATATTTAGGGTCATGACTACCATTCACCATGGTCGAGTCTACAAAAAGAGTTTAGTCTTCCACGACTTAGATTATCTCATGTGGAGGAAACATTAGAAATTAGAAAAGCAAAATAAAAAATAAAAGGTGAATTTTTTATTTTCTATCACAAAAAGTTGGATAAAATTACCCTAATGCTATTTTGGATATTGTAAAACAAATGGAAGAAAGTGAAATTATTTCATACTAAAACAAGGAATCTGTATTGAAACAAAGAATTGTTGATAGATGGATGATCAGTACGGGAAAAAGGTGTTTGATACTGAATCCAAGATGAAAAGATTGGTTCAAAGTGATTTGTAGTAATTAAGTTTTCTAGTGAGGTGTTTCAATAATTAGTGGGGTGTCTAAGTAATAAATATATTTTTTAAGGTTAAATATTATTTTTTGTCTTTTAACTATATTTTTAAGTTTATTTTGATCTCTTATTTTTTGAAAAAACCAATTTAATTTCTTATTTATTCAAACCATATCATATAAGTCATTTTTGTCTAATTCTAGTTAACGGTGTTTATTTTTGTATGTATGAAATTTTAAGAACAAATTATGAGTAATCAGTTAAATTAAATGTCCAACTTGTGAAAGAAGAAATTGAAGACAAGAGGTCTCATTCCAGGACAATCAATCCGGTCAGCAAACTTGGGGTAACCAACCTAGTCAGCAAATTCAGAGTAATCAACAAACTCAAATAAGTCAGCAAACTCAAGCAGCAAATTCAGAGCAATCAACAAACTCAAATAAGTCAGCAAACTCAAGCAGGTTAACAATCTCAAGCAAGTCAAACATTTAAACCATGTCAAAGAAGGGCAATTAAGTTTAATGTTAGAAGGACACCAATATCTTATGTATCCCCATGTTCTACTATTAGATTGAGTGCTGCAAAGAATACAATTAGGTCAACTACAAGGAGAATGACTCCAAAAAAGAAGACCAATCAGTTTATTTTTTTATACTCTTGTATGATTTATGTATGTTTGAACAAGTATTTTACTTTTTGTATGTCTATTAGAATAAGCTAGGTATTTAATGTGTTTATGAACAAGTTGGGTTCTTTTTGAACGTCAATGAACAAGTTATATTCTTTTTTAATATTGATGAAGAAAGTTATGTTCCATTGTTAAATATATTGCCATGTTTATAAACCAAATTTTAATATGAACAAAGTCATGTTCTAGTATAAATAAATCAAACTCTGGTATAAACAAAATTACGTTCTAGTATGAATAAATCAAACTATGTTATTAAATATGTTTCCATGTTAAATATTCATTCAACTGATGCATAATTCTAGTTCAAACACAACTTTGACATAAACATAATTGCTTTAAAAAGTCTGGTATAAACCAAAATCTTGTAAAAATATAAATGTGGTTCAAAAATTCTGGCATAAATCCATTCACGATTGAATTAGAGTAACATAATAATGACTGATACATTCTATCATTACAAGAACAAATACATACTAATTAAAATACAACTGAAACATACTAACATTTGAATTTAAAAGAGCTTGAATATCAAAGCAAAGAAAAAAAGAACAAAATCTTTCAAAATTTCTTCCACTTCATGATGTTCTTCATATCCAGTTCAAGTTCTAACAATTGGTGCTTTTGTTCCTCAAATGTGTTCCTATGTTTTAGGAGATTATGCATATGCTTCTTAATTTCATTTGTTAACCTTTCCAACCTCCATTTTTGCTTCATAAAAAAATTGATCCCTTTTATATTTCACTTCTCCATATAACCAATCAAAGAGCCCACTGCCTGTTTGGATAGAGCCCTATGTACATTAACAGCCCAAACTACAATGCTACAAACCAACTTTTTTTCTAAATATATTTTAGAAGGATGAATTATGAATGCTTACCTTAAAGTGTGAACATCTCCAAAATTGCTTTCAATAGTTGCTAATTGTTGTTGCCTTGCGAAAAAGATCCACGTCTCCACAACGACAACGGGGTCTCTATCATAGATTAGAGTTGTTTTATATTTTGGAATTAAAACTTTAAGAACTTTTCTCTTTCGCTATGGATGAATAATGCTCAAAACTCATTCTTTCCTTTGATTCAATAAAGTATTTTACAAATTTAAGGTATGGCGGAGATGGCTATTGACGTTCATGACCTAATTCGATTAGGGTTCATATATTAGAAGAAAAAAAAGAAGAAACTAAAAAAAATAAAGAATGTGATGACAAGATGTGAAGTAGGATGCCACACGTGCAAAAATCAACACCGTTAGTGGAAATTAGACGAAAATAACTTATATGACACAGTTTGAATAAATAAGAGATTAAATTGGTCCTTTTAAAAGATAAGGGACCAAAATATACCTAGAGGTATAGTTAATGGATGAAAAATGGTATATAGCCTTTCTTAACTTATATTTGAAACATAATCATTTGGATTAAAACTTTTTGGTAGAGATAGATAGATAGATAGATAGATAGATAGATAGATAGATAGATAGATAGATAGATAGATAGATAGATAGATAGATAGATAGATAGATAGATAGAGAGAGAGAGAGAGAGAGAGAGAATTTAATGCATTTTACAATTAATTTCACCTTTAAAAAGATCAAAGTTGACTTTTTTTTTTAATCTGGGACAAGAAAAATGTGTTTTATTCCTTATATTTTTAGACTGATTGAGCATGATCCATTAATATGTCTTTTGTCATATAAATTTTTATTTGTAAGTTAGAATAAATATTTTTAGAATAATATCTTAATAAATATATGATTTGATAACATCTCCTTAGTATTATATAATAACAAGTTTTAGGATTGTAGAGAAAGAGTTGGAATATCGACAAAATAGACAATCAAAGGCTCAAGTCAGTGTTTGAGAAAGGTGGAGTTATGCAAGTGTGAATGAGAATAGTATTTGAGTGTGGCTGGTAGAACTATACAAATGTGAATGAGAAGAATGCCTAACAATGACTCAAAGTCACACTTATATATGGGAGACGGCTAAAACCATTCCTGGTTGATTCGACGTGGGATGTGGAGGACATTTGAGTGCATATAAAATGCGGATACAAAAATAAGAGGCACACATTTATGTGCTTCCCCAAAGCCGATATCCGAATGTACATCAGTAAGAGTGGAACTTTGATTGGATTTGAGTGATATATTGGGTTTGTCATGTTGGGCTTTTGGCCAACCTAAATAAGATAATGTAAAGTCCTTGTTATTAGTAATGAAGTAAGGAATATTGAAGCATAAGTTTTGATACCAGTTCAAGTATATGTTTCATTAAGGAAGTAGGTTCATTTAGAAAGTGTCCCCAAGAAGAGAGTGAGCTATTTTGTGGTGTTGAGTTGAAGTATGTAGCATTGAGAACATGTGCGTTTAATATTCACCCTATAGCTGAAATGTTACCTCTGGAAATGTCTTTATATCCTCTGGCACCAGAGGCAAGAAGTTGGAAGAGTTTGAAGTGGACCAGGGGCCTGACACGGGTGCCCGTGTGGTGTGACACGAACCGTGTCAGGATGTGCTCAGAAGAGGTGATTTTTAGTGGAAAACAGTGGCCTGACACGGCCGCCCGTGTCACACGACATGACCCGTGTCAGGACACCTGAGACTTGAAAATTTCACGTGTTTATTTATCAGGAAGCCAACACGGCCGCCCGTGTTGCATGACACGACTCGTGTTGGTTGAAGCGCTTTATTCCCTATTTGTCTTGTATTTTTGACTTTTGTGATCCCCGAGGGTATTGTGGGTATTTCCCTAGTGCTGAGTTTGAATTGAGACTATTTGATACGTGTTTGGAGAAAGGAAAAAGGACTTTGGATTGTACAAAGAAAATACAACGGAAGATTGAAGCTCTGAAGAATTGGGAGGACAAGGAGATTTTCATGCTCAGAAGAAATTGAAGATCGAATTTACTCCCTAAATCTTGTAATGTTTCTATTTGTCATGTTGTTTTTATCGAATACTATGAATAACTAAAAACCCCATTGCTAGGGGAGTGTCCCTGAATTGTGTTGTAATGAACCTCTGTTGCATTCCTTAATGAGATTTTGTTTCATTCCTTAATATTTTTTATTATGCAATTCGTTTAAACTTTTAAAGATCGTATAAATTGGGAACAATTTACGATTAGGGATTTGGCCTGAAAAACGATCGAACACTTTGCATAACACATTACAATGAATATTTCCTAGGAATAGGGATATCCTGTAATGATTGTAAAAAACCCTTTGTCAGAACTATTGCTTGATGTCTTTCCTTGACTGCTAAGGAATTAGGGTCAAGGAAGAGTATCAAAGGTTTTTCAGTTAAGGAATTTAAGAAAAACACTTTTGAGAGGAAATAAAAATTAAGGTCTTGTGAGAAGTTTTATTTGTTTACTCTAGGGTTCGCTATACGCAATTCATACACTTCCCCTAACATGTTTTCTCTTAATTGTTAAAATAATTTTATCATTCTGCTTTTTCCTTTTGGCAACCCCAAACAGAACCCAAGGTTATTTTGTTTAATTGAAAGAACATTTGTACTTAAAATTTACACGCAGTCCTCAGAGATCGATACTGGGAAAAATCCCTATTATTACTACATCGGAACAATTAGTACACTTGCTAATTTACCGGTCAAGTTTTTGGCGCCGTTGCCGGGGACTGCCAAAATTTTTAAGTATCTTGTTCGTTCAATTAGAATTTTGTCACTCTGTGACTAAAATTTTAAGCTATTTTTCTGATTATATTTCTGTTATTACTAATAATTTCCTAACCTGTGTATGCGAGGTAAGACCTCAGCTTTATTTTCTTTTGACTCAGAACCTGAAAGATTGTTGCACTCCAGACGTAGAAAAGCTAAGCTGGAAACATTGACAACTTTAAACTCAGGAACAAAAATTTCAGAGAACAAAGAAGAAGTTGTGATTCTTTCCGAAAATACAGATTCGGGCACAGAGACAGAGCTCGAAACTTTCATCATGAATGGAGACCCACCTCCAGCGGAAAGACTTTTGGGAGACTATGGAGGGGCCAATACTCAACCAAACCGGATGACAATCGTAAATCAATTGGTGAATGTGGCACACTTTCAGCTACATCCTTCCACCATTCGCCAGTTGGGGAGCAAGCCTTTCGCAGGAAGAATGAATGAAGATGCAAACAAGCACCTACAGAGATTCCTAACTACCACCACATCTTTGAAGATAGAAGGCCATTCCGAAGAGGTCAAGAGACTGGTTATGTTTCCGTTCACACTGACTGACGATGCAGAAGAATGGTTCTATTCACTTCCAGCTGGGAGTATTACCACATGGCGAGAGATGGAAACTGCATTCCTTAACAAGTATTTCCCTACTTCAGTATTTATTAGAAAGAGATACGACATTGTCAATTTCAAACAATAAGAAGGGGAATCTCTAGGAGATGCATATAAGAGGTTTAAGAGGTGTCTGACTGCATGTCCTACTCATAACATGGATGCCACTGAGCAGATGCAGAACTTTGTGAATGGTTTACGACTCAAGACAAAACAGCTTATAGACACTGCTACCGGTGGCTCAACTAATTTCTCAACAGCCACTGGTATCAAGAGGATCATAGAAGCAATTGTTGCCAATGAGCATCTTGAGTTGTATGATCGCACTGTGAATCAACCAGAAGGTAAGATTGATTTGAAGCTGGCAGAACAAGTTGTGAACATGGAAGATCAAATCAAGGCTGAAGTGGAAAAGAGGCTTAAGGGGATGAATGTGAGTACTGAAATTGTAGCTCAAGTTCAACCGGTCCAAGCTGTGAGTTGTGTAATGATCCCCATTTTACTGTGCATTGTCTTGCTACTGCTCAACAAATCGAAGAGATAAAAATTTTGAGGTAGAACAATCTGTATTCCCAAACATATAATCCAAGATGGAAGAATTATCCTAACTTCTCCTGGAAAGACCCAAATCAACCTCCATACCCGCAACAACAACAAGCTCCTCAAAGAGCAAAATGGGAGTTAGCTATCGAAAGAATGGCAGCTCAAAGTATGCAATTCCAAGAAGAGACCCGTAATTTGCAAAGGAATAACACAGCTTCCATCAAAAATCTTGAGTCGCAAATGGGGCAGATAGCCCAACACCTCTCAACACACGCTAAAGGAACCCTCCCAAGTGCGACAGTACCGATCCCGAAAAACCAAGAGAGTATCAATGTTGTCACAACAAGAAATCAGAAAATGATAGAAGAAGAAAAAACAAAGGAGGATGAATGCATAGAGGTAGAGCTTGAGGTAAGAGAAAAAGCAAAAGAACCGAATGAATCTGTACTGTCGGAAAAATCAACTGGGGAGAAAAAGAAAGAGGAGGTTAAACCGAAAATCAAACTACAGTTCCCTCAAAGAGTTACAAAGAAGGATCAAAAAGAGAAAGACTTTGGAAGGTTCAGTGCAATGCTCAACAAATTAGAAATCAACATGTCGTTCTTTGAAGCACTCGAGCAAATGCCTTTATACAAGAAATTCATGAAAGAGGTTATAGGCAAAAAGAGATCAACGGGTGAAGAACCGAAGACCACAACTGAGCAATGTAAGGAAATATCACAAGAAAAGAGAATCCCCATCAAGAGGAAGGATCCTGGACCGGTTGTAATCCCATGTACTATAAAAGATCAAACTTTTAAGAAAGTCCTAATTGATTCAGGTGCTAATGTGAGTCTCATGCCGTTATCTATTTTCAAAAAGCTGGATATTGGAAAAGTGAGTGATACGGGAACAAGCTTGAAGTTTGCCGACCACACAACTAAGATGGCATATGGGCTAGCAGAGGATGTTCTGGTGACAATCGATAACTTCACTTACCCAGTTGATTTTTAAATCATGGATATACTAGAGGATGAAGAGACTTCGATCATACTTGGCCGGCCGTTCTTGCTTACTAGTCGGTGCAATATTGATGTGGAAAAAGGTACGCTCACTTTGAAATTTTTTGATGAGGAAATCACGTTAAAAGCTCATGAGGTTACAAAGAAAGGTAAGGAGAAAGATGTCAAACCTTCAGTTGGGAAGATCAACACAACTAAGAAGGAAGAACGATCAAAACCACTTCAAGTTGCTCTTATTTCTGAACCAGCACAATATTTTGTGGCGAAGAAGTCAAGCAATATACTGTGGAGGCTAAAATACCCCCCATAACAATGGGGAGTCGACCGTCGAGCCATGCGACGTTAAACGAAGCGATGTGTGGGAGGCAACCCACGGATTTTAAGTATTGATGTTTTTGTTTTCTTTTTGTAGTTATTGTTTTTGCAGGAATAACGAGAGTTTGCAAGGGAAAACGTGGAAGCAGCAAAGAGGTGCTGAATTACATGCCGACCCCTATGTGAGGATCTCTGTGAGTACACCTCTTCCTCTCTTGTTCTTGAACATTGAGACAAAGTTTAGTTCAAGTTTGGGGGAGGTTTTACTGTTTTGAATTGTCAATTTAAATACTGTTTTATTTTAAGTTCGGTAAGAATCACCTCAAATTCACCCCTACAAAGACTGTAAATTTTTCTTGTGAATGGTATGCGTGTAAGGTAGTCAAGGAAGTATTTAGAGTTCAAAGGAAGAGGAGTTTGAACTAAGGAACTTGGGAAGTTTGGAAATTGAGGTAGAATTTGAACACCCTAGGTTCCTCGGAGAAAGGAAACGAGTCCAACATGTAGATTTGTGACATAGTACTTGGATTTGAGAAGTATTCCCCGATTAGTTCATTGTGATAGTCTGGCATGATTGAAAGAATTGCATATTGATTTTGAGAATGACTTGTGGCACCAAAAAAAAAGTTGAATAATGACGGTAAAGAAAACCTGTCCTTCTAAGTTGGATAACCCTCATCCGGTTATTTAGCCTAACGGTGGTTGAATCTCTATAGTCATCCCAAAGTGGATTAATAAACGTCTGTGTGCGAGAGAAAAAAAATAATTAAGGTGCCACGGAAAAAAGTCTCGAGTAGAAGTCTACATGCCTTAATCTGATTATCCGAACGAAAGGGGTTGAAAATTGAAGAAAAGACTTAAGCTCAAAGCATAGTTGGAGAGGTGGCCGAAAGGGGGATTTAGGTTCGTGGTTTTATTGCAGTGTGTGTTTATTTAATGCCTTCGTTAACGGATGAGTACCGAGGGAGCTAGTTTGAGCCGATCAGAACTAAGACTCACGTCTGAGTATTGACACACCTTACACCCTGAACCTCTCACTTGATGTACTGTTTGGTTTGAAAGTATTTATCCAAGCTTTTTGCTTGAGGTCAAGCAACGATTTAAGTTTGAGGGAGTTTGATCAATGGTTTTGATACGATATTTTACCTCTTGTTTCTGTTAATCATTTCTTATATCTTGTCGCATTTTATTTGTCTTTAGTGTATTTTACATGTTGGTTTGGTGTTTTCACTATTTCTAGGTTCAGGTAATTAATAAAGGAGAATCATAAGAAAAACCGGGGGAAAACAGCAAGAAGTTGGAAGAGTTTGAAGTGGACCAGGGGCCTGACACGGGTGCCCGTGTCGTATGACACAGCCCATGTCAGAATGTGCTCAGAAGAGGTGATTTTTGGTGGAGAATAGTGGCCTGACACGGCCGCCCGTGTCACACGACACGGCCTGTGTCAGGACACCTGGGACTTGAAAATTTCACGTGTTTATTTATCAGGAAGCCAACACGGCCGCCCGTGTTACATGACACAACCCATGTTGGTTGAAGCGCTTTATTCCCTATTTGTCTTGTATTTTTGACTTTTGTGATCCCCGAGGGTATTGTGGATATTTCCCTAGTGCTGAGTTTGAATTGAGACTATTTGATATGTGTTTGGAGAAAGGAAAAAGGACTTTGGATTATACAAAGAAAATACAACGGAAGATTGAAGCTCTGGAGAATTGGGAGGACAAGGAGATTTTCATGCTCGGAAGAACTTGAAGATCGAATTTACTCCCTAAATATTGTAATGTTTCTATTTGTCATGTTGTTTTTATCAAATACTATGAGTAGCTAAAAACCCCAGTGCTAGGGGAGCGTTCCTGAATTGTGTTGTAATGAACCTCTGTTGCATTCCTTAATGAGATTTTGTTTCATTCCTTAATATTTTTTGTTATGAAATTTGTTTAAACTTTTAAAGATCGTATAAATTGGGAATGATTTACGATTAGGGATTTGGCCTGAAAAACCGATCGAATACTTTGTATAACACATTACAATGAATATTGCCTAGGAATAGGGATATCCTGTAATGATTGTAAAAAACCCTTTGTCAGAACTATTGCTTGATGTCTTTCCTTGACTGCTAAGGAATTAGGGTCAAGGAAGAATATCAAAGGTTTTTCAGTTAAGGAATTTAAGAAAAACACTTTTGAGAGGAAATAAAAATTAAGGTTGATCCGCGGTCGCTCGCGGATCAAAAACGAGTAGTTTTGATAAAATGTAATATAGCGACAAATGACTCGAAATATCGTTCTCACAAGGATTCTTGTATTATTTCAACCAACTAAAGAAAATGTTTATGGGGGTTTTAAGTTTTGATTTATAAAATAAGAAAAAAAAAGTGATTATCAGATAAACTAAAACGGTTAATCCTACTGATTCGGGTTCCGACTTATCATCGGTTATTATAACATCAATCCCTAAGCGGTACCAATCCTATTCGATTATGATATTAATCAGACAAGCGCTTATCAACATCAAATGAATTATGTTCCTGTTTACCGAATTAAGCAAACGGTTAAGAATATGACGAATTAACGAATTAAGCAAACGATAATACGCAATTAAATTTAGGAACATGCATACAATCGAATTTAACCAATTCTATCCTATGAACAACAATTGAATTAAGCAAACAATTGTAATCAAATTAAGCAGATGACTTCATAGAAAAAGATTGAAAGGAATCAGAGTAAATTGACATAATAATAACCTCAAAGTGTTGAAACCGTACACAGCAGGATTTGCCCGGAGGTATTAGTTCTCCATGAAAACTATAAAACAAAGGAAAAAATTCAGAAAAATAAACTAGGTCCCTGTTTTGCATCACAACAACAACTTTAAATAGAAAATAACTGGGCCAGAAACCTAAACTAGGCCCGCAAGGAAAACTACATTGTCACAAGTCAGAAACTTCAACGAATTATTCGAGACTCAAGAAATCCGAATCAGCTCCTTTGTGCAACATGAAAGTTGTAGATCTCTTTCTTAGCTTTCCAACGACTGGTAGAATGCCTCAATCCGATTCCTGTAGCTCAAGTTATAAATTTTTCACTAAAAGCTATTAATGCTGAAAAATAACAAACGAAAATTAAATAAAGCTTAAAATAAAATAAATTGTAAAAACATTATAAAATAGGAAATTAAATAAACTAAATGGTAGAAATGCCTAAGTCTAAACATAGAGGAAGGTACATTAAAATGCACTGATCAAATTCCCCCACACATGAACTTTTGCACTCCGAGCAAAGTATTGTCAAAACTCATGAAACACAAAAACATTCAGCTATTCAATCTAGGCTGTGAACTCCTCTTTGGTCAAGATTGTATTGATCGGTACTACTTTTGCATACTAAGGATATCGTAAGAACACAAATCCGCAATTTTGCGATCATAAGACTCCCTCCTATACAAACCAATCCAAATCATGTCGTTATGCCTAAGTCTAACTTACTCATCCTCCTTTTTGCTCTCTTTCATTATAGTGCAATCACATTAAGCCCTTTATCTATTCACACGCATGGTAACTAAGCTTGTTAGTGACTGTGATCCATATTTTTTTCAATAATTCATAATTAGACATTTTTCTTTGTCTTTTCTTTTCTTTTTTTTTTTTTCACTTTTTGTCTTTTTCTTTTTCTCTTTTTTTTTTTCTTATTAAGCACGGGATCATTCACTTATTTGCATCAGCTCAATTACTTAGCATGTGATTTTTAGATGGTGCTGACTGCTAGATAAACTACTTAAGAGCTATTAAAGAACGAGAACTCAAGACTAAGCCATAACAAGTATCTAAATCGATTTCCATATTTTGGAGACTCAAGGTGTTAAAACGATACCGATCTTATGAATTTTTCTCAAGTCTCTACAATCTGACCTCCAATCGATCTACAACCCAAAAATTTCAAAAAATGCATTGTGTTTTTCTGAGTAAACAATTTTTTTATTAAATGAAAACAAAACAAAGAAAATTGAAAGAAATAAAACAAAGTAAATGGTTCCCTCCCCCACACTTAAAGCATACATTGTCCTCAATGAAAGAACATAAATATAAAATAAGAGTGAGAAAAAGGAAGGAACACACCCGAGGAGTCAAGGTGGATAAGTGATCACATATGCATCCTTTCTCAAAGAGAGATTTCCTGCCGTCTCCTCTTCCAAAGTGGGGAGTAACTTTGGATAGCATCCATCGCCCTTGAAATTTGTATTAGTGTCTTTGCCTTTTATTCCAGGATCAAAGAAGAATCTTCGATAAATAAAAGTGTCGAATGGACACGTGAATTTGATATCCTTTTCCACAACATCAGAGATCAATGGGTTAAGGGGTTGCTTCATTGCCTTTCTTCCCACTTCCATCGAGGTCCATCCAATTCTCTTCTTATGTTTCTTCAAAACCTGTAAAAGTTTATTATCTTCATCAAAATCAAGGTTAGAAGAAATTATAACTGGAAGCTTTTTATCCATATCTGAATAAGCATAATTCAGATTGGTATGAAGTGGTTTAAGCTCCAAGGGGGAAGGTTGTTCAATGGATGGTGAGGTCGGGGCAGCCGTGATGTTAAGAGTTTTAGCTACATAAACAACTTCATCTGCATGAAAAACATCACCCTGTACGGCAGCATTAATCTCAGCACAAACAGAACAAATGTTAGTGTCGGTACATGAATCACAAGAGTAAGTATCATCATAATCTAATAAAGATGGAAAATCAGATAACAACTCAGGATGAATATCATCAACTAAATCAGATGGTAACTCTTTTGGATTCACTACTGTTTGGGCAGATAGTTGGTTTGATTCTTGAGCTTGTTGCATGGCATTCAGTATAGTGGCAAACTGTTCAATCTGTGTCTGCAAAGCTTGAAGACTTGAATTCGTTTGTTGCTGAAACTGAAGATCATTTATAGCCATTTGCTTGACAAGGTCCTCTAGTGAAGGTTCAGAAGGTGTAGAGCATACAATTTGGAATTCATTCATATGCTTATTCGGATCCTCACCTGCAAGTCCATTAAGCCTTGGCAACAAGTGTATTAAATCAGATTCCAATTCGAAAGGTACACTAACAACAGGATATTTCATACATAAAGCATTATAGTTCGTATCATAGGCAACAAGTTCTCTAAGAGTTATTTGATTTGTCATATTAAATTTAATAGGAAAATCAACAAAGAAAATAAAACAAAGAACAAATTCGGCAATGCAGCAACAATTAGAAAAATACCAACAATGTCCCCGTTAAGAAAAAGAATGGAAAAATAGAAAACCGAATAAAATTAAATCTAAAAATTATAAAAATATAACTAAAAATCAAATAAAATCAAAATGAGTCAATAAAAAAAATTTCGGATTTTTTTAAAAATACGAAAATAGAAAAAAAATAAAATAAAATAGAAAAATAACTAATTTGCGATTTTCAGGGTCAAAATCTTTTAGAATTTTATTCTAAATGAGTATTGTTAAACGATTTATTTCTGATTTTCTGGAAAAAATTCGGAGCAAATCGGAACAATAGCTTACAAACTCACCTGATAGGCTGAAACGCTTACCACTGTACTGCAACCCTGAAAATTTACACACAAAAACAAAAAACAAAAAACAAAAAAAAAAAAAAACTCTAAAATTAAAATTTTACATTTGGCTAAAATTAATAAGAATCCCCGGCAACGGCGCCTGTAACACTCATTTTAATTATTTAGTCATTTTATTATTATTTTAAATATTATATGTTGATGTGCCCTTTGGTAGGGTGTATTTGATGATGTTTGGTGGGTGTCCCTGAGATGGGAGATCATTGGTGGTAATTTGGTGAGTTTATAATAATATAAGAAATAATAGTAATATTGGTGGTGGTATTAATATTATTATTATTATTATTATTATTATTATTATTATTATTATTATTATTATTATATTTATGATTATTATTAATATTTGTAGTAATATTATTAATATGGAGAATATAATATTATTATTAATATAGTTATTATATTATTATGATTTTTGGTGTGAATATGATAATATAATGAATAATAATAATATTGGTGGGGGTATTATTATTATATATTATTATATTTATTAGTATTATTAATATTATTATTATTTTGGTGAGATAATAATATTATTACTATTATTATTATTATTATTATTATTTTGGTGAGATAATAATAATAATATTATTATTATTATTATTATATTTATGATTATTATTAATATTTGTAGTAATATTATTAATATGGAGAATATAATATTATTATTAATATAGTTATTATATTATTATGATTTTTGGTGTGAATATGATAATATAATGAATAATAATAATATTGGTGGGGGTATTATTATTATATATTATTATATTTATTAGTATTATTAATATTATTATTATTTTGGTGAGATAATAATATTATTACTATTATTATTATTATTATTATTTTGGTGAGATAATAATAATAATAATATTATTATTATTATTATTAATAGTATTATTATGATTAGTATTATTAATATTAGTAATATTATATTAGTATTATTAATATTAAGATTATTATTATTCATATTATTTTATTATTAGTATTAATATAATTGTTATTATTATCATTAGTATTATTATTATTATAATTATAATTATTGTTGGGTGTATTACTATTATTATTATTATGTTGAATATTACTATAATATTATAATAGTATTATATTATATTATATTATATTATATTATTATTATTATTATAATGATTATTATAATTATTATATTAGAATTATTATTGGGAATATTAGTGGTTGGAATAAGTAAAATAAGAGGTGGAAGGGTTATTGGGAAGTTAGAATGGAAATATGAAAAGTTATGATAGAAACCGTGAAGAAGGAAATATGAAGGGGTAGCAAGGAGATATTAGAAAAGTTGGAATAGAGAGAAAAATGATTACCATAGATAGTGGGAAATTGGTGTGATAATAATAATAATAATAATAATAATATTATTATTATTATTATTATTATTATTATTATTATTATTATTATTATTATTTTATTTTTATTAGTTATTATTATTATTGGGATAGGAAATAAAAAGGAAAATAGAATATGAAGGGGTGGGGGAAGTATTAGAGAAAATAACACGATAGAAAGAGGGAAGAGAGAAAGAGCGATAGAAAGAGAGAAGAGGAAAGAACGAGAGAAGTGAGAAAAACGAAGGAAAAAGGGAACGAAGAACGGAAAGAAAAGAGGAGGCCAAGAGACCAAATCCAGGAAGAATTTCATCGATCAACCGATTAACAAGGTAAGGGGGGAGAAACTTGATTGGGAATGGTATATACATGTATAGGGTAGTGGGGATTCCTTAACCCCGTAGAAATGTATCATTGATGAAGTTTTATATTGACATGCTATTGATTGTTGAGTTATGTTGATGTTGATGGATTGAAATATGTTGATGGTTGGTGAATTGTTGTTTTTGGTTAATTTGGCGTATAGGTTGGGTTTACGGTTTTAGGGAAGTTCTGTGTGACCTTTTTGATGTGTCGATAGATTGTTTAAGTGATGACTTTGGAATAATATGTACATGATGATGTACGGATGTTTGATGTTGCCATTGTTGATTGACTGTTGGTGTTGGTTTGGTTTGAGTAAGGTTCAGAGTAACTCTGAAGTGTCGGTAATGTACCATAATGTCGGTTCTAGAGTAGAAATTATAGGATAATTGGTAAGTATAATACCTATTGGCATGTTTGTGATTGTGGATTGATGTTGATGAATTGTTGATTTTGGTGTATAGGCTGAGGTGTTGGTTTAGGGAGGTTCTGAGTAACCTCAGAGACTTTTGGTGAGATGTCTGAATTGGTCTCGTGTGATCCTTCTAGCCTTGCTGTAGTGTGAAAATGATGAGTATGGGATATAACTTGTGTACTTGGTGATAGTACGCGTTTCCCTTAATATTGTTGGTGAACAATTAGTTGATGTATATGTGTGTAGTGATCAGTAGGATCGTGTATTTCCCGAGCGGTGAGATGTGTTTATATTTGGTGTTAGAAAGTGAGACTACTCACTGTGTGATTGAATTATATGATGTTGGTGTATGTTATATCTATACATATGCATTGATGTATGATGATATGATCAGGAGGATCGTGTGCACTTAGTGTGCCAGAATGTAATAGTTATGCATTGGTGTCTTGCATATCATGGTGTTTTGGTGGGATGAATCATGTCTCAGGAGGAGCGTAAGTGATTCATCCGTACTCCTTTGTGGAGAATGGTGGGGGGATAGATCATGTCTCAGGAGGAGCGTAAGTGATCTATCCAGGTTCGATTGAATGAACCAACAAGTCGGTACCGCATGCATGGTGTTGAGTTGCATTTTGCATTATGATATGTTATATTGTAATTTGAACAGTAGGTTCGTTATATGGTGTTGTTAGGGGTGAATCTTGGTGTGCTGGTGTGTTGTACTACCTTATTTACATGTATTACATTACCATTATATTTTTAATCATGATTTCTCACCCCTTTGTTGTTGTTGTGGTCTGTGCTTCTTCGAAAGTACAGATAATCCAGGTGCTTAGCTAGCTTGGATATTGGTGTGACCGTCGAGTCTAGGATGCTCTGATACGTAGCACGGGACTTGGGCATTTTTATTGTTTTTATGAAGAACTTATAATTTTTCCTGTGAACGTATCAAACTTTTATAGAATTTTATTGTTTAGATATTCCGCTGTATTTGGAGAAAAACCTTTTTATAAGGAAACATGATTTTTATGTGATATCCCACTTGGGAAGATTGGAACTCTGATTTTGTTTATTTATAATGTTTATTAATTTAAATGATTTTGGGAAGTGGGGTGTTACAATTGGTATCAGAGCAGGTCGGTCCGTCCGGCCAATGTTGTCTAGTGTTATTGTTTCCTGGTATGCGACATGTGTGTAAAAACACTGTCGGTACATGTTGTTGGTTAACTTCATTGGTAGAAGTGGAATGATTCCAGTGGGGGAGAAGTTGTATTTTTCCGAAAAGCTACAGTGTGGTGGCTTAGTGTGTTGAGGAGTGATATTATAGTCTGGTAAAGATGGTTTGTACCCCATCATGATTTCGGCTGTCTATTAACAAATTGAGGAACTGATCACCCTTAATCTCTTGTTAATAGTGGACGGGATTGTGTTGGATGGGATAGACGTATCTTGCAAGCTTGGGTGGCGTGAGCAGTGTATAGTCTTGAGTTAAGCTAAGTGCTTAAGGGATTATTTTGAGGAATTTGGCGTAAGACGGTGTTGAAGTGTCTATTTTGACTGAAACTTGGAATGAGAAGGAAAGTGAGAAAAATTGGGATTTGTCAATTAATTGCGATTGCCGGAGGTTTCCGGATGAGGTAGGTGATTTACTATCGGAGTGTGAAGTAAAGCTCACACGTTGACTTTGTTGTTGGAACGAGTCTGATATTAGTGACTCCATATGGTGTGTTTTCGTTGGGATTGGAGAAGTTGAAGAGTCAACTTGAAGACCTTCTAGGAGAGAGGTTCTTTTGTTTGAGTGTGCTACCGTAATGTGCACCAATTTTGTTGGTTAGACAGATAGAAGGTTTTGTGAAGCTTTGGGTGAACTATAGATAAGTGAACAGGGTGACTATCAAGGATAGGTGTTCGCTTCCAAGAGTTAATGATTTGATGGAACAATTGATCGAGAGATGTGAGTCCCTTGGTCATGTGATCTCGAGTAGAGTTCTTGTGGTGGATGGGATGAAGGTCAAAAGTTCTATCGTATTAGGAGGCTCAAAGATCTGCTGTTGAGATTGGAAGTAATTGAGTTTTAAATTATTCATAGATTTAAAATGTGTTGGATGGCTTCCTAAGTATAAAATTGTTGTTGTACGTTAAATTCCGAGATCGCAGCTTTTTACGGAATCGAAATCGGACACTCGGAAGTCGGGTAACGGTCGAAAAGAGGATTTTGGGACTGTCATGTTCGCCTGGCGAGCATACTGGCGAACGTCCATATTCGCTGCGGTGTTCGCCTGGCGAAAGGGTCCTGGGCAGAAAATGTTATTCTGGTGTTTTTGCCGTAACGGGAGAACCGTAACTCGGAATGACGCGCGGTTCGAAGCGTTGGAAAGCTATTCAAATTATCTATGAGATGGTGAAGTATTGACATAGAATTAAGCTATTTATTGATGAAGTGTGTTTGAATTTTGTGGTAAGGACGGCGGTACGGTATGTGTTCCCGCTATAACTCACAACTTGTTTGTCCACTTGGCATGGGATCTTCTTTAATTATTTATATAAGGCAATGGTTATGTTAATAAATGATATTTTAAGGTATTCGAAGCGTATAGAGGATTATGTTGAGCATAAGGAACTGGAGTTATCAGTGTTGGAAAAAGAGCGGTGATATACTTCCGTAAGGAAAGTTCTGTCGAATCCGATAGAACTAATTGTGGTGTTTGTGATGCTTGTTGATATAATTAGGGGATTTGCTAAAGACAACTTCAGCGAGTTTCAATTATGCAAAAGGCAACTTGAAGTGTATAAGAGAAATCATCTGACCAGTGATTTAGAGTTGGTTACTATTGTGATTGTACTGGAGTCGGAGTCTTCAAAAGTTCAGACTGAGATCGGAGATGTTTGGTGATCTTAAGAGTTTAAGGTGTTTGTTTAATTTGAATAAGACAAATATGAGGCATAGGAAATAATTGGGACTTCGAAAAGAGTACGACTTCAAGTTGAATTACCATTCGGGTAAAGCGGACATGGTAGATGATGCAGTGAGTTAGAAATATTTGCATATACCGAAGATGATGGTGAAAAGAGTTAGAACTGATTGAGAAATTTCATAATATGCGTTTTGTGAGTAAGGATACTTCTTATGGAGTTAAGCTTTTATTATTAAGATCTGACTAGTGATATCCTTGAGAAGAATCGAGAAAGTCAGAAATCTGGGTTGAATAGTGAATTAGTTGAAATTGATAAATTAGAGTCGAAGAGTGGATTGTCGGGTTTGTGGAAATAATACCACGAGGTGTTATGATAGAGTATGTATATCAGATGTTGTTGAAGGGAGTAGGAGTACTCGTGAAGAAATACATTGAGGTAGATGGAGTATCCATCTCGGTGCTATGAAGAAGTAACCGAACTTGAGTAGATTGTTTTTGAGACCATGGATAAGGAGAGGTGGAATATGCTAGTTAGAATTGTCGGAATTCGAAGAGTGAACATCAGAGACTGTTGAGTCTGATGTAGTCGTTAAATATTCTAGAGTGGAAATCAGGTAGTATTTTCACGAAATTGGTGTTGAGATTTCCAAAGAATTTGTAAAGACATAATTTTAATTTGAATTGTTAGGAGTGGATTAACTATTCCGTGTTGAGGATATACGAGATGCATATTGAGAAAGTGGTGAAGTTGGATGAGATACTGACGAATATTGTGTCAGATGGAAATTTGAGGTTTATATTGAGATTTTGGAGGGGCTTACAGGAAGCTTCGGGTACTAAGTTGAAGCTGAGTTCGACCTATCATCCGCAAACTGATGGTCAGTCAGAGAGGACTATTGAGTCTGTAGAGAATTGGTGAGAGCTTGGGTGTCGGATCAAGGTGGAACGTGGGATGATTAATTATCGTTGATTGAGTTACCTATAATAACGGTTACCATTCTAGTGTCGGAATGACACTATATGTGGCTTGGTGAGATAGGGAGTGTAGGACTCTCCTGTGTTGAAATAAATCGAGTGAGAGTGTTGTACTCAGACTTGAAGATTATGCTTGAGATGGCTGAGAAGATCTAGAGGATCCGAGGCAATATGTATTTTGAGGGTCACGCCGGTGACTGGTGTTGGTCGAGCTTCGAAATCTCAGAAGTTCGCACGTGTTCTGTAGTTGTATCAGAGTGGCGCAGCGGAGGCATGGGAGGAGTAACATGTTAGACTGTTTTTCTGTTGTCGCTGTGAATTGGCATGATATGTTTCATGTGTCTTAGTCGAGAAAGTACATTGAACCAGGTGGATGATGTACAAGTGAAAAATATTCCGATTGTTGAGGCATTGCTAGTTCGTTTTGGCGAGCGAGGAACAACTCCGAAGGGAGGAGATATCTTTGGTGAAAGTAGTATGGGGAGGTGCTGCAGAAGGCAGTGTGACCTGAGAATTGGAATAAAAGATGCGGGGAGCGTATCCGGAATTATTTCCATCAGATAATTTTCGAGGACGAAAATAATTAAAGTGGGGGAGAGTTGTAACACCCATTTTAATTATTTAGTCATTTTATTATTATTTTAAATATTATATGTTGATGTGCCCTTTGGTAGGGTGTATTTGATGATGTTTGGTGGGTGTCCCTGAGATGGGAGATCATTGGTGGTAATTTGGTGAGTTTATAATAATATAAGAAATAATAGTAATATTGGTGGTGGTATTAATATTATTATTATTATTATTATTATTATTATTATTATTATTATTATTATTATATTTATGATTATTATTAATATTTGTAGTAATATTATTAATATGGAGAATATAATATTATTATTAATATAGTTATTATATTATTATGATTTTTGGTGTGAATATGATAATATAATGAATAATAATAATATTGGTGGGGGTATTATTATTATATATTATTATATTTATTAGTATTATTAATATTATTATTATTTTGGTGAGATAATAATATTATTACTATTATTATTATTATTATTATTTTGGTGAGATAATAATAATAATAATATTATTATTATTATTATTATATTTATGATTATTATTAATATTTGTAGTAATATTATTAATATGGAGAATATAATATTATTATTAATATAGTTATTATATTATTATGATTTTTGGTGTGAATATGATAATATAATGAATAATAATAATATTGGTGGGGGTATTATTATTATATATTATTATATTTATTAGTATTATTAATATTATTATTATTTTGGTGAGATAATAATATTATTACTATTATTATTATTATTATTATTATTTTGGTGAGATAATAATAATAATATTATTATTATTATTATTATTAATAGTATTATTATGATTAGTATTATTAATATTAGTAATATTATATTAGTATTATTAATATTAAGATTATTATTATTCATATTATTTTATTATTAGTATTAATATAATTGTTATTATTATCATTAGTATTATTATTATTATAATTATAATTATTGTTGGGTGTATTACTATTATTATTATTATGTTGAATATTACTATAATATTATAATAGTATTATATTATATTATATTATATTATTATTATTATTATTATTATTATAATGATTATTATAATTATTATATTAGAATTATTATTGGGAATATTAGTGGTTGGAATAAGTAAAATAAGAGGTAGAAGGGTTATTGGGAAGTTAGAATGGAAATATGAAAAGTTATGATAGAAACCGTGAAGAAGGAAATATGAAGGGGTAGCAAGGAGATATTAGAAAAGTTGGAATAGAGAGAAAAAGGATTACCATAGATCGTGGGAAATTGGTGTGATAATAATAATAATAATAATAATAATAATAATAATATTATTATTATTATTATTATTATTATTATTATTATTATTATTTTATTTTTATTAGTTATTATTATTATTGGGATAGGAAATAAAAAGGAAAATAGAATATGAAGGGGTGGGGGAAGTATTAGAGAAAATAACACGATAGAAAGAGGGAAGAGAGAAAGAGCGATAGAAAGAGAGAAGAGGAAAGAACGAGAGAAGTGAGAAAAACGAAGGAAAAAGGGAACGAAGAACGGAAAGAAAAGAGGAGGCCAAGAGACCAAATCCAGGAAGAATTTCATCGATCAACCGATTAACAAGGTAAGGGGGGAGAAACTTGATTGGGAATGGTATATACATGTATAGGGTAGTGGGGATTCCTTAACCCCGTAGAAATGTATCATTGATGAAGTTTTATATTGACATGCTATTGATTGTTGAGTTATGTTGATGTTGATGGATTGAAATATGTTGATGGTTGGTGAATTGTTGTTTTTGGTTAATTTGGCGTATAGGTTGGGTTTACGGTTTTAGGGAAGTTCTGTGTGACCTTTTTGATGTGTCGATAGATTGTTTAAGTGATGACTTTGGAATAATATGTACATGATGATGTACGGATGTTTGATGTTGCCATTGTTGATTGACTGTTGGTGTTGGTTTGGTTTGAGTAAGGTTCAGAGTAACTCTGAAGTGTCGGTAATGTACCATAATGTCGGTTCTAGAGTAGAAATTATAGGATAATTGGTAAGTATAATACCTATTGGCATGTTTGTGATTGTGGATTGATGTTGATGAATTGTTGATTTTGGTGTATAGGCTGAGGTGTTGGTTTAGGGAGGTTCTGAGTAACCTCAGAGACTTTTGGTGAGATGTCTGAATTGGTCTCGTGTGATCCTTCTAGCCTTGCTGTAGTGTGAAAATGATGAGTATGGGATATAACTTGTGTACTTGGTGATAGTACGCGTTTCCCTTAATATTGTTGGTGAACAATTAGTTGATGTATATGTGTGTAGTGATCAGTAGGATCGTGTATTTCCCGAGCGGTGAGATGTGTTTATATTTGGTGTTAGAAAGTGAGACTACTCACTGTGTGATTGAATTATATGATGTTGGTGTATGTTATATCTATACATATGCATTGATGTATGATGATATGATCAGGAGGATCGTGTGCACTTAGTGTGCCAGAATGTAATAGTTATGCATTGGTGTCTTGCATATCATGGTGTTTTGGTGGGATGAATCATGTCTCAGGAGGAGCGTAAGTGATTCATCCGTACTCCTTTGTGGAGAATGGTGGGGGGATAGATCATGTCTCAGGAGGAGCGTAAGTGATCTATCCAGGTTCGATTGAATGAACCAACAAGTCGGTACCGCATGCATGGTGTTGAGTTGCATTTTGCATTATGATATGTTATATTGTAATTTGAACAGTAGGTTCGTTATATGGTGTTGTTAGGGGTGAATCTTGGTGTGCTGGTGTGTTGTACTACCTTATTTACATGTATTACATTACCATTATATTTTTAATCATGATTTCTCACCCCTTTGTTGTTGTTGTGGTCTGTGCTTCTTCGAAAGTACAGATAATCCAGGTGCTTAGCTAGCTTGGATATTGGTGTGACCGTCGAGTCTAGGATGCTCTGATACGTAGCACGGGACTTGGGCATTTTTATTGTTTTTATGAAGAACTTATAATTTTTCCTGTGAACGTATCAAACTTTTATAGAATTTTATTGTTTAGATATTCCGCTGTATTTGGAGAAAAACCTTTTTATAAGGAAACATGATTTTTATGTGATATCCCACTTGGGAAGATTGGAACTCTGATTTTGTTTATTTATAATGTTTATTAATTTAAATGATTTTGGGAAGTGGGGTGTTACAGCGCCAATTTGATCCGCGGTCGCTCGCGGATCAAAAACGAGTGTTTTTATAAAAATGCTAGTATAGCGACAAATGACTCGAAATATCGTTCTCACAAGGATTCTTGTATTATTTCAACCAACTAAAGAAAATGTTTATGGGGGTTTTAAGTTTTGATTTATAAAATAAGAAAAAAAAAGTGATTATCAGATAAACTAAAACGGTTAATCCTACTGATTCGGGTTCCGACTTATCATCGGTTATTATAACATCAATCCCTAAGCGGTACCAATCCTATTCGATTATGATATTAATCAGACAAGCGCTTATCAACATCAAATGAATTATGTTCCTGTTTACCGAATTAAGCAAACGGTTAAGAATATGACGAATTAACGAATTAAGCAAACGATAATACGCAATTAAATTTAGGAACATGCATACAATCGAATTTAACCAATTCTATCCTATGAACAACAATTGAATTAAGCAAACAATTGTAATCAAATTAAGCAGATGACTTCATAGAAAAGGATTGAAAGGAATCAGAGTAAATTGACATAATAATAACCTCAAAGTGTTGAAACCGTACACAGCAGGATTTGCCCGGAGGTATTAGTTCTCCATGAAAACTATAAAACAAAGGAAAAAATTCAGAAAAATAAACTAGGTCCCTGTTTTGCATCACAACAACAACTTTAAATAGAAAATAACTGGGCCAGAAACCTAAACTAGGCCCGCAAGGAAAACTACATTGTCACAAGTCAGAAACTTCAACGAATTATTCGAGACTCAAGAAATCCGAATCAGCTCCTTTGTGCAACATGAAAGTTGTAGATCTCTTTCTTAGCTTTCCAACGACTGGTAGAATGCCTCAATCCGATTCCTGTAGCTCCAGTTATGAATTTTTCACTAAAAGCTATTAATGCTGAAAAATAACAAACGAAAATTAAATAAAGCTTAAAATAAAATAAATTGTAAAAACATTATAAAATAGGAAATTAAATAAACTAAATGGTAGAAATGCCTAAGTCTAAACATAGAGGAAGGTACATTAAAATGCACTGATCAAAGGTCTTGTGAGAAGTCTTCTTGGTTTACTCCAGGGTTCGTTATACGCAATTCATACACTTCCCCTAACATGTTTTCTCTTAATTGTTAAAATAATTTTATCATTCTGCTTTTTCCTTTTGACAACCCCAAATAAAACCCAAGGTTATTTTGTTTAATTGAAAGAACATTTGTACTTAAAAAGCAATATGTGTCGTGTCGTGCAAGAATACACTCAGAAAGCAATATTACCAGCCAATAAGGGAGAGGGGTGATTCTTTAGCTAACAACAAGCCATTGAACACCATAACCGATGAATCCATGATAGCACCAATGATGAGAATAACAGAAGTAGGCCAACGATCAGAAACAAGACCAGAGAAAATACCAAAAGCTTTGCCAACATCTTTAACAACAGAGAGATTGTTAAGCTGCATCTGAGTCAGAAACATTAGAGACTTTAACACATCAAAATAGTTTGCAAAAGTATAATTGTTTCCACATATTGCTTGAACCCAAATGGCTGTCACAAATCCTAACCATTTTTCAGCAACAAAATTACTAGAGAATAACAACATAGTGATTATTAATTGGAACAAGAAATTATGAAGAATTTGAAGGTGTAGTAGAGAATGTATATGAGTTTGCTAGTGTAACGTACTCAGTTGCTATTTATATGTTCTCTTTCTATATATAATACCAATCAAAACAGGATGAACGCCTTAATGAAGGAAGGATTCTGTATCTAAACTTTAGAATAGATTAAAATGGACTTAAATAAATAGTATATAAAAAGTTTAACTCATATATTATATATTTAGTGTCACGGCTACCATTCACCGTGGTCGAGTCTACGAAAAGAGTTTAGTCTTCCACGACTTAGATTATCTCATGTGGAGGAAACATGTAAAAATTAGAAAGCAAAATAAAAAATAAAAGGTGAATTTTTTATTTTCTATCACAAAAAGTTGGATAAAATTAACCTCATGCTATTTCAAATATTGTAAAACAAATGGAAGAAAGTGAAATTATTTCATATTAAAACAACGAATCTGTATTGAAACAAAGAATTGTTGATAGATGGATGATCAGTACGGGAAAAAGGTGTTTGATACTGAATCCAAGATGAAAAGATTGGTTCAAAGTGATTTGTAGTAATTAAGTTTTCTAGTGAGGTGTTTCAATAATTAGTGGGGTGTCTAAGTAATAAATATATTTTTTAAGGTTAAATATTATTTTTTGTCTTTTAACTATATTTTTAAGTTTATTTTGATCTCTTATTTTTTGAAAAAACCAATTTAATTTCTTATTTATTCAAACCATATCATATAAGTCATTTTTGTCTAATTCTAGTTAACGGTGTTTATTTTTGCATGTATGAAATTCTAAGAACAAATTATGAGTAAACAGTCAAATTAAATGTCCAACTTGTGAAAGAAGAAATTGAAGACAGGAGGTCTCATTCCAGGGCAATCAACCCGGTCAGCAAACTTGGGGCAACCAACCTAGTCAGCAAATTCAGAGCAATCAACAAACTCAAATAAGTCAGCAAACTCAAGCAGGTTAACAATCTCAAGCAAGTCAAACATTTAAACCATGTCAAAGAAGGGAAATTAAGTTGAATGTTAGAAGGACACCAATATCTTATGTATCCCCATGTTCTGCTATTAGATTGAGTGCAGCAAAGAATACAACTAGGTCAACTACAAGCAGAACAACTCCAGAAAAGAAGACCAATCAGTTTATTTTTTTATACTCTTGTATGATTTATGTATGTTTGAACAAGTATTTTACTTTTTGTATGTCTATTAGAATAAGCTAGGTATTTAATGTGTTTATGAACAAGTTGAGTTCTTTTTGAACGTCAATGAACAAGTTATATTCTTTTTTAATATTGATGAAGAAAGATATGTTCCATTGTTAAATATATTGCCATGTTTATAAACCAAATTTTAATATGAACAAAGTTATGTTCTAGTATAAATAAATCAAACTCTGGTATAAACTCTAGTATGAATAAATCAAACTATGTTATTAAATATGTTTCCATGTTAAATATTCATTCAACTGATGCATAATTCTAGTTCAAACACAACTTTGACATAAACATAATTGCTTCAAAAAATCTGATATAAACCAAAATCTTGTAAAAATATATACTATCATGACTGATACATACTATCATTACAAGAACAGATACATACTATCATTACAAGAACGAATACATACTAATTAAAATACAACTGAAACATACTAACATTTGAATTTAAAAGAGCTTGAATATCAAATCAAAGAAAAAAAAGAACAAAACCTTCCAAAATTTCTTCCACTTCATGGTGTTCTTCATATCCAGTTCAAGTTCTAACAATTGGTGCTTTTGTTCCTCAAATGCGTCCCTATGTTTTGAGAGATTATGCACACGCTCCTTAATTTCTTTTGATAACCTTTCCAACTCCATTTTTGCTTCATAAAAAATTGATCTCTTTTATATTCCACTTCTTCATATAACCAATCAAAGAGCCCACGGCCTGTTTGGGTAGAGCCCTATGTACATTAACAACCCAAACTACAATGTTACAAACCAACTTTTTTTCTAGAATTTTTTAGAAGGATGAATTATGAATGCTTACCTTAAAGTGTGAACATCTCTAAAGTTGCTTTCAATAGTTGCTAATTGTTGTTGTCTTGCAAAAAAGATTCATGTCTCCACAAGGACAATGGGGTATCTATCATAAATTAGAATTGTTATATATTATGGAATCAAAACTTTAAGAACTTTTCCCTTTCGCTATGGATGAATAATGCTCAAAACTCATTCTTTCCTTTGATTCAGTAAAGTATTTTACAAATTTAAGGTATGGCGGCGATGCCTATGGATGTTCATGACCTAATACGATTAGGGTTCATATATTAGAAAAAAGAGAATAAACTAAAAAAAAAACAAAGAATGTGATGACAAGATGCCAAGTAGGATGCCACGCGTGCAAAATTCGACACCGTTAGTGGGAATTAGACGAAAATAACTTATATGACACAGTTTAAATAAATAAGAGATTAAATTGGTCCATTTAAAAGATAAGGGACCAAAATATACCTAGAGGTATAGTTAATGGATGAAAAAGGGTATATAGCCTTTTTAACTTATATTTGAAACATAATCATTTGGATTAAAACTTTCTCTGTGTGTGTGTGTGTGTGCGCGCGCGCGCGCGCGTGTGTGTGCACGTGCGTGTGTGCATGCGTGTGTGTGTGTGTGAGAGAGAGAGAGGGAGAGAGATAATTTAATGCATTTGTAATTAATTTCACCTTTGAGAGAGAGAATTTAATGCATTTTGCAATTAATTTCACCTTTAATAAGATCAAAGTTGATTTTTTTTAATATGGGGCAAGAAAAATGCGTTTTTCCTTATATTTTTGGACTGATTGAGCATGATCCATTAATATGTGTTTGTCATGTTGGGTTTGATTGGATTTGACTGTTATATTGGGTTTGTCATGTTGGGCCTTTTGGCTAGCCTAAATAAGATACCCTAGAGTCCTTGTTATTAGTAATGAAGTAAGGAATATTGAAGCATTAGTTTTAATACCAGTTCAAGTATATGTTTCATTAAGGAAGTAGGTTCATTTAGAAAGTGTCCTCATGAAGAGAGTGAGCTATTTTGTGGTGTTGAGTTGAAGTATATAGCATTGGGAACATGCGCATTTAATATTCATCGTGTAGCTTAAGGGCCTGTTTGGTTCAAATGAGGGGGAGGGGAGGGGAGGGATTTTAATGAAGGGGAGGGGAGGGGAGGGGAGGTGAAGGAATTTTTTAATCAAATAAGTGTTTGGTTCAAAAGAGAGGAGGGGAGGGGAGGGGAGAGATTTTAATTAAAAATGTGTTTGGTTCAGAAGGGGAGGGGATGGGTTTTATTAATAATTTACAGTTTTATTCTTATGATCTTATATAAGTCATACGATATTAAAATGTGAAAAATTCGTGCGTATTTTTGTTGGTAATAAAATTTCTAATATTTAGTGATTAAAAAAATATTTATTTGTCACATAAAGTTAAAAAATTGAGTATAATTGATTCGACTTATAACTTTCCAACATAAATTAAACTATATGCCAATAACATCGTTTAAATTATAATGAATCATATAACAAAACAAATATATAAAATAACTTATTACTAAATATTAATGGTTCAAAATATTTAATAAAATGAATAAACAAAAATAAATAAAATGATATGATTTACAATTTGATATAAAAGAAAATATGATAGAGTACATAACAAAATTAAAAGAAAAAAAACGAATATTACGAAACATAATTTTTTTATAAAAAAAAGACAATGATTATGATTTATATTAATTATAAAAATTATAAAATAATTTGAAGGTGGAGAACAATTATAATAATTTGATGACAACAATCGGAAAAAAACAGTAACACAAAAGATAACAAATAGTTTTGAAATAATAAAATTAAACTGAGGATATTTTAGTAAATATAATAAATTTTAAATATTAAAACTCATATTCCCTCCCGTCCCCTCTCCTCCAAATCCCCCCAATTCGGAGGGAACCAAAAAGTGTGTTTTGGAGGGATTTTGCTCCCCTCCCCTCCCCTCCTAAAATTTGAACCAAACATATTTAATTAAAAATTTTCCCTCCCCTCCCCTCCCCTCCCCTCCATCTACCCCGAACCAAACACACCCTAAATGTTACCTCTAGAAAGGTCTTTATGTCCTCTAGCACACCTAAGGTAAAAAAGTGACGCGTCTAGGTCCATTTAAGTGCACTTAAGTGCCATTGTAGAACTGAGGCTCCATCTTGACCATTGGATGTGGTTTTTGATCTTTTGTTGAATCATGGTTATGTATCTTGGAGATCTCCAGTTTATATAAATTGAGGATTTGTGATTTAATTTCACTTTTCAACTTCTATTGTTTCTGATCGATATCAACCCCCTTCTTCTCGTGATTTTTTCCATTTTTGTTGAAAATTTTCCGCGTTTTGAGGCTTCTTCTCCTTGTTGAACATGCACTAAAGTATAAGGTACATGCTTTCTTATCTTTTTACCATTTCTATTTATTTTTAGCTATTCAGTAATGGCACATTTAGGAATCTAAGATGTGGGTATCCCTTTTATTGATCTTTTGTAGCAACATAGAGATTAACAACACGTTATCTCAAATTGTGGTAAAGGTGATTGACCTAAAAATCAGAGAGCATGCCCCCTCTAGGACACACACACATAGTCGGAGAGTTACACCTGCTCAAAAACTTTACATCGGGTCAATATTTTTGAAAATCAAAAATTGAATTTAAAGATACTATCATATAGATCATGCGTATAAAGTTTGAGATTAATCTATAATAATTTTCTATGTCATTGGATTACATCAAAGTTAACTTTATATGAAAGTACATTTTTGACGTTAATCTTTGTGTATCTTGATGGTATAGAAAATTATTATAAATTAATCTCAAAATTTTTACATATGATTTTTTATAATAATATCTTTCAATCCAACAATTGATATTAAAAAACATTAATTTGATGTGAAGTTATTGAGCAAGTGTACATCTTGGTTTAATTCTCTCTCTCTCTCTCTCTCTCTCTCTCTCTCTCTCTCTCTCTCTCTCTCTCTCTCTCTCTCTCTCTCTCTCTCTCTCTCTCTCTCTCTCTCTCTCTCTCTCTCTCTCTCTCTCTCTCTCTCTCTCTCTCTCTCTCTCTCTCTCTCTCTCTCTCTCTCTCTCTCTCTCTCTCTCTCTCTCTCTCTCTCTCTCTCTCTCTCTCTCTCTCTCTCTCTCTCTCTCTCTCTCTCTCTCTCTCTCTCTCTCTCTCTCTCTCTCTCTCTTATGTGGTGGTTAGAAGAACACTCAAAATATAATACTCATGGTAGGAATTTTTTATCTTTTGATAATGAGATGAACATGGGGATAACTTTTCCATTAACTCTTAATATTCTTGAGGATGTCGATCAATACTCATGGGTAGACGAAGAGATTCTAAGGACTCTATTCTAGTACACAAATGAAGATATGGTGGATCTTAAGTACTAGAATGTTGGACCATCCTGAAACTAGAGGGTAACTTATCTTTAGAACGATAATCGATTGTGCAACCGGTAAGAAGGGTGCATATTTTCTCTACACAAGTGCTTGTTTTCCAGAATGGGGTTCACCCTTCCCTTTAATGACTTTGAAGTTGGGGTTCTTAAACATTTGGGTATTTCTCCGTCATAGCTGCATCTTGTGAGTTTGGCTTGTGTAAAATTATTCCAACATTTGTATGAATACAAAAATAATATTCATATGTTGACGTTCTTCTCTCATATGTTTCATGTGTGGAGAACTTATGCTAACAATGATCTCCCCTAAGGGTTGATTTCTTTCAAAAAAATCTAAAATATGTTTAAAATTTATATGGACAGATTCAAGAGTTTAAAGAACGATACTACTATGTTGCACCCTTTAATTGTGCTACTCATGAGATTCTATGTGAGATCTTGGAAGAGGCTTTTGATGATGGCGAATGTTCTCTGGAGAACTAGCATTCCCCTTTCCATACTCTTAATCCCTCTCCAACATTCAAAAATAAAATTTCCATATTTTTTTAGGCAGAACCATTTCCTGATACAATAATTTTTATCAAAAAATCGAGCATGACATTTTACTTCTGCAAATATATGTCATGTCGATGTTCGGTGCTACTAATGATTCTTTAGATAAGGACTTTTCTGATATGATGCGGAATGAATTTAAATGTCTATAATAGGATAACTTTGGTACTTTCTTAGGTAACATATTTATCAATCCAAGGAAGACACCTTCATCAATCAAGTTAAATATTATAAATATCTATTAAAAAGATTCGGGGTAAAAAAATCAAAACCAGTCTTAACTCCAATGAGCACTTCATACAACTTTTGGATAAGGATGATAGAGGAAACATATTTGAAGAAATAAAATATTGAGGTATGATTATTTCTCTTCTTTATCTTACTGCATCTTGTCCTAGTAATATGTTTATTCTCTCTCTCTCTCTCTCTCTCTCTCTCTCTCTCTCTCTATGTGTGTGTGTGTGTGTGTGTGTGTGTGTGTGCGCACGCGCATATTTTCAAGCAAACTCCAAAGAATCACACATCTCTATGATAAAATTCATTATGATGTATCTCACTAGCACATCACTTATGTGTTTATGATACTCCCAAAGAGACTGATTGTGCTTTAGTTGGATACTCATATTTTAATTTTGGTGGTCATAAATTGGATTAGAAGTACCAATGGTACATGTCATTTGCTCGAAAACACGTCAGTCACTTAGCATAGCAAGAAACAAGAAATTGTTAGGTTATCAGTAACTAAAGTAGAATATTTCGCTGCGAGTAACTGTTGTGCACAAGTTATCTGGATGAAATATAAGTTAAGTGATTATGAAGTTAATGTCAAAACTGTCCTGATAAAATGTTACAATATTAGCACTATAAACCTCACCAAGAATCTGGTACTTCACTATAGACAAAACACATCGAGATTATACACCATTCTATTAGGGATCATGTAAAAAAAAGGATTATGTAATTGAGTTTGTGTCTTCATCTAAAAAAATTGAAAGGTATTTTTACAAAATCTTTTCCTAAAGAACTTGAAGTTGGTATACAAAGTTTAAATCAAGTGCTAGATAAAGCTTAATCAAGCAAAAGATATTGAAATTGTGAAGATGTGAACCTGAAGTGTGAAATTGTGAAAGCTTGCTTGATTTTAAGCTTAGTGTTTTATCTTGTTTTTGATCAGTTAATTGTAAATGAAGGAAGCGTAGGTCTTGAGGTACTATGATAACACACACACATACAATTTTTTTTTTAAGCTTCTCATTTTTAAAAAACTTTTTAAAGCTAATCTAGGCAAGTGATTAAAAGATTATGAAGCTTGTTTGATTAAGTAGGAAGGAAAAATACTCTGCTTAATCGATTAAGTCTTTCTTATAATTGATTAAAACAAAGTATAACACATCTTAATCAATTAAAAATACTTGTAATTGATTAAGTGCTGTCGAAATTCAATGTTTTATTTTTTGCCTTAAGCTAATTGATTAAGACATGGTTTTAATTTATTAAATTTTTAAAAGGCCCATGGATTATTGTTTTTTTGAGCTAGATATTTTTCTATATAAATGAGGTATTTCCTCACTTTTCAATACACCGCTTTTTTGAATAAAATAATATCTTATACTACTACTACTCATTATTTTATATAGTTTTTTTCACTTGGTTACCTTAGTGCTTTAAGAGTGAAAAAGTATCATCTTAGAGTTATGTTGATGGTGTGTTATAATTGTTTATTCAAGAGTGTAGTTATCTTTGCGATTGTTTTGTAATAGATTCGAAGGTTGCAAGCTAAAATTGTAAATAAATAAAAAATTGGCTTAAGGTTATTGACCTAAACATGTGCAAAAACTCTAGATATGTTAGTTAATATTGTTTGTGTTGATCTTGTGCAAAAGCTCAAGGTTATTTATGAAAGGTTATTGGGTCGATCCTATACAAAAGCTCAAGTTGTTTGTCAAAGGCTTTTAGCTGAACATGTACAAAAGTTTAAATTTTTTCAATGGAAATCTCAAGAGAAAACTCTTGGGGCTGGAGTAAGTCACATGGTTTAGGTTGAACTCGAAAAATCTCTGATGTGATATTTCTATCCCTTTCTCTTTTACTTTTGTCAATTACTTTATTTCATTCCTTATTTCTTTATATCTTCTCACTTCTATTATTCCCATTGCTTTATCTTTATTTATTTCTCTCTTCTAACATAAATTATTTTCAAATCAAATCATTTTTATAAACCACATTTTTAAATTTGAATATCAAAATTCACCCCATCCATCTCTTATGTTTGGAGTCATTAATTCAATACTCCTGAGGTGTCTTCGTATTCCTCTTATAAATTTCGTTGATAACGATCGTTATCTTTGGCTAAAGTCTTCTTTATTTGAATTGAGAACTAAATGCATCATATAAATTTATCATATAGTTGATGGGATTGACTTCCAAAGTTTTGAACCAGGTCATGTAAGCTCCTTCGAAGGTCAATACAAAAAGTTTGCATTTCACCGAACTTTTGTCATAATGATAATCAAGTATAATGTCCACAAGCACAGTTGTTCATCACTATCTCATGTCATGTTATAGGTTTCCAACTTTTGTGGCTTCTTTAAAGACATAGAAATTCTGAAAATATGATGTGTTTGGTGAACACTATTTCTATGGTGGGAAGAGGCGTGGTAGCTAGTATCGTGCTTGTTTCCCCTATGAGATTAGTGGGAGGAAAATATCCTAGGACAATGGCCCTTAGGTGGTATGTGGCTGTTGTTTCCACCTTCAGAGTCACAAAGAGGATAATTGTGACTGCGGTGATGACAATGATGTCTTTTGTGAAACTATTACACTATTTTTAGTTACAACCCAGCAATGACGGAAGTGCCCCTAAGAGAAACTATGGAAGGGCCATGTTGTAAGACCTCTAGATGAATTGCGATATGAGTAAGAATTTTTTTATTGGTTTTATTCAACATGAAAGAGTCTTACATTCTGTTGTTGCACCAGGTTGAAAGAGTCTTACATTCTGTTGTTGCACCGGGTATTCCAAGTGAGGCTTGGAGTTATTGAATGTAATGTGATAGTTCTGTTCTTAAGGATTGGAAATGTGGAATAGGAAGAAGTAAATTTTGTGGCAGAAGGAGTAAAACTAATACTGGAAAAAAGGAATTCGAAAAGTCTTTTGAGTAATCAGCTAAGAAGTTGTGTTATGATACAGTGTTATGATCAAAGCTTATGGGTCTTAGTGTTGCAGAAGTTTTTCAGTTGTGTAAGTGAGAATTGGTATTAAATTATCTTGGAAAATATGAATTGTTGATTAGACATCAGGAACGAGAATGACATTACGGTGAGTCATTGATCGAGTTGCCTTAGAACTGGCCATCGAAGAAGGAATCATAAAACAATCATGTTTGAAGAAGGTTTGTTGTAAATGTGCCTTAAAACTTTTGTTGATGAAGAGAAAGAAAATATAATTTGGAGATTGCATTTACCGCGAAAATCGGACGAAAAGCCGAGAAAAAAAATCGGTCAGTGAATAGTATCGTCCGCACTGATGAATAGTGGCGTCCGTACATTGAATAGTATTGTTCGTACGGTGAATAGTGTTTTCAAGTTTTCGGGCTTTTTCGATTTGGTCCATGGATCCATGTCATTTTGGGTTTTGTTTGTTGGGTATTTGCTATTATAAATATGTACCTCTTATATGCTTGGTGTGTGACAATCTTAGAATTTTCACCAACAAGGAAGACCAAGGATTTAAAGGTATAACATAGGGTTTCAGCTATGCACAAAGAAAACATTGGATTATACTTTGGATTGGAGTGATTCATATATTGAGAGTTGCAGAGGTAGGGAAACATTTAGCTAGAAAATAGGTTTGTTCTTGGGCGCCTTCAGAGTTGTTCTCGGGAACCTGAAGGTGAAGACTATTTTCTTGTAACTCATTTGTAATATCTTGTAACAACTTTCTGAGTATAGTGAATTGGAGAGTTGCTCTCTCCCCAAGAGTAGATCGTTTGATCGAATTGAATAAACAAACATTCGGTTTTTTCTTGTCTTATTCTGTTATATTATCTGTGTACGAATTATTATTGCTGAAGACCATTTATTTTGGTTGCTATTGTTCTTTGACTCATAAATTGATATTGAATTTTGTCGTAATTCACAACAAGGTTAATAATGATCGAAGAGATTAACTTGTAACAGATAACAAAAATGGTTACAGTGGCAGTTGCATCAACGCAATGGTGAAATTAGAGAAATATGAAGAAAAATCACGAGAATCAAAGGACGATTCTCGACGACGCCGTCATTATTTTGTATTGCAAAAAATATTGGATGAGAGGTTGAAAATGACCATCGTGAAAAGGCTTTTCGGTACAGTGGTTGAGAACTCTGGTGATCTAAGAGGAAGGATACTTGTAACTTTAGAACTCCAATATTGAAATTAGTGTTCGAGAGATGTGAAACTATGAAATCATAAGACAATAAAATTGATTTAAGATGATCCAACATGAAATGTAGACTACCGTTGAATGCACATAAATCAATCAGGAAGATAAGGATTATAGAAGGCCAAAATTGCCTCAACAATGTTGCATACTTGAATTAAGATGTGTCTCCGCCTATCTTAACTAGCATATACACAGTTTTGGAGAGAGAATTCTCTTCGATAAGTTTTTCACTAAACAATATCCCGTGCATATATCCACCGTTTATTGGAGTGACTTTTTTTTAAGTTAAATAAAATGTAAATAAATCAAAGGTTCAAATTCCTCTGTAAAAAATATCCATTGTAGAGAATATGTTCCCAAAGTTGTGTATAATGTCTATTTAATTTGGCAAAAAACGTGCATAAGCTCAAATACTCTATAAATAGGGGTTTATGTTAAGAAACATGTGTGAGTTGTGTTGAAAAACAAATGTGAGTTATAAGTCTCACGTTGCTTAAAAAATGAAAGGTTAAACACTTTATAAGTAAGAGGACACATACACCTATAATTTTAAGATTTTGGATAAATATGTAATGTCTCTCTTACTTGTTTGAGTGAGTCTTTGATCTGTATGTGACTATTTGATCCATTGTGATTGTTTTTCCCTCATAATAACACATCAGTAGTATTAGATCCAAATTCGAGTAACGCACCAATTTATTGTATCATTTCAGATATAATTTTGCTTATACCCTATTTTCCTTTGACATGTTAATGTCTTCGCATATTCTTCCCCTCATTTGGAGACTACATCACCGATCTAGACATCCTTAGTGTTTCATAAAACAACAAAAAACTATATCATAAGATCTAAGTCTTGCCTAACTTTTATATGTAGAACTACAACCTAATACTTTATTAAATGTCATTATACTTCCAACCAAGCTTCTAGAAGAAAAATCGTAATCAACAAACAATGTCCTTTTCAAACATCATAGGCATACCATATTTCCATTAGCAGTTATATAGTAATTTTTGTCATACCATTCATTTATTCACTCTCTATTTTATATTTCAATATTAAGTCACTTTCGAATTTTAAACCAGGCAACGTAGACCCTAGATTTCTAACAAAACCAACATGCTGCTTACAAATAAATAGCATGCGTGCTTGTATTTTTCACAGCTTCAAAAGAATTTGAATGTGGTGACTTTTAACCAAAATCACATAAATGACTCATTGTTTGGCATTTCTCCATCTTCTTCTTCATTTTCTCTTTGTGTTGTGTAGCTCAGGAGCAGAGGTTGTGACTATTGATGTACAAGCAGCCAAGAATCTCATCCAGACATATCACAATTATCTTGATGTTAGGTAACCTAGCTATATATATATATATATATATATATATATATATATATATATATATATATATATATATATATATATATATATATATATATATATATATATATATATATATATATATATATATATATATATATATATATATATATATATCTCAAATTTTAATCTAAATTATTTGGTAATTTATAGGACGGTGGAAGAGTTTTTGAAAGGGCATGTGGATGCAGCTAATATCTTTAATGTTCCATATATATTGGATACACCAAAGGGTAACAAACTTTTCACTCTCTCATATTAAAAAAGAATAATTATAGAGTAATTTGTTTTTGGTTTAGCAATAAGTTTAAAAAAATTTAAGATGTATATTGTGTTTTTGGAGACCAGGCAAGGTGAAGAACCCTAATTTTCTAAAGGAAGTTTCATTTGTATTCAACAAAGAAGATCATATCATTGTGGTATGTGGCAACTATTTTTTTTTTTTTGTCATTTACATTTTCCAATTATTTCCCTTACAAATTAAAAAGAAAAAAAAAAACAATTTTAGGGTTGCCAAATTGGGGTGAGATCTCTATCTGCAACATCTGATCTACTAGCTGATGTAAGTTAATTAATTGTAATGTAGTAAATTAATTGTACTTTCTTTTATGCTATTTTTCAATTTAAAAGAAATTAACATGGATTGGTTTGATAATGAATAGGGTTTTAAGAATGTGAAGGATATGGGAGGAGGTTATGTGGAATGGGTTAGAAACAAGCTTCCAGTGATACATAAGGGGTTAAAGATCTAGAGGTGGCTTAAGTGTGGTGGAGAAAGACAATAGGAATTCTATATTTTAAGGGTATTAATAAATTTTTGAAAGAAAAATAAGTTGTGATCTAATTAATGCTAAAAAAATTATAAAATAAAGTAGTGAAAAAAATGTACATTTGGAGTTTTTTTCTTGTGGCATGAAAAAACAGCTATCAATTTAATTTGTTTAAATAAATCTTTTGGGTAAGTTTTAGGAGTCTAGTAAAGACACTTTTTTAGTTTACCTTTTTTTTCTTATTTATATTTTATAAATCAAACAATTGCCTCTCTTAACATAACATTGAGTAATATAGAATAAATTAATATTTTATAATTTTGTTTAGAATTAAAATCTTAGATGATCATTCTATAATAGAAACTCCAAATTATGGAGAAATATATCGAAACTAATTCAAAATATTATAATTGTTATGTTTTTGAAGATAAAATTCCATTTTCAAATTTAAAAGTTAGAGTTTAATTATCATGTATTCTCTCCAGATCACAATCATTTAAAGACATGATTTTATAGACAGTCATAATGAAAATCAAATATTTTTAATAATTTTATTTTTTTAATTTAAATTGAATCAAATCAAAACAATATTATAAACATAAAGGGGTAACCTGAGTCTTAGTCGAATGTAGAGAAAGTTGTAAAAGAGGACATACCACTTATTAAAAGAGTTGAAAATCCTTTTACCATTTTCAGTGTGTGTAACTTGCCAATCCAAAGAAGGATCCACATCTAGTTCAGCTTCCTCCACCTATTATGCATAATTAAAAACATAAATTGTGTCCAATAACTAAGGACTCACCCAATAGTAGAACCCAAAATCTATATAAGGCAGATTACAGGAGGTTCCATCTCCATCCCTTTTAGAAGAGCTAAGAGGTTTGTCTTCACTCTCACCGAAACCTCCTCCAAATTTAGAGCTATCACTTAATACAATGCAATTGGGGTTGAGACTATTGATTTTTAGAGGATCAACACATGGGAAGTCAGGATTCTCATAAATCGTCGACACTAAAGAATTCCCCACCCCTACATCAGCTTCGTTTATATTCTCACGAACATCCCTAAGTTAGCCATGGTGTTCTGGACCGTCCATAAGGTCCAAAGAGGCACAGAAACCTAATATTGGGAAAATTCAAAACAACGAGACAAGGAATAGATAGATTTCATCTCCCTGACTTCTTAAGGGAACTTACTTGTGATGTCCTTCCTCATCATCCACGTGTATCTGATGATCAACCGCATTTCACGCTCATACACGCATTCAATTGCTAACTAAGCCTTCTATTTAAAGGGATGATTGTGTAATTTCTGAGGTATTGAATATATTTTTCATCAAAATTTCACTCATACTTCCTTGCTGACTTGAGCATTGAAGTGATAACCTTGCAGGTCACTCATCGCTTCACCGCATCGGAACTTTGAACCACTGCAGAATACCATTAGTTTAACTCCTCCGATCATTATTTAGTTCTAGAACAAAACATTATCACCATATGTGAGAATCAAACTTTGATTCCTACGATTTCCACAATTCGTCATTTCTCTATTTTATTGAATTAGATTCAAATATCCTTCAATTGAAGTGAGGATCTCTATCTTCATGTTATCTACCTTAATCTCAAAGTCGAACTCTTCATATTAGATATACCAGACGACGACGGTATTAAAAGCCATATGTTTCTTTGTTCAATGACAAGTCGTTGCAATTGTTGAAGTTGTAAGAAATCCTCCTCTTCCTTTTCGAATGATGGGTAACCACATCTCAAAAACTACTTCTTCTATTACTTCACTACCAAATTTTGTTAATCTGAATTAGATCAAGGAACTTCTTAATTCCCTCCATTCTTAAAATTTGCCCCATAACTCCACATAGTGATCCCTCCCTAAACTTACATTGTCTCCTACAGTAACCGAATGTGAGGCGGTTCGCATCTTTCAACTCTTACAGGCTAGTCTCAGCATGTAATGAACTAATGAGCTGTTGAACGATGTGTTTTAGATGATTCACCAGGAAAAAAAGTCCAAGGTCTTGGAAGACAGATTGACTTAAATCAAAGAGAGCATGCACACTATTATCTTGAAGAACAACATTTTTCAAGAGGCGGTTTTGCATAAATTCTCTTAAGCAAGAAAGGATCCAAATGAGGTCAGAAAATACCTGAACCACTAACAACATAAGCTTCGTACTCCTACCTTAGGTCTTGAAAGGAGAAAATATATCCATACTACCTTCGAGACTCGCTGACCAAGGAGAAGAGAAAGGAATGAAGGGGATAACTATGTGTAGTTGAGAAAGAAGAATCCTTTGACCATTTTCATATTGGAAAGCAAGATTCTAAAGTCTCTAGAGAAACCCCTAAAACTTCAGAGTTACAAATAAAAAAACAGAAATCTTAATGAGCACATTGATAATGTGTATTAGTACCACACTCACATTGATGTAAAGTGAAATCTCTTTGCATTGACCTTGACTGAGTCCGCTAAAGACTAGTTTAAGTCCCTCTTAGAAAGAAGCATAAATTACTAATCCAATCTATGTGAAGCTCTCACCGCCCACTTCAGTGCTAGAAAAAGACAACCAACCATCATGGTCGCTCTGAGCAGAGTTACTCAGGGAAAAAAGTAAACCCTATGGGCGTATATTGTAACACCCTAAACCCCACACATTTAATTTATAAAACATGTGGATAATTTACTCCAAAATAGGGTGTCATATTTTCTCAGCATAAAAATCTTCCTCAATTATCATATTATAGCAGTGGAAATAAATAATAACAACTCAAATTTAATTGTCTCGTATATAAAAATCAACTTCATTTCAAATCATAAAAGAACTAGTTCAATAACTCTCAGAACACAAAATGAAAAGGTAACATGTTCCAGTGTTACACTATTAAAGTGACACACAGAAACTAAAATAAACTCAAAAACGATAAATGGTGAAGAAGGCCACTACATCATCCTCCGAAACACAAAAGCAACTAAGGCTCATCTACTTGTATATATTCACCACAATCGTAAAGAACGACACAGATAAACAAACAGGGGGTGAGAATACATTCAAATATATCAGTGGTGGATAAAACAACAAGGGTAATGCAATTAATAACAATTATCAATCACATAAATTATCCATAACAATAATCAATCACAAATGTGGTTATGTATGCAATGTATTCATCTCATGTACACTAATGCATATGGTACCAAGGTTTTTGATATCAGAGGTATGTTATTGATTCATCCACTCGTCACTGGTTCCTCTCTAGACCATGCAACTCGCCACTGGTTCCTCTATGAACCTGAGACTCATCATTTGATCGAAGTCCTAACTCGTCAATGGACCGAAGTCCTACCTATCCTAATATACATGATGCATGAATGCAACCAACAAATGCAATACTTGTCTCAAACCTCTGACTCTAATACTCGTCATTGGTTCCTCTATGAACCTTAAACTCAGCATGAACATCGCCAATACAAGGCCATAATAATGGTTCCTCTCTGAATTAAACATCTCAACATAACTTAACATTTTTCTTCCTTATGTGCCTTTCATCATAATCTTAACATAATAATTAAAATTATTTAATTTCTCATCACTACTCATCTACAACATCAAAACAACATCAGACAACCTTCAATACTTAAATGTTCATAACAGCAACAGAACATCTCATTTAACTCTAACAATTTCTACTAAAAGGTTAATGTTTATAGGCATATTCTTTACAATCTCAAGGACAACTCTAATTCAACTCATTTACTACTCAAACTCAACTCTAAACATTTTGAACAACTCAACTCAACTCTAAAACATATCAAATTATCAACATAACCAACACATATACACATAATGAATTCATTTCCCTAAGAAATATATTTTGTCTTAGCTTTCCAACGCTTCTAACCGCGTCTCAATGCGAGTTACGGAACTCAATTTAGGCCATTTTTGGTTTCATTTCAAAAATTTCAATTTCAGATTGCAGTAATTGATTACTGGTACGTGGTAATCGATTATCGACCTCGAAATAGTAAAAACTCAGTTTTTGTGCTAGTAATCGATTACCATTACGTGGTAATTGATTACCACATAGCCCATAACGAAAAATACCAAATTTCTGCAACTTTTTCATGAGAATTTCACTCTAAAACCTAATTTCTTCACATTAGACCTATCCCAATCCAGTTTTGAGTATGAATGATCATACCTAATCATCTATATACAGTATTCAACTTATAAGGCTACAATTTTCATTATCATTAATCATAAATTCAACATAAAACCATCATGATGTTTATCAATTTAAAGAATATATTTGTGAACCTCAAAACTCATAATTAGACACAGGGATACACATGAAATTCAGCAATTATCGGAGCACGAAAACATATTTATATCATAATAATCTAGAGAGGTTTTGTGCAAACAATCTTAAGATTCAAATCCCTAAAAAATGAAGGAAAAAAGAAAGAAAAAAGGAAAGGGGTTAAGGATTCCCTTCTATCCTTTTTGCTTAAACACCCATAGCATGAACAATTCCCCCTACCTCAAATTTGCACCAAACTTGAAGCTTTGGCTAGAAGGTTCTCTCTTCTCCTTCCAAAAGCTTTCCTAGGATTTCTCTTCTCTTGTCTCTCTTCACCAAAAAAAAACACTTACTAATTAAACTCTCTCTCAACTTTTCTATTTAAATAAATAAAATCTAATTCTGTTTTATTTTAATTAATTTTGAAAATTCCCCTCAACTCTCCCTAATTCCACCCGCCTATCTATTTTATTGAAAACTCTATTTTTCTCTCTAAAGCACAAAATTTTTTTTTCTCCATTATGATAAAATTATAATAATTATTACCAGCATTCATAAAAATAATTAAAATAATTAAATAACTCAAAAACACTCCAAAAACTCAAATAAAAATAAAATAAACCATATCAAAGATTAACACTAGCGATTTTAGAGTCATACATCATCAACCAACATTAATTTTTATTAAATGTTATAAACTATATGTTATGGCATAACAAGGTTGGACAGATGTAAAGCGTAGGAGACCGGAAAATGCAGTGAGACTTAGAGTTCGGTGGGAATCAAGAAAAGGAAAAGGACAAACTGAAGGGGAGCATATTTCAAATTTCTTCTTTACAGAGTTTCCTGAATCTTATAATGCTAAAAAAATGTTTGAGTTATTCAAAGAGTTCTGGTTGGTGGTAGAAGTTGGTATTCCTCCTAAAAGAGATAAAAAAAAGGTAAACGTTATGGTTTTGTAAGGTTTAGGAAAGTGGTGGACGAAAGAGTGCTTGCGGTGAAACTAGATAGCATCTTCATAAAAGGAAAGAATATTCATGCAAATGTTCCAAGGTTTCAATGTGGAAGTTATGTGGATCAACAATTTAGGTGTCATGAAAGGGTCGTTGGAGTGAACAGTCAGGGTGGAAAAGCTCCAAATGCAGATGTTCAAAGGAGAAATTGGATCAACTTTCATCAATCAGCGATGAAACATAATATCGAGCCTTTTGTTTAAGTAGCTAGGTAGGAAAACTGTAATGAGAAAGTATCGATGGATGGTGATCCAACACACCTCTCAAAAGGAAAGGATGAAACGTGGAAAAAGGTGTCGGGATAGCCAATGCCCAAGTTTTCTCATCTTCAATTTAATGTCGAGGAGGAGAAACTGCAAAGATTTGAGAAAGCTTACGTAGGGGTGGTTGAAACTACATAAATGACATATAATATCCATGAAGCTTTTCATTAGGAAGGTTATTTTAGAATTTAAGTCACTCCTCTAGGAGAAAATCTATATCTATTGGAAGAGAGTGAAGAGGGAGAGATAAAAGCTTTGGTTAACGAGGTTAGGGATTGGATTGGTTAATGGTTTTCAGATATACACCCTTAGTCTTCAGTTGATGTCAACAATAGAAGACTCACGTGGATGAGTTGGGTTACCTTGCCATGTATGGTCTATAAATTGTTTTGAATTTGTTTCGAGTTTGGTTGGGGTATATGTATGTTCTGATGATGTGACAAGAATTTAGTCGAAGATGTACATAGAAAGGTTCTTAATGTGAACCAAGTATTCCTTGGTCCTAAATCAAATGTTTAATGTGGAAGATAATAACAACATATCCAAAATCAAACTGGTAGAGGACATGCAAGAACCTAAAAGAATAGTAGTTATAAAAGAATCCTTGAAAAGTGAATGCCAAGATGATAGCAGTTCGGAGGATGAAGAAGGCGAGTGGGGCGAAGACGAGTTGGAAAGTAAGGGAAAAGATCAGGAGCAGAATCCAGATGTCAGTTTAATGTCTCATCAACAGAAGCATAAAAGTTGGAAAAGGTGGTAGTTCAGAATGCAAGTGATATGACGGAGGGGAGGGAGACGGTGAAATTTGCATATCTTAAAGGGCTAGCAGAAAACGTGGATTTCAAAAAGGGGGTTAGAAAAGGTGGCAAGTGATAATGAGTGTTTATAGTAAACATTTAATGCTAAAGATGATAGGAGGATTTGCAAGAACAAGATTTGGTTCTGCATCTGACCTTTAGTTTTGATGATAACAATACATTGTTTCTTAGAGAATAGTTTTGTACCCTAATGGTTTTATCTAGCGTGTAGCTTTTGCTAATAGGTTCTAACTCTGAATAATTAGCGTGTGAAGTCATCATACTCTGGACTCAACACACTTTGACTTTGAAGAGATACAATTGTACGCTTCAAGATTATGTCAAGTTCTGAATGCTCTTAGACAACGGTTTTGATGAACATTTATTCTAAAGCTTCTGACTGTGACTCTAATAGAACAACTTTTGAAGATTTGTCAAAGCTCTCAATATTCTAAAAAATAAGTTTTGAAGATCACGTTTTGAGGAACAGTGTCAAGAATCTGAAGGCTATAGTTATGAAGCTTCTCTCTACCAGTTTCTTAATCCTTATAAACATGATTCAACAACACATACTCAAAAGCCTCTGAAGATTAGAAGAAAAGATCAAAGGTTTATGTGAGAAAAATAATACATAGTACAAGATCATATATTCCTTCGACTATGTTGATTTCATGGAGTTAGGATTGTATTATTTGTACCATTTTGTCTCCCACCTTGGCAGACTGTTATGCAAGGTGACAACTCATTTATGAAGATGTCCATTCTACCATCCAATAGATCTTTTCATGCCTATATAAAGAAGACTTGGAAGAATGAATGAAGCGGCTAAGTCACGTTGATATTTTTGCTACTTTATTCACGCTTTTGCTGAACATACTATTTTTGTGAATATAGATTAAAAAAACACACATATAGCTTTTGTTCGTCATTGTGTGAATATTTGTTTGTACTTAAACTTTGTGTAATTTTATTTTTGAAGCATTCTTGTAAACACAAACTCTTGTATCTCTTTGTTTAAGATTGTTTCCTTGAGTAACTAGGGTTTAGTCAGGATACTTGAGAAGACAAAGACAGGTAGTCTTTGCGTGTTTGTAATCTGGAGATTATAGTGGATTAAGTACTTATTGAGAAGGAAAAATTATCTTGGCCGGTGGACTGGATTAGCTTCGTTAACAGTGAACCAATATAAAAATAATTGTGCTCATCTATTTTTTACTCTTAGTTCTATTTTGGGTGTTTGAGCATAAAAAGTTTTAATCTTGGAAACCCATTTCAAACCCTCATTTAGTTTGTTTCTTGCCACCTTCAATTTGTATTAGAGCTCAAGTTCTGGTATTGATTGCATATCAAACACTTAATCCTGTCAAATAAAGATCAGGTGTGAAACACAATGGCATTTATTCCACCACCCATCTTGTTGTTAATGATATAGATTATTATAGTGCTAACCCTCCTGTTTTTGACAGAGAAAGATTTGATTATTGGAAAGACAAAATAGAAAGTTTCTTTCTTGGTCATGGCGTAGATATATGGGATATCGTATTTTGTGGCTACACACACCAAATAGATACTAGCGGGAACAAGATAGAAAGAAGAGTGATGACGGACCAACAAAAGAAAGATTATAAAAATAATCACAAGGCTAGAACCATCTTGTTGAATGTCATATCTTATACTGAGCATGAGAAGATAACAAGTAGAGACTTTGCCAAGTCAATATTTGATTCTTTAAGGATTACTCACAAAGGGAACACACAAGTCAAAGAAACCAAAGCTCTTGCTTTGATGCAAAAATATGAAGCATTCAAGATAGAGGAGAATGAAACAGTTGAGAATATGTTCTCAAGGTTTCAAACTCTTTTTGCAGGACTGAAGGTCCTGGACAAAGGGTATTCTACTGTTGATCATGCGAAGAATGTTGAAACAAGTTTGGTTCATACCATGCATCCTCCAAGGTTTTGATGATAAAAAAGTCTTTGAAGATCAATTGGGATTTCTAAATAGCTAGTTTGTGTGTGCAGAATTATATTTACTTGATGGAACTGGTTCTGAAACTGAAACGACTTTGGTTCGGTTCTGATCATGCTCTCTTGAGGAAGTCTAATCAGAAAAGCTTCCTCTAGTACACTTCAATTCAGAAGCGTGTTATGCTGCCTCTGATGCTGAGTAATGTCAATTCAATTATGCTAACACGAGACTCAATATTTTTTGATATTATCTTCTACAGGTTGTGTTGTACTTGAATCATAGGTGTATCCTCTAGAAAAATGCCTTGTTTCGTGTATATTCTTGTGACTGAAAGTTCCAACACTTGCTTTATTGGAAAAGAAGATGTACTAGAAGATTTGGTCTATTCGTAGTCGTTGAAGATGCTCCAACATCTCTATTTTCTTTATCTATAAAAATCAGCTGAAGATTTGAAGGTCAGCTAAGAAATAACGCTGCAAATACAACTGAGAAATACACGCACTACTATCAGAAAGTTGAGTCTGTTAAGAGTTCTTATTCTTGTGTTGATTAAGAATCTTTGTAAAAGTGTGTTGTATTAATTTGAACACCTGATATTTATCAAGTGTTGTTGTAAGTTATTCCTTCTTCAAACTATCTATTTAGATATAAGTCTCTTGTTGTAGGCTTGAGCAAGGTGAAGTCTTAGACATGAGCTCTAAGCAAAGAAAAGTCTTAGACACGAGCTCTAAGTAGAGGAAAATCTTAGACACAAGCTCTATGCAAGGTAAAGTCCTGGGCAAGTGGTCTAAGCCAGATAAGTCTCAGTAAAGAGCTGATGAAGCAGAGGGAAGTCTTAGGCACGAGCTCTAAGCAATGGAAGTCTTGGACAAGTGGTCTGAGCAAAAAGAAAAATCTTATATAAGTGTGTATAAGCAAGTTTAATTTGGTTGATTATAGTGGATAATATCTTGCTTGACAAGGGGACTGGAGTACTCTCAGTTGGGAGAGGAACCAAGATAACTATTGTTTTTACTTTACTTATGTTTCTATTTCCGCTGCACCCTATCAAATTATGAACTCAATTTTTAGAATTTGAGCTCTAGTTCAGAAGTAAATCTAATTTTTGCAATACATAATTCAACCCCTCCCCCTTCTTGTGTATTTTTCTTACCTTCAAAGAAGATTATCATAACTCTACCTAAAATATGGAGAGCCGTGGTAACTGCTTTGACATTATCAAAGGACTTGAACAACACCCCTCTTCAAGAAATTGTTAGATCTTTAAGAAGTCACAAGATCGAGCTTGAAAAAGATGAGCCTTAGAGAAAGAGCAAGTCAGTCGTCCTAAAGTATTTGGGAAAGTCTAAAAAGACTAGAGCTCTTCAAGCAGAAGAAAAAGAATCTTCAGAAGATTTTGAAGAAGAAGAAAATGAGTTGTCTCTTCTGTCCAGACGAGTGAATCAACTTTGGAAAAAAAGACAGTGCAGATTTAGAGGACAAAGAAGGACAAGTGGTCGCTTTGAATGCAAGGGTCCAGGTTATTACAAGAATGCCTTCCCCAAGCTAAAGAAGGACATGCCCGAAGAAATACTTCCAAGGGAAGAAAGAGGGTCTAATGGCTACCTGGTACGATTCATAATCCTCAAGAGATGACACTAAGGAAGAGCAAGAAAATATGGTGCTGATGGTGTGTACTAACGTTCCTACTGGGAAAGATCCATCAAAATTGAATCTTAGTCAGACTCAGAAGAGGTATTTCCTGAACTCTCTCGTTTTGAACTTGAATCCAGTTTAATAAAAGTTCTGGATAAGTATCAGAAGCTTCTGAGCAAATACAAGGATCTGAAAAAGGTTCTTATATCTGAGTCAGAAGCGTACTGTAAGCTTAAAAAATATTTTTCAAGTGTAAATGAAGAAAACCTTATTTTGAAAAACAAAAATTATAAACCTGAGAAGAAAAATCTTTTAGAAGCCTCTAAAAGTATTGATAGTGACATAAAGAAGTATGACAAATCCTGTTAGAACAAGATTTGTTCATGACATATATCCTTTAAGGTTTTGATGATAATAAATTATTGAAAGAACAATGGTGTTATTTAATGTGTATTCTAAGTATGCAGGTTTCAAAGCTTAAGGAGAATCTATTCATAATCTGATAAGAGAATGCATTTAAGAAAAGATGAGTTATTGGCTTCTGATGGTTCAGAACTGAATGACGTTATTAAGTGAAGTCTGATGATATAGGATTGCATAGACTCTGAAGTTGAATGTATGAGCATCAAAAGAGAAATATGTTATCTCTACACTTATTGAATGTATCATCTTATGGTGATCATTCAGAACCATAAACAAAACTGAGTGATATGTGCTGCATAAAGTAAACTACAATGTCAAATTAGTTTCTCAGCTAAAGTCTGTGTTCATATGGCTCAAGAAGAGATGACACACTTTACATATATCCACTCTCAACGGATCTATAGTACAAGCTCACAAGGATGACGCTACGGTTAAACGAGTTACACAATGGATAAATAATTTTTTGTATCTATCTTTAACGTCTCTTAGTACTATAGAGTAACAAAGACACTTATACAAGTTATCTCTTCCAATGACTATTCTTTTGTAACTGCTATATAAGTAGTTGAAGGTTCAATCTGGATTAACAACAAGGAATAAAGAAAGAGGGCCAAGAAAAAGTTAATGCTCACGTTATTATCAACATTGAAGAATAACAAGATCCACAACAACATTGAATATGCAGAGTTTCTGTTATCTGTTGTAATTTGTACCAAGCCTTAAGATTTCTTAAACATTGAATATCTTAGAAATCTTAAGAGCTATGATCTTTGTTATTGTTATTTCCTTGTACCCCTGATTATATATCAAGTACACCTTGTTGTCTATTTGCTAAACAGATTGTTTAGTAGTTTAGAAAGAAAGTTTCTTGTTATGTGCTTGAGCATCAAAGTCTCTTGTTGTGAGCTTGAGCCAAGTAAGTCTCCTGCTATGTGCTTGAGCATTAAAGTCTTGATTAAATTATTGATTAAGCAAGGAAGTCTTGGATTGTAGGTCTAAGCAGGAAAGTCTTAGATTTGTTAAATCTGAGCAGGAAAGTCTTGTACTCGAGGGTATAAACATGAGTCTTGAATCCGTGGGATTTAAGAAGGAAGTCTAAGGATGTGAGTCTGAGCAGGAAGTCTTGTACTTGCGGGTATAAGCAGGAAAGTCTTGGGTTGTAGGTCTGAGCAGGAAAATTCTTATGCTCGATAGCATAAGCAATTGTAATCATGATTTGATTATAGTGGAAAATATTTTGTGCTGCAATGGGACTGTACTACTCTCAGTTTGAGGGGGACTAGGATAAATTATGTGTGTTAATTTATCATTTACTTACTTCTGTTACTATTCCGCTACAACTTGTTAATCAGGTTCTGAACTACTGTTTAGAATTTGAACTCTGTTCAAAAGCAATGCAAATTAGAGAACACAATTTAACCCCCCCCCCCTTCGTGTGTATTTTTTTCACCTTAAATTAGTATCAGAGCATGGTCTGTGCATAAGACTTAACAGTGGTGCAGATAATGATCCAATGAGAAAAATATGTCTGCTGGAAAAAAATTTCAAGAAGGAATCAAGTACCATATGAGAAAGATTTTGCTCTGCTAATCCTCCCATATTCAGTAGGTGACTCTGCTGAATTTAAATGATGAAAAAGAAAAGCTTACTTAAATATCATTGGTCTTGATATAGAGTTTTGATAAAGAACTATGAGATATCCTTGAAGAAGGTATCGCTATAGAAATTGATGGTGTTGATATGATCAAAGATAGAAAATCTCTCACATCAGCTCAAAAGAAGCTTCACAAATATCATGTTGGAGTTAGAAGCATTATGGTATATGCTCTATCTCATTCTAAGTATATTAACATCATTGATATGTATACTGCTAAGACTATCTTTGAATCCTTGTGTTCTAAATATGAAGGGAATCAACAAGCTTAACAAGTTAAACTTCATATAATCTTTCCAAGAAAATTCTGAGAAGTCTGCCTGCAAGATTCAGACCAAAAGTCATAATTATTCAAGAAGTCAAAAACTTGAATATTCTGAGTCCTGAAAGTTTGATTAGAAATCTTCAAATAAATGAAATGGAATTATATGAAGATAAATTATTAAATAAATCAACTTTCCTCAAGCCTGTTAAAGAAAATTCCTATGGAATGTCTGATGATGTGGAAATGGTCTTCCTTATCAAAAGATTCTTTCAACTTGCTAAAAGGAATGTGAAATTTGTTGATAGAAAGAGTAACTTCAGAAGCTTCTGAAAGAATCATATTTCAGCTTATTATCCCAATCTTCAAAACAAGGAGAAAATTTACCATGCAGAAAAACCCAAAAAGAGAATGTTAGATAGCTTCAAAGAATATCCTGATGAAGCTGACAAAGTTGAAGATTCAAAAAAAGATGAAAAGTGTAATCTGGCACTGCTGACTGTTACATCTTCTGAAGAAGCATCTGAATCCAATAATAAATCAAATGTTAAAGAGAAAAAGGTAATTTCTAAATCTATCTTACTTTAATATTTTTTAATGAGCTCATGATCTCTTAAGTTGTTTTAATAAACAAGTTGGAATCATGAAGCTAGAAATTAATCATCTAAAAGAAGATCTAAAAATCTCTCAAGAGAAAATCAAGTCTCTTGAAAAAATTTGTTTTGATAATAAGGAGTATGTTTCTCAAGATCAAATCTTAATGACTCCATTTCTCCTAAGGAAATTGAAGGATATCATAGAATTTGTGTTAAAGAATAATTTCTTGAGAAACCTTTCAACTTTTTTTTATTCTGGAAATACTCAAACAGTGCTGAAAACTTATTTTATGTTAACCTCTTACAGCACACACTATTTGAATTTATGCTTGTTAGAGATTTCAAAGTCAAGGATTATAAAGTCAAAATATTTGATAGTAGATGAATTCAATATAATAAAATCAAATATCTACTAAGAACAGGTTTTGTTAGTGCCAAAACTCATCTTAAACTTAAGTTCAAGAATGAATCAACATACTACTATCAGACTAAGACATGAAGTAAAAGAAAGTCTGTCAAGACTAACATTTCAGGACCCACAAAGATATAGGTACCAAAATCTAAAATTGCATTTTCTGTAGATATCACAAAAGAAAGGATCGAGGCATCTTCCATGATATTTGATCAATGGTTGCTTATATCATATGATGGAAGAAAAGCCTATATACCAAACTCAAGAGCTAAGGAAGGCAAAAAGTGTGGAGTTTTGAGAAGAAAGTGGAATAATTGGTATAAGTATTATTGACTCAAGATCCACTTAAGATAGAATTCAAATTCAATGGTCAAATATGAATACTCGCTTGAAGCTTGACCAAGAAAAACTCAACAAAAAAAGGCATGTTCAGTTCTTTACTTTGTAAACTCTTTGGCTTAATGAACTATTCAAGTATGAGTGAATACAAAGTCTCTGCTAAATCTCTAGAAACATTCTTTTTGCTGATAACAAAATAATCTTCAGAAATTTTTAAAAAGAAATTATATTGTACTTGACTATATTGAATAAGTTATTAACTAGAAGATGATCATGTTTATGGAAACAATATTATTAACTTTTGTGATAATATTGCTGCTAGTTAGTAGTCAGGGAAATTAATTCAACATTCATGAATCAAGCACATCTATCTGAAAAACTAAACTTTAGTTTCAAGAGAAAATGTTTATCTCTAAATGGAATATCAAATATAAAATGACTAACAGAAGATGTCTCACTCAAAGTCTAATCCTACTAGACTATGATGACAAATAGCTTCTGAAAATTGTTAGTTTTTGAATTTCATAAAAGGAATCTTTACTTCTGGTGAGCAGTTTTAGTAAAAAAAAAAAGTTAAAATCCTTATCTTACTTAAATTCCATAAAGTTGAAAATCGTCTAGTATGTTCAAGAAATTTGTTGGGTAAGAACTTTTGGGTAATGATGTTTTTTTTATTACATTTATGGTCTTTATCCCTTGTCTTTATGTAACATCATTTCTTGTCACCTTTTATGTCCTTCTGACAAGATTCTTATTCTTCTGTGTCTAGAATCTTGTTCAGTTCTTTCTTTATATTATTTTCATTTGTGTTGATCAAACCAAACTGAGATGGATTCTCTAGTCAATTCATCACTGAATCAACTAGTTTTCATCAATGAAAAGTTTGTGGATTTTGAAGAGATATTTAAACTAGGTTTTAACTTTTGGAAGACAGTTTCTGAACAAGGTTGGAATGGATACTTTGAAATGCTTTGTGTCTTTACTTATCTGAATCTTGTCAAAGAATTTTGGGGTAATGCATACATTGTTGAGCTAAATCCTGAGTATGTTGTCCTTTCCAAGGTTTTTGGTGTTTCTATAACAATAATCTCTAAGACGGTTGCTAAAGTAATCAACTGTGAGGAGATTGGAGAAGTCCCAGGTACTCTTGTTTGGAAATACTATCTTCCTACTTTGCGTACTTTTGTAGATCCATCAAACCTTTCTCATGTCTCAAATCTTCGTCCTGATGCAAATGTTTGGAATCAGATTCTGAACTCAAACTTGCTACCTAAGGACAAGGATCTAAACCTTGTGGATTCTATTGAAAAATATTTGATACTTCTTCTTAATTTAGATATACATATTGATATGGCTCAAATTATTTTTGACCATCTGAAAAAGACTCTTTCATCCTTTCACAAGGGAAAGACATTCTTCATTCCTTATGGACGAGTTCTTTCTGAGCTATTGATCCAACAAGGAGTTGTCATAACATCAGAGGATGATTCTTCTAAAATTTAGAGAGATAAACTTGAAGCTATCTATGAGAGGTTCTAATGTTGGACATCTACAATATATGCCTTGTAACTATTATTATATTGTATTAAGCAATATTTGGTTTTAATTAAAAAAATATGTTCTTGTATGGTTTTAACTGTTATATGTGCATTTCTTATGTTGTTTAGCGAATAAAAAAATTAGGAATAAAACTCTAGAAACTAGCAACATTCTCATTAAAAGATTGGTAGTTGATACATCTTTGTCAAGAACTTTCTAGACATTTGGATCTGTTCTAAGGTATTCCCTATGTTCATCTGACACATCTAGATTGTTCAAGTAATCCTCCCCATCTTCCTTTGCAAACTCAACAGCCTCCTTCCTCTGGAGATTTCTGCGTTTTTACCTAGAAGCTCGTTTCCTTCTATGTGTCTCAACAAAGGTTGTTGTTAATGTATATGCCTCTGAAGAAATCTGCTTATTTAAAAACTCTTCAGTTGCTACATTTTTCTCGTTTGCTTGAGTAATGTTACCTTTTTCTAAAATCTCTCTTTGGAACCTAGATTTGTTTGTGCTTATACATTTTTGTGTTCTAAAAGATTAAATGATTTGGAAAGATAGTTTGCTAAACCTTTTATAGAGTTTACTTATCTGTTACCTTGAGTCCTTACTGTTTCTATGTTGATTAGTCAAATCAATTATTTAACTTGTGACTCTTGAGAAGAGATGTCTAGTATTTAGCCCTAAGAAAGTTTCTCTTGAACAACCGTGATTGTCATTTAGCAGGTGCTTGTTGTCTGTTCAATATTAATCTTTTTTTTTTCTTTTTACTTCATTTATGCAATTGTCAGAAAATCAAAAATAAAAAAGGGAAAGTAAAAGATTGTACTCATGCAAATTAACAATGGTCAAAATAATTTTCATTAATCATAAGAAGGATTACAAAAAGGATTAAGATATTAAGATTACATTAATCTAATTCTTCTAAAACCTTAAGACCCATGTAATTTTCTCAAGTATAGCCGGCTCTTCCTCATCCTCACAATTTGAAACATCATTTTTTCTCTGTTCTTCTTCGACATCTTCTTAGGTTTCAAAGTAGTTGTTAATGAACTTTCTTCAGAAGGTTTCAATGCAATTGTTGAAGAACTTACTTCAGAAACTACAAAAACATTTGGACTTTGTTGACCTTTAGTCTGCAGACTTGTAATGTCTTCTGAAATCTCTGTGAGTATGAAGACAATGGTACTTTCAGTTGTGGATTCCATAGTGTTCATAAAGATGTTGATGAAAAGACTTAGGCTTTGGTTTCCTTTATAGTGGAGTTTGTAACACCATTTTCTACCCCACAAATATTATGGCAAAATAACACAGATATCAGAGTAAAATATTTAACTCAATAAAAATCACCTCAAATGGCGTACATTTCTCAATAACTCAAAATAAGTCAATGCTCCGTGTACAACGGGTTTTCCCAAAAAATATCAAAAATTGCTCAAAGGCAGCGGAACTCAAAAGGCATTATCCAAAGTTTTCCTTATACAGAAAGATAATCAAAATAACTCAGATAAAACATAGACCCCAACCCGATGTTACACTATCAGAGAAAGACCCTCTAAGTTAACCAAGGGCTAACAACTCAAAACTTCAAAAGTCCTCAACGGCGTCCACGGCTAAACCTGGTCATCTGCATGTTACCCACGTGGAGGTAACATTCAAACAGGCAGGGTGAGTAAAACGACTCATAATAATCAATGTATAAAAATCAACATATAAACGGCGTCATTTTCATATTCAACACATTCATATCCTTCAATATGACTCCAAGGGCACAACATCATAAATTATACCAAAAGACTCATAAATGCAAAATGCAACAAGACTCAATGCATGTGGTACCAATCATCACAGCGCGATGGACACTAGGCCATCAACCCTCCATAGATCCCCATCAATAGGATCGATTCTACTTGAGAACCGGAGCACATCAAAACACTTCACATCCACATAATGGGATTGAAGGCAAAGTAATCGAGGTTCTGAACCGAAGTCCGGATGCACATGAATGCATGATTCACACGTCACAAATCATCCTCATAACAACATCATAGGTGCATCATCATTCATCATATTCATCATCATCAAACGTCATAGCTCATCATCATAATCACCATCATACATCATGTCATCATAGCTCATCATAATAATCATCATCATACATCATGTCATCACACATCATGTCATCATACATCATGTCATCATAGAAATCATCATATAATCATGTACAAATCACATAGAGCTCACAGTCATACTCATATTAATTCATCATATTATCACATATTATCACATATTAATTCATAATTATACTCGCGGTAATCCTCATACTATCGCCTAGTAATCACATAAACTTCACAGTCCTACTCATGTTAATTCATCACAGAAATCACAAAATCAAACATCAAAGCATCGCTGCACATGATCAACATTCGCGAAACTCTGCTACATTCGCTGGCATGTTCGCTAGGTGAGTCTGGGGCGAGTTTCTTCGCTAGGCGAGTTTGGGAACACAATCGCTCGCTACGCACCAGAACTTGAAATCACTCAAAAAGCTCTACGATTCACTTACCCAATGCCCCAAAAACATCCCTAAATCATCCCTAAGGTTTTACGACGACAAAGGCACAAAACCTACGGTTTATTAGGCCAATCCCGTAACATATTCACGTTCTAAATCACAATTTTTCCTTCAATTACACCCTAAGGCGTCAGAGTTACTCACTATCAAATATTCCTATCCCTTCAGGGTCAGACATATAAAAATTCAAGGTTCTGGCCACGAAGGCCTACCCTTCCCTTTCCCCAACGGATTCCACGGTTAGATTCACCTATAACAGATTTAGGCCACAAAGGCCAAAGATCACTACTTCTCATATCTATGCTCTAACTGTCAAGAATACTTACCACTACACCACAATCATCAGAGTTCACACTATCAAATTTTCCTGCAGGGTTAGACCAATGTCAAATCATAGTTTTTGGCCACGAAGGCCTAGTTCAAAGTTAAACCTCAAAATAGGATTTGGCCATGAAGGCCAAATTCCCTTTTTTCCCACAAATCTCCTCAAAACCCTTAAACTCTTAAATCAGCCTTAAATACATTGAAAGTCACATATCGAAAATCATGAAAGGCTATACTCCCCATACCTTAATTGTCGATCAAAGCCTTCTCAAATATTTCCGGGAATCCTCCGAAGTTTTTGCCTCCAATCTCCCTCCTCAGAGCTCTGGTCTCAATTCTTTTCACGGTCTAACAAATGAATCATAATTCCTTCACAAATTTCCTTTTTGTTAAACCTAGTCTTGGGCCTCACAATTTGGACTTTTCCCATAATACCCTTACTAACTCCTCTTAATGCCCAAATTACCCTTATTTCACTTATATTTATTTTAAGTAATAATAATAATACTAATATTTCCATAATGTACACTATTAATTAAATAAATAATTCCAACATGCACAATTTTCCAATAATACACAAGAAGGTTATGGTTCGAAGAAGTCTTAGGTAGAAAATCAAAAGTGTCCTTGTGGTGAAGAGGTCTCTTGAAGATCTATGATGAACCATGAGGGATTATGCAGCATTTTACTTTCAGGTTGGGTGATAGAATGAAAATTCCTTTTTGGACAGGAAAATGGTTGAGGCATGATAACTTATCAGTTCAATTCCCAAATTGTTTCCGGAATGTGTAAATAAAGATCCTAGCGTGAGTAATATGGGGGATTGGATTGATGAAGTATGGACTCTGCAGATGAGGGGTTTGAGATCAACCTAGAAAAAGAAGAACTTTTACAAGTGCTGCAAGATTTCAATCCTATTGATGACCCGTCAGATATGGTGCTTTAGCCTTATGAAAGTAAAAATATATTCTCTGTCAGCTCATGTTATGGAAGGTTTATAATAAGCAAACTTTGAAGGTGATTTGGAAAGCTAAGGTTCCCTCTAAATTGAAGTTGTTTGGGTGGAGATTGGTTCAAGATAGGTTACTTTCATGAGGGTGATGATATATATATTACAAAAATATCTAACAAAAAAGTATTTTTAGAATAAACAAAAGTAATAATTAAAAAAAAAAACAAAAAACAAAGGATAAGCTTCAAAGTCCAGCTAATTAGTTTATTGAATCTTCTGGTTCCTTTATATGATTTGAGTCTTACCCAACTTTTATGTCCAACTTAATAATTGTTAAATGTTAAATCTATTTACAACCAAACTAATAGAAAACAGTACTAAAAAAAACCGTGTCCTTATCAAACAGCTGCATAATACCGTTAGCAACAACACTGTGTATGTATATGGTAATTTTTCTCATACCATTTATTCACTCTTTTCTTTTATTCTAAAGAGAGACCCCAGATTTGAAACAAAACCAACATGCTCCTTACATATAAATACCATGCGTGCTTGTATTTGTCATAGCTTCAAAAGCTTTGATATTTTAACTTTTAACAAAAATCACATAAATGACTCGTTTTTCAGCGTTTCTTCTTCTTCTTCTTCATTTTCTGTTTGCGTTGTGTAGCTCAGGAGCAAAAGTTGTGACTATTGATGTACAAACAGCCAAGAATCTCATCCAGACAGGTCACGTTTATCTTGATGTTAGGTAACCTACATATGCATATTTTAAGATTCTTAAAAACAAAATTATTGATGTTTTTTTTTTGTCTCGTTGGGTTTTGTTGGTAATTTGTAGGACGGTGGAAGAGTTTGTGAAAGGACACGTGGATACAGCTAAGATCGTTAATATTCCATACATGGTGGATACATCTAAGGGTAACAAAATTTTCAATCTCTCATAATTATAATTAGATTATTACATATGTTTTTTATTTTATTTAACAATACATTTAGATTTTCTATGGTAAAAAATTTAAGATATTTTGTTTTTGGAGATCGACCAGGCAGGGTGAAGAATCCAGATTTTCTAAAGGAGGTTTCATCTGCTTTCAACAAAGAAGATCATGTCGTTGTGGTAATTACTAATTAATATATTATTTGTATATATGTTATTTATATTTTATAATTACTTTACTTACAAATTAATAAAAAAATTAAATAAAAAACAATTTCAGGGTTGTCAAAGTGGGGTGAGATCTCTATATGCAACTTCTGATCTTCTAGCTGATGTAAGTTAACTCACGCTTTAAGAAATTGAAACCTCATTTGATAAAGTTTTTATTTATGTATTGAATATTAGTTTTTTGATCTGCAAATTTATTTGTATTGATTTGAATGGATAGGGTTTTAAGAATGTGAAGGACGTCGGAGGAGGTTATATGGATTGGGTTAGAAACAAATTTCCAGTGAATATAGCAGTAGCCAAAGAAGAGCTATAATCAATTATGTTACCACTTTGAAAGGGTTTACTAAGTCTTGTTTTTTGGTCTCTTCTAATTGGTTTTGTGGTTGCTAAGCAAAATTTTGAGGCTGCTAAGTAAAATTTGGAAGATTGTGTCACTATAAATTTAGTATGTGTAATTTGGTGATTTCAAGTATCTAATATTTATATATTTATTTATGTTTTATTGTAATTTTTTTTAATTATTTTTTTATTCTAATGAAAACTCGAACCTTTTTATCTCATTTCTCATTTTTTTTTCTTTTTTAACATAATATCAAAGAGTTTAGTTGATTTAGTCGAATTGATTAGTCTCGTCAATTTGTGTGTTATGGTTTGTTTCTCTCAAAAAAAACACTTTGACCCCTTTATACTATTTCAATTTGTTAGACAAAAAAATTGTCAGTAACAGAAAAGATCATTAACTTGCACAAAACCATAAATAGTTAATGTCATTAGAAACAGTGGATACTCTAAACTTGCCACCAAAGGTTACACCGTGGATGATCATGTCCTTCTAACAATCTTTTATGAGAGATGACATGAAGAGACATACAAATTTTATCTACTAATTAGGGAAATGACAGTGACACTATATAACATGTTTTGTCTACTACATCTACCTATTATGAGTCACTCTTTTTACTACACTTGAGTAACCAAACATAAAACAATAGATATGATGGTTGAGCTAATTGGATATGATCTAGAGATCGTTATGCGAGAAGTGGAAAAGACAAAAGGGGTCCATGTATGGTTCAACTACTTCGAAGATAATTTTCAAACACACGTGGCAGTTTTCAATGCTAATTAGAAGAAAGATGATCAGGTTAAGACACACATGCACATACAATTCGTCCTCAAAGTTGTCAATGTTATTTATTAATTAGTACACATTGATGGAAGCATAGATCTCTCAAAATTTTCCCAATATTAGCAGAGGTGATTATAAGTAGATGTATATTGAAAATGAGTCACATGCTAACTACTTTATTTTGCATAAAGGACATCTTACTCCAGAGCAATATCGAAAGTGTCTAGATTGACTATTGTCGCATGATGTGGAAGGATTTGTACTTCTACACCTATGTCGATTAATAATAGACATACCCATTAGAAGAAATACACTTTCACTTGAGTTAGATTAGATATAGATTGTGTATGGTCTGATACATTTTAGAGTGAATCTTATGTCAGTTTGAGTACGTGTAAAGTTTCCCCAAACATCTAGACGTATATGTTGGGTCTACGGTTAGTCGAGAGCATGTTGATTAGAGGGATATATTGATTACCTAGACTAAAAGTTGTCAATAGAGAAGCAAGGTGACATATAATGAACGATTGGGATACTAAGGCGATATACATAACATGGTATTTTGAGGTATTAGATCCCTACCTAATTCCCTTGCCTGAGGAAGATCCACCAATACTAGTTTAGGAGGAAGCACTAGAATGATAGGTGGAAGAAGAATATGACAGTAATTTGGCTCATTCTTGCACATGATTAAAGACTTGGCTTCTGGATTACTTTATGATGGAGTTGTAGAGCAGAGTGCAAAAGTTTACAATGTTGTTTAGAAGATTCTAAAAGAGGCTAAGAATTCCTTGAGGCATAAGATGTTAAGACATTTAGTAGGAAATGAAGTAGTTCACATGCTACATAAAAGGATGTAATTTTTTTATTATTGTTCTGTTGCGGAAACATAAATGATGATGGTTGTGGAAACTTTGACGGAGCGAAACTTTCTAATGCACTATGTTGATGTGACACCATGGAATGAAGGTTGTGTTCACGATGATTCTTGAAACATAGAGGTCGATCTTGATGTGATCTCGTTAATTAGTGTTTGCTATCTCCAATACGGTAGACTCGTATGGGTACCTGCATCGTTAACAACCCAACGACGAAGTCATTTTAAGGTTAAAGATAGTGGTATGAAAGTGGATATTAGAGATTGTGTACCTGGGAACCCTTTACAAAGGTATTTATACCTTGGGTCTGATAGGGTAGGATGGATAATAGGCCTCGTGCTATTAGGCGTTTAGCCGACATGGATAAGTAGGTCTCGGGTCTTTGGACAACACGTAATAGTTTCTCCCAAGACTCTTCAGGTATGTTTGATATTGTGGTAGTATTTTATTAGTAATGGCCGACCTTAAAGGATGTTTGTCCAGAGGTCGGCTAGCATGTTCCGCTTTGGTTTGCCAAAGCATGATGTGGATGTGAGCATTAAATTCAATCCCATTATTGAAATTTTTTGTCGTTGACAGGTGACTTGAAAAAGGTGTGGGCTGACGTGACACAACTTTCCTTGTACTCGAGTGCACTTGAGTATGGTTGTCCTCCCCATACAAAATATGGTCTTTAATTTTCCCTTACTTTCTGCTTTCGATCTTATCCATTTAATTGCCTTTGCTTATATAAAGATGAAGGAAAATCATGGATAACTTTTTAGACATATTGTAGAATGAGTTTCCTCTTGTCTCTTTGAGTCTTTCTTTCTTATCATAGAGCATTTTTCTTTTATAGTAATTGTCGTCGCACGTTCATAATTTGAAAGCATTAGAACTTCGACTTTTCAACTTCCTTTCTTGTTTCAACACTTTCGCCTTCATACTTCAAGGTACCCTCTTTTCTCTTCAACTTTTACTCAAGTTTTAATCGCATTTTCATTATGATGAGTGGTAACCCAATTATCATCGAGAGTGACTCGGAGGGTAATGTTTCTTCATCTTCGAAAAATGGAATGGAGTTTATATCGCATTCCCACCCCTCTGTTAGTGGGTGTTTTGAATAAGGAGTAATCATTTTGAGTGATGATTCAAAGATGGAAGAGTCTTCTGGAGAATCTATTTCAGATGAAGCTCTCTCTCTAAGAATACTCCAGAATCTCTATTTCTTGCAAAATCTGACAGGGGTGAAAACCTTGTCGAGAGACTGATGCATCCTCCTATCACGACCGAGGCAAAAATAGAGGTTTCACGTAAAAGGAGGGAATGTGTCACACTCTTTGTCAAAACATACCAGGAATCAACTGGTCATGACCCTAATTGATGATAAAATTTCTCGTCACATAGAGTGTCCGACCGACATGATGTTGTGACTTGGGTCAGCCCTAGTGACCATCATAGAGTCGACGTATTGGCATGTAAGGGTCTCAATTACTAGAGCTATCTTATATATTTTTATCACTCTAGGCCAACTTCTCTATCTCCCGAGGAAGTGGAGATGAAAGAGGATTTACATGTCCGGTATTAGGGACTCAGAAATAAAGAATAGTTTGGTCCTGATGAATTACTCTCCTTTCAACAAAATAAAAGGTGAACAAATAATCACGCGGTAATTAGTGCATCCATACATTCCAAGAGACGGAAATTCTTTAGTGAGGATGGGGATCCGAGCGCCCTTTTTTTAACCAAGAAATTTGTGATTTTGCAGATAATATAAATTGGTTAATTCAATTGCAGAAAGCTCTGGAGGTTGCAAATGATCAGATCCTTACAACTAGCTTATCCGCCTTGATGCCAGCGGTACCTATTTTTACTTCTACTTATGTTCTAGAGGCTCGAATTCCTACTGTTGTGATTGCCTCAGAGGTAGTCAAAACTATTATGCTGGTTTCGACTCCTAAAATGGGTCAACCGGCTACTATTATGGTTGATTTATCTGCTTAGGGATGTTCACATTCTCATTCTCCTGCTAAGAAGGGTCGGGTGATAGTTCATCTACTCTTGTCGAAGGAGGTTCTCCAAAAAGGGATCGCTTGGCGAAGGGTGGCGAGCATGATGTTATTACTCCTTTCTTCTCACTTCCTATTATTCTTCCCTTCTAGATACCTAGTACACCGATGGAGTTTACTGTTTTCATGGCTACTGAAGACATGGATTTCATCTGGGGTTTTCTACGACTAACAGACAGAGCCTTTTTGCAAACGCTTCCCAAAATTTATTCATAGTCGGGTCCCTTTATTCTATTGTAGTTGTTGGCCATGACGATGTTCTGGACTCCGGCAAGCTTTCAAGGGAACAAGACGCGCTGAGGGCAAAGTGTGAAGACCTTTAGTGGGAAAATTCTGATGCTGAGAAGGAATTGGCTAAGCTTCGTAAGAATGATGATGCTCTTAGCTCCTTACAGAAAGAGGTGGATCGGTATGGCTGATCGTTTATTTTGGTTGCTCAAATAGAGAAGCTGAAGGCCTCCTTTGTTGATGGGGAAAAAATTTGTAAGAAGGTTTTTGAAGATGCAGTTGAAGCGTGTCATGCGTTCGAAGCAGACCAAAAAGATCTTCAACTGAGGAAGGATGATCAGGCTAATTCCTTGAAGGTTCTGGGGGAAGAAATGGTTGTTGCTCGAGAGGAATCTCGGGAATCCCTTCACTGGGCAGTAGAGGTCGTGAGTAGGGTCCGAGATGAAATGTTTGGGTAGATTTTGTTATTTTATCCCGACCATACTATTATCACTAACCAGCTAGAACCTTTAGCATATGCTTATGAGAGGGATACCGGAAGTGTCGATGTCTGATAGTCATTTTGTTCTTTTTCTTTGCTTTATTTGCTCCTGTAATATTTGACCGACCCTTTCATGCCTTGGTTTGTAAACAATATTTTTATATATGTATTTCAACGATTACCTTTAGCCTGTTTGTGATTTTTGGTATATTATTACTTCTCATTCATCTATTGTTATTGTCTATCTAGGATCCAAGGAGAATCAAGATCTGAAGAGATTTGTGGCCTATTTTAAAACCCTGCAATTTGAATAAGTTGTTTGCTATAGAAAGCAGTAAGTGATATTTTTTTAAAATTTTAAATGGTCTTAAGTCTTTTGCAGAGTCGTGTATGGTTGTTTCTCTTGGAAGTGTGTTGTGTTAAGACGTATGTGTTTTCTTGATGGAATGAGAAGGTAGTAACACAAGGCTATGCTCGGAATATGTTTGCACGGAGGAAGCATTGGTATAGCTTTATGTGTCTGTATGTCAGATTGAAACTTAGTGAAACATGAGCTCGACTTCGAGCACTTATGATCCTCATTGTACCCATAAATATTTCATGCCAAACCATCTAGATGTGACTATTTCTTAATCACGTTTATATGGATAAGTTATAAGTCCAGTTAATCATAGGCGTGCTTCGAATTATACTTACAGACAAAGAACATGAAGTCGACTAGATGCGGTCATGCTTTGAATGATGTTCCGCATCATAGAGGATCTTACCTAGCCAAAGGTAGAGGATCCTTGTCCCTATCACCCGAGGCGATAGATGTGACTGAGGTGAACATCTTTAGGCTTCACCATGCTCACCCTTGGATTGCCTAGATCCACAAGGGGCGCAACAACAAAGAATAAAAGCATACATTTCTTTTACATGGGGTATTTTAGTGTTGTATCCGGACGTACAAAGCGTCTTCAATAGCACCTCTAGGGGAATTGGTCACTATAGTTAGACGTTCAAAGCGTCTCTGACAGCTCCCTGAATTTTGAAGACGCACGAGACGCTGTTGTGAATTGATTGATGTGGTTGGTCGCTCAAAGCGTGTTCGACAACACCTTTAAATTCTAAAGATACATGAGCCGCTGTGGGGAATTGATTGTTGTAGTCGAGCGCTCAAAGCGTGTCTTAAAACACCCCTGAGTTCTGAAGACGTACGAGCCACTGTGGAGAATTGATTGTCGTAATCAGGCACTCAAAATTTGTCTGAAAACACCCCTGAGTCTTCACGTGTGTAAAGTGTCAGGGGTTTTTGACTATTGTGTTAGGACATGGAAAACATCTTTGATAGCACCCCCGAATCCTTAAGACGGACATCAAATGCATTGTTTGTTCCCCGATTCACCACGATGTGTATTTGCATTTTGGTACCCTAAAAAGAAGACAAGGCAAAAAGACGAACAACAAGATTATGATAGCAATTTGTGTGTGTGTGTGTGTGTATTTATTTTGTTATTATATAATTAATTTACAAATACATTAATTAAATCTTGCGGCCAACCGAAAGTGTGCACCAGGCGCTTTTCTTCAGATGTGGTATCCAGGTGGCTTGATGTTCGGTATATATGAAGGGTTGGATCCTTGACTCAAGATGATGCTTAACCCTTGTTTTAGGGTCTTCTTTCTAGGGTTGAAATAACTCGGTTTGCTTGGGCTCGGGCCTCTTTGGAATCTCTAGGATGCTTTTCCTGGTTGGAGGATCTGGGGATGATGCATTCCGTAATACCCGCCCTGTTCTCGAATAGATCATTAACAGTGTCCGAAGAGTATGTCAGACAGTACCCGAATATGGATACTGAAGGGTCTTCCATTGGTCAGGATCTAGGACGCCCATCGCTGGATATCCCCACGGGATACCTGCTTTGTTATCCAGTCGGGGGAAGCCCTGGGTGCATTTAGTAGAAATCATATGATATCCATAGGACGCACCTCAATACTTATTTGGCACCCGATGTTAACTACTGACTCATGCCACCCGGACGCCATTAACTATGAACTTGTGCCACCTGTTTGATGGCGGATTTGCTTCAATCCCTATCTCAATGGAAAATTCGGGTAACTTCGCTTAGCCAGTGATCGAAGGGGCCAATTCCCGGTCTTGTTGGGAGTTGATCTCAGGATCTGGTGTGATCTTAAAGTCGAGCTGGAAGCCATGATGCTCACCGATTTCAAAGGTTTTGAGAGAGTTGCAGGCCTTGTCATTGGGGAACATCTGAGGTGAGTGCCCCCAGTCAACCGAGATGTCCTCAAACTAGAGCTCGCTCTAAGACGTCTATTTGCATTGTTTCGTGGTGGCTCAGAGTCTTCGTAACTGCTTGTTAGGTTTCGTGCTAGAATTCGTTGGATCAAAATGGCGTATATTTAAGATTTTGGTTTCTTGAGACTCTGATTTCTTCACTAGAGGCCATTTCAGAGCTCATATCTGAAGATCAAAGGTAGAGTCTTGGAAATCGTAGGAATCAGAAGTCAATCCTCATATATAGCGCCACTCTTCCATTGTGGAACCAAAAATTGTGATGGTTGCAGAAATCACGGCGAAGCAAAGCTTCTGATTCCATACGTCGATGTGACACTGTAGATCGAAGGTTACAGTCCTAATGCTTCTTTAACCAGATATATTGATCTTGATGCGATGTCGTTAATCGGTGTTTGCTATCTTCGATATGGTGGACATAAGGGGTACTTGCATGGTTAGCATTGCAACGCCAAGTTAGTTTAGGGTTCAAGATATTGGTAGTGAAAATGGGTATTAGAGATTATGTAACTGAGAACCATTTACAAAGGTATTTAAACCTTAAGTCTGACGAAATAGGCTAGATAGTAGACCTTGTGCTATTGGGGTCTTTGGCAAGCGTGAAGGTCATGATGCTCACCGATTTCAAAGTTTTTGAGAGAGTTGCAGGCCTTGCCGGTGGGGAACATCTGAGGCGAGTGCCCCCAGTCAACCGAGACGTCCTCAAACTAGAGCTCGCTCCGAGACGTCTATATGCATTGTTTTGTGGTGGCTCATAGTCTTCGTAACTGCTTGTTAGGTGTCGTGCTAGAATCGGTGGATCAAAATGGTGTATATTTGAGATTTTGGTTTCTTGAGACTCTGATTTCTTCGCTAGAATCATGGAAATCGTAGAAATCAGAAGTCAATTCTCATATACAACGCCACTCTTCCATTGTGGAACCAAAAATTGTGATGGTTGCGGAAATCACGGCGGAGCAAAGCTTCTGATGCCATACGTCGATGTGACACCGTAGATCGAAGGTTGCGGTCACGATACTTTTTTAACCAGAGATATTGATCTTGATGTGATGCCGTTAATCGGTGTTTAATATCTTTGATACGGTGGACATATAGGGTACCTGCATGGTTAGCATTGCAATGCCAAATTAGTTTAAGGTTCAAGATATTGGTAGTGAAAATGGATATTAGAGATTATGTAACTGAAAATCCTTTACAAAGGTATTTATACCTTAAGTATGACGAAATAGGTCGGATAATAGACCTTACACTATTGGGGTCTTTGGCAAGCGTGAAGCAGTAGGTCCCGAGTATTTCACCAGCACAAAACAATTATGAATTTTATTTAGGATCATTATTTATATATATATATATATATATATATATATATATATATATATATAAGTAAAATATGTATTTTACTAAAACTCCTGGGTCAAATTACATATTCTAAAAATAAATGAGGTGTTTTGCAAGTCGAGATCTAAAATAAAATATGAGTAACCAATATGAATTTTAACGTTGGATTATAGAACGTGAACATTATCATCACAAGATTATGTGGACCATGATGCATAAAATTTTTATATCAATTTTTGTATAAATTGTTTGCTAAAACTATTAGTTCATAACACAAAACAAAGAATTTCTTTTACTCATACTCAATCAAATTGAACTCTAACCTAGTCGCATTATATTACAAAAATAATATCACATTATTTTTAAGTATAAAATGTAACTTTTTAAATATTCTTTATGATCTGACCTGATCAGAAGGGGATCACTGGATGGCCACACTCCGTTAGGCTGCTTCCTGTTCACCGGTGGGGAGGATGAGGAGGGGGTGTACCTGCAAGGCACTCCGATGCCAAAGTGAAAAAATGGGCAGAGTGACAGCAAATACAGAAAGTTGGTAGAGAATTGAATTATTACCTGACCCTCTTGAGGAAGAGGGTATTTATAGAGAGACCCCAGCGCTGGGCCAACGGTCATTTGAGATGGGCTGGATGACCAGGCCCAACCCTAATGACTGCTAGGGCTTACGTGGCGTAGTAAAGACCAGGACGTGGTCTTCGCCCTAGTCCAACTGCTCCTAGATCTCCGGAAAGTGGGTTTGACCTGCTCTTTCGGAGGTGGGCAGTTGGTTGATGACGTGTCCCCGCGGAGGGGAGCACGCGGAGAACGTGAGGAAGGCACGTTGTGCTGCCCGGCGGGATGGGCACAGGTTCTGCCCACGGGATGGGCACCTGCCCGACGGGAGGAGGTTCTGCCCTGACGGGATGGGCACAGGTTCTGCCCGACAGGATGGGCACAGGTTCTGCCCACGGGATGGGCACCTGCCTGACGGGAGGAGGTTCTTCCCTGACGGGATGGGCACAGGTTCTGCCCGACAGGATGGGCACAGGTTCTGCCCACGGGATGGGCACCTGCCTAACGGGAGGAGGTTCTGCCCTGACGGGATGGGCACAGGTTCTGCCCAACAGGATGGGCATAGGTTCTGCCCACGGGATGGGCACCTGCCCGACGTGATGAGGTTCTGTCCTGACGGGATGGGCACAGGTTCTGCCCGACAGGATGGGCACAGGTTCTGCCCACGGGATGGGCACCTGCCTGACGGGAGGAGGTTCTGCCCTTACGGGATGGGCACAGGTTCTGCCCGACAGGATGGGCACAGGTTCTGCCCACGGGATGGGCACCTGCCTGACGGGAGGAGGTTCTGCCCTGACGGGATGGGCACAGGTTCTGCCCGACAGGATGGGCACAGGTTCTGCCCACGGGATGGGCACCTGCCTAACGGGAGGAGGTTCTGCCCTGACGGGATGGGCACAGGTTCTGCCCGACAGGATGGGCACACGTTTTGCCCGACAGGATGGCCACAGGTTCTGCCCACGGGATGGACACAGGTTCTGCCCACGGGATGGGCACCTGCCCTACGGGAGGAGGTTCTGCCCATGGGTCCCTGCTCATCAGTGTGGTCCAATTGGGCCTAACCTCAGTGGGATTTTGGGCCTTCTCGATTGTGGGCTAAGCCTCGGCCCAGTCCAGAACAGGAGCCCCCCAAGTCGTAGTTCGCTGTCAGGAGAGCTATGACTTAAGTAGAGAATAGCGTTGCGCGCGCTGATATGTCAGGCAGGATGCGAGAATGGCGTCGATCGTATCGATCACCTGGGAAGGGCGAAATTGCAGTCGCTCGACATCCAAAAAATTTTGCTCGACACCTTCGATCATTTCTACTCGACATCCGGGGTCGTGCACGTTTATTATAACGTTTTGACTTCTGGGCTTGTGCCCCTTTTATGGAATTCTTGTTTTCCTTTCTAAGTTTTGCGTGCGTGCATGATTGTTATGCTTTTTCGCTAAGTGTTGGCTCGTTTTGCCGAGCTCCATTATGATGTGAATGTTTATTGTTTTGTGGGGGACCTTTGCTCGGTGCGTGTTGCTCGGTAGTGTGGGGAACTATCCGGATGCCCGGGGTAGCTTCCTGGGCGGACAAGAGTTAGGTCACGGTTGTGATCTATCCTGTAGGCTTGAACATCCCATCGCGAGTTGGGCGTTCGGCCGATTATGATACTGCGGCAGCGACTCTCGATCGAGGGGGTGCCGTCGAGCGGGCTATTCTCTTTTTGTTCGGGGAGGTATAGTGCCCGCTAAGGTAAGGTCGGTGAGGTGTGGTCGTATCAGTCCACCCTCTTGTTCGCGCGGGTTGTCCCTCGCGGGCAGTGTTGTTTAACTGTAGTATTTTTTTAGCTTTTCAGCGTTCCATGGTCGAGCTATATGGTCCCGTGTAAGTTTTCGAGGTAGTAGGTTTTCGAAGGGAGGACAAGGCTGGATGGAAGCCAGGGTCCTGCCCGGCAGAGTCTTCTGCCCGACGAAAGAGAGGACAAAGACTGGCTGGTGGGCAGCCAGGGTCCTTCCCATCGGAGTCTTCTGCTCGGCGAAAGGAGGACAAAGACTGGCCGGTGGGCAGCCAGGGTCCTGCCCATCGGAGTCTTCTGCTCGACGAAAGGAGGACAAAGATTGGCTGGTGGGCAGCCAAGGTCCTGCCCATCGGAGTCTTCTGCTCGACGAAAGGAGGACAAAGATTGGCTGGTGGGCAGCCAGGGTCCTGCCCATCGGAGTCTTCTGCTCGACGAAGGGAGGACAAAGACTGGCTGGTGGGCAGCCAGGGTCCTGCCCATCGAAGTCTTCTGTTCGACGAAGGGAGGACAAAGACTGGCTGGTGGGCAGCCAGGTCCTGCCCATCGGAGTCTTCTGCTCGACGAAAGGAGAGGACAAAGACTGGCTGGTGGGCAGCCAGGTCCTGCCCATCGGAGTCTTCTGCTCGACGAAAGGAGGACAAAGACTAGTTGGTGGGCAGCCAGGGTCCTGCCCATCGGAGTCTTCTGCTTGGCGAAAGGAGGAAAAAGACTGGCTGATGGGCAGCCAGGTCCTGCCCATCGGAGTCTTCTGCTCGACGCAGGGAGGACAAAGACTGGCTGGTGGGCAGCCAGGTCCTACCCATCGGAGTCTTCTGCTCGACGAAGGGAGGACAAAGACTGGCTGGTAGGCAGCCAGGTCCTGCCCATCGGAGTCTTCTGCTCGACGAAAGGAGAGGACAAAGACTGGCTGGTGGGCAGCCAGGTCCTGCCCATCGGAGTCTTCTGCTCGACGAAGGGAGGACAAAGACTGGCTGGTGGGCAGCCAGGTCCTGCCCATCGGAGTCTTCTGCTCGACGAAAGGAGGACAAAGACTGGTTGGTGGGCAGCCAGGGTCCTGCCCATCGGAGTCTTCTGCTCGGCGAAAGGAGGACAAAGACTGGCTGGTGGGCAGCCAGGTCCTGCCCATCGGAGTCTTCTGCTCGACGAAGGGAGGACAAAGACTGGCTGTTGGGCATCCAGGTCCTGCCCATCGGAGTCTTCTGCTCGACGAAAGGAGGACAAAGACTGGTTGGTGGGCAGCCAGGGTCCTGCCCATCAGAGTCTTCTGCTCGGCGAAAGGAGGACAAGGACTGGCTGGTGAGCAGCCAGGTCCTGCCCATCGGAGTCTTCTGCTCGACGCATGGAGGACAAAGACTGGCTGGTGGGCAGCCAGGTCCTACCCATCGGAGTCTTCTGCTCGACGAAGGGAGGACAAAGACTGGCTGGTGGGCAGCCAGGTCCTGCCCATCGGAGTCTTCTGCTCGACGAAAGGAGAGGACAAAGACTGGCTGGTGGGCAGCCAGGTCCTGCCCATCAGAGTCTTCTGCTCGACCAAAGGAGGACAAAGACTGGCTGGTGGGTAGCCAGGTCCTGCCCATCGGAGTCTTCTGCTCGACGAAGGGAGGACAAAGACTGGCTGGTGGGCAGCCAGGTCCTGCCCATCGGAGTCTTCTGCTCGACGAAGGGAGGACAAAGACTGGCTGGTGGGCAGCCAGGTCCCGCCCATCGGAGTCTTCTGCTCGACGAAAGGAGGACAAAGACTGGCTGGTGGGCAGCCAGGGTCCTGCCCATCGGAGTCTTCTGCTCGACGAAAGGAGGACAAAGACTGGCTGGTGGGCAGCCAGGGTCCTGCCCGTCGGAGTCTTCTGCTCGGCGAAAGGAGGACAAAGACTGGCTGGTGGGCAGCCAGGGTCCTGCCCGTCGGAGTCTTCTGCTCGGCGAAGGGAGGACAAAGACTGACTGGTGGGCAGCCAGGTCCTGCCCATCAGAGTCTTCTGCTCGACGAAGGGAGGACAAAGACTGGCTGGTGGGCAGCCAGGTCCTGCCCATCGGAGTCTTCTGCTCGACGAAGGGAGGACAAAGACTGGCTGGTGGGCGGCCAGGTCCTGCCCATAGAAGTCTTCTGCTCGACGAAGGGAGGACAAAGACTGGCTGGTGGGCAGCCAGGGTCCTGCCCATCGGAGTCTTCTGCTCGACGAAGGGAGGACAAAGACTGGCTGGTGGGCAGCCAGGGTCCTGCCCATCGGAGTCTTCTGCTCGACGAATGGAGGACAAAGACTGGCTGGTGGGCAGCCAGGTCCTGCCCATCGGAGTCTTCTGCTCGACGAAGGGAGGACAAAGACTGGCTGGTGGGCAGCCAGGTCCTGCCCATCGGAGTCTTCTGCTCGACGAAGGGAGGACAAAGACTGGCTGGTGGGCAGCCAGGTCCTGCCCATCGGAGTCTTCTGCTCGACGAAGGGAGGACAATTGTGAACAGCGTCGCCATGGCGGAGGGCACTCGTGATCTTGAAGTTTTGAGAGATGAAGCTTTGGTTCTCTGCTCGGAGGAACGGGGGAGCTTAGTTCCCACAGACGGCGTCACTGATCTGACCTGATCAGAAGGGGATCACTGGATGGCCACGCTCCGTTAGGCTGCTTCCTGTTCACCGGTGGGGAGGATGAGGAGGGGGTGTACCTGCAAGGCACTCCGATGCCAAAGTGAGAAAATGGGCAGAGTGACAGCAAATACAGAAAGTTGGTAGAGAATTGAATTATTACCTGACCCTCTTGAGGAAGAGGGTATTTATAGAGAGACCCCAACGCTGGGCCAACGGTCATTTGAGATGGGCTGGATGACCAGGCCCAACCCTAATGACTGCTAGGGCTTACGTGGCGTAGTGAAGACCAGGACGTGGTCTTCGCCCTAGTCCAACTGCTCCTAGATCTCCGGAAAGTGGGTTTGACCTGCTCTTTCGGAGGTGGGCAGTTGGTTGATGACGTGTCCCCGCGGAGGGGAGCACGCGGAGAACGTGAGGAAGGCACGTTGTGCTGCCCGGCGGGATGGGCACAGGTTCTGCCCACGGGATGGGCACCTGCCCGACGGGAGGAGGTTCTGCCCTGACGGGATGGGCACAGGTTCTGCCCGACAGGATGGGCACAGGTTCTGCCCACGGGATGGGCACCTGTCTGACGGGAGGAGGTTCTGCCCTGACGGGATGGGCACAGGTTCTGCCCGACAGGATGGGCACAGGTTCTGCCCACGGGATGGGCACCTGCCTGACGGGAGGAGGTTCTGCCCTGACGGGATGGGCATAGGTTCTGCCCGACAGGATGGACACAGGTTCTGCCCACGGGATGGGCACCTGCCCGACGTGAGGAGGTTTTGTCCTGACGGGATGGGCACAGGTTCTGCCCGACAGGATGGGCACAGGTTCTGCCCACGGGATGGGCACCTGCCTGACGGGAGGAGGTTCTGCCCTGACGGGATGGGCACAAGTTCTGCCCGACAGGATGGGCACAGGTTCTGCCCACGGGATGGGCACCTGCCTGACGGGAGGAGGTTCTGCCCTGACGGGATGGGCACAGGTTCTGCCCGACAGGATGGGCACAGGTTCTGCCCACGGGATGGACACAGGTTCTGCCCGACAGGATGGGCACAGGTTCTGCCCACGGGATGGGCACCTGCCCTACGGGAGGAGGTTTTGCCCATGGGTCCCTGCTCATCAGTGTGGTCCAATTGGGCCTAACCTCAGTGAGATTTTGGGCCTTCTCGATTGTGGGCTAAGCCTCGGCCCAGTCCAGAACACTTTATAATATACATCACATTTTATTTTCATATTATGGTACATGTTGATGTATGTGTAAATTAAATTATCTAATATAAGTAAAACATGTAATTTGCTAAAAGTACTGGTTCAAATTTTATATTCTAAAAATAAATGAGATGTTTTGCAAAGATCTAAAATAAAACATGTGTAACCAATATCAATTTTAATGTTAGATTATAGAATGTGAACATTATCATCACAAAATTATGTGGATCGCAATGTATAAAAAATTTTTTATAAATAATTGTGTTTGGTTTATTTGTAGTTCATGACACAAAACAAAGAAATTTTCTTACTCACACTCAATCAAATTGAGCTCTAACCTAGTGGCATTATCTTACAAAAATAATATTACTTTCTATTTATTTAAAATCAATGGCATTATCTTACAAAAAATAATATTACTTTCTATTTATTTAAAATCAATGTTGATGTTATATTGTTTGATCCAAATGATCAACTTGATTAAATTTATTGTAGTCTTAATTACTATTACATAAAAAAAAAGTTGTCAATGTTGAGTTTCATGATCCGTCAATCAATGATATAAGTAACTCCAAACACATGTAAGGAAGAATTGTTTGGATTTTAAAAATGATGTCCAATTAAAACTTTTTAATAAATAAAATTATTTAAAACAATTTTATAAAAGAAATGAAGAATAAACATTAGAATAAATAAACAATAAAAAATAGAGTAAATTGAGAAAATATATAAAGAGATCTCGGTTGAGAGAATTGTACCCGGATTTAGACAGGTTCAACGTAACCATTTGATCTAGTTTTATACTCAAGAACTTCTTTTTAAAAGTTTTCACTATATGAGAATTTTTCATAAGTTATGCTCATAAACCTTCTTACAACCAAACCTAAATTTTACGATAGATATCCTCCAAATTAAACATGAGATTTTACATCAAAATAATTTCAAACACATACAGAGCTTTTACACTAGAATGAGTTCAGGAATCAAAGAGATATTTTAACGGACAATCTCACGAATCAAACGGGATCATTTACATCGAAGCGAGACCACGAAACAAGCTAAGATTTTAATGGACAGTTGCGCAAACCAAATGAGAACTTTTACACTAGGTTGTGCTTACGAACCAAAGAGAGATTTTTACGGACAATCTCACAAATAAAATAAGAGTTTTTACTAGTTTAGCTCAAAACCAAACAATAACTTCGCATAAGAGATATTACACAAAAGACAAAGTTCTCTTGCGTAAATTACAATAATAACCCCAACACCAGAATAAACAAAAACTTCACTTGATATTTTTCACTCACAAAATACTAAATAAATTTAGTGAAAAAGAAAAAAAAATAAAATGTAGAAATACATTTTTGGTGTGTTTTTAAGTAAGGATAATCCCTCTATTTATAGGAGAAAATTTTAGCTTAAAAAGTAAATAGATTCATTGGCTTTTAATTGCTCTAATCGATTATACTACCGGGTTAATCGATTATGAGATTCAAAATACGACAACCCTAATTCACAAAATGAAAACCCTACAACGGCTAGTGTCTTAATCGATTGTGAGTGTTCTAAATCGATTGAGAAGATTTATGTTTTGCTCTAATCGATTGGTTAAATTCCCTAATCGATTAGGCAATATAAACAAGTTTCTTAAATGATTATGAACATCTTTGGTCAATCCCACAAGCACCTTGATGGTTTCTTTATAGGTTTTAAGGTATTTTAGCACACTTATAGAGGTTTAAAACACTTTTAAGTGAATGTGTGCATTGCCTTAGTAATTTAATAATTACTCTAATATTTTTATAATACTTTGATCACTCAAACACTGACCATACGGGTTTTTACACTTCCTCTTTTCACATTCTTTGAAACCTCAAGATCCCTTGCTTGATTCATCATAGATTCAAGGCTTCATCTAGAACTTAACTTCTTCCAACTGATGAGATTTGATAAGGCTTCGTGATAGACACCATCATCAAAGATTGCTTGACCAAAGATTATTAGAAATTCCATTGAACGTTGTTTGACATTTGGTGTTATTCTTATTGAGATTGACATTGACATCTATTTTCTCATTTAATGATAAAATGATTTTATATGTATTTATAAAATAATAAAATAAGTGACCTGCCATGCGACAAATCCAACATGAAAATGACCGATTCACCGAAGCTGAAATAAGTAGTATAGTTGGGAAAATCAGGTAATAATGGAACTAACTTGTTCGTGACAACAACAAAAACAACACATGCATGTGCCATTAAATAATTCTCTTGTGACATGGTCTCAACATTTTCTCACAACACAAATCCACCACCAACCACATTAATGTCCAAAACCTATGTTTTTCATTCAATACCAGACCAAACACGCATTAGGGGTTTTTATGTTCTTTCCTAGACATTTTCATGACACCGCATGTTGTTTTTGAGGAATGATAGCAACCATGGTGGAAGAAAATGGAGAAGGTAGATCCTTATCAGAAACCCCCACTTGGGCTGTTGCAACTGTCATCACTCTCTTGGTTTCTCTTAGTTTCTTGTCTCATGGAACATTGAAAAAATTGGTTAAGGTACATAGATAGATACATACATTACTTTATACTTTATATATCCTTTTTCGAATTTCTCACATTCATATATACAAAAATTTCTTATACATTGAGTTGATACATTAATGTCACAGTGGTTGGATAGAACTAAGAGAAAATCCCTTCTTTCTGCTTTGGAAAAGATGCAAGAAGGTAAAGGACTAACTATGTAATCTAGCTATCACATTACTATAAAAAAGTTGAATTATAGATGAAAATTAGGTTGAAATTTTGTTATCTATTTCAAGCAGAATTGATGCTGTTTGGGCTTCTGTCGTTGTTGATGGGACATTGGATTGTTTTTGTGGCAAAGATTTGTGTTAAGTCGTCGGTATTAAGTAGCAGATTTTTTCCATGTGCAATGGAGAGGAGTTTTGAAATTATGAAACATAGTGTATGGTTGAATTCAGAATATTCTAATAAAACGATTCTCAGAGAGCAAGTGAATCATGGTCGGCATAGTTATTGTCCTAAGGTAGTTCTTCTACTTTTTCTATTCCTTCCGAATCACTTCTAGGATGTTCAAATTGTAAGCTTGTAATGCAAGCAACCTGATATTGTTTTCAGCGATTCAATAGTTCATTTCTAAAGTGGATACTGACACTTCAGATTGAAAGGCATGTCTCGTGTCATCATGTCATGAGCCTATATCTGACATTGACACTGACACGTGTGCTTTCACTCAATCACTTTCACCTTTTAATATTATAACCGGTGTTTGCATATCAGTGTCAGTGCTTAGTGGAAACTTGTTACTTGTTTCACAGGGTCATGAATCATTTGCTTCTTACGAAAGCCTTGAGCAGCTTCATCGCTTTGTGTTTGTTCTTGGGATCACTCATGTTTCCTACAGCTTCGTTGCTGTTGCTCTAGCCATGATCAAGGTTTAAATAGTCATGAATATCATATCAAAATCAAACTTTCCTCCTATTCCAATTTTTGTTGTTATATACACAATCTTTATAATTTAAGAGTTTGTTATTCAGATTTATAGCTGGAGAACATGGGAAAATGAAGCAAAAACTATAGCTATTCAAAGCTTACAAGGTTCTGAGATCTCGAAACCTCAATGAGTCAATAGTTAGTTTATTTCGCAACACATTTATTCAGTGATTTAATAGTAATAGTTTTTTTTTATCATATTGTCTTAGTCTAGATACTTCACAAAGTGCTTCGAGTATAAGATTGAAGCGGCTTAGTACATTCATTTCTCACAACACATCTCATCCTTGGAGTCATCACAAAATTCTGGTTTGGCTGGTACTCCTTGCAATACTTTTCTTGTCACTTTCTGTAACATTTTTCATATCCTTCTTAAAATACTGATATGATTGATGAAACTATCTTGCAGTTGTGTTTTAGTCGCCAATTCTGGAGTTCAATCAACCGAGCCGATTACATGGCATTGCGCTTAGGCTTCATTACAGTGAGTAAATTTTTTTATCAAAACATAAATGTAACTTACATAAAAAATGTGTATCTTAGAAGCACTAAAGTCCATTTTTCATCTGTAAAAGCTCGCAAAAAATTTACGTTTTTTTTAATTTCTGATGTCTTGCAGAATCATGACCTTCCCCTGACATACGATTTCCACAACTACATGCTTCGAAGCATGGACGAGGAATTCCGTGACATTGTAGGTGTTAGGTATTATTCCTTTCTTCAGATGAATTTAAAGGCTTTCTTAATCTAATTAGCATAATAAATTTGGTAATGTAGTACTAATCGCACTGCTAATAAAATTGAATAATGATGAATCAATGCAACTTTAGCTTGCTATCGTTTTCATTACACAATACTTTCTGTTCTGATTAATTTGATGGTTTATCTGATTTTTTGTGACAGTGTGCTTCTCTGGGTATATGCAATATGTTGCATTTTTCTAAATTTTCATGGTAAGTTTATACTAGTTCTAGATTAAGTTCATAAGTTCATTGATAAGAACTAATCACTAAAACTAATCCTATAATTTTCATTCAGGACACAACTTTTACTTTTGGCTTTCCTTTGTCCCAGCAATTGTAAGTCCTAATAACAATATTTTCTGTTACTTTTTTGCATGTAATATTTACAATTTTTCTCGTATTCACTTGCATTTTAGTTGATCCTTATAATCGGTACTAAGTTGCATCGAGTTGTTGTAAAATTGGCCGTTGAAGTAATAGATCATTGTCCAGATAAGAAGCATCATCAGTTTAACTTAAGAGATGAACTCTTTTGGTTTGGAAAGCCAAGGCTTCTGTTGAGATTAATACAGTTGATATCTTTCTTGGTGAGCAAGCAACATATTGAATTTCCATTACGCTCTTTGTTTTCCTGATAAACTTGTTTTGATTTCTTCGTCCCGTTTTGCTATCTTGCAGAATGCATTTGAAATGTCAACATTCTTATGGTCCCTGGTAAGAAACTGATAATTTTTTCGACTTACATTGCCTAACTCATGGTAGAATATGTGGAATCTATAACTATAGTCTTTATTTTGAGTGCAGTGGGAAATCAAAGAAGCTTCTTGCTTCATGAACAACCGAACATTCGTTGTGATTCGCTTGTCGTTCGGGTATATATATATACATCTGTCTTCTAGAAAATACCTAAATCACAATTCCACCAAAAAATAATACCTATTTTTCGCCTTTCTTTTATCACGACAGGGTCGTGTCACAAGTCTGGTGCAGCTTCATAACGTTTCCGCTGTATGTTATCATCACACAGGTCAACCTTTGTCATAAATATGTTGGAACATTGACGAACTTATTCATCGACGGTTAAAATTACTTACTTTACAAGAATTTGCACTTTTATACAAATGCAGATGGGATCTAGATTCAAAAAAACAGTGATATCTGAAAATGTAAGGAAGTCACTATCTAAATGGCAGAGAAGAGTGAAGGAGAAACAAAGTTCCTCTTATGAAATCCTTAATACATCAACAACAACATCATTGGAGTCTTTGAAGCATGGAATGGACAATTGTACTTCTGCCTTAATCAGAGAGACTCAGGAAGAAAGTTCCTCAAGGACCAAAGATGTTTGTTTTTCTAACATTGATGATGTATCAATGATTCATAGCAATGCAGAATTTTTAAGTTATGATGAAGATCATCATCATGATCATGATGTAAAATATGATTTGTCTCCTCCATTGTTTTGAGACTGCTTTGCTTGTATTGTGGAAAGCATAAAGAATTGAGTTGGAATATTTATCATATTTCTTCTTATATTAGTTTATAGCAAACCTGTCTTTCATCTACTAGATCCTTAACCAAACATTTAGGTTTGTTGGTATCGACTATATTCAAACACATGTTAAATCATAAAATAAAAAAATGAAAATTTTACAATGTTAAAAGATATAAAATAGTCTTAAACATATGTCCTTCAAATCTCATTTGTGTAGAATTGTAGAAAATCACATATAACATGTCTCTACCTCAAACTGATGCGGCGGATCAATAAGCATTAATTTATTAACAATAAACTGATGACGTGGGTGTAGAATAAACTTGGTAAAAATATCCGGTAAAATAGGATGAGTGACAATCAACTTCGTATTGTTTGGCGTGTTTGTGAAAAATAGGATTTGTTGACAGAAGTGATATAATATAATTTGGTCATCATAGGTGTCTTCTTCGACAACATCTTTTGTGTCTTCTTCGACTTCATCTGGGGTACGCAATTCAGTATCAACATGCTCCACCTCAACAGGAATCTCTCTATGTTCCAGCACTTCGTCAGCACCATCAATTTTCTTGAAAGTCATCTCTGCTTCATTGAAAACTACATCTCAATTGGTGACACTCCTCCTGTGACCTGGCTCTAGACACCATAACCTATAACCTTTGACTCCTTCAAGGTATCTCATGAACATGCATTTCAGAGCTATAGGTTCGACCTTGTCTTGCCCAATATGAGCATAGGCCACACAGCCAAATACTCTTAGTCTGTCGAGACTAGGTGGATGTCCCGACTAAACTTCTTCAACTGTCTTCATTTCCAAAGCAGTCGAGGGACATCTATTTATCAGGTAAGTGTTAGATGCCAAATTTCACTTATTTGATCTATCAAATGTTGGCATCTTTCACTCATTTTCGTCAATTAAGTGTTGAAAACCACTCTTGTTTTGATTGGTTTGCAACATTATGAGAAAATCTCTTGGTACCTTTGATTTGTGTATTATTGTGCAGGAATTAGGCACAAAACAAGTTCGCCACGTCGAGCATAAAGAAGTTCATCTAGTCACTAAACGAGATGCTCGCGTCGTTGTCATGTTTCGCCGCCAAGTCTGCCCAATATGCCCTCCCCTTCTTCAAGCTTCTGTGCAAGGAGGTCACGTTTAAATGGATTGAGGGGTGCGAGCAGACCCTCCTTCACCTCAAACAAGTCCTCTTAGAACCACCAGTACTGTCGAGACCCGAGGTCGGGGAAACTCTCTACCTATATCTTGCCGTCGCTACAGAGGCCATCAGCGCATCGCTGATCTGCGAGACCCCCGAAGGGCAGAAGCCGATATACTTCACGAGCAAAGCCTTCCAAGGTCTCGAACTCATATAAAGATCGAGAAAGTCGCTCTGGCCCTTGTCAATACGGCCAGGAGGTTACGACATTACTTCCTGGCCTACACGATCATGGTCAGAATCAACTAGCCTGTCAAATAGCTACTCGGGAGGCTGGACATGTCAGGCAGATTGTTCAGATGGTCGCTCGAACTCTTAGAATTCGATGTCCAATACGAGAGCAGAAAATCCCTCAAGGCACAAGTCCTAGCCGACTTCGTCGCAGAGATGACTTCCACAGAGTCCCTGACCTTAGGGGCGCATAAATGGACCATTTTCGTCGACGGCGCCTCTAGCTCGACGAGAAGTGGAGCGGGCATCATCTTAGAAAACGAAGAAGGCATCCTGATAGAAGTCTCTCTCGCCTTGGCATTCCTAACATCAAACAACCAAGTTGAATACAAGGCGTTCCTCGTAGGATTCCGTCTGGCCGAAGACCTTAGCGCGAAGGAGGTAAAGATCTTTACCGACTCCCAACTAGTGGCCTCCCAGGTACGGGGAGAATACCAAGCCAAGAACGACAACCTCGCCCAGTACCTCGCCTTGGTAAAAGAAAAAATGAAAAACTTTGATTCCACGGAGGTACAAAACGTTCCACGCGAACACAACACTAGGGAAGACATTCTGTCAAAACTAGCGAGCATGAAAAAAAAGAGCGGAAACAAATCCGTAATCCAGGAGGTTCTCTTTCACCCTAGCATTGAGAAGGACACAATGACCGTCGAGGTCAATTCTATCGACGACAATAACTGCTTGATGACCCCTGTATACACCTACCTCAGCATAGAGCGATTGCCCAACGATGCCAAAGAGGCGGGCGTGGCCATGCATCGAGCCTGCTCATACGTCTTAATCAAGGATAAATTGTACCGACGGGGATTCTCCATTTTCTAATGCATCGACGAATCCAAGGTATCGGGCATACTCCGAGAGATCCGCAAAGAAATCAACGCCCAACACCTCGGTGGAATATCACTTGCCTGTAAGGCTCTACGAGCAGGATACTTTTGGCCCACCATGCAGCAAGACACCAAAGAGCACGTCAAGAAGTGCGATAAATGCCAACAGCACAGGAACATGCATCTGGCCCCGCTAAACGATCTCAAAACACTCTCGTCCCCATGGCCATTTGTCTGGTAGGGGATGGACATCCTCGTCCCCTTCACCATAGGATCGTATCAGAATAAGTATTTGATAGTCGGCGTTGACTACTTCACTAAATGGATAGTGTTGCGGTGGAAATAGGATTACAAACTATTAATGAGTTTGAATCGCAATTCAATTCACAACCGCTCTTTGATTTATCCGAAGGAAAAGGTCAAAAAGGAAAAACCTATTTTGCATCATAAACACAATGCGGGGAAAGATCTAGGGTTCGGAGGTTGATTAAATTTAGGGAAGGTATTAGCACCCTAAACTTCTGTAGTACTCTACGGGAACCTTTTGTTCAGATGTTTACTATTTTGCTTTATTTATTTGCTTAAGGTATATGTACAAAGGGATTAAAAGTGAGAAAAAGAGACCTAAGAGGTTGATTCTAAGTTTACTCGGCAAGACATCGCATCTTGTGCCTACGTATCCTTACGGGAGTGGAATCAGAGTAATCGTAGTTCCCCTCAAAAGGGAGGTTAGAGACTTCTCGACTGTGGTCAAGGTCTCAAGGGGAATAAACGCATCTTAAGGACACGCTTACGTGGAGTGTAGGAACTCCAAATCTCTACGTTGAATTGTTAAGTGAATTAGGGTTAAATTAGGTTAGGGATTCCACTGCGGGAAACCCTAAAATGAGCGCGGCGGCTCTTTGACCTAATGCTAGGGGTAAAATTGTAATTTTGCCTGCGGCGAGACATTTGTGAAAATTAGGGTTTGTGAGGTTGTAAGGGTTTGAAGTTGAGGACTATTGACACGGCGGTCAAACGGCTAGACCTAATTCCTTCGGAAGTGTGATGTGACAGAAGTAATAGTGATGAAAGTGTGAGAAATTTAAATCATACATCAGCAGAAAATTTAAATGCGGAAACGTAGATGCGATTGTTAAGATTCGCGAGGTTACAACCGAGAAACATATACAATATGATAATGAACTTTGAGTAAAAATAAAATGAAATAAATGACGGTAAACGTAATGAGCTGCAAAATGAACAAACGACGTTAGTGGGCAGAGTTAGGCGGCAGTCAGAAAAAGATGCAGATTTGGGGATTTTGATTATTGTTTTATAGAAAAATCTTGATTTAAGTTAAAAAGAATTTAATACTAACTTGCAAAAGAAGATTTAATTTTAATTAAAAGAGTTTTATTTTTTAATATTTTTAAGAAAAGTTTTCTTATTTTTATTTTAAAAAAGAGTTTTTTTTTTTTGTTTATTCAAAAAGGGTTTTTAGTTTTATATAAAAAAAAAAGTTTTAAAAAATGTTAGTTTATTAAATTTTTATATAAAAAGGAAAACCTATTATTTACAAACAAAATAAATAAAAAACAATTAAAAAAAATGATGGGTTGGGCCGGTAACCACACCCGGACCCAACCCGGTGGAAGTAAATTGGGACAAGAGGATCTCTTAGGGTTTCATAACCCTAAGATCATTCGCGGCGCCGTTCTTCTTCTTCCTCTCGTCTTTCTTCTTTCTCGATTCTCCGTTTTCTCTCTCGCGGCCATGTCTCACCCCTTGTTCGTATCACCTTCTCCACACTAAAAACAAAAAACGGTTAATATGTTGATAAGGGAATGGAGAGTTTACGGTGGGTTTTCGGTGGAAATAACGATGATGAAGGCGATGATGATGTTATAATCTGAGCCTCGAAGTTGATTGCCCGTCGTTTTGATGAACGGCGGTGGCGGTCTCCTTCGGTTTGTTCGCTCGTGGTTTTACGATGAGCTTCGTTTGTTCGTTGATGAACAGACCTTTGTGGCTTGGGTTTTCTGCTTGCGCCGTTGATTATCCCTCTTCGCTAGGGTTTCACCATGGTGAGATTGTCCCTTTTATAACTCTCTTCTGACTCGTTTTTGGGCCTTTTGGATGTTGGATTTACTCTTTCACTGAGATATATTTTCGTATGATTTTGTCTGATTTGATTTTAAGCTTTCCATTTTTGGGGTTTCTTGATTGAATATTACTTGACCCTATTTTCGGATATGGATTCGCTCGGATTTCATTTGATTTGATGTCTGAACTGATTTGTTTTGATTTCGAACTGATTTGAACTATTTTTTTACTGCAGTTCGGATTAGTTTTTCCTCTTCTTCTTTCAGAGAGAAGCTGGTAGTTCAGATACGGTCGGATTGGTGTCGCCGAGGATGGTATACGGCGATGATGATGACATTCTGAGCCTATGACACTGCTGTTGCCTTTGATAATTTCTGCGGGGTTCTTTGCTTGTGTGAACTGGGTTTTTGAACAGATATGGTTTTGTGAATTTGTTTCACTTCTGAACTGATATGTTTATGTTTGTTCTGAACTGGTTTGGTTTTGATGGACTTGTTTCGTTCAGTTTGGTTATCAGTTGGAATTCACTTATGTTTTTCTCTTCTTTTTTCAGTGAATTGAGGCTGATGCTTCAGTCGAGTCAAAATTGTCGGGAACGGTATGCGGTGATGATGACTTTGTTCTGAACCTTCGAGGGATACTTCTCGATGATGCTGCGATTTTATGAACCAGCTTTGGATTTGGGCAATCGTGTCCAACTGTGAATTCGGATGTCGCTTAATGTTGTCTCGAGACATTTACTTGATAGTGGCTGCGAGTTTGGGGCGGTGATGTTCATCTGAGCCCTCTATGCCTGGCGCTTTGTTTTTGATGTGCTTTGCACATTTGGGACCCAACCTGAACTGATATATCACTGTGATTACTTGAGCTTATCTTTGTTCTTTCTCTGGTATAGTTTCGCTATGATTTTATGCTGTGATTTGGTGCTGTGATTTTGTGTGGTCGCTCACTTATGTGTTGCTTGCCATTGAAACTGGTTCGAATGGGGACTTGCCTTTAACTGATGCGGCTGAACCTTTTTGATACTTTGTTCTATGTAATTTTGACGCAGCTTGTTTTGTGTCTCATTTTTCTGTTCTGTTTGAACTTGATTTTTATGGGCTCACTTAGGTGTTGCAAAGTTGATTGCAGCTTATGCATTGCTTTGGTTTTGAGTTCTGAATTCTGAATCTGGTACTGATGTTGTTGTGGAATTTCAGGTGTGGAAAAAAAGTGATTCAGACCTGCCGGCATCCGGGTCTGAATCCAGATTGACTATGTTGCCTTACTCTCGTATCAGTTTGGAAATCCAATTGCGGCAAGAGCGAATCAGTCCCGCTTCTTTTATCACTTCTATCTCTCGGATGTCCCGCATGATAAGAACAGGTGTTACCTGATCTGACGCCAACGGCACGGATCGGTAACGGGGGGTAGGACGCAGCTTCGGTTGTGCCACTCCCGGCACTCGATGATGACGCTGTTCTGAGAGTGTCGAAAACAAACTCTAACATTTTTCTATTCTGTTTTGCTTCTTTTTGATGTGCAGGTTGAATCGGAGGAGCATGGAGAAATGTCCAAGGGATGAACATCACGAAGACACCAATGGATGCTTAGGACTTAGGATTTTTAGGATATACAATTCTTTTGTAACTTGTAACAAAAAATATTATGAATAAATTCAATAACATTTTTTTTTATCCAAATCATTTCCTCTTTGTAGATCATGACAAAATGTTATGAATAAACTTCACATTTCTATCCAAATTCACTTTACAAATGGTAATAATAATAATAAAATATTATGAATAAAATTCACATATTCTATTAAAATCATTTTCCAATTGCTTTTCCATGCTTTAATTTGCAAACACCTCAATATCCGATTAAACCTCAACAGTCAAATATCCCTGATCCAATCTTGCATAATAAGCTTAATACCTTCAACATGAATAAGTTCCATTAATCAGTCGAAGTTTTCACTGTTTTCCCTCTAAAATGGACTGGAAGATAGAAGAATGATTTCTTGTTAAAACCCTGTTCCACAGATCAGATTTTCCAACCCAAATTGATATCTTAACATAATCAAACCCACACAAATAAATGCCTCAGGAATAAAACCTCATTGGGCCCAAGATTACGAATTATGCTTCAAAATGACCAAAACGCCCCTAGGGTAGTTCCTGCAAAACAAAACGCACTTTATGACTGGTTAGTGGTTAGCAGATGCACAGATGAGATGCTATGCGAAATGGCTGACTAAATATAAGGGTAAAATTTGGGGTATTACAGTTGCCCCTATTTAAATAGCTACACCGGACGATATGAGTGACAGAGACTCGAGGAATCATGGTGGAGAGATTTAAATATAGATAACCGAAAATTTTGCCCTTATATGCGACGATATGCAATGCTATGGACAAAGCGAGAACATATTAATGCAGATAACATGATGCGTATGATGGAATGATGAATTGCGGAAATGCTGATGAATACGACGACACAGGGACAGACGCACACTGGGGGATTCTAAAATGATGGTCAACTGGTGCGAACACGACCAATTGTCATTTTAGAAACAGAACGAGATTCTCAAATGTAGATGGCACCTATGAGACGGCCTCCACTGGGAATCTAAAAGTAAAACCGGATCATGTATGACTACAAGATCGATTACAGAATGCTGGAGCATTGAGCAAAGAATAACATCCAAGCTGCTGTAACCTATCCCTCGTGACAGGATCAAACGGACTTTTCGGGAATCCGTAGCAAATATACAGGGTAAAAACCGGCTGTATGCCAAAATAAATGGACTTTTAAGAATAAGATCCTTAAATGGAGATGGCACCTATGAGATGACCTCCACTAGGGAATGTCTAATAATAACGGGATCTACACGGCTTGCAAAATAGATTACAGAATGCTGGAGCATTGAGCAAAGAATAACATCCAAGCTTCTATAAACTATCCTTCGTGATATGATCGGACGGACTTTTCGGAAATCCGTATCAAATATACTGTATGCCAAAATAAATGGACTTGGATAGGAAATGCCCTGATAAGCTTCTCGAGGGAGAATTGTCACTTATCGTTGGAAGGGACTTACATGCCAAAATGGATAAGCACTCAAATAAAGAGGTTGTTGCTTATCTGATATATAAACCTTCTCATATTTAAGGTCGGCGCCTGGAATACGATTCTGATTCTTCTTTTACTAAAGGATAAATGAACTTCTTCATACTTCAAGATCGTGCTCTCCTGAATATGAAAAGGGTGAACTGAACTTCCTCATACTTCAAGATCGTGCTCTCCTGAATATGAAAAGGGTGAACTGAACTTCCTCATACTTCAAGATCGTGCTCTCCTGAATATGATTCCGCTCCTTCTTTTACTAAAAGGTAAACTGAACTTCCTCATACTTCAAGATCGTGCTCTCCTGAATATGATTCTGATCCTTCTTTTACTAAAGGGTAAACTGAACTTCCTCATACTTCAAGATCGTGCTCTCCTGAATATGATTCCGCTCCTTCTTTTACTAAAGGGTAAATGAACTTCCTCATACTTCAAGATCGTGCTCTCCTGAATACGATTTGGTTCAAACCTCCCTATACTTCAAGACAACAGGGAAAATGGAAGCCCAACTGCTCCATGGAGATGGCCATTTGCTGCGAGTCATAACGAAGATAGGATCGGCTTCTTAGGTGAGAAATGTTGCATACCGATGCTGTGAACTGGCGTGTATCTGTAAAGGATTGTGGTTGAAAGATAGTGCAAAGTAAATGCACGTCCGGGTATAGTGATAAACTTCTCGGGCGAGACAGTCGCGTATCCGTCATGGTATGGTGAAAATCTTTAGATGGTGCAAAATAAATGCACGTCCGGTTGGCTCAGCGACCGACAAGACTGAGATTCGATCTAGGATCGAGCTAGAAAGAAGACTGGTAATCAAGACTTCATCGAGGGAATGATCTCGAAGGGTAAATATCTTATCCTGGCGAGGAAAGATAGCTGAAGTAACCGTCATCCACGAGGATCGAGCTCTGTGGGGAAACTGGAAATACATATGTATTTTATGCTTAGGGCTGACAATCTATTTGAAGAGGATGGACGAACCCAGTTACTCGGTGGTAACGACCAATGATGGCGAGACACAATGAACCTGTGAACGGTAATGCATATGTTACTGCGTATGTTAATATGAATGTATGTTAATGTCTATGTATGCAAGATGTTATGAAATGAGTATGCAATGAGTATGTGAAATGAGCATGTAATGAGTATGTAATGAATATGTAATGAATATGTAATGAATATGTAATGAATATGTAATGAATATGTAATGAATATGTAATGAACATGTAATGAAACAGGCACGTGATGCTTATGCCCTTGCGTATACTGACGAAACAGACTAGAGACGGGACGAGAGATGAAGTAAACATCTCGACGGAGATACCCTGCGTTCTCTGCAACCAATACGTCAATCATGGGTGAGAAAGATCAATGGTAGAACCAAATCTGGTTTTAAAGTTCTGAATTCTCTGGGGAGAAGGTGATCTGCTTGGGGTGCACAGTATCATGTCTTCACATGGGGAGAAGAGAACCTGAGGGATACTTTCGAGTTACCCAAGAAAACGTTGTCAGCTTATAGTCTCTCTGGGGACTATGACGAGGCAATAGTTTAGGAGCCTGTTGCACACTGAGACTTACTGGGGAATGAAGGCCGCCGTGAGTAAAATCCATCGGGTGCATGAAGAAAAGTTGTGAAACCACATGAAGGACCTTATAGTAGTCGCCATTTGTTTCTTCAAAAAAAACACGGTGCCCCAGGATATTTGTGTTGTAAAGTATGGTCATCTCAAGAGGATTTTATAGAGAACACGGAGTCTGGTTGCCCCACTGTTTTCAAACTCTTTGAGAGATTTGTCAGGTCTCGACGTAACTGGCACAAATTAATCGTGTCACGATGAAGTCTTTGAGAGACAGCTCTTCAAGAATGTCAGACTCGCGTTGGTAAGCGAACTGGGAAACTGCCTGCCCCTGTTTAGCAGGATCTTCAAGTTCCACGGGTTATGTTCATATGTAGATCTCTAAGATATCAAGCAAAGTCGTCATGCTGGAAATGCCTATCCAGAGCTTGTCAATGCACACATATATTTGTCTTGAATTTTTGTTTTGAAAAAGATATCGCAATAACTTGTGACCGAAATCACTAGTCAGGATATAAGTTTTAATTATAATGCCAACATGAATTTTTCTGAGCATAGCTCGTAGGAGTCAGGAAACGTGATCTTGTCGAGTATGCTTTCAACCGAAGTCCTACTTCAATTAGGTCTTTTAAAGGTTGTATCGTGGCTCGGTTCACGGTTTAAGAAACAAAAGGATAAAGGCTCAAAGTTATATTTGTACCCCCCCTTTTCTTCGTGATGTTCTCCAATCCTAATTCAGTTAATCGGATACAAACGCTCATATCTCAAGCGGATTTGCTATGGTCGAGAACTTATCATGGCAGTCACTCACCTATTTCTAATGGCAATTGGTCACACGATTTTGTTCTTTACTAGGGATTATTTATTGTACCCTCTTGTTTTGCTTTTATTCCCTAACTTTTGCCTGGACAACGTCTTTTGATCTGACTTTGGAGTCCAGCGGGATGCCCCAGTTTTGCCTAAGTCTCCTTCATAGGTTTTGACTTAGCGGGCTCTTATTTTTTGAATATTCTTTTATGCACAAGTCGTGTAAATCTTTTGGAAGGCTCGTGACTGCCCCACTCCTTAGGTAACTGAGGGATAGTCATTGTATTGGACTTCTTAAGATGTTAAGGATAAATTCTCGAAGGTTTGCTCTCCCTTTTTGAGGATCTAAGCGCTCGATCGGTTTAACTGAAACCTACCCTGCCCCAGGTTAGGATGAAGGTTCTTAAAAGAAAGAAAAACTCCTACTTCAAGGCTCAAAGAGGTTAACGAGGGATTAACATCCTTATATCTCCAGTGTTTGGGATTTGAAACAATGCCTTACATCATCAGCAGGTTTTAATTGAAAGCATACGACAAGAAATCTGACGTTTTGGGTTCATCATCCTCCTCCCAATTCTCTATCAGAACAAGAGATCGGGTAAAGTTGGCATTATGATTTATAAAAATGTTTTTGAATGAGTGAAACGAGTGGATTTATTCAAGACAAACATATGCGTTGCATTAATTAATCAAAGATAAACAAGTTCGTGCATGCTAAATATGCTTAATCAAAGACAAATACATATAAATAAACAAATGAATTGTCGGAAAAATCCTTCTAAATGTTTATGAAATCTTGCATTCAAGAGTAACAGTTTCCTTTGGCGGAGCCTCAATGGAAAGGACGTCTGGTTTATGGTCACTGCGAGTCGTCATGGCTTGCCCCAGTTATGCTGGTCACATCCTCAACAGTTTTCAGTCGTTGCTTCGAAATAACTTTCCCAGATTCTTTGTTGATCCAGGTCATATCATCTTGAGGGTCACTGAAATGAAGCGAGCTAGCCCTTTGAATAATTACTGGATTCGACTGATTTGCCGCAAGAGTAGCATGCTTTGCAGAATTCAAACTCGACAAGTGAGGGACCCCGAGAGGAGTCTCGATCTTCAGTTGAGCATCGCTAAAAGACAACTTCTTTGTTTCTAGCAAATTTCTGACAACTTTCTTAAGAGCATAGCAATTTTCTAGATCATGGTCGGGCGCACCCTCATGAAATAAACAATGAGCGGAAGCGTTGTGACGTGCAGGTAACGGATTAGGCGGAGGACCCAAAGCACGGGTGGTAATCAGACCTTGTTGTACAAAATGGGAGTATAACTCAGTGAAAGTCATCGGAATTGGAGGACAAGGCTTATACTGACTCTTACGGAGATAGGGAACCTGATCCTGTGATTGTTGGAGAACAGGAGCGTTGGGCACTCGTTGACCGTTGACAGGAACTCGCATGGGCGGATAACCGGAAGGTTGTTGACGGATCGGTGCTTGATATACCGGAGCTGACTGCACAGGCTGGTATGTAGAAAACTGCTGATCGAAAGGAGGTGCAACAGTAGCTACATAGGGTTGTTGAACATATGGAAACAGATAACCTTGAACATAACTCTGCTGATGTTGCCAAGGTTGAGGAGTAGCTGTTTTGCGGTTCCTCGAACGTGCAGGTCCTTTACCATGGTCGGAGTTAGGAGTTTTGCACTTTGGAGGGGTAGCTCGTCGAACTGGTTGAGCACTAGGAGGCACCAGACCGGATTGAAGACCGTGAGGAGGTACATTCTCGACAGTAACAGCTGGTTGAGGTTCCATAACGGTATTAGTCTCAGAAACAACAGTAGACTGAGCATCCACCTTCACACTAAGAGCTCGTAGCATTTCCAAAATCTGCCCTACACTTCCTCGAAGATCTTCGAGTTCATGGCTGACACGGTTGATCTCTTGGTTTTGATCTTCCATCCTTTTGAAGGGTCGTATTTGATGCAGAGAACTCAGGGTGACAAAACTGGAAGGTGAGAGAACTGAGTATGAGAAATCGGGAGACACATGCAATGCAAAAGTAAGATGCTAAAATGTGAATGCAAATGAAGATTTCATGGAATTCAAACATTTACGAATATTGCGGAATACCAAAGAAACTTTTAATTTATTGAAGACAGATTACAAATAATATTCTTGCAACCGAAATAGCTAAATAAAAGCCTAGAAAATCCTAGGGAAGCATCTTCCACAACTTCAGTGAGCAGACGGAGATCCGGAGGAAAATAAATATTCGTAGAGCCTTCTCTTCTTGTAGGATTGTATCTCATCATTCTTCAATTGAATCTGCCTTTGAAGTTCTTCGTACTTGCTGACCATCACATGGTATTTGTTCTTCCATGCTTCTGTTTCGAGTTGTGATCTCTTCAAAGCGATCTTCAAAGTCTTAGCTTCAGTCATGAAATATTGGACAGGTTCTTCTCTTTGAGGTAAAGGATCTTGGCGAGAGTAGGGCATCTTCAACTCAATAGCTCTTTCTCGGACCCATTGAAGGTATGGTTCCATGGACACACAATTAGGTCTTCCCAAACTTTCTTTGTCCTTCCTATGCAGATGATTCCAAGAGGATAAAATCTGATCTTGAAGCTTTTTGTCGTCTTTGAAAAAGATTTTCTCCACATGAATACCTTTAGGCGGTTCCTTCAAGGGGTATCCCAACTGTCGGCGAGCTAAGGCTGGATTGTAGCTAATTCCTCCATTGAAACTGAGCAAAGGCACATTGTTGAAGCTTCCACAACTATCAATGATCGATATCCCATCGTACATGCGATTATACCAATCGATGTCAGAGTAAGTTAAAGCCATAACTTTTTGCGATCAACGTTCTTGATTAGCTCTCCAAAATGGACCGGACTTGGGTAAGTGAGAAATAAACCACTTGTATAGTAATGTCACACAACATGTAATCATTCCTCCATCATGAAAGTTTCGAAGATGTACTGAATGATAAGTATTACCCAATAGTGTTGGAACTGGATTTCTCCTCATGAAGGTCTTGATTGCATTAAGGTCCACAAACCCCTCGAAACTAGGAAAAAGCAACAACCCATAAATGAGCAAAGCAAATATTGTCTCGAAGGAAAACATGTCTTTATGATCGGCATAAAATTGGGCCTTCTTAATTAGGAAGTCCCTGGGAAAACCGGAGGTCCCCCCTTTGGTGATCATATTGTTTCTGACATCGGATATCCTTAGGCAAATGGCTTTAGCAATGTCTCGTTCTTTAGGGTCTTCCTCCAAGAAAGGGAATGGAGACTTATCCAAGATAGGCAATCCCACTAACTGAGAGTACTCTTCTAGGGTAGGTAAAAGCTGATAATCTGGAAAGGTGAAGCAATGATAATCTGGATCATAAAACCGTAGCAAAGTCGCAAGAAGTCCTTCGTTTACTTGAATCTTCAACAAAGACAATATCCTTCCATATCTGTTTTGGAACTCTTCTTGATCTTGAACTAAATCTCTTAGCTTCTCTAGGACTTCCAAATTAAAACCCTTAAAAGTAAATTTCAAAGTATGCCTTCTATGGTGATCCATGGTATCCTGCAATGTTCATAAATAGAGTTTGAATTCCATGAAGTCTTAATGCAATATGATGCTTTATGGATGCAATGCATGAAAACAAACAAGGTCCTAGGTTAAAGGAACGTGAGCGGAGTTAAGGTCTACCCATCCCCAAAAGGAGTGTACTATAGGTTAGTTGTACCTGCAGAACAAGGTTCTAAAAAGTGCCCAAAGTCATCAGCCCATCTTTCGGATATTATCAACCTTCCGACTGACTCGGGGGTTAATAATATTCTCAAGAGAACCTCTTTTGAGTGTAGTATCGCATAGCAACCATTGTAGGACTACTCCCACATAATTTCCGCACTACGTCCTAAATAAGGCCGAGGTGGTGTAAAGGTACTACGGTCCTCAATATCACAGACTCTAATCGACCATGGAAAAAGTTTTCACGATTACTCGTTCAACCGAACCATTTTCGAAAAGGTCTCAACTGAGCGGTGATTCTCGAATCAACTTGGTCGGGATTCACTCCCTATAAGCCTCATCGAATATATCCCCATCCTATAATAATGTCACTAGTCCGGGCGTAGGACTTATCTCACAACATAAGGAACAGTCCCAAAATCAAAGTATAGTATATACATGCAAAGGATAATAAAACAAATAGTAATAAATATGAACAAATTAGGGATAACCCTCAAAAGTTTAGAGTCCCCAGTGAAGTCGCCATTTTCTGTTGCGGTGGAAATAGGATTACAAACTATTAATGAGTTTGAATCGCAATTCAATTCACAACCGCTCTTTGATTTATCCGAAGGAAAAGGTCAAAAAGGGAAAACCTATTTTGCATCATAAACACAATGCGGGGAAAGATCTAGGGTTCGGGGGTTGATTAAATTTAGGGAAGGTATTAGCACCCTAAACTTCCGTAGTACTCTACGGGAACCTTTTGTTCAGATGTTTACTATTTTGCTTTATTTATTTGCTTAAGGTATATGTACAAAGGGATTAAAAGTGAGAAAAAGAGACCTAAGGGGTTGATTCTAAGTTTACTCGGCAAGACATCGCATCTTGTGCCTACGTATCCTTACGGGAGTGGAATCAGAGTAATCGTAGTTCCCCTCAAAAGGGAGGTTAGAGACTTCTCGACTGTGGTCAAGGTCTCAAGGGAAATAAACGCATCTTAAGGACACGCTTACGTGGAGTGTAGGAACTCCAAATCTCTACGTTGAATTGTTAAGTGAATTAGGGTTAAATTAGGTTAGGGATTCCACGGCGGGAAACCCTAAAATGAGCGCGGCGGCTCTTTGACCTAATGCTAGGGGTAAAATTGTAATTTTGCCTGCGGCGAGACATTTGTGAAAATTAGGGTTTGTGAGGTTGTAAGGGTTTGAAGTTGAGGACTATTGACACGGCGGTCAAACGGCTAGACCTAATTCCTTCGGAAGTGTGATGTGACAGAAGTAATAGTGATGAAAGTGTGAGAAATTTAAATCATACATCAGCAGAAAATTTAAATGCGGAAACGTAGATGCGATTGTTAAGATTCGCGAGGTTACAACCGAGAAACATATACAATATGATAATGAACTTTGAGTAAAAATAAAATGAAATAAATGACGGTAAACGTAATGAGCTGCAAAATGAACAAACGACGTTAGTGGGCAGAGTTAGGCGGCAGTCAGAAAAAGATGCAGATTTGGGGATTTTGATTATTATTTTATAGAAAAATCTTGATTTAAGTTAAAAAGAATTTAATACTAACTTGCAAAAAAAGATTTAATTTTAATTAAACGAGTTTTATTTTTTAATATTTTTAAGAAAAGTTTTCTTATTTTTATTTTAAAAAAGAGTTTTTTTTTTTTGTTTATTCAAAAAGGGTTTTTAGTTTTATATAAAAAAAAAGTTTTAAAAAATGTTAGTTTATTAAATTTTTATATAAAAAGGAAAACCTATTATTTACAAACAAAATAAATAAAAAACAATTAAAAAAAATGATGGGTTGGGCCGGTAACCACACCCGGACCCAACCCGGTGGAAGTAAATTGGGACAAGAGGATCTCTTAGGGTTTCATAACCCTAAGATCATTCGCGGCGCCGTTCTTCTTCTTCCTCTCGTCTTTCTTCTTTCTCGATTCTCCGTTTTCTCTCTCGCGGCCATGTCTCACCCCTTGTTCGTATCACCTTCTCCACACTAAAAACAAAAAACGGTTAATATGTTGATAAGGGAATGGAGAGTTTACGGTGGGTTTTCGGTGGAAATAACGATGATGAAGGCGATGATGATGTTATAATCTGAGCCTCGAAGTTGATTGCCCGTCGTTTTGATGAACGGCGGTGGCGGTCTCCTTCGGTTTGTTCGCTCGTGGTTTTACGATGAGCTTCGTTTGTTCGTTGATGAACAGACCTTTGTGGCTTGGGTTTTCTGCTTGCGCCGTTGATTATCCCTCTTCGCTAGGGTTTCACCATGGTGAGATTGTCCCTTTTATAACTCTCTTCTGACTCGTTTTTGGGCCTTTTGGATGTTGGATTTACTCTTTCACTGAGATATATTTTCGTATGATTTTGTCTGATTTGATTTTAAGCTTTCCATTTTTGGGGTTTCTTGATTGAATATTACTTGACCCTATTTTCGGATATGGATTCGCTCGGATTTCATTTGATTTGATGTCTGAACTGATTTGTTTTGATTTCGAACTGATTTGAATTATTTTTTTACTGCAGTTCGGATTAGCTTTTCCTCTTCTTCTTTCAGAGAGAAGCTGGTAGTTCAGATACGGTCGGATTGGTGTCGCCGAGGATGGTATACGGCAATGATGATGACATTCTGAGCCTATGACACTGCTGTTGCCTTTGATAATTTCTGCGGGGTTCTTTGCTTGTGTGAACTGGGTTTTTGAACAGATATGGTTTTGTGAATTTGTTTCACTTCTGAACTGATATGTTTATGTTTGTTCTGAACTGGTTTGGTTTTGATGGACTTGTTTCGTTCAGTTTGGTTATCAGTTGGAATTCACTTATGTTTTTCTCTTCTTTTTTCAGTGAATTGAGGCTGATGCTTCAGTCGAGTCAAAATTGCCGGGAACGGTATGCGGTGATGATGACTTTGTTCTGAACCTTCGAGGGATACTTCTCGATGATGCTGCGATTTTATGAACCAGCTTTGGATTTGGGCAATCGTGTCCAACTGTGAATTCGGATGTCGCTTAATGTTGTCTCGAGACATTTACTTGATAGTGGCTGCGAGTTTGGGGCGGTGATGTTCATCTGAGCCCTCTATGCCTGGCGCTTTGTTTTTGATGTGCTTTGCACATTTGGGACCCAACCTGAACTGATATATCACTGTGATTACTTGAGCTTATCTTTGTTCTTTCTCTGGTATAGTTTCGCTATGATTTTATGCTGTGATTTGGTGCTGTGATTTTGTGTGGTCGCTCACTTATGTGTTGCTTGCCATTGAAACTGGTTCGAATGGGGACTTGCCTTTAACTGATGCGGCTGAACCTTTTTGATACTTTGTTCTATGTAATTTTGACGCAGCTTGTTTTGTGTCTCATTTTTCTGTTCTGTTTGAACTTGATTTTTATGGGCTCACTTAGGTGTTGCAGAGTTGATTGCAGCTTATGCATTGCTTTGGTTTTGAGTTCTGAATTCTGAATCTGGTACTGATGTTGTTGTGGAATTTCAGGTGTGGAAAAAAAGTGATTCAGACCTGCCGGCATCCGGGTCTGAATCCAGATTGACTATGTTGCCTTACTCTCGTATCAGTTTGGAAATCCAATTGCGGCAAGAGCGAATCAGTCCCGCTTCTTTTATCACTTCTATCTCTCGGATGACCCGCATGATAAGAACAGGTGTTACCTGATCTGACGCTAACGGCACGGATCGGTAACGGGGGGTAGGACGCAGCTTCGGTTGTGCCACTCCCGGCACTCGATGATGACGCTGTTCTGAGAGTGTCGAAAACAAACTCTAACATTTTTCTATTCTGTTTTGCTTCTTTTTGATGTGCAGGTTGAATCGGAGGAGCATGGAGAAATGTCCAAGGGATGAACATCACGAAGACACCAATGGATGCTTAGGACTTAGGATTTTTAGGATATACAATTCTTTTGTAACTTGTAACAAAAAATATTATGAATAAATTCAATAACATTTTTTTTTATCCAAATCATTTCCTCTTTGTAGATCATGACAAAATGTTATGAATAAACTTCACATTTCTATCCAAATTCACTTTACAAATGGTAATAATAATAATAAAATATTATGAATAAAATTCACATATTCTATTAAAATCATTTTCCAATTGCTTTTCCATGCTTTAATTTGCAAACACCTCAATATCCGATTAAACCTCAACATTCAAATATCCCTGATCCAATCTTGCATAATAAGCTTAATACCTTCAACATGAATAAGTTCCATTAATCAGTCGAAGTTTTCACTGTTTTCCCTCTAAAATGGACTGGAAGATAGAAGAATGATTTCTTGTTAAAACCCTGTTCCACAGATCAGATTTTCCAACCCAAATTGATATCTTAACATAATCAAACCCACACAAATAAATGCCTCAGGAATAAAACCTCATTGGGCCCAAGATTACGAATTATGCTTCAAAATGACCAAAACGCCCCTAGGGTAGTTCCTGCAAAACAAAACGCACTTTATGACTGGTTAGTGGTTAGCAGATGCACAGATGAGATGCTATGCGAAATGGCTGACTAAATATAAGGGTAAAATTTGGGGTATTACAGATAAAGGTTAAAGCGTTGGCCAAAATCACGGTCCAAAATATACTCCGCTTCTACAAGAGGAATATCCTTGCCCGATTCAACGTGCCCTAGGTCATCGTCATCGACAACGGGACTTAGTTCACCGACAGGAACTTCCAGGACTTCGTTACCAGGCTGGGCACGAAGCAACACTTCACCTCGGTCGGACACCCGCAGACGAACGGGTAGGCCGAAGCCGCGAACAGAGTGATTTTGTGTGGCTTGAAGTGAAGGTTGGGAGACGCCAAAAAGAGGTGGGTCGAAGAGCTACACAGCATGCTCTGGGCCTACAGGACTACTCTGCACTCAACAACTAGGGAGACCCTATTCCGAATAACCTACGGAACCGAGGCAGTGATTTCGGTGGAAATAAGAGAGCCCTCCAGAAGAACTGAGTATCCTCTGGACGAGGAGGAAAATGATGAGGCCCTAAGGGAGGAACTTGACCTAGTCGGGGTATCCCTACGAGAAGCCTCGCTGAAACAAAAGATAACTTTATGGCATGACAACAAAGTCATCAAACGTGAATTCTAGGTGGGAAGCCTGGTCCTACGAAGGAACCAAAAGGACTCGCGCGAGGGCAAACTCGCCACGAACTGGGAAGACCCCTACCGAGTCCGAGACAAAATGGGAAATGAGGCTTATTACCTCGAAAACCTGCACGGGGAAGAACTTGTTCGACCATGGAACACTGAAAAACTCAAACAATTCTACAGTTAGACACTACCCGTAACCCATGAGCGTTGCAACCACAGGGGCGCGACATGGTACAAACGCGATTGCTAAATTAAAAAAAAAATAAGAGTCTTCCCTTTGTGTGTGCGAGCAGACTCTTGATCCAACGGGGACCCTCAATCGAGCCCCACCGTTTTCGTACTAGTAAGGCAGAACGTCTAGCTCACGATGGGAAGTTCACGTTGCAGGGCAAAGACCTCGACCGAGGTCTTGGTTCCGTCATCGATCGAATACCAACTCTGATCACCCGACCAGTTCCATGCATGATCGGTCACAATACATGTTGAACAAAAATCTCGATAACAAACATACAACTCACATTATTTCATACACATGAAAAACAAGGAAAGTAGAGCACACACAACATAAAAGTAAAATATTAAATTTCCAAAATGCGGGCAAAACCCATTGTTCAAGTGTTACAAAATATGGCACGTAAACCATTTCAACAAGAAGAAAGGTAAAAGTCAATAGAAATCTTATAGTGGCGAAACATCTGGTATTCGATGTCATCACTGTAAGAAGGAGGGTCACACATGAAAGGTGTGCCCTGGACGCCTGAAAGATCATGGAGGTAATGGAAACGCAACCATTGTTCAAGATGACTTCGACTCATCTGATGTTCTTGTGGTTTCAACTAGCGACTCGAGAAATGAGTGGATTATGGATTTAGGTTACACTTGGCACATGATTCCAAACAGAGAATTGTTCAAAGAGCTATGTGATCAAGATGGTGGATCTGTGCTGCTGGGAAACAACAAATTTTGCAAAATTGCAGGTATTAGATATGTGAGATTCAAGCTTTATGATGAGTCAATAAGGTTATTAACTGAAGTCAGGTATGTACTTGACTTGAAGAGAAATTTGATTACTCTTGGTGAATTTGACAGAAAGGGATACATTTTTCAAGGAGAGAAAAGCATCCTAAAAGTCATGAAGGGGTCGAAGGAAGTCTTAAGAGGCGTGAAGAAATAAGGCTTGTATACCCATGAGGCTGAGGTTGTAAGTGATTTGACAAAAATTGCATCCACGAAACCTGTGTCGAAGACAGAATTATGGCACATGAGATTGGGCGATGTCAGCGAAAGAGACCTGGTCGAATTGGGGAAGCAGAACCTACTAGGAGGTGACAAAGTCGAAAAGTTGGAGTTTTGTGAATCTTGTGTATTTGGTAAATCCTATAAGGCGAAGTTTAACAAAGGCAAGCAAAGAACACATGAATCCCTATATTACATTCATGCTGATCTTTGGGGGCCTGCAAGGTATTTTCTATCCATCGTTAATGACTATTCCAGAAAGTTTTGGGTATTCATTCAGAAGACGAAGGATGAAACTTTTGAGAATTTCAAAAGTTGAAAAATTATGGTCGAAGCTCAAACTGGTAGAAAGGTTAAGAGGTTGAGAACCGACAATGGCCTTGAATTCTGCAACGAAGCGTTCGACAATTACTGTGTTGAGTCTGGGATTACAAGGCATAAGACTGTAGCAGGTACTACTAAACAAAATGGCTTAGCTAAGAGATTCAATTGAACAATCCTTGAAAGGGTTAGATACATGTTGGTTAGTGCTGGATTGAAAAAGGTGTTTTGGGCGGAAGCTGTTTCGACAACCGCTTACCTGATAAGTAGATGTCCCTCGACTTCCTTGAGAATGAAGACACTTGAAGAAGTTTGGTCGGGGCATCTACCTAGTCTCGACAGACTGAGAGTATTTGGCGGTGTGGCCTATGCTCATATTAGGCAAGACAAGGTTGAACCTAGAGCTCTGAAATGCATGTTCATGGGATACCCTGAAGGAGTCAAAGCTTATAGGCTATGGTGTCTAGAGCCAGGTCACAGGAGGTATGTCACCAGTTGAAATGTAGTTTTCAATGAAGCAGAGATGGATTTCAAGAAAATTGATAATGCTGATGAAGAGATGGAACAGGGAGAAATTCTTGTTGAGGTAGAGCATGTTGATGCTGAATTGCATATCCCAGATGAAGTCGAAGAAGGCGCAAAAGATGTTGTCGAAGATGAGGAGACTGATAATGACTACCTGCTAGCAAGAGACAAGTCGAAGAGAGTCATCAAGCTAACAATGTCGAGGAGGTAATGCAGGTGAAGGCTGAACTCAATAAGGAGTTCGACATGAAGGATCTGGGAGCTGCATCTAGGATTCTTGGGATTGACATCCAAAGAGATAGAAAGTAGTCGAAATTATGCTTATTTCAAGAGTCATACCTAAGGAAGGTTCTCGAAAAGTTTGATATGTCGAATTCAAAGCCTGTTGTGACTCCTAAAAATCCTTAATTCAAGCTGAGTATAGATCAGTGTCCCAACACTGATGTTGAAAGAACTTATATGAATAGCATTCCATATGCTAACATAGTAGCTTTTTTGATGTATGATATGGTCTGTAGTAGACCTGATATAACATATGCAGTAAGTCTTGTAAGCAGGTACATGGCTAATCTCGTAAAGGCTCAATGGAAAGCATTAAAGTGGATTCTAAGGTACATAAATGGGTCTTTGAATAGGGTCCTAATTTATGGTGAAGCCTTGGGTGAAGATAGTAAAGTAGCAATCGAAGGATATGTCGACTCTGATTATGCAGGTTGTATGGATTCCAAAAAGTCTATTTCTGGATATGTGTTCACTATGTTTGGGACAACAATCAGTTGGAAAGAAACACTTCAGAAGGTCGTTGCCTTATCAACCAATGAAGCAGAGTATATTGCTCTAACTGAAGTTATGAAGGAAGCATTGTGGCTTGAAGGTTTTGCAAAGGAGCTTAAACTCCAAGGTCGAGTTATCACTATTAAATGTAATAGTCAAAGTGAAATACACCTGTCGAAGAGTTCAGTCTATCATGAGAGAATCAAGCATATTGATGTGAGGCTACATTTTGTAAGAGGGGTAATCGAGCATGGATAAGTCCAAGTGATGAAGGTTTCGACAGATCATAATGCTGCTGATATGATTACCAAGACGTTGCCCAGTTGCAAGTTTTTCACTGTATGCAGTTGATAAAGCTGCATGAAGAAAGCTTGTTCCTTAATGTCATAGAGTTAGATCCAAGGTGGATATTTGTGAGATGTTGGATCAAACTCTAGTATGGTCGAAGGGTAGCTTCTGATTCGACAGATATTATGCATGAGGTCGAAGTGTGTTCGCATGCTGCTATCGGAGTAATGCGTGTTGTAGTCGAAGTTTGTTCTAACATGCATTAGTCAATATTGCTAGGTTTATTAGCATGTTAAATTGGGCCTTACTTGTAAGCCTAATTGTTTAAGTTAGCTTGTAATGTGTAATTGTTAAAAAGCCCATTAGGTTAGTATGTCATTTTTCTTATAAATAGGATACTAGTTTCTCAATCTTGGCATAAGGAAAAATAGGAAGATAAAATCCTAATTTTAAGAGAGATAGGTTATTTTGTTATTCTTGTATACTTGTAATCTTGTTTTTAAGAGAAAGGAAAGAATAATCGTTTATAACCAATCATTATTGTTCCTTGTTGTTTTACCTTGCTTTCTTTGTTAACTCTAACCCTTGTGTGTTTCTTGATCATAAAGAAACCGTTTATACTTTGTTTCAAGGTATCTGATTTATAACAATATTGAATATTATATGTTATTATTTTTGTTGAGATAAGTATGCAATAGGTTTATTGTTAATGTTGTTGTTTTGTTGAGATTGATATTGTTGTTTTTATGTTGTTGTAATTGTTGTTCTTGTTTTATCGTTGTGACTTAACAAAATTTTGAATGTTATATATTGTTGTGATTAAGAGTGAGATTGAGATTGAGATTGTTTTTATGTTGTTGAGAATTTTATATGTGGTTGTTGTTGTGTTTTTATTTTTATAATGTGACTTAGCAAATTTTGAATGTTATATGTTGTTGTGATTAAGAATGAGAATGAGTTTGAGATTGTGTGTTCATTTTTATATTGTTAAGAATGTTATATGTTGTTTTTTTTTTTGCTTAGCAATATATTTTTTGTATAATGCGAATCAACAAAACTTTGAATGTTATATGTTTTTGTGATTGAGAGTTAGATTGAGATTGTTTTTGTGTTTTTAAGTTATTGAGAATGTTATATGTTGTTGTTGTTGTTGTTATGACTTAGCAATGTTTTGTTTTTATAATGTAACTTAGTACATTTTTGAATGTTATATGTTGTTGTGATTTAGAGTGAGATTGAGATTATTTTTGCGTTTTTGTGTTGCTGAGAATGTTATATGTTGTTGTTGTGACTTAGCAATGTTTTATGTTTATAATATGACTTAGTAAAGTTTTGAATGTTATATGTTGTTGTGATTGAGAGTAAGATTGAGATTAAGCTTGTTTTTGTGTTTTTGAGTTGTTGAGAATGTTATACGTTGTTGTAACTTAGCAATGTTTTGTTTTCATAATGTGACTTAGCAACGTTTTGAATGTTATATGTTGTTGTGATTGAGAGTGAGAATGAGATTGAGATTGTTTTTATGTTTTTGAGTTGTTGAGAATGTTATATTTTGTTGTATTTTGTTGTTGTGACTTAACAATGTTTTGTTTTTATAGTGTGACTTAAAAAGTTGTGTGTTATAGGTTGTTGTTGTTGTTGAGAATGTTATATATGTTGTCTTTGTTGTTTTGCTTTTGCTCTCTAGATGATGCAAAATAAATTTTCCTGATTGATTCTTTGTGCAACTTTAATTTTGGTGAGTTCAACATGTTTAGAGCACAATAGAGTGATAGAAGATATGATTGAGTTTATTATAGCATATGTGGATTTCTTGTTTCACCAAACTCTCATTGAATATATACCTTTCAAATTTATTTAGAAATGAAAAATTATGTTATATTTGAAGAACAACTTACACTAGTCTATACTTTTTGAGATTCTTGCAATTTATTATCCATCTCTCGCTCTTTAACCGTTAAAATTTGGTTCAATACTTCTACTTCTTCAATTAACACTTCATTATCTAGTAGTTTATTCTGCAAAGTATTAAATTTGTTGTAAAATTCATCATCATCATGAATCTGATTTTTTCAACAAATTTGATCATTTGCAGAATGAACTAGTAGAGAAATAAGTATTGATTGAAGAACTAGAAACGTTGAACTAAATTCTAATTATTAAAGAGTGAGAGATTGACAATGAGTAGCAGGAAGCTCGAAAAATATTGATTAACATAATTTGTTCTTCAAATATAGCTTACTTTTCAAATTATTATTTCTGAATCAATTTGAAAGGCTATATGTTCAGTGAGGGGTTGGTGAGACAAGAAATCCACATGGGATATAATAAACTCAATTGTATATAACTTCAATTAAAAGAACAACTGTGGTGGAAAGGTAACCATACACGCCAGTATAAAATGCTAAAATATTATTGTTGGGTATCAAACCTGTGACCATGCCACTTTTAACTACGGTGGGACATTCAATCATGGTGAAATGTGGCGTGCTATCCAATTTTTACCACCACCACTAACCCTTGATGGAAAGTAGATCACTTTTATCACACCCTTCATTACCACATACCATCAACCATGATGAAATCTTTCTCCCAACTATGGTGGTAGGTAGTTTTCGTAGAAGTGTGGAAAAAATAAAAATTTAGAAGAAATATAAGACAATAATAAAAAAATTATTCCTAAAAATATGTATCATACCTTTCTCTCTCAAGTATGTCTTACCATATGATCCTGATGAAGTGTCAATGTTAATGTGTCAAATAGACTTTTGAGATATACCTTAGCATGAACCTTCGACACCTCCATCTCATGCTCTTGAGGTCGAGGTTGTGGTTATGCCTCAATAGACCTAACTATATCTACTTGCATCTTATATTAGCTCTTGTGTCTAGTAAAGAAATTGGTTAAGGCTTTTTCCTCCTAGCATGATTTTTCAATATTTTATTTATATCCATCACTAAAAATTGACAAAAACATTAACTAATCAATAATTTTGACAATAAATTAGCATATAATTTGCAGCATTTTGAATTATAGAGTTTGAATGCATTTTATGGTGCATATTCAGATTATAGAATCTAAACACGTACAATTTAATGCATTTTCAGAATTTATAATCCAAACGATACTAGCAACCTAAGAATAAAAACTCGCGCAATAAATATAAATTCAACAAAAATATACTAACATGTGTTTAAAATAGTTGTATATGTGATTATTCAAACAAGATTTGATGACAAAATAAGAGAATGCACCTATTTCAAATTTGAAGATGAAAGAGACAATACATAAGTAAAGGAAGGAAATATGATAAGTTTTGTGAGTTATAAATCCAAACACTTAAAAATGTTCCCTTTATAATAACATCTAATGGATATTTTTGGATTTTTGAAGATTTTTTTTAGAGCCTGTGGAAATACAAAATTCTAACAAAAAGAAGTGTATTTCTAAAACCAAAATATTTCTATAATCTCTTTTGAAAGAGAACCAAACCAAGTGGTGGTGGTAATAGAAACAAAAAGAAGCCCACTACATTAGGCCCAATAGTTCATCTCACCTCTCTAAAATTCAGAATCCCATGATTGAGTTTCCCTTTCAGAATCAAAACCAGTTAGCATCAACCAACTTCCAAGTAAACCCAAAAACTTAAATAAAAATCACTTTTTCTCTTTTTCCATACAATCAAGTTTCTTTCCTCTCTTCAACAATGGTGCTCGAGGTAATCGCCGATTTTTTTCCATCTCGATTTCAAATTACTAGGGTTTTCATCCCAATTTTTTCTTGTATAACCGCGATTCTTTCTCTAACAGGCGACAATGATCTGTATAGACAATTCTGAATGGATGCGAAACGGGGATTATTCTCCTTCTCGATTTCAAGCTCAAGCTGACGCTGTTAATCTCATTTGCGGTGCTAAAACGCAGGTCAAAATAAATCATACATTATTAATATCTTTTGCAGTTTTTTGGTAAATTAGTTAGAGATATAGAAAATCCCTATTATGATAGGGTAGATTTAAAGAATAGATTTTTAAATCTTTTTATATCATCATGGGGTTCAATTATGCTGATGAATGTGTTTTTTATTTCAATATTACAGTCTAATCCGGAAAATACTGTGGGAGTTCTTATAATGGCAGGGAAAGGAGTTCGTGTTTTGGTTACCCCTACCAGTGATCTAGGCAAGATCTTAGCATGTATGCATGGTTAGTTTTTTTAAGTATTTGATGTTCTAATTTATCATTTAAACCATTAGTATTTCACAACGAGTGATAATTGAATCTAAATGCCTTGTTAAGAAATGATTTTAGTTCGCATTTACAATTTATTATTTGTCTAGGGTTTTGTAAATGCGCGTCCTTAAGGTTAAATAAAAATAGATACTAAAATGAAATGTATTACTGTTAAATATCATGAATATTCCAAAACCTTTTGAATGCTTTCTTGTTTGAATAATTAAGGGGATTGATTATTAGATGCGAATTTTATTCTTTAAAATGTGACCTTCAGCATTGGTAAAACCCTGAAAGTTATTATGAGAAGGTTGTGCCTAACTGCGGGTAATTCTTATTGCTGATGACTTCTATTCTTTTTGAAGTCCTTCTTAAAAACAATTTGTTTGGTCGTGTAAATTGAATTCAAGTTAGTTTTGCCCCAATTGTTGGATGTTGGCAGAAGCTAATGTTGTTAAATATCCGGTATAGCATCGGTATACCGGTATTGCGTATCGGAATTTTGGCTATCGGATACGAAAACTAGTATAACATTTCAATTTCGCGATATCGACGATTTTACGATTTTACGATATACCAGTATACCGGTTATGAATGGAATATCGGAAGCCATATTATTATTATTATTATTATTTTATAATAAATCATTTTTAAAAACATTAAAGAGAGGGTAAGGTGAAGAGGTGGAAAAGTAGAAACATTAAAGAGGGTAAGGTAAAGAGGTGGAAAAGTAGAAACATGAAAGAGGGTAAAGTGAATAGGTGGAAAAGTAGAATCTAAAGAGGTGGAAACATTGAAAAAGGAAAATGTGGGCTAGTGAGTCGATGCCTAGTATTATACAACACTAGAAAGAGTCTTTGAGGATGAGAATGATGAGGATGCCCTTAATTGGGAAGCTGTTTATAGAGTTTCAGGAGTTGGAGAGCCTATAAGATATACTTGGCAAACAACTAAAAAGAGAAAAGAAACTCTCAACCCTAATGTTGTTGGCACTTCATCTAAAACAAAGAAGAAGTCGGCTGGTTCTTCATCTAGGAAGGGAAAGCAACAAGTGATAGTAATGGAAGATCCTGCCGTCGAAGAATCAAAATTAGAATTTGTTAAGTATAGCAAGTATGAGTAGTATGTGTAATAGTCTCACATTGGCTAGAAATGTGGAGACTTGAGTATTTATAAGTGGGAGAACCCATACACCTATCACCTTAAGGTTTTGGGTGAATATGTGGTGTGCCTCTTACAAATGTGTTGCTCTAGAAAAGTTAGTTCCACAATGTTCAATACTCCCTAGTAAAAATCTTCCCTAACAGAATTTGAGGATATGCCTCACTATCTAAAAAGGAGAATAATGATTATGATGGGGAAGGGGAAAATGAGAATAGTTAAATCTTTTATCATTAGTTAGACTTAGTAGAACTACTAGTTATTAGTTTGAACTATTTAATTTTTTGAGTTTTAATTCCTTTTAAATTTCTATTTGTAGCTTTTCTATTTTAGTTATTGGATTTGAAATTTTCAATTTAAATTTTTTTGAGTTTTAAGTTCTGTTTTAAATTTCTATTTGTAGCTTTTCTGTTTTAGTTACGCTATCCGATATTTCTCATATTAGTTTTTAGTGATCCGATATTTTCCCATATTGATATTTGACAACAGTAGCAGAAGCTATATAAGACCACTTTTTGTAGGACATATCTATAAGTCAGATTTTATGAACTGATTAGTTTGCAGCATATTGTTATTTCCATACTGTGTAATGTTGCACTACCCTGTTTATGAAAATGATTTCTTTTTTGCTTATATTCCTGATTTAGGACTAGAAATAGGAGGTGAGATGAACCTAGCTGCTGGCATTCAGGTGGCACAATTGGCTCTAAAGCACCGTCAAAATAAAAAGCAACAGCAAAGGATTATTGTCTTTGCTGGAAGGTATGTATGCTTAACTATTTTTCATGCTAGTTTTAAATTGTATCATTTGTAGTTATTCAATTTTAACTATCTCAATCATTGTATTGTAGTCCGGTCAACCATGAAAAGAAAATGTTGGAGATGATAGGGAGAAAGTTGAAAAAGAATAGCGTAGCGCTTGATATTGTTAACTTTGGTGAAGTAGATGAGGCGAAGACCGAGAAGTTGGATTCACTTCTTGCAGCTGTGAACAATAATGATTCAAGCCATATTGTTCATGTTCCAGCTGGTCCAAGTGCGCTTTCTGATGTACTTATAAGGTTTGTGGGTTCAATTTTGTCTGTCTTTTCTGTCCTATCTCTTGTTTCTCTGTTAAGTTCAATGAAATAACGGTTTACTTACCATCATAATACTCATGTGATGTTATGCTGTGATAGTACACCAATTTTTACTGGCGATGGGGAAGGTGGAAGTGGTTTTGCTGCTGCTGCAGCAGCAGCTGCAGCTGGGGGTGCATCTGGATATGATTTTGGTGTGGATCCAAACTTGGATCCTGAGTTGGCTCTTGCCTTAAGAGTTTCAATGGAAGAGGAAAGAGCCAGGCAGGAAGCAGCTGCAAAAAAGGTTGCAGAGGATGCCGCCAAACAAGAGAAAGTAGGTGAGCAACAAGCCGGCGCTCAAGATGCGACAATGACCGAGCGTGCCAGTGCATCAACTTCTGAAGCAGAGAATAAGACAGCTGATTTGATGGTTGGTCTCTTTGTTATGTTTATCTATGTGTTTTGACCCACTAATTTTCATAGACGTTCATTCCTCAATTTGGTGATTTACATGAAAAAATTAATCGATTTTTGCTCCCTGATATCACCAAATTGGGTACCAAACATCAATGGAATTTTTTGTATGGACTAAATTTTAATGAGTATTCTACGGTGACCAATAACATATTTAATGCCTAAACACAATTATCTTAAACCATATAATAGTTTGTAAGACTACGTTCAGATATATATTTTTTTAATTCTTAAGTAAATTACAAAGGCATACAAAACTTGAAATTTTGCAAGGAAGATAGTGTGTGTGTCTTAATGCCTAAACACAATTATCTAAAACCATATAATAGTTTGTAAGACTATGTTCAGATATATTTTTTTTAATTCTAGAGTAAGTAAATTACAAAGGCATACAAAACTTAAATTTCGCAAGGAAGATAGTGTAGTGTGTGTGTGTCTAGGGTTATTTTGATTTTCCTGGGATATCACCTCCTTTCAGTGAAGGTGTAAAGGATCCTACTTTGGGTACAATCTGAATTCTGAACTGAACTCTTGCCATAATTTTTCCTTTTACTATTTTTCTTCTTTTCATACTGTATTTTGCTCCTACTGTCAGTGGTTTTAATGTCTGAGTTTGAATCACCTTCTTCCGTTCAATTCTATCTCCATCTCTTTCTCCTTCAAAGCTTCGTCAATTTGATATTTTTTCTGCCTTTACCTTGTGTCTCAATGAGTTACGAACTTTACCATCATTAGCTCTAATGTTTAACTGTGGCACTTAAACTTATTTTCAGTTTGCCACACTTTGAGAAACATCTAGAGTTGTATCTAGTCCAGTTAGCTTAGAAACTGTTACTTGACCTTTTGCTTTTGCAAGTGAAACCTAACACCAACATCTCTTTCTTAGATGATATGATCTACATTAAATATTTTATTTTTTCACAAAAAGTAAATGTTTCTTGATGCTATGCTTTTTATTTGATTATTCTCATAATTGGACAACAAACAGTAGTTGACCTTCAAATGAAACCAGGATGATGAGAATGCCCTACTGCAGCAGGCGCTTGCAATGTCAATGGATGAACCCGCAGTTAGCCATGATGTAAAAGATACAGATATGTCAGAAGCATCTGTTGATGACCCAGATCTGGCACTAGGTGAGATTGTGTTTTTGTATGTACTCTTCATCTAGAAAGCATGGGCACAGGCATACTACATAGACATTGAAGTGTCATGTGGGTTCATGTGTCCCATTAGACATTGAAGTGTCATGTGGGTTCATGTGTCCCATTAGACATTGAAGTGTCATGTGGTGTCATGTGTTCAACATAGAAATACAACTCCTTTTTTGAGGTATCCAACTTTTTAATGAATCAAATTTCTTTTATTAAACACAGATAAGTCTTTGCATCTAGTCTTTTCCATAAAGGAGATGTGCCTTGATTACAGTCATATTGTTTGTTATATGATGGAACTAGTTAAGTTGAATAAAAAAACATTTCCAATTTCAACATGAATCCAAGATGGTTTCAGAAGATTCAAATAACCTGAACATGGGGTTCTATTAATCTTATATTTTCTATAGAAAAAGGAAAGCCCTGGAGGTTGTTTTAACTTTGTTACTTCTGGCCCTTTATTGTTTGTAGCTCTCCAATTGTCGGTAGCAGATAGTACAAAAGATCAAGCAAGCCAGTCAGATATGACTAAATTGTTGGCAGATCAATCCTTTGTTTCTTCTGTTCTTGCATCGGTATGTAATAAATCCTTTAATTATCTTTTTTGCTCTTTACATCATAGATTGACGTGCTTTTTTGCATTAATGATTAATTCCTTCGACAGCTTCCTGGGGTCGATCCAAATGACCCTTCAGTCAAAGATTTGTTGGCATCCATGCAAAATCAATCTGAGGTTAGTCTTTCCATGGAAAAAAACATACTATATTGAATTCGAAATTAAATTTGCAGAAAATTTTAGACATGGAATAATTGGATTACTTGAATTGCAATAACTTTAAACTCCCTTCCCTCTCCCCCCTCTTCTAATCAGGTATATTCAAATGTGCTAGTGTGAATTTGCTATATTCTCTTTTAGGACTAATTTTTTTGTCTTCTTAAATGATATTTTCTTCCATTTGCTGTGCTGTCCTCAGTTTATTAATTGTTTTGTTTATCCAGCAGCAGCAGAAAAGGGATGACAAGCCATCAAATGAGGAGAAGAAATAATCTTTTAAGACCACTTTGGCTGTGATTTTTATTTGTTTTCCTTTGAAACATACTAGTAGCATTTTTGGATGGTTGTTCCAATCGGGGTACTATTTTCTAGTAACCAATCATTGTATCCACATCTGCTCGGAAACCACAGTGCATGCCTATTGGTAGAGTCTTGGATTCTTAACATGAAAATGCTCTTGGTTTAGTGAACTTGGTTATCTAAATGTATTTAAGTCTTGTCTTGTTTATCTACTCATATTCTGTATAATACTCCCTCTATCTCTAATTATAAACTTTTGAAAAAAGATAGTCCTTAATCGGAAGTATCTATGCAATTTACTAGATGTATTTATCATTTTTTCCTAACATTTTATTTATTGATGCATAAATTTATCTTAGAATATGAAAAGTTAAATTTATACATCTTATACAGAGTGTTTTTGGAGTCAAAATACAAAATGAACAAGTAACATTCATTAGTTAATTTTTTTTTAAATATATGTATTAAAAAAAAGTCATGCTTGTAATAGGGGACATAGGGGAGTATAAGCTTGTTTTCCCTTGTTTTTATTGTATAATGCTTCAGGCTTATTCTTGTTGTATGATTACTTTTGAGGGATGCTCTTCTACCTTCTGGGAAATTTGAAATCTCCTGCCTTTTACAAGTCTGAAGATACATCTATGGATGTATTCAAATTTTAACAAACTTTTCTATCTTTATATATTATTTGGGTGTATTTAGAGATGTATATATTATTTGGGTGTATTCAGAGAAATGTATATATTATTTGAGTGTATTTAGAGATACATCTCTAAAATGTCTATTAAAGTCTTTTAACAAATATTAAAAGCGTGGTAATTGCAAAGAAGATTCCTTTAGTAATATATTTTTTAAAAATTCTATTGAACGGTTTTAGAAACAACATTATTGTTCTAACATTACAATTTTTTAAGGCTACTGTTCTAATATTATAATTTTTTAAGATTAATTTATATTAACGTAAAATCAAAGTAAAATGACAGTAAAATCAAATTTAGTTAAAGGTAAATGAAATAAAGTCATACAATAATTCAAAAATGCAACACTATACATATGTTTGTCCAAAAATACAAAATAATAATACATCTAAACATAAACTATTGCGTATGTTGAACCCTATGTCTTATCCTCTTTTGATTGTACTACACAACATTTTATAACTCGACAACCATGTTTTCCACGAGGCCAATTAGGGACTATCATCTTTAAAGAGTCATGATTTTATGTTTGCTTTACCTATTTCCATAACACGCCAACCGATCGCCGTCATAATCGATATGCGGTCATCATGAGCTTCAAGTATTTCTTGGTTAGCTGTCCTAGGTGATCTTTTAGGAGCGTCTGATGTCATGATAGAGTGTGACACCTTATAAAACCATGTCATGTAACCGTCTGCATAAGTCCAATGTACAATAATTGACACTCAACGATACTCTTCAAGTACGAGTGACTCGCGAAATCATCCAATAGATCTCTGCAGTGGACACCACGAGGAGCAGATTCATATTAAGGTTTCAGAATAATTTGTAAGTAGCCGAAATGGCGCATCACTCTCTCGAGAAAATTATGATACATAAGAGATGACCCACGTGCAAGTCATCCGAAGTATAAGAAAATGACGTCAAATTGACGCATCTCGAGATTGTCGCGACGCGAAAAATACCCGAGCGCATCGCACGTACGAAATAAAATAGAGTTACCATTGAATTTTATTTATTCTAAGAGAAAAAGAATATATCAATAACACCAAAATGGAAAAGAAAAGGGTAAGGAAGTCGGTTATGCAAGGAGAAGATATTAACATCTCTCGCATCCGCTGTACTCAAAGAGAACCGTTTTGATTGTTCTTTGCGCAAATGAGTTTTATTATCTAAAGGTTATTTGCGATTGGTTTTAATTAAGAGAGAAAATAAGCTTTTAATTAATGTGCTCGCCAAGATTTTAAAATCTTGTGCCTACGTATTTTCATAGTACAATGAGAAAAGTAGAACTCCGTAGTTCGTGGAATAGAAAATAGGTATTTGTTGGTTGATTTTAGGGAACGATGTTATAATCATATCTTAGAAGTATTTTGACATAACTGTTTGATCTTGGTTCGAATGCTCTAAGTTGTTAGTCTGACTACTAAGGAATGGATTATAATAGTTCTTTTATGAAAAGAAACTGTTGTTTGGTCTGAACCAATAATTGTAAAGATGGTGTCTTAACCAAGGATAAAGAATTGTAAAGGTTTTCCTAATTTGGAGATTAACAATGCAAATAGAAGAAGAATAAGAGTTTGCCTAAATTAGGGGATTAACAAGGCAAGTAGGAAAAAGAATAAGAGCTTGCCTAAACCAGGATATTAACAAGGCAAATGAGAAAAGGAATAAGAGTTTTACTAAACTAGGGGATTAACACGGCAACTGAAAAGAAGAATAAGAGTTTGTCTAAACCAGTAGATTAACAAGGCAACCGAGAAGAAGAATAAGAGTTAGTCTAAACCAGGGGATTAACAAGGCAACTGAAAAAAGAATGAAAGTTTGCATAAACCAGGGGATTAACAAGGTAAATAGGATAATGGAAGAGTATGAGTGTCAAAACATAAATGAGTTGTATTAGGATCAAGAGAGAATGATTATGGAATATTTTTAATATTGGTTGTGATTGATTTTAATCTAAAGATGAATATTCAGACAAATAGCTCTACAATAGTGTCTAAATCATTCGGGGAGAGATAGTCTACATCCTCCTCCTTTTTCTTCCTTTAATTATGAAAATTGCCTTGATTTTAATTGCACTAAAGTCTATGAATGGAGGTGAATACTTTGAATAACTATGTCATTCGTCCTGTATCCAAAGATATTCAAAACAAGGGTAAAAATACACCATATTATTCCTTATCCATTTTTTAAGGCTCGTGGTTCAAAATTTACATCGTAGTTGTTAAGTATTTTGAGTTTACTTGAAAAAAGACTCTTAGTTTTACATGAATAAAGAAAAAGACAAAGATTAAAAGAATGGGATATGGTACCAAAGATGGGGGATAAGACCTAATGTTGTCATGCATTAATTTATCTATTTTCTAGGGTTTTAAAATGGGAATTTGTATTTGACCTAAGGGATCATACATGTTACAAGTTCTAATGTCAATCTAATTCAAATTAAATTATTAAGAGACTTTTAATTATCTAATTGAATAAACTCTTAAGGGATTGTAACTAATTAATCAAAAGTTAACTGAAAAAATAGCCTAAAATCACTTATTCAATTAATTGACTAAAATAGAATTTAATCAATTAATTAAATCAAGACAATGGGGGAATCATGCAATATTTAGGCTGGGCTATATTCATTAAGAACAAGGAATCATAAAATATGAATTAAAGACAAAGAAGATAAAAACAGGGTTAATGATATGAAACCCTAATTTCCTAATTAATTATAATCTAACTTTAGTTAGAGATTTAATCCTAATTTGAGAATTAACTGCTAACATTAATTAAACTAAGCTTAATTACCATTAAGGATCAAAGAAAGGTTAAAAGATCAAAAAATTTCTAAGAAAATAAATAAATAAAAAGATTTTGTTAGGGGTGCAATGTGAAGATTGGGTGTGAAGAGTATTAAGGAGCGTTAGACCCATAATTGGAAGCCCATGCTTATTTTTGTTTGTTTCAGAGTTTGGGGTAAAAGAAAAATAGAAGAGTGTGTGGCATAGAAGGCCAATGGGTCTCATTTCTAAGTCCATGAAGAGAGACCCATAATGGGGAAAGGGAAAAAGTTCCATCATTCACACACTCTCACCCAGTCTCTTTCCCTCTCCTTTATCTCTTTGGCAGCCTAAAATTGCTTCTGCCATGCCGAAAATTGCCTCTGTCGTTGGCGCGGCCCAAAATATTACCAGACTACCACCATTCTAATCCTCTTTTCACCCTCTATTCACATACATACTTTAATTATAACAAAACTAACACTACTCTCTAAAATCTCAGCCTAATCATAAACCCTAAAAACTCAGAACTTAAATTAAAGGCAAAAATACTGACTAGGTCCTTTAAGTTATTTTAAAATATCAAGTTAGTCCTTAAAGTTTTTTTGTAACGCTTTGGTCCTTTATGTTAAGTAATATTTGTGTCGTTGACCCTTTTAAAAATCTTCGTTACAATAAATTCCAAACTCATATACCATTTGAACTGGTTTTTCGTGCTGATCACAAATATGCAATCAAATTTATTAAACAAGTTACGGTTCATGAGAATCAGAGAAAGAAGTAGACAAATACATAATGAAAAGAGGGAATGGTACTAACTTACTAACCATTGCTAGCTGCTGTTGAGAGGGAGAGATCCTTGAGATCCCTTGCTACAACAGAAGAGTCCTAAGTGGAGGAGGAGGCTGTTAGCTGTTTGTTTTTCCGCTGCTAACTGATATTTTTTTGCCTCTAACTTTTTGTGTGTTTTCATGCAAAGGTTGTGTTGTTTATTTTAGCCAAAATCTGCAAAAAACGGAGATTGAAGACTCCTTACTTTTTGTTGGCATTAATTTTGGTAAAACAAACTTAAGTAAACATGTTGGACAGGATGTCCTAACATGCTAAAGAGCTTGAAGAACAAGATGTCCTAACTGTGTGGTTCGACATCTGTGTCTGTTATAGGGGTTATTTTTGTTTTGAATCTGGTGATTTAATTCAGATTACGGTTGATTGATTTTGTATCCTAGGTGGCGCTCAAATTAAGGAATCAGAGATTCTAGTGGAATTTGAAGTTGTGCCATTTTCTAAAGTATGAAGACTTTTTAGGAAACTTAGGATAGAAGAAACTATTCTTGAGGAGAATATTTTGCAGATTCTGTGGTGTAGAATTGATGTTGTATTGAAGCCCATATCCAGTCTTATTTAGGGTTATAAATAGAATGGATTTAACCTAGTTTAGGTATCGAAAATCACATTGAGTTTTGTGAGTATTTAAGGTTTGTGCTTTGTGAGCCTCTCTTGTATTGTGCGAATACTTGTGTTGGACTGTTTTATTGAGTTGTAATTGTTCAATCACTACTATGATTGAAAGAAAATTGAGAAGGGTCTCATATCTAGGAGAATCTTAGGTAGAAATATAACGCGGGTAGTGATTAGGTGACAAGTTGTAAACGAAGGAGTTTAGCTTTGAATTAATTCTATTTAGTGGATTTCATTCCTGACTTGGAATCCCTCAGACATAGGTGAGTTACACCGAACTGGGTTAACAATTGCTGCGTGTTTCTTTACTTTTTGCATTCTGCTATTATGCTTGTTCTTGTTATTGAGAAGCAGAGATCAAGTGTCTCAAGATGAGGGTATTTAAATTATGTATTCAGATGTGAAAAACATATCCTATAACATCCATGTGGGAATTGGTTGCGTTAGTCGGACGTGTAAAGCATCTTTAGCATCTCCCAAAGATTCTAAAGGCGCACGAGGTGTTTTAGGGAATTAATTATTGCAGTCGTGCGCTTGAAGCGTACCCGACAACACCCTTGACTTATGAAGGAGGGCACGAGGCATTATGGGAAATTGTTTGTTGTAGCCGGGCGTTCGGAGCGTATCTAACAACACCGCTGACTTCGTGTGTGCAATGCGCCAAAGGATTTTGAATGTTGTATTCGAACGCATAAAGAGTCACTGATAACATCTCTGAATTTTATTGATGAGCATCAACTGTGTTGATTTTTTTGCGAGTCTCTGTTACGTGCATTCACGTTTTCATCGCCTTGAAAAAGGGACAACACAAAAAGCAGACAACAAGAATATAATAACAAATTGTGTGTGTGTGTGTCTCTCTCTCTCTCTCTCTCTCTCTCTCTATATATATATATATATATATATATATATATATATATATATATATATATATATATATATATATATATATATATATATATATATATATATATATATATATATATATATATATATATATATATATATATATATTCATTTCTCTAGTATATACTTAATTTAAAAAATACATTAATTAAATCTTTTGTCCTAGCGCAAGTGTATGTTGGCTGTGTATTTTCAAGTCTTCTTTTCGAGATTGTAGTGTCTCGGTTTGCATGGGCTTGAACCTGCTCCTTCGATGCATCCAGAGTGCCTGTATTGTCTAGAGCTAAATGGATTCTTATTGGCATTGTTTGAGGAGATAACTCTTCTGACATATTCCTGGCCTTGTAACGTGCATAATCTCTAGAGTAGTTATTCTCCAGCATACTCCATCAGACGCTGGCCACCCTTCTTCTTGGCACGCACCTCGACGACCCATCTATTTTTTCCTTGGTAACTAGGTTGGGGCGTTGGAGACTTCTCTAGCAGATGGAGAACCACATGGCCCTTATTTACTCCATCGGTCAAACGTCTGTCTGACTATGGTCCTCTGAGTTACTTGACGTCTGAGACAACCCCTCATATCGTAACTCCCATTTCATTCCGCAATCCTATAACTTTTGTGCTCGTCCAGAACGGGGCTCTGGTCGTTACAACGATGAGTCACCAAACGTAATACATTAATGATGATGAGATACCTAATGTTGGTTGTCCGAGGTTGTGTCAGACCTGACACACCTCTTAGGGGTGACTCGTTTTGACCTTGCCCGCGTTTGAGCCGAACTCTCTCTCGGATTTGATGATACTCACACAAAGGTGTGCTTGGCGGGATTATACCCGAGATATTGCTCGTCATAGGACAAGATAGCACCAGATCGGTCTCGAATTTGCGAATCTGAATTTGGAGGCGTCCAACGATTGACTTTCCCTAACGCTTGAGGCTGATGCCCCCGTCAAATGAGATGTTCTCTGTTAGGATCTCGATCCGACTCTCCCGTTGGCATCGTTTCGAGATCACTCGGAATCGACGTAATTGCTCGTTCGGTGTCGGATCAGAGCTCAGTGGATTCAAGCAGTGCATATATGGAATTTTAGCTTCGTGAAACTTCAATTTCTTCGTCGGAGATCTCTTCGAAGCTCATATTTGAGGATAAAAAATTGTGAAACTCATAGGAATGAGAAGTCGATTCTCACAGTCGACGCCACCGTTTTGTGAAGATTGCGAACATTTGGTGAAACAGAGCTCCCGATGCGCTGCGCTGATACGACACCGTAGATTGAATATTGCGATCAAGGTGCTTCTTGAACCAAAGAGATCAGTCTAAAGGGGTCGTTAATCAGTGTTGATATCTCCAATACAGTGGACTTAGGAGATACATGCATGATTAACACTCTAATTTTCAAGTCTGTGTAAGATTCAAAATAAAAGAATTAAAAATGAGAGATTATAAATTATGTAGCTTATAATATTTATGAAAGTATTTATTCCTGCTAGAATAGGCTAAATAATACATCTTAAATATCGAATCTGTGACCTACACGAAACATAATCTATTAACAAATTGTCATTGCATCATTTACAAAAACTTTACTAACGAATATGTTCTTTAAACACAAAAACATAAAAAATGTTAACTTATAGAAACAGTATATCTTTAAATATGTTAAGAAATATTATTTAACATAATATAAAATTACAACTATTTTATTATTTTGAAGATAATAGTCACATTGTTATTAAAATTATTTTGTTATTTAAAATTATAAAAAAATTTATATAATAAATTACTTAAAGTTTAATTAAAAAAAGTCTTGTTAGTAATATTTTAAAAAAATTAAAAATTTATGTAATATTAAAATATTTAAAAATTTTTAAACTTATTTGACATGTGTAATATTTGATATTTTTTTTATAGAAAATTATATTTAAATTAATTTCAAATTAAATTTATTAAAGGACATCATCATTTACAAAATTCTTACTAATGATAATCATGTTATTCAAACACAAACATACAAAAAAATGTGAATTTATGAAAAATCAATATTCCATCAAATGTGTGGAGAAATGTTATTCAGCAAAATATGAAGTTACAATTATTTTATTATTTTTAAGATAATAATCACATTATCATTAAAAGATTAACATTTATGCTTTTTTATAGATTTATTGTTATTATTATTTTATTCAACCTTTTTTATTTTGATAAAAAAATATTGAGTCCTTTTGAAATTTAAACATTCATAAAATATTTTGAAATTCTAATTTTTTATATTATAAATTCTTTGATATTTAAATTAAAAAGTCTTGGATATTTTAAAAAATTACAATAATTAATATTCTTTATGTCTCAAAATAAAAGTTTTTAAAATTATCACAAATAAATAAATTAAAAAAATTAACGATTGAATAATTAAATGTAACAATTTTACAAAATTATTCTCAATTATTATTGGTTATCATAAAATTATAATAAAATATAATATTTTGAAAATTGTGTATATAATATTTATTAAAAATAAAATTGATAAAAATTAATTAGTACTGCATTAAAAACATAAAAATACTCTTTGAACAAATTCTTTTATGGACTAATATTAGAAAGTTTTTAAATGTGTTTAACTTACTATGACAAAATATTCTCATAAAATCCTATCACATCAAAAGATGGTGAAACTGGAAATGACCCATTGACCCAACGCGACCCGCACGTATCCTTGTTTTTCATGTCGGTAGAACCGAGTTTATGTCGGCTCAACCATTCTCGACCACCCGTACTTAAAAGTAATCGTGACTTCAACGTCGTACCCTCTCCACTGCACCTCAAGAAATTTGTACTAACAGTTTAAACTAAAATACTCCTATCAACTTCTTATACGGGTATTCGCGCGGGAAGCTTCACTATTAAGAAACGCGTTGTCCACATGCCACGCGTCGTATCTTAATTGGTCCCCAACCTTCTCTCATTCCCAAAAATAAGAAAACCCAGCTTCCATACTCCACTCCTTTTTCAGCAACAAACCCAAACCATTCAATACTCATTCATCACATTTCAAATTTCAATGGCTACTCAAAACCCTAATCGTAGAACTTCACTCTACCCCGAAGTGATCGAATCCAACCCCGATGCTCCATCATATCCTTCTTCCTCTTCTCAATCAAATCTCTATCCTTCAATCGACTTCAACGATCTCGTTCAGAATCTCTTCCCGGACGATGTCGCCGCCACCGTTGACACTCCCAATTCTCCTTCAGCACCACTGGAAACCACCGAAGAGATCCTCGTTAAGATCCCCGGCGCCATTCTCAACCTCATCGATAAAGAATACAGTGTCGAACTCGCTTCCGGTGACTTCACCGTCGTCCGTCTCCGCCAGGGAGAGAATTCCATCGCCGTATATGCTCGAATAGCTGACGAGATCCAATGGCCTCTTGCAAAAGAAGAAACCGCAGTCAAAGTTGACGACTCTCACTACTTCTTCTCATTCCTTGCACCCAAGGGTTTCGATGAAGAAGACGACAAGCACGAGCCTCAGAAAAAGAACGAAATTAACTCTGATCTGTTGAGCTATGGTTTAACAATTGCGTCGAAAGGGCAAGAGCGGTTGCTGAAGGAGCTAGATACGATTTTAGGGAATTGCAGTAATTTCTCTGTGCAGAAGGTTTCGGAGAAGGCGAAGAAGAAGGGAGAGGCTTTAGATGGATCAATGGCAAAGGAGGTTTCACCAAAGGATTTGGAGTCGAAGAAGAAGAAGGAGATAATGGAGGGGCAATGTGCGGCGTATTGGACTACCTTGGCTCCGAATGTGGAGGAATATAGTGGAAGTGCTGCGAGGTTTATAGCTTCGGGTTCTGGGCATGTGATTAAGGGGATTTTGTGGTGTGGTGATGTTACTATGGATAGGTTGGAATGGGGGAATAAGGTTATGAAGAAAAGGATGGCTTCTGGTTCACGTCCTACTGAGATTAGTCCTGAAACCTTGAAGCGGATTAAAAGGTGTGTATGCTATTATACTGCTATGTATATCTTATACTGTTATGCTTTCTGTCCCAAACCCAAGATCTCAACCATGTTAATAAATGTTATATTTCAGAAACTAACTTACCCTTTTACCTATGGGTATGTAAAAAATGTTCAATTATAAAATTAACTATTGTGAATATGAGATTAGCTAGCTGATGCTTGATGAGTTTGTAGGAAATAAACTATTATATTGATTTTATATTGTTGTTTAAAATTAGCCATAGATAAATGTGAAGTGTCATTATAATAATTTTTTAGTGTTTTTCTTTTCAATTAAGATCGCAGGAATGAAATTGTGAGAGGAAGTTGTAAAATGTCATAAAAGATTTTTTAATTTTTTTCAGTTAAGATCATAAGAGTGAAATTGTGAGAGAAAATGACACTATCCTCTTTAAACGCATGATTAGTCCTTGCCAACTAGACTTAGGTTCAGTTTGACCAAAATAGCTTATACTTGATTAGCTAGTTTTTAGCTGGTGAGCCAATAAATGGATGGTTTATAGCGAATTTGTTAGTTGATTCAATTTGTAGTGTTTGATAAACTTATGTTTAATTAATATTTAATTTTTCAATTAAGACTACAGGGCTAAAATTGAGGGAAAAAAATGAAAAGTTATATAAGCTACTTGAATTAGCTTATAAAATGACTATAAGTCAGTAAAAACAAGGTATAAGACCATCATTTTCTAGGAATACATTACTGCGCTATTGGAGATGTTAAAATTTTTGAACTTACAAACCATAAGTCATAAGTCATAAGCTATAAGCTCAAAACATTACTTTGCTACTGAAGAGTTAAAAGGTAATAGAAACTCCAAAAGCAATTTTAAGAAGAATAAAAGTATTGATTGTATTTCCTATATATGTGCTACAAATCTTAATGGAAAAATATAAAGCACCACTGGAGTAGGGCTTAATTTTATCCACATTTAGGGTTGAATTTTAGTATTGTATAATTATCATCATCTGTACGCCTTTATTACCGAAAAAGGGTTTCACTTACTAGGTGTTTCGATTAAACTTTTATTGTGATATATGCACAAGCAAACTAGCTCTGATAATTATCAGAGGATGTTTTCAAGGGCAAGACCCTCAAAAATATGTGTTTGTGGGTGATATCCAGTTACTAAATATTCTCAATCTTACCCTATTTTAGAATATGAAATAAATCAGTTCAATCTTGTGATATTAAGATGTGTGTTACCGGAGATTCATATGTATATAATCTTATACTTGATATTTACTATCAAATGTTCAGATGAAATTGCTGGAAAAAGTATTGATCTACTCATAAATTTTATGACTTTTTATAAAACTTGATCTATATATATGAACTTTCAAATTTTGGATTGAAAAAGAATTTTAAATTTTCTCTGCTTACTAATTTTTCATGATTTGTAAATTTTATCAATCTAGATTGGAAATTTTCATCAAGAGGATTCTGAAGCTTACAAAAATTCATATAATTATAAAATAAGTGACTACTAGTTACAAGATTACATACATATACATGTCCAATTTATCTAAATTTTATACGTGTGCATCATGTTTCTTAGAATTTAGGTTTGGTTTAACTCAATCCAAAACAATAAGGATTTCCCACATTTTATAAGGACTTTTTAGGTTACATCTCTATTAAATTTGGAATCTCAACATACCCTCTCATACCCACTAGAAGGGGGATATAAAACTAAATCCAGAATATGCTTTGATACCATTTTAGAATTTAGTGTAGACTTAAATTAAACCCAAGTGCTAGCTGTAGAGATGATAGTTGGGCAAGTTTTATAAGGACTGCTTAAGAAATTTCTCTAGTTGATGTGGTATCTAAAGCAAATGATTCTACAAAATCCACTAGTCGTAAAAAGTTTGGTGGAGGAAATTCAATAAGACTCGGTTATAGAGTTCACAATGTTTTTTTTTTCTTTTTAAATATGAAACTTCGTCCCCTTAATGTAAAATGCTACATTATGTTGCCTGACCAATTTTATTGGACCAGGAAGTTAGTGTCTAATACTTTTTAAAGCTTTTTTTGTCAAGTTTGTCTTTATGTTTGTTGACTTTGGTCTGTCTTAGCTATTAATCAATTGTCACTTAAACCCTTTTTTCTGATATATCTATTTTTTTTTTAAACAGAGTCAAGAGAGTGACTAAAATGACAGAGAAAGTTGCAAATGGTTTGCTCTCAGGGGTTGTGAAAGTGTCTGGATTTTTCACTAGTTCAGTGGTAAACTCAAAGGCGGGAAAGAAATTCTTCAGCCTTTTACCGGGGGAAGTTGTGCTTGCATCACTGGATGGATTCAGTAAGTCAGTGAGATATTCCTCATCATAATTTACGTCTGTTATTAACATGCTTAAATGCTGTTTGAGTTGCTTTAGTCGTAACCGTAGCCAAACATAAAATATGTCCCAACCAAAAAAAGAAGTAGATGACTCTCTATCTTTGTCAGATAGAAAATAAAATAAGATATTTATTGATTAGCTGAGAAAAAAAGAGGATAGATCATTTATCTTAAATAACTTTTTTAGTGAAATTTAGAGTATTTTGCTCTCTGTGGTCTTTCTATTCCAAGGTTTTTATCTTTTACTGTAGTTTCATTATTTACTAATATGCTCAGTCCTGTTTCCGTGTTTCTTGTAGTATTTTTTATAGTACAATAATTGTATAATATGTTATTTTAAATGATAGAAATTCAATGTACTTGTTGGAATTTTTGCACATTAGTAAGGATTTGGTGTATTTAGTGAACTGATAATAGGTGGATATAGAAAATTTCCATCGCATTATTTTCATTCAAACTAAATATTTTAAGGGGAGCATGTGAATTATCAATTTATTGGTTGAACTTTAGAATTGGAAATGTTATTCAATATCAGTATAATATGTTGTATGAGTTTCATATACCCTGTCTTGTATGAGTCTCATCATATATAGCCCATCTGAATTATCCATTTATTTTCTACCGAATCATTCTTTTAAGTTTCCAGTCTAGTTTCTATGGAAGTTAATCCAACGTCAAATTGTTTTCCTAACTTTTACAATTGTTTGGTCAGGTTGTCATACAATCAGCTCTTCAAATTACACATGCTCGTCAAATTGTTTTCCTAACTTTTACAATGATTATAATATATATATATATATATATATATATATATATATATATATATATATATATATATATATATATATATATATATATATATATATATATATATATATATATATATATATATATATATATATATATATATATATATATATATATTATAATCATTGTAAAATTTAACTGTGGTCAAAAGTTGTGATGGTTTATTTTATTGCTTTTATCTTAATTTAAATTTAAATTTAAATTTAATGATTATAAAATTTAATAAAGGATTCAAGAATAATTAAGTGCGAGAGGGAAATGGTGTGTTTGTATTCGTAGAAATTAGATATATGGATCAACAGATGATGATTGTAATGGATTTTACCCAGCTGATTCATACCCATGCTCAGTCATCCCTTTTTGATTTAGTTTTTATTTTTCGTTCTTTTTGTTGTGTAATAATAAGATCATTACCTAATTGTGTTGGTATGTAAACTCAACTATTGAATTTGATCGGTGAGAGTCCAAAGGCAAATTTTTGTATCAGGGTCATCAAAAATATGTGTGTTTTCCTATGGCTGTAATTAGGTGTCAAGTTTAGTCATTCAAGATCAATAGCGTATCCCCAAACCTCAATAAAATCATGTGAATATTGTTGGCCTTGTCAAAAATCAATCTTTAGAGTTTAGACATTAATATTCATTTGCACAAGATATCTTATATTTGGACGTTTAACATGAGCTGGCTATGGTTAAGATGGTACTACTTTTATAGTTTACCAAGCTAATTATTTACGTGATAAATCTATCCTAGAAACGTTTGAATTTTTAAATTTACATTTTTACTTATGTTTTGATTTTCTTGTGAATAGGTAAGGTGTGCGACGCTGTTGAAGTAGCTGGAAAAAATGTCATGTCAACGACATCCACTGTGACAACTGAACTTGTTGACCACAGGTAAAGATCAATAACTGCGTTATATGAAGTGTAAAATGTTTTTAGATTAGGGATTGAATCTGTCAAATAGTAAGGTCTGTATTTCAAACTAGTAACTAAAATTTTAAAGTTCATGCTCTCTGGCTGTTATAGTGATATTGTGGAAACTTATCGCACTCTTGAAATTTCACACTGGTCAGTATCAGAGCAGCCTCATATATAGCCAGAATCCATGATCTGCTTGCTTGGAATGAGAGTTAAAAAATTTATTCTGAATGCGGTACTCAAGAATGTGATATCTTGAAATCATTGGTCTAATTTTGAAACCTAATTATTGATTTTAAGGCTTTGGAAGATAATATATAGTTTTAGATATTCGTCTTATCAGCTTTGAGACAATTCTCAATTCTCAAAAATCTTTAATCTTTTAGTTACATTATTGGTTCGAGAAATCATTTATTGGTTTTGATGTGAGCCCTGATAAACTTTCTTTTACAACTTATGACGTAGCGAATGAAATTTACTCTTCTTATGCTTCTCTACAAGTTCAGAAGTTAATTTGGCAATTTGTATAATACAGATATGGAGAACAAGCTGCTCACGCAACTAGTGAAGGACTTGATGCTGCAGGTCATGCTTTGGGTACCGCGTGGGTTGCATTTAAGATTAGGAAGGCTATTAATCCTAAGAGTGTTATTAAACCTACCACCCTGGCCAAATCTGTTGCTAAAGCTGCAGCTTCTGATTATAAGTCTAGTAAGTCCAAGTAGTTTATGGCTGGCGCTTTTGCATTATAGTTTAGGTTTGACAATCCTGCCATCAAAAGCTGTTGCTTCAGCTTTAAATTATCCACTATTTTCTTAGGAAGAAAGTGGAGGGGGCACGACATGATTTGTTGTATTTGTGGTTTGCTTTTCTGTGCATGTGTAATGTTTAGACTTTCTCCTGATTTTTATAACAGTAAATAATCGTTTAAAAAAAACATCATGTTTATCATGTAAAGATCAACAATGTACTGTTGTAGTTTGTAAGCTTCACTCATTGAATTGAATAGTAACTATATCCTATACAACATGTTTTGCCTCTCCCATATTCTTTTGTCTGTATGTGGCGACTTTATTTTTTGTTTAGGTAGCAAGAAGTTCACTAATAGTGATGTTTAGTGATTAAAAATGGGAATTGGTAAATTTCATTTGTGATTCTGCTCTCCAATGCTCCACAATAAGGTTGTTTCTTGTTGGCACTTGGCATCAGCTGTTCCCAAAGTGCGTTTATAATCACATATCACTTCTTACACTTGGTGATAGTTTTAAGTTAAGGTACATCCAAAGTTTGAATTTGTGGTTGGAAAAATGGGAAGCTTTTGCAAAATCTTAGGAAAATAAACCTAAATGAAATTTGTTAAATTATTTTGCCACCTTAATTGAATGCGACTAAGTTTCTTGAGATGTTATTTGCAATTTCATCAACTACAATTTCGATTCTGATCCGTAATAAGCTATATTGCTTCACTCGCTATTGACATTCTGCTTGGCTCTTTCTCTCCTCTTAAAGTTGCCTAAGAGCAACTTTAACGCAGGGTTGTTAAACTAAAATTCTTTATAGCTTACGTTGGTAATAAAGAATTTGCATTATAGGAGAACTGACGTGACATTCAAATGAACTAAAATTTAGTTTCCATCATTTATATAGTTAACGTTAACGATGTGAAACTTATTATAATATTATTTAATATTAATAAAATATTTTAAATATTCCAACAACATTAAAGTAAGGATATGATATTTGAAAATAGTAACGGTTATATTATTATTTTTTACCTTCTATAAATTCTATAGAAATTTTAATTTTTTTTACACACAGTTTTACTTTTAAATTTTTTTCTTTTAATTTCCAATCTTATTTATTTATCAAATGGATCCCAACCAATCGAATCCTTATTATAATTATATTCCTATGAAAAATGTAATTTTTTTTATGTATTATTGTTGTGAATTTTATATGTATTATTTTTAAGATATAATTTTTGTATTATTTTTATGTATTATAGGTTACTTCTAATTTTTTTTTACACAGTATTATTTTTATGTATTCCTATGAAAAATTTAATATTATTTTTAAGGTAAATTTTATTTAAAAAATTATATGTATTTTAATTAAAATAATTAAATTAATAGTAACTTGAATAAAAAATGTAAAATATGGGGTCAAGTTTTGCTTTCTTATAGACAACCACCATTAAAGTAAAAACTACTCAAATCAACTATAAATTTTTTAAATCCAACAAATTACTTTGGTCCCATAAAAAGTATTTTAGTTTACCCATTTAATTTACTCCCATTAAAGAGACTCTAAGTGGAATTAAATTAATAATAGAGTGACATTTCACCATTCACATGGTGATATAAAGGGGTTGTTCTTCCCACACTTATATATGCATTTTAAATACATCACATGTAAGTGAGTCATCCACTCTATTTTGTAAAAAAAATAGTTTTAAAATGTATCTCCATATTTATAGAATAATGATTAATGAGTTTGTATGTGTGCTTCTCTAATAACTTTATATATTTTAAATTTATTGTAGTGTGTATTTCACAACTTAGAGAATAGTACACAAATATAAATATATATTCGTAATAATCCTTTGATATCAAGATTGTTATAAATTTGACATTTTAAAAGAAATATTATATTATAGACTATTTATGCTAGAGATAGTATAAAAAATTAATTTTGTTATCAATTAAAGCAGATGTAATTCAATTAAAATGTTGTATATTTGAATCAATACATAATCCATAATTAAACATCATTGTTGACAAATTACAAAGGATAATATAAATACCATCAAAATAAAAGTAAAAGTGAACTAACGAGTATATCGACCTCTCATGTTCCTTTTGTCTCTTGTAGTACAATGTTGCTCGTGTCTAAGATAGAATGACATCTATAATAGATTTCACAAGAGTATCTTCTAGAAACTCCTCTCTCTCTCTCTTATATATATATATATATATATATATATATATATATATATATATATATATATATATATATATATATATATATATATATATATATATATATATATATATATATATATATATATATATATATATATATATATATATATATAATACGTCGACGTGCATGCAACCTATCAACGGCATGATCTATCATGCCCCCTCTTCCTTCTCCTTTAATCTCTCCTATTGATCTATCATGTCCATCACATTCAGGCGCAAGATATTTTCTATCCATAGTTTATGATTATTCCAGAAAGTTATGGATATTCATCCAGAAGACTAAGGATGAAACTTTTGAGAATTTCAAAGGTTGGAAGACTCTGGTCGAAAATCAGATTGACAGAAAGGTCAAGAGGTTGAGAACTTACTGTTAGTTCTTTGATTGACATCAATTTTGGTAAAACTTGGTGTTATCACAAGATGTCCTATAGAATGTCTTGACATATGATCTTAACACTCTGCAGGTGGTTACTCTTGATGTTGCAAGGTTTAGTTCATGATGTCAAGTATGATGTCCTGACATATGTGCATAGAACATTCAGTCTGAATGTTATGGTTTGTCTGTTGCATTTTTGTGCAACCTTGTATGCTTTTATGATAAGAGATTTTGCTGGAGCAAATCAACGTGGAGATCTTCTTTAAACAAAAGAGCTTCTGATAGATAATTCGTGGAGAACTGTGGAATCTTTTGTTCTATTTTCATGCAGAAAATCTTGAGAAAATTTGAAGTCTGATTTGATTTGATTTGATCAAACCTGATTTGGTTCTATTTCTATGATGTTAATTATGAAAAGATTTGAAGAGTTATCTGATTTGATTTTATCAAATTAGAGGTAATTTTTGCTAAAGTCTAAGCCCGTTCAAAGTGTTACTATATAAAGACTTTACAATCCTATTTTAAAGAGAGAAGCTAGGGTTGTGAGTGTGCATTGCTTAAAGAATAAAACTTCTACCTTCTTGTGTTTTTGTTAATTGTGAGCCATTCACTCATCACCTTTATGTGTGAATTGGACTGAGTCTTTGAGTTGTAAGTTGTCCACTCTAAGCTTTTAGCGCGAGCGCATTGTTCTTGATTGAAGCTTTTAAGCAAGATCAAGTATTATCCTTGAAGGGTGTCTTCTACGTTTTAATAATATTTTTTATCACTATTGTGATTGAAGGGGAGTTAGAGGTGTCACTTATCTAAGAGTGTCTTAGATAGAAATTGCACGGGTAGAGATTAGGTGCGAAGATCGTAAACTAGAGTGAGTTTGCTGAGAATCTTCAAACTAATTCTATTTAGTGAATTTTCTTCCTGACTTGGTAGCCCCCAGACGTAGGTGTGTTTGCACCAAACTGAGTTAGCAATTGCTTGTGTCTCTTTACAACTGTTAACTGCTTTTTATCTTGTTCATATATTGGTAATTGTTCAGATATTAGTGTTGTGACATCTCTTTCGACATCTCATATATGATACCAGAATTTCAATTGGTATCAGAGCAGTCATCCTACTCTGGTTCTGGGTGACATCTAGGGACTATACTTTCTGGTACTATGGACAAATAAGGAGAATTTGTGAACAGACCGCCTGTTCTAGATGGAAATAATTATGATTATTAGAAACCTCACATGGTAGCCTTCTTGAAATAATTGGATAGTAAGGCTTGGAAAGTTGTCATAAAAGGATGGGAACACCCTGTGACTGTTGGGAAAGATGGAAAAACTACATCTGACCTGAAGCTCGAGAAAGAATGGACTAAGGAGGATGATGAATTAGCTCTTGGACATTCCAAAGCCTTGAATGCCTTGTTCAATGGAATTGATAGAAATATATTTAGATTTGTGAACAATTGTGGAGTTGCCAAAGATGCTTGGGAGATACTCAAAACTACGCATGAAGGTACTTCTAAGGTAAAGATGTCAAGACTTCAATTGCTAACTACCAAAGTTGAAAACTTAAGGATGAAAGATGATGAAAGCATACATGATTTTCATATGAATATCCTTGAAATAGTCAATGCTTCAAGTGCCCTAGGTGAAAAGATGTCAGAAGAAAAGCTTGTAAGAAAGATTCTCAGGTCTCTTCCCAAGAGATTTGATATGAAAGTAACTTCCATAGAAGAAGCTGAAGACATCTGCAAGATGAGGGTGGATGAACTTATTGGATCTATTTTATCCTTTGAAGTGGGGATAAGTGACAAATCTGATAAGAAAAAGAGCATAGCCTTTGTGTCTAATGCTGAAGATGGAAATGATGAATGTGATATGGATACTGATGAAAGCTTATCCAATGCTATAGTGCTCCTTAGAAGACAGTTTAACAAGGTAATGAAGAGGATGGATATGAAGTCAAGACCAAATGTCAAGAACAACTCATATGACATCAGCAGGTCTAATGATACTGGTAGAAGAACAAGGTCTGAAGAAAAATCCACTCAAAGCAAAGGAATTCAGTGCCATGGATGTGAAGGATTTGGTCACATTAGAGCTGAATGCCCTACTTACCTCAAGAAACAAAAGAAAAGCCTAATTGTTTCTTGCACTGCTGAGGATTCTGATTAATGATTAATGATTTGTAAAACTCTCAAAGGATACATCAATTATGAATCCAAGACAACTACAAGCTTATGAATTATTGTGCAAATTGATTAGAGAAAATTATGGTCTTAATTGATAACATGTATGTTAGCATATTAAAAATTTGGACTTAAGAAGGTGCAAGATAGGATATCGAACGAGCATTTGGAGTTCTCCAATTGTGATTTATGATCATATGTAACCCACGCGACCTTGGCACTTGGATGCACTAAAGCGTATAATGGATACATGCATCATATTGCACAACATGCATGACTGTTGAAGATGAACGTGACACATATAGTGGAAATTTTGGTTATTCTTATGAACATCTAGGCAATGACGCGGCTGCACCACCATATGCTTCTAATAATGGTTTTTAGGAGTTCCTGCGTAGAAGACATCATGTTCACGACAAGGAAATTCATCGACACCTTCAACAAGATTTGAAGAACATATATGAGAACACTTTATGCATGAAAATAATCACAACTGAAAATTAGTTTAAACGTTTACTATATTTTCTATTAGTAGTTTATTTTGACGTTTATGGAAATTTTTAATGTATTTTCTTATAATTTTTTTTATGTTTATTTAATTTATTTTAATTTAATATTTATATATTAATATAAATTTTGAAATATATTGTGAGATTAGTAGGACCCATTTAAAAATTTTAGATGAGTGGTATGGATATTTAAAAAATATAGTTTAGTTGTTTAAATAATTGAAAAGTGTAAAATAATATGTTATATTAAATGAGACCATTTATACTATCAAATTGAGTGGTATGGACGGACGTGGATGCTCTAAGTGAATATATATATATATATATATATATATATATATATATATAGAGAGAGAGAGAGAGAGAGAGATTCATTTTTTGAGGTACGACACTAGGCAATGACCCGACTGCACCACCATATGCTTCTAATAATGGTTTTCAGGAGTTCCTACGTAGAAGACATCATGTTCACGACGAGGAAATTCATCGACACATTCAACAAGACTTGACAGAACGTATATGGGAACACTTTAGGTATGAGAATAATCACAACTAAAAATTATTTTAAACGTTTACTATATTTTCTATTAGTAGTTTATTTAGATGTTTATGAAAGTTTTTAATGTATTTTCTTATAATTTTTTATGTTTATTTAAAACATTTTAATTTAATTTAATTTATTTGTTTTAATTAAATATTTATATACTAATATAAAATTTGGAATATATTGTGAGATTTGTTGGACTCATTTTAACATTTTAGATGAGTGGTATGCGGTGGCCGATTCAGAAATATTTGGTTAGGGGGGCAAAAACTATTGTCAATAATATTTATAAAAAAATTATTTTTTATATCTTAAAAAAGTATTAGTTTAATTGCAATTTTGATTTCTCTATTTCATCTTTTTTTAGTTTTGATTTCTCCATTTTAAAAATCATATTTTTTTTTGTCCTTTTTATGTTTTGTGTTAAATTTTGGTCTCTTTTTGAAGACTAAAATCTAACCCAAAAATTTAAGATAGAGACCAAAATTGTGGTTTATAAAAAGAGAGATCAAAATTATTAAAAAAAGTAAAAGACAAGAATCAAAGTTGCAATTAAACCAAAATATTTTTAAAAAAATTATAATATATAGAATAACATTTCTTTTAAGAGTTTAATTGGTATGTGCTGACAGCTTGACTTTATAATTAAATATTAATATTTATGTGTTGGTGAATAGTAATCAATGTATATTTAATTTTTCCTACTTTCATTAATATTTTATATAGTCATTCAAATGTATTATTTGAATTGCATTTCCACTTCAACGGTAATAAATATTACCATTCAGCGTCTCTATTTTTCTTAAATAAAATAATTATTTATTTTGAGTATAAATAAGTATGAATCAATTCATTCATCATTCATAATTTTAATGGATATTCACTCTTAATTAGAAAAAAAAAATTTCTATCCTTTTTTGTTTTCCATAAACCCCAACCACAAAAATTCTAATTTTCTGTAAAATGGGGACAATTCTCCTTCTATTCCAATTCAGCATATTTTGAAAATGCATGCCATAACCCAAATCAAATTCATAATCAAAATTTTCGAATTTTTTTTATATTTCAAACCCATAAAATAACCTACACTTTAAAAATTACCCATATTATACACCATCCTACCTATATCAATATCAACAATTTTCATCTCAATCAACCAATTCCACAATGTCTCCTCGAAATCAAATAGTTGGTAGTGACATGCAATCTAGTGGTAAAGAGCTTGAAACACCACAACTTCTCGCTCAAGGTGGGTCAGAAACTATTAACCTCGGTGAAAAAATTAGATCTGCGTGAATTACGAATACACCAAAAACAAGATTCCAACCAAAGGATGATAAAATTGTCATTCAATCTTGTTAAGATAAGTCAAATATATTATTAGCTATATTAAGTAGAAAAATATTGTGTGTTGTAAATAATTTATTTGTAATTATTGTGTGCATATGTCATTTTCTTAATAGAAGAGGAATTATAGGGACTATTTTGTATATATATTGTATCATTATCGATGAATAATATATCATAATTATTACTTTAAAAACTTCTATATGGTATCAAGAGCAGACACCGTTTCTCTTTTAATATAGAAAATGGTGGTTTTTTTTATTTCTTAGTAATTTCTGATGGCTTCTGATAAAAACAAATCGAAGAATTTTGGAACTTCCGCTGTTGTCCAATTCAACTATGCACTCACCCTAGAACGGCTTGACGACACTAACTACGTCGAATGGTCGTTGAATGCACCTAACAAAATCAGAGGCAGAAAACGATGGGGTTACGTTACCGGAACAAAGACTGCACCAACAAAAGATAAATCCGATGAATATGAAACATGGGAAGATGAAAATTGTTTAGTCAAGCCTTGGCTTCTAGACTCCATGACCAAAGAAATCATATCCCTTTTCATTCTCTTAGCTACAACGAGGGAAATTTGGGAAATTGTGAAACAAACGTACTCAGTCGACCAAGATGCATCAAAAGCTTATCAATTACATCGTGAGGTAATCTCTACTCAATAAAATGGTGGATATGTTATTACATACTTTGGAAAATTGCAGAGACTATGGCAAGAGTACGATAGTATTAATAATTGTACCATGGAATTCACTAAAGATGTTGAGAAATTCAATAAGATGATTAATTCTCAACGAGTTTATGTTTTTTTGGCCGGAGAAAGAACTCTGCAAGTGTAATCACTGTAATGGAGATAATCATGTCATGGAGACATCTTTTAAACTCCATGGCTACTCGGAGTGGCATCTAAAGGGAAAAACTACTTCGAATAATAAGATAGAAAACAACAAGGCTCATCTTTCTACTGCTGTTGGTTTTGTAACCAAGTCAGGTATGTCTAACTCTGCTCATAATCCTTCTGTTATTATTAGAAATATCGATTGGATAATCGATACAGGTGCTACTGATCATATGACTTGTGATCAGCATATGTTTACTAATTTCTCTCTTAACTGTCATAAAACTGTTATTATTACTGCCAATGGAGTAAAATCTCCCATTGAAAGTGTTGGTACAATGACCCTATCACCCTCCCTATCAATATCTAATGTATTATTTGTCCCTACCTTGAATTGCAATCTTATCTCTGTCAGTAAATTAACAAAATCACATTCATGTGTTGCTGTGTTTTATCCAACCCACTGTATTTTTCAGGATATACATACCAAGGAGAAGATTGGCAGTGGTAGATATAGTGAAGGATTGTATTATCTTGAAAAAGTTTCACAAATCCATAAAGGAGCATTGGTTCATATTGCAAGTGATCACATACAAGTTAAAAAAATTATTTGGCTATGGCATTGACGATTGGGGCATCCCTCTTTTAGGGTCTATTTGGTTGGGGGTAAATGGCGGGGAGAAGAGGGAATATTTAATAACTTATGTGTTCGGTTCAAATTTTAAGAAGGGGAGGGGAGGTAGATGGAGGGGACCAAAATCCCTCCTGAACCACTTTTTGCTTCCCCCCGATTTGGAGGGGAGGTAGATGGAGAGGACCAAAATCCCTCATGAACCATTTTTTGCTTCCCCCGATTTGGAGGGATTTGGAGGAGAGGGGAGGTGCTTGATTTTAATTATAATTATATTTACATATTTATCCTTATTATTTATTTAAATATAAATTTAACTTATAACAATGTTAAAAGTTTTATTTTGAACAAATTTAATCTTTCTTTTTATATTTTTTTGTATTTTTATATCTTCATCTTACTATCATATATTTGTTAAAAAAAATTATTTTATTTTTCATATTTTAATGTTAATTTTAGTTATCGTAATGTTTTTGTTTATAATAATAGGGGGACCAAAACTGTAATTTAGCCAATTATATATTTATAATCGTTGCATTTTTATAAAATATTTCATGATGATCTCTGATTGAATAGTTATATTTCGTCAATAAATTTGTACTTGAATTATAAACGGTAAATATCACAAGTCTTATGGTAAAATTAGAAGGATAAAAAAGTAAATTAGTTTTAAAATACCTCCTCTCCCCTTGTGAACCAAACATATTTATAAATAAAATGTCTCCCCTCCCCTTCTCTTTCATATTTTGAACCAAACATATATGTAATTAAAATCCCTCCCTTCCCCTTCCCTTCCCTCCCCTTGATAAAAATTCCTCCCCTCCCCTCGATTGAACCAAACAGACCCTTAGTTATCTAAAAAAATTATTTTCATCGTTATTTCATAAATGCAATATTTCAGATTTTCTTTGTGAAACTTGTGTAATCACTATGCCAAAACAGACCTTTAGCAGCGCTTTTTTTGACCTTTAGCAGCGCTTTAAAGCGCTGCCTAAAGTGGCGCTGCTAAAGGTAAAGGCAGCGCTTTTTTTGTGGAAAAAGCGCTGCTAAAGACATCAGCTTTAGCAGCGCTTTTTTACCCCTTTAGCAGCGCTTTTTAAAGCGCTGCCTAATCTCCCCCCTCCCCCCCTTTAGCAGCGCTTTATTAAAGCGCTGTCTTAGACCCCCCCCCTATAGCAGCGCTTTATGAAAGCGCTGTCTTAGACCCCTCTTTCCCCACCTATAGCAGCGCTTTTTTAGCAGTTTCTCTGTCCCCTTTAGCAGCACTTATACATAAAAGCGTTGTCTAATGTGCACGTTTTGAAAAAAAAAATCCTGATTAATGGCATTTTTTATATATTTTTCAATAAACCTGCTTATATTACAATACCTGCTTATATAATTTAGCCCTTTATTTCAGCACTTTGGCTTTATATACACAATTCAACACTTTGGCATTATGTGCACAATTCAACACTTTGGCATTATATGCACAATTCAACATCACAAATTATATACAATTCCACTTTAATATATATAATTCAAAAGCTTCACAATTCAACATCACAAATTATATACAATTCTCAACTCGAAATTCAACATCACAAATTATACAATTCTACTTTAATTTCTTCCAATCTTTATTGTTGGCCATAATATACCTGTAATTCAGGAAAACTAAAGTATCAAATGAATGACATTCAAATATGTAAATAAGAAATATATATATATATATATATATATATATATATATATATATATATATATATATATATATATATATATATATATATATATATACACACACATAAGAAACGTATAAATAAGAAATAATATGTTATTTTATTGAATGAGACAATATGTAATTTTACAAGTACCTTTAACATCTTTTTCTTTTTTTAGTTCGAAGGTGCTTTACTTGTCTCTTAACAACACGGACGGATGGATTGATCCAAATTCCCTCGCTATGATCATTTCTAATATATGATTCGTCTGCTATAATATTCTCATCTGGATCATTATCCTCCGGAAGCATCTCTTGAAGTAGGGCTAACAACTCTGTGAAACTTTTATCCGACCATCCATTACCCGCCTTTAAGTTGTACAACTTTAATACCTCAGACAATCTTGTGAAAGTAGTGCAACCTTTATACAACGGCTTCTCTGCATCGCTTACCAACCTCTCAAACATCTTTGGACAATCTTGAAGATCTTCTTCAAGTGCTTCTGCAATATCTTCGACTCGATCACAATCATATGTATCCCTACCATTGTCCTTTGAAGTAGAGGTCGTATTGTTCTGGGGTTCAACATTCTCGTTACTTATCTCACCGTGTAATGTCCAACATGTGTAACTTCGATCAATTCCATGTCTCATTAAATGAGATTCCAACTGAACCGCGTCAATTCGACGCCCATAACAGCAACCTAAGCAAGGACATGTGATCCTACTGGGGTCTTTGGCGTGTTCAACAGCAAACTTAACGAAGTTCGATACCCCATTCTCGTACTCTTTTGACAATCGATTAACAGACATCCAATTTTTATCCATAATAATTGAGTAGTCTAAGCAAAAACAGATAATACCTGTAAAGAAATCACTAACTTCTAAGAAAGCTATACAGTAGGATGCTTGGAAACGATCACAACCTTGCTCTTCACAGGTAACCCCTATAACAGACAAAATATATATTTTATTAAAATCATATTAATAATTTACAAAACAAAAATACTAGATAATCCACCAAAATATATCATATTAAAAATACTAGATAATCCATCAACATATAAAACCATCAACATATAAAACCATAACAACATATATATATATATATATATATATATATATATATATATATATATATATATATATATATATATATATATATATATATATATATATATATATATATATATATATATATTATATATATATATATATATATATATATATATATATATATATATATATATATATATATATATATATATATATATATATATATATATATATATATATATATAAAACATGAAGCACATTCCTTCTCTCTACAAACAGATTGTTTCAATTTTAATACCAAAAGTTTCATCAACAAAAATATTTTCCAATAAATCTATCATATATTTTCCAATAAAGCGACAGCAAATATTTTCCAATAAATCTATCATATATCATATATCAAGGTTCAAAGAAATATATAACAATGGTGAAAAGATCAATAAAAAAAGAAAACCATAGTAAAACTACACATACCGTAACAATTTTGGAAATGCAATGGACGGAGGCACTCGAAAACGGACGGTGAACGGAAGACGGCGACGGCAACGGTCGGAGGGAGGGCGACGGCAACGGAATGGTTCTGGAGGGTATATAGAGCAAAGTTCGTTCGCCAGAGCAGAGGAGAAAGAAAGAAAAAAAGAAACTCGCGACTTCTGTTTCTCTTAAAATTCTGGAGGGTATATAAAAATTATTATACTAATACCTTTAGCAGCGCTTTTTAAAGGCCTTTAGCAGCGCTTTAAAAAGCGCTTTCATAGGGTGCCTTAGCAATGACATATAGCAGCGCTTTATAGAAAAAGCGCTCTCGTAGGGTCCCCCTTTAGCAGCGCTTTTAAAAAGCGCTTTCAAAGGGTCCTCCTTTAGCAGCACTTTTTAAAAGCGCTTTCTTAGGATCCCCTTTTAGCAACGCTTTTTAAAAAGCGCTGTTTTAGGCTCCCCCTTTAGCAGCGCTTTTTTAAAAGCGCTGTCTTTGGTATGTAATTTTTTTTTCTTTTTTTTTTACTGACTATTTAGCAGCGCTTTGTTATAAAGCGCTGTCTTTTTATGCGCTGCTAAAAGTCAATTCTGGCGTAGTGAATGACAAAAAGTCATCGTGCTATTTTTCCCTTAAGTAATAAGAAAACAAATTTTCCTTTCTCTTTAGTACACACTGATGTTTGGGGTCCTGCTCCACAATCTACACATAATGGAAAAAAAAAGTTTATTAGTTTGTTGATGATTGTACACGGGTAACCTGGGTATATTTGCTTCAACATAAAAGTGATGTGTATGATGTGTTTCGCTCCTTTCATCAAATGATAGTTACACAATTTTACACATGTATTAAGGTAATTAGATCCGGCAATGGAGGGGAATATTTTAAGAAAGAATTAAAAGATTTTTTGAACTCTAAAGGCATTTTGCATCAAACAACATGTCCTTATTCCCCCCAACAAAATGGAGTGGTTGAGAGGAAAAATAGGCACATATTAGAGGTGACAAGAACACTCCTAATTGATGGTAATGTTCCATCTCATTTGTGGGGCGAGGTTATGAATTCTGCAGTTTACTTAATTAATCGGATCCCCTCTAGTGTGCATAACTTTAGAAGGCCTCTAGATGTTTTACCTGATCATCACGTTCTCCCTTCCATCGTTAATTTACTGCCTCATGTTTTTGGATGTGTTATATATGTTCACTTGCACCCACATCAACGTACAAAACTTAAAAAACGAGCTCTTAAATGTGTCTTTGTTGGGTATGGATCAACTTAAAAAGGTTATCTTGTTTATCATCCATCATCTAAAAAAATTTATATTTCTAGGGATGTAACTTTTCATGAAGATAACTTTTTTATGTTGATTCTACACTTCAAGGGGGAATGAAAGTGAAGTGCAACACCATGATGTTAGCATGTATGACTTATTTTGTGAAGATAAATTATCTTGTGAGGATCATTCTGCAGGTAATGAATTGGTCTCAAATATGGACACATCACCTTTAGATAATACAATTTCCCCTGATCATAATCAACTAGCTCAATCTTCTCCACAAGATCAAGTTGAGTCTCCAGAGGTATTTCCTGATTCTACTCCTGATAATACAATTATAAATGGAGTTGATACTAATGATCATTCTGAAGTTGATTCCTTTTTTCATGAAATTGACCATGAAATTGACTCTAGTTTTCATGAGGCCACCAACACACCTAACATTGAATCCACTATTGTCCAACATAATCTTCCACCTCGTTCTAACCGTGGTCAACCTCCCATTAGATATGAACCAAACCTTCAATCCAAAGTTAAATATCCCATTAGTAATTATGTGTCAACTCACAAGTTATCTAAGTCATATGCATCATTTGTATCTCAATTATCCTCAATTTCTATTCCTAGTAATGTGCAGGAAGCTTTAGCAGATCCTAGATGGACTGAAGCAATGGTTGTGGAGATGACAGCTTTAAAAAAAAAAACAACACTTGGGATCTTGTGACGTTACCAAAAGGGAAGAAGACTGTAGGGTGAAAATGGGTTTATACAATTAAACACAAAGCCGATGGAACTATTGAAAGGTATAAAGCACGACTAGTGGCTAAAGGTTACACTCAATCTTACGGCGTAGACTATCAAGAGACATTTGCGTCGGTAGCCAAACTCAACACTGTGAGAACACTTTGTCACTGGCAGCAAACCAAGATTGGCCTCTTCTACAATTTGATGTGAAAAATGCTTTCCTCCATGGAGAAATTTTAGAAGAAATTTATATGGATTTACCATCAGGTATGATAGATTCAAATGAGATGAAGGTTTGCAAGTTAAGGAAGGCTCTATATGGATTAAAACAATCCCCGAGATCATGGTTTGGTAGGTTTACTAAGTCTATGAATGCTTTTGGATATAAAGCAAGTAACTCTGATCACACCTTATTTTTGAAGAAAGGAGAAGGTAAAATTACAACTTTGATTATTTATGTAGATGCTATGATTGTTACAGGGAATGACCAAGATGAGATGTCTAGTTTGCAAAAATACATCGCTTCTAAATTTGAGATGAAGCAACTTGGAAACCTTAAATACTTCTTGGGTATTGAAGTAGCTAGATCTAAACATGGTATTTTTCTATGTCAAAGAAAGTATACTCTTGATTTACTATCTGAAACTGGACTGCTTAGGTGTAAACCTGTTGATACCCCAATTGAACAAAATCATTAGCTATTTCAATGCCAAAATTCAGCCAACATAGACAAAGGGAAATATCAGAGGTTGGTGGGCAAACTAATTTACTTATCTCATACACGGACAAATATTACATATGCAGTAAATGTCGTTAGTCAATTTATGCATGATCCACAGAAAGCTCATATGGATGCTATTGAAAGGATCTTGGGATATTTGAAGTCCACTCCTGGAAAATGAATTTTATTCTCAAATCATGGAAACTTGAAGGTAGAAGGGTATACAGACGCTGATTGGGCAGGTTCAAAAAATGATAGAAGGTCTACCTCTGGTTACTTTACATTTGTAGGAGGGAATCTTGTAACTTGGAGGAGCAAAAAACAACTGGTAGTAGTAAGGTCTAGTGCTGAAGCCGAGTTTAGAGGCATGGCACTGGGAGTTTGTGAACTTTTATGGATACGAAATGTTCTATCAAATTTGGATTTTGAATCAAAGGAGACTATGAATTTGTATTGTGACAATACATCAGCAATTGCAATTACTCACAATCCTGTGCAGCATGATAGAACGAAGCATATAGAAATTGATAGACATTTTATCAAAGAGAAACTTGAAGTTGGAATAATTTATTTTCCTTTTGTAAGATCTGAATTGTAGTTAGCAGATGTTCTCACTAAAGGAGTGGCAAGTAAGGTGTTTAATGAGTCTTTAGTCAAGTTGGGAATGTGTGATATCCATGCACCAACTTGAGTGGGAGTGTTAAGATAAGTCAAATATATTATTAGCTATATTAAGTAGGGAAATATTGTATGCTGTAAATAATTTATTTGTAATTATTGTGTGCATCTGTCATTTCCTTAATAGAAGAGGAATTATAGAGACTATTTTGTATATATATTGTAGCATGATCAACGAATAATATATCAGAATTATTACTTTGAAAACTTCTATAAATCTACCTCAATATTTCGAATGATTCAATTATTGGAGTTGATAAAAAAAGGATATTATTTTTGGAAGAGGATTTGTGAAGGTTATAACAAGCACCGCGACAAGAATCATCAAGAGAGGAATTTGATGACACTAAAAGGTCGCTGGCACAAAAAAATTAATCCATCAGTTCAAAAATTTGTTGGATGCTAGAAACAAGCTTTAGCTACAAAGAAAAGTGAGAGCTCTGAAACAAGCATTATTTATGCAACACATAATATCTATTAGCAAGATGAACATGAAAAATTCACATTAGAGGAGGCATGAAGATTATTGAAAGATGAACTCAAATGGCTCGCAGGTTCATCGAAACCTTCTATAAAAAGAATAAAGAATTCAATTTTGGGAGCATATTCATCTTATTCTAATCCACCCACACCAACAAGCAGCGAGTATAATCCACCATCACCTACTTTTTTACATCGTCCAATTTGTCAAAAAACGGCCAAAAGGAAGGAGAAAAATAAGCTTCTAGAAAATTCTAACCACAAAGTCAAATTTAATATATTGAAAGATGGTTTCGACAAAAAAATTGGAATTAATGTCAGTGTTCTCAAGTGATTATGCACGCATTGAGGGTGAAAAGGTTGAGATAGAGAGAAAAAAAGTCGAATGAGAAATGCAAAGGGACGAGAAATAAAATGAGAGGTTGAAGATTAATGATTTGTGAATACTCTCAAAGGATATGTCAAATATGAATCCAAGACAACTAGAAGCTCGTGAATTATTGTGCGAATTGATTAGAGAAAAATATTGACTTAATTGATAACATGTATGTCGGCATATTAAAAATATGGACTTAAGAAGGTACAAGAAAGGATATGGAACGAGGATTTGAAGTTCTCTAATCCCGATTTGCAATCATATGTAACCCAGCTCGATCTTGGCACTTGGATGCACTAAAGCGTATAATGGATACATTCGTCATATTGCACAATATGATTGTTGAAGATGAACGTGACACATATAGTGACAATTTTGATTATTCTTATGAACATCTAGGCAATGACCCAGCTGCACCACCAAATGCTTCTAATAATGTTTTTGAGAAGTTCCTACGTAGAAGACATCTTGTTCGCGACAAGGAAACTTATCGACACCTTTAGCAAGATTTGATAGAATATATATGTGAATGCTTTAGACATGAGAATAATCACAAATAAAAATTATTTTAAATGTTTACTATACTTTTTATTAGTAGTTTATTTTGACGTTTATGCAGTTTTTTAATGTATTTTCTTATAATTTTTAGATGTTTATTTAAATATTTTAATTTAATTTATTTGTTTTAATTAAATATTTATCTATTAATATTAAATTTGGAATATATTGTGAGTTTAATAGGACCCATTTGAGAATTTTAGATGAGTGGTATGAATATTTAAAAAATGTAGTTGAGTGTTTAAATAATATATTATATTAAATGAGACTCATTTATACTATCAAATTGGATGGTATGGATGTGGACGTTGTTAATTTCTTGCAACATCATCTTATGTGTCTAATATTTATGAGCTTTAAAAAAATTACATAAACAAGTACCTGGCTCAAATAATTATTCTAGACTTTTTTTTTACAAAATAATGATGTAATTTACTCTGTGTCTAGAGATACATTTTCATAATCTAAAAATATTTTTTGATTTTTACAAGATGTACTAATAATTTATATGATGTATTAAAAAATTTCCAATAAAAATACAAGCTGTATCGTGTATCTCGAACTATTTTGAAATGTCAATCTAATTTTGCCCTTTTAGTATTATCAAATTCAACAATTTTGATTAAGTGTGAAATCTCCTCTAATATAACATTTTGCAATTGTCTTCATATATTAAGTAAGAAATCTACTAATAAAATGAATAAAAAATTCAAAATAAATCAAACAAAAAATTCTTCTTAAGAGAGCTATAATCATAAAGTAATGGTTAATCCTTTTCTTAAAGGAATAGAAAGAGATATGTGTTTGAGGGAAGAAACAAGAGCAAAAAGAATTTATTAGGACAACGTTTATTTTAATGCACTACTTGTTTGTATTTTAACAACAAGAATACACATATGATATTGTTTCTTGTTAGGTCATATTTCAGCCATGCAATGAAAACACAATATTATGGACAATTTTTGTCACCAAGCAGTAGTACTTGAAACTTTTTCCCACTATTTACCATTAAAAATGTCTTAATCCTTAGCTAAACTAGTGCTCATTTCGTCTTCTAAAGGCTCAACAAGGAGAATAAATATACCCTCAAAAGGGTTAATATGGAGTAGTGAGTTGGAGCACAAAAGGTATGTTCTAGAGGTTTATTTTCAGCCAAGTCAATGACCCAGTGCACGCCTAATAGACCCACATTCATCAACTAACATTTCTTTAATAGCCTTTTCTAAATATTGTGAGATCACAATTAGATAATGTACTTATTGCTAATTACCACAACTTAATATTAATAAATCATAAGATCCACACCATATCTCAAATTTCATTTTTAATTTTTCAAAATATTTTCTTTAAAGTTTTATAAAAAATTTCATCTATATTTTTTTGTCACTAATACTAAATCTCTTGCTGATTCAATCAATAAGTAAAAAATCATCACTAAAATCATAGTTAATTTTGTCATTAGGTTGTAAAATTCATCGCTAAGTTGTAAGAGAGATCAAAAGTGTGGATGAAAAAAATCTATAAGATCATTTTTTTAAGAAAATATTTTAAGAAATTAAAAATGAAATTTAAAATATTTACGAGGATTACAAACATATTAAACACTATTTATTATAATTAAATCGTGATAAAATAAGATCCCTATTTTATTTTGTCACAGTTAAACGGTAACTAACCAACACATAATATCATAAAACTTAAGACTGCTCAGCTTAAATTACAATTCAATCCTTTTTTATTTATTTTATAAACTGGATATTTTTGCGCTCAAGTGCATAGATTAATCAATCGAGTCGAGGATGGCCACAATGAGATTAAAGTTCTCACTCAAAATATTTGATTAAGTTGAAAGAGAAAAACAACTATCATCAAATATGATTTTTCCACAACCAAATCCTCAACTATCACAACATTTTTTTGTTTCAAAAGACCTTCCCCATCTCTAGACAATTCATCGGACTTTCTATTGGAAACTCGTATTTTTAGCATGGGGTAGAAGTATCCTTAAGTTCATCTTTTAGTGAGACCATCTCCTTAACCTCCAATAGAAAAACCTTCAACTCATTATTCTTGATGTAAGTCATATTCCTTTAAACATAATCAATTTTGCATAATCAACTCACTCAAAATAAGACTGTGTCACCATAAAACAAAACATAAACTAATTATATTAACAAAACACAATAACAACTAAGGCAACATAAAAAGTTAAAAACATTTAACAAGGAAACAATTTGTATTTGGAACTCCCTAAAATAACGGGGTGTTGACTCTTGGTAGGAACATGACAGTCCTTCTAGTACAAAAGAAATTAAGATTTACATGAATCATTATAAATGACCTTATGCATTCATTAAAAGTACAAATGTTTGATAACCCCTAGTAGATAAGGGTTATTATAGGCTTTAGGGTTGTTAGGGTATTGAGAGCTAGATCGCATAAGTTAAGATGTTACAATATTTGTGTATTTCTCAGTATTCTTGGTCGTCTTTCAGTATTATAATATTGATGTATTGATAGTCCCATGGGTCTAAACTGAGTCTCCCTAGAATATGACAACCCACACACCACCACAGGAATGAGTGGTTGATTCCCCGAAATCCTGGAGGTGTAGTTAAGTCTCACAACTTCCTATGTAACTCTCGTCGATCCTATATACACATTACGCACAATCGCGTTATGGATAGAGAAATTTGAGGTTCAGGCGATATATTTAGACAAAGGGTGCTCGGACTAAAAGAGAAATGCTCAAACTATTTAAATGGGAACTCGAGAAGGAAAAATAACTAAGTGTATATTGCTCGCCACACCCCAAGATCTCTCTAAATTATACCATTACACAATTTCTAAGAATGAGGGCTTGTAGAGGTCGAAGTATTTTAACCCTTGACTCATCTTCATACCGTCCTAAGGGGCCTCGCCGAGGCTTTATTCTAGCCTTCCAATCTCAAATTTTCAGATGATCTATCTAGGTATGTATTGGCTGAATCCCCCCCAGATGAGACTTAGCTAAGCCTCTTAGTCAAGAATTAATTGAGTCTTTCATATGAGACTTCAAATGTGAGGCATCACCTTGTGTGTGGTTGGGCTTAGTGCATGTACCCAGGTGTTAGTGATGCAATTGATACATTAGCTGTGGAAATTCGAGCGTCAATCAATGAAAGAATTTGAAAGTTAGTCAGATGAGAGAGATTGTAGTAACAATTAGGAAAAACATGTCTTACATTAAATACAATTAATGATGACCTTTCTTGGGAACCCAAGTTTGGGATTACTCCCTACACGTGTATCAAATAAACGGGATTTCATTTTTTTTAACCGTTGAGATACTCAGACGGGAATAGACTTCCCATACAATTGGACTTCCTTCTTTATAAAAAACCTATGTATTCATCCTTTAACATTTTGTTGCTTAATATTTTCCCCCTACAATTAGGAGTTTGGATGGGTGTGAAACGTATCTTCCAAGTTTCTGATCATAGTTATAGGTATAATTTTCCACTATATTCTTGACATCTTTTTCGAATATCAATAGGGAGTTATTTCACTTTCAACATTATAGATTGTGACCCAAGCATCATTTTTATTAACATTAATGTTTCTTTGGTTCTTATCAGAAGTTAATGGAGAAAGGTGATAAACACGTTAAAGTGTAGGACTTTGCACCCTTGTATTATGATGAGGAAATCATAGCAGCCTTTCGGCAAAAATTTGGGTTTTCCAGTACGTGAAATGAAGAAGACGCGATATTGGAACCCTGCCCCGAAGGGGAGAGATCCAACATGGCCACTATGGGCGATTCTATTGTTCCATACTTATATTTCCATCTTCTAGTTATTTATGATTTAGGGTCCCTAATCCCGTTCACATAGTTTGAGACCAAAGTCTTGTCAACCACCAATTTCTCCCCTTCTGATATCACAACCAACATTTGGGGTATTAAGAGGGCCTTAGAAATTCTGTGTTTCCAGCTGCATGTTTCTCTTACTGTTAGGATATTCTTCTCTTTCTTTAGTGTCAAACCAACCCTGTAAGAGCAAGATTTGTCTCTACAGGATGATCTCTATGTTTTGATGATAACAATTGAGCATTTGTGAAAGAACCATTTTATGGTTTAATATTTGTTATGTGCAGGTCATATTAAATTAAATATATTAAGACCAAACAAACAGAAGCAACGTGTGCAGCTAGTAACTTATGGAATTACTTAGTGTGACGTCATGAAGCGCTTGTAAGAAGCTAGTTTGCTTATGTATCTGATCACCATCAGTAAAGAACCAAGGGTGCTGGATATTGCAGTTGCAATGCATCTATAGATTCTGCTCTGAGTTATGCATCTGATCTGGAAGCTAACGAGCATCTCTGAAGAGTGAGTCCTCTGAAGAACAAAGTGCTGAAGACTCTGATGACTTGAAGTTCTGAAGGTTGAAGGCTCTGAATACCAAGTGCGTCAAGACTCTGAAGACTAGTTCTGAAGGTCAAGACTCTGAAGACTCTGAAGACAGGTTCTGAAGGTCAAGACTCTGAAGACAGGTTTTGAAGGACAAGACTCTGAAGAAGTGTTCTGAAGGTTAAGACTCTGAAGAAGTGTTCTAAAGGTCAAGGCTCTGAAGATTCTGAAGACATGGTTTCTGAAGAATTAGTCATGAAGATTCTCAAGATTGTTTCAGAGGAAACTTAGTTCTTGGAATGCTGAAGACTGGATTCTGAAGTGGAAGATTGTGTCAGAAGAAGATTCATCCAGATGTAAGACGTGTTACATCAGATAAGCTGCTGCTGTTCAATCTGATAAACATGTGCTTGAGTTAATAACTCTGATGCTGAAGCTTTCATACCAAAGTAGTTATGAACTACTCATCAAACGAATCATCAGAAGAATCAAGAAGATTGAAGTACAAACGTATGCAATTATTCAAATGTGGTAAAGACGTTGGTACTGTTCAAGCATGGTTTCCAAGGATTAAATATATTGAAGCTACAAGCTAAGGTCACTGTTCCAACACATGAGCTTATTCTATCCGTTGGGATATGATCGTTGGAATGAGAAAGGACTACTATATCCTCACAACAACTCTATTGGCTGCAATATAAAAAAAAAAGAAGAATTATTTGATCAAAAAGGTTGTTGGGTTGCTGAGTAAAAAGCAACGCTGTTGCTGTTAAGCTGCTCTAGAAGAAATAACATTTGATTCATTCAAATGTTATCATGCTAGTAAGCATGAAGTGAAGAAAGAAAGAAAAGAGAAAAGCTTAAAATGAAAAGAAGCCTTAGTGCTCACACACAGAAAAGCTTTTAAGAAATATGGAAACTATGTTCTTATAATCTCTTAGAGATTCATCATTAGATTAGTTTCTGCATTAGGAAGTAAGGAGTTGCTACTCATTACTTGCTATGTGCTTAACTTGGAGTAATTAGCTTGCTAGGAAGCACCATTGTAATCTCCGGCAACACAACATTCTATTTTAGAATTAGTGGTTCCTCAAGTGATCTTGTGAAGATCAGTATACTTGAGATGACAAGTGACAGTAGTCATTTGTGGTTTTCTAATAGGAGATCTTTAGTGATCGGATTCTATTAGATGTTAATGAACGTTATATCCTTGGGGATCCCTAAACGTTTCATTGATCTGTTGTTAGTCACTTGCAGTTAGCTTGTGCATCTGTAATCAGTTCGGTTATAGTGGATTAAATCCTTAATTGATTAAGGCGAAATCACATTGGAAGGGTGGACTGGATTAGCTTGGGAGTTGCTCAAGTGAACCAGGATATATGTTGTGTTCTTTACTTTCAGTATGCTTTATTATTTATGCTTCCGCAATGTACTTAATATAAGCGCATAAAGCATCAAGTGAAAGAAGAAGATAAGAAAAGGAAAAAGTTTTATTTAGGCATAAACCCAATTCAATCCCCCCTTTCTTGTGTTTATTTCTCAACTTCAATTGGTATCAAAGCTCTGGTTCTGTTATTGATGGATATCAAATACCTAACAGTATCAGAAAAAGATCCATAGGCTGTGTGAAGAAATACTTTTGAGGATGATGAGTTCTAAAATTGTAATCTATTTGGTTACTTGAGCAAGTCACTGATTCTGTGAAGTTTGAAGTTTGAAGTGTTGAAACCTTCAACAATAAATCTCTTCAAGTAGATTATGAAAGAAGAATGAAGAATCAGCTGACAAGATAGATTCATCAGATAAGTAGATATATCTGCTGAATACTGATCTTCAAATACGTTTGGATTTTCAACGTAGTTGCTCAAAGTTCAAATTTTCAGCAAGCAAGAAATCAAGCTTTCTAAAGATTAATTCTATGTGAGTATGAGATGTTTTCAAGAAACGAACTAGTCCACACTTGACTTTCTCATGAAAACTCATTGGGATTTATCTTAAGTAAGAAAAGATATATTGCTGGCTGGTGAAGTTTAGTCATCAGAACGCCAGAATGTAGTTTGCAGAAAAGGGCAAGTTCAGAAGAATGTTCAAATCTGGAAGAAATGATTCTTCAGATTCAAAGCATTTGAAAGTTGCTCTTCTTGAAGAAGTTTCAAAGAATTCTGCAGAAGTTTCAAGATAAGCAGTGTTTATCAACTCATCTGGATATGATGAAATTCAAAAGATCTAATATGAAGTAGCATGGACAATTAAGTTCTGTTAACTTGAGATGTTATCTCAGTTGAACAAACTGAAATTGGTCAGATGTTTTCAGGCATTATTTTTCAGAAATTCTTAATGAATGTTTTGAGAAACAAAGGTGTAAGGAAAGATACAATGACAGTAGTCATTCTGTCTGATGTAAAAAGGATTTAAGTCTCTAGTGTTATTCAATTTGAATAAGTCAGTAGATATTCTTTGTCAAGAGCAGTTGTTATGACAACTATGATGATCTAACTCCTTACAAGTTAGCTCAGCATTGCAAGAGCATATTGTCAGTCAGACTGTGTCTTTTGATAATCTGAGTTTGATGATTAGTGTATCTAGTTTGGATCTATATTTGTTTCAAGTAGACTAATTCAAAAGATGAAGCCTGATGGAAGCTAGATGCTCCCTACTCATGAAGATCAGAATATCTGTGCTCTGAGGATGTCTCTCAGAAATCAGATAGATGTTGTTGTGTTGATGAAGATGCTACAGAACGCAACCAAAGGAATTGAGATCAGTTCAAGAAGAGTTATTCTGGAGATTCTACTTCAGATGCTGTTACTGGTTTGTCTCACAAGATGTTGAAGAATCAGAAGCTTCCCCAGATGCTATTCAATTAGCTGCTTCTGAAGAATCAACTTTGAAAAGTTTCCCCCAGAATCAAATCTTCTCTTCCAGAAGAGACGTTCATTAGAAAGAAGGATGATTCCAGAAGAACAAGATTCTTTTGTTTCTCAAAGCTTGTCAGCAAGAAGTCTTTGACTACACAGAAGACATTTGCTTTTGTGACAAGGTTAGAATTCATACTCTTGTCAATCTCCTTTGTTGATCAGTATAACATCAATATAAATCAGATGAACTTTGAAAATACTTTTTAAATGGTTTTTGAAGAAGTAGTATGTGTTCATCAACTTCCCAGTTTTTGAAAACTATTTTTTGACAAAAGAAAAGTTTATACTACTCTTTTCATAAGACTATTATGGAAGATATTTTAAATCTGTTAGATTTATGTTAATGATATTTTCTTTAGAAACATATACTTCACTTGGAAAGGAGTTTGTTGAGTGTATGCAGGCAGTAGCTAAAACTAGCATGCTAGAAAAGTATAGTGAAGTCAGATCAGTGGCCGTACAGAAGGTTCTGTAACACTGATTTCGCAGAGGCTCTATCAATCAGACATCTACTCCTTCAATTGTTAAGCAAGGCTACAGAGGCAAGGTACACAAGCTACAGAGGCAAGTTACAGAAGAATCTGATGAAGCAACGCTACAGGAGATTCTGAAAGTTGTTGAGAAGTAACTCTACAGAAGACTCTGAGCAGATGGTTTAAAGCAATTGTTTTTGGCCTAGTGGTAAGCGCTTGATCCTACAAGTGGTAACTCTGGGAAAAGAGTATAAAGCAATTGGTCAGAAGCTTTGAGGTTCAGATTTTGCATGGCTCTGAAACGTCAGCAACATAGCTTACATCTAGATAACAAGGACACCTGAAGAATGAAGATCTGGTTTGATCTGAAGAGTACCTCTGGATGAACTATTTGATGAAACATTCACTAGAGCTAAGCTGCATAGATCTGAAGCAGAAGATCTAATGCAAGGAATCATTTCCATCAGTTGGTATCAGACTCTTATCAGTCTCCAACCTTCTGTTGATGATCAGAAGAACTTACTAACATAACATAAATAGTTATGGTTAGAAAGTCTGATGTAGAGAATCTCGTCAGAAGATTAAGCAATAGCTTTGAAGAATTCTAAAGCTATTTCAGAAAGAAAAATGTTCAGCGAAGATGTTGATACATGATTGTATCAGTTGTTATTCACCATTCTCTGAACTCCTCAGATCTAGTGGAAGTTTGAAATTTATCTGTTGGAAAGATGTTTCTAACGTTCTAGTTCTTCACTTTCATGTTCAGACTTTGAAGGTAGAACAATTAGTAAAGGAAATGTTGGTAATCATGATTGATAAAAGTATTCAATACTGTAGTCAGAATGATTGATCAAATACCAAATGCAATTCGTATCTCTCATGATGCATATTGTTTTTTGGAAGTCTCAATTGGTATCAAGTATTTTCTAATGAAGCATTGTTGCTTAGATTCAAATCATGATTGATTTGATAATAAGCTTGGAATCAGAAACCATAGGTGGAGAAACCTAAGGTGATTTAGTAGAAGATCCTACTATTTCTGTTGGTACTCAGAAGTTCTCACACCTTCAGTTGGTACGAGAATTCTAGAAGAAGAAGTCACCCTCAAATACTGATTGATAAGAACAAGATTGTCACTCAAATCATTTCAAGAAATCCATCTTGGTTTGATGACAGTTTGTGATGATATATTGTTTCTACTCTTGGTGCAAGAAGATACAACTTTCATTTGGAAACAAGTCATCTTGAAGATAAAGAGGCGTGTTCGTTGGTACTAAATTGGATGATCAGAAGATGAAGACCAAAGGAAGAATCTAATGAAGAATAAAGCAGACAGAAGATTAATCTATCAGAGAGCAGCCAGCTAAGACTCTCATGCATTCAACGTACACTCTGAGAAAGAAAGAGGTTAGTAAAATGGTAGATCAGAAGCTCTACAAAGGTATAAGTTGTACTCTTCTGTATTTTACTATTTCTAGTCCTAACATTCTTTTTAGTACATGTGTATGTGCTTGATTCCAATCAGATCCTGAAGAATATCACTTAACAGTTGTTAAGAGATTTCTGAGGTATCTGAAAGGTACTACTAACGTGACTCTGTGTTGCAGAAAACCAGATAACTATTTTTAGTAGGTTTCTGTTATGCTACTGAAGACAGAGCTAGTTACAAAAGTACCTCCGAATAGCACTCTCCCCTACAAAAGCAAAATACTGCTGATGTTGATTGAAGTATCAGATGCTCTGGATGAAGTATCAAATGAAGGACATTCATTTCCATAAGATTGAAGGATCAAAATGCAAATTGTTGACACATCACCTTCAATTGATATCAGATGCTGTTTAAAGATCTGAGCAAATCTGAAGTCGTAGACTATCAGAAGTTTTGGATCATTTGGAGATCTGAATAAAAGATTCAATTAGAAGATGGCTTGTCAAATCAAACGTTGATACTTCTGAAGTATAGTGTTTTGATGTTGAAGAAACAAGCTGAAATAGTTTCATTATTTCACACCTTCAATTGCTATCTTACATCTTAAATTGGTATCATGTCTCTGACATCCAACCAGAAGCAAAGCGTCAGATAACTCTGAGCGAAACTTCAGAAGATGTTGAGTGAAGATACAGAAGGTTCTGGGCACAGAACTATGAAGCAAAGATTCAGAGTCAACCACTAGCACAAACCTCTGAATTTCACACCTTAAATTGGGTATCAAACCTTTCAAAGAAAGAATCAAAGCAAGGCCAGAACAAGCACTTCAACTCTGGAACTTGAGAATTTTTGAGATATTTCTTCAATTGGTATTAGACTCTGAAATTGAATGTATTTCAAGTTGTTCTAAGTATTGGAATAATTAGTATCTAGATCAAGGCAGAAGGAAGAAGGAATTTCAACTTTCTTGTTTAAATCTAGATGAGGAAGATTCCAGAAAAGAAACTTCCAGATTAGCACAAGAAGCTGAAGATGCTAAGAAGACTAAGCAAATTTCTATAGTTGGTTCTTCTTCTGAAATTACTCTTGTACGTTGAGAACATGACATTAGTAAGTATAGAGGAGATCAACAAGCTATGAAGGATGTACAAGTTGTCAGAGAAAGATCTGCTGATCAGAAACTTGTCAACAATCCTCGTCAGAGCATGCTTCTACAAACTCTGAAGAGTTGTCACTCTCCAAGAAGCAGGGGGAGATATAGAAGATGAAATCCAAAAAAAAAATATCAACCTACCTTATTGGTATCAACCTGTAAGAAGTAAGTTCTCAGGGGGAGAAATGAAAGATGATTAAGTTCTCAGGTGCTATCTCTCAACTCCTATCTTTTTAATTTCTGACATTAAAAAGAGAGAAAAAAATTTTCTTAAAATTTTTTTTCAATGAAAAACTCTAACTTTTTGATGATGTCAAAAAGGGGGAGAAATGAAGATGATTTTGATATAATCTGGAATAATAGTATATAACAGGGAAAATGAAATAGGGAGAAATGAAAGATGTTTTTAATATAACTTGGGGAGAAATGGAAAATGTTTTTGAGAAATAGAATATAGTTTTGATATATTCTATAACCTGAAAGAGAATGCAAAACATATAAACTGCGTTTATTACTAAATGTGTGTTTGATGTTTTTCCGAGGAACTCTGAACAAGTTCACTAGGCATTCTAAACAGGATAATTGAAAGAAATCTGAGCTCAAATGAACTGGTGTTCATATAATAGAAGTTATACACTTCGTGAACATAGATTCAGAATCAGATGGACTCAATACTGTTCAGAGATCTGAAAGTTAAAGTCATCTGGAATCAGAATATTCAGAAGATGTAAATTGTCTGTGAATATGATAATCAGAGCATAAGAATCAGAAATCTTCATAGAAGCCAGATTTGGATTCAGAATCAGAATCATGAGTATCATGTATTGGTATCAGACTGCTTCAAGAGATCAAGAATCTGAGAAGAAAGCAAGTCTGAGAAAGCAAGAATCAAGACTGTATCAAGATCAGAAGATCCAAATATCAAACATATTGTAATCAGGGGGAGTTCTCCCAGGAAGGTTCACAAGTCAGGATATTTGATTTTAACCCAGTCTGAAACTCAGGGGGAGTTTTTCATCTGAAAGATGTTCTGAAGATCAAGAGAAAATGCTTTAGAAGATTCTGAAGTTATATGACTCTGATACGATGGCTTAGAGAAACAAGTTCTAAAGATCTGAAGATGGAAGTTCTATTGAACTAGTCTAGATGCTGAAGACTTATGCTATCTTATATCGTAGGGAAGTATTCCTTCTATTATACTATATTTGATTATATTTTATCAAATTTATATTTTGTAAGTCTTGGGATCAGAGTATGTCTCTGAACAAGCATAAAAATGTTTTTAAAGGTTAACACATTCAGGGGGAGCAGTTGCTTAGAACTCTAAATAGGTTAAAGCTTGGTGATTACCCTGTATAAAATGTTCTATCAAAATACATGTTTTTGTCATCATCAAAAAGGGGGAGATTGTAAGAGCAAGATTTGTCTCTACAGGATAATCTCTATGTTTTGATGATAACAATTGAGCATTTGTGAAAGAACCATTTTATGGTTTAATATTTATTATGTGCAGGTCATATTAAATTAAATATATTAAGACCAAACAAACAGAAGCAACGTGTGCAGCTAGTAACTTATGGAATTACTTAGTGTGACGTCATGAAGCGCTTGTAAGAAGCTAGTTTGCTTATGTATCTGATCACCATCAGTAAAGAACCAAGGGTGCTGGATATTGCAGTTGCAATGCATCTACGGATTCTGCTTTGAGTTATGCATCTGATCTGGAAGCTAACGAGCATCTCTGAAGAGTGAGTCCTCTGAAGAACAAAGTGCTGAAGACTCTGATGACTTGAAGTTCTGAAGGCTGAAGGCTCTGAAGACCAAGTGCGTCAAGACTCTGAAGACTGGTTCTGAAGGTCAAGACTCTGAAGACTCTGAAGACAGGTTCTGAAGGTCAAGACTCTGAAGACAGGTTTTGAAGGACAAGACTCTGAAGAAGTGTTCTAAAGGTCAAGACTCTGAAGAAGTGTTCTGAAGGTCAAGGCTCTGAAGATTCTGAAGACATGGTTTCTGAAGAATTAGTCATGAAGATTCTCAAGATTGTTTCAGAGGAAACTTAGTTCTTGGAATGCTGAAGACTGGATTCTAAAGTGGAAGATTGTGTCAGAAGAAGATTCATCCAGATGTAAGACGTGTTACATCAGATAAGCTGCTGTTGTTCAATCTGATAAACATGTGCTTGAGTTAATAACTCTGATGCTGAAGCTTTCATACCAAAGTAGTTATGAACTACTCATCAAACGAATCATCAGAAGAATCAAGAAGATTGAAGTACAAACGTATTCAATTATTCAAATGTGGTAAAGACGTTGGTACTGTTCAAGCGTGGTTTCCAAGGATTAAATATATTGAAGCTACAAGCTAAGGTCACTGTTCCAACACATGAGCTTATTCTATCCGTTGGGATATGACCGTTGGAATGAGAAAGGACTACTATATCCTCACAACAACTCTATTGGCTGCAATATAAAAAAAAAGAAGAATTATTTGATCAAAAAGGTTGTTGGGTTGCTGAGTAAAAAGCAACGCTGTTGCTGTTAAGCTGCTCTAGAAGAAATAACATTTGATTCATTCAAATGTTATCATGCTAGTAAGCATGAAGTGAAGAAAGAAAGAAAGGAGAAAAGCTTAAAATGAAAAGAAGCCTTAGTGCTCACACACGGAAAAGCTTTTAAGCAATATGGAAACTATGTTCTTATAATCTCTTAGAGATTCATCATTAGATTAGTTTCTGCATTAGGAAGCAAGGAGTTGTTACTCATTACTTGCTATGTGCTTAACTTGGAGTAATTAGCTTGCTAGGAAGCACCATTGTAATCTCCGGCAACACAACATTCTATTTTAGAATTAGTGGTTCCTCAAGTGATCTTGTGAAGATCAGTATACTTGAGATGACAAGTGACAGTAGTCATTTGTGGTTTTCTAATAGGAGATCTTTAGTGATCGGATTCTATTAGATGTTAATGAACGTTATATCCTTGGGGATCCCTGAACGTTTCATTGATCTGTTGTTAGTCACTTGCAGTTAGCTTGTGCATCTGTAATCAGTTCGGTTATAATGGATTAAGTTCTTAATTGATTAAGGCGAAATCACCTTGGAAGGGTGAACTGGATTAGCTTGGGAGTTGCTCAAGTGAACCAGGATATATGTTGTGTTCTTTAATTTCAGTATGATTTATTATTTATGCTTCCGCAATGTATTTAATATAAGCGCATAAAGCATCAAGTGAAAGAAGAAGATAAGAAAAGGAAAAAGTTTTATTTAGGCATAAACCCAATTCAATCTCCCCCTTTCTTGTGTTTATTTCTCACCTTCAAACCCCTGTAAGCAACTTGATGACTTTGTTCAGCCTTTGGGGAAGAAATTTAATAGCGTAATACTCTAATACTATCTTGATTGGAATGATAAATTTATTAAAGTCAAGGGGAAATATGGCGCTAAGATGGTTACGATGAGGGCGATAGGCGCCCTCGCTTTCCAATTTCTTGGAATAGTGATTCAAATATTCTCAAGGATTCTCTTCAAATGATCTTATCCTGTTTGAATGGGAAGAGGTTCAAGAATTGTTAGGCTTCTAGTTCATGTGCTTACGTACCTTGATCTCTTTCACTATGTCAAAAAAGATCTTTAGTAACACTTTTTTTTTGGCCTTTAGCAGGGCTTTTAAGTGGTGTTGTTGTAGGTAAAGGCAGCGCTTTTTTTTAAGGCAAAAGCACTGCTAAAGCTCCCCTTTAGGCAGCGCTTCTTTATAAAAGCGCTCTCTAATGTCACCTTTAGGCAGCGTTTTTTCATGAAAAGCGCTCTCCTTCCCCCCTTTAGCAGCACTTTTGAAAAGCGTTGTCTAATGTATTGTTTCTTCAGACTTTTAGCAGCGCTTTTTAATGAAAAACGCTCTTTTTTCTCCCCTAGCAGCGCTTTTAAAAGCGCTTTCTTATGTATTGGTTTTAGCAGCGCTTTTAAATGAAAAAGTGCTATCTTTTCCTCCCTTTAGCAGCGCTTTTCAAAAGCGCTTTCTAATGTATATTTTGTTTAGGTTTTAGCAACGCTTTTCTGTAAAAGTGTTGCCTTAAGTCCACTTTTTACAGCGCTTTTCTTAGAAAGCGCTTTCTTTTATTCACGTTTATGGATGTTTTCAAAAGCACTTTTTTAACAACCACTTTTTGTGGAAGCGTTTTTTTGTTAGAAGCGCTGTCTATTGTGCATTTTTTTAAGAAGCGTTTTTTGTTAAAATCACTAGCATAAGTCTTATTTTTTACTTATAAAATGGAACCACAAACCATATAGGCCTTATATACCTTTATAATTCAATACATAAACCTACTTATAACCATTATAATTCAACACAAGCCTTTATTTCAACATATAGGCTATATACCATTATAATTCAACACATAATCCTGCGTATGACCAATAATTCAACACAACTTTATTTCAACACATTGTTCTTATATATATACCATTATAATTCAACACATAAACCTGCTTAATTCAACACAAACCTCATAACCATTATAATTCAACACATAAACCTGTTTAATTCAACAGAAACCTCATAATCATTATAATTTAACACAAACCTCAAAACAAACCTCCATAATTCTAATAAAACATATCCACTTCTAAATATTCATTATACATAATTACAAGTTCCATCAATTCGCAACAACTTCTAGAATTATATATACAACAACTTGCAAAACTATACAACAACTTTCAGAACTATACATATTCAGTAGTATAAAAATCACAATAACTAAAATCTCTAAAGACCATAAACTTCACACAAAACAAAGAAATACAATATATACCTTATATAGCTCTCGTCTCAAGAATGTATTGACATCAATCCTCCTTAATTTCTTCCACTTTATCTTTCGAGTAAGTAGCACACTTGAACTCATCAAAGTACTACATAATATAACATAATATACATGATTTAGTTAAAAATAATTAATATTAGATGAAATATATATCCTCTAAATATTAAAATAAATCCTAACTTATAAATCCATATCGTGTTTGGAATCTCTATTTGACCCAAATGAAGAGTTTCCTTCATAAACCTCAATACAAAATAACTGAATCTAAACCATTACATTGACGAGGACACTACACATAGAAAAAAAGAAAACGAATATATATCAGGATATATAGTATTTAGCTTGTTTTATCAAGTAGCATTACTATTATAATCAAAATTGTGAAAATATACCTGCACTCAGATCCATGTAATGGTGTTTGCTTTACTCTTTGGTACTCGAGCTTGTCTCTGTGATCAGAATATTTGTATCGATCTAACATAATATAAACAACTATTTAGAACAATCTCACATAATAAATAAATATACATAATAATATTCAGAACAATAGCATCACTTACGTATCAACCATCTTCTTCATATCTGAGTATTTTGTTTGATCACCACCTAATGAATCCAGATAATATACTATCTCTCTTATCAGATTAATCGCAACCAACAACCAGTGTCCACTGCAAAATAATATAAAAGTTTAGATGAAAATTTTCTATACAACGGCAAAAAATGAATAGTTATAATAAATGAAATTAGAATGAATGCTAACCCATAGCCAATATTATATGGCAAAAAATACAACTTTTATGTATCTTTGTTGGCCATAAATGCATCGGCTAAGTGATTTTGGACTGCATTTGAACTTTGTTCGATTAACTGTGCGTTGATACAGCTGGCAAATAAGAATGAGAATCTGGCTGTCAATTGACTAAATCATCTTGTTCAGCTTATGCAGATGATGTTTTGTTGCAAAGAGTAAATTAGGGCAAAGATGTTTTGTTTTAGAAAAAGCATGTCAAGATTAGATTTCTTTAATCATTTTCATACGTATCTGATTAATCAAGCATGTGAACTTAGTTTTGATCAATACAATCGTGTATCCTCGCGAATCTGTTTATTTCTAAAGCAGCTCCATGAATATTATTATTTTAATCGATAGATGATTTCTCGAAATAACAATTGAAACAATGAACATAAAGATCGATACAAAGCAAATATCAACTTTAAAATCTATGTCTAGAGTTTGTTGGTTAATAGATGAAGAAATTAGGTCAAGACTTGGAAAATCTATGTCTAGAGTGATTCAAACCATAAATACATCATTAAAATCAAATATCTTCATCATCTATTGATCATAAACCTTGTTTACATACAAAAGATCAAAAGAAATGCATACTAGCAAGATTAATCTTAACACAAAAGTGATTTAGCTACCCATAACCATGGTAGCTTGTTTCACAAGTTTCGAAATGAGGTGAATGAGCATCCACGTCGAAGAATGGAACTTGGATGCGAATTCAGCTTCTATGTGTAAAATCTCACTCTTTGGTGAAGAAATCTCAAAAAATAAGGTTTTGATGTGTAAAAATATGTTATGATCCCCAAAAATGGTCAAAAGTACTTAAAGTACATTCAGGATCTGCCATGTTCACACTGCAAACAGATTATTGGCCTAGCGAATATCAAATTAGGCACCTGACGTGCGTCTGCACAGTTAAACCGCCTCTGAGACAACTCTAAAGTTTGTTGTGCGAATGATTATTCGCCTAGCGAACTACTTCGCCTACAAGTTCGCATAGCAAACTTATACCCCTTTAGCTACTACCTCAAGTTTGGGATGATTCGCTAGCTCTTCGCTGACGCATTGCCATAGTGAACCTTCGTTGGCTTGTTTGCACACTTTCCTTGTGTCTTACACTTTGATGATTTAATGCCTATTTTCTGCACAATAACACACAAATCAAAGGTACCAAAGGTATTTTCAAACAATTGAAGAATGACAAACTTTCAAGTAGTGATTCCAACAAATCAACACAAAAGAGTTGGAAAATGCTCATTATAAATGATTAATTTAAGGCAAGACTAACATCTAACACACATCATTTCTTCATAAAACACTAACATATTTTTTCCATCTCGTATAGATTAAGAAAAGGTTTCACAAAACATGCAAAATAGAAATCACAAAAATCTTTTTTTTACTTCCTTTTCTTATTTCATGTATGTGAGACATTTCCAACAGAGACGGGCCCAGAATATTATGTAGTGAGGGAAAAACCTATATACAAATTAATATAATTAAAAATATAACAAATAAAAATTTGAAATATATATATTTGTCATAAAAAGGTCAAATTTATATTTTTATCTCAAAACAATTGTCACAATTATATACACACTTTAATTTATTAAAATATAGTCAATTAACTATAATAATTAAAAGTATTTTAGTATTTTTATTATTCAAATCAACTCCACTAATTAATTTTATAAAAGCTACTTCCGACACAAATATCATATTTAATTTTAGACCAGAAATACCATCATAAGCACTTTTCTTATATTATCAAGACAATGTATCATCCTTTTAAAATATATGCATGTAAAACAAAATATATCCATTTCAAATATGTATAAATATGCATTTAAAAAAATATATAATAATATGTATATATTAGTTGTTTTGGTACATACCTAAATGTTAGTGGGGGCCATTGTCTACACAAACGTTAATGTAGGTTTGTCCCTGTTTCCACCATTCATGTTATGAGTTATGTTGTTGTTGTTGTTGTTTAAAATATTTGTTTTTTATGGTTTTTTACCTTGTTATTGAGACAGTAAACCTTTATATATATTTTGTTGTTAATTTTTGCTTATTTATATTGGTGTTTTAGTTGAAATTGTGTTTTTGGTTTGTGTTATTTTTGATGTTTTTGTTTAGTTATATAACTTTTTGTTGAGGTATGTTGTTGTTTTTATATATATCGTATATTTTTGTATGTGTTATTGTAAATGTTTTTGTGGAGGTATGTGGATGTTTTTGTTAAGGTATGTTGTTGTCTTGTTAAGGTAAATAATTATTTTTGTTGATAGATGTTATTGTTTGTATTATTGTACATGTTTTTGCTTAGGTATGTTGATGCTTTTGTTAATGTATGTTGTTATTTTGTTAAGATAAGTTATTGTTTTTTGTTGATGAATGTTGTCATTTGTATTATTGTAGATGTTTTGTTTATGTGTGTTGATGTTTTTGTTGAGTTATGTTGTTGTTTTGTTAAGGTAAATTATTCTTTTTATTACTTTAGATGTTTTTGTTGTGGTTGGTTGAAGTTTTTGTTGAGGTATGTTTTTGTTTTGTTAAAGTAAGTTGTTGCTTTTATTGATAAATATTGTTGTTTGTGATATTGTAGATGTTTTTGTTTAGGTATGTTGATGCTTTTGTTGAGGTACGTTGTTGCTTTATTAAGGTAAGTTGTTGTTTTTATTATTATAGATATTTTTGTTGAAGAATTTTGATGTTTTCATTTATATATGTGGTTGTTTTGTTAAGGTAAGTTGTTGATACATGTTTGTGTTATTTATAATGTGTTTGTTAGGTTTGTTATTTTTAACGTTATTCCTTATACATTGTAACTTTCAATTCATTAAACCAACCTGTCATAAAAGATTTGTTTATGATATTATATGTGGTTTCAGTGTTTTACCGACCCCTCACTGAATATATTACCATTCAAATTGAATTAGAAAATAATAATATAAAAAATTAAGTTATATTAGAAAATTATTTACATAAATCAATGTTTTTCGAGATTTTTGCAAACCATTATCTATATCTCGCTCATTGTCGATTAGAATTTAGTTCAATATTTCTAGTTCTTTAGCCATCACTTTCTTTCTACTCGTTTTTTCAGCAAAGTTAATACTTTGCAGATTGAACTAGTAGAGAAGGAAATTTTAGTTGAATAATGAGAAACATTAAAAAATTATAATTATTAAAGAGTGAGATAGGGATAATGAATTGCATAAATCTCAAAAAATATTGATTAGTGTAACTTGTTCTTCTAATATACTTAATATGTCATATTATTATTTTATAATTCAAATTGAAAGGTTATATGTTTAGTGAGCAGTTGGTAAAAATAAGCATTTCACAAAAGTTATAATAAATTCAAGTGAATATATCACCACGGTTGGAAGATATAATCATGGTAAAATAGTGTGCACTAACTTGTTGTCGTTGGATATCGAACACAAGATCAAACCGCTCTTTATTACAATTATTTTTTTCAACTGTGATGTGTTACATGCTATTGTGTTTTTACAATGACTTTGAGTTCGTTGTGGTAAAGAGGGCACATACTACTATACTTTTCGTTACAATAGACATAATCGTGATAAAATTCTTCTCTCAACTGTGCTAAAATTTTACTTTTATAAGAGTGAATTTTGTGTGTGTGTGTGTGTGTGCGCGTGCGCACGTGCGCGCACATGTATGTGTAAATATAGAGATTAAAACCTTTATTATAACATGGAAAGGGCAAGAAACACAAAAAAAAATATTATAATGAATTCTAACAACCATCAAGAGACATTAATCATTAATTCTATTTTTAAAAATGTAATTTTTTTACACTATAAAATTATTATACAAATGTATATTTCAAAATGCAAACGAAAGAACATATGACACATATTGTTAAGATTGTTTATCTCATAATTATTTTTCTTTTCATATTCGTTGTTGTAACCGATGGTAAGTTCAATTTTAAAATTTATTTTCAAAATTTATATAAAATGTTTTATTTATTATTATTGATTTTTTTTTTAATTTGACATCACAGGAGTTTTTAAATGTTGGTCTAATAAAGACTGTCGTAAACATATGCCTGAATGCTTGCAACCTAAAGTTCCAAGGTGCATGAGAAATACATGTGAATGTTGGTAATTGTACAAATAAAGTTCAAAAATAATTTCATGTATTTGCAACTATAATGTTGGTACTCTTAATTTTTTAAACTTCAACCTATTTTCTCTTAACAATCAAATAAATTTGATCCACTCAAATACTTATTATTGTATTATGCTAGTATTGTTACATTAGTTAACTTTTAGAAATTAAAATATCAAATTTGTTATGATAAATTGAATTTGATGAAATAAGTATCTTTATATTTGGAGAAAAAACAAATAATAAATATGTTGTTGTGAATGAATACATTATTAGACATATTTATACCCAAAAAATGCATATCAACTTTATGCACTATTATAAAATTGAGTTTTTACTTCGATTGAAGCAGAGTTTTGGGTGAATAATATAATGTAGGATGCCATGGAATGTACACTACTTTTTCTCTCAGGCAATGCCAACCAAAGTGAAAAGTGGCTTTGATCATATGGGTTTGATTTCTAATAATAGCATTTTCAAAATAGCGTGTTTGACTTTTTCTCTTGATTGAGAGATCCAATAGAGGTGAAATGTAGCGCCCCACTTATCCTCTCGATTTAAACTTTTTAATCGAGGGATGGGTCTTAATGGGTCCCTTTCCCCCTGGTTAGCTCTTTTAACCAAGAAGAAACCTAATTTATCTTTTATCATTATCATGTTCTATCTATTTTTGGTTGAACGAAATTTATTATGATGCATAAGTGTCATACCCTAATTTTTATTCCTAAGATCCCGCCTCTCTTTACATCATCTGCATCAGCTTCAGCTACCACGGTGACACCACAATTTTGCATAGTACTTTTATCATCTTGTTTTTTGGTATAAAATATGTATCCATTAATTGTGTATGCGCTTTAAGAAAACACATGCAAACTTGGACCATATGCTAAACATCTCAACCTTTCTGTTATTGAAGTGAGATCTGAATAAAACTTTAAATAAATATGATCCTTGAACCATGGTATAAAACTTTGGTTGTGCTCTCGTACTATCCAGTTTTCATTTCTATTCGAATTTAAACCTCGAAGTTCATCCTTGTGCATTTCAACATACGGCTCAACCTCATTGTCATTGTGTAGAACATACAAATGCACTTGCTCCCGTTCAGCCCTTGATATTGTCACAATTTTATTTCCAATTAACTGTTTTCCTTCTTTTTTTTTCGACAACATGAGATTTGGGGTGTCTAATGGATTGAACATTGGACAAATATTCAGTACAAAACTCAATCGCTTATTCAAAAATATATCGTTCAACAACACATCCCTCTGGTCGACTTTGGTTTTTCACATACCCTTTTAATATTTTCATATAACATTCAACAGGGTACATCCATCTCATATAAGTTGGTCCACACAATTCACTACGCCAGAATTGACATTTAGCAGCGCATACAAAGACATCGCTTTTAGAAAAAGCGCTGATAAAGAGGAATTAAAAAAAAAAGAAAAAAATTGATAACCAAAGACAGCGCTTTTTCAAAAAGCGCTGCTAAAGGGGGGTCTAAGACAGCCCAAAGACAGCGCTTTTTAAAAAGCGCTGCTAAAGGGGGGTCCTAAGACAGCGCTTCCAAAAAGTGCTGCTAAAGGGGGGGGGGGGGGGTCTAAGACAGCGCTTTTCTAAAGCGCTGTTGTAGGTCTAGTCTACGAGAGCGCTTTTTCCATAAAGCGCTGCTATATGGGGTACATAAGAAGATCTTTGAGAGCGTTTTTTAAAGCGCTGCTAAAGCCATTAAAAAGCGCTGCTATAGGTTTAGTTAGAATTAATTTAAAATACCCACCAGAATTTTTATGAGAAATAGAACAGTCATATCGTATTTCTTTCTTTCTTTTTCTCTGGCGAACAAAGAACGTTGCCCTATAAACCCACCGTTGTCGTCCAACCGTCGCCCTCCTCTGTTGCATTTCGCCGCCGTTCACCGTCTGTTTTCGATATCCTCTGCTCGTCTGCATTGCATTTCCGCCATTGTTACCGTATTTGAAGTTTTACTCTGGTTTTCTTTTTTACGTATATTTTCACCATTGTTGCTGTAATCTTTAAGTAGAACTGAATATGTTTTTATTATTTGAATGCAATCAAGTTAAGTCTTTATAAACAGAGAGTTTTTATTTGAGAGTTTATATGAGAGTTTATATTTGAGAGTTTATAACCAGAATCAAGTTAAGTATTTGAACTGAATATGTTTTCTACAAGAGTTTATATTTTTTAAGAGAGTTTATATTTTGTATGTTTTAAGAGAGTTTATAAGAGAGTTTTGTTTGTGATAACTGTTTGGTCATGAAAATGCAATGTTTCGTTGTTTGTTTATGTATGGTGTCCTCAAAGTTTTATTAGAGTGGGTGAGCAATATTAATTAATAGTTGTTAATGATAATAATTTATGGATAACAATCATAGAGTAAAGTTAGAGTAGAGTGTGTGTAAGGACCGGTTTCTTTAATACTACTTTATACTTAAGAAAAAACAACTTTATTGGGTTGGTGGTTAGAATTTTTGGAAATAAAGAGAAAATGATGGAAAGGAAGAAAGAATAATTAGAATATGGATAAGAGATTTATATGTTTTTATGTTAAGTCTCTCTGTTGAATATGTTTTTAAGAGAGTTTATATTTTGTATGTTTTAGATTGACAAACAAGAGTTTATATTTTGCATGTTCAATATAGTTTGGAAATTCCTATTTTTTAAGAGAGTAGCCAACATGAATATGGTTTTATATGATATGGTTTTATATATTATTATGGTTTTATATGTTTAGTTAGGATTTCTCAATGTTTAGTAAGGGTGTCATTTTGGTTTAAGGATTATCTAGTATTTTTAATATGATTTGTTTTGGTGGATTATCTAGTATTTTTGTCTTGGTTAATTATTAATATGATTTTAATAAAATTTATATTTTGTCTGCTATAGGGGTTACCTGTGAAGAGCAAAGTTGTGATCGTTTCCAAGCATCCTATTGCATAACATTCTTAGAAGTTAGTGATTTCTTTACAGGTATTCTCTGTTTTGTTTAACTTTCATAGTTTAGTGTAGATTACTCAATTAGTATGGATAAAAATGGATGTCTGGTAATCGATTGTCAAAAGAGTACGAGAATGGGGTATCGAAGTTCGTTAAGTTTGTTGTTGAACACGCCAAAGACCCCAGTAGGATCACATGTCCTTGCTTAGGATGCTGTTATGGGCGTCGAGTTGACGCCGTTCAGTTGGAATCTCATTTAATGAGACATGGAATTGATCGAAGTTACACATGTTGGACATTACATGGTGAGATAAGTAACGAGAATATTGAACCCCTGAATAATACGACATGTGCTTCAAAGGACAATGGCAGGGATACATATGATTGTGATCGAGTCGAAGAGATTGTAGAAGCACTTGAAGAAGATCTTCAAGATTGTCCCAAGATGTTTGAGAGGTTGGTAAGCGATGCAGAGAAACCGTTGTATAAAGGTTGCACTACTTTCACAAGATTGTCCGCGGTATTAAAGTTGTACAATTTAAAGGCGGGTAATGGATGGTCGGATAAAAGTTTCACAGAGTTGTTAGCCCTACTTCTAGAGATGCTTCCGGAGGATAATGTTCTTCCCAATCGAACCTATGAAGCTAAAAAAATGTTATGTTCTATTGGCATGAGCTATGATAAGATACATGCTTGTCCAAATGATTGCATTTTGTTTCGAAATGAATATGCATCATTAAACGAGTGTCCTAAATACGGTGTATCTCGGTATAAGAAAAAATTGTCACCGGCAAAAGTATTATGGTATTTTCCTATAATTCTGAGATTCAGACGCATGTTTCGTAGTGAAACAGATGCAAAACACCTGACTTAGCATGCAGATGATAGAATTGTAGACGGGAAGTATCGACATCCGGCAGATTCACCACAGTGGATGAAAATTGATAATGATTATCCTGATTTTGGAGAAGAATCTAGAAACCTTCGCTTGGCATTATCGACTGATGGAATGAATCCGCATGGTCTGCAGAGTATCTCATATTCCACCTGGCCTGTAATTATTATGATTTATAACCTACCTCCATGGCTATGTATGAAGCGTAAGTACATGATGTTATCTATGTTAATTTCTGGCCCTAAACAACCAGGGAATGACATAGACGTATACCTGACACCTCTAATCGAAGACTTAAAGAGTTTGTGGGAGAACGGTGTGGAGGTTTATGATGGATATAGGAAAGAAAGTTTCAATTTGAGGGCGATGTTGTTTGGCACAATTAATGATTTCCCAGCATACGGAAATCTATCGGGGTATAGCATTAAAGGTCAATGTGCGTGTCCTATCTGTGAAGAAAACACAGATTGGACGCGGTTGGAATTTGGTCAGAAGAATGTCTTTCTTAGTCATCGTAGATTCTTAAATTCTAGTCATCACTACCGTGGGTGGAGAAAAGCATTCAATGGAAATTCAGAACAACGTAAAGCTCCACCTACATTGACCGGCGAACAAATTTTTGAAAAGGTGAAAGATGTGAGTACTAAGTTTGGCAAGCCTTTTGCTCATACATTTTGTCACGCGTGGGTGGAAGAAGAGGTCAATTTTGTTTGAGTTGCCGTATTGGAAGTCGTTGTATGTAAGACATTTTCTTGATGTTATGCATATTGAAAAAAATGTATTTGAAAGTGTTATTGGTACGTTACTCAATATACAAGGAAAGTCTAAGGATGGTCTTAAAGCAAGAAAGGACTTAGTAGCAATAGGAATAAGAAATGAATTAGGACCCTTGAAGAAAGGAAATCGCACATATCTACCACCTGCTGCTTATACTTTATCTAGAAAGGAGAAAAAGATATTGTGTAAGTTTATGAGTGAAGTTAAAGTTCTAGAAGGATACTCTTCAGATATTAGAAGACTTGTTTCTATGAAAGACCTCAAGTTAAAGATTTTAAAGACACATGATTTCCATGTTATAATGGAACACTTTCTACCAATAGGTATACATTCTATTTTGCCAGAAAAAGTGAGAGGCGCAATAACTAAATTGTGTTTTTTCTTTAGGTCAATCTGTAGTAAGGTGATAGATCCTGCGATCTTACCAACATTGCAAAGAGAAATAGTTATTACTTTGTGCAAGCTTGAAATGTATTTTCCTCCATCATTTTTTGACATAATGGTACATCTAGCTATTCATCTTGTGAAAGAGACACAACTGTGTGGACCTGCCTATATGAGATGGATGTACCCTGTTGAACGTTATATGAAAATATTGAAACGGTATGTGAAAAACCGAAGTCGACCAGAGGGATGTATTGTTGAACGATACATTGTTGAAGAAGCTATTGAGTTTTGTACTGAATATTTGTCCAACGTTCAATCCATTGGCCTCCCAAAATCTCATGTTGTTGAAAAAATAGTAGGTAAACAGTTAATTGGAAATAAAGTTGTGACAGTTTCAAGGAATGAACGGGAGCAAGTGCATTTGTATGTTCTGCACAATGACATTGAGGTTGAGCCGTATGTTGAAATGCACAAGGACGTTCTCCGAGGTTTAAATCTGAATAGAAATGAAAATTGGATAGTACGTGAGCACAATCGAAGTTTTATAAGATGGTTCAAGGAGCATATTATTTCAAAGTTTTATTCTGATCCTGCTTCAATAACAGAAAGGTTGAGATGTTTAGCATATGGTCCAAGTTTGCATGTGTTTTCTTATAGCGCATACACAATTAATGGATACACATTTTATACCAAGGAACAAGATGATAAAAGTACAATGCAAAATAGTGGTTTCACCGTGCTTGCCGAAGCAATGCATATTTCCTCGTATTATGGGGTTATCGAGCGCATTTGGGTGTTTGATTATGAGAAGTTTCAGATTCCTATCTTTGGATGCAAGTGGGTTGAAAATAATAGTGGCATACGAATGGATAAATCAGGTTTTTTGAAAGTGGATCTTAATAAGGTGGGGTACAAAGATGAGCCTTTTATTCTAGCCACGCAAGCTAAACAAGTGTTCTATGTCACTGATCCGACAAGTACGAAATGGTCTATAGTTCTTTTTTCCAACAAAGTAATCGATGATAACATTGGAGAAAAGGGGGATGTTGATGTTGAGAATGAATCTTATATTATAGATGATCCAGATGAGAATATTAGAGCGGGTGAATCATATATTAGAAATGATCATAACGAGGGAATTTGGATCAATCCATCTGTCCGTGTTGTTAAGAGACAAGTAAACTCCGTTAAAACGAAAAAAAGAAAGAGATGTCAAAGGTACTTGTAACATATTATTTATTATTTATACCATGTTTTTCTTATTTACACATTTCTTATGTATATATTTGTTATTTACATATTTGCATGTCATTCATTTGATACTTTGGTTTTTCTGAATTACAGGTATATATATTATGGCCAACAACGAGGAAACATCACATGATGGAAAACAAACAACAAAAGACGTGGAAGGCGATATTAAAAGAGGCATAACGATTATGAAAAAAATCATTTGCGCGAGAGATAAAGGAGTAAAGTATGATGTCCATTGGAATGAAAGAGATCAGTTAGTTGAGCCTAACGGTGCGTTGCTAACAAGTTACATCGGAGCACTTGTATGTTCGCAAGTTCCGATTACTTGCGATAATTGGAGAATTGTTTCATTACAACCGGCTAAAGATAAAATTTGGACCGAGATTCAGGTATGATATTTGATTATTTTTAATTATGTTGACAGTTACGTCTTTAAATTAATTATACTAACATGTTATATGTATGTGTGCTTGTTTGCAGAGATCTTTTAATATTGAAGATCGTAGGAGAAAATATTGTATTCAATTGGTCGGAAAACGCTTGAGTGGATTTAGAGTGTTTTTAACAAACAAGTTTCTAAAAGATTTTGAAGGAAACTTTGTTGACTCGGAGCATCCAATGAAGTACGCAGATTTGATTTCGGAGGAAGAATGGGAGACGTTTGTTGCAAAGCGAAGAACAAAAGAATTTGAAGTAAGTACAACTTATCATGAACTATGTATAATATATATACTTCTTCCACAAGAGTTCTGATAAACTTGTTTTTTCAGGTTGTTAGTGGCGTAAATCGTCAACGGGCATCAAATCTCGCATATCCATACAGAAAGGGCCGTTTGGGATATGCACACTTAGAACAAAAAATAGTAAGTACATATAAATGCTTTAATATGATATATTTACAAAAAATAGTAAGTATATATAATAGGATATAATGCTTTATTATCCATCTTAATGCGTAGTTGGAAGAGGAGAAGAGTGATGCGACATCTCTTCCGGACCATGTTATATGGAAGGCTGCCCGTGTGGGACGAGATGGAGTCGTTCAGGAAGAAGTTCAACAAGTCTTTGAACAATGTGTAAGTACAACGTTATCTTTGTCAGTAACTAATCAAAAGTGTATAATATATTTATATATGTTTTTATCTATATTTCAGGAGACTTTATCCCAGACCATAACTCCCGCTGAGGACGATGATTGCAGGAGATTACTGAGCCGGGTGTTGAATATTCCTGAGTATTCTGGGCATGTGAGGGGTAAGGGATTTGGTGTCACTCCATCCAAACTGTATAAGCAGCCAAAGAAAAAAAATCCAACCAATAAAGAAGTGATGGATACTTTGGAGGAATTGAAAGCGCAGATTCGTGAATTACAGAAGGACAAGGAGAGATACATGTCGGAAAGACACGCTCCAGAGGGTAAAGCTACTAGTGACAAAGATAGTATCGGTTGTCCGCAGAAGCTTCCAGAGGTAATTGTATATATTACATTGAAATTAATTTAGCACAGTTTACTTAATTGACACATTAACTGGTCATTATTTGTTTAGGGCATTTCATTTTCCCGACTATATTTATCGTCACCTACTCATCGAATGGTTGGCAAGGGAAAGGTGTATAACTTTATGGGAGACTTACTTCACCATAAACCGCTCCCTTCTGGATTTTGGAAAGTATCTATTGATATTGCGTTAGAGGGGGTGCGTTGTTGCCTATACCAGATGATATTTCAGGCGCAACAGTGGTGGGAGACGCAATAGGAGTGTATGTGGCATGGCCTAAAAATCTCATTTGCATAGATGATGAGGTAGGTTGAACCCTTTAATACTCAAATGTTTTATGATCCAGACATGAAAGTTATTCTTACATTTACATTTTCTTATTTACATGATGATCTTAGACTCCTACAAAATCCAAATCAAAAGATGATAGAATTATTGTGTGGGATACCGATTCAGCTACATCAAAGAAACAGGTACTACTACAGTTACATGATTATCTTGTTATACATTAATTACTGAACTTATATATGATTTTTAGGTTCATGATCAGCAGTCGTAACAAGCCAGCAAGGGTAAGATGCCTGAAACTTCCAAGGTGCCCAGAAAAACATTTGTTCCTCGATTTAGGATGTGCCTTGAAACATATGTGGGAACATCAGATGTGCCTGAGGGTGGCATCCGTCAAATACATATGGACGAAGGTATTTTCGGTTTTGAATATCCCGAAACAATTGCTAAGGAGGATTTTGATCAGGTTTTCAACCATTCTGAATTGGGCGTCGGTGTTATGCATTCATACATCAGGTACTTCGGTCCATTTTAATTAAATAATTGAACATTTTAAAATTTGCTCGTTTAACTGAATATTCTAATGTTGATTATGTTTTTTTAGGTTCTTGTATGACAAGTTGTTGGTCCCGAATGAATTGACTTTAGTATTCGCATTCTTATCTGCTAGCTGTGTCAACTCACGGATAATAGACCAGACACCAAATACAGTCAAAGAGTACACAGTGCAGAGATTTATGCGCACGACTACGGAGAAGTTGTTCTTGTTGCCATATAATACTGGTCATGGGTTAGATTTTATTCTAAATTCATTTATTATAATTGTTCGATTTTTCCCTTTCTATATAACATTTCCGTCTAAACTGTTGTCTTATTTTATAGTGGACATTGGTTGTTGGTCGCGATTGATCCGAGAAAAGAAATAGTGTATTATATAGATTCATTGGATGGCGATACAATAAAATACGAAAATCTGAGGAACATGGTTGATACATAAGTGATGAGATATACTGTTGTCTTGAATTATATATCTTTATTTATTATGTGACATTGTTCTAAATATGCGTTTATATTATGTTAGAGTCATACAAATATTCAGAGCACAAAGAGATGCAACGGTGCCAAAAAGCAAGGCTAACAACATCAACTGGATCAGAGTAGAGGTATATTTTCCCATGTTTGACTGTTATAGTGGTTCTACTTGATAAAACTATTTAAACTATATATCCTGATAAATGTTCGTTTGTTTTTTCCATTTACAGTGTCCTCGGCAGCGCAATGGTATTGATTGTGGATATTTTGTATTGCGCTTTATGAAGGAAATTATTCTTTCTGGTCAACTTGAGATTCCAGTCATGGTATGGATCAATTCATTATATAAGTTATATGATTCATTTTGATAATTATCCGATACTTCATCTGAGTAATTAGTTTTAAAATTAAATCTTGCATGTTCTGTTATATTATGTAGTATTTTGATGAATTCAAGTGCGCTACTTACATGAAAGCAAAATTGGAAGAAATTAAAGAGGAATGGTGTCAATTTATTCTTGGGTTGAGAATTGTATTAAGTTATCGGATTGGAAGAATTGTAATTATATGTAAATTGAATGTATTTGTGATGTTGTAATTCTAAGGATCGAATTTTGTTGTAACATATTTAAGCAGGTTTATGTGTATTAAAATGTTTATGAACAAAGTGATAAGTTACAATGTATCCAAAGTTTTGAATTGTATATATAAGGCCAAAGTTTTGAATTGTATATTTAAGGCCAAAGTTTTGAATTGTATATATAAGGCCAAAGTGTTGAAATAAAGGCCTGAATTATAAGCAGGTTTGTGTAATATAAGCAGGTTGTTGATAAATATACAAAACAGAGTGAATATTTTATAAAAAAAAAATTTTAAAATCTGGGACATTAGACATCACTTTTACAAAAAAGCGCTGCTAAAGGTCACAAACATAGCGCTACAAAAGCACTGCTATAGGTTTGGAAGGGGGGGGGTCTAAGACAGCGCTGCTAAAGGGGGGGCTATGGAAGCGCTTTGTAAAAGCGCTGCTAAAGGTGGGCTCTAAGACAGCGCTTTGTGAAACCGCTGCTAAAGGGGGGGCTGGTTGGGGGGAATATGCAGCGCTTATGAAAGCGCTGCTAAAGGGCTATAAAAGCGCTGCTAAAAGTGTTGCTGAAGGGAGCCTTTAGCAGCACTTTTTCCATAAAAAAAGCGTTGTCTTTACCTTTAGCAACACCACTTTTGGCAGCGCTTTAAAGCGCTGCTAAAGGCCAAAAAAAGCGCTGCTAAAGGTCTTTTTTGGCATAGTGATTGTGTCTCTTTCACTAGATGAACAACTAGATGAACCATTATGTCAAAAAATGAGGGAGGAATATATATTTCAAGCTGACAAAAAGTAGTAACTATTTCTTTTTGCAATGATGGTAAGATTGCAGGATCGATCACCTTACTACAAATGGACCTGAAGAAAAAACACAATTCAGTTATTGCGCTTCTTACTTTTTCTGGAAAAATTGAACGTATACTTATTGGTAGAAAATGTTTGATTATGACATGGCAATCACGTGTCTTTAAACTCTTTAACTTGAGGTCTTTCATAGACACAAGTCTTCTAATATCTTAAAAGTATCCTTCTAGAACTTTAACTTCACTTAGAAACTTACATAATATCTTTTTCTCCTTTCTAGATAGAGTATAAGCAGCATGTGGTAGATGTGTTTGTTTTCCTTTCTTCAATGGTCTTAATTCATTTCTTATTCCCATCGCTATCAAGTCCTTTCTTTCTTTAAGGTCATCCTTAGACTTTCCTTGTATATTGAGTAATGTACCAATAACACTTTCAAATACATTTTTTCAATATGCATAACATCAAGAAAATGTCTTACAAACAACGACTTCCAATATGGTAATTCAAAAAAAATTGACCTCTTCTTCCACTTATGTGTGACAACAGTATGTGCAAAAGGCTTGCCAAACTGAGTACTTACATCTTCCACCTTTTCAAAATTTTGGTCATCTGTCAATGTAGGTGGAGCTCTACCTTGTTCTAGATTTACATTGAATGCTTTTCTCCATCCACGGTAGTGACGATTGGAATTTAAGAATCTACGATGATCGAGAAAGACATTCTTCTGACAAAATTCTAATCGCGTCTAATATGTGTTTTATTCACAAATAGGACACACACATTGACCTTTAATGTTATACCCTGATAGGTTTCTGTATGTTGGAAAATCATTAATTGTGCCAAACAACATTTCCCTTAAATTGAAACTTTCTTTCATGTATCCATCATAAACCTCTACACCCTTCTCCCACAAAATCTTTAAGTCTTCGATTAAAGGTGTCAAGTATACGTCTATGTCATTCCCTGGTTGTTTAGGCCCAGAAATTAACATAGATAACATCAAGTACTTACGCTTCTTACATAGCCATGGAGGTGGGTTTTAAATCATAATAATCACAGGCCATGTGGAATGGGAGATACTTTACAGACCATGTGGGTTCATTCCATTAATAGATAATGCCAACTGAAGGTTTCTTGCTTCTTCTTCAAAATCAGGATAATCATTGTCAATTTTCATCCACAGTGGTGAATCTGCCGGATGTCGAAACTTTCCATCTATAATTCTTTCATATGCATTCCAAGTCAAGTGTTTTGCATCGGTTTCACTACGAAACATGCGTCTAAATATCAGAATTATAGGAAAATACCATAAGACTTTTACTGGAGATAATTTTTTCTTATATCGAGAGACACCACATTTAGGGCACTCATTCAAGGATGCATATTCATTTCGAAACAAAATGCAACCATTTGGACAAGCTTGTATCTTATCATAGCTCATGCCAATACAGCACATCATTTTTTTGGTCTCATAGGTTCGATTGGGAAGAACATTATCATCTGGAAGCATCTCTTTCATAAGGGCTAATAACTCTGTGAAACTTTTATCCGATCATCCATTACCCGCTTTTAAGTTGTACAACTTTAATACCGCAAACAATCTTGTGAATTTAGTGCAACCTTTATACAATGGTTTCCTTGCATCGCTTACCAACCTCTCAAACACTTTGGGATAATCTTGAAGATCTTTTTTAAGTGCTTCTGCAATCTCATCGACTCGATCGCAGTCGTATGTATTTGTGCCATTGTCCTTTGAAGCATAGGTCCTATTATCCCCCGGTTCAACATTCTCTTTACGTATCTCACCATGTAATATCCAACATGTATAACTTTGATCAATTCCATGCCTCTTTAAATGTAATTCCAACTGAACTGCGTCAATCTGACACCCATAATAGCAACCTAAGCAAGGACATGTGATCTGACTGGGGTCTTTGATGTGTTCAACAGAAAAATTAACGAATTTTGATACCTCATCCTCGTACTCTTTTGACAATCGATTGAAAGACATCCATTTTTTATCCATGGTTTTTATAAGTAAGCTAAACAAAAACACTAATTATTTACGCAACTATAGCTACCGAACAATTATAGCAAACACACAAATTCAATCACACTTAATGTTTTAACTCAAGTAAGTCATAAAAAATCATCGATTCGAGCGTAAATCAATCACCAAAATTATCAAATCCACATTTAAATTACCAAATATAACAACTTTGTCACTTAAGTTCAAACAATCAACAACATCATAATATTCAACAATTTGTTCACGCATGTCATTCAAGTTTCAATCAACAACATCATCAATTATAAAAAATAAATTCACAATGTCATCACTATTCACCATCTTCAACCTTAACTATTAACAATTAATTTCGTTATCATTTTCAATAAAAAAATTCTATCAAGACAAAGTAATTATCACTATTCATCATCACTAACATTCAACATTAACTTATAAAATTATTAACACCAAAACTTAAAAGAAATTCACCATAAACGTCACTATTCATCATCTTGAACCTTACTGCTAAAATGACATTCAAACTTCCATTAAAGTTAAATAACAACAACATCACAATGTAAACAAATAAACAAATAAACAATTAAACAAATACCATGCAAATAACTTTGAAAATGAAGAAAATGAAGAAATACCTTCAAAAATGGTGGAGCGTGGCCGCCGGAGTCGAACAGAGGGAGAAGGATATAATGGCAGACAGAGGATGCTACAGCGAATAGAGACTCACAGCGACGGAAGCACGGCTGGGCAGAGGAAGAAACGACGATCGGGGGTCTGGTAGGGTTCGAAACAGTGCATCTGAGAATGAGAGTGTGAAACAGAATGCGTGCAAAAGCAAAATATGAATTTTGTTTTAATTTTATAAAAATTACATATAACAGCGCTTTTTAAAAGCGCTTTCTTTCCCCATATAGCAGCACTTTCCCTGAAAAAGCGCTTTCATATGCTAGCCCTTTAGCAGTGCTTTTGAAAAGCGTTGTCTAAGGTGTTACCTAGACACCCCCTTTAGCAGCGCTTTTGAAAAGCATTGTCTAAGGTGTGATCTAGACACCCCCTATAGCAACACTTTTTTAAAGTGCTTTCTAATGTTAGGCTTTAGCAGCGCTTTCCCCAAAAGCGATTTCTATTTGTTACTTACGTATGACCTTTAGCAGCGCTTTTCAAAAGCGCTTTCTAAATACCCCCTTTAGCAGCGCTTTTTTCTCTTGTTTTTTTATTTAAACTTTTAACAGCGCTTTTATGGAAAAGCGTTATCTTTGTAGTGCTTCCAAAAAGTGCTTTCGGTGTAGTGTTTAGATCTAGAGGAAGATAGCAGGATAGACAAATATTTAGGTGAGCTTATTATTGGATAACCTTCCTATTTGATATTGTTCCTTGAATATTTTCTTAACTGTTTTTCTTTTTATCTTTTTCCATATAAAAATGTAAGCATACTCTTTAGATAAGAGAAAGGAATGGATAGCAAGGAGGAGGGCTGAAGGTTGACCACCCATCTTCCTTCACTTTTCCTGACCGATCAGATTCTAAGGGAGACCTCAAAGTGTATCAAGGATCATCTTATATTTGATGAACCTCCCTCCAAGATTCTTAGGCGAGGGGAAAGTTCTTCTTAAAGTCCTAGGGAAAAACAATTAACATTCACTTAAGATGTTAGAGATGGCGGTGATACCCGGATAATTGGAGATGGTTTTCTCCCTTTCCCGTCCCTCTGGAGGGATGATGTGTTTGAGGCCATCAAGTTAATTGAGAGCTTCCTCTTCTTCCCTAAGGATTTTCCCTCATATTATAAGAAACTTCATAATAGATTATCTAAGGAGTTCTTAAATGTGGAAGAGGCACATTTGTTAAGAATTCTCCTGACCAGGCATGTTTAACTAGAGAAGCATGCCAAAGCTATTAAGGACCTAAAGTCCAAAATCATGAAGCATTAGGAAGTTATCATTCAACACCAAGAGAAAATAAAGATCTTGGTGCATGAGAGAGATAATTTGAAGGTCTTACTCAAAACGGTGACATTAAAGGTGCAACCTCACGTTTCTTCTCCTACCAGACTAAAGGGATCTTTAAATTAGGCCCTTAGTTCTATCAAGAAGCTTGAGGAAGAAATATATACCCTCAAACATGACTTAGTAGAGACGTTTGATCTATACTTCCAATGGGTGAAGGAACGAGTTGCATTTCTCTATTTAGGACTGGACTTAAGTAAAATAGATTTATTTAAGGTGGTCTGAGTAGGCTAGTTGGTGAACGACGAGCATGTCCCTCCCATTGAGGAAATTGTAGCAGATGGACTGCAACACTTATTGTCTCATCAATCCTCTAGAGGTATAATAATTTCATGGCGTCACCCTTATCTTTTTGACATTTTTCATAATTTGTTTCCCATCTTTGGGTATCTAATTAATATTATTCTCATATCTTGTCTATGTATATTACCTTGTATAGAATCTACTAGTGTTTGTTTTTGGGGGCGGATGTCTTCTTCTGAGGATACCTTTATTATTCCATAGGTTTCAGGGAGTTTCCCTCAAGGGACTCTGCTTGTTGTGTAGGATCCTTCATGGGTATTCAATATACTTGCCACGTGAGGTGACAATGATTCCTTCATGAGGATATAACATGTAATCCTCTCGAGGGGCGACAAGGATTCCTTCATTAAGATCCAACATATAATCGCCTCAAGGGGCAGCAAGTATTTCTTTTTGAGGATCCAATATGTAATATCCTCAAGGGGGAGAAAGGATTCCTACATGAGGATTCAAAATGAGTTTCCTCGAGGGGCGATAAATATTCTTACGTGAGGATCCAACATGTAATCACCTAGATGGGACAGTAAGAATTTATTTGTGAGGTTCCATTATTTAATCCCATCGAGGAGCACAAAGGATTCGCACATGAGGATCCAACATGTAATATCATTGAGGGGTGTCAAATATTCATATGTAAGAATTTAACATGTAATCATCTCGACGGACAATAAGGATTCCTTTGTGAGGATCCAACATATAACCGCCTTGTATGCATAAAGGGTTTCTACATCAGGATCTAACATGTAATCCTCTCGAGGGGAGACAAGGATTCCTACATGAAGATCATGCATGTAATCACCTCGAGGGACGACAAGGATTCCTATGTGAGGATCCAATATGTAATTGCCTCGAATGGCGACAAAAATTCTTATATGAGGATCCAACATGTAATTTACTTAATGGGAGGAAAAAATTACGTCATAAGGATCCATCTTGTAATCACCTTGAGAGGTGGCAAGGATTCCTACATGATGATCCAATATGTAATCGCCTCAAGGGGCGGAAATGATTCCTACATGTGGATCTAACATGTTATCTCTAGGAGGGGCGACAATAATGCCTACAAAAGAATCCAACATGTAATCTCCTTCAGGGGCGAAAAGGACTCCTTCATGAGAATCCATCATGTAATCTCCTCGAGGGGCGATAAGAACTCCTGCATGAGGATCTAAGCTGTAAACTCCATGAGGCACAGAAAGGAGTCCTACGTGATGATCCAACATGTATTCTCCTTGGGGGGCAATAAAGATTCCTACATGAGGATCCAACATGTAATCGCTTCGATGGCCATGAAGGATTTCTATATGAGGATCTAGCATGTAATCGCCCTGAGGGGTGGCAATGATTCCTACATGAGGATCAAACATGTAATCTTATTGAGGGGCGGCCTAGATAACATTCCCTTGCTCCAATATCACCTGCATGTAAATAAGCAATAATCCAAATAATTACATAAGTCATATGATTATCTCAATATAAACCATACAAAAATGAATTATAATATAACTCGCATAAAACACACATCAAATAAAATAAACTAAATTAAATTCACTACTTTGGTCGTTACTTCTTCGTGGAGGATCTTCCTCACTAGATTTCACATTATCTTATTCTAGAACGATGAGGCATTCTTCCGTGGGAGTTTCTCTTGGAGGTTTCTCCTTCGTGTCTTTGATGTTCACAACTATTCTCTTGGAGGTTTCTCTTGGAGGATTCTCCTTATCTGAAGAATCCTCCCCGATGGTGTTAAGTGTGTGGTAGACATTCATATCGACCTCCTTCCCACTTGGCTCTTTTCTTTGGATGGCTTTGGGACTCTCGGGGTTATCTTACCCTTGGGAACCAGATCCTCCCGCTCTTCCACTGGGGATACACTTAACGTATTTTGTTAAATGTCCTTCTTGGATTAGGAGTTCTTTCACCTTTTTGAGCTGCAGGCAATCCTCTGTGTGGTTCCCCTTGAACTTATGGAACTTACATTATGTGTTAGGCTTTGGTCCCACGATGTTCGCCTTCAGTATTGGTGATTGAGGGATGTTATAAATGTGAAAGACTTCGCGTCATATTTTCTTTTAGCGAGTGTTTAGAGGCGTGACACTCTTCGCAGGATTTCCACTTTGCTTAAAGGTGGTTTTGTCTCTCATATGCGACATATAATGGTCCCACTATGAATTGTTTGCCCCATGGGTGTGCTCTTTTGCATCATAAACCTTATTCTCAGCATTTCTATCTTTTCCCTTGATGTAGCATTATGGTCATGTTATTAAATCCACTAGAGATGTTATAAGCCTTTGGATAAGGGATTCATTAAAGTGTCCTACCCCGAGTCTATTCTGAAATAATCCTACGAACATTTCCTAGTTTGAATGGACTATCTTGAGTTCATTCTAAGATACTCCCCTAATGTCTCTGATGGCCCCTGGCGTATATCGAACATACTGGTGGCTGTAAGCTTTCTATGCTTGCTTGCATCAAATTGGTGGACTGGCTTCTTCACTAGGTCTTGATACTTGGTGATAGGGAGCTCGGGGAAGCCCATATACCCCTTCAAGGTTGCATCCCTAAAGGTGTCAAAAAAGAGTTTGCATTTCACGGAGTCAGGTTCCCCAAATAATGGCCATGTGAGTATTAATGGAGTCCATATGCTCATTGGATCGTTACACGCGTTTAACTTAGCCAATAATTGAGGCTTAAAGTTCTATGGGATGGGAACCTCCCATATCTTATTTTATAGAGGTTGAGGATTTAATACTTCCAACTCATCCACCATATCAGTTTCTTGTTGGCGTTGTTGAATATGAAAAATGTTATCCTCCATGGTTTGGTTCTGGCGACGAAGGTCGTTCATAGTAGCGCACATCTTGGCTATGACACTTTCCTCACCATCAGAATCCTCGCCTAGTCGGGGTAGTTATCTTCTTGTTTACCATGATATGTGATGAGTGCAAAGATAATACCATTGTTGAATGTTTAGAGGGTGACCCAAGTTAGTTTTACCAGGGGCCACGATAGGCATCAATTGTACTCGGTAAAAGTACAAATGCTTGACAACCCCTAATAGATAAGGGTGGTCAGAGGCTTTAGGATTTTTAGTGTGGAAATATGTGCTAGGTATAATCAGGAAGTGATAAAAAATCATGGATAAGCAAGAAATGCTTAGCCCTGATAATGTCATGGTTTTGATTATGATAACACCTAAAGTTGCAACAACTCTTAAAGTGGTTATGATGACAATAACGCATGAAGACAAGCAAGTACTAAAGCTAGTTCAAGCAGTCAAAGATGCATAAGATAGTTGATCAGGTCATTCCTTCAAATCAAGTTAAAGAATCAAGGTTTATAATCACTGAAGATATCTCTACTATTGGTTGGTGGTGACTAACTTGAAAATTTCTCAAGATACAAGCAGATTCAAGTGAATTGCTTATTTGATTTCCATATCGAGCAAAAGAAATTTAAATTTCAGAGCATGAAAGAGAAAAAGTGTGAAAGTCCATTTGATCATATCCGAATGAGTGATTAATATTTTGTAAAAACATAAATACTTTTTCGCAAGTATTAACTTTAATCGAGTTAAGACAACTGCCCTCAAATATATAAAGAGGAGGCTTAACATAAGTTTAACCATCCAATCATAACTCTAAAACCCGATCATAGCACTTCGTTATCATAATTCTACATTACCCTTCATAACACTTCGTTATCATAACTATACATTACCCATCTATACATCATTTGGACTTTGTTCACCACAACACTCTATTAACACTACTAATAAGGTTCTTTCATTTATCAAAAATGATTTTAATATAATTAAATAAAATTGTTGTGTTTATTTAATATATTTTAATTATATTTTATTCTAGTTTTTTAGACTTTGTGTGGGAGTTTGGGGAAGAAGAGGGGAAGTGCTTCCGAAACCTTTTTTTTCTTCTTTAAATATAAGAATCATTGCTTTCTAGAAAATAGATATCTTCCTTCTCCATCATAGTAGTATGAACCAAATTCAAAATCGGTAGAAATTTTTCGTTTCCTCTTTCTTTAACCCCCTTTTCTTTACTAGTGTATGCTTTTCAATCTAATGAAGATTTGGTGTTTCGCAAAGTTTTCAACAAAGGACTAGTAACTATTATTACCATGCATGAATATTGCCGTCAAATTAATCCATTTTCTTTCTTTAACTCAGTGTAACATATCATCATTACCTTAACAGACAAATTATTTTAATTAATTGACGTTAACTTATTAGGAGAACAATTTGACATTTCTTATATTTAAATTCTTAAATTACCAACCACATATTATTTCAAGATTCAATGAGATAGTTCACTCTTTTTTTTATTACATTGATAAAATTGAATAGTTATATACTTCCTCTGATTCGTTTGTAATAAAATAAATATATATTCATGTTTAATTTATGTATTGTTCCCATTTAATTTACATAGATTAAATAGTAGTTTTTCAATTTAACCTTTTAATTTTTTATTATTTTAGGGTTACACTAATAATGAGCCCGAGAGTAAATAAGTAAATGAGCTTAAATTATTTTAGGCTTTTACAAATGTGTTTAGGTTTAAGTTATTTTAGAAAAATGATATTTGTACACTCAAAATTGAGTGTAAAAAATGTGTCTCTTTTGTGTATATTAATGTATTTTTGAAATTTGTGCAAATATATGAGATCAAAAAGTAGGAGGAAGATGAGACACTAATATATAATTGGTATAATGTATCAAATACGATGTCATGTTCCAATAACAAAGGAAAAGAGAGAGAACTTTGAGGAAGGAGTGCTAGGATTTGAGAGAAGAAATTAATTGAAGTTGTTTTATTGAATTTTTTTTCCGGAGTTACAAGGTAATTGGGGATTCTTCATCTATGGGTGCTTAATTCATGAAAGAATAGAGAGGTTTCCCTTAACCTCCAATAGAAATTTCTCTATTTCTGTGATTCTTGGTTGTGACGAAATATAAGAATTCAATTATGTTCTATAACATGTTTTGATTGCGGTTTTGTGTACCGTATATGTTGTGATTGTTGCATATGTTGTTGTTTATAAACATGGGTTTGACATAGAAGTTTAGGTTTTTAAAACAAGAAAAAATTATGGATTTTTAGGTGAAATCATGGATATCACATGTTAGATTAATATGAATTAACATGCTATTGTGTTATAATCATGTGGGTATTGTTTCTAGATTGTTCAAAGGTGTTTGAGGTGGTTTGGAATGCATTTCGTAGGTTCTTCCATAGCACAACGTATTTTTGTTTCAGTTGCCAAGGTGACAGGCGTCATCCATATGACGCCCTGAGCGTCATGTGCTGTGAAGCGCTGGCGGGCGTCAGCCAAATGACAAGGAGGCTGTCATGACCTCCATGCGAGCACAGTCTTGCCAGGTCATCACAGTGTGACATGTTGAGTGTTGGGGTGAATGTCGGGCATCATCCCGATGATGGTTTACCCGTCATCGAGTCAGAATGCAGGTTCTAACATGCTGAGTTGGTTTTTAAGAGTAGTATTGTCGTGCGTTCAATGATTGGTTGTTGGTTGATGTTTTATGATGAGTATGAGTTGATTAATTAACTTATAAGATCAATTGAGTAATATTATGCATACATGTGAGTTATGTATGATTTGTGAATATGTGTGATAAGAGTGAAAGTATGAGAGATGTTAATTTTGTTGATGAAATGTGTGAATTGAGGTATGAGTTATAGTTGATACATTAAACATATATTCATTTATCGTCGGAGTGGGGATGTATTACATATATTATGTTGAGTATTCACGTATTGTCAGAGTGGGGTTGTGTTGTATATGTTGATACTGATGGTGAGCGTATTAAAGTTGATCCAATAATTTAGAGATCTGAGTTTGGTATTTGAAGAAACTCCTAGTAGTGTGAAGTTGGGTATGTTGAAGCCGACTAGTGGTATCCTTGAAGATATCATAAAAGGTCAGAAAGTTGATTTAGGATTGGTTGATTGGCTGGTGTTAATCAATCAAGGTAAATAAGGTGATTTCAGAATTGACGAGAATGGTGTGATGAGGTTCAGAGATAAGGTTTGTGTGCCAGATGTGCCAGAGTTTAAGAAGAGCATTCTTAAGGAATGTCATAGGAGTGAGTTGAGTATTCATCTCGGTGGCACAAAGATGTATCAAGACAAGAAGATGTTTTGGTGGCCAAGAATGAAGAAAGAGGTGGTCGAGTTTGTTTATGCTTGTTTGACTTGCCAAAATTCAAAGATTGAACATCAGAAGTCGTCGAGTTTGAAGCAATCGTTGAGTATTCCTGAGTGGAAATGGGATAACATTTCCATGGATTTTGTGACAAGTTTTCTAAATACGACGAAGGGATGTGATTCCATTTGGGTGATTATGGACAAATAGACTAAATCGGCTTATTTAATACCGATTAAGATCAGTTATCCCTTGCATAAGTTGGTCGAGTTGTATATTGAGAAGATTGTTAGCTTGCATGGTATTTTGTCAAGTATTGTATCAGATAGAGATCTAAGGTTTACATCAAAGTTTTTGCATTGTTTGCAAGAATTGATGGGTACTAAGTTGAAGTTGAGTTCTGCTTATCATACGCGGACAAATGGTCAGCAGACATGATTATTCAATCTTTGGAGAATTTGCTGAGAGCATGTGTTTTAGAACAAGGGGTAATTGGGACACTTATTTACCGTTGGTTGAGTTCACCTACAACAATAGTTTCTATTATAGCATTGTAATGACATTGTTTGATACATTGTATGGTAGGAGGTATAGACTACCTTTATGTTGGTATAATTCTAGTGAAAGTGGTGTGCTTGGACCTGAGATAGTTCAGTAACTATTGAGAAGATTAAAATGATCCATGAGAAGACAAAAGCTTCATAGAGTTGTCAGAAGAGCTATCATGATAATAAGAGGAAGACACTTGAGTTCTAAGAGGGGATCATGTGTTCTTAAGAGTTAATCTGGTGATTGGTGTAGGTTGCGTGTTGAAGTCTAAGAAACTTAGCCCATGTTTCATTGGTTCGTTTCTATTATTTAGAGGGTAAGAGAGGTGGCCTACCGAGTGGCATTACCGTCATATCTTTTGAATCTTCATGATGTATTTCATGTGTCTTAGCTGAGGAAATATATTTCAGATTCATCTCATGTGATCTAGTTGGATGATATTCAAGTTAAAGAGAATTTGATAGTGAAGACTTTGTCGCTAAGAATTGAAGATTGTGAAGTGAAGAGCTTGTGAGGCAAGGAGATTGCTTCAGTGAAAGTTGTTTGGGGAGGTCATGCTGGTGGCAATGTGACGTGGGAGCTCGAAAGTAGGATGAGAGAGTCTTATCCAGAGCTTTTCTCGTCAGGTAACTTTTTAGGGCGAGAATTATTTTAAGTGGGAGAGAGTTGTAACACACCAATTTAATCATTCGCTTATTTTATTATTTATTTTATTTAATTGAGTATTTTAAATTAAATAATTATTTGTGAATATGTGACATGTTTGGCCGATGATAGTGTTATGGTGCTTGGTTTTAATTATTTGGGTTAGTGGGAATTAATTGATTAATTGATTAGAAATTGGTGAGAATATGTATAATTGAACCGCATTTGGGGATTTAGAGAGTTAGTGGTGAGTAGATAAAGGTTGAACTTTAGTTATGGAAAAAGTGCAATTTAGAGAATTAAAATAAAATAATATATATTCTTAAGTTAGACCAAAAACTAGGTTTTTAGAGCTATTTTCATCAGTACGTGAAAACAAGGGAAAAGATAGCGAAGAACTTTGAGGAAGGAGTGATAAGGCTTGAGAAAAGAAATCAATTGAGGTTGCTTTGCTGAATTTTTTCTGGAGTTACAAGGTAAGGGGGGATTCTTCATTTATGAATGCATAATTCATGAAACGGTTGAGAAGTTTCCCTTAACCTCCAATAGGAATTTCTCTATTTGTGTGATTGTGGGTTGTGACGATATATGATTTCAATTCAATTTTATAAGATGTTTTGATTGCAATTTCGTGTAATATATGTGTTGTGATTGTTGCATATGTTGTTGTTCATAAACATGGGTTTGACATGGAAATTGAAGTTTTTAAAACAAGAACAAATTTTGAATTTTTTGGGTTAAATCATGGATATCACATGTTAGATTAATAGGAACTAACATGCTATTGTGTTATAATCATGTGTGTATTGTTTTTGGATTATTTAGAGGTGTTTGGGAGGTTTGGAATGGATTTCGCAGGTTCTGCCATAGCAGGATGTATTTTTGCTTTTGTTACTAAGGTGACAGATATCATGCATTGTGAAACACTGGTGGGCTTCATCCAAATGAAGGGGAGGTTGTCATAGTGTAACGTGTTAAGTGCTAGGGAGGATGATGGGCGTCATCCATGTGGCAGGTTACCCATCATCGAGTCAGAATGCAAGTTCTGGCCTATTGAGTTGGTTTTTGAGAGTGGTATTGTCGTATGGTCAATGATTGGCTGCTTGTTGATGTTTTGCGATGAGTATGAGTTGATTAATTGACTTATAAAATTAATTGAGTAGTATTATGCATACATGTGAGTTATGTGTGATTTGTGAATGTATGTGATAAGAGTGAAAGTACGATGGATGCTGATTTTATTGATGAACCCTGTAAATTGAGGTAAGAGTTATATTTTGTGCATTAAAAATATATTCATTTACCGTCAGAGTGGGGTTGTATTGCATTTGTTATATTGAGTATTCATGTATAGTCAGAGCAGAGTTGTACTGCATTTTGTATGACATTCGTCATATGAAGAAAGAGGCATGTTTGCTAGTTCAGAGCGGGGACTAGTGACATTCATCGTATGAAGAGATAAATGGTGAGTCGATACCGCATGCAGATAGAGTTGAGTTGTGAGTCTGGTTCTGAATGGCGATCGTGACGAGCATGAGTTAAGTCATTTGTTGCATTATTTTCAACGAATGTGATTGAATGGTTGTGTTGTGAGTGGGATGATACATGATGTTGGTGTGTTTTTTGATTATGTGGATAATTGTGTAGATGTGTGTTTCTATCATGAATTCTTATGCACCGTGTATTATTTGAATGTATTCTCATCCCTTTTCTGTATTGTTGCATATATACTCCTCTAAAGTACAGATAATCAGGTACCTGGGTAGGAACTTCATACTGAGGACGGTGTTGTGCCTCTTTAATTGCTTGTCATTCGGGTCTATAATTGGAGTTGCTTTGGTACGTAACACAAGGGGAACATGTTGTCCTATTTTTGTTTTGTTACGTATATTTCTATTATGTTTTATTCTACGATGAACCATTTTTCAAACTAATATTTCTGTTGAGGCTTTTATGCTAAGTATTTTGGTGATTGCGCTTCTTATCAAACAATTTGTTTTTCATTATTATGTGATTCAAAGTGTTTTGGATTGTGCGGGTAATATCCTACTTGGTGAAATTTATGTTTCTGTACATGTTTTAATTATTTAATTATCAAGTTGGAAAGTAGGGTGTTACATTATCAGAGATGAAGTGGGGGTAAATATACTGAATTGTTTCCCAAATATTAGAATAAGGGTCATTTCCTGATGGAAAATGGGTTGCATGTCTACAAAGGGTTCGACCTTTTTCAAGAAGAGTTGTATCTAAAGAAATAGATGATGAGTTTTTTTAAAGATATGGGTTATCCCAGGGGCATTACTCCTCGGGATGAAGCTTCCCGAAAATGCTTAAAACACCTCTTGGACACCCACCCATTAATATATTTTCATACCAATAAAGAGAGGAAAATCATCTTTGGTATGTCTTGGATGCCTTAAATTTTTGTTATCAACTCAATCATTTATGATGTGCTTAATGATTTTTCGCATATTCGATGAAGGAAGAGGAGGTGATCCGCCTTATAAGGCAGGGAATCTGGCTAACACAAACTGCAACTGGCCTTCAACTACCTCAAGGTGGGTCGACTCTCCTTCACCCCTGAAGTCGTTTGGGAATGCTGCTGCTTTGAATGTTTCTCGATAAACATTATATGTGTAAAGTCTCTGCCTTTCTAAAAAACAATGGGGCTCTTCCTTAGAAGAAGATTATTCCTACTTAGCAAACCTGATCAAGCGTGCTCTCGAGGAAGAACTGGCAACTGTGGTGCATTATACCTGTCGTTCATCTGCTACTATGGCGATTGGTGGGGATGGTCGTTGGGACACTCTCTGGTCTGACCAGCAACGCAGAGAGAAGCATCTCTTGGAAGAAAATGTTTCTAGTATAACGTTCTAATCAGATACTTACCTGAAAGAAATATAGAGAGGTTTTATTTCTCTTACCAGAGTAGGTGACGCTTTATACCCCTTAATTTCCCTGGCTCTCTCGCCAACCAGGTGACTTTTAGTGAGAGGGCATCGGAGGAACGGTAAATCTTTGGCTTCTATCTGAGATACCTTAACTTTTACCAAGTCGTTCTTTTCACTGGTTCAAAGATGTCTAAAAGTTATGCGTCTCGAAAAAAGCCTCTTTAACTTAACATTTAACTGATCATTCTGCTACTATCCTTGGGGCTATTTCAGAGTCTTTTGAGAACGCCTTGCAGCAAGTGGAGCATTTTCCCCATCCTCTGTGTATTTTAAGGGAGCAGGTTTGGCCATATCATATACTCAAATATAGGAAGGTCGTTTCCCTGATGGGGTAGTCTTCCTTCCATTTTTTTATCACCTTGTAATACCCCAAATTTTACCCTTATATTTAGTCAGTCATTTCGCATAGCATCTCATATGTACATTTGCTAACCACTAACGAGTTATGGAGTTGTTTTGTTTTGCAGATTTGGTTCTAGGGGTATTTTGGTCATTTTATGCAAATTCTGCTAATTCCTTGAAAAACGGGCTGTTATTACGTTCTGAGGCATTTATTTGCCACTTGGGTCAAGGTGCCGGTATGTTTTGTCAGAAATATGATTGGACTCGGGGCCGTGCTTTGTTTGATGTTGAAACATTTCTAAAACAGTTTTGTTTCCTCTTAATAAGATGAAGTTGGGTTGAAAAGGAAGTGGATACTGTTAAGGTTATTTTGAGAAGTGATGTGATCAACGAGATTTTAATTTAAATTTGTTTGGATATAATCATATGGCGGGATATCATTTATAAAAGGCAAAGGAGAAGTAAGTTTGAACTTTGTGTCCATAAGTACTTATAAGTTATTACTCAAGAGGGAATTTAAAGGGTTCTGAATTATTATTCATGGATACTTTGAATTTACAATTGAGAAAGTAAATATGAATATTTGTTGAATTTCATTTCATAAATATTTATAGTTTACAAATTGATAAAGTGAATTTGAACTTGGTTTACAAGAGGTTTCATTTGCAATAAGTATCTATCCTAAATCCTAAAAGTTCCTAAGTGTCTTCATGCTGTCTTTAAGCTTCTCCGCAGAATCTCTGATTCACCTGCACATCAAAACAGAACAAGCAATATAGAAAAATGTTAGAAGTTTTTTTTGACACTCTCAGAACAGTGTCATCATCGAGTGCCGGGAGTGGCACAACCGAAGCTGCGTCCTACCCCCCGTTACCAATCCGCGCCGTGGGCGTCAAATCAGGTAACACCTGTTCTTATCGGTACGGGACATCCGAGAGATAGAAGTAATAAAAGAAGCGGGACTGATTCGTTTTGCCGCGATTGGATTTCCAAACTGATACGAGAATAAGGCAACATAGGCAAGTTTGGACTCAGACCCGGATGCCGGCAGGTCTGAGTCACTTTGGTTTCGAAATTTCCAACACCTGAAAAGCCACAAACGCATTAGTATCAGATTTAGAATTTGGAACTCAAAACCTAAACAATTCATGAGTAATATCAATGCTGAACCATATAGGTGATGTCATGAAAACCAAGTCCAAACAGAACACCAAACACAAACTGCATCAAAACAATGCATCAGAAGGCAGATTCATGCGCAAGAAGCCATAGGAAAACATCTTATAAGTCTGTCGTAACAGAAAGCCCCAACGAAATCCAAAGAAAAGGGTATCAGCAGTTAATACAAAGAAAGCAAGTTCAAATAGAACAAGAAGAATGAAGTACCCAAACAAGCTGTATCAAGCTGCATAAAATGTACCAAAGGTTGTCAGTTAGGGGCAAGCTTCAACCAATACGGATGGCAAGTCACACCAAGTTGCAGCACAAAACATAGCGCAGACAGGGGCTCAGTTATGAGCATCATCGCCCAAACTCGCTATCAGGTAAATGTCTCAAGGCAACAGAAAGCAACATTCGAATTGGACATAATTGCCCAGAACATCAGTCCTGCAACTCAAGAAGCAAACATCATCAACAAAAGTTCATCACAGGCTAATGATTAAAACAATTCAAATGGAACAAAGGATAAATCACAAGCGAAGACTATCAGAGGCCATCGCAGCGTCATCAAAGAGTATCAGTTGTTACGGCTCAGATGAACATCATCGCCGTATACCTTTCCCGGCGTTTGACACAACCGAAGCTGAAGTATCAGTCCTAAAAGAAGAAGAGGAAAAGCTAACTGCATCAGGAAAAGAACTCGTGTCAGCAAAACAAACTGATTAGAGAATCCAAATGAAATCAAACAAACAAATTAATTCAGATATCGAATAGATCAAGTGAATTCAAAGGCAATCCAATCCACATCAGAAAATGATCAAACAAAATCGAATCTGGAAATGGAAAGTTTCGAGTCAGATCCAAATCGTATCAGGAAACATCCCCATTGGAACTCAATCTGAATCAATCAAACAAATCAGTCAAAAAACGAATCAGTTCGAAATTGAACGAATCAGTACAGATCAGTCAAACAAATTAATTTCGGATCCAATGAAATCCAATCAATGTCAGATGAAACCAGGATCTAAAAGAATAAACAGAGTTCAATCGGTATCAGATTCATATCAGAAAAATGAAATCTCACCAAAATCCCAATCGAATTCTAAAAGAGGGAACGTGGTTCAATCAGCATCTGAAAAAATCAAAACAAAATCATGTCCCAAAAATAGCACAAATCCACACGGATTAAAGGCCCAAAAGCTAGCTATAAAAAGGAAGATACCACCTGTGAGAAGGGGGGTTAACGAGAGCGCCGCGAGAGAACGAAGAAGGGAGAAAATCGCAGAAACCCTAACGAAGGAGGAAATCGCGTACAAACCCTAACGGCGTGGTTGAGACTCAGAGGGATCGTTACCCTCATCATCGCCTCCGTTCACTGACGAACCAACATCAACAACCGCGCCACCGAACGAAGGAAGATCGCCTTCGCCGTTTAAACGGCGGGCAATCAACTTCAAGCCTCAGAGGAAACCCTCATCATCGGCCGAAATGTAAGCTATGAAATATCTCCCTCACAACACTAGTGTTTGATTTCAGGTTATGGAGGAAAATGAAGAGCATCGAGAGAGTCGCGAGGAAGAAGAAAGACGAGAGAGGAGAAGAAGAGTGAAACGGCGCCGCGAAACATTAGGGTTCCCAGAACCCTAAATGTTTTTTGTTTAACCATCAACCGGGTTGGGTCCGGGTGTGATGACCGGCCCAACCCCCTCCCCTTTATTTATTTTTTTTTCTTTATTATTTTGTTATTTTTTGTTGTTTTTTTAAAATTATTTCTTAAACATTTTATTTTATAATTCAAAATTGTTTTTAAAATAAATAAATAAAAAAAAACATTTTATGTAAATAATAAAAATAAATAAAACTCTTTTTTAAACAAAATCAGAAAAAAACTTTTCTTAAAAATATAAAAAATAAAACTTTTTTTTTAGAGTAAAACATTTTTAAATTAAACTTTTTTTTGCAAGCTAACATTAAATTATTTAAGATTTTTTTAAATAAAACAATAATAAAATCTCAAATTTGCATCTTTTCGTAATTAATTTGATTGCCGCCTAACTGCTGCCCACTAACGCCGTTTGTTTTGCAGCTCAATACTTATTTCATCTTATCTCATTATCATATTGTATATGTTTCTCGGTTGTAACCTCGCGAACCAATAATCGCGCTTTAAGTTTCTGCCTTTAAATTTCTGTTTGTATGGCTTTAACTGCTGTCTTTATTTTCTGCTTGCATGATTCAATCACCTCACTTATCAATATTCTAGTCACACTACGCACTGTCGAAGGAATTAGGTCTAGCATTTGGTCGCCGCGCCAATAGTCCGTAAAACTTCGCACATTCAATTTCAAATCCTCAAAACTACAAACTACAAACCCTAATTTTCACAAATGCCTCGCCGCAGGCAAAATTACAATTTTACCCCTAGCATTAGGTCAAAGAGCCGTCGCGCTCATTTTAGGGTTTCCCGCCGTGGAATCCCTAATTTAACCCTAATTACAACTTAACAATTCAACATAGAGATTTGGAGTTTCTACACTCCACGTAAGCGTGTCCTTAAGATGCGTTTATTCCCCTTGAGACCTTGACCACAGTCAAGAAGTCTCTAACCTCCCTTTTGAGGGGAACTACGATTACTCTGATTCCACTCCCGTAAGGATACGTAGGCACAAGATGCGATGTCTTGCCGAGTAAACTTAGAATTAACCCCTTAGGTCTCTTTTCTCACTTTTAATCCTTTGTACATATACCTTAAGTAAATGAATAAAGCAAATAGTAAACATCTGAACAAAAGGTTCCTGTAGAGTACTACAAAAGTTTAGGGTGCTAATACCTTCCCTAAATTTAACCAACCCCCGAACCCTAGATCTTTCCCCGCATTGTGTTTACGATGCAAAATAGGTTTTCCCTCTTTTGACCTTTTCCTTCGGATAAATCAAAGAGCGGTTGTGAATTGAATTGCGATTCAAACTCATTAATAGTTTGTGATCCTATTTCCACCGCAACAGAAAATGGCGACTTCACTGGGGAGTCTTAATTTTTGAGGGTTATCCCTAACTTGTTCATATTTATTACTATCTGTTATTATTCATTTACATGTATATATTTATGCTTTCATGGTGGGACTGTTCCTTGTGTTGTGAGATAAGTCCTACGCCCGGACTAGTGACATTATTATAGGATGGGGATATATTCGATGAGACTTATAGGGAGTGAATCCCGACCAAGCTGATTCGAGAATCTCCGCTCAGTTGAGACCCTTTCGAAAATGGTTCGGTTGAACGAGTAATCGCGAAAACTTTTTCCATGGTCGATTGGAGTCTGTGATATTGAGGACCGTAGTACCTTAACACCACCTCGGCCTTATTTAGGACGTAGTGCGGGAGCTATGTGGGAGTAATCTTACAACGGCTGCTACGCGATACTACACTCAAAAGAGGTTCTCTTAAGAATATTATTAACCCCTGAGTCAGTCGGAAGGTTGATAATATCCGAAAGATGGGCTGATGACTTTGGGCACTTTGTAGAACCTTGTTCGGCAGGTACAACTAACCTATAGTACACTCCTTTTTGGGATGTGTAGACCTTGACTCCGCTCACGTTCCTTTAACCTAGGACTTTGTGTGTTTTCATGCATTGCATCCATAAAGCATCTCATTGCATTGTATTTCATGGAGCTCGAATATCATTTATGGATACCGCGGGATACCATAAATAAAAAATAAATGAAAAACAAGAAAAAGATTTCCTTGGTATCCCACGACATTCGTAAATGTTTGAATTCCATGAAATCTTCATTTGCATCATAGCATCATTTACTTTCCTGCATTGCATATGTCTTCCGTTTTCTCATGTTCGGTTCTCTCGCCTTCCAGTTTCGTCACCCTGAGTTCTCGGCACCGGTACAACACCAGAGCTCAAACTCGGAAAAGAATGGAGGATCAGGCAAAAGAGATTGATCGCCTTAGCAATGAACTTGAAGACCTTCGAGGGGGTATGGGGCGTATGATGGAATTGTTACATGTCATGAATGCTAAGATGGATACCCAGCCCACTGTTGTTTCCGAGATTACCGGTGTTACTATGGACCCTCCACCAAGTGTGACCGTAGCAAGGGACCCACCTTATGGTCTTGCTCCAGGTTTTGTGCCTCCTCAAGCCACTGTTCCGATTAATCAGCCTGTTCAGCAAGCAGTGCCTTTATTTTCTGAAGTTCCTAGGGGGGCTCCTATCTTTGCACCACCTGTTGTACACACCCGTGCGCAACCGTACTTCAATGAGACAGTCTTTGATAATCTTGATGAGAATGTTGAAGGTTATGAGAAACGTGATAAGCTTCGTGAGGAAGTAGACACTATCATCCAGAGATTGAAAAAAGTAGAGGGCGACCAAATTTTTGGGACTGCTGCGAGGGATGTTTGTTTGGTCTCAGGTTTGGTTATTCCCCCGAAGTTCAAAACTCCGAACTTCGATCGTTATGAAGGTGCCACCTGTCCTAAGATTCATCTGATCATGTATTATCGCAAAATGGCTGCCCATGTTAAGAATGATAAACTGATGATTCATTGCTTCCAAGATAGTTTGAAGGGTGCTTCTTCCAAGTGGTATTTAACTTTGGACCAGTCCCGCGTTAAAAGTTTCCAGGACTTATCTGACGCTTTCATCAAACACTACAAGTACAATATGGATCTGGCTCCTGACAGAAGACAGTTGTTGAGTATGTCACAAAAGAATTCCGAGTCATTCAAAGAGTACGCTCAAAGGTGGAGAGAGATTGCTTCGCAGGTAGAACCTCCTTTGACCGAGAAAGAATTAGCTGATTGGTTTGTCGACACGGTTCGTCCAGAATTTTACGAGAGAATGGTGGGTAGTGTGACTTCAAATTTCTCCGACATCGTTGCGGTGGGTGTCAAGATTGAATTGGGTATGAAAAGTGGTAAAATGACGAATAATCATGGTGCTTCTAAAGATCAGCCGAAGAAACCTCCGTATAGCTCCCAGAAAAAGAAAGAGGGTGAGACTAATGCTATATCCTCTGGTAGACCAAGAGAACACTTTTATCGATATCCGCAAGGTTATGCTCAACCTCAAGGGTACCCAGTCCAATATGCTCAACAACCCTATGTGGCAGCTATTACACCTTCTTTCAATCAACAGGTTCCTATGTATCAACCTATGCAACAACCTCCTGTTTATCCGCCTCCTATCAACTACCTACAGGCGCCCAACGCTCCTGCTCCTCAACAGCCAAAGAGTCCGGCTCCTCGCCAGAATGTGCCGAACAGAAGAACGTATAAGCCTTGTCCACCGATTCCAATGACTTTCACTGAGTTGTACCCCTCTTTGGTCAAGCAAGGTCTGATCACTACTCGGGCTTTGGGTCCGCCTCCTAATCCTCTACCCGCCAATTACAACGCCGCCGCTCATTGTTTATTTCATGAGGGTGCGCCGGGTCATGATCTGGAGAATTGTTATGCTCTCAAAAATCTTGTCAGGGATTTATTGGAAAAGAAGATTTTGTCATTTGAAGATCCTCAACCGAATGTTAAGAAGAACCCTTTTCCTAACCATGAGAGTGTCAATGCCATTAGTGCCGATTCGGAGGAAAGTTATGTCCTCGACGTTGTACAAATTAAAACTCCTCTCAAGATGTTCCATTCGAAACTGTTTAAAGCTGGTCTGGTAGATACTTCCCACGTTGCATGCGTAAGTTGTGAAGCCAATATTAAGGGTTGTGTGTTGGTTCAGAATGATGTTCAGAGGTTGATTGATGAGGGTGTTTTACAAGTGACAAGTCAACCCAAAAAGGATGAGGTCGCTGTGGTTGAGCCAGTTTTCCATCAGCCTGGATCAAAGGGAAAGGTACCAGTGTTTAATTTATCAGGGGCAGGTTCTGCCAATCTCGTGTTCGATATACCAAAGTCGTCTATCCCTGAGGTGAATCAGCATAGGCCGATAGTTATTCGAAAACCAGGTCTGTTTCCTTTCAGTGATCCTAAAGCCGTGCCTTGGAAATACGACGTGATGATGATTGATAAGGAGTCTGGGAAAGTTATCCCAAATGAAGAGGTTAAGGACACTGTGACCAATATCGCAGAGGCAAGCAGGATGACTCGCAGTGGCCGTGTGTATACTCCCCGTTCTAATGAGGTTCCACCTAAGGAGACCACTAATATCCCAGTGGCCGTTAGAGACAAAGGTAAGGGAGCCGTTACGAACGATGAAGATGCTGAGTTTTTAAGGATCATCAAGAAAAGTGACTATAAAGTTATCGACCAACTCCATCAGACTCCTTCCAAGATTTCGATTTTATCTCTGTTGATGAGTTCACCCGCTCATAGGATGGCCTTGCAGAAAGTTTTGACTCAAGCACATGTGGATCAAGATATCAGCACCAGTCGGTTCGATAGTGTGATTGCCAATTTAACCGCCTGTAACACCCTTAGTTTCAGCAATGAAGAGTTACCGAAGGAGGGTCCGAATCATAATCGTGCTTTACATATATCGGTGAAATGTCAGGAGGACAATTTAGCAAGAGTACTAGTAGACACCGGTTCTTCTCTGAATGTTTTACCCAAGAGGGTTCTTGATAAGTTGGTTTTCAAAGAGACTGCGTTGAAACCTACTCCTTTGGTCGTCAAGGCTTTCGACGGTTCTCGCCGGTCGGTAATGGGGGAGGTTGAGCTTCCTATCCTGATTGGTCCGCAAGTTTTTAATATCACGTTTCAAGTCATGGACATTAATCCCAATTACAGTTGTTTACTTGGAAGGCCGTGGATTCACGCCGCTGGGGCAGTAACCTCAACGTTGCATCAGAAGATGAAGTTCGTAATCGATGGAAAGTTGGTTATTATACACGGTGAGGAGGATCTGATGGCCAGTAACCTGTCTTCTTTCCGTTATATCGAGGCCGATGAGAATGCTTTAGAAATCTCCTTTCAAGCACTTGAGATCGCCAATGCTGTTCTGCTGGAAGTCGAAGAGACGGTGGGTCAGGGTAATCCATCTTTTGCATCTCTGAAGAGTACCAAATCAACAATTGACAGGGGCATTCCTGAAGGTTGGGGAGAGGTAATTGATGTCAAGACCAAGACTGATCGCTCTGGGTTGGGTTACAAACCAACTCAGAATGGAGCTGCCACAACTGTCGAAGGGCGTCCGAAGGTTATCCAAGAGGTATTTGTCAGCAGAGGTTTCCAAGTCAATGCCATCAGTGACTGTGAGGAAAATGAAGAGCTGAGCAACCTGGTGTTTAAGGGTGATGCAGTTTTGAACAACTGGGAGGCCGTAGAGATCCCTGTTATTTTTCCCTTGTCAAAGTAATTTTTTAAAGTTTCATTTACATTTTCAAATAAAAATCCGTAGCTCTGCCCAAGGCTATAGGGTCGCTTTATTGGGCCACCTTTCATTTCTAAAAGGATATTAATAAAGGCATTTTGTTCAATTCCACTTTGGTTCATTTGCGTTTTTCGTTTTCACCTTTAAAAAATGAAATTGGCAACCCTTTTTTTCCAAAAAAATAAAACAAAAAAACAGCATTTCATTTCTTATCTTGCATATCTTTGAGCATTTTAATTAAGTAAGCCTTCCATCATGCAGAGACATCGTAAACCTTGTTGGATCCAATGACTTTACTGACACTCCTGACTGGGATGCACCCATCAATCAAGCCGAGGACGAGGGTGAAGAAGATTTTGAAGTACCCGCTGAACTGACAAGATTGATTGAGTACGAGTACACAGAGCTTCAACCGTATAAAGAGCAGGTGGACTTAATTAATCTCGGTACAGATGAGAACAAGAAAGAGGTCAAGATTGGTGCAATGCTTGGGACAGAGGTTAAGCCGAGGTTGATTGAGTTGTTAAAAGAGTATATTGATGTGTTTGCGTGGTCGTATCAAGATATGTCGGGCCTAGACACGGATATTGTTGTTCACAAGTTGCCACTTAAGCCGGATTGTCCGCCCATCAAACAAAAGCTTCGAAGAACGAGACCCGACATGGCTTTGAAGATTCGAGATGAGGTTAAAAAACAGTTGGATGCAGGTTTCTTGGCAGTTGCAAAATATCCAGATTGGGTTGCCAACATTGTGCCAGTGCCTAAGAAGGACGGTAAAGTTAGGATGTGTGTGAATTACAGGGATCTGAACAAAGCAAGTCCGAAAGACGACTTCCCTCTGCCACATATTGATACACTGGTAGACAATACAGCCAGTTTTGCGTTGTTCTCATTTATGGATGGTTTCTCTGGCTATAATCAGATCAAGATGGATCCCGACGACCGAGAGAAGACTACTTTCATTACTCCTTGGGGGACCTTATGCTACAAAGTCATGCCCTTTGGTTTGAAGAACGCAGGGGCTACTTACCAACGCGCTATGACCACTCTTTTTCATGATATGATGCACAAGGAGATAGAGGTGTATGTGGACGATATGATAGCCAAATCTCAGAGTGAAGAGGAGCATCTAGACCATTTGATGAAGCTGTTTGAACGACTCAGGAAATATCAGTTGAAATTGAACCCTGCTAAATGTACCTTCGGTGTCAGATCTGGAAAACTGCTTGGTTTCATTGTTAGCCAGCGAGGGATTGAGGTGGATCCTGACAAAGTCCGGGCCATTCAAGATATGCCGGCTCCGCGAACCGAGACGCAAGTTAGAGGTTTTCTGGGACGTTTGAATTATATTTCCAGGTTTATCTCCAATATGACCGCTACTTGTGAGCCGATATTCAAGTTACTTTGCAAGGGGCAGACGGTTGAGTGGAACCCCGATTGTCAGAAAGCGTTTGAGAAGATTAAGGGTTATTTGCAAGACCCCCCTATTCTGATTCCTCCCGTACCTGGAAGACCGTTGTTTATGTACCTTACTGTTCTTGAGAAGTCTATGGGTTGTGTGCTTGGACAACATGATGAGACTGGGAAAAAGGAACATGCGATTTATTACCTGAGCAAAAAGTTTACCGATTGCGAAAACAGATACTCACCATTGGAGAAAACTTGTTGTGCATTGGCATGGGCCGCTAGGCGCCTTCGGCAATATATGGTCTGTCATACCACATTGTTGATTTCTAAAATGGATCCGATCAAATATATTTTTGAAAAACCTGCTCAAACCGGGAGGCTAGCCCGTTGGCACATGTTGTTATCCGAATATGACATCCAGTATGTACCCCAGAAGGCAATTAAGGGTAGTATTTTATCGGATTATCTTGCAGATCAGCCAGTTGAAGATTATGAACCTCTTAAGTTTGACTTTCCTGATGAGGATATTTTGTTGATTAAAAGAGATTGTGAAGAGCCAGATCCGAGCGAAGGTCCAAAACCAGGTCTTTGGTGGAGGATGATGTTTGATGGCTCCTCGAATTTCAATGGGCATGGTATAGGCGCCGTTTTGATGAACCCGAAGGGTGGGTTCACTCCATTTACAGCAAGGTTGGACTTTGAGTGTACTAATAACGTCGCAGAATATGAAGCATGTATTCTTGGCCTCGAAGCAGCAATTCACCTCCGAATCAAACTTCTTAAAGTAAGTGGTGACTCAGCCTTGGTTATTTACCAGGTACAAGGCAAATGGGAAACGAAGAATGAGAAGTTAATCCCTTATAAGGACTACATTGTTGAGCTGATCAGGTATTTCGACGAGATAGAGTTCGAGCATGTTCCTAGATCCGAGAATCACGTTGCTGATGCTTTAGCCATGTTAGCATCCATGTGGAAAGTCAAATTCGTTAATGAAGCACCCCTTATCCATATTGAGCGCAAGGTTGAGCCCGCTTATTGTCAGTTGGTCGAAGAAGTTGAGGTGGATGAAAAGCCTTGGTTTCATGATATCAAGAACTATCTCGTCAAGCAAGAGTATCCCGATGGTGCTACTGGTCTGGACAAGAAAACATTGAGAAGACTGGCGTCAAAATTCTTTATCAGTAATGGTGTGTTATACAAGAGAAATCACGACATGGTCCTGCTCAGATGTGTTGATAAACGGGAAGCGGACATGTTACTACAGGAAATTCATGAAGGGACCTTCGGGACTCATGCCAGTGGTTATGCTATGTCCAAGAAGATGTTGAGGGCTGGGTATTACTGGTTAACCATGGAAGCTGACTGCATCCAATACGCTAGAAAGTGCCATAAGTGCCAAATTTATGCTGATAAAATGCATGTACCTCCATCACCGTTGAATGTTTTGTCTTCACCATGGCCGTTCTCTATGTGGGGCATTGACATGATTGGGGCAATTGAGCCGAAGGCTTCCAACGGACATCGTTTTATCCTTGTTGCTATTGATTATTTCACCAAGTGGGTAGAGGCTGCCTCCTACACCAACGTGACCAAGCAAGTGGTTGCCCGCTTCATCAGGAAAGAAATCATCTGCCGTTATGGAATCCCAAGCCGGATAATAACTGACAATGGCACCAATTTGAATAACAAGACTATGAAAGAGCTGTGTGACAGTTTCAAGATCACTCATCACAATTCTTCTCCGTACCGTCCTAAGATGAATGGGGCCGTTGAAGCTGCGAATAAGAATATCAAGAAAATCCTGCAAAAGATGGTTGTGACTTACAAAGATTGGCATGAGATGTTACCTTTCGCTTTGCATGGATACAGAACCTCAGTGAGAACTTCGACAGGGGCAACACCTTTCTCATTGGTGTATGGAATGGACGTCGTGCTCCCCATCGAAGTAGAGATACCTTCTTTAAGAGTGTTGATGGAAGCTAAACTTGAGGAAGCTGAGTGGGTTCAGGACAGATTGGATCAGTTGAATCTCATTGACGAGAAGCGCTTGACAGCCATGTGCCATGGGCAATTATATCAGAAACGGATGAAAAGAGCGTTTGATAAGAAGATTCTTATCCGTGAGTTCCTTCAAGGAGAGCTCGTACTCAAAAAGATCTTGCCAATGCACAAAGATATGCGTGGAAAGTGGATGCCCAATTATGAAGGCCCATTCGTCGTAAATACCGTTTTCTCCGGAGGGTCTATGATACTTACAACGATGGACGGTGAAGAACTAGCACATCCCGTGAATTCTGATGCAGTCCGAAAATATTATGCCTAAAAACCCGCTAAGTCGAAAACCTGCAAAAGGCGACTTAGGAAAAAGTAAGGGTTGAAAAAAAAGAAGAGAAATAATAATAAAAAGCTCGCTAAGTTGAAAACCCGAAAGGGCGGCTTAGGCAAAAAGGAGCGTCCCGGTGGATTGAAAACCCGAGAGGTCGGTCCAGGCAAAAGTTAGGGACAAAGGCATTTCATTGCATCGGAGTACACTGATCATCGTGAACACACTTTCCGCATGAGAGCCATGTTTCATTTCTTTCATCCTTTCCCAAAGCAAGATTCTGGATTAGTCTTAGTTATTAGTGTCAGTAGGTGTCATTGGATTCAATGTAACCTTTTCCCATGTTGCCAATTTCAAAACATAATCATCTGTGGAGCTATGCCTTCAGCGAGCTGCCACCCTTTAATAAAAGATACCATTTTGTTACTTACATTCCTTGGTGCATTGCTCTTTGTTTTCTATTGTTATGCAAAATGCGTTTATTCTTAAAATTTGAAAATGAAAGGTGCATTGTAGATTTTTCAAAACTGTTCTTCAAAAACAACAAATTTGAAATGTAATAAATTACTTTGACTAGTGGAAATTTCGGAAGGATCTCTTCACTCCCCGAAAATATCATTATTGCAGAAACACTTTCAAAACATTGCTCTAACACAGTCCCCAGCGAGACTATAAGCTGACAACCCTTTCTTGGGTAACTCGAAAGTGTCCTTCAGGTTTTCCTCTCCCCATGAGAAGACGTGATACTGTGCACCTAAGCAATTTACTTTCTCCCCAGAGAATTCAGAACTTTAAAACCAGATTTGGTTCCACCGTTGATCCTTCTCACCCATGATTGACGTATTGGTTGCAGAGAACGCAGGGTATCTCCGTCGAGATGTTTATTTCATCTCTCGTCCCGTCTCTAGTCTGTTTCGTCAGCATACGCAAGGGCATAAGCATCACATGCTTATTTCATTACATATTCATTACATATTCATTACATACTCATTACATACTCACTTCATAACATCCTGCATATTTACATACATAGACATCAACATACATTCATATTAACATATTCATTAACATACGCGTTAGCATGCACAGGTTCATTGTGTCTCCATCATTGGTCGTTACCGCCGAGTAACTGGGTTCGTCCATTCTCTCCAAATAGATTGTCATCCCTAAGCATAGAATACATAAGTGTTCCCAGTTTCCCCACAGAGCTCGATCCTCGTGGATGACGGTTACTTCATCTATCTTTCCTTACAGGATAAGATATTTACCCTTCGAGATCGTTTCCCTCGATGGAATCTTGATTACCAGTCTTCTTTCTAGCTCGATCCTAGATTGAATCTCAGTCTTGTCGGTCGTCAATCCCAACCGGACGTGCATTTATTTTGCACCATCTAAAGATTTTCACCATACCATAACGGATACGCGACTGTTTTCGCCCGAGAGGCTTATCACTGTACCCGGATGTGCATTTATTTTGCACTATCTTTCAACCGCAATCAACTACAGATACATGCCAGTTCATGCCTGGATAATTTATTATTACAATCCTACATCTTACAGCACCGATATACAACATTTCTCACCTAAGAAGCCGATCCTATCTTCGTTATGACTCACAGCAAATGGCCATCTCCATGGAGCAGTTGGGCTTCCATTTACCTGTCGTCTGGAAGTAGGGGGGTTTTGAACCAAATCGTATTCAAGAGAGCACGATCTTGAAATACGGGGAGGTCTGAGCGGAAGCATATTCAGGAGAGCACGATTCTGAAGTATGAAGAAGTTCATTTATCCTTTAGTAAAAGAAGAAACCAAATCGTATTCAGGAGAGCACGATCCTGAAATACGGGGAGGTTTGAGCCGAATCATATTCAGGAGAGCACGATTCTGAAGTATGAAGAAGTTCAATTAGCCATTTTCATATTCAGGAGAGCACGATTCTGAAGTATGAAGAAATTTCAAGAGCGAATCATATTCAGGAGAGCACGATTCTGAGTTATGAGGAAGTTCAATTAGCCATTTTCATATTCAGGAGAGCACGATTCTGAAGTATGAAGAAATTTCAAGAACTGAATCATATTCAGGAGAGCACGATTCTGAGTTATGAGGAAGTTCAATTAGCCATTTTCATATTCAGGAGAGCACGATTCTGAAGTATGAAGAATTTCATTTACTCGAAAAAGCCAAATCATATTCAGGAGAGCACGATTCTGAAGTATGAGGAAGTTCAGTTTACCCTTTTCATGTTCAGGAGAGCACGATCTTGAAGCATGAAGAAGTTTATTTATCCTTCAGTAAGAGAAGAATCAGAATCGTATTCCAGGCGCCGACCTTAAAAGCGAGAAGATTTATTTGTCAGATAAGCAGCAGCCTCTTTATTTGAGTGCTTATCCATTTTGGCACATAAGTCCCTTCCAACGATAAGTGGCAGTTCTCCCGCGAGAAGCTTATCAGGGCATTTCCCATCAAAGTCCATTTATTTTGGCATACAGCAGGTCTTTACCCTGTATATTTGTTACGGAGTTCCGAAAAGTCCGTTTGATCCTGTCACGAGGGATAGTTTACAGAAGCTTGGATGTTATTCTTTGCTCAATGCTCCAGCATTCTGTAATCGATCTTGCAATCGTACGTGATCCAGTTTTATTTTTAGATTCCCCAGTGGAGGCCGTCTCACAGGTGTCATCTCCATTTGAGAATCTCGTTCCCAAAATGACAATTGGTCGTGTTCGCACCAGTTGACCATCATTTTAGGATTCCCCAGTGTTGTACTGTGTCTCAGCACGTCGTTTTCCCCAGTGTGTTCTTCTCGTAGCGTTTGTCATCATTTTCGCATTCATCATCCCAGCATACGCGTCATATCATATTCATGGCATCATCTGCATTAAGTTGTCCTCGCTTTGTCCATAGCATTGCATATCGTCGCATATAAGGGCAAAATTTTCGGTTATCTATATTTAAATCTCTCCACCACGATTCCTCGAGTCTCTGTCACTCAAATCGTCCGGTGTAGCTATTTAAATAGGGGAAACTGTAATACCCCAAATTTTACCCTTATATTTAGTCAGTCATTTCGCATAGCATCTCATATGTACATTTGCTAACCACTAACGAGTTATGGAGTTGTTTTGTTTTGCAGATTTGGTTCCAGGGGTATTTTGGTCATTTTACGCAAATTCTGCTAATTCCTTGAAAAACGGGCTGTTATTACGTTCTGAGGCATTTATTTGCCACTTGGGTCAAGGTGCCAGTATGTTTTGTCAGAAATATGATTGGACTCGGGGCCGTGCTTTGTTTGATGTTGAAACATTTCTAAAACAGTTTTGTTTCCTCTTAATAAGATGAAGTTGGGTTGAAAAGGAAGTGGATACTGTTAAGGTTAGTTTGAGAAGTGATGTGATCAACGAGATTTTAATTTAAATTTGTTTGGATATAATCATATGGCGGGATATCATTTATAAAAGGCAAAGGAGAAGTAAGTTTGAACTTTGTGTCCATAAGTACTTATAAGTTATTACTCAAGAGGGAATTTAAAGGGTTCTGAATTATTATTCATGGATACTTTGAATTTACAATTGAGAAAGTAAATATGAATATTTGTTGAATTTCATTTCATAAATATTTATAGTTTACAAATTGATAAAGTGAATTTGAACTTGGTTTACAAGAGGTTTCATTTCCAATAAGTATCTATCCTAAATCCTAAAAGTTCCTAAGTGTCTTCATGCTGTCTTTAAGCTTCTCCGCAGAATCTCTGATTCACCTGCACATCAAAACAGAACAAGCAATATAGAAAAATGTTAGAAGTTTTTTTTGACACTCTCAGAACAGTGTCATCATCGAGTGCCGGGAGTGGCACAACCGAAGCTGCGTCCTACCCCCCGTTACCGATCCGCGCCGTGGGCGTCAGATCAGGTAACACCTGTTCTTATCGGTACGGGACATCCGAGAGATAGAAGTAATAAAAGAAGCGGGACTGATTCGTTTTGCCGCGATTGGATTTCCAAACTGATACGAGAATAAGGCAACATAGGCAAGTTTGGACTCAGACCCGGATGCCGGCAGGTCTGAGTCACTTTGGTTTCGAAATTTCCAACACCTGAAAAGCCACAAACGCATTAGTATCAGATTCAGAATTTGGAACTCAAAACCTAAACAATTCATGAGTAATATCAATGCTGAACCATATAGGTGATGTCATGAAAACCAAGTCCAAACAGAACACCAAACACAAACTGCATCAAAACAATGCATCAGAAGGCAGATTCATGCGCAAGAAGCCATAGGAAAACATCTTATAAGTCTGTCGTAACAGAAAGCCCCAACGAAATCCAAAGAAAAGGGTATCAGCAGTTAATACAAAGAAAGCAAGTTCAAATAGAACAAGAAGAATGAAGTACCCAAACAAGCTGTATCAAGCTGCATAAAATGTACCAAAGGTTGTCAGTTAGGGGCAAGCTTCAACCAATACGGATGGCAAGTCACACCAAGTTGCAGCACAAAACATAGCGCAGACAGGGGCTCAGGTATGAGCATCATCGCCCAAACTCGCTATCAGGTAAATGTCTCAAGGCAACAGAAAGCAACTTTCGAATTGGACATAATTGCCCAGAACATCAGTCCTGCAACTCAAGAAGCAAACATCATCAGCAAAAGTTCATCACAGGCTAATGATTAAAACAATTCAAATGGAACAAAGGATAAACCACAAGCGAAGACTATCAGAGGCCATCGCAGCGTCATCAAAGAGTATCAGTTGTTACGGCTCAGATGAACATCATCGCCGTATACCTTTCCCGGCGTTTGACACAACCGAAGCTGAAGTATCAGTCCTAAAAGAAGAAGAGGAAAAGCTAACTGCATCAGGAAAAGAACTCGTGTCAGCAAAACAAACTGATTAGAGAATCCAAATGAAATCAAACAAACAAATTAATTCAGATATCGAATAGATCAAGTGAATTCAAAGGCAATCCAATCCACATCAGAAAATGATCAAACAAAATCGAATCTGGAAATGGAAAGTTTCGAGTCAGATCCAAATCGTATCAGGAAACATCCCCATTGGAACTCAATCTGAATCAATCAAACAAATCAGTCAAAAAACGAATCAGTTCGAAATCGAACGAATCAGTACAGATCAGTCAAACAAATTAATTTCGGATCCAATGAAATCCAATCAATGTCAGATGAAACCAGGATCTAAAAGAATAAACAGAGTTCAATCGGTATCAGATTCATATCAGAAAAATGAAATCTCACCAAAATCCCAATCGAATTCTAAAAGAGGGAACGTGGTTCAATCAGCATCTGAAAAAATCAAAACAAAATCAAATCATATCAACACAAAATCATGTCCCAAAAATAGCACAAATCCACACGGATTAAAGGCCCAAAAGCTAGCTATAAAAAGGAAGATACCACCTGTGAGAAGGGGGGTTAACGAGAGCGCCGCGAGAGAACGAAGAAGGGAGAAAATCGCAGAAACCCTAACGAAGGAGGAAATCGCGTACAAACCCTAACGGCGTGGTTGAGACTCAGAGGGATCGTTACCCTCATCATCGCCTCCGTTCACTGACGAACCAACATCAACAACCGCGCCACCGAACGAAGGAAGATTGCCTTCGCCGTTTAAACGGCGGGCAATCAACTTCAAGCCTCAGAGGAAACCCTCATCATCGGCCGAAATGTAAGCTATGAAATATCTCCCTCACAACACTAGTGTTTGATTTCAGGTTATGGAGGAAAATGAAGAGCATCGAGAGAGTCGCGAGGAAGAAGAAAGACGAGAGAGGAGAAGAAGAGTGAAACAGCGCCGCGAAACATTAGGGTTCCCAGAACCCTAAATGTTTTTTGTTTAACCATCAACCGGGTTGGGTCCGGGTGTGATGACCGGCCCAACCCCCTCCCCTTTATTTATTTTTTTTTCTTTATTATTTTGTTATTTTTTGTTGTTTTTTTAAAATTATTTCTTAAACATTTTATTTTATAATTCAAAATTGTTTTTAAAATAAATAAATAAAAAAAACATTTTATGTAAATAATAAAAATAAATAAAACTCTTTTTTAAACAAAATCAGAAAAAAAACTTTTCTTAAAAATATAAAAAATAAAACTTTTTTTTTAGAGTAAAACATTTTTAAATTAAACTTTTTTTTGCAAGCTAACATTAAATTATTTAAGATTTTTTTAAATAAAACAATAATAAAATCTCAAATTTGCATCTTTTCGTAATTAATTTGATTGCCGCCTAACTGCTACCCACTAACGCCGTTTGTTTTGCAGCTCAATACTTATTTCATCTTATCTCATTATCATATTGTATATGTTTCTCGGTTGTAACCTCGCGAACCAATAATCGCGCTTTAAGTTTCTGCCTTTAAATTTCTGTTTGTATGGCTTTAATTGCTGTCTTTATTTTCTGCTTGCATGATTCAATCACCTCACTTATCAATATTCTAGTCACACTACGCACTGCCGAAGGAATTAGGTCTAGCATTTGGTCGCCGCGCCAATAGTCCGTAAAACTTCGCACATTCAATTTCAAATCCTCAAAACTACAAACTATAAACCCTAATTTTCACAAATGCCTCGCCGCAGGCAAAATTACAATTTTACCCCTAGCATTAGGTCAAAGAGCCGCCGCGCTCATTTTAGGGTTTCCCGCCGTGGAATCCCTAATTTAACCCTAATTACAACTTAACAATTCAACATAGAGATTTGGAGTTTCTACACTCCACGTAAGCGTGTCCTTAAGATGCGTTTATTCCCCTTGAGACCTTGACCACAGTCAAGAAGTCTCTAACCTCCCTTTTGAGGGGAACTACGATTACTCTGATTCCACTCCCGTAAGGATACGTAGGCACAAGATGCGATGTCTTGCCGAGTAAACTTAGAATTAACCCCTTAGGTCTCTTTTCTCACTTTTAATCCTTTGTACATATACCTTAAGTAAATGAATAAAGAAAATAGTAAACATCTGAACAAAAGGTTCCTGTAGAGTACTACAGAAGTTTAGGGTGTTAATACCTTCCCTAAATTTAACCAACCCCCGAACCCTAGATCTTTCCCCGCATTGTTTTTACGATGCAAAATAGGTTTTCCCTCTTTTGACCTTTTCCTTCGGATAAATCAAAGAGCGGTTGTGAATTGAATTGCGATTCAAACTCATTAATAGTTTGTGATCCTATTTCCACCACAACACACCTCATTTGTGTAAAGTATATTTGTAATAAAGAAATATATTTGTTTTCTTTTTTACCTATTTGAGGTATGTTTATTTGATCTCAAATGCAGGGTTTTGGGGGTTTCAACCTTATATACTCCTTATCACATTTAATATTGAGCTTCAAATGCTTGAGCTTCGGCCTTAACTCCCTTCTGATCTCAGTTTTAGGATAATCCTTATTGGATTTAAGGACATGTGCATACAGCCTCACATATTCCTCTATTAGTGGAAAAAGGTTGATGAGCCACTCCTACCTTCGCTTCTTTTCTCACATCCATCACCCCTTAGACAGCTTCAGCCTATCTTCTTTGGAACCTTGGCGTATTCACAAATATCTTCTTCCTACCCATGAAAATCCCATCTAACTTTGTCGATAGCAGATGCTCATCCTTAACATTGAAAAATATAACGAAGTCATATTTGTTCTCTCTTATGTCTTTATTCTCCAGAATAATCACCTCGTCAATATCATAAGACCTCTAAACTCCCAATACATATCCTTGGCTCTACAACCATTTGGTATAGAAGTCAAGAAAAAGGTTGTTTTATCATCATTATGTCGCCTTCGTTGATCGGAGCCTTTGTTATCCCAAGATTTGTTTTTCCACTTGCCGTGACGCCTATTAGTAACACAATTCCACTCCATTAATGTGACTTTAGGTGAAACAAGAAATCTAGAGAGAAGTTAGACTCTCTCTCTCTCTCTCTCTCTCTCTCTCTGGATGTAAAGGAAATTATGAAAATACAATAATTTATTTGTCGATGACCCCATTTAACATTTATTTTTTAGTGCATATTTGATTATATTGGTCTTCAACATAACATTAGGTAAATAGGTTTCACTTGTTTGTTACTTGTGACTTTTTTTGTATAAATCGGGTATTCTCTGCACGCAACTGTAGAGACTAACCCTCGAGCCGGATAGGACCATAATAGGTAGCGAAAATCTCCCTCGAGAGATTTAACACTACTATGTGCCCATGACTAGGTTCTAATCTAAGACCTCTGGTTAAATTGGAAAAGACCTTCGTCATCTCATCGAAGTAATCTTGGGTTGTTTGTTACTTGTGACTTAGCTAGTAGTATTTGGTACAATATTTTTATATGGTTAGGGTGACAAATAGTTCTTTCGAGAGATCCTAATATTTAATTTGAGAGTTTTCTTTCTTTAGATGGTATGGAGAAATCTATGGGATTTTCTATGATCTAACATGTCGTGGTAGACCCGGAATGAGGTTGTTTTTTATGGTTCTTCAACAAATATATAAGATGTGAAGGAGAGTAGCATTTTTTTTTTTGCTTAGAAATTAGTTTTTGATAGATCAAGGGATAACACTTGCACATTCATAGAGTGACTTCAAAATCATATCCTTTGGATTTATCAATAGAGGTCGAGATTATGTCCAAGATGAGAGTGTGTGTACCTTCTCCTCTTAGTGGTCTTTGATTTAGTGTTGGTGGTTCATCCAGCTTAAGCTTTAGCTTGATCCTTCATTAGGGTTTAGTTCTTAGAAGACGGCTTTTTTGGAGTTTATTTGATATGACTTGTTTGTTTTTTACCTTGTAGATTTTTCTTATTATTTTTGTATTTGTTTGATTTCTTTGTTGTAGATTTTGGTATATTTTATGTCAATTGTTTGTACATTTGTACTTTATTTGGGCTATTTTCCCTTTAATATTAATTTATTGTTTTGCCTTTTAAAAAAAATAGGCAAATAAGGAGTGTTGGGTTGTCGACCGGCTTCCTTATATTATTTAGTGATAAATAAAGGATCATCCATGAATTCACATTTTTGGCATTCCACAACAAAATTTATGTCACAAAAAGAGAAAAAATAACATCATTTATGTTAGGTCTGTGATTTTATGCTTGGAAACAATTTTGGTAAAACATGTTTAATTTAGAAAAACATGTATCACAGCCGGATCTTGAGAAAGATATCATGACATCTTGACCAACTGGTACAACAGAGTCTGTTGTTACTTTTTTTTACAGATGTTCAGACAAATGTTGTGACATGTTATACCAGAACATCAGAACAATTCTGCATTTTAAATCCTTGAAGATTTGATTTAAAATATGATATTTGGGATAATTTTAGTTCTCGTACAGGCGCGACTAAGCAATAATATTTTAGGAACATTGCATATTTTATTTGGTTTCATAAGAAGGATCTTGAAGACTTTTTAGGAAACTTTGTATTTTGTTCCTATTATTATTTAGGAAATTAGGCTAATGATTGAAAGCTGATTCCTGATGATTCGCGCTTCAATAAACCCGGACCCACGAAGTCTGAAGGCTATTTAAAGAAAGGAGATAGACCTATTGCAGCTTGGACATTGAAAATTTGGGAGAATTAGGGTTAGTCGTGTCTTTGTGGTGTTTTAGGATTTAGTGTGTTTTGTTTGTATGTCACTCTTGTATGAGGTTTGATGCATTAAGTTGACTGATTGTTCATTGTTAATTGTTCACTCTAAAACTTTTAAGCAAAAGTGTTTTATTCTTAGTTGAAACTTTTAAGCAAAACTAAGTATTGTCTTGGAAGTGTGTCACTTCTATTTTGATGGTGTTGAATTGTCATTGGTTTGTGACTGGTAGAAAGTGAGAGGGCTTTCTGATGTCTAGGAGTTCCTAGGTAAAAGTTAGCACGGGTAATGATTAGGTGATAAGTTGTAAACGGGGGAGTTTAGCTTTGAACTAATACTATTATAGTGGATTTTCTTCCTGGCTTGGTAGCCTCCAGATGTAGGCGAGTTGCATTGAACTGGATTAACAATTACTGGTGTTACTTTATCTTTCTGCCATTTAAGTTTCTGCATATTTACTTGTGTGATCAAATTGTCTTGACCCAGTGTTATGACATATGTCTCGACATCTAGCATATACGTGCCAGAATTTCAATTTACTTGAAGTCGCTAGAACTCTTATCTTCCAAAATCATATTGGGGTGAAGTGGATTTGACCGCTACTTATCTTATTAATCATGCATAATTTTATATTATAGAAAATGTTTATGATCTATCTTTTTCCTTTTTCCTCTATGTTGCAGGGTCTTGAATCTCGATTATTTATATGTGCATCTCTTGCTCATGTTCATAAGCAACACTGAACTAAGATAGATTCTCGTTCACTTAAATATGTCTATGTGGTTATCCTCCTAATTGAATAAGGTACAAATGTTAGAACCCTCCAGTTATAAGTATTTTGTTTTTAAAGCTGTCACATTTTAAAAAATGTGTCTTACTTCACTCGTCAACGGTCTCAGGGGGATAATATGTACTTTGTTCCTGAGTTTAAGTTTCTAATCCTTATTCATAGCTTCTCTTAAACATGTGTCTCAGTTCCTATTTGAGTGAATCTACTCCTATTCCTAATAAATATACTCGTAGTCTTGAGTCTACTTTTGAACTTGAATTGTCGCCTATTGTGAATAAACTCATTTCTATCCATAGTCTTGAGTTAACTCATAGTCCTAATGTGGTTTTTCTATTGTCTTCTATTTTGCATGAATTAACACATTCGACACCCATTATATTGTATTAGAGAAAAATTAAAGTTAATATGCTCTAGAAATAACTCCAATTTCTTGAGTCAAAGGTATGTACTTAAAAGTATTTCCTAATTAGTGATTTTCAAATTTTTGATACTGGTCTGAATGTTACCCATTGCTTTGGAAAAAGAAAAAAAAATATTTTGTCCTTCCATGTATAAATATAATATTTCTCAATATATCTTCTCTAAATATCTTTTCACATAATATCATAGTTTTATTGCAGCTATTGACTTAGTGAGAAGCTTGTCATATGTTGATGAAACATTTAAAATTTTAGTTCCAAGTTGTGAGTGAAGAAATGAAAACTCTTAATAAAAATGGTACTTGAAAAATTATTGTGAGGTAGAGAGACAAGAAATCAACTGGATTCAGATTGATCTATATTGTAAATTACAAATTAGGTGGAACCCTTGATCGCTACAAAGAAAGACTAATGAGAAATAGTTATGCTCATACATATGGTATTGATTATGATAAGACATTTGCACTAATGAAAAAGATAAATATTGTTAGAATATTACTATCTCTTGTTACGGGATGAAAATGACAATATTTTGATATTAAAAATGATTTTTTTGCTTTGAAAACTTAAAAGAGAAAGTGTATGTAAAGATTTCATTCGATTTAAATTCTATAGGTGAAGCCACGTAATTTGTTTTGATTGAAGAATAGATAAAATTTATTGTATTCAATCAGTGTAGTGAGTCAGTTCATATACGATCAAATGCTGAGACATTTGAGGCAGTAGGCCGTATTATATATCTCAAAGTCGCTCTTGGTATATGACTCTTGCTTAAAAGAAGTGGAAATCTCAGTACGAGGCTTATATTGTATTTTCTTGTATAGAAATCTTATTTGCTGGGAGGAGTGAGAAGCAAAGTGCAACAGCTCGATCAATGTTAAAACAAAACTTTGGTTTATAGCTTTAGAAATTTGTAAACTAGTGTGGATGAAACAAGTGCTAAAAGATTTGATAATAGCCTATGAGGTTGTTTTGTTACAATAAATTGTCCATCATTTTTGCACATAATCATGTTTAACATGAAAATGGAATAAGATTGATCGATATTTCATCAGAGAAAAGTTGAATAAAAGTTAAATAATGAGTTGACAACTATTCAGAGACGAATCTAGGTGGGGACTGTTGACCCCGTATACTTAATTTTATTTTAGTAAATAGTTGAATGTTTTATATTTTGACCCCAATTAAAATAGAATAATGCTCCACATTTCTGTCTCACAAATGGCACACTATCAACCTTATTCCTTACTTTTTATTCTGCAAGAAATAAACTATTTTATTTTAGACAAATACTATAGTACACATTAATAATATATTTTATTATTTGTCGGCATAGATTTATTTTTTTAGGCAAATTTTAATTTGTCTTTGAAAACTGTGAATAATATACTAATAAAAAATTAGTTACATGAATAAAGTTGAAAGTGGTATACAATCATCTTTTAAGTTAGATAGAAAACATAAATATTTGTGAACCACCTATTAATTATATTTTGTATTAGGTTGAATTCTTTACCAATTCTTTAAAAGAAAGTTTAGGCATTTTATTATTATTATTATTATTATTATATTTGTTAGTTTTTTTATTATATTAGTTAGTCAATTAACATAGTCTTAGAAGGTAAAATTTTAAACAAATACAAATAGTTAAATAAAGAAGACCATGATGTAAAGTTGAAACAATTTTGAATTTGTATCACTTTAAGTTTAGATGATTTATATGATGAGTTAGAGACAATTTTAAAAATTAAATAATATTTTTACAAAAGATAAATAATGGGTTTTTTTATTAGTATAACAAGCTTAAGCAGGAGTTTTTTATTTTTTATTTTTATTTTTTTTACATTTGATAAAGAAATTTTAATTGTTGTGACTTGATTTTATCAATCAAAGTAATATATTAAATAGTGTTAAAAATGAAAAAAAATCATTTTCAAATATTAAAAAAAAACATAAATATAATTTTTAAATGTTAAGGTGTTTTCAATTTTATGATATATAATGATATATATATTTTTTTTATGTTATTTTTCATTATTTCATATTTTTTTATAAATATTTATAATATATAATTTTGACCCCTCTTATTCAAATTTATGAATCTGTCTATGCAACTATTACTTACATACCTTCTGAACATCACCGGATAAATGTGTTAATAAAGAATTTATCATCCGAATGATTCAACCAACTTACTTATAAGTATAGAATGATTCAACCAACTTACTTATAAGTTTGGAATGATTCGTATTTATTCATCCAATAAAATATTATAAATATAAGATTTTAAATAATACTCCATCTCACTCAAAATAATTGTCATATTTTATAAACTTATTTATTCCAAAATAAGTGTTACATTTTAGTTTCCAATGCAATTCTAATGTTTAACTTTCAATTATATCATCTAATTAATACTTTTAATTTATTATTCTCTCACTCCGCATTTATGATAATTCAAATACATCAATAATAAACAAGAATAGATTGATATATAAAAAATACTATTTTTTCTCTTTTATTTATTACATTTTTTTATTTTTTTTAATATATATAAAATAATCAATTATAACAATTATTTTGAGACAACATTTATAGTATTTTATTTTATTAGTATAAGACACATTAAATAAATTAATTATGGTGTTATAAATTACAACATTGAAATATCTACGCTAAATTGTGGTGACTATTTAGTTGAGGTTTTTCAAAATAGCTGTAAATTCCAATAAGCATTTTGAGTGTGGAATAAATAACTCTACTTAATAAAACAAAGCCTCTTAGCTCTTGCTACCATTGCACTTTCACAAACAAGTGGACAATGACAAAGCATTAGCACTCAAGAAAAATATATATTGTATTGGGTCTTAACACTCTTAACTTAACAGATTAACATTTACCAATAAAACCAGCTTGTAAAATATGAAAATTTTTATTATATTTAGTATAGTTCATTCTCACCAATAGTTCACATTAAAATACCATATCCTTTTAAAACTTTATTCCATTAAAATAAAACGCACACACTATATATATAGAACACTGAAAACATAGTAGTTTCTCTGTCCGACACGAGGCATAAACAAAAACAAATTGGAACCTCACTGATATGAGTTTACTTACTTTATAAGCTCATAGACATGGCAAAGAGTCATGGCCAAAAACAAAGACAAAGCAAGTTCTGATTCTGAAAATTCTTTATTTTCAACAGGTTCAAACTCTTCAATGGGTAATAAGTATAGATACATGTTTAACAGACTATTCAGGTTTGCTAATTCATGGAAGAAAAGTAGCACACCAAGAGGTAGAAGAATTTTCCACAGAGATGTTGAAAAAGAAGAATTTCAATATGCTAGTAGTCACTGCCTTTCATCCTATTACAGCGTTTTTGTGGTTAGATTAGCAATCATGGTTAGTGAATCTCTATCTTGTTTATGTTTTGACACATGATAAAATTTCATATATAGATTTTCTGTCATAAGTGATGTAACTGAAAAGGGTTACATCACTTATGCTGAAAGTAATGTATTGATACGATGAAAATTGTATTTTTGTTTAAACAGGTAATGCTAGCAATCTTGATAGGGCTATTGACAATATTAACATGGCATTTTACAAAGATTTATACTGCGAAATCACTGAGTAGTTTGGCGTATGGTTTGCGTTACGAACTTCTGCAACGTCCAATTTTGAGGATGTGGAATATTTTGAACTCTACTTCTGAAATCACAACAGCTCAAGTCAAGTTGTCTCAATATGTTATCAGACGTTATAGCAATCCTGCAAGTCAAGCAGAACAAGTTGAGGTTAAATTTTACTGTTTATCATGAAAAGTATGTGAAATGGAGTGAATAATGAACTTAATTATGAATAATTTGTCCTTAAAGTTCACTATTTAGATTAATTTAATTGCTGAATCATATAGCACTTAGTGACCATGCAGTTTGATAATATTCAATAAAAATACAAAATTTAATTTATGAACCATATAGCACTATCTTAGTGATCATGCTATTTAAATTTGACATTTATAAGCTTACACCTTTATCTTCAATATTGTCATAAATCATAATATATGTTTAAGAAAATTTTAGGATAAACTGTTACAAAGTGTGTTGATACTTTTAGTATGATGTTTTTCAATCTTGCTAGGTTGAATTGATGAAATTCATGAAGAAAAATATTACAAAACTTAATCCTCTTATATTTGACCAGTTGATTTTATTTGTAGCAGCTATATGAAGCAATGAGAGCAGTAACATGGTCACTGTTTGCAAGTAAAAAAGCTCTAAACTCGATAACAATAAATTACAAGAATGGATTTGTTCAAGCATTCCATAGAGATCTAAAAGATAACAACACATTTTACATCTACTCGGATCTTTCAAATTACTCAATGGTTGCAACAACCTCAAACATGGTCAATACCCTCTCAACTCATCAAGCTTGGGATGACAAAACAATTCATGGAAACTTCTCAGCAATTTGGTATAGAGAACCACTTGATCCAGTCACGGGCGAAAAAATCGGAAAAGCAATGAAAATTGCACCAGAAGATTTAATCAACATCGCAGGACTTTCACAAGTTCCTGATGGTGTAGCTACATGGCATGTAGCAGTTAGTAAATTTACAGATTCGCCTTTGCTTTCAGCAGCGTTACCTGTTTGGGATTCTTCGAATAAAAGTATTATGGCTGTTGTTGGTGTTACAACTGCATTTTATAGTGTTGGACAGTTAATGAGAGAACTTGTTGAGATGCATAGTGGTCACATGTATTTGACTTCACAACAAGGCTATTTGCTCGCAACTTCTACAAGTGCGCCTTTACTTACAAATTCAACTAAGCCACCACCTAAGCTTAAGATGGCTGTGGATTGTGAAGATGGTATAATAAGACTTGGTGCTGAGTGGTTGCAGAGAACTTATGGGAATCATTTTCCTAATTCAACTCATGAGGTTCATGTTGAGAATGCTAAACTAGGTCACCAGGAATATTATATTGACTCATTCTACCTAAACTTGAAGAGGCTTCCTTTGGTAAATATATGAATAGACTGTGTTTAAAATTTATAATAAGATATATGATGATAACTAAGGTAGACTTTTTATAGGTGACACCAAGGTTTTATATCTATTCAGCAACCACGATTGTGGCCACAACGGAGAGATTTTTTTGTCTCCACGGCCTTATCAAGACATCAGTCATATTTAGGAGTGGCAAACAGGCAATGCCCGCCCCATTTATGCCCGCCACGCAAAAGCCCGCAAAAAACCGGGGCGGGGCAGGCATATTTGAGGGTGTGGACCTAAAACTTTGCCCCGCCCCGCATAAAAGTGAGGGCGGGCATGGTGGGCCCACGGGCATTGAATCTTTTAGGTCTAAAAACTACAAAACTGTATGTAAAAGCCTGTGCCCGCAAAAAAAGGGGCGGGTGGGGCGGGCACATTAAAGTGTGCGGGCCTAAAATCTTGACCCGCCCCGCGAAAAAGTGTGGGCAAAATGGACATGCCCGACGGGTCGGACCCATTTTGCCACCCCTAGTCATATTTGACTGCAATTTCTTATAGTATGTAAGATCACGATTTAAAACCGAGAAAGGGGGGCATGCATTTTTAGTGTAAACTAGTTTTACACCGACAATGCTCCTTCATTAAGCTCTTTAGAACCTTGATGGTCACTCTCTTTTTTTCAAATAATTCTACTAAGCATAAATTTCAGGAAAAATGTTTTTGTTTTAAGTCACCAATGATTTTGTTATTCTTTTTTGTGTACAACTTATGACTTAAATATTTTGCAGGTAGGTGTAATCATCATACCAAGAAAGTATATAATGGGACAGGTGGATGAGAGAGCCTTCAAAACTTTGGTTATTCTGATATCGGCAGCTTTGTGTATTTTAGTCATTGGGTGTGTTTGCATTTTGATATTGACAAATGGAGTGTCAAAGGAAATGAATCTAAGAGCAGAATTGATAAGTCAACTTGAAGCGAGAAGGAAGGCAGAGGCATCAAGCAACTATAAAAGTCAATTCCTTGCAAATATGAGGTTTGCTTTTCTCAAATTCTGTTTAACAAAGTTTTTTATTCAATTTATGGTCTAAGTATTTACTTTAGAGAACAAGGCCACAAGTTCAGTTTAACATACTTCAAAATATTGTTATAATGGACATTTCTTCTTTATTCAGCTTATTTTCTTAAACTCTTCACGATAGTCTATAAAAACAACTTATAGCTTAATTGAAAACAGTTTGAATTTATTTTATCTTATGTTATAAAAATAACTTATACACTATCACATATGTTATAAGTATTTTAATCAAGTTGTTTGCCAAAAAATAGCCTATAAGTGCCTAATTAAGTTGGGACTCATGCTAAATATGACGTAGGAGGTTCAGAATTCAATTCCTACTACTAACAAATCTTGCTCTTTCTAACATGTTAACCGCTAAAAATTTCGCTATAAAGAAAATAGATGTGTCATGCACTGTAATTTTTAAAATCTGTCACTTTTTTTTTTCAAAATGTGCTTCATAGTTTGTTTTTTCTTGGTTGTATTACAGTCATGAACTAAGAACGCCTATGGCAGCAGTAATTGGATTGCTGGACATTCTTATATCTGATGATTGTCTCACAAATGAACAATATTCAACAGTTACTCAAATAAGAAAATGTTCAACAGCTCTACTACGTCTTCTTAACAACATATTGGATCTAAGCAAGGTGACACATATATATAATAAGCTAAACTTTATATTCAAAAATATTTCAAAACCAATTGCACTAGTACCAAAAAGCTTCCTAATATTTTGCACTATTTAGGTGGAATCAGGAAAACTTGTACTAGACGATGCAGAATTTGACCTGGGACGTGAACTTGAAGGGCTTGTAGATATGTTTTCTGTTCAATGCATTAATCACAATGTAGAGACTGTTTTAGACCTTTCTGGTATGATTCTCAATTTTGTTCAATGCATCATTGACTTTAACAAGTTTCTGACAAATTATATTCAATCATTATCTATTTTCAATGCAGATGATATGCCAAAAGTAGTTAGGGGTGACTCTGGAAGGGTTGTTCAAGTATTTGCAAATTTGATCAACAATTCAATTAAGTTTACTACATGTAAGTCAAAATGTGTATGAAAAATATCATAATATTTATGTAATTTTTGAGTGTTGTAGGGGACTAAAGTTATTCTAAACTCTTGCATAAATGTACTACAGCTGGTCATGTTATTCTTCGAGGATGGTGTGAATATCCAAATTCTTGCGATAGTCCAAACTTTTATCTTGATCAGAAGAAATCAAGGATTGTACAAAAGAACAAAGAGAAGCCAAATGCAAATCATGCAAGGAGAATATCTATGAGAGATAACAACAATGTGATACTTTGGTTTGAAGTTGAGGACACAGGCTGTGGTATGACAACTGTTTACATTTAGGACTGTCCCTTATGTCAAAATACAAATCAATCAATGAATAAACCAGTGTTTTCCTTCTTTTGTATGTGATATAGGTATTGATCCCAGCAAATGGGATTCTGTGTTTGAAAGCTTTGAGCAGGCTGATCCATCAACTACCCGATTGTAAGCAATTTTTTTTCAATAGAGAAAAGATAGAAAATGAATTTGATGTAGGTAATGATCTCGATATTGATGAGCATCAAACGGATGAAATTTTTAGTTTCTGATTCTTCAAGTCGTGATGTGAGTCATCCAATATTTGTCTAACCACTTAGATCAGCTGACTGCAGTGGCCAACTGTAGAAGTTATTGAGTGGTTTTTAGATTACAAATTATTTTGATATTAGTATTATATATGATTATTATAGTTTAAGAACTTTTTGAATGTTATGGGCTGTAGATTTACTGGTTTATGAATCCTTTACTTATTTCAGGCATGGAGGAACTGGTCTTGGTCTTTGCATTGTTAGGAATTTGGTAAGTAATACCTTAAGGAGTAAAGTTTCAAAATAAGTAAACTACAATGCCATTCTTTATAAATGTGTTTGATGAAAGAAAAAAGATAGATCCGAATTTCTAGAGTCATATAATCACGCATTTGACGAAGTCGCACATTCTATATTGTCAAATCAAGATCGGACAATTCCTTTCCTTTGAATATAAGTTTTGAGTTTGCTTATTTGCATATAAGTTCCTTTGATCTTATTATTACCGTTGAATTGGATGGAAGGTTAATAAGATGGGTGGAGAAATCAAGGTTACCAAAAAGGAGGGTCAAGGAACATTGATGAGATTATGTTTGCTTCTCAAAGCACCTATGGACGTCACAGAACAACAGTGTCCACTAAATTTGACAGACAATGGCTTAGTGGTGAGTACATCATTCTTCTTGGCAAATAATACGTAAAAGTTGAATACTAAAAGTTTATGGTATATACATAATAAAAAAAGTTATTAATTAAAATTGTGAATGCAGGTATTGCTTGCACTACAAGGCAACATGAGTAGATTAGTAACATCAAAGTGGTTAACCAAAAAAGGGGTGTGCACAATGGAAGCATCTGAATGGAACGGACTGACTCAAGTTTTAAGGGAACTCTTTCATGCAAGAAGTTCAATCCATAATAACAACAACTTCGATGCACACTATCCAATAAATCTTGAAGGATTCAAGTCCAAACTACTCACCATAAAAGACATGAGGAACCCAATTTTTGTCATTGTTGTTGACATTAGTTTACTTGACTTAAGCACGGATATATGGAAGGAACAACTTAACTTCCTTCACAAGTATTTTGGAAGAGCAAAATTTGTATGGATGTTAAACCATGATACACCTAATACGATAAAGATGGAGCTCCGTAGGAAAGGTCACTTACTAATGGTTAACAAGCCTCTTTACAGAGGAAAAATGATTCATATTTTGGAAGCTGTTATGAAAAACAGAAATATTGAGCTACAAAAGAAAAACATGAAAGAGGGTGATTTGCACGAGTTTCTTGAGATTGATTCTACTCATTTTGACACTGCTACTAGCTCTGATGATTCTGACATATCTGAAGTTAGTGAAAAACCAATTTTAAATATAACCAATGAAAAAGAACATTTGGAAGAAAAAAATCTTAGGAAAGAAGAATCTTGTTCCTCATTTTCCACTGAAAAACAAGATGAAAAATTTGAATGTGAGGGAACAAATAGGGCGACAAGGTCGAGAAAAGACGTGAACGATAAGAAATCACTCGAGGGATTAAGGATTTTGCTTGCAGAAGATACACCGGTAATTCAAAGGGTAGCAACTATAATGCTTGAAAAAATGGGAGCCGTTGTTGTTGCTGTAGGTGATGGACAACAAGCAGTAGACGCTCTCAACTACATGGTAAGTGCCGAAGATTGTAGAAGAGAGTCTCTCCAGAAAGAGAGAAATACAAGACCACAAACCGAGATTTTGACTTGTCATCCATATGACTTGATCCTAATGGATTGTCAGGTATGTACAACAAAACCAGCGTTTATTTGAACTTACCTAAGAGTTCGTTTGATTAATTTATTTGAACTTATCTACTGACATAAGCACTTGTGTTAAGACAGTTTTACAGGGCACATGAAAACAATTTATAACGTGTGCATAAGTTGTTTTTAGGTTGAACATACTGATAATTTATCGGTTTGTGTGGAAATTTAGATGCCAAAGATGGATGGATATGAAGCAACAAAAGCAATAAGAAAATCAGAAGAAGGAACAGGAAAGCACATACCGATCGTTGCTCTAACCGCGCATGCAATGTCTTGTGATGAAGCCAAATGCCTTAAGGTTGGCATGGATGCTTACTTAACAAAGCCAATTGATTTCAAGCTTATGGTTTCCACCATTCTCTCACTCACTAAACCAGCATCTTGATTTCTTCTCAGCTTTAATTCCTAAGCAAACGGAGAATTGGATTAAACTACATATATTAACATCATATATAACATGTATTCTAAAATGTAGATCAATTTTACCACATATTAACAGCTTTAATCACATTCTGGCTAATAAAAATAAATGTATATAGAATGGTATGAGAAGTAATGGTTCTTGTTGCAATAAATCTTTGTAATATAAACATGTAACTTGAATTTTGATTATGAAAGTGTGTGTATATTGAGAAGCTTTAATTTCATTTTTCTTATAATTGTTAGGTTTTCGTCTCTTTGATCTCGTTAGATGCAAGATAAATAAACTAATACGATATGAAATTGATAGATTATCATAAATCTTACACTAGAGTGAAGACGCGAGTTTTGTTTCTTTTCCAGCGAAGTGGATGCAAGGTGGAATGGAGACGGTGGCTGATAGACACCGGCGACGGATTCTAGAGGAGTAAGGTGGTGCCTGGTGAAGGAGACTTGAAAAATAATTTGATGTGGCGTATCCACTATAAGCTGTAGTGAGTCTAAAATAGAAAAGATGGATCTGACGGTCGTCATAATTAAATTGAAAATTAGGTTTTAAACTGACAAAAATTATAAAAAAACGAAATATTAAAAAATTGGCCCATGCAGGTCTCGAACCTGCGACCTTCGCGTTATTAGCACGACGCTCTAACCAACTGAGCTAATGGGCCAATTGGTTAGAATCATACAATTGTTTTTTTTAAACTATATTTGACTGAAGAATTATACTTAGTTCAAATTTAAATTAACACTGCTTATGATTAAATTCAAAGGAGAGTATACAATAAAATGTAATTTAAATTCAACTAGTATCAAATGCTTTTGAAACTCACATCGTGTAGTACATGATAGTATGTTTTCTGGTGAACAAATAAAGTATATTTCAATAATAAATAACAATCTTTCAGTTGATTTTTTTGTTGAGTTCAAGCAAGTAACCCAGAACCACAACAGTTGATGCAATAACCACTCCTAAAACTGCCTTGGCCAATTTGGAACGATAATTGCAATTGGGATTGAAGCCTAATTCAGAGAGTTTCTTGTGTGACTTTGCATAATCTTTGAAAAAAGCTTTCTCATCCTATAACAATTCAAAATTATCATTAGCACCAAAAACTCTATACTATATTATATTATGATATTATAAAGAAAGAAAAAGAAAATATAGTAAAGGCAAAACCTTAGCATAGAGTTCAACATATTTACGAAACTTTGGATCTTCAACTAGAACCTTATCAGTGGGAAGCTTCAACAAGTCTTTTGATTCCGAGTTCAATAATTCCCTGTTTAGTTAATGAATCTTGTTTTAATTACGAAATTTCATAACATAATTTGGTAATTAATGAAAAAGTTATCTTACACAAAATAAGAGTTATCAAATTTGAGAGGGTCTCTTGTCCATTGACCTTCAAAGTCAGATCGATCCTTATGTGCCTTACCCTTATCAATTAAAATTAACAATATATAATAATAATTAATAAGATTAAATTTATATTATAAAAAAGAATGTTGGATTTATGATTCTTAATCATACCAAAGTGTGGCCTCCAGAGAGAGCTACTATGTCTCCATCATTAAGACCCATGCGATAAAAGACCTCTCTTAAATGCGATGCACCTGAATTTTGATTTTTTTTTTCATACATCAATTAGTGAAACCGTTCTAACTAACTTTGCTTTAAGAATCAGGATCCCACAGCAGAATTTAATTTAATTACCTTGTTTAGCATCTGGAAGACGACCTTCTTCCGGAGATTCCAAAGAATCCTTATTCAAAAAATTTAAAGCCTTTCAGTGAAAATTTCGTATACAGATACTAAACACAGACACAAATACATTTTTTTTAGAGTTTAAGCGTTGAAAGATGAATTTACCTTTCTACCAGGAACAAAGTGGATAGCTGGACCACCGGTGACCTCTACCGCTACAACACCAGCTAGCTGGTAAAGGTCCGCATATGAAATTTTAGGGTGTTTAGCTTTCACTTCCTCTATTTTTAAACAAAATGCAATAATGATTAAACAAAGATTAAATAATTAATTAAATAGTTGATTATTTCAGTCTCCTTTACCACATAATTCAACGGCGATTTTCAAGCCTTTGTTAGCAGCATGATTGAGCTCTTGTTGATTTCTGATAGAACCATTTGGACCTCCTGTTCTTGTTTTTGCATCGTAGGTACCAGCATCGTGCCATCTATGAATCAATATTACTAAAGGAATTATTTTATATAACTAAAGGTTTGTAATTGTAATTCATAAAGTTGAAACTAATGTAAGTGATCAACATACGCTAATCGAAGCATGAGAGGAGCACATTTTTTGTTGGTAATAAGAGAACGAAGATCGCTACGAGTCTTGTAGATTTCCTTAACATACTCTGCATCAACTCTATATTGTGCCATAGGTGCAAGATTTGTGTGAGAGAGAGGGTTTTGTTGGTTGTGATTTGGGAAATGAAGGGGTTGGTTGATTTATAAGAGAATGAGGAAGATGCTGATTATGGTGGTAGCATGGAGTCATGCAAGTAAAGGATTTTATTGCTTTGCTGAGATGAGAGGAAAAGGAAATTGTTTTTGCTAATATTGCTTCATAACAACAAGATTCTATTCAATACAAAATTCTACAAATTTGCAGTACCCTGTGTAGAGCGCTGGAACATTCTACATAAAGGTAACCATCAATAGTTTAATTTCAAGAGGAGTCATTTTAGATGAAGAATTCAATTGAATTGAGATTGAAACCTTTTTTTATAAAAAATACCTTATGATATTCGATCAAAGCTTTAACAAAACTCAAATTAATTTGGTGCTATTTAATTACGACAATAACGATTTTTTAAGGTAATAAAATCAATTGAAATTCAATTAAAAAATTTACAATTTATTATAAGTTTTTTTTATATTCAAAATCTATTGATTTTTAATAGACTTTTTTTGATGGAATAATTTTTTAGAGAATTTTTAATTATATTTATATATATATATATATATATATATATATATATATATATATATATATATATATATATATATATATATATATATATATATATATATATATATATATATATATATATATATATATATATATATATATATATATATATATATATATATATATATATATATATATATATATATATATATATATATATATATATATATATTTAATTAATTAATTAATTAACTAATTAATTAACTAATTAATTTTATATATATATATATATATATATATATATATATATATATATATATATATATATATATATATATATATATATATATATATATATATATATATATATATAATCTCATGTAAATTTGTGATATTAATTTAAACTCACAAAATTTTTCTCTCGTCATGTTTAGTTTTTCTTTTCCTATTTTTATTCATTCATTATCATTTCCTCCTTTTCTTTAAATATGATTCAACATTTTTATCTAGCAAAATTTTTAGATTTTACTTTTTTTTTAATATTTTTTTAATTTATATTTTGTTATATTATTTTTATATTATTAAATTTTATTTTTATTTTATTAAACTTTTTAAGTAGATGTTATTTTTGTCAGGTATTTTTTGAATTCTTTTTTATAATAATGATGTTTTTCAATTTTATTATCACAATAATCATCTTCCTTTATAATATATCAAAATACTCATATTTCAAACAAAATAATTTCGTAAAAAAGATGCGTCACACATCCTATCATATGTACTCATAAACGAACATAGGCGTCATATACACTCGCGACTGCACCACCAAAGCACCAGTCCAAGTGGCACCAATGTTGATGACAAAGAGGAGACACCAGTAGATCTGACACCTATGTGTATTTACATTTTCTTTTATTTTTTAAATTAAATTTGCAATTAAATAATTTTTCAAAAAAAAATGAAATAAAAAAATTAAATACTGATATTATTTAATTTAAATAGAATTACATGCGGGATAATTTTTTACACATACTTTAACGATTCGCTTGATCATAACGGCCACCAGTTTCATAGTCTGGCGGTGCCATTTGTCGTTGAGGTCTCTCATGATTCACCTGAAGTGTTTGGTGTGAGGTCCGTAGAATATTAGTGTTGTCCATCAAATCTAACATATCTTGTCAGCTTAGTTGGAACGTGTTGTCATGATCGAGTTTGGTGCTCAAGTCGTTGTAGTTTGGTCGTGTTGATTGGGTTATGGGTGGGCAAACTGGTTTGTTAAATTGGGACATTTATTCTTTTGAAAACGAGGTAATGGTTGTCGCAGTGTTTGGTAGGCATGTGTTGGTTGGGTGCTTTAATGTTGTGATGTTTGGGTGCTTTGGTGGTGTAATGTTTGAGTGTATGTTGGATGGGTGCTATGGTAGGCAGTTGTAGTATCATATGCCTATCGGTGTTATGGTAAGATGTGGTGGCGGCATATGTTTGTTGGTAGTATGAGCCATGTTCTTGGTTTTGTGTTCAGGTGTGTGGCATGTATTAGTCGGGGTTTTGTAATGTTGTTGGGTTGGTTGTTGGATGTAGTTGTGTTAGTAATCATGTTGAGTTGGTTCTTGGGTGTATGTGGTCTGGTAATGTTGATGGGTTGGCAATTTTATTAAGTTGGTTGTTGGGTGTAGGTGTGTTAATAATCATGTTAGGCGTTTGATGACAAAGCTCATTGGCGTGGGTCAATCAAATACCTCGATTTAGACACAAAGTTGTAACTGATATATACTAATTCATATAATTATGAGTTAGCTTAGATTCATATGGCATGACAACTTTGTTTATGATTTGTTGATGACAACGCTTCCACTGATTACTGTTACTGTGCGAAAAATACCCGAGCACATCCACGCTCGAAAATACAACAGAGTTGCCACTTAATTTTATTTATTCTAAGAGTCGCCACTGAATACCTTAGGGATATGATTCCTAAGCATGAATACTACAACAAGGTAATAAGGGAGCATGAAGAAGATATGTTACAATCATGGATCACCTACAGAGCGGATAATGGATCTAGTGCTTTTGAAGTGTTTGGAGGTGAAGACTTGAGCAAAGAAATCCAAAGACACAATCAGGTATGAATCTCGAACCCTAGCTCCTTGTGATTCCTTCTCCTTTCCTCTTCTTCTATCCCTTCTTTGAGATTCTGCGATTGAAATTATCCTGTAGAAAATTTGTGATTGTTTTAGCTTGATTATGAATGGAGAGATTGAGAGCAATGAGGTTTAGATATACTCTTTCAGAGCTTCAATGTGAAGCTCTGAGGAGTATTTTGCTTTAATGGTGGATTAAGGGTGAATTAAGAGTGAATTGGGGGAATTGCAAAGGATTTGGCAGATTGAGGTTGAAACATGATGTAGTTGTTGACTATGATTAAAGGGGGAGATGCTTAAATAGGAGAATTTAAAGAATGATTGGAGGGAAAATAGAGTAACAAACTCATGTAGCTTAGGGAAGGAGTTAGTTAATTGTTATGGCATTGTTTAGTTTGGATGTTATAGGTTGTTAGAGTTAGTGTAAATGAACAAAATCAATTAGTGTTATAGTTAGGATTTTAATAGTGTTAGTTAGTGAAGTTAGCAAGCTAATTCAATTAATGTTTTAACAGTTAAAGGTTAGTTTAACTGTTAGAGAATTAGTTAGTAACAGTAATAACCAATTAACAATTAGTTGGGTTTAGGTTAGTGAATAACTTAGTTAACAATGGAAATTTTAGTTAACACTTAACTTGGTAATGAAGAAAAAAGTATTAATAGAAATTAATTGATCAGGCTAACAATTAAAACATTTGGTAATTAAGAAGTTAGTTGAATTGGTCGTTAAAAGTTAGTAATGGTTGTTAATTAACTAACTAATTATGATGGAACAAACTATTGAAAGTGATAGTAGGAAGTAGTTCACACAATTAGTAAAAGGGAATCAATCAGAGTTTCTTGGTTAGTGGCATGGCTAGGAATGTTAAAGTAATGTCAATGGCTTGTTTAGTTAGTCTGGAAATTAATCTTAGCGATTAAATTTATCTAAATATAAACTAACTAATGGCTTGACAATTAGGATTAATTGTTGGAGAGTTAAAGGTTGATTGTAAGTTATTTTGATGTTGGTTTTAACAGTTACATTGATTCAGTAGTTAGTTAACTTTGTAGATGACTTGAAGTGTAGGTTAAGGGCAGCCAACTGACTTGGTCAGTTAGCCTAACAATCGAGGTTAGGGCAATGTGGTTTATGGCTTGTAAATGACTTTGGTGTAGTTAGAGATTATAGGGACTAGATCTTTTTGTGGGTTGATATGTCAATTTGGGTGGTGGTTTGAATGGCTAAGTGGTGACTTATGATGAATTAGGTTATGGGGACTTGTAAGTATTAGTAATAATTCATATTTTATTATATTACTTTCTTAAGCCCATAAGTTTGTTAGAGGGTATTTTAGTATTTTATCTTATTCTAGTAACCCTAGTTTTAGCCTATAAATAGGGTGACAATCATTGTAACTCTTAATCCTGTTTCTTCTGCCGTCATTCTCTTTAATAGAATATTTCCCTATTTTCATCATTCTATCTTTGCACCAACAATTGGTATCTAGAGCTCCGGTTCAGATTCATTGGGAAACACGGGAAACACGAGTGAACGTGAGGTCTTGTGTGTTTGATTTTGATTCTTAGATTCGTGTTGAATCTTGAACAAAATCTGATCAGAATTTTATTCTGTGGGTTGGGAAACACTGTGTGAGAAATCTGAGTGTATTGTGCAAAGTAGAAGATGAACGGAAACGGCAACATGAACACCAAACTTCCAGTATTTGATGGTAAAAACTGGAATCGTTGGATGATCCAAATGCGTGTACTATTTGGTGATCAAGATGTTCTAGATCTTGTCACTGATGGTTATGTTCCAGTAGCAGCAGATGCAACCGATGAACAGAAAAACGCGCAGAAGGAAGTAAGGAAGAAGGATCAGAAAGCATTGTTCTTCATTCATCAATGTGTGGATGTAAACGTGTTTGAGAAGATTGCAGACTCTACAACAGCAAAGGCTGCATGGGACACTCTGGTGAGATGTTATGGTGGTGACGCATCAGTGAAGAAGGTGAAGCTTCAGTCCTTGAGAAAGCAATATGAGAATCTCAACATGAAGAATAATGAGAAAGTTTCTGAATACATCTCCAGAGTGATTCTGATCACTAATGAGATGAAGGCATGTGGAGAAACTCTTTCTGAAGAAACAATCATGGAGAAAGTGTTGAGATCCCTTACTCCTCAATTTGATTACATTGTGGTAGCAATAGAACATTCCAAAGATCTGAGCACAATGAGAATTGAAGAGCTGCAGAGCAGTTTAGAAGCGCAAGAGTTCCGTTTGACTGAGAGAACTTCTGAAAGGGAAGTAGAGCAGCAGGCTCTGAAAGCAACTTCTGATAGGAGGTATCAGAAGCAGTCAGAAGCCAAGAGAAGATCTGATGGTGGTCAGAAGTCAGAAACCTCAACCTCTGATAGACAAAAGAATGCTCAGAAGGGAAAAGAGAAGTATGACAAGAAGAAGATCCAATGTTACTGTTGTAAGAAGTTTGGTCACTTTGCTAGAGATTGTTGGTCAAACAAGGAGAAGAAATCAGAAGAAGCAAATATAGCCAGAAGTTCTGATGACGAATCTGTGCTATTGATGGCCTCTGAATCTGATGATCTGACAGACTGGTGGTATATGGACACTGGTTGTTCAAATCATCTTACTGGAAACAAGAAATGGCTGGTTGACTTTGACTCTAAAAAGAGAACAAAGATCAGATGTGCTGATGACAAATATCTTAATGCAGAAGGTATGGGAAATGTCAGAGTGACTCTGAACAATGGGAAAATAGCATTGATTCAGAATGTGTGGTATGTACCTGGCATCAGAAGCAATCTGATGAGTGTGGGACAATTAATTGAGAAAGGTTTCTCAGTTACCATGAAGGACAATCTTCTGAAGCTGTATGACTGTAATCAGAAGTTGATTATGGAGTCAGAACAGGGAAGGAATAGAACATTCAAGGTGAATGTCAGAACTGCAGACTCAGAGTGTCTTAGTGCAACAAGTACTGAGAAGGAGAGTGAGCTGTGGCACAGAAGATTTGGTCATTTGAATTTCAGAAGCTTACAACATCTGAATTCAAAGAAATTGGTACATGGAATTCCTGCAATTAAGAAGCCTGAAAAGTCATGCAAAGTTTGCATGGAAGGAAAACAACCAAGATTGCCATTTGCATCAGAAGTTGCTCCAAGAGCAAAACATGCCTTGGGAGTTGTACACTCTGATGTGTGTGGTCCATTTCCAGTAGCATCAATTGGAGGGAATAAATACTTTGTGTTGTTTGTTGATGAATTCACAAGAATGACATGGGTATCCCTTATTAAGTTCAAACACGAGGTGTTTGATGAATTCAAGAAGTTCAGAATGAAGGCTGAGAATCAGAGTGGTCAGAAGTTGAAGATTCTTAGAACTGATGGTGGAGGTGAGTATAACTCCAAAGAGTTCCAGAAGTTCTGTGAGGAGAATGGAATTGAGCATGAGGTTACTGCTCCTTATACCCCTCAACACAATGGTCTTGCTGAAAGAAGAAACCGTACTTTGCTTGATATGGTGAGAAGCATGCTAAAGGAGAAGAAGCTTCCTCAGAAGCTCTGGGGAGAAGCTGTTGCCACTGCAACGTATGTACTCAACAGATGTCCTACGAAGAAGTTGAAGGAAATAGTTCCTATGCAGAAGTGGACTGGAGACAAGCAAAGTGTTAGTCATCTGAAGGTATTTGGTTCTGTTTGCTATAAACATGTTCCAGAAGCCAGAAGACAGAAGCTGGATGATAGAAGCAAAGTGATGATTCTGATAGGGTACCACAGTACAGGTGCATACAAGCTCTATTGTCCAGAAACCAATAAAATTGAATTCAGCAGAGATGTGATTGTGAAGGAATCAGAAGTTTGGAATTGGGATAAGTCTCAATCTGATTCTGATGTTAGAACCTCTGAAGAAAGGCCAGAGTTAAGAATTTCTGAAGTTGAAGTAAACCCTGATATTGACTCTGACTCTGATACTGATTCAAACTCTGAAGAAGACTCAGAAGATGAAGGTGACCCAGATGACCCAGACTCTGATGATTCAGACTCTGATGGCAATCCAGATCTTGGTGGCAATTCAGACTCTGGAAATATGCCAGACTCTGAAGATGGTCAAAGCTCTGGAGGTCAATCATCTGAAGCTAGAAACTCTGAAGCTCAAGACTCTGAACAAGTTCAGAGACCACAAAGAATCAGAAGCGTTCCCAGAAGATTTGCAGAATTTGACATGCTGCAAGACACTGAAGTAGACTCTGAAGGAGAAGTTATTCAGTGTGCCATGTTAGTAGACTCTGAACCTATAAGTACAGAGGAGGCTCTTAAGCAGAAGCTCTGGCTGAAGGCCATGAAAGAAGAACTTGATGCTATAGAGAGAAACAAGACTTGGAAGTTGACAGAACTTCCAAAAGACAAGAAAGCCATCAGCGTCAGATGGGTTTTCAAGCAGAAGTTAAAGCCAGATGGCTCAATTGGCAAACATAAAGCAAGGTTGGTAGCCAGAGGATTTCTACAGAAACCTGGGTTGGATTATTCTGAAGTGTTTGCACCTGTAGCAAGACATGAAACAATCAGAATGGTGATTGCAATAGCTGCTAACAGGAATTGGCCTCTGATGCATTTAGATGTAAAATCTGCATTTCTGAATGGTCCATTAGAAGAAGAAGTTTACGTGTCACAACCTCCTGGATTTGTGAAAAAGAATCAGGAAGGGATGGTGTACAGATTATACAAAGCTCTATATGGATTGAAACAAGCGCCCAGAGCTTGGAATCAGAAGATTGATTCATTTTTCAAGAAGCAAGGCTTTCAGAAATGTGAGATGGAGTACGGTGTCTATGTTCAGCATACTTCTGAAGGCAATATGACTCTGGTATGTTTATATGTTGATGATATACTATTGACTGGAAGTTCTGAACAGGAGATAGCCAAGTTCAAGAAGGTTCTAATGAATGAATTTGAAATGACTGATCTAGGCAAAATGACATACTTTCTAGGGATGGAGTTCAGATATTCTGAGAAAGGTATCATTTTGCATCAGCTCAAGTATGAATTAGAACTTCTGAAGAGATTTGATCTGAAGAATTGTAAGATGGCTGTCACACCTTCTGATACAAATCAGAAACTGGATTCAGACTCTGAAGGAAAGGATGTGGATGCTACAACCTTCAAACAGTTGGTTGGTTCTCTGAGGTATCTGTGCAATACCAGACCTGATATTTGCTACTCAGTTGGGATGGTTAGTAGGTTCATGAGTAAACCTAAGTGGTCCCATTACCAAGCTGCTGTCAGGATTCTGAGGTATATCAAAGGAACTCTGAAGTATGGAGTGTTATTTCCCTCTGGAGGAAATAATGAGTCAGAACTTCAGAGTTATTCAAACTCTGATTGGTGTGGAGACAGAGTTGACAGAAGAAGTACATCTGGGTACTTGTTCAAATTTCTGGGAGGTCCCATTTCTTGGTGTTCCAAGAAGCAACCTGTTGTGGCGTTGTCAACCTGTGAAGCTGAATACATTGCAGGTGCTGTTACTGCATGCCAAGCTGTGTGGATTCTGAATCTGTTGCAGGATCTGAAGATTAAGGTAGACAAACCTCTGAAGTTGATGATTGACAACAAGTCTGCAATCAACCTTGCCAGAAACCCAGTGCTGCATGGGAGAAGCAAGCATATTGAGACCAAGTATCATTTTCTGAGACATCAAGTTCAGAGTGGAGTGTTAGAAGTTGTACACTGCAGCACTCAGAAGCAGTTGGCAGATGCTCTGACGAAAGCCATCAAGACTGATCAATTCCTCAGATTAAGGGATGGAATTGGTGTTACAAGTTTTGATGGAATATGAATTAAGGGATGGTATTAGTAATAATTCATATTTTATTATATTACTTTCTTAAGCCCATAAGTTTGTTAGAGGGTATTTTAGTATTTTATCTTATTCTAGTAACCCTAGTTTTAGCCTATAAATAGGGTGACAATCATTGTAACTCTTAATCCTGTTTCTTCTGCCGTCATTCTCTTTAATAGAATATTTCCCTATTTTCATCATTCTATCTTTGCACCAACAGTAAGAGTGTTCGAACTGCAGTAAAGTGGCAAGAAGAAAAAATTTAGTTTTGAAGGAATTCCCTCCGGAGTTTATATCGTCTCCACATGGATCAGTGCGAGGGAAAGAGCATCGTTCAACGGTCTCTATATTTCTGAGCTTCTTGTGAAATTTTGGTCAAAAGATTCACGTTACCGTAAATAAAGGCATAAAATATAAAGACGGAAAATATAAAGTAACAACTGAAATATAAATGGAGCCTTATTGGGATTGGATCTCATCAATTGATAACACATGCATTCTTTTGGTCATGTTAAATACAACTCAATTAATCGTCTAATATCCTCACGTATTACCCACAACAGAGATTATATCTAACGCAATATCGAAAGAACAATTGTATTGTCTCATTGACGATGTCTCACGCAACAAAACTAACATAGAGCATTAAGAACTGGTACTCACAAAAATGTTAAGCTTAAATCTATGTCTAGAGTTTAAAATCTAACAGGTAATCATCTTATATCCATATTTGAAGACTATATATGTATAGCGGTTCAAATCAAAGTTAAACAGGTAGACAAAGATGACACTCATATCAGTAAATGAATGCTTCATATTAAAAGTAATAATCAGAATACGTACAAACGTTTAACCTTTTTTACATGCATGCAACTAATCTTCCAAATGAATGTGAACATCGTTCTTCAGCACTATTATCATGCATCCTCACAATACTGTATTGATCATACTCATGATACTCATGCTACTAACCAACACAATAAAATAGAAGATACAAGTGAATATCAACTTACAAAACCATGTCAAAAGTTTGCTTATTGATAGATGAAAATCTGATGGGCTAAAGACGTGTCTACTTATGCGTCTAGCGGTATCTTACTGCAAGTGCACAGCCTATCGAAGTAATATTTAAGATTATCGATCCACAGGGATTCTATCGTTACTTAGTGCTAGATGAACTTCTAGTTTAGCTAAGGCGAATAGTTGTCACGATTGTTGTTGGTTTTCTAAGACTATTGAAGGCGGAATTAGATTCAAGTTTTTAATAAAATAGTACTAAAACGGTCGGTATGTAATTATACTAACTTAGGTGGGTCAATCTAACCTAGGCTTATAAAGATGTTCACTTAATCTACTCGGTAGAGATTACTAGTTTGAATACCCTCAACTCACACTCTCGTGGTCTTGAATCAGATCTTATCCCTAAAGCCCTATGCCTGCTCTCGCTAGCCCATAAGTGTTTAGAGATAATTTTTGGAAACTAAATAATTCTAATTTATCTTAAAGCGCTCTCGCTGTATTTAATTTAAATGCCTAACTTTAGCTATCTGGTTAAGATCTCACACTCTCGTGGTCTTGACCCAACCTAATACCCTTTTCTCACTCTCGTAACGAAAAGGTCGAATTTAATTAAAAAGTATCAGCCAGAATGTTAAGCGATTAATTATTTTAGCCCATGGTTATATTTTACCGGTTAAGTCAGTTATAACTACATACCGCCCTAAGGTATTTAGCTACTCATCGAGGTTAAATCAGACTCAGAGTTATTTATTAGCTTACTAATGGCAGAAAAATAAATAGACATTATAAATAAATAAATTAAATTGCAATGACTGAAAAACCTGATTAACAAATATCTGAGTAGACTCCTTCTTCCACAGACCGGAAGGCTTGGAGTAGGCGGAAATAAAAATTAAAACGAAATGCTGAAGGCTGGAAACAAATAAAGGTATAACAATTCCCTAATGTTGGAAATTGTTACACGGTTGGTTTGGATACAAATAAAATAAGGCAGAAAATAAAATGCTGGAATAATAAAGCTGATGGTAAGGTAATTCGGCAGAGCTTCCGCAGGAAATTTGGATACTGAAGTCTGTCTCCTAATCCTCCTGAGCTGGTCCTATTTATAGAGCTTCCAATGGGCTGGTCCTGGGTCTCTTGCTTCTTGGGCTTTGCTGAAGTGGTTGAGAAAATGTTGGAAAGTGGCAGCAGAAAGTGGGAGAAATCTCCCTCACGTGAGAATTACCAGGTGGAGTGGCTTCACTGATGACTTTGACGTAGTCTGAGTCAAAAGAATCAAGTTATATCCTTGTCACGGGCGTGACAAGGTCTTCACGCTCGTTGTCTTATGTTTTCAAGTGTCACGGTCGTCACTCATTCCTCACGGTCGTGAGGTCCCAAAGTAAGGTGTCACGGTCGTGACACCCTTGTAACGACCGTGGTCGTAACAAATTATGCAGAGTTTTATGCAGGCTTCTGTCTTGCTTCATTTCTTGTGGTTTCTTTGTTCTTTTCTTCTTAATTCTTGATTTGGCCTCACATATCGATGTACCTGCAAAATAGTAAGAAAAACTCGAGGAATCGAGCGTTAAAACGGTGAATGCGCGATAAAAGTCAATGAAATCTAGCGATATAATCGATGCGTTTTCTCGTCATCAAACTTCCCCAAACTTAAACCTTTGCTTGTCCTCAAGCAAATAGTCGGTTGAAAATCGGCGGACAAGATTTTTCGCGTATACTCATAACAAACCGTCCGGTGGATCGTTTTGTCGGATAGTCCGGTACTTTGATAGAACACTACCGATACACTAATGACATAAGCAACAAGCTATGTCGTCGACTTCCCGTCAAGCGAAACAATCGACAATCACATTGCGATTTCACCTAGAGTTTTTCGATCGTATTTCACCCGGTTCGTTCAGGCGCAGTCACATTAAGCCCTTTGCCTTCGCACGCACGTAGTGGAGTAGCCGGTTAGCGATTTTGATCCTTTTTTAGCACGGGGTCTGGTACACGAGTGTGGTAACCCTTCATGTTTTATCCGATGCGGAGGTTGTGGGGGATCGAGCCGTAGCACGCCCTACCGAGTTCAGAACCAGTACCTCTGAACCAACCCGGAACGGAGTCCTTCTCATATTTCTCGTTTATTATCTGCGACCGTGTACTTTGGTGCAATCTCTTTTCATTTTGCATTGAGATACGAAGGATCATTATTGATTAGGCATCAAACGCTTATATTCATCGGCTCCCCACGTGGTTTGTGTTTAGACGGTGCTGACTGCTAGTATAAACTACTGGGGTTACTTTTGAACTGAAACTAAAGGTGCACTCGCAATGGTGATCGGATGGAATTTCTTAAGCAGGGGGTCGAAGATGTCAAGATTGTATTGGTCTTGTTTAATCGTTCTCGGCCTCGTAATTACGAACCATTCGGTGGTCAGTCGGGTAATGCGAGTAATTTAAGGATTTTTCTAGTATGGCTTAATAATCGGGGAAAACTCGATATTCAAGAAGATAACGCACAGAATTGCTCGTTTCATTGATTTTCTAAAAGGAATACAACAGAATTGAAAGTACATTGAAATGAAATGAAATGAAAAGTACCTCTCCCACACTATATCAGACATTGTCCTCAATGTTGTGATATAATAGCGGTATAGATACAGTACAAGACTAAAACTGAAAAACAACATAAAAGCAAACTACGGCTGCTGGTGATCGCGGGCTCGGCCTCTGGTGCGAGAGCGGCGTCTGGAGGGAGTCGCGTCGGGGTCAGAGCCGGTACCGGAGGTAGCAGTAATGCTGAGGCGGAGTGCCTCAAGCTCGCCGCGGACTTCGCCAAAGAGTTCGCTAACCCGCTCATTAGTGGCCGCATGGTTGGCAGCAATAGTGCCGAGCAGAGCGTCGTACTGGGCCTTCTGCTGACGCTCTAGTGCTGCGTTCATCAGGTTCTGCTGGTGGATCGCAAAAAGGACGTCCTCCAGTGTGGCAGCGGGGGCTGCCTGCTGTCGGGTGGAAGTCTCGGGGATGTCCTGGGCATGCTCTGCGGCATCCATGGCGTCCTGCATCTCGTCCACTGAGGCGTTTGGCTGATCATCATGTACCGGCACGTGATCCGCAGCAGCTGGTAAGGCAAAGAGCCAGTTGGCTCGGTTTGCTGGGTCGATGCGTGTGCGTGACGGCAGAGTGATGTGGTGGAAGACGGTGCCATTGACGACAGGGCTGTACCTGCCATCCTCTCGCTGCGCGATCAGGTGGGCGGACCGGCAGTAGCTCATGGTCAGGAAATCGGGGGCGAGGTGCGGCAGATCAGCGAGCGCGTCACCAAGCCCCAGCTGAATGGCGAGGGTGGTGACAATGCCTCCAATGAAGAACGGGGATGAGCCACGGTGCGCGATGGCCTGGATGTGGTAGAGCATAAAGGGGGCAGCGTTGATTGGCTCGTCATGCAGGGCACAGTACAGAAACAGGAGCTCCTTTGAGTTGAGCTTGTGGTTGCTCTCTCGAGCAAAGATGGTGTTGCAGAGGACCCGGTGAAAGTAGCGGATGGCCGGGTTGTGGATATGAGTGGCGTTGAGGCTCTGGAAGGTGGTCGCTTGGGTGTTGGTGAGGTCGCGCCACAGTGTGAATGCTTGTTCACTGAAGTTGTCGGGCACGCGACGGTGGGCTTCGGTGCCGTGGTGGAAACCTAACAGCTCTGCAATCCTGGTTTGTGTGAGGTTGAACTCCTGGCCAAGCAGTCTGAATGATACGTTGCCGGTAAGCTGGCTCTGCGAACCATGAGGGGTGATGTAGCAGTAGGAACTGAGGAACTCCAGCGTCAGGAGTTCGAAGGTAGGCTGTGGCTGGTGACAGAGGTCCCACAGGCCAACCTTCTGCAATAGGTTTTGGACGCTGGGCAGCATACCGAGTTCTTGCAGACAGTCGGTAGAAATGTACCGGGTGGGCTGCAGACCGCGGTTCTCGAAGCGGACGAAACGGTCTCGCTGGGTTTCTCCTGCTTCTCCTTCTCTGAAAACGATAGAATCCATAACATGCAAATGTGAAGGGAGAGGGTGGAAGGGTGTTTTGTGAAGTTTGTGGAAGAAGAGTGGTAGAATGAGGGAGTTGTTGTTCGGATTAAATACGGGATAGTGGAGTTGAAATAGTTACTGGTAGTGGTGGATTAATGGGGTAGTGGAAAGGTTTTGACGGTTTGGGAATGAGTGGGGGAAGTGTTAGATAGGTTATGGAGGGAGAAGAGGGGTGGACACGATGAAGGAACAGTTCTGTTTCTCACGACCTCTGGTATAGAGGTAGTCACGGTCGTGACTAGATCGTGACGGTCGTGACGCGCTAATTGCGCATGTCACGATCGTAAGGGGGGCGTGACGACCGTGAGGCTGCGTGGTGCTGAATAATTTCCAGAAAAGCATATTGTGTCACGTTATTTTTAATTTAATAATAATATAGTTTATTTAGTAGCACTATAGTAACACACACCATAATATACAGCAATTTCAAAACAGTAGTATACGAATCTGAGATAGAATATTGCAGTCATACAGTATACGGTAACACAGTGTATAGAAAAAGTAGAAAAATTATTGAAGCTGCTAAAATGAAGAATCAATTGAAATAAAAAGTGCATGGCATTAAGAAAAATTGAAATTACATAAACTCAAATTATGTTATGAAATCGTTGCGAAAGATAAATTTAACTGGAAATGAAAATAATGATAAAAAATAATGAGAAAAGAATTAATAAACTAAATCACTGATAGCCGGTTCAAAGGCGTTTCTTCAGATCTTCGATGGCGGAGTCCAGATGATAGAACTGTTCGCATGCCATGTCAGTCAATCCCACGATGTCCAATCGCATACTCTTAATGTCTTCTCTGAATAGATTAATGTCAGCTTGATAGGCATTGAGAGTGTGCATGATGTTCTGCAAGTTGTTAGCGTACTCTCCGTGATTCGCTCCAGGGGTTTCATGAACTTTATCAGTTGGGTCAATGTCATAGTATCCAGGAGGTGTCTCGGGGTCGGTTTCAACAGCGGTCATTACATCATCTGTTATCCTGTGAGACTGAGGTGTTTCAGGAGTGGCTGGATAAACAGGTGGATTTAACTCATAAAGCCAATTATCCTTATTATGAACACTTACTTTTGCATGATTGGGCAATGTGAACAGGGTGACTACTGTGTTCCGGATGAGGTACTCAAAAGGTGGGCGTCCTAAATTCCTTATAATATGTCTATTGAAGCAGAATTTAAGGTTCATCAGGCGTACGGTTCCTAGACGGGTGCACCTGTCCAGTTGGTACCTAAGTCCTAAGGCATCAGCAATCATGGTTACAAGACCTCCTACCACTATAGGTAATTCAGGTTCGTCTTGGATGCGGGTGAAGGTTTGCATCATGAAAGGGACACCATTAACACACTGTCCAGTATTGAAACATGACATAATAAATAATTCATCCTTAGAGACTCCGGTAATATTTTCTTCTTTTCCAAAGAAGGTATGGGCGAGGAATTTGTGGAAGTAACGAAGAGCAGGGTTATGGATCTCATCATTGTTCATATCATTTGGTTCAGGGTGGTAGTTTCCGGTCAGAGTTCCCCAAAAGAAATTTAGCTCCACATCCATCAATTCTACCTGTGTGGTAGTAAAGGCGAAAGGTCCACTAGGGAAGCCTAATAGGTCAGCTAGTTCTTTGTGGTTAAAGTCGTATTCTATTCCGAATAGGCGGAAACTAATGAATCCTTTCCTAGAACCAAAACCGCGCTCGGGTAGGTAAAGTAGGGAACTAAGGAACTCAAGGGTGAGCTCTCGGTAAGTCGCAAACTTGTGTTGGATCATTGCATTCTCCCATCCGAGTCGGTTGAACAGGTATATCATGCTCTCATGTATACCTAAGGTTTCCATAGTCTTTTCATTTGGGTACAGGGTCAAATCCATTTGCCTCTGTGATAACTCTTCGTACTTTATTCTTTGGTTCCTACCTCTAAATTGGGTTTCCATATAGTTAATAGGTTGGTTAGCCATAGTCAGTGAAAATACGGTGGAAACAATTCAGTGGAAAAGACTTTAGAAAATCTGTAAAAAGTGATTTAGGATGAAAATAAGAAAAATGAAATGCTAAAATGCAATGGCTATAATAGTAATGTAAAATAAAACTAACAAAACAATTTAAACAAATAGTAATAACGATAATTAAAAATGCTTAAAAAGAGTAGTTTAAAATAGGTAACTAAGAAAATGGGTTGCCTCCCACTAAGCGCTGTTTTTATTGTCAAAAGCCTGACGTAACGCTGAGGTTTAGACTAATCAGGGGAATTTGCGGACAATTTCAAAAGTTTTAGATCATTCGTATAATCTCTATTTTCAACTTTATGATAATGTTTTAGGCGCTGTCCGTTTACTGTGAATGGTTCATTGTTCCTACCCTTGATTTCTATTGCTCCACTTGGGAATACTTTAGTTATATCAAAGGGTCCCGACCATCTGGACTTTAATTTTCCAGGAAAGAGCCTAAGTCGTGAATTAAAGAGGAGTACAACGTCTCCCACACTGAATTCTTTCTTAGATAGGCGTTTATCATGCCATCGCTTGGTTCTTTCCTTATATAGCTTAGCATTTTCATATGCATCTAACCTTAGTTCTTCTAATTCGTTAATGTCTAGGATTCGCTTTTCTCCTGCAGCATTATAGTTCATATTGAGAGTTTTGATCGCCCAATAAGCTTTGTGTTCTAGTTCTACTGGGAGGTGGCAAGACTTTCCATAAACTAGTTTGAAAGGTGTAGTACCTATGGGAGTCTTGTAAGCGGTCCTATAAGCCCATAGAGCTTCATTAAGTTTAGATGACCAATCTTTCCGAGATATGGCGACAGTCTTTTCTAAGATTTGTTTAATCTCTCGGTTTGAGATTTCGACCTGTCCACTTGTTTGTGGGTGATATGGTGTAGCCACACGGTGTCTCACTCCATATTTGGATAGTAATTTGTCAAAGATTTTCGAAATGAAGTGTGAGCCACCGTCACTTATGACGAGTCGAGGTACACCAAATCTGGGAAAGATTATGTTTTTGAAAAGCTTTATTACTACTCGTGCATCATTTGTAGGAGAAGCTATGGCTTCGATCCATTTGGAGACGTAGTCAACGGCTACGAGTATGTAATTATTACCGAAAGATGATGGGAATGGTCCCATGAAATCTATTCCCCAGACGTCGAAGATTTCTACTTCCAAAATTCCCTTTTGGGGCATTTCATCTCTTCTTGAAATATTGCCGGTGCGTTGACACCGATCGCAACTTATGACAGCGATGTGGACATCCTTCCATAGACTAGGCCAGTATAAGCCGGCTTGCAAGATTTTTGCACAGGTTTTGGAAGTGCTCGCATGTCCACCATAAGGAGATGAATGACATTGGGCAATGACATCTTCTATTTCTTCTTCGGGAATACATCGGCGAAAGATTCCATCCGGTCCTCGTTTGAACAATAATGGTTCATCCCAATAGTACTGTTTCAGGTTATGAAAAAACTTCTTTTTCTGCTGATAGGTTAGATCTGGTGGAAGAGCTCCTGCGGCTAGGTAGTTGACAATGTCAGCGTACCATGGCAGTCCTACAGTTGTCTGTATTATTTCCACGGGTTCTGGTTCATTTATATCTAACTGCGCCAGGTCGCTTCCTATTTGCGCTATCAGCTGTTCATACGGAAAATCATCGTTAATCGGCACTTGTTCGGGTTTAATACCTTCTATTCTAGATAAATGGTCCGCTACGACGTTTTCAGTACCTTTTTTGTCTTTTATTTCTAGATCAAACTCTTGTAAGAGTAAAATCCATCTTAGGAGTCTTGGCTTAGCATCCTTCTTAGTTAACAGATATCGGATAGCAGCGTGGTCTGTGTAAATGATTATTTTCGCTCCAACTAGGTAAGAGCGGAATTTGTCAAGCGCAAAGACAACTGCCAGCAATTCTTTTTCTGTAGTGGCGTAGTTCATCTGGGCAGAATCCAAGGTTCTACTTGCATAGTAAATCGCATGGAGTTTCTTTTCTTTTCTCTGACCCAGGACTGCGCCCACAGCATAGTCACTCGCATCGCACATGATTTCAAAAGGTAATCTCCAGTCAGGGGGTTGCATGATTGGTGCGGTGATGAGGGCTGTTTTTAGAGTTTCGAATGCTTTAAGACAATCTTCATTGAATATGAAGTCCGCGTCTTTCATTAATAAACCAGTAAGAGGTTTAGTGATTTTCGAGAAATCTTTAATGAATCGTCGGTAGAAACCGGCGTGTCCTAAAAAGCTTCGTATTTCTCGAACGGTTTTAGGAGGTTGAAGATCTTTTATTACTTCAATCTTAGCTTTATCGACTTCAATTCCCTTATCTGATATCACATGACCTAATACTATTCCTTCGTTGACCATAAAATGACATTTCTCCCAGTTAAGCACGAGATTCACTTTTACACATCTTTCTAACACCAATTCTAAGTTTGATAGACATCCTTCAAAGCTTTGCCCGCATACAGAGAAGTCGTCCATGAACACTTCCATGATGTCGTCTATAAAATCTGCGAAGATTGACATCATGCATCTTTGAAAGGTTGCAGGGGCGTTGCACAATCCAAAGGGCATTCGCCTATAAGCGAACGTTCCATAAGGACATGTGAACGTGGTCTTCTCTTGGTCATCAGGATGGATAGGGATTTGGAAAAATCCTGAGTAACCATCAAGGTAACAGAAGTAAGAATGCTTGGCTAATCGTTCTAACATTTGATCTATGAAAGGTAGTGGGAAATGATCCTTTCGAGTGGCTTTGTTTAGTTTACGATAGTCTATGCACACTCTATATCCCGTCACTACTCTTTGCGATATCGATTCGCCTTGAGCGTTTTTCACAACAGTGATACCTCCTTTCTTTGGCACTACATGTATTGGACTAACCCATTCACTATCAGAGATTGGATATATTATCCCGGCATCTAATAATTTCTTGACTTCTTCCTTTACTACAGTGCTAAGGGTTGGGTTTATTCTTCTTTGAGCTTCTCTGGAGGTTCTGCAGTCTTCTTCTAGCAGAATGCGATGCATGCAAACTGAAGGACATATTCCTTTGAGATCAGATATGTTATATCCTAATGCAGTTGGATATTTCTTCAAGACATCTAAAAGTTTCTTTGTCTCTATAGTTCCTAAACTGGAATTCACTATAACTGGTCTTTTACATTCAACATCTAAGAATTCGTACCTTAGGTTTTTAGGTAAAGTTTTTAATCCTAATGTAGGTTTATCTTTACTTGGCATGGGATCTGGTGTAAGTGCTAAGCTTTCGCTCAGACTATTATCCTGATACGGTTTTTGCCAATTATCATCTTCGAGAATTGGAGGGATTTGAATTTTCATTATTTCAGAATAAGTGGTCTCCTCCAGTTCCATTTCTCTTACACATTCGTCAATTACGTCCATTAGATAGCATGTATCCTCTATAGCTGGTGATTGTAAGAATTGTGTTAAAACAAATTCAACTTTCTCTTCACCTACTTCAAAGGTTAGCTTTCCTCTTTTTACGTCTATTATAGCTCCGGCGGTAGCTAAGAATGGTCTTCCTAGTATGATAGGTGTAGTGGAGTCTTCAGAGATGTCCATGATTATAAAATCAGTAGGAATGTAGAATTGTCCTATACGTACTGGGACGTTTTCTAGTATGCCTACAGGATATTTAACAGAGCGATCGGCTAGCTGAACAGACATTTTTGTTGGTCTTAGTTCTCCCATGTCTAGCCTTTTGCAAATCGTTAAGGGCATAACACTGATACTGGCTCCTAAATCGCATAGAGCTTTGTCAATGACGAATTTTCCTATTACACAGGGTATAGAGAAACTTCCTGGATCTTTTAGCTTAGGAGGCATGTTATTCTGGATTATGGCGCTACACTCGGCAGTGAGTGTAACTGTTCCGTTATCCTCTATCTTTTTCTTATTGGATAAGATTTCTTTTAGAAACTTGGCATACGAGGTATTTGGGTAATTGCTTCTGTAAACGGAATAGTAATATTCAACTGTTTCAGAAGTTCTACAAATTTCTTAAATTGACCCGTCGTCTTAGAACTTATTAATCTTTGAGGGTACGGAATTGGTGGTTTATAGGGTGGTGGAGGCACATAAGGTTGTTCTTTCTCCACTACCTCTTGACTTTCATCTTCCTTTTCTTCTGGATCATTCACCACTTCAGTCGGTTTATCCGGTTTTTGGTACATGGCTGGATTGTCAAGTCTTGGATCGGTAGGTCCGTCAAGTTCCTTGCCACTTCTTAATATTACAGCGTTAGCATGTCCTTTCGGATTAGGTTGAGGTTGTCCAGGGAATACTCCAGCTGGTGCAGCAGTAGGCGCTTGTTGTTGAGCTACTTGTGAAATCTGAGTTTCAAGCATTTTGTTATGTGTAGCTAATGCATCTACTTTGCTCACTAATTGTTTAATCTGCTCGCTAGTGTGAATGTTTTGGTTTAGGAAGTCCTTGTTCGTCTGAGATTGGCTAGCTATAAAGCTCTCCATCATCAATTCAAGGTTCGATTTTCTAGGGATATTAGGAGCAGTCTTTTGATATCCCAGTGATGTAGCTGGTGCTTGACCTGGTGCGTAATAAGCATTGTTACTCTTATAAGAGAAATTCGGATGATTCTTCCAACCTGGGTTGTATGTGTTTGAGTAAGGGTTTCCTTGAGCATAATTCACTTGATCAGTGGGAGTTCCTGTCAATAGTTGACAATCAGAGACTTCGTGTCCTGGGACTCCACATAACTCACAGTTAGGTGTTACTGCAGCCACGGTGGCTGCAGGTGTTATGGCCAAGTTATCGATCTTTTGGCTTAGTTGGTCAAACTTCGCATTGACTTGGTCCATACTACTTACTTCGTACATACCTCCCTTTGTTGGTTTCTCAGTTGCGACTCTTTCGCTTCCCCAAAGGTAATGATTCTGAGCCATACTTTTGATAAGTGCATAGGCATCACTATATTCTTTGTCCATCAATGCACCACCCGCGGCAGCGTCAATTGTCATTCTTGTATTGTACAAGAGTCCATTATAGAAGGTATGGATGACCATCCATTCTACTAATCCGTGATGTGGACAAAGCCTAAGTAGATCCTTATAGCGTTCCCAAGCTTCGAATAATGATTCACTTTCTCTTTGCTTAAATCCGTTGATCTGAGCTCTCAGCATAGCTGTCTTGCTAGGTGGAAAATACCTGTTCAAGAAAACTTTCTTAAGCTGTTCCCACGTAGTTACTGAGTTTGAAGGCAGAGATTGAAGCCATGCTCTTGCTCTGTCTCGAAGCGAAAAAGGAAATAAACGTAGTCTAATAGCTTCTTGGGTAACTCCATTGGCTTTTACGGTATCTGCATATTGCACAAAGATCGAAAGATGAAGATTCGGATCCTCGGTAGGATTTCCGGCGAATTGGTTTTGTTGCACGGCTGATATCAATGATGGTTTTAGTTCGAAATCGTTTCGGTTGATAGCCGGTGCTGCAATGCTTGAATGCGGTTCACCTTGCGAAGGATTAGCGTAATACTTGAGTGGATGAGCTTGTTCTTCAGCCATTCCTGCGTTTTCTGATTTTACGACTGGTTCAGGCGGATCTAATTGAAGATCTGGAATGTTGGAATTATTTTCGAAATCGAGTATACGTCTTCTTACGTGTAAGAAGCGTTCCGATTCAGGGATTAGAGGTTGCAAGTCTTCGCTTTTGGAGCGAGTACGTGGCATACACTCGGAGATTAGATTAAATTAAATAGTTGATACCTTAGTCTAGACAATGCTACCTAAATGCACTAGTAACTAAATTAAGGAATCCCCGGCAACGGCGCCAAAAACTTGGTGGGCTAAAGACGTGTCTACTTATGCGTCTAGCGGTATCTTACTGCAAGTGCACAGCCTATCGAAGTAATATTTAAGATTATCGATCCACAGGGATTCTATCGTTACTTAGTGCTAGATGAACTTCTAGTTTAGCTAAGGCGAATAGTTGTCACGATTGTTGTTGGTTTTCTAAGACTATTGAAGGCGGAATTAGATTCAAGTTTTTAATAAAATAGTACTAAAACGGTCGGTATGTAATTATACTAACTTAGGTGGGTCAATCTAACCTAGGCTTATAAAGATGTTCACTTAATCTACTCGGTAGAGATTACTAGTTTGAATACCCTCAACTCACACTCTCGTGGTCTTGAATCAGATCTTATCCCTAAAGCCCTATGCCTGCTCTCGCTAGCCCATAAGTGTTTAGAGATAATTTTTGGAAACTAAATAATTCTAATTTATCTTAAAGCGCTCTCGCTGTATTTAATTTAAATGCCTAACTTTAGCTATCTGGTTAAGATCTCACACTCTCGTGGTCTTGACCCAACCTAATACCCTTTTCTCACTCTCGTAACGAAAAGGTCGAATTTAATTAAAAAGTATCAGCCAGAATGTTAAGCGATTAATTATTTTAGCCCATGGTTATATTTTACCGGTTAAGTCAGTTATAACTACATACCGCCCTAAGGTATTTAGCTACTCATCGAGGTTAAATCAGACTCAGAGTTATTTATTAGCTTACTAATGGCAGAAAAATAAATAGACATTATAAATAAATAAATTAAATTGCAATGACTGAAAAACCTGATTAACAAATATCTGAGTAGACTCCTTCTTCCACAGACCGGAAGGCTTGGAGTAGGCGGAAATAAAAATTAAAACGAAATGCTGAAGGCTGGAAACAAATAAAGGTATAACAATTCCCTAATGTTGGAAATTGTTACACGGTTGGTTTGGATACAAATAAAATAAGGCAGAAAATAAAATGCTGGAATAATAAAGCTGATGGTAAGGTAATTCGGCAGAGCTTCCGCAGGAAATTTGGATACTGAAGTCTGTCTCCTAATCCTCCTGAGCTGGTCCTATTTATAGAGCTTCCAATGGGCTGGTCCTGGGTCTCTTGCTTCTTGGGCTTTGCTGAAGTGGTTGAGAAAATGTTGGAAAGTGGCAGCAGAAAGTGGGAGAAATCTCCCTCACGTGAGAATTACCAGGTGGAGTGGCTTCACTGATGACTTTGACGTAGTCTGAGTCAAAAGAATCAAGTTATATCCTTGTCACGGGCGTGACAAGGTCTTCACGCTCGTTGTCTTATGTTTTCAAGTGTCACGGTCGTCACTCATTCCTCACGGTCGTGAGGTCCCAAAGTAAGGTGTCACGGTCGTGACACCCTTGTAACGACCGTGGTCGTAACAAATTATGCAGAGTTTTATGCAGGCTTCTGTCTTGCTTCATTTCTTGTGGTTTCTTTGTTCTTTTCTTCTTAATTCTTGATTTGGCCTCACATATCGATGTACCTGCAAAATAGTAAGAAAAACTCGAGGAATCGAGCGTTAAAACGGTGAATGCGCGATAAAAGTCAATGAAATCTAGCGATATAATCGATGCGTTTTCTCGTCATCAAAATCTAAGATCAAGGATTTGAAATGAGTTTTGTCAAGACTTACAAATAAGCAATCAAAGACAATCAACAATAGAGAATCAAAACTAGTTCACAAACATACATTAGATGAAATACATAAGGTATCAAAAGATTACATCCAAACTCCAACAAGAGATCAAAGATCTTACCTTCTCCCTCTTAGGATTTGTATTTCTCTCTCTAAAATAAGCTTGAAATGAAGAGAGATAAAGTTCTGATGTTGAAAAATATAATATTTATTTCTAAAAAGCAAGAAAAGTACTTATATAGTATTTATAAAATTTGTCATGTTCGCATTGCAAACTTTTTCTTCGCCCAACAAACACACTTTTAGGCACCTGAAGTGTCTCTGAATAGTTAAACCGCCATTGAGAAACATCTGAAGTTCGTTGTGCGAGCAAATCTTTTCACTGTGAACTACCTCGCCTATAAGTTTGCATAGTGAGCTTAGTGTGCTTTAGCTATTGCCTCAAGTCTATGATGGTTCACTGCATCTTCTCACAACGAACGTTCGCTTCTTATTTGCACAACGAACTTCCTGGTTCTTTTTTACTTCTTTGTTTTCCTTGTCCAATTAACTTGTGTCTTAATCATAGATGTTTTACGCCTAATTGTTGCATAAAAACACACACATCAAACAATCCAAAGGTATTTTCAATATATTTGAAGATTCGCACAAGAACATGAATTACATCTATGAAAACATGAGAAATGAGTTGAAAAGTGCCAAGAAAGATAATTCATTTTAAGTCAAAATTTGCACTTATCAATCTCTCCCCAACTAGATTTTTGCTTGTCCTCAAGCAAAGTATCCCCCTCATGAAAACAAGAGGATTTTCTCAAGAATAAGATTCAACCAAGAAAAGATTAACAGTTCAAATTCAAACAAGAGAAATTTACTCAAATAAGAGGATTTGGTCAAGCATGAAAATACGCCTAAGCAATGTTCACCACTCAATAGAATCGAACAATGACAAAGAATTTAGTTCTTAAACAAATATCATGCAATGTTTCAAAGAACAACTAAATTCTCATACTTTAATCACTCTAACACTCCTCTTTAAAATAAGAATGAAAAAATTAACGCGTTTGCAACTGCGGGGAAAATTCACTCACCTGAGGAACAATGCTAATAACAATCCAATTCATACATTCATCTAAAAATCAAAAATGAAAATATGGAAGCAAAAAGATCACTAAGGGCTTTTAAGATTGTATCTTGGTCGAGTTCACAACAAAAGGTCATTTCTAAAGGCCATTTAATCGAAATTGTCGATGCAAAAAGAGACATTCACTATACAAGTTATTTACACATCCCAACTTCATTCACCAATTTCTTTCCTCTATTTCAAAATTTCTCATACTTCCTTTTGCACAATTATTTCATTCTCTATTTTTCTCTTTCAAATAAGCTTTCTTTTTCTTTTGTTTTTCACATTCATATTCACACTTTTTCTTTTCATTATTGCTTGAAATTTTTCAAAAGTTTTAGCAACCTACCATTCTTCTTTTTCATTCTCCCCAACTTAATTTCAATCAAACCTCAAGTGAATGTTTCTTACTTTTTATGGCAAGAAGGACAATTTAAAATAATGTTCAAAGGTTCAAGAAGAAATTTTTAGAATCTCACAAAATTTAATGGTGAACAAAACTTTCAAATTATGTATATAAAGCAAGTTCATCACTAAAATGAGATCTAAATTGTTTAGCCTCAAATGGGTTAACAAATACTCACTAATCACAGGTATGTTACTTTTGGATATGGTTATGCTCAATATAAACAAATTCCTTGATCATTTCTAATGCTTCCACAAAATCACAATAATCAAAAGATTACGCATGAAACAAACGAATTAAACAAAGTTTATCAGTCATCCTAAGCATATAGCAAATAATGGAGGTTTCTCACAATTTGTGGATTTTGGTCCTAAGTGAAACAAGCATTCAAACAAGTTGCAAAATGAAACAAGAATACACATTTGCACAAAGCACAAAATTCTTAAATCATTCTAACATTCTATAAAGCGGTACAATTTACCTTACTTGCACTCACACATTCAACATCCTAACATCACCATCCAAACTCGGTCGAAGCTTCATTGAATACTTTTGCACAAATAACAATCAATCTAGAAGAGGTTCTCATCATTTATTCCTACCAACACTAGATAAAACGTGAACAGAAACAAGTATATATACAATATAAACAAATGTACAAAGCTCAAAAATATAGAAACTATTGCAATGCACTTTAATATCTAAACACCAGTCCTTGGCAAACAGCGTCATTTTATTAGAACTGCAGTAAAGCGACAAGAAGCAAAAATTTAGTTTTGAAGGAATTCCCTTCAGGGTTTATATCGTTTCCACATGGATCAGTGCAAGGGAAAGAGCGTCGTTCAACGGTCTCTATATTTCTAAGTTTCTTGCGAAATATTGGTTAAAAGATTCACGTTACCATAAATAAAGGCATAAAATATAAAGACGGAAAATATAAAGTAAATACTGGAATATAAATGGAGCATTGTTGGGATTGGATCTCATCAATTGATAACACATGCATTCTTCTGAGCATGTTAAACACAACTCAATCAATCGTCTAATATCCTCACGTATCACCCATAACAGAGGTTATATCTAACGCAACGTCGAGAGAATAACCACATTGTCTCATTCGTGATGTCTCACGCAACAAAATCAACACAGAGCATTAAGAACTGATACTCACGCAAATTCTAAGCCTAAATCTATGTCTAGAGTTTAGAACCTAACAATTAATCATCCTAGATCCAAATCTGAAGAGTATATGTCTATAGCGGTTCAAATCAAAGATAAACAGGTAGACAAAGATGACACCCATATCAGATAAATGAATGCTTAATATTAAACGTAGTGATCAGAATACGTACATACGCTTAACCTTTTTTACATATGTTCAACTAATCTGCCAAATGGATGTGAATATCGTTCTTCATCACTATTATCATGCATCCTCATAATACCGTATTGATCATACTCATGCTACTCATGCTACTAACCAACACAATATAATAAAAGATACAAGTGAATATCAACTTACAAAACTATGTCAAAAGTTTGCTCATTGATAGATAAAAATCTAAGATCAAGGATTTGAAATGAGTTTTGTCAAGACCCACAAATAAGCAATCAAAGACAATCAACAATAAATAACCAAAACTAGTTCACAAACATACATTAGATGAAATATATAAAGTATCAAAAGATTGCATCCAAACCCCAACAAGAGATCAAAGATCTTACCTTCTCCCTCTTAGGGCTTGTATTTCTCTCTCTAAAATAAGCTTGAAATGAAGAGAGATAAAGTTCTGATGTTAGAAATATAATATTTATTTCTAAAAAGCAAGAAAAGTACTTATATGATATTTACAAAATCTGTCATGTTCACACTACGAACGCTTTCTTCACCCAGCGAACACACTTTTAGGAACCTGATGTGCCTCTGAATAGTTAAACCGCTCTTGAGAAACATCTGAAGTTTGATGTGTGAGAAAATCTTCGCACTATGAACTACCTCACCTGTAAATTCTCACAGCGAACTTATAGTCTTTTAGTTACTGCCTCAAGTCTTGGATGGTTCGCTGGTCCTTCGCTGCATCTCCGTACAGTGAACATTCATTTCTTGTTCGCACAACGAACTTTTTGGTTCTTCTTCACTTCTTTGTCTTCCTTGTCCAATTCACTTGTGTCTTAATCATTGATGTTTTATGTCTAATTGTTTCACAATAACAAACACATCAAAGAATCCAAAGGTATTTGCAATATATTTGAAGAATCACACAAGAACATGAATTACATCTATGAAAACATGAGAAATGAGTTGAAAAATACCAAGAAATATAATTCATTTTAAGTCAAGATTTGCACTTATCAAAGAGCAAGATAGTTTCATGTGTGCATTGTATGTTGGAATAAACATTTGCATATCATTAATTATTTTGGGATTTATGAACTACTAATATGTGCTTCCATGTTATTATTGTATGTGTAATGAATTGCCATGATAGTATGTATGCTTCTAGACCTTGGATTTTTTATTGTATGAATGTAGAGTCTTATGGCGTGGACTTTATGTATGTGTATGTATGAACTGCCATGACTTGGTTGCATAGCATGTCGGCTAAGAATGTTATGGCATAGTATACTTGGATGTAGCATGGCATGGTATACTTAAATGTACTTGGGTGCATGTTGATAGTGTTGTTAATGTTGTGTGAATTTTCTAAACCTTCATGACAGTTGAGATTTGTGGTTGTGTGAGTTGTTGAGGTGTGTATGACAGTTGAATTAGATTTTAATAGCTTTAATTTTAGTTAGTGGTTAACTTTAGAATTTAGATTTTAATCAATCTTAGAATTAGGATTTAATTCAATTATAATTAATTTGGTCTTATATTTAGTTTAGAATTAGATTAGGTTTTAATTTAGGATTATCTTTTGTTTAGAACTTAATTAATTTTTGAATTAACCTTAGTTTTAGTTAGGCTTAATTTTCAATTAGAATTTAGTTAATTATACTTTGATTTAATTTTGACTATTTCTTTTCTTGATTGTGTTTGTGAATGTTTATTTGACAATACTTGTACATATTCCCCATAAAATATTAATTTTAATTTCGATACTTGACGTTGTCTGTGATTGCGTTGCTTCGTGTTTACTTGTTGTTTACTTCCTGTATTCACATGATCCCGTAGGATTCCTAGCTCTACTTAATTTCCAATTAAGTTTGAGGTAGGAGAGACATTAGGCTTTCAATCCAAGCATGACAACATTAGGTAGATTTCCCTCCTAATTCTGATCTTATGGCCACTTTGTATGGTAACAGTTAGGGTTCAGTTTCCCTTAGACCTTGTGTGCATCCCTTTCTTCTTTCTCAAAACTTCTTTTCAAAACCTTTCTCCTCAAGTCTAAAAATCTTAGTCTCGTACCAAGTGCATTTTCAAACTTTTTTTCCTAATAAAACTTGAATGGTTGTGGAATGGTTAGGCGTAAGCCTTCTCCTATCCCGAGTGTTTGACATTACCTTTAGGATTCGCTGTCATAAAGCGCTTACCATTCAAGACCAAAACACCTTTAACTAGAGAATGAAGTTCTCTTTGCATTAAACTAAATAGAGAGGTTTGAGTGCAGACTTCTTCCTCTCTGAGTATCAGGATACTCACTGTAGAGTGTGTGGTCTCGATACTCGTCTTTCAATACGAAGACTTGACTATGTTTGACACACCTTTTCACAATAATTATTTTGAGATAAAGAATTGGGTACTAGTCGCAAGGGGTTACTATCCGAGGACCTATTTCATCCCTAAAAATAATTTTCACATATCAAATGTGACATCTTGCCTTGATGGCGAAAACAATCTCTTTTCAAAAGGACATGCTACATCCGTTCTGCCGCAAACAGGTAACGCCTAAGACTCCACAAGCGAGTTGCAATACACCTAAGTGTTAGAATGTGCATGTTAGTATCATCCACAAAACACCAGTTAACCATAGGCCGAACTACGGCTGCTCTGATTCTTCACTTCTTTTAAGTGAAGATACATAGGCACGAGGGCCCCAATCTTTGTCGAGCACGTTGTCCATCTTTTATCCGTAGTTCCCCGAACTACGTTGACTCTAACTTTCTCATATCTGTTGAGATTACATAGGCATAGGACCGCGAGGCCCTATCGTGTATCTTCTCCCCCTTTATCTCTCTTTTCCTTGTTTCTAACCTTTTTCTCCCCTTAGAACACACTTTATAGCAATACCTGTTAGCAGATACTTTCACACATAGACAAACAAATGGTTCCCATCGAGTACGATGGATGCGAGGGGTGTTAATACCTTCTCTTTGCATAACCAGCTTCCGAACCCTTGCTCTTGGTTACGAGACCATCTTATCCATTTCTTCTTAGGGTTTTCTAGATGTTTTCCCTTCCCCTTTTGGGATAAATAAAGTTTGATGACGACTCTTCTGTTCTTCCTTTCTCGCCTCTCCATTGTTGTATTTTCGAGTAGCGACAGCTTGGCGACTCTGCTGGAGAATGCCTAGCAAGCCAAACCTAGTTTGTTTGTCGCATTTGTGTTTTATTTATCTTATTGTTTTATTATGATGTGTTCCTCTTACCTGTTGGGTTTATTGGGGATGCTTTGTAAGGATAAAAGCTTTCTACCTGAGCTTTCTAGTATACACTAAGTTAGAAGGTGGTTTCTTTCTGATTTGCGAGACTTAGAACTCGTTGAGTTGGTTTGATTTCCACCTCTCAGATGAGGCCCCTTTGGGATGATTATGTCTTACGTGTAGTCATAATGGCGTCTTTATTTCTGACCTGGGAGTCTGTGATTCTGAGGATCTTTTGTAGAACCCAATTCTGAAGGTTACTAAAACATAACTTTGTGCTCATCCTTTGAAGGGATTACCGTCTTACGATTCTTCGTTATGATGAAAACTTTTGAGGATTTTGCATGGGACCTTGTTTGAAAACTCTTGGAATTCCCCGTTACCAACCAATAGATTTCCCACCCGAGGAGAGGGATATCTCGTTGCATTACCTTGCAGGACCTGTGACCTTGACCCTGCTGTTGTTCTGTTTTCATATTGCATTAGCATCTTGCATTGCATTAGTGTAGCAGGGAAATTTGTGAGTATAAGCTATTGATTAACTTAACTCCAAAAATGCAAGAGTCGCTATCGCACTTTTATTTTATCCAAAAAGGAAAGGAAAAAGAGCGAACAAAACCAAAGAGTTCTAAAATAAGATCAAAAGAAACAGAAATCGGGGTAAGGAGGTTGGTTACGCAATGGGAAGGTGTTAGCATCCAAAACGTCTATAGTAATCTATATGAGCCCTTTGAAATATTTATGATTTTTGGCTTGAAAATGGTTTGTTTGAAAAGAGATTGGAGAGATGAGAAGAGAATTGTTTTTTTAAGATTTTTGTGTTTGGAGAGACTTGTCGCCTCATGCCTACGTACCCACAAGGTGCAATATAGGATCAAAACCCCGTAGTTCGTGGTACAAATAACAAAATAGGTTTGTTATGATTGATTTTAAGTGAAAAGGCAAGTCATCATTTCCAAGCGAATAATTTCGCTTAAAGAGATGATTCATGTCTAGACTTATGGAAAAGTTTTTGAAAGAAAGTGCATAAGGCACAAAAGTCTTGGATGAGTTTGAATATTTTTTATGTCTTTTTGAAAAGAGTCAAAGTATGGTTAGCATTGATTGACATTTATTGAAGAAAAAGAAGTTTGAAAAAAAGGCACTTGACAAAAGTCAAGGTTTTTTTGTGAAAGCGGTTTGAAGTTTGAAAGCAAGAAGGTTTTGAAAGAGGGAGAAGGTTTTGAAAATTGAAGAAGGGGAGGAGATGAAGTGACTAGCCTAGAGAGAAAAATAAAAGCTAGAGATAAGAAGGATCTAACCAACTTGTAGCACACTCCATAGCAAGCCAAAAGAATTCCATCCATCTTGAGCATAAGCAAATGAACAAGCCAAATAAAGGCAAAGATCCATAATACTCCAAGCAAAGGGAAAAGACCTAATTCTAAGTCCAAAGGTCCAAGAATAGTCCAAGAGCATAGCCACAAAGTTAAGAGCACCAAGTTTTTTAGAGGTTTAGTCCTTTATTAATGCTTTGAACAAGATATGGTCCAAGTGGACAAAAGAAAAGAGGCGGAAGCATAAACATGTGTCCAACGGACAAAGGAAAAATAACGGAAGCATAAGCGGAAATATGATATGAGATGATAAGCATAAAGATAAAAGAGAGATAGGGAGCACGAAGGAAACATAAACAAAGTTAGTAAAATTATATGGTTAGTGAGTTAGTGATTAGTCGTTAGAGCAAATGATCAACGATAATTAACTCTTGCACTTAGACCAAGTTTAATGAAGGCTCATTAGAGGATTGATAAAATCAAAGTCTCCTAATAACAAGCTTCATCGGTGATGGACTTAAGATAAGTAGTCAATCATGCTTGGACTTTCAAACATAGGTTTAAGTCACGAATGATCATTTTCCGATTACGAGACAATGTAGCGCTATGTTAAGCAGTCGTAATCGGGTTTATGTAGAAACCACGACTATCTGAGGCCGGTCAATACAATGTTAGTGCTAATGCATGCTAGATAAGTGATATGTAGATCACTCTCCGAAAGCAATACCGCATGAAAAGAAAATGGGTAATGATCTCATCTTCATCAAGAACTTGAAATAAGTTCAAACGATATCGAAGATTTTCACTAATCAAAAGAAAAAGATAAGAGGAGAGGGAATGTCAAATTGAATTACAAGTTCAAGATCATTCCATCTTTAAGTTCATCCACTCATCTTGATGGATTAAAGCACTAAACATATCATTAACTCAAAGCACCTAAAATGAATTGAAAAATTCACTTTAAAGATAGACTTGAATTGATGAATGTTTATCCAACTTCATCTACACCCCAAGTCCAATGAATTTAAAGAGGAAAATGAAATTTAAAAGTGTATTTCAAGGCCAAAATCAAAAGGAAATGAAAGAGGAAGAGGTGAGAACCAAAACAGTCCCAAAACAAAGCCAAACAACACATTCTTCACTATGCAAATCGATTGCACCAGTGTGCAAATCGATTGCATAGTAGAAAATCAACAATTTTAGGGGAAAAAACATTGTGCAATCGATTGCACACTGACAGACAACAATAAAATCCGCACTTACAAGGAAAAACCATGATCAATCATTTCTTCAAACATCTCTTGATCAAGGATGCAATTGAGCACAAAAATTCAAGTAAAATAACAACAAATAGCACCAATGGAATACAATTTGCAAGATCCAAAGATCAAGCAACAAAAATCAACAATAAATCACATTGTGGAAGATGGATCAAGCACAACAGTGGTGGAATAAGGTTTTACCACTTCAAACCTGAAAATTCTTCAAATCAAACTCCACAAACACCACTTCAAAGCTTTGATCTACAAGAATTGAGGATGAAAAATTGAACGGATGAAGGTTTAGCTCAAAGATTAGTAAATTTTAGTGATGAACTTACTAATCTTTCAAAGGGAGAAAGAGCTTTGGTGAATTTGGTCATTGGAGAAAAAAGAGAGTCAAGAAGAAATTCGACAAGGTGAATTTGGCTATTAAAAGCTTGTGAAATGAGAGAAATAAGACCTCTATTTATAGGATTTAGGCTTGGAAAATTTAGTGGATCGGAGTTTGGTTTGGAATTAAAATTAGGCTTGGAATTTGAATTTGGAGGGAAATTCAAAATCAAGGGGTGATTAATGAAGGTGTATGGTGGGAATTAATTGTGATGAGGTAGTGGAATTATTTTTGGGTGATCTAGAATATTCTCAAATGATGAAATTGATGCCAAATGCTTCAAAAATTGAAAAATACTGATTTTGGCCAATTATGTCCTTGTGCAATCGATTGCACTGTAGCGCGAATAGATTGCACTGCTGAAAACCTCAAAGTCTAGGCAAAAAATGCAGGGTGCAATCGATTGCACAATTGAAAAACTTGAAAAATGCCCTGTTGGCTGGATTGTGCTAGCTCTGGCTCGATACTTTTGCTTGTCAAAGAAGACATGGAAATAAACACATGAACCTTGGAGTCTCTTGAATAAAAGTCAATCAAATTTTGGAAGACTCTTGATCAGATGATTTTAAATTGTTCACAGATCAACTTCGACTTTTTTCAGATGAAATTCACTCGAGCTGAGGGACTGATATTTGATATCTTTGGTCCAAATACTTCCTGAAAAAGTTAGTAAAGGAAAAAGAAACATTTTTTGGGATTTTAATCAATGGTTAGTAAATATAGGCATAAAGGCAAGTAAGAAACACACAGATGCTTGGTGATCCCTATAAGGCTTAAACCCAAAGACGGAAGGGATAGAGGAACTAAAGCATGATCTTGTTTGTGGTATGAAATCCAAAGATGCAAAAAAAGAGTATGGGAAATCTTAGGGGTAAAAATTAGGGTATTACAATTAGCATCTCATTTTTACATATCCATCCTCAGCCAGAACAGAGAGCTCACCAATCTTTAGTCCAAACCGCAGTTGATTTCCTGACACTCGCATTGGACTTGGATTAGATTTTAGAAGAATCATGAACTCAGGAGAACAAAATTCGGTTGTTACAAGGGCAGAGTTTGAATTGATGAAGAATCATCTATATCAGCTCATAGAAGCCATGACAGCTATGACAAGGGGAGAGGCCAATATTCAGAGGACTCCAATTAATGAGGATGTTATTCCACCTTCAGTGAACAATGTTGCCCAAGCTCAGCCTGTGCAGATTCCTGTTGAAGATCAAATTATACAAGAGCGTACCATTGTCCGAGATAGACATTCAACTTCTCTTAATGACACAGGCTATCAAAATTTCACATTCTCTGTGCCAGATTTTCAAGGGATGTTCCAAAGATTATCCTAAGGACTCACAGACTGTTGAGTTTATGAGAAGATATCTTTTGTTGGAGGAAAAGATTGATGCCTTAATGGGTCATGATACTCTTAATCGGAATGCTTTAAGCATGTGTTTGGTGTCAGGCCTTGTGATGCCTCCGAAGTTTAAGACACCAAATTTTGAGAAGTACAAAGGGGATAGTTGTCTGAAGCAGTATTTGGTGATATTTTGCAGAAGAATGACCTCGTATCTTCCATAACGACAAGCTTATAATTCACTGTTTCCAGGACAGTCTGAGTGGGGCATCGTTGAGTTGGTACATGCAGTTAGACAGTGGCTGCATCCGATCATGGTCAGACCTAGCCAATACCTTTGTGAAGCAGTACAATTACAATCTCGACATGACTCTCAATCGCATGCAGTTGCAAGACTTATCTCAAGCGGACAATGAATCTTTCAGAGCGTATGTTCAGAGATGGAGAGAATTAGCTACTCACGTTCAACCACCACTTCTAGACATAGAATTGGTTGACCTATTCATGGGTAATTTGCAAGGTCCTTACTTGGATAAGATGATTGGTAATGGGGCATTAAACTTTTCTGACTTGATAATAATTGGAGAACATATTGAGAGCGGACTCAAGAGTGGAAAGATTCGAGACACCTCAGACAAATCAGTCTATGAAAGCGAATCAGTTATCAGTTCTCAATAAGAATGGGAGAAAGAAAGTAATTCCATCCGGGAATCCCCGATACCTCAGATTCAGTCTTCAGACATTTCAACTGTTCAGAGTCAGCAATCTGTTGGGTCTTTATATCAGATATTTGTTCCCCTCCAGAGTCAACGGTCATACCGTCATCAGCCGCGTCAGCACGCTTGACAAAGGCCTGGGAAGCCAAAGAGGAATTTTACTCAGTTACCAATGTCGTACAGTCAGATGTTGCCAGATTTGATCTGAAGGAGATTAACATAGTGATTCCTCCATATCCACCAGGTTTCAATGTCAACGCCTGTTGTGATTACCATACTGGGGCACAAGGGCATTCAACCGAAGACTGTAAGGTGCTTAGGAGAAAAATTTAGACTCTGCTTGACTCCAATATATTCTCAGTCACACCTCAGGGTATTCAAATCAACAATCCTCCTTCATCCAGTCATGTGGGTCCATCAGTTCGTGTTATGGAGGAATTCACCGAGAGCAGATGTTTAGAAGAGTATCAGATTGACTTTGAAGAGCAATTTTGAATATGGCTAGTTCAGTAGAAAATTAAGATTGGAAATCCCGGTTCCCAAAAGCTGGCAATCTTTTATATCATGTCATTTCTTTGCATTTGTAGTTTCTTTTCTGTTAAAGTGCGAACTTATTTGTAAAACTTGTCTATTTTCAATTGATAATGATAATGAAATGAGTATCATGTTTTGATTAAGTCCATTTTTATTCACTCATACTTTTCATTGATGTCAAACGCTTGTTTAAGCAAAATCTGAGGGAGGATGGCGAAATTGAAAGACGCAAAACTTCCAATTGTATGCTTTTGAATAAAACCTCTGCTGATGATGTACAAGCGTTGTTTCAAATTCCTAAACACCGAAGATATAAGGAAGATAATAACTTGTCAACCCTTTGAGCCTAGTAGTAGGAGTTTCTTTCTGAAAACAAAAAACCCTCAATCTTAACCTGGGGTAAGGTAGGTGTCAGTTAATTTGACCGAGCATGCAAATTGCGAAAGAAGTGTTCCTGTTCAAGGATCAATCACATCTGTAGAAGTTGTACCTCAAAAACTTACAATGGTTATCCTGCGCCAACTAAGGAGTAAGGCAGTCACAACCCTTTCAAACGAGTCAGATAAGCCAGTGTCGCATGATTGGTTCCCAAAAACAAAAAGAAAAAGGAAGAAAAAGCTTGCGAAGTCGATAACTTGGAAACAAGTGGCTTAGGCAAAAATTAAGGCATCCCACTGGACTTTGAAATCAAAAAGATATATCCAAAAGAGCCAGTCTAGGAAAATAAAAAATGATGAAGAACAAGTCGTGTGACTCCAGACACCAAAGACGAAAAGCGAGTAACTGTCACTCCGAAAACTTGTGGCTTCCCTAACCATCACTCGTGTCATCCGAGCTTTGAAAGGTGAGCGTTTGTGTCGAGTTAGCTGAACATAGGACTGGAGAAATTTAAGGAGAAGGGGTGGGTTAAAACAAAACGTTGAGCCTTATATCTTTTCTTTCTATAACTGCGAGCCAGACCACATTACAACCTTCAAAAGACATAATTGAAGCAGGTTTTTTTTGAAAGCATACTTCGGTAAAGATCGCGTCGAAACTGACTCCTAAAAGGATTTTCTTACCATTTCAGTATTGATGTTGACATTCTGATAAGTGATTCATCCACTATATGTCACACATTTTTCCAATGAACAGACTAGAATTTCAAAACTGTCATATGCATTACACTAATATTGTCTTTTCAAAACTAATTGTTTTACTTGTGGATAAGCACTTGACATCAAGAGAGTTTCTACAATGGAAACTTCGATCGAGATAAGATGCAAAGTACCTGAGTACTCTATGGAGTAAGGGCAAGTCATGTAAAATGATCACGCCATGGGAGTCAGCCATCCAAAAGTCAGTTAATCTAGGGCAATCAGGTCGAGATTCGATAAATCTCTCGAAAGTCAGTTTTTCAGAGGCACTTCTTAATAGATTAGCCAGTCAGGGGCAAAGTCATTGAAGGCTGGAGCAGGCCACCCCAAGAGCATAAGAAGTTAATCTGGTTCAGATCAGAGTTCTTATCTGAAGCACCTCTCTGAGGTTCAAAAATGCTAAGGCAGTTCATCTCAAATCAGCAGGGTTCAGAGATTCCAGGGTTTTTCTTTCGAGGAAGATTCTTACAGAGATCCCATAAGCTAGGGCAAAATCGGAAACAAAGGAACATTTTCTCTCCATATTTTTAGAGCTACTCAGAGCTATTCAAGCAGGTTCAATCAACCTTTAAGTTCAAGACGAATGTCGAGAAATCATGTTAACCATCCCCTGACCCTTCAACCTTAAACCTTATATCCAGACAAGACATATAAACCTTGTATCCAGACAAGACATTTTCCAGCGTCAGCTGTACCTGACCCATCACATATAACCCAAAGTCCAATTCCTATTGGCAACCACCCAAAGCCCAACCCCTATTGGCATTCACAAAAATCCAAAGCCCAATCCCTATTGGCATTCATAGAGACCAAAAGCCCAATTCACATTGGCATCTCCTCAACCAAAGCCCAAACCATATTGGCAAGCACTATAAGTCTGATCCCTATTGGCACCTCATTCTAAAACCCAATCCCCATTGGTACCCAGAAAATCTCATCTTCCGAAGGTCAATCACCATCAGGTTTCACCTGTGTTTCCCAGTAAAGTCCAATCGTACTTGGCGTATCCTTCTTTCTCCGGCAGCCCGAGCTTGCATCTACATTTCTGCATATAGTTATCATCTTTGAATTTACATCCTCAAATATGTAGCATTTCCATTTCGTATGGAGTATTACACCATATTCAAACATATGCATGTGAAGCATGAGCCAGATTTGGTACCGCGTGTGGGATCCCGAATTCAACTTTTAGGCAATCAGTGACATATCCTCAGAGAATACCAAGCCATTCCCCGACAGACATTTCAGTCAATTCATCTGCTTATTTTCTTTTGGGTCTCAGATCATACGTCGACCTTACCCTCGACCAGGCCCTGTCTATCAACCCTTTGATGATGACGTTCCCAAGCAGTTTTTTTCTTCCCGTCAACTCTTTGACGATGTGTTTTCTTCGAAAAAGTTTTCTTCCCGTTAACTCTTTGACGACGTACCTCTTCAAACAAATCTTCTCTCCGTCAACCCTTTGACGAGGTTAGTTTTTCCTGCCATCAACCCTTTGGTGACGACATTCCAGATGTTATTTTTCCGTCAACTCTTTGACGAGGTGTCTCTTTAATGAAGTGTTATTGTTACCGACCCTTTGATGGCGATGTTCCAAGTTTTTTCCCTGCCAACCCTTTGGCGATGTCAGTTTCCTTTCCATAAACTCTTTGATGATGTGCCCCTCTGGTGAGGACGATCTTCTTTCTGTTAACTCTTTAATGGATAGAATTGATGTTCTTATAATCCCCAATTTATTCGTTTTGTGGATGCTATCCCAACTTTTGGTTGGTAGTTCGTCGTTTTGTGGATGTTATCCCAACTTTTGGTTGGTAATCCTCTATTGCTTCCCCAGCGGAGTTATCTTTCTTTCAGGTTGTGAGTCGGTTGATTCAACTTCTTGTGTATCGCAACTTTTGGTTGATGATCTTTCTTGCCGATTCCAACTTTTGGTTGGTAGTCTTCATTGCTTGTATTTTCACCCTCGGTCGGTGTTTGGGTGATCCTAACTCTTGGTTAGTAGCCTCTTTCTCATAACTTTTGGATATAACTCTCTGATGATCATAACTCTTGGTTAGTAGCCATTGTTATCTTCTTGATCAGTTATCGTGTCGGTTATCCCAACTTTTGGTTGGCACCCGTTGTTTTCAAGTCCACCTTCGGCTGGAAATCTTCGCATTGTGGATATTCCTACAGTTGCAAATTTCTGGGTTCTTTTTGTATTTAATCACCTTTTACCTTGAATGTGTGAAAGTAGTTGCTTTTCATACCTTCAGATCCAACTCGACTGAATAGGGGCAGCTATTGCACCCTAAAATTTGTCCACTCTTTTCCTTACTTTTTCTGGTTATTGTTTCACATTCATCTGCATCTTATTTAACTCATAATCATGTAGTGCATTGGTCTTCTAAAGACAAGGGATCAAAACTTTCTTGTGATATTAGTTCTCTATTCAGAGGAAGTTCAAGTGGTTATTTCACTCAAGTTGAGGCAAGAGGTTGAATTCTATTTGTTGTAATCTTCTGTTCAAAAGATCATCAGATATCATGTGTTCGGGGTACAATCAAGAAGGGTTGTGGATTAGGGCTTGAATTCCTCTAAGAAATTCAAGTCATTCCTGCATCAGTGTGCATTCAAGGATGAGTCTATGGACAGTCATCAGTTGAAGATCATGAGATCAGGGTTTCATGTTGAGATTAGTGGCCATCAGGACAAAGTGTTTGTGGTTTGATTTGAAAAGCATTGGGTCATGGTCAATTTGGTTTACTGGTTAAATTTTAGGGTCCAAAAAGATTGAAAGATTGATTGGAATAGGAAGTGTGGTTTGAATTAAGCGTGTTTAGAAAGGTCCATGTGATTTACTTGGAATTCAAGATGCAAGTCCATTAAACCAAATATCCATTTTCTATGTCATTATCCATATCATTTCTTTTTCATACAATTCATATCCAAATCCAACTAACCATTCTCCACATCCAACCCACTATTTCTAATCCACATTCAAAGACATCATAAACTATTGCAACTATTTCAATAATCTTTTTTTATCTCTTAAATTCAAATTCATATTGTCCATATCCATTTAGTTAACCCAAATAAATCTTTTATCCGTAAATCATTTTAAATTTAAGCCATTATAATTTTCTTTAGAGTTTTTAACTAGTTTTTTTTTCGAAACCAATTTTAAATCATGTCCAACAAACTCGGCCATGCATCGGTTGCCTTTTGATGGAAGTACATTTTGGGCTCCATGATGAAAATCAGACGGACCGATGATTATTTGCAACTGATGAACCAGAGCGATTAGTGGAAGTTGCTGTCACAATAAGTGATGTGTAGTTAATTCACCAAACATGGTGTTTGGTATTCATTGGTGGAATCTCAAATCATGGAGATGGATGGCATGTTTGGATCTTTGAAGGTTTGTCACTTGGAGGTTAGGATAATCAATGGAAACATTTTGTTTGAGAATTGAATCACTCGGTTACTGTCAGTAGGGGGATTAGTTTTTGGTAAAGCTATGGCAATTGGATCTCGTGTGAGGCATTTGTGTGTGCAGCAATACTCGTAAAAGGAAATGAACTAATATACTGCAGTGTGAGAAAAAGAAAGTTTATAATACCAAAAAGAAGTTATAATGCATGAAGTTACAACAAAAAATAGAAATAGAATTACATGGAAGTAGAAAATACTCAGCGGTGCAATAAGAAGTGTTTGGAAATCAAGATGGAAGTAGAATTCACAATTTCCTACTCGCTACGTGACAAAACATCAATTCTACCCACCAGCCCTCATGTTGTACAATCGTTTCTTCCCACCAAAATACAAACAGCCATGATTGTACAATTCTAACAGAAAATTACAACACAACCAACATTGTCTGCAAACTTGTACAACAAACGACAGAATTTCACAGCTCATTACATAGAAAAAAAACCTATTCTATGATCCACACTTTAAAAAAAGCCAGAAGTGCAGGTCTGCATAAAAGGAGAGGAACCGCATGGTCATTTTTTTTTTGCTCCTGCAGACACGAGCTCTCAGTAATCTTTTGCATTTTCCATGAACCATATTTCTCTTCTCTTCATGCTTTAGTGCCTCAACAACCTTTTGCAGATTCTATTATTCCGCAACTCACCAACAACGAGATTCAACTCTAGCCTTCATAAGCCCGCTCCAACCAAAACCTGCAGTTTGAAACAAGTTGCGAATTCATGCATTCCACGTAACACACCTGTAAGCATTCAATGGATTAAAATGAGATACAACTTCGCAAGCTGAAACATCAAAGTTGTTCACATAAGTAGAAGTAAACAGAAGCAAAGAAAGGGAAGAAATAAGTGGAGAACGGGGAGAAAGAAAAACGGTTTTTGAAAAATTCTTCATCATTCTTTGCAACAAATTTAACGCCAGTTCTTCATCTTCAATCCACTCTTGTAAAGCTTTCTCGTCACTCATCATTTTCAGTTCATCACCTGCAAGAACATCACCAATAACATAACAGCAAGAATCCATGGAATCCATCACAAAAAAATCAACAGCAAGATTGTGAAAGAAGATGAGAAGCAAGGAAAAGCGAAGAAATACTTGCGAAGCTTCTGTCGACGCCGATTTTTACGAGCCATCTTATCAAAGTTCCTCTTCGGTACATGTCAGTTAGGTTCCCGCCCCAATTTTATGTTTAGGTTTTGTGAAGATAATTGAGGGATCTGATTTAGGGGAGATAGATTGTTGAAGGATGCATTTTCATTCATGGTGGTTTCATTTAATTCCATGAATTTTTGTGGGCGGTGTCACTGACGGTGGAGATTGTTGTTGTGGCATTTTGTATTAATGGAGAAAAAGAAACTAAGTTGTGAGAGAGAATGATGGTGGCCGTAGAAGAGGAAGGAGAGGTTGAAAGCGGTTGAGGTGAGGTAGAAGAAGGAAAGAGCGGTGGCAGAACAACTTGAGAGTAGGAAGAGAACGATAAAGGAGAAAGAGGTGAGTCTGGCGACAAATAGAAGGAGGAAGAAGAAGGGGATTCGGGACTTTTAGGGTTTTATTTGTTGTAATATTGGACCGGGCCAAGGCTCATTTCCTATTCCCACCCTGTTTCAACTCGTACACCTCCTGGTTGCAGTAGGAAAGGCCATTGGGCCTAGTGTATGAGGTCCAGTTTCTCATACACCACCCCAGATTCATTTTCTGCACCTTTTTTGTTTGATTTTTGTTAATTAGTATTATCTTGTTTAGTTAGTTTTTTTGTTTTATATTAACCCAAGGATTCAAAGGATTCAAATTTTAATTTTAGATTTTAGTTTTTTAAATTTCTATTAAGAATTTAACTAGATTTTATTTAATTATTAATTTTAGAATTAAAGTTTAACTTTAGACATTAGGATTTAGTTATAATTTTAGAATTTAGTTTTAATTTAGATTTTAATTAATTATTTAGAATTAAATTAGGTATTAACTTAGGATTATCTTTTTGAATAGGATTTAATTAATTAGCTTTAATTTTAGTTAGTGGTTAACTTTAAAATTTAGATTTTAATCAATCTTAGAATTAGGATTTAATTAGATTATAATTAATTTGGTCTTAAACTTAGTTTAGAATTAGATTAGGTTTTGATTTAGGATTATCTTTTGTTTATAACTTAATTAATTTTTGAATTAACCTTAGTTTTAGTTAGGCTTAACTTTCAATTAGAATTTAGTTAATTATACTTTGATTTAATTTTAACTATTTCTTTTCTTGATTGCGTTTGTGAATATTTATTTGACAATACTTGTACATATTCCTCGTAAAATATTAATTTTAATTTCGATACTTGACGTTGTCTGTGATTGCGTTGCTTCGTGTTTACTTGCTGTTTACTTCCTGTATTCACATGATCCCGTAGGATTCCTAGCTCGACTTAATTTCCGATTAAGTTTGAGGTATGAGAGACATTAGGCTTTCAATTCAAGCATGACAACGTTAGGTAGGTTTCTCTCCTAATCCTGATCTTAGGGCCACTTTGTATGATAACAGTTAGGGTTTAGTTTCTCCTAGACCTTGTGCGTGTCCCTCTCTTCTTTCTCAAAACTTATTTTCAAAACCTTTCTCCTCAAGTCTAAAAACCTTGGTCTCGTACCAAGTGCATTTTCAAACTCTTTTTCCTAATAATACTTGAATGGTTGTGTAATGGTTAGACATAAGCCTTCTATCCCGAGTGTTTGACATTACCTTTAGGGTTCACTGTCGTAAAGCGCTTATCATTCAAGATAAAAACATCTTTAATAAGAGAATGAAGTTCTCTTTGTATTGAACTAAAGAGAGATATTTGAGTGCAAACTTCTTCCTCTCTGAGTATCAAGATACTCACTGTAGAGTGTGTGGTTTTGATACTCATCTTTCAATACGAAGACGTGACTATGTTCGCCACACCTTTTTACAATAATTCTTTTGAGATAAAGAATTGGGTACTGCCCACAAGGGGTTACTATCCGAGGACCTATTTCATCCCTAAAAATAAATTTCACAAATCAAACGTGACATCTTGCCTTAATGGCGAAAACAATCTCTTTTCAAAAGGACATGCTACATCCGTTCTACCGCAAATAGGTAACGCCTAAGACTCCACAAATGAGCTGCAATACACCTAACTTCTAGAATGTGCATGTTAGCATTATCCACAAAACACCAATTAACCGTAGGCCGAACTACGACTGCTCTGATTCTTCACTTCTTTTAAGTGAAGATACGTAGGCACGAGGGCCCCAATCCTTGTCGAGCACGCTCTCCCATCTTTTATCTGTAGTTCCCTGAACTACGTTGACCCTGACTTTCTCATATATATTGAAAATACGTAGGCATAGGACTGCAAGGTCCTACCGAGTCTCTTATCCTCCTTTATCTCTCTTTTCCTTGTTTCTAACCTTTTTTTCCCTTTAGAACACACTTTATAGCAATACCCGTTAGCAAATACTTTTACACATAGACAAACAAATGGTTATCGTCGAGTACGATGAATGTGAGGGATGCTAATACCTTCCCTTCACATAACCGACTTTCGAACCCTTGTTCTTGGTTGCGAGACCATCTTATCGTTTCTTCTTAAGGTTTTCTTGATGGTTTGCCATCCCCTTTTGGGATAAATAAAGTTCGATGGCGATTCTTATGTCCTTCCTTTCTCGCCTCTCCGTCGTTGCATTTTCGAGTAGCACATGTAGGCATGAGAAGTTGATTCCTAATGTTGAAAATCAAACTCCTTGTCTTGAGAGTGGGTTCAATAATGCCAGCTTCAATATCAGAGTTATGTTCAGAGTTACCTTCTCCAAACTTTTCCTTTCCTTTATCCTTTCTTGAGGGTGACAAGTAGCTCGAATTTGAGAAGGTTAGAGTTTGGAAGCTGAATTTTCGGATTAAGCTGGAAGGTTAAGTTGTGAGTTTTGGTTTGAGAGAGATATGATATATAATGAGAGTTTATGAGTGGGGTTTTAAGAGATTTAATATGATGTTTTGGTATTGATGTAGTTTGAATGAGAATTAAATAGAGTAGGTGGAAGAGTTAGTTTTTAATTAGTTTAAGAGTTCCAAGACATGGTAGATGGAAAATGAAAGGAGATTTGATCAAAATCAATTACACAATTAAAAGCACTTATTTCACAATTTGGACCACTGGCAACCGATTACCATAAAATTTGTAACCAGTCACAACCATACAAACAAAACTAATAATAAGCCAGAAACATCAAATTACGAACGCGTAATCGGTTACATGAAAAGTAGTAATAAGTTACAACATGCAAAAAAAAATAGTAGCTTGAAATAGAGAAGCATTCATAAAAAAACATGAAAATAACAATTGTATATGTTAACATAGAGGTTTAGCACATATATTTCATGTATAATGTCACATAAGTTTTGTTTATATCATACAAAATTGAATGTTCATCAAACTTAGGAATAATTCATAAAATGAAATTGTGAATTAATATGAAATATAAAAGTTTGCATGTACCTTAGTGATTTTAACCAATTAAAGAAGAATTTTTTTGAAGGATCATACTTTGAACTCATCCAATATGCCAAGTTCCCTTCGAATCTTGTAGAACGGTTCTTTTGCAAGCGACTTTGTGAATATATCTGCGAGTTGATTATGAGTATCCACGAATGTAACTTCAACATCACCTTTAAGCACATGACCATGGAGGAAATGATGTCGAACTTCGATATGTTTCGTCCTTGACTACATGGCTAGATTTTTGGTTATGTTTAAGGCACTTGTATTATCACACTTTAGCGGAATATATCCAAGGTTCACGTTGTATTCACTAAGTTGTTATTTTAACCGAAGTATTTGAGTGCAACAACTTCCTGCAACAATGTATTCTGGTTCAATCGTACTAAGAGCCACACATGCTTGCTTTTTGCAGAACCATGATACAAGAGCATTTCCTAGAATATGACATATGTCGCTTGTGTTTTTTTTGATCTATTTTACAGTCTGCATAATCTGAGTCAGAATAACCAATTAAGTCACATATACTACCTTTAGGGTACAGAATATGATATCGTCAACATAGACTTAAATCAATAAAGTGTTACCTTTTATTTTCTTAGTAAACAAGGTCCCTGTCAAATCTACCCTTTTCAAATACTCTTTCACATAGAAAGTTGCTAAGACGGTTATACTATGCTCTTGGTGCCTGCTTTAAGCCATAAAGAGCTTTCTTCAACTTGAAGACATGTGAAGTATTTTTGAAGTCGTCAAAACTAGGAGTTTGTTTGACATTCCTCATTGATGTAACCATTCATGAAGGCGCTCTTGACGTCCATTTGGAATAACTAAAAATTTAATGAACATATATAAGCAAGTAATAAACGAATAGCTTATAACCTTGCAACTGGAGCAAAAGTTCCTTTAAAATCAATCACTTCTTCTTGATTGTACCCTTGAGCCACCAACCTTACTTTGTTTCGAATAATTATATCATTCTCATCAAGTTTGTTCTTAAACACCCACTTCGTACCTATGATGTGTTTACCACTTGGCCTAAGAACAACTTCCCAAACTTGATTCCTTTCGAATTGATTTAATTCTTCTTGCATTGTAAGTATCCATTGGTCGTTTCCTAAGGCTTCATCAACTTTGGAAGGTTCAATTTAAGAAACGAAATCCATATTCAAGCACGTATCTTTGAGATTTAATCTTGTTGCTACGCCTTGACTTATATCACCAATAACTTTATCAATTGGATAATCCCGATGGGTTCTTCATTCCTTAGGTAGATCACTATCATTTGTTTCTTGTTGAATTGGTTCTTCTTTGTGTTCCGGTTGATTATCATTGTCAAATTTGGAAGTATCTTCCTTAGGAACTTCTATAATATCATCATCATCATCATCACAGACAACAATATCCTCCTTAAATGGGTTAGATTCATCAAAAGAAACATGCATAGATTCTTCAATAGTTAAAATTCTTTTAATATATATCCTATATGCTTTAATAGTAAGAGAATAGCCAAGAAAAATACCTTCGTCGGATTTCTCTTCAAACTTACTGAAACTGTCTTTGTCATTGTCTAGGACAAAGCACTTGCATCAAAATATGTGAAAATGAACAATACTTGGTTTTCTTCCTTTGAAGAGTTCATAGGGGGTCTTTTTCAAAATAGGTCTAATAATAACTCGATTACTTACATAGCATGTCGTGCATGCCGCATCCGCCCAAAATTATTTTGGTAGATTTGAATCATTAAGCATCGTTCTTGCAAGTTCTACTAGAGAACTATTCTTTCTCTCCACCACTCCATTTTGTTGAGGAGTCATTGGTGCTGAAAATTTGTGAAGGATTCTATGTTCTTCATAAAACTCTTCGAAAGAAGCATTTTGGAACTCTCCACCATGATCACTTCGTATAGAGGCAATTTTTAGTGACTTTTCATTTTGAATTTACTTTGCATACTTCTTAAATGCCTTGAATACATCACTTTTCTGCACTAAAAATAATGTCTAATAATATCTAAAAAAATCATCAACAATAACTAAAGCATATACATTACCTCCGAAACTCCTTGTTCTTAATGGACCAAATAAGTCCATATGCAACACTTGTAGTGGCCTTGAAGTGGACACCATATTCTTAGGTTTGAAAGTTGATTTGGTCTGTTTACCCTTTTGACAAACGTCACATAACTTATCTTTGACAAATTTTATCTTAGGTAAACCAATGATAAAATCATGCTTGACTAGTTTATTTAAATGTTCCATATGAATGTGAGCAACTCTTTTATGCCAAAACCATGAGTCATTGTTGTTTATCATAACACATTTTACTTTCAAAGATAAATCATCTATGGAAATTATAAATATATTATTAATTCTTTTACCTTTGAGTTTTACCTCATGAGTGACTTCATCTTCAATCAAGTATTCATCCTTGGAGAACTTGATCTTGAATCCTTTGTCATAAAGTTGGCTAATACTTAGAAGATCGTGTTTTAGTCCTTCAACATAAAGAACATCTTCAATGTATGTGAAAGAGGTGCTCCAACTTTGCCTATGCCAATAATTTTTCCTTTGTTGTTGTCTTCATAAGTGACATATCCTATGGCCTTAAACATTAGATTTGAAAATTTGTTTATATCTCCCGTCATATGCTTAGAACAACCACTATCGAGATACCATAGATTTGATGTGGTTTTCAAGCATACCTACAAAAAAATCAAGTTTTATTAGGTACCCAAATTGCCTTGGATCCTTCATAATTAGTTACTTTCTCGACCCATACATAATGTCCACTTGCCACACTAAAGTTTTTTACATAGCAAGCATTAGGCGTGTGACCAATTATACCACAATAAAAGCAAGTAGGAACAAAGTTACTTCTATATCTAGGAACATAAGATTTTTTCTTAACAAATCTTTTCCTTTTAGGATAATGATGAACAACTTTTGCTTTGTTGTTTTCTTTCTCTTTAGTGGATTGGTCACTAGCCTTAACAAAAATAGTTTTGCTAGAACTTGATATGTGTATGACTTTGTAGTGTATGAATCTATCCTAATTGTTTTGTGCATTGTTTCTCATTTAAATGTATTCTCACCCCTTTTTGTCTTGTTGTGCCAGTGCATCCCGAGAGTACAGATAACTAGGTACCTGAGTAGGAGCTTGAGATTGAGGATAATGTTGTGCCTCTTTAGTTGCTTGTCGTTCGAGTATACAGTTTGAATCGCTCTGATATGTAACATGAGGGGACAAACTGTTATGTTATTTATTTCATGTTGCATATCTTCATTTGCTTTTAACATTGAACAATTTTTCAAACTTTTGGTTGTCGAGGCTTCTATGGCAACTATTTTCTAATTTTCCGCTGTTTATTAAATGAGTTTTTTTTTAAATACGTGGTTCAAATATGAGTTGTTTGTTGTTTGAGTAGAATCCTACTTGTAGGTTATACATGTTTTACGTGTTTTATTTACTTAATTATCGATTTAGGAAGTAGAACGTTACATTTCTTCCATGTCATTGTGGCATGTTCATATGCTCGTCAGGACCCTTCTAAACATCTTTGTGTCGTTTGCAAAGTCATAAGTATTTTCAAAGTGTACAACAATAGCTTTCAAGTGGTTACAAAGGATGATATTGGCCTAGATATCAAGGGGACATATTTTTGCACAATAAAAATATGTGAAGGAAGAAAAAAGGTTGTCGTAACAACAGGTGTATTAGAACCAAAATGGATTAGGCTGATAAAATGGTAAGATTATGTTGTATATGTCGTCAGCCCAGACACACACAGAAATGTTGTCCCGATCTTGGAACAAACTCCACAACATTATTATTGTATTAACTCTTGATATGTAATTTACTTTTTGTAACAAAAAATAATAATATTGTACACAACTTTAGGTTATAACAAAACGAATACAAACACGCCTAAAACAACAACACAAAGAACATATTAAAGGACTTAACACTGCAACATATCTAAGATATTACGACCATCAAAACAATATCATCAACTCCATACAATATAACATAGACATCACTGCCAATTTTAATTGACCCACCCACAATGTGCTTCGTTATTCTCATTCGCAATGTTGAACATTGAAACAAGTCTATAAGTTCTTCTATTTATTCATCATCTCTAATTTCTCAATCTAACCAACATATTAAGCTTCTCTTAAGATGCTCAAAACTATGGATGTTCCAAAAACACATCTTTATCGGAGGCTTGAGAATCGAATAACAAACATACCAATCTCTTTTAATAATCATGTTAGAAAAAATGAAAAATTTAAGAAGAAAATGATAAGAGGTGTGAAAAAATGGTGGGGAATGAAGTACCTATTTATAAAAAATGCAAATACACATAGGCGTCAAACTTATTGGCACCTCCTATTTGTCCTATGACATTAGCACCAATTTCGCTAGCGCATTGGTGCTGTAGTCGCCAGTGTGTGTGTGACGCGTAGGTTCAATTTTGAGTGCATGTGCCAAGCACACATGTTATATGCACCATTGTGCAAAACTAAACACACAAATTTATTTGAACTTGTCCACACTGATTTGTTGGGACCATCACCTGCCCCTTCAAGTAGTGGATACTCCTACTATATTGAATTTGTTGATGCCTTTTCCAGGTACACTTGGATATACTTATTCAAGCACGAAATCAATGTAATAATTGCATTCAAGTTGTTTCAGAGTTATGTTTCTACTCAGTTTAATGTCAAGATCAAGGCAATTTAGTTTGACTTTGGTGGAGAGTTCAGACCTTTCATGAAATTGCTTAATGAAAAAGGTATCATTCATAAACTAACATGCCCTCACACTTCTCATTAGAATGGAATAATCTAGAGGAAACATAAACATATTGTAGAGATGGGTTCACTTTGTTAGCATATGCCTCTACGCCAATCATCTTTTGGGATCATAGCTTTACAATTGCAGTATACTTGATCAATAGGCTTCCTACTAGTGTCTTTCATGATTACATCTCACCTTTTCAAGTACTCTTCAACAAACAACCTGAGTATAATGCAATCAAATTTTTTAGATCTGCATGTTTTCCTCTGCTCATGCTATATAACAAAAACATATTGGAATTTCAAACTGCTCAATGTACATACTTGGGAGTCTCACCAACTAACAAAGGAAAAAAAATATATCAATTTGGAAGTGATGATTTTCATTTCCAAAGATGTCATTTTCAATGAAATAGAGTTTCCTTGCTGAACAAGTTTCCTCAAGCCAGATGTGGTTTCTCATACTCAACTTGGCCAGTCATCCAAAAATACAAACTGTATGTTGTCCTTACCTAATTCTAATTATGATTTACACTTAATCCAAGCCACACATCTTCACGTGTTTCCAAGTTCCACAACACAAATGAATTTTGCTGACACAATTATTTCATCTACATACCATAAATACCGTAACTTATTATCTAATGCATATAATGAATACACACCATATGGACAAACTCAACCATTACTTGGAGAATTACTAAGTCTTCACATGTATCAAACTCTTTTTAGACTGCACCTAATACTTTCGCTTCATCTGTCATCCCTCAGTCACCATATTTGTTAGTTCAACCTATAAGTCAATTCCATGCCACAACTTTACAATATAGTAACTCACCCATTAGCACCTCAACCAAACTTTTAAGTCACATCCACCATTCTTTCACACTCAACTTAATCAATCCCTACTTCTAGTTAATGATCATCCCATGATAACTAGGGCCAAAATGGGGAAATTCAAACCTAAAGTCTTCCTAGTTCATTTAGAACAGACTACGACTAAGCAAGCTTTGGCTCAACCTGAATGGTTTCAAGCTATAAAAAAATGAATATGCAGATGGGAAGAAAATTTACTGCAAATGAGTTTTTTAAGTTAAAGAAAATGCAGATGGTACCATAAATAAGTACGAAGCACGACTTGTGGCTAAGAGTTTTCACCAACGACGTGGTTTTGACTTTTACGAGATATTTTCGCCAGTGGTGAAGCCCACCACCATTCAAATCATACTCATTATATCAATCACATGTAAATGGAAGATACAACAAATAGAAATTAACAACATTTTCCTCAATTGTGACCTCCAATATGAGGTATACATACAACAACCACTGAGGTTCCTTAACATAAATGCCACCTTGGTATGTCATTTGGTGAAAGCCATCTATGGTTTAAAACAAGCGCCTCGTGCATGGTATGAAAAGCTTCATCAAGCTATTATTCAATTTGGCTTAATCTCAAGCTAATGTGACCATTCTCTCTTCACCTATCATTACCACAATGTCACAATGTACGCCCTTGTTTATGTAAATAATATATTACTTACAAGTTTATCATCATCTCTACTCCATAAACTCATCGACAAGTTACATACTACATTTGCTCTTAAGAAGCTAAGAATTCCTCAATATTTTTTTGGAATTGAAGTTCATAATCAGACTAGTGGATCCATCAATCTCACACAAACAAAATATATTAGGGAATCACTTGCTAAGAATAACATGACTGAAGTAAAAGACGTGAGTCCTATATTGTTCAACACCTGTAAACTGAGCAAGCATGGAGATGACAAGCTACCTGGTCATTTCCTTTATAAATCCATAATTGGTGTGTTACAATATGTCACATTGACTCATCCAATCATTGTTTTATGTGTCAATAAAGCATGCTAATACATGTCTGAACTTTTCATTCCTTATCTCAAACAAACTCTTCTATGTGACAATCTTAGTGCTATCATGCTATCACATAATGTAGTTTTACATGCACGTACGAAACACATTAAGTTAGACATTTATTTCGTACGTGAATGAGTTGTTGCGAACAAACTTCAAATTCAACATGTTTATGGTCATACTTAGATTGCATACATACTTACAAAACCTCAATCTATTAACCTTTTCGTGAGTTTTAGAGACAAATTCAAGATATCATCTTTTAAACCACCATGAATTTAAAGGGGAGCATTAAAGAATATAAGTTGGTTAGGAGGCTTAGAAGTTAGTTTTGGTAGTTTCAATAACATAACTAACTTGTATCCATTTGTAAGAAAACTATAAATATGAATGTCTTGAACTTCATTCATTTCTATGAAAACATAAATATGAATGTCTTAAAAACTTCATTCTTGAAATGAGAAACATTCATTCAATAACAATACATCACCTTTCACCATGAATGCACTTCTCTATTATATCATGAGTTCTTTCTCATCAAACATCAAACAATACACTAATAAAAAAATTGTGAAGATAAATATCATATAATATACAATAATAATTTATATAAAAAATAATAAAAGAATGACATCATTGTAATCAAACAAAAAAGAAAAAAGTTACAATTAAAGTCGCATTTATTTCATTTCATACATACTAAAAAAAACTAGTAAGTAGAAAAGAAAGTAAACAATATCATTTTATAAATGTGAGCGTGATTGTAATAAGAAGAAAATTGTAAAGCTCCCATGCATTTCTTATTTTCATTTCAAAAAAGCAAAAGGCTTTGATTCAGCATAAAATAAAAGAAATTCCCATGCCATAACCACAACTTGTTATGGTGCATAGCACATTACCACTGCAACGGAGAGAAAATTGGCTATGTGTCAATGTAGAAATACCAGAATGCCCTCGCCAGTTATATACTACTACTAGTGTACTGTACTAGTAAAATTCTCCGACGATATCTGCCACTGTCACCTTTGTTTTGCCCTTTACCATCTTCTTCCTTATGCACGTTCTGTAAAGATCATTCCTCAATTTTATTTTATAATAATACTAATTTTACCACAAAACCCACGGTTAAATTACATTATACCCCATTCAAAGGGATATTTTCGTCACAATTTAAATTCCAACAGTGTCCTTTTTAAAACTACAACACTACATAGGCTCTCTGTCCAAAGTCTCCTTGTCTAAAAAACACAAGTACCTATCACTATTCCCTTTCTTCATTCTCCCCTACTCTTCCACTACATACGAATCAAACCATTAACCCTTCCTTAACTAAACTACATTTTCTTCTTCACATTCAACAACACACAACCACACCACTGTTTCTCAACTTCTTACTTAATGTTCTTGTTTTTTCCACCAACAAAAACATAAATAAATTCACTTTTCCCACTTTTTGCAGAAACCACTACTAGTGTTTTCTTTGATCTAGCCAAAATGGGTTGTTGCTATTCAAGACTAGAGAGGGAAGAAACGGTGACGCATTGCAAATCAAGGAAACGTTACATGAAAAACCTGGTACAGGCAAGACATGCTTTTTCAGCTGCACATGTTATGTACATTCGATCTCTTCGTTCAACTGGTTCAGCTTTGTTTCACTTTGCTAACGCTGAAAAAACCACTCATCTTAATCACCATCTTCCACCTGAGCCACAGCCAATTCTTCCACCTCCGCCGCCGCGTGCTCCGTCGTCAATGCCGCCTCCTCCTCCACCGCCGATGAGTCCGAGTTTGAGTTCTTATACTTGGACTTCCGGGACAGGTTCGTCTCCTCTTCCTCCGCCTCCGCCGCCGCCTCCTCCTCCTCCGGTGATGTCCTCCGGTTGGGATTTCTGGGATCCTTTCATGCAGCAGCAGCAGCCTCCGCCTCCTTCGTCGAGGTCGGCTACTGAGGAAGAGTGGGAAGCTACGACAACTACTGGCTCTGAGGTGGTTGTGATGGCTGGTGGGGCTGCGGCGAGTATGGCGACTCCGTCGTCTGGTGTGGTGGGGTTTTCTAAGGAAACGCCTAGTGAACTTGCAATGGTGGTTTCTAGAAACAGTAAAGATCTGGTTGAAGTTATCAAAGAGCTTGATGATTACTTTCTCAAAGCTGCTGATGCTGGTTCTCATGTTTCATTTCTGTTACAAGTTCCAACTTCTGGTTTTTCTGATTATAGTAAATCAAGTAAGTTTCACATGCATGTCACCATTTTTTTTTTGTTGAGTCTTTAACCTCTTTGAGATTTGAAATTTTGGGTTTTTTTGTTGAGTGGAGTGTTATTCAATGAAGCAGACAAATTTTTAACTTTTTGTTTATTGTTAATTGCTTTGTGTTGTTTTTGTTCAACATTCATGTTGGTGTTTCATGTTTTTGAATTTTGAAGGTTGTGTTTATAATGTACTTGTTGGTGGTAGGTAAAATGTACGGAAATGGATGGAGTTTGAGTCCATCAATGTGGGCTTGGGGTTCTTCAAGTCCTAAATTGAATGGATTTGGCAAGCTGACTCAGGAGGTTTCTGTTGGTAGTTTTAGGGCTAATAATAATGGTGTTGGAAATGGTGGACATTCCTCTACTGTTGAGAGGCTATATGCATGGGAGAAGAAACTGTACCAAGAGGTCAAGGTGAGTACCTCTTTTTTTTTTTTTTTTTTCCTTCCTATTCCTAGGCCTTAGAAAAATACTCATGTCAAACGATCTCGACGGTTAATTTGAGATACGACGGTTCAGATTATACAATAACAAAATCGGTTTTATATGATTTCGACTGAAATTGGACGATTGAGATTTAAGACTGCGGATCCAAATGTTAATCTGACTTAGAGGATAATTATACTAATAAAAGAAAAAAAGAGAAATAAAGGTTTAAGTAGATTTGTCTTTAGTGGCCATAAATATGATGTGGGTCTAGTGAAGAAATTCTGTTCTTTGCAACAAACATTATGTGGATGACTATGGTTTTCCATTAGTAGTCATGTAACTTTATGTTCTCTCATCTTTTTCAAGTCTCCAAAGTAAGCTTGATTTGATGATTAAAGAAGAAATCTAACCCTTTTATTATTAGATTCATTAGTTGATTTGTTAACTTCCACTAATAGTTTCTTGGGTCTTGTTAACCTGTGCCATAAAGGCACAAACCTTAGGGCACATGTTAAGGAGTACAGAAAAAAAAAATCAGTTTTTAAACTTTTTAAGAAATTGAATTTGCGAGTTTTTAAACAGTGTTTCTTAACTCGTGTGATATTATTTGGTTGGTTTAAGAATGCTAAATTAATAAAGATGGAGCATGAGAAGAAGGCGGCAATGGTAAGGAAGTTAGAGATGAGAAGTGCGGACTATTTGAGGACAGAAAAGGCGAAGAAAGAAGTGGAGAAATTAGAATCACAAATAATGGTTTCTTCGCAAGCCATTGACAGTACATCTGCCGAAATCGTCAAATTAAGGGAGATAGAGCTTTACCCTCAACTCATTGAGCTTGTCAAAGGGTGAGTCTTCTCATATTCTCTACTTCATTTTTCAATTTCATGCATAACTTTACATAGTAAAAAACAATAGCATATATTATTAGTTAAAAGCTAGCAACATGAGTAATATGTGAGTATCTTGTTAAGTGAGTCTTGAGGTTTTCTCTGATTCTAGTTAGCCCTCAGAAACTAATTTGCATAAAAGTTTGCAGATACAAAAAAACTAGAAACCGAGTCTTGAGACCCCTTTACTCAAGTTACAAATTCACGCGGTTAGCAGGTAGCACAACGGTGACCGTTGGATTGAGTTTATAACGTCCATAAAACAAACATGTTTTGATATTTAAAATAACCATTCATAGTATTGAGATTGAAGTTTAGACCGTATAATCTTGATCCAGCATCCACCGGTTTGCTTGCTTAATGACAGTTTGGAAATTCGAGAGCGCGAGCTAACCGTTCTATCCCTTGTGCTTGCTTGGGGGAGCGACAGCTGTTTGCATTTGCTGCATGTAGCAGTAGAGTGAGAGAATCAAGTACTAAGAATTGGTTTAGACTACATGCATGCATAAATAGTATTACTAGTAACAGTAGAAAACAATTGCTCTAAGTTTTAAATTAACTATTTGATAGTTTTTGCTGGATTCAGTTGTGTTTCTCACTTGTTTTTGGGGAAGACAAACCTTATCCTGATAAGTACAATCTGTACAACCAAAATCTCGTTTTCTGAACAAGTGAGATGAAGGGTCTCTAAAACTAACCATATATTATTGCTTTGTACCATAGTGTTTTCCCAATGGAATTTATAAGTGATTTTTTGTAACAATAGATGGGATGTTACCTGCATGATGGTTCTTTTCTGTCTGTTTTCTGCTCATAAATCAAGAGATACTTTTTCCATAACTTTGGCAACTCACTAGTACAATATCCACTGTTTAGAGACAGGTTAATAGAAAAAGTGGTACCTTATTGGGGACAAGTAATTTGACCTATGGCAAATGCTTAAAATTTATATTATTGTCATTTCTGATTTTCTAACAGAATGTGTAGCACTAATAAAATATTGTTTATTATGATTCGGCTCAAATAAGTAATATCAGTCGAAACCGAATAAATGAGTAGTTGATTTTACATGCACATGCATAGCAAATCACGAGTGTTTTAAAATATCGGTTTTAAAATATAGTTGTTGATATTTCATGTTAGAGTCAAATTCATTTTGTTATCGGATAAAATTAGAAATTAGTCTCGTGAGCGTTTTGTGATTCTTGTGTTGGCAGGTTGATGTGCATGTGGAGAAGCATGTATGAGTGTCATCAAGTCCAGATGCATATAGTTCAGCAACTGGAATACCTTAATACCATACCGTCAAATAACCCTACGTCTGAAATCCATAGGCAATCAACGCTTCAATTGGAGCTTGAGGTACAACAGTGGCACCAGTCCTTTTGCAACCTCTTTAAAGCTCACCGGGACTATATTGAATCCCTCTCAGGTTGGCTAAGGCTCAGCCTTTACCAGTTTAGCCGAAACCCTCTTAGCAGAACAACTGAGGAGTCAAAGATATACACTCTCTGCGAACAATGGCACCTTGCCGTTGAGCATATACCTGACAAGGTAGCGTCAGAAGGAATAAAAAGCTTGTTGACAGTTATTCACGCGATTGTAGTTCAACAGACGGAGGAACATAAACAAAAGAAGAAGTCGGACTACGCGTTCAAAGAGTTTGAGAAGAAGGTGGTTCAGCTTAGATCCTTGGAGTGCAAGTACGGTCCTTACTCCATGTCGGAACGGTCTGGTTCTGTGAGAAGAACGAAGGACCCTGTCGTGGAGAAGCGAGCTAAGGTGGAAGCTATGAGAGCGAAGGCTGAAGAAGAGAAAACAAAGCATGAAAAAGCTGTGAGTGTTACAAGAGCAATGACACTAAATAACTTGCAAATGGGATGTCCTCAAGTTTTTCAAGGGATTGTAGGGTTTTCAAGTGTGTGCATGGAGGCTTTTGAGTCTGTATACAACAAAGCTAAAGTTGCTGAACAAGAGCGCGAAGTGAAGAGAATATTACCATAGGAGAAATTACTTGGGTCTGTATAGATAGATGATCAATCCCATTTTGCCCATGTGATATGTAGATTGCAATGTAGCACATTCACTTAAGATTGAAGTCTCGTCTCGTCTTGTGTTCGACGTTGACACCACATCAACAGTCCGCAGTTACATTCAAATATATGACTTTTCAAATTATTACCGATGTCACAGCAGTGTCGAATGTAGATGTTGTATCCTGAATTGTGATCCTGATACCCCTGCAAGAATTAAATCTAATTTCCTTTTTTGACTGTCTTTCGTGTCTACATTTGGTAAAACATAGTATGGTTATGAGTCAAAGCCCACCCTACTGGTCTGACCGGAAAATAAAGTTATTTCTAAATGCATGGAGGGGAAGCACAAGCTGCCAACTTTGCTAGGTGAGGGAGCATAGAAGCAATTTACAATTGGATTCAGTACAATAATGTTGATATAAGTAGATAAACACTGAAGCACTTTTTGCATAGTTCTCTTGTCTCATTCACACTTTTCTTGAAAGGACCATTTACTTTGTTACAAGGACCATTGACCAACTTTGCTTGTTTGTGCATGTTTGAAGATTACTGCTGGAGTTTAGTGTATCATGTGTTTGGTTGTGTTAAAAAATGATTTTATAAAATTGATATTATTTATATATTGATTTTGTACTAAAATTTTAAATGTAGTTGAAGGGGGAGTGGTTTATAGTTTGGATACAATCATGTAAAATGAGTTGGAGGTGAATAGTTTAAGATTGATATTATATATATTGATTTTGTAAAAAAAATTGTACTTAAATCTTCGATCTTCAATGTTGAATTATATCTAACACTATCTCTTAATTCATATTTATTTAATTAAAATCTACAATACCAATTCTATCTTTAAATGGATAAAGTGTTCAGTCTTGATTGATTTGGTCAACACATCTGTCAGCTGCCTCTAAATGTTACAACGAACAACTTCAAGCACTCCACTTTGAATTTGGTTGCACAAAAAATAGAATTTTGTATCAATTTGCTTGCTTCTTCCATGCAGCATTGGATTATTAGTAAGGCTTATAGCTGATTTGTTGTCAATCATCAACTTCACAGGCTTGCTCACCTTGATCTTTAGATCTTGCAGCAAGTTCATAATCCACACAGCTTGACAAGTAATCAAAACACCTACAATGTACTCAGCTTCACAGGTTAACAATGCAACAACTGGTTGCTTTTTGGAGCACCAAGAAATAGGACCTCCTAGATATTTAAAGAAATATCCATAAGTACTTCTTCTGTCAACTTTGTCTCTACACCAATCAGAGTCTGAATAGCACATCCGCTCTGAATCATATTCAAAATCAGAGGGGAGCAAAACTCTATATCTCAATATACCTCAATATCATGACAGCTGCTTGGTAATGTGACCACTTTGGTTTGTTCATAAACCTACTCATCATTCCAACTGCATATCAAATATTAGGTATGGTATTATAGAGATATCTCAATGATCCTACCAACTGTTTAAAAGTTGTAACATCTACATCAGCATCCAACTTGTGATTTGTTTCGGCAGGTGTGATTGTAAACTTGCAATTCATTAGCTCAAATCTCTTAAGAAGCTTAAGTTCATACTTCAACTGATACAAGATTATACCTTTATCAAAGTACAAAATCTCCATTCCCTATAAAATATATCATATTTTCTAGATCAGTCATTTCAAACTCATTCATAAACACCTTTTTAAACTTAACTATCTCATATGAACAACTCCCTGTTAGCAATATGTCATCAACATATAGACACGCCAGAATCATATTGCTATAAGATGTATGCTGAAGATATGCGCCATACTCCATCTTACATTTTCTGAATCCTCGAAGCTTGAAAAATGAATCAATTTTCAGATTCTAGGCTCCAAGAGCTTGTTTCAGTCCATATAAGGCATTATGCAACTTATACATCATCCCTTCCTGATTCTTTTTCACAAATCAACAAAGTTGTTATACGTAAACTTTCTCTTGTAAAGAACCATTCAAAAATGTATATTTCACATCTAAATGCATCAGATACCAATTTCTACTAGCAGCTATAACAATCATCAATCTGATTGTTTCATGTCTAGTTATAGGTGCAAACACTTTAAGTAATCTAATCCAGATTTCTATAGAAATCCTCTAGCTACTAACCTTGCTTTGTTTTTGTCAATTGATCCATCTGGATTTAGTTTCACCTTATAAACCCATCTCACACTGATGGATTTCTTGTTCTTTGGAAGTTCAATCAACTCCTAAATTTTGTTTCTTTCCATATCATCAAGTTCTTCTTTCATGGCCTTCAACTACACTTTTTTCTTGAGAGCTTCATTCGTACTCACTAACTCAGAGTCTACCAACATGGCACACTAAATGACTCCCCCTTCAGAGTCTATCTCAGTATCTCGTAACATGTCAAACTCTGCAAATATTCTTGGTATTTGTATGATTCTTTGTGGTCTTTGAACTTGCTCAAAATCTTCTTCAGATACTAGATTAATATCATATGGTGGACTACCTTTAGGATCTAGTCCACATTCAGAGGCATGACCACCTCTAAAGGCATGATTACAAACATAGTCTGGATCATCATCAGAATTTAGATCAGAATCAGATTCACCTTTAGAGTTTGACTCACCTTCAGAATTTGACTCATCTTCCGAGGTAGAATATCCTTTAGAATATGAAATATCTTCAGAATTTAACTCAGGTGTTAACACTGCACCATAGTTGGATTGAGACTTGTTCCAATCCTACACATCTGATCCTTTTAAAATGACATCTCTGCTGAATTCAACTTTAATAGTGACATGATAATAGAGCTTATAAGCACATGTACTGTGGTACCCCACAAGCAACATAACTCTGTTGTCATCTAACTTCCTTCTCTTAGCATATGGGACATGCTTGTAACAAATAGAACTAAACACCTTTAGATGGATCACACTTTTCTTGTCTCCGGTCCACTTCTCAAAAGGAACAATTTTCTTCAGCTTCTTGGTTGGACACCTATTGAGCACATATGCTGCAGTGACAACAAATTTTCCCCACAAGGTGTGAGGGAGCTTCTTCTCCTTTAGGATGCTCCTTGTCATATAAAGCAAAGTTATGTTTCTTCTTTCAGCAAGACCATTGTGTTGACGAGTGTATAGAGCAGTAACCTCATGCTCAATTCCATTCTCCTCACAGAACCTTCTGAATTTTGTAGAGTTGTACTCATTTCCACCATCAGTTCTGAGAATTTTCAGCTTCTGACCACTTTGTTTTTTAGCCTTCACCTTGAACTTTTGAAACTAAACAAAAAACTCATGCTTAAACATGATAAGTGCTACCCATGTCATCCTTGTGAACTCATCCACAAAGTACTTATTTCCTCCAAATGAATGTACTTCAAATGGTCCATATACATTAGAATGCACTACTCCTAAAGCATATTTTGCTCTTGGAGCTACTTATGACGCAACTGGCAATCTTGATACCTTTCCTTTCATGCATATCTCACATGACTTCGCAGACTTCCCAATCTTAGGAATGCCATATACCATCTTCTTAATACTCAGATGCCCTAAGCTTCTGAAATTCAGATGTCCCAATCTCTTGTGCCACATCTCACTGTCACCTTCAGTATCTTTAGCACTAAGGCATTTAGTTTCAGTTGTTTCTAAATTCACCTTGAAAGTTCTGTTGCTTCCATATTCAGACTGTATAATCAACTTTTGATCAAAGTCATACAACTTTAAGAGATTTTCCTTCATAGTAATTGAGAAACATTTCTCAATTAGCCGACCTACACTCATCAGATTGCTCTTCATGCCAGGACATACCAAACATCCTTGATCATAATAGTTTTTCCATTCTTCACTCTGATTTTGACATTTCACATTCCTTCAGCGTTCAGATACTTATCATCAGCACATCTGATCTTTGTCCTCTTTCTAGAGTTAAAATTAATCAACCATTGTTTGTTTCTAGTTAGGCGGTTTGAGCAGCCAGTTGTTGCACCCCAAATTTTGACCCCTTAGATCCTCATCACCATTTTAGGATCATATTCATTTGATTAACTAACCTTAACCATTTCAGAGTTTATCTTTGTCAAGATGCAGATGAATCAGGGTTCCGTACCGTCAAAATCGAGGCTTCGATGGTTGATCAATCAATGTTTTGGACTGATTCAACTTTAAACAAGATCAAGAATACTACATTGGATCAAGTATGAATCCAATTTGAGGTTGTCACCCAGGAATTGAGAACAGTGCAGTTCAAGATACCCGATTAGGGTTTTCGATTAGGAAAAGTCAACTGTAGTTTGACTTTTGATTTAAAAAGTGTTTCAATGATGGGATCATGGTCCATTAAGTTCCTATGGCTTAGTAAAGTCTATCCGAAGAGTTTCAAGTCCTCAAAAGGTCTAGAGCATGAATAGACGGTCTGATAGTCATCGATCGATCGTACGGTTGACCGAAAAGTAAACTCTTTAACAATAAGGAATTTGACTTTGAGATGTGAATCAAAAATATTCCTTATGTCATATTACACATTCCCATAAAATTTCATGACAATTGGATCAAGGGTTAGGAAGTAATTGCAAAAGTCGGGAATTAAGGTTTTGAAAGGGGCAAGACCATAACTCCTCAACCACACATCCAAATGAAGTGGTTCAAAGCTCATTGGAAAGCTCTTGACAAGTCCTACAAAAGCCTAAAAGTTGTACATGATCAAAAAATGCATAGGTTTGGAGTTATGACAAAATTCATTTCAAGAAGGGAAATAACTTAGAAAATTTCTAAGTTATTTAGCCTTTTAAGTAGGTTTTTTCAGCAACTTGGAAGGGTTTTTCAACCTAGTTCCATCTAGAATTTGGAAATCTCAAAAACATGAAAGTTATAGAGCTACTTGAGGGCTTTCTAAATTGTGGTAGAACTCCTCAATAGCATGTGTGACCAGAAAGTTATGGATCATGAAAGTTAGGGCTGCCACACTTGAGATTACCAATCCAACACTTTTCAAAATTCAGAATTCATCATCTTGGGCTACCATCAGCCATTGGATCTTGTTCTTTTCTGATATTATGAAGCTTGGATGATGCAAACACCAGAAGAAATGAAGAATTGGAGGGTTTGTGCAACTTGGAGCAAGTGGACATTAAAATAATCATTTAAAGCCATGAAAGAGAAACTTTTCAAAGAGAGTGGGCAGCTGCAGTCCCCTAGCCTCCTAGCCTCATTTCAGCCATCCCATCTCTCCCATCTCACTTGGTTTTTGCTCAGAACTTGCCCATGGAGCTGATATGTAGAGCTGCCAAAAAGATCTTGGCAAGATTCATTTCAAAACTTCATAATCTCCCTCCAAAAGTGGCAAAATCCAAATCTGCCCTCACCTTCATTTTCACTATAAATAGAGGCAATCTCTATGATGTTAGACACACAAGAGCACTCTTAAAAACCAAGAGAAATGACAACTTTCAACTCTCATTCATTTTTTCAAAAGCTTCATTCTTCAAAAACTTCAAGTTTTCCACCAAAATCTGTCTTGAGCAAAACTCTGCTCAAACTCAGTTCCACTACTTCCAAGCCACTCAAAACCATTTACACAATCCATAAACATTGTGTAGAATGTGTTCATACACTCAAACCATCCAAAAATATCATTTTCCTAAAAGTCAACCTTCATACCTTGATATGTTGACTTTCATGCACTTTGGGAGCCAAGTCTCTACTTAAGGCATTTCCTACCACTCCAACACTCCCAACACCTCATATATATCATATTTCAACTGTCCAAAGTCTCAAAAACCAGCTGGGAGGTTCATAACTCAAACTGTCTTGAAAGATAGTTTGTTGCTTCAAGAGGAAGAAAGCTCCAAATCTTGGCCAAGGAAGAAGATCTCTGGGTTTCTTAGCTTTTTAGCTTGTTCAAAAAAGTCTACAAGAGGTATGTAATGATCAATCTATTTCTTATTCACACATTGCCACGTTTTACCATTTTGAGATTCTTGTTGTGAAAGTATAGTCATGTTGTCCCATATTGCTTCTTTGTCAAGAACTCATGTTTTATGGCTATGATATTTGCTTTTGTTAAAGTATTTCATTCATGAATGATGTGTTGTTGATATGTTACCAATATTGAGCTTTGATGTTGTGTACAACTTGTTTTGAAGATTTTATCCAAGATTAGCCTTAAGGATCCAAACATTGAAATGTTGGGGTGCTTGCCCTAGATTTGTCAATCTTTGTTTATTGGTCATGTTTGAATAACTTGTAAATTGTTTCATGAGATCCCCCTGCCCCTAGACCATGTTTGAATCTAGGATTGGCTTGTTATGAGGTTTAATACATTTGTTATACCATTATCATGAGTTTTGTGTTAAACTGCTTATGCTGGCCTTTTTGTGTCTCAAGTGTTTTAAACTATTGGTTTGTGTTTATATGATCTTGTTTGCCTAGTTGAGCTTGTTAAAATGATGAGAATTTAAGATTTGGTTGTTGAGGACAGTTATGAGGTTTTATGTGTGTTGCTGTCAAAAATATTTGAACTAGTACACCAGTTTTCATTTTGTGCAGCCTGTGTGGTTTTTAAGTTGTGAAAACATCATTTAACTTGTTTTGAGGTTGTATGTGGTATGTGTATGTCCAAACCGCCCTTGCTTTCTCAAAAACAGCTTGTCACTTCTCAATCTTGCATTTTCAAAACTCCATAATACCAATCACATGTCATATTCTGTCTCAACCTATTTTTACTTGAACCATGTGTATAGAATCTTGATTCTACATATTTTGAGTTTGTACATGGTGCCAAATTGCCTCAACTGCCATAAACTTGCCTGCTGCCTGAATGAGTTGTTGTTTTTGCATTTCTTGAGTTTCAATATGCCATATTCTGTTTGGTGTGGATTTGATTTAATTTTGAAGCATGATCTCATCTTTTAGCATGTATATGGTATGTGTATGTCATTTGTTTCATCATAGAACATCATTACTTGAAAAATGCCCTGATGTACCAAGTTTGTCTCAAAACAGCTTTTTCATAGCCATCAACATGCCAAGTTCATTCCTGTTTGCATAAGCCTGATTTTCTAAGCGTAAACTCATCCATCTTCATGATTATGATGTGTGTATCTTGTTGGTTTGATCTATGTCCACTTGTTGTCTCATTTCATTATCAAACTGCATTCTCAAAACCAAAATATGCCATGACTATACCAAATCTTGTTCCAATTGCAAAATGCTTGATTTCTGAGTTTGAACTCATTTTCCTTCATATTTATGATGTGTATGTGTTATCTTTTTAACATGAGACACTTACTTATAGCTAGACCAGCTTGTACCCACATTGCTGCCAAAACTGTTTTGAAACCACAGCTGTACACTTCATCATGCTATTTGTGTTGATTTGAATCATTTCATGAGCATTAGTACCTCTAGATAGTGTTTAGGATTTGTATGTGTACATGAACCCAACATCTTTGTGAATGATATGTTTTTTCTACTTGACAACCTGCCTTCCATATGTGTTACAATTGCAACTTGATAGCCAATTTGTGTTATGTGCATTTCATGATCAATCTTAGGTTGTAACATCATCCATAGACATATTTGAGACTTATGTGTGGTATCTTTTTGATCTCAACTTGTTCCAATCATGTTTTGGTTTCAAATTGTGCATTTTCATGCTTAAGTGAGCAGTTGGTATGTGACTTTCATTTCTATGCTGTTTATGGTTAATTTTGAAGTGTAGACACACTTTATAGCATGTTTATGGTTTATGTGTGAGGTCTGCTCAATCTAATTGTGCCTGTTTCTTGACTTGGCTTCCAATTTGCATCTTTCAATTTCATTTTACTTGACATGACAATTCTGTGTTGGTGCATATGTTTTGGTATTGGATTGTTATCCTCATGTTCCTCTTTGCATTTTATCTGGTTTGGTTGAGATACCATGAGACTTTCTTGTTCTGTTTGGATCAATGTTGGATTTCCATCTATGTTCTAATCTTTGTTTGAATTCTGGGCAGCAGGGCCACTTTGGCCCTGGCCTGCAGATTGCCTATTGTGCTCATCAATCCTTGACCCCTCTCAATCATAATTTAGGACCAGCCACACATGATTGTAACTATTATCTGTTAAGGCTAAAAAGTTTGGTCTTTAATTTGAGGTCATGTTTTGTTATTGTTTGAAAACAAGTCCATTTTTTTCACAAGTTCACCAATATGTTGTCACTACTGCATCTTCCTACTTTCTTCTGCCTTAGCACTGATGTTTGATTTGTAAGCATTTGAGAGCATCATCAATAACATGCTTAGAACTCATAGGCCATATGTTTGATTTGGACATTTTCCATCTGTTTTGACAGTTTGCTTCATTATCATGCTATGTTATGCAATTCATGAACCAATTCCTATTCTATTGAGTTGTGCTTGAGCCCTAAGTGATTAATACCTCTGTTATGATATGTATGACTTGTGTGCAATGCCTATTTGATGTGTATGAACTCTGAACTGGTGTGGCTTTTCAAAATGCAACTCATTTGGTCAATATGCATCTTCAATCGTGTTTTTTGTTAGAAACGTTGTTTCAAATTTTGTTGATACCATCATAGTCCTTGTTAAAAAACAGTCATGTTTGACTAAAATTTCATAAAAAAAGATTGAGTTTAGACCAAGTTTGGATTCTTCACGTTTTTGGTTTGGTTGGTTTGTTTGTTGCCCAGAATATCCATCATATCTGGTGTTATCTATTTATGGGGGTGGCTAAATACACGGATGTATAGCCACCCCAATGGTAGACAACTTGCGCGCTTTGTAACCTTTCACTTGCCTGACTTGAGTTCGATCCTTGGTGATTAACTCTTTTGGTTTTATTTTTCTTATTGCCTTGTTTACTTATTTTCTTCTTTCTTTCCATTTCCTCATGCGTGCACGCCTAGTGCCTTAGTGGATGTGTGTTGTGTTTGTAAACCAAAGGGCGTGTGTTCAACTCCCACCCTCGCCCTTTCTCTTTTTATTTATATGATATTATTTGTTATTTGCATGAAACTTCAAAAATTCACAACTTATTCACTGTTCATTATTTTTAACCCGTTCTTTTTGCAACTTGCTCATGATGATATCTATTTTCATTTAATGGATTAAAATTCAATTGCTTGTTTTTACAAATGCCCTTTTTTGCCTACTTGCTATTTGTTTCATTCTTAGGTCGTTACCTTGTGTCGTGATTGAATTTCTTTCATACCATACTTGACTTATCTTGTGAGACTTCTTTGTATGTGATTCCTAGTGTGTTAGTTAACATGTTAGGTTTGCCTTCCTTTGGTTGTCACCATGAAATTATTGTCCTCTTCCTAAAGTCTTAAGATTTAACTGTTATGATTAGTCCTTGCGTATTTGATTGTCATCAATGCCTAAATGTTGTTATATTTGAACTTATAACATGACCATTTTAAGTTGTGACTTATTTATATGATTTTTATTTTCATATTTGTGAATATGTCCCTTTGGGTTGTTACTTCTATCTTTGTTAAGATATTTGATTCTCGGTTGTAACCATTTGTATTATTCAATCCTTGCTTATTGTGATATGCATGCTTGTTTGGTTGTAACCATATTCCTTATTCTTTTTGCTTAAATGTTGATTGCTTTGTTAAGTATTTCTTCCCCAAGTGATGGAACTTTTTAGTTCTCATCCAAGTTCTCTCTCTCTCTCTCTCTCTCTCTCTCTCTCTCTCTCTCTCTCTCTCTCTCTCTCTCTCTCTCTCTCTCTCTCTCTCTCTCTCTCTCTCTCTCTCTCTCTCTCTCTCTCTCTCTCCCCCTCCAAAGGAAAAGCCTCTCCATTGACCCCTGTGTGTTGCACCCCAAAATTTGCCCTCACAATACAAGACTTTGTGTTCTAAGAAGGTTCACAAGGTTCACAAGTTTCTCACCTGTTGTTAAATCACCATATTCTTGGAGTATGTGCTGCTGTTATACTTTGGAGATCTCCCATCGATGGTTGTATCCTGTCCCCGTGGAGTCCCACTTCGTTGAGTTTGTTACTCATTTGTTTCTCGCATGCCGTGAATCATGTCTAGTGCATTTTAGTTGCTAAAGGGAAAAATGGTCATTCTCACGTTGTTGCTGATAATTTTTGAAGATGAGCTGTTGCCGTTTTTTTTTAGGTCGAGATACGATGGGCCGAGTCTCTGTCACCAGTGGATTTCTGAGACATTCATTCGTCACATGGTTTGATTATATTGAGGTGTCAATTTGGTTTGGTTCATGGTATTGAATTTATTCATCAAAAACACAATTGGATTTTTTGGCACCGAGTATATTTCTGCTTTACTGTCGAGGGATTTTCTCTGTTCTTCCTGTCTATTTTAAGTCGTTCAAGGCCCTTCCCGATTCTATCATCAAGTGCGACTTAATTTAGGATATATTGGGGGAAATTAAGGTTATATCAGTTGTGTGAGCAATATGTATTGGAGTGACAAGGTTCGATTTGAGTGATTGTCGGATTTTTATTTATGCTAAATTTATATGGTGAAATTGAGATTATTGTTCAAGTTGGATCAGATTAATTTCAACCGGTGGATCTTATTAGAGGTTATTTGATCAGTAAGGTTTAATCGGATATTTGATGGAGCAGTCAGGTTGCGACAAAATCAAGATCATGAAAAGAATAATCGGAAAGTAACTAGGATAGAAAATATATTGAACTTTATTCATAATATTTTTTAGTACAAAGAGGAATTAAAATTGGAATATTTTTGAATTTATTCATAAATATTTACAATTTACAAAAGGAGAGTAAAGTACATTTCATCCTAATTTCTAAAGTCCCAATTTCTCTAAAGGTCTTCAATGCTTGATTTCTCGATTAATCTTTCGTACGCGGCTCTTTTCTTCACACCTGCACAAACAAAGCAAAATAGAACAATGGATTAAAGTTAGACGGTTATTTTGACACCCTCAGAAAAGTCACTCATCACCGGGTGTCGGGAGGGCACGACTAATGCCGAAACCAAACTCCCATGTCCATTTCTCGATCCCGGCTACCAACCGGCAGCCTCTGTTCTATAGTTTTAAACGGGACAGCCGAGAAAGTTGAAGAGTGAAACGAAGCAGGGACTGAACTGATTTGCCAAAAGGATTCGCGCAATTTTCGATTCAAAACTGATTACCACGCCATCAAGTAAATAATGAATGCACACTATCAGGTAAATTCATGCCAAAGATAATAAAGTCAGAATGAGATTCGAAATAGGGGCATCCAACAAATCCGTCACCTGAAATTCATTGACCAAAATCAGTTTGCATCAGTAAGAAACCAACTCAATCCAGAGAATAAGAGAACGAGCTCAAACAGCAGGATCAGTTCGATCTGCAGACCAGTCGAGAGAATAACAAAACAAGAGGAGTGGGGAGAACTTCAACCCTCATTTACTCATCATAGGGCGTGATAATTCGAGCGGCTGGGAGAGCCACGGCCGTAGCCGTTACCAACTCCCTACCGTACGTCAAATTGCAAGCATATAGTGATTTGGGACAAACTATCAGCTCAGACCCGAAGGTTATCATCGCTAAAGCAACACAATTGAAACCAAATGGCAGCAGCATCTTTTGTTTTAAAAACGGTTCAGACAAGCTGTCATCATCACCGTGTAACCTTTCTCGGTGACATTGATCTATCCGAAGCATCCGCTCTGAAAGAAGAAAAAGAAAAGTAAGTGTATGTTCTGATAACCAAACAAAACAGAATTCCCAAAACTGCATCAGCTCTGAAGCCACAATTACACCAAAACAGACTTAGTTCCACAACACAATTCACATCATGAAAAGCAACATAACTGAGTCAGGTGAAATCACAAACTGCACCAACATGAGCTCATAAGTATCATAAAAGAAAAATCAGACAATGCAGTAGCAAGACATGAATAACCAGAGATCAAACCAATATCAGAACTACATAAGTTCACGAGCCCAGAAATCATGTTCTGAACCAAATTCAAACAGCTGTGAATGAACAAGCAAAGAACACAGCAGAGACTATCAAAAGCAACCGTAGAAATATAGTTAAAGATAGGTCATCATCGATTCCCTCATCATGTTCAGACTCATAGGTCATCATCACCGCGTCGGACCTCTCTCGGCGGCATTAATCTGGCAATATCTGAACTTCAAGGCCTTTCTGAAAGAAGAAGAAAAAAGTTAATTTGGTTCAAAACAGAGGTCCAAATCCGGAAATCAAAACAATATCCGAGTGAAATCCAATCAAAGTGAATCCAAATGGGGAAAGTTTTCAAACGAAACATAAATCATATCAGAATCTCAATCAGATCAAAGTAGCATCGGTTCACCAAAGTTCCATAAAGTCAAATCAAATCGTTTCAGTAAAAATAACGTGTATCCAAAAAGCATCAAGGCCCAAAAGAGAAATCGAAAAAGATATATAAAGGGAACAAGATCACCTGATGAGGAGCCCGAAAAAAGATCACTGCGTAGAAACCCTAGACGAAGCGGACGGAGAAAGCGAAAACGGCCGTAGGTCACCAGAACAACCATCGACGGCCGTGCATCTGAACGAAGGAGAAGATTCGAACGAAGACCGCCTTCGTCTCTCGACGGGCAATCCACCTTCGTAGCCTCAGATTTGACATCATCACAGGCCTTAAAGAACAACGAAAACGCCATCGCCATCCGCCATTGTCAGAATCTGGGTAGGAAGTTTGTAAAACTCATATTTGTGCTGATATTGTTCATAGTTTCATTTTCAGGAGATAGAGGGGTCGAAACATGCAAAACGAAGCAAAGACGAAGAGAAACGAGCCATGACGGCGCCGCGGGTAGCGATAGGGTTTTCGAAACCCTAAAAGCAGTGTTATCCAGTTTTCAAGCATTGAGTTGGGGCTGGGTTGATCACCGGCCCAACTTTATTCTTTTACTTATCATTGTTTTTATTTTTAGTATTAAACATATAACAAAACAATTAAAATTAATTTCTGATTAGTAATAATATAATTTTCTTCAAATAATAATAGTGAGTTTTTCTTTTTAAAAGATAACTAGTTTAGCTTTTTTTAATAATAATAAACAAATCATTCTCTTTAAAAATAATTAGGCCTTTTTAAATTAAACTCTCTTGAAAATTAAACTTAAAAATATTTATTTTAGTATTAAGAAGAACTTCTATTCTGACTTAAATTAAAAATTCTTTCATATATCACGAATAAGCGACAAAAATGTATATAAATTTCCCCTCTCGTTTCCTAACTTGTCTAACGTTGCCTACTAACATTGTTCATTTGTTTTGCAGCTTGTCATGTTTACCGTTATTTATTTTATTTTTCAACGCAAGTTTCGTTTGTATTTGTATCTGCTTCTCAATTGTAACCTCGCGAACCTGATAACCGCGTTTACTTTTCGCATTTAAATTTCTGCATGATGTATGATTTAAATTTCTGCTGATGTATTGCAATATTTCTGTCACATTACACACTCTGAAGGAATTAGGTCTAGCATTTGACCACCGTGTCAATAGTCCTCACCTTCAAACCCTTACGCCTACAAACCCTAATTTTCACAAATGCCTCGCCGCAGGCAAAATTACAATTTTACCCCTAGCATTAGGTCAAAGAGCCGCCGCGCTCATTTTAGGGTTTCCCGCCGTGGAATCCCTAATTTAACCCTAATTACAACTTAACATTTCAACGTAGAAATTTGGAGTTCCTACACTCCGCGTAAGCGTGTCCTTAAGGCGCGTTTATTCCCCTTGAGACCCTGACCACTGTCAAGAGATCTCTAACCTCCCTTTTGAGGGGAACTACGATTACTCTGATTCCGCTCCCGTAAGGATACGTAGGCACAAGATGCGATGTCTTGCCGAGTAAACTTAGAATTAACCCCCTTTATTATTTATTATTGCTTATTTATATTTTATTTAATTATTTTGCTTATTATTTTGTAATTGTTTCTTGGATGTAAAGTTGTTTAATTATTTAATTATTATTATGGTTAGTAATTAGGGAGTGTAACAACATGTATGTAATATTAAAATAAATTTAGATCACTTTTAAATAAAGATAATTAAATTAAACATTTCACACACGTAAGTCGATTTTAATCGCCGTCTCACTTCCTAAGGATATCCCTCAAGTTGCCTATGAATATTGGTTAAGTGGGGTGTATAAAGCAAGTCCCTCAAAAAGAAAATCATCAAAGTCCCTTATGGTTGCCTTTACGAATCGAGTCCCTTTCGAAAAATGATGATAGTCCCTCCAGTTTGCTTATTACACCCCTCAATGGCCTTCAAAAATCCAATTGTCCCTCACATGTCCCTTAACATCCAAAGTAAGGACTACCTACTCCATTATAGTAGGGATAGTCTTACTAAAGGAAAGAATAAAGAATAAGAAAGACCTTTAAACATTAGGGTAGGTTACTCCTAGGTGCTTGCTCACTTCAAAACTGTTTCACACTTAAACAAATTTTCAACAAGTTTTCAAACAAGTTCTTAACACATCCTTACATGGATTATTTATTAACTATTCTGAAAATTTTCTATTCACACACTACACTTTCAAAACAATTCAAAAGTGAGCTTAAGTACCTAAGAGCCCATGGATAACCATGGATGAAAAGGGTGCTAACACCTTCCCTTTTCATAACCTACCCCCCGGACCCAAAATATTCTCTAAGGTCTTTCCTGTTCTTTTATAACCTTTCCCTATGGATAAAATAAAAGTCGGTGGCGACTCTTGCTATCCGCAACATTGTTTAAAGTCAGTTCTCCCACCGTGTTACAGAACTGGCGACTCTGCTGGGGATCTATTTAAGAGGGGTACCCTTAGGAATTAAGATCACTTTAAATTGTTTGCCTTGTTTGCTTTATTATTATATTGTTGGGGTGCTCTTATGTGTGAAAGGTCCTAACCCGGATCTAGTGTACCTTAGGTAAATGGCAATAGACCAAGGAAACTGTACGACGTATATCGATACGGTTGATCTGGTGGCCATAGTTAGTGCGACTTCTTGGTTGGTGCTTATATTCCTTAAGTCAAGTTGAGGATAATATTGAGGCTGCCATATGTTGTCAATGCACTAACTGACTTTTAGAACCCTAGTTAACTCATCTTGGCCTTTAGAAAGTAGTGAGGTAACCGGCTTTGGTGCAGACTGAAGTTGGTTGACGCTCGATACTACGCTCATTGAGATCTTAAACTTGGAGGGTTTTGGTTGGCAAGTAAGTTGCCTTCTGAACAACCACCCTTGTGAAGGATCAATGATATTGAGATCCCTTAGAACCTGGTTACTTTTGTAGGACAGGATGAACCATCTAACTTCAGGGGAGGGTACTTGCCTTTGAACCTCATGCAAGCCTTTAAACCTAGGGCTATGGTGTGACTTGTTTGTGTGTGCCACATGTTTGTGATTGAGCATGACATCATGACATCATCATGCATCATAAGCATATCATTTTCCCTAACCATTTCAAGGACCAAAGGATTTATCTTTGTTCTTTGTTGCAGGTCATGGCTTCTGCTCGTAGAAACACCATCAGGATCAACTTTGTAGGGATACCTGCTAAGCTCAAGGAGTTGGTTTCCCTAGTGCCTGATCATTCCCAGTTCAACAAGAGACATGGTCACTTATTGGATCTAGTTACTTCAGGGTTCAGTGAAGACATGATGAGTGTGTTGTTTCAGTTCTTTGACCCTAAGCACCATTGCTTTACATTTCCTGATTATCAGCTGGTTCCAACCATGGAGGAGTTCTCTAAACTTCTGGGTATACCTGTTCTTGATCAGAAGCCATTCACAGGCTTAGAGAAGGAGCTTAAACCTGAAGTTATTGCTGCAGCTCTACATCTGAAGAAGTCTGACATTGTTCTAGAGACGAGAAGCGGAGTCAAGGGTATTCTTGCCAAGGTATTAATGGATAAAGCTCAAATGTTCTTGAAGGCCATGAGCTATGATGCTTTTGAGGAGATCTTAGCCTTGCTGATATATGGCTTGGTGTTGTTCCCCAATCCTGATCAGTTCATAGACGTTCATGCCATCAACATATTCCTGAGTCACAATCCAGTGCCTACCTTACTTGGAGACATCCTACATTCTCTTCACACCCGTACTACAAGGACAAGAGGAACTTTGATGTGCTGCATACCTTTACTTTCTAGGTGGTTTATTTCTCACCTTCCTCGCTCAGTAATGAAGAATGAGCAAGGGTTCAGATGGTCCAAGAGGATCATGTCACTTTCTCACTCAGACATCCATTGGTGCTCCAGATCTATGGAGAATGTCACCATCATTGACCGTTGTGGGGAATTTCCTAATGTGCCACTTCTAGGCATAAGAGGAGGCATCACCTACAACCCATCTCTAGCTTTACGACAGTTTGGTTACGCCCGAAGTGACGGTCCACATGACATGTTGATTCAGGGCATTGTGTTTGATTACGACAACGATCTTCAGGGTTACCGTCAGAGATTCATCCGAGCTTGGGGAAAGGTAAACAGGATTGACAGCAAGACACTGGAGCCTAAGTACACTATTCCTATGGAGGCTTATCTCAGATGGGTACGATCTCGTGCTCAGGCACTCATGATGCCATATCCTGCCGTCCTACCAGTTACCATGGAACCTGTTGCTGAAGGAGACACAGCTTATACCATCCTTCACCCAGACATGCCTACTGATATGGAAGACTTGCAGAGATCATGGATCCAACTGAAAGAGCAAAGGGATACTTTCGAGGCTCATTACAAAGCAAGCCAAGCAAGGATCCTAGAGCTAACAAAGCTACTTCATGAGGAACGAAACCTCAACTCATACCTCAACACAAAGAGGAAACGTCCATGGGAGACTTAAAACCCCATCTTTTGTACTTATTTCGTTTTCATTTTTTGTAAGCCTAAAAGGCAAAACAAGTTATTACTAATAAAAAGTTACTTTCTTGTTTGTTTAAGCAAATTTAAATCCTGCGGTCCTTGAAAACATTGCATATGCATTCCCATATCATTGCATCACAGGTTTATAATTGTGCACAGGTTTCTCATCTCCTCGCTGTTTATTTCAGCAATGGCTCTTGAATAATCAGTTAAGGATCTCCAGGCACAGAATGCACAGTTCCAAGAGCTGATCCTGAACCTATCCAAGGGGCAAGATGAATTGAAGACACTGCTGGCCAAGAATACTAAGAAAGCTAGAAGGTCTGCTGGGTTGCTCAACATGGGAAGAAGGTTCAAAGGTCCTGTCAGGACCAAGGAACAGGTTGAAGACTATGAATCTGAAGAATCTGAGCAGGAGAGAGGCAGTCTCCACAACACTATGGGGGACTCTGATTCTGAGGCTAACTACTACCATGAGCCTAACGAAGACAAATTCAAGATGCTGGTGGATAGAATGGATGCTATGGAATTACAGAAATCATCTGGGCTGGATTTTGAGGATTTGAGCTTGATATCTGGGGTGGTCATACCCATTGGGTTCAAAGTTCCTACATTTGTTGTCTATGATGGGGTCTCTTGTCCCAAATTGCATCTGAGGTCTTATGTCAGAAGAATGCAACCCCACACTGCTGATAAAAAGTTGTGGATCCATTTCTTTCAAGAGAATTTATCTGGAGCTCAGCTAGAGTGGTATTATCAGTTGGAGAGTGTCAACATCAGAGATTGGAATGACCTTGCTGAAGCTTTCTACAAGCAGTATCAATACAATGCTGACTTAGCCCCCACTCGCATGCAGCTTCAAAGCATGTCTATGGGTGCCAAAGAAAGCTTTAAGGAGTATGCTCAGAAGTGGAAAGACTTAGCTGGAAGAGTTCAACCCCCTTTGACTGATAGGGAGTTGGTTGATATGTTCATGTGTACGCTGAATGGTCCGTTTTACAGTCATCTCATTGGAAGCTCATCATCTGGCTTCACTGAGTTGATCATGACAGGAGAGCGAGTAGAGAATGGTATCAAGAGTGGTAAGATCCAAGTGGGCACTTCTTCATCAGGTGCTGCAAAGAAGCCTCCCACTGGGAAGAAAGAATCCAATGCTGTGTATGGTCAGCCTGATCGTAACAGAAGGCATCAGTCTGTTAGTGCAGTTCATATTTCAAATCCAACTCCTGCAACAACAGAGCAGCCTCAAGGCAACCAACAGAGGGCTAGAAGACAGTTCACGAAGATCAACATGTCAATGGCTCAGGCATTGCAACACTTGTTGAAGGCTGAACTTATTACCCTGAGGGAGGCTCCTCAGAATCCCAATGTTACCTCTCCCAAGTACAATCCCAATGCACGATGTGCATATCATTCAAACTGTCCAGGACATGATACTAATAACTGCTGGGTCTTGAAGAACAAAATTCAGGATATGATTGATGCTGGAGAAATTGAGTTTGATCCACCAGGTACTCCAAATGTGATTACAGCTCCAATGCCAAATCACGAGAAGATTGTCAACGCCATTGATGAAGATATTGATGAAGATCTGCATGTCTATTCAGTTATGGAGTTGAGCACACCATTGTCTGTTATCAAAAAGAGGTTAGTACAAGCTGGGATCTTTCCAGGTTGTCATGAAGATTGTCTATATTGTACCTATAAGCCAGATAGTTGCTTCATTTTGAGAGATGGGATTCAACGTCTCATGGATAAATATACTATAGTGTTTGAAAGAAGACCAGCATCTGTAGAAAGTATGGTGGATCATCTAACTCAGGGTAAGAAGATTGAAGAGGTTGACATGGTTGACAAAGCACCACTAAGAATCACTTCAAAGGGTCCCATTAAAATCACTCATCAGGGCCCAATCAAGATTACTGCTGAAGGTCCTGTGAAAGTTGTCGCTGAAGCCAGAGTAGCTCCTCTGATCATTACCACTCCTGGTCCTATTCCTTATACATCTGACAAAGCTGTGCCTTGGCACTATGGGTCTGATGTTTACATCCATGGTGTCAAGCCGGAGCCTTTACCTGATATGCCTGTTGACATTGATAATATTGCTGGATCTAGCAAGATCACTCGTAGTGGAAGAGTCTTCTCTCCTCCAGTTGCTTCTAAGAGTGCAGTTACTCCTGCTGTTACTTCCACCACTGATGCTCGGGGCAAGGGTCCTGTTATTGAGCCTGTATCTACTGATGTGCCAGCTGCTGATGACCTCTCTAAGCAGATGGAAGAAGTATTGAAAATCATTCGCAAGAGTGATTATGATATTGTTGATCAGCTGGGGCATACTCCCTCAAAGATTTCTATGCTCTCCCTGTTATTATGTTCTGAGGCTCATGCCAAGTCATTGATCAAGTTTCTAAAGATGGCTCATGTACCCAGTGCAATTTCTGTGGACCAGTTTGAGAATTGTGTTGCTCACCTGACCTATGACAACGGGTTAGGATTTTCTGATGCTGACTTGACCCCTGCCAAGAGGGATCATAACAGGGCCTTGCATATTTCAATTGAATGCAGGGGCACTACCCTGTCTCATGTGCTGATAGACAATGGTTCCTCTCTGAATGTGTTGCCTAAGGAAGTCCTGAACAAGCTGAGTCCTGAAGATACGGTATTGAAACTCAGTAATATTGTGGTAAAGGCTTTTGATGGTTCTAGAAGAGTAGTGCATGGGGAAATTGATCTTCCAATCAAGGTTGGCTCTCAGGTGTTTACTGCTACATTCTATGTGATGGATATTCGTCCTCCGTACTCATGTCTGCTTGGTCGTCCCTGGATCCATGGGGCAGGTGCTGTGACCTCCACATTACATCAAAAGTTGAGATATCCGGTGAATGGAAAAGTTGTTACTGTCTTTGGAGAGGAAGAATACTTTGTCAGCCATGTAAACACTTTCAAGTATCTGGAAGTAGAAGGTGAATACATTGAAACTCCATGTCAGTCATTTGAAGTGGTTCCCTGGGCTGTTAAGGATTGTGTGACTCCTCCTGCTGTGAAGAAGGTTCCTGTGGTCATCAGAAACCCTCCAACAATGGCAATGGCCTCCCTCAATGATGCAAAAGCTGTGGTGGAAGAAGGTGGTTGTACTATTTGGGGTCAGCTTCCTGATATTCCATACAAGTCTGACAAGTTTGGTTTGGGTTTCACTGCAGAGTCCCAGAAGGCTGTTCGTCGTGCTCGTGCTGTTCGTATCACCAATCAAGGGGTTATCAATGCTGTGGGAGATCAAGATGAAGACTACAACTTGAAGGTATGGATTTTTCCTACTGTGGGTGCTGGACTCAATAATTGGAAAGCTGAAGATGTTATCCCTATCTCCTTTAGTCAGGAGTAAATACTATTACTGTGTTATGTTTTTAAATTTGTAATTTCTGGAACAATTAAAACTTTCAAGCCATGTGCCTTACCCGGGGCACAATGGTGTGCTTGTTACGGGTTGTCATTTCATTTGCATACTTCATTCCATAAAATCAATGGACGTTTCGTTTTCGTAAATATTGTGTTCCTTGTCTTTCTTTTTCTTTTATTTTTGCTTTATCAGCTATGTGTTCTTACACACACCCACGTCACTAAAATGCCGATCCTCATCCACTCTGGATCCAGTTGATAACAGTTCTACTATTGCCAATTACAATTTCGAGAATCCGATCTATCAAACTGAAGACGGAAACGAGGACGATTGTGAAATACCTGTAGAGCTTGCTAGGTTGTTACAACAAGAAGAGAAAGCTATACAGCCACATGAAGAGCCAGTCGAAGTTGTGAATCTGGGAACTGAAGAAAACAGAAAAGAGGTCAAGATAGGGGCTGATTTAGAGAACAGTGTCAAGAGCAGGTTGATTCAGATGCTACGTGACTATGTGGAGATCTTTGCTTGGTCTTATGAAGATATGCCAGGGTTGGATACAGACATTGTGGTTCACCGTTTGCCAGTGAAAGAAGATTGTCGTCCAAAGAAGCAGAAGGTTCGTCGTATGCGTCCTGAAATGTCAGGAAAGATCAAAGCAGAGGTAATGAAACAATTCAATGCAGGGTTCTTGGCCGTAACTTCTTATCCTCAGTGGGTTGCAAATGTGGTACCAGTTCCTAAGAAAGATGGTAAGGTACGTATGTGTGTAGACTACAGAGATCTGAACAAGGCTAGCCCTAAAGATGACTTTCCACTTCCTCATATTGATATTCTGGTAGACAACACTGCTCAGCATAAGGTATTCTCTTTTATGGATGGTTTCTCTGGTTACAATCAAATCAAGATGGCACCTGAAGATATGGAGAAGACTACATTTGTGACACAGTGGGGCACCTTTTGCTATAAGGTAATGCCATTTGGTTTGAAGAATGCAGGGGCAACATATCAACGTGCTATGGTGGCTTTGTTTCATGATATGATTCATCATGAGATAGAGGTATATGTGGATGATATGATAGCCAGGTCTCAGAATGAAGAACAACATCTTGATCATCTGCACAAGTTGTTTGAGAGGTTGAAGAAATACAGGTTGAGATTAAATCCAAACAAGTGTACTTTTGGAGTTAGATCTGGAAAGCTCCTGGGTTTCATTGTCAGTGGAAAAGGTATTGAAGTGGATCCTGCAAAAGTGAAAGCTATACGAGAGATGCCAGCTCCCCGTACCGAGAAGGAGGTTAGAGGTTTCTTGGGACGATTGAACTACATTGCAAGATTTATTTCCCAATTAACTACCATCTGTGAACCAATCTTCAAGTTGTTGAAGAAAGATCAGGTGATGGAATGGAATGATGAGTGCCAGAATGCCTTTGACGAAATCAAGAGATATTTGCTAGAACCTCCAATTTTAATGCCACCAGTTGATGGAAGACCCTTGATTATGTATTTAACAGTATTAGACAACTCAATGGGGTGTGTATTGGGGCAACATGACGAGTCTGGTCGAAAAGAGCAGGCAATATACTACCTTAGCAAAAAGTTTACCGACTGTGAAACAAGATACTCACTGCTCGAGAAAACTTGCTGCGCTTTGGCATGGGCTGCTCGCCGACTAAGACAGTATATGTTGACCCATACTACCTTGTTGATTTCGAAGATGGATCCAATCAAGTACATATTTGAGAAACCTGCTCTCTCCAGAAGAAATTGCCCTCAGGTTTCAGAAAATTGAACAGGGGCAGCTGTTGCACCCCAAAATTTGCCCTCACAATACAAGACTTTGTGTTCTAAGAAGGTTCACAAGGTTCACAAGTTTCTCACCTGTTGTTAAATCACCATATTCTTGGAGTATGTGCTGCTGTTATACTTTGGAGATCTCCCATCGATGGTTGTATCCTGTCCCCGTGGAGTCCCACTTCGTTGAGTCTGTTACTCATTTGTTTCTCGCATGCCGTGAATCATGTCTAGTGCATTTTAGTTGCTAAAGGGAAAAATGGTCATTCTCACGTTGTTGCTGATAATTTTTGAAGATGAGCTGTTGCCGTTTTTTTTTAGGTCGAGATACGATGGGCCGAGTCTCTGTCACCAGTGGATTTCTGAGACATTCATTCGTCACATGGTTTGATTATATTGAGGTGTCAATTTGGTTTGGTTCATGGTATTGAATTTATTCATCAAAAACACAATTGGATTTTTTGGCACCGAGTATATTTCTGCTTTACTGTCGAGGGATTTTCTCTGTTCTTCCTGTCTATTTTAAGTCGTTCAAGGCCCTTCCCGATTCTATCATCAAGTGCGACTTAATTTAGGATATTGGGGGAAATTAAGGTTATATCAGTTGTGTGAGCAATATGTATTGGAGTGACAAGGTTCGATTTGAGTGATTGTCGGATTTTTATTTATGCTGAATTTATATGGTGAAATTGAGATTATTGTTCAAGTTGGATCAGATTAATTTCAACCGGTGGATCTTATTAGAGGTTATTTGATCAGTAAGGTTTAATCGGATATTTGATGGAGCAGTCAGGTTGCGACAAAATCAAGATCATGAAAAGAATAATCGGAAAGTAACTAGGATAGAAAATATATTGAACTTTATTCATAATATTTTTTAGTACAAAGAGGAATTAAAATTGGAATATTTTTGAATTTATTCATAAATATTTACAATTTACAAAAGGAGAGTAAAGTACATTTCATCCTAATTTCTAAAGTCCCAATTTCTCTAAAGGTCTTCAATGCTTGATTTCTCGATTAATCTTTCGTACGCGGCTCTTTTCTTCACACCTGCACAAACAAAGCAAAATAGAACAATGGATTAAAGTTAGACGGTTATTTTGACACCCTCAGAAAAGTCACTCATCACCGGGTGTCGGGAGGGCACGACTAATGCCGAAACCAAACTCCCATGTCCATTTCTCGATCCCGGCTACCAACCGGCAGCCTCTGTTCTATAGTTTTAAACGGGACAGCCGAGAAAGTTGAAGAGTGAAACGAAGCAGGGACTGAACTGATTTGCCAAAAGGATTCGCGCAATTTTCGATTCAAAACTGATTACCACGCCATCAAGTAAATAATGAATGCACACTATCAGGTAAATTCATGCCAAAGATAATAAAGTCAGAATGAGATTCGAAATAGGGGCATCCAACAAATCCGTCACCTGAAATTCATTGACCAAAATCAGTTTGCATCAGTAAGAAACCAACTCAGTCCAGAGAATAAGAGAACGAGCTCAAACAGCAGGATCGGTTCGATCTGCAGACCAGTCGAGAGAATAACAAAACAAGAGGAGTGGGGAGAACTTCAACCCTCATTTACTCATCATAGGGCGTGATAATTCGAGCGGCTGGGAGAGCCACGGCCGTAGCCGTTACCAACTCCCTACCGTACGTCAAATTGCAAGCATATAGTGATTTGGGACAAACTATCAGCTCAGACCCGAAGGTTATCATCGCTAAAACAACACAATTGAAACCAAATGGCAGCAGCATCTTTTGTTTTAAAAACGGTTCAGACAAGCTGTCATCATCACCGTGTAACCTTTCTCGGTGACATTGATCTATCCGAAGCATCCGCTCTGAAAGAAGAAAAAGAAAAGTAAGTGTATGTTCTGATAACCAAACAAAACAGAATTCCCAAAACTGCATCAGCTCTGAAGCCACAATTACACCAAAACAGACTTAGTTCCACAACACAATTCACATCATGAAAAGCAACATAACTGAGTCAGGTGAAATCACAAACTGCACCAACATGAGCTCATAAGTATCATAAAAGAAAAATCAGACAATGCAGTAGCAAGACATGAATAACCAGAGATCAAACCAATATCAGAACTACATAAGTTCACGAGCCCAGAAATCATGTTCTGAACCAAATTCAAACAGCTGTGAATGAACAAGCAAAGAACACAGCAGAGACTATCAAAAGCAACCGTAGAAATATAGTTAAAGATAGGTCATCATCGATTCCCTCATCATGTTCAGACTCATAGGTCATCATCACCGCGTCGGACCTCTCTCGGCGGCATTAATCTGGCAATATCTGAACTTCAAGGCCTTTCTGAAAGAAGAAGAAAAAAGTTAATTTGGTTCAAAACAGAGGTCCAAATCCGGAAATCAAAACAATATCCGAGTGAAATCCAATCAAAGTGAATCCAAATGGGGAAAGTTTTCAAACGAAACATAAATCATATCAGAATCTCAATCAGATCAAAGTAGCATCGGTTCACCAAAGTTCCATAAAATCAAATCAAATCGTTTCAGTAAAAATAACGTGTATCCAAAAAGCATCAAGGCCCAAAAGAGAAATCGAAAAAGATATATAAAGGGAACAAGATCACCTGATGAGGAGCCCGAAAAAAGATCACTGCGTAGAAACCCTAGACGAAGCAGACGGAGAAAGCGAAAACGACCGTAGGTCACCAGAACAACCATCGACGGCCGTGCATCTGAACGAAGGAGAAGATTCGAACGAAGACCGCCTTCGTCTCTCGACGGGCAATCCACCTTCGTAGCCTCAGATTTGACATCATCACAGGCCTTAAAGAACAACGAAAACGCCATCGCCATCCGCCATTGTCAGAATCTGGGTAGGAAGTTTGTAAAACTCATATTTGTGCTGATATTGTTCATAGTTTCATTTTCAGGAGATAGAGGGGTCGAAACATGCAAAACGAAGCAAAGACGAAGAGAAACGAGCCATGACGGCGCCGCGGGTAGCGATAGGGTTTTCGAAACCCTAAAAGCAGTGTTATCCAGTTTTCAAGCATTGAGTTGGGGCTGGGTTGATCACCGGCCCAACTTTATTCTTTTACTTATCATTGTTTTTATTTTTAGTATTAAACATATAACAAAACAATTAAAATTAATTTCTAATTAGTAATAATATAATTTTCTTCAAATAATAATAGTGAGTTTTTCTTTTTAAAAGATAACTAGTTTAGCTTTTTTTAATAATAATAAACAAATCCTTCTCTTTAAAAATAATTAGGCCTTTTTAAATTAAACTCTCTTGAAAATTAAACTTAAAAATATTTATTTTAGTATTAAGAAGAACTTCTATTCTGACTTAAATTAAAAATTCTTTCATATATCACGAATAAGCGACAAAAATGTATATAAATTTCCCCTCTCGTTTCCTAACTTGTCTAACGTTGCCTACTAACATTGTTCATTTGTTTTGCAGCTTGTCATGTTTACCGTTATTTATTTTATTTTTCAACGCAAGTTTCGTTTGTATTTGTATCTGCTTCTCAATTGTAACCTCGCGAACCTGATAACCGCGTTTACTTTTCGCATTTAAATTTCTGCATGATGTATGATTTAAATTTCTGCTGATGTATTGCAATATTTCTGTCACATTACACACTCTGAAGGAATTAGGTCTAGCATTTGACCACCGTGTCAATAGTCCTCACCTTCAAACCCTTACGCCTACAAACCCTAATTTTCACAAATGCCTCGCCGCAGGCAAAATTACAATTTTACCCCTAGCATTAGGTCAAAGAGCCGCCGCGCTCATTTTAGGGTTTCCCGCCGTGGAATCCCTAATTTAACCCTAATTACAACTTAACATTTCAACGTAGAAATTTGGAGTTCCTACACTCCGCGTAAGCGTGTCCTTAAGGCGCGTTTATTCCCCTTGAGACCCTGACCACTGTCAAGAGATCTCTAACCTCCCTTTTGAGGGGAACTACGATTACTCTGATTCCGCTCCCGTAAGGATACGTAGGCACAAGATGCGATGTCTTGCCGAGTAAACTTAGAATTAACCCCCTTTATTATTTATTATTGCTTATTTATATTTTATTTAATTATTTTGCTTATTATTTTGTAATTGTTTCTTGGATGTAAAGTTGTTTAATTATTTAATTATTATTATGGTTAGTAATTAGGGAGTGTAACAACATGTATGTAATATTAAAATAAATTTAGATCACTTTTAAATAAAGATAATTAAATTAAACATTTCACACACGTAAGTCGATTTTAATCGCCGTCTCACTTCCTAAGGATATCCCTCAAGTTGCCTATGAATATTGGTTAAGTGGGGTGTATAAAGCAAGTCCCTCAAAAAGAAAATCATCAAAGTCCCTTATGGTTGCCTTTACGAATCGAGTCCCTTTCGAAAAATGATGATAGTCCCTCCAGTTTGCTTATTACACCCCTCAATGGCCTTCAAAAATCCAATTGTCCCTCACATGTCCCTTAACATCCAAAGTAAGGACTACCTACTCCATTATAGTAGGGATAGTCTTACTAAAGGAAAGAATAAAGAATAAGAAAGACCTTTAAACATTAGGGTAGGTTACTCCTAGGTGCTTGCTCACTTCAAAACTGTTTCACACTTAAACAAATTTTCAACAAGTTTTCAAACAAGTTCTTAACACATCCTTACATGGATTATTTATTAACTATTCTGAAAATTTTCTATTCACACACTATACTTTCAAAACAATTCAAAAGTGAGCTTAAGTACCTAAGAGCCCATGGATAACCATGGATGAAAAGGGTGCTAACACCTTCCCTTTTCATAACCTACCCCCCGAACCCAAAATATTCTCTAAGGTCTTTCCTGTTCTTTTATAACCTTTCCTTATGGATAAAATAAAAGTCGGTGGCGACTCTTGCTATCCGCAACATTGTTTAAAGTCAGTTCTCCCACCGTGTTACACTGTGTCATGGATAGCTCATTACCCATTCTCTTGACTTTGTGAAGTCATCTTAAACCCTAGCTTAGTTAAGTTAGAACATATGAGCCTTAAAATTTTCTTAAAGTCTAAAAGACCCACCTTTACTATGAGTGTTCTTCAACTAGAACCTTAGGATAGAGTTTGTGAACTCTATGTAAGAATCATAGTAATGATTACTTACTCCCCTATTGAGTGTTATAATATAGATCTAGAGAGTTTTGTTAGACTCTATATAAGCATTGTAATGTTTGTTCCCCTTTGAACCTTGATCATAATCAAGTGTTCTTTAACCCTAGTGAAGTGAACTACGATTACTCTGATTCTATCCTAGTTAGGATACGTAGCCAGAGGACGCGAAATCTTTGTGAGCAAACTTAGAAACTATCTTTAGGTTTTAACTTTCATCCTTTACCCAATACCAAACCTTAGCAAACATTTACCAACTTAGCATACAAACAAACAAAAGGTTCCTGTAGAGTACTACAGATGTTTAGGATGTGAAATACCTACCCTATGCATAACCAACCCCCGATCCCCGAATCTCTTAGCGTTGTTGTTACATCGCGAAAAGGGTTTTTCTTTCTTTAGACCTTTCCTTTGGATAAATTAAAGTCCGGTTGTGAATTTGAGAATTAAGATTCAAGTTAATCAATAGCTTGGTATCACGATTCTCACTGCAACACCAGTGTCCATTGCATGTTTGTTTCTTCTGATTTTCTTTCCTTATTTGACCAACAATTCGCAACAAAGTGGCCAAACTTCTTACAACAGTAACATTGAACCTTCTTCTTGTCAAACTTTTCCTTTCCTTTCTGATGTTTCTTATCATTAAAGTTGGAGACTTCTGACTTCTGATAACCACCACCATGTCTCTTCTTGACCTCTGACCAAGATTGCTTCTAATTTTTCTTACTAGAAGACACCTTCAGAGCTTACTCTACCTTTCTTTCAGAGATTCTCTCAGTCATACATAACTCTTGTGCCTCTAGACTACTCTATAAATCTTCAATTCTCATGGTTCTAAGGCCCTTAGAATGTACAATTTCTACAACAATGTAATGAAAGTGAGGAGTAAGTGATCTCAGTATCTTTTCAATGATTACTTGTTCAAAGAGAGTCTCTCCATAAGATTTCATCTCATTTGTGATCATAATCACTCTAGAGATGTAAGCAGGTACATTATCATTGTTCTTCATGTTGATATTCTCATAATGCTTACGTAGAGACTGAAGCTTCACCTTCTTCAATGGTGTATCACCGTCGTAGCATCGTACAAGTGTGTCCCTCGCATCCTTCGTCGTCATTGAATCATCGATCTTTTCAAACACATTCACATCCACACATAAATGGATATACAAAAACACCTTTCGATCCTTCTTCCTCGTCTCTCTTTGCGTGTTTCTCTGTGCTTCATTTGCATCTACTACAACCGCTATGTAACCGTCATTGACGCGATCAAAAACATCTTGTGTGTCAAACAACACACACATCTAAATCATCCACCGATTCCAATCTGTCAAAGATTGGAAATTTTGTGTTCAAGCTACCATGTCCACCGTTTATCTTTGATCTTGTGTAAGAATTCACTTAGATCTCAACAAACACTTGTGTTTCCTAGTCCCTTAGAATTAAGAAATGTGAATCTGTTACGATTTTGAACTTCAGTTCATTGTGAATCTCATAACCAAAATCAATCACACGCTTTACATTTACTTTTGTTTTCCGTGGATCTGAACCAGACTCTGATATCAATTGTTGGTGCACAAGAAGGAAGAAGAAGACGATGAAAATGGAAGAGAAAGATGAGAGAAAAGTTGTAACTAACTCTTTAACAGAAAATTGATTACAATGCTTCAATTTATTCTGTTACAACTAAAATTTGGCTTATATACAATCAACACCTAAATGATATTCAAATACAAACCAAATTATACTCTAAGACTTTGCTTGGTTGTAAAGAGAAATTGAGAAGAGAGAAGTATGTGAGAAAGATTTAGAGAAGAAAGAACAAAGTGAGAAATGTAGCAGATTTAATATATTGTTTGATATAAAAGTAATAGAAGAGAAATACAAAAGAGGAAAGTGTAGATTGTTTTTTAAAGTAAAAAATTACTCTTAAATTTTAAAAATCTAATGTAAAAATTAACTAAATTTTTTAACTAGATTCATTTTATTAATCTTACCAAAAAAATAATTTCACTACTTCAAATTATTTTAACAATTATTTTGCTCATTAGTTAATTTTTTATTCCTATTTTCAATTTAATTTAATTAATTTATTATTCTCTTTCCAAATACATCCTTACTTTTTATCTAAAATAAATTAATAATACCCCATGTTTACTCATCTTAATGATGCACACCACTATTCTTCCCACCTAATATAACCAAAACCTGCAGGAACACCACACAAACAAAATCCAAGTAGACTACAATGAACATTATTTTTCTTCGTCAACCAACAGATTGATTCATCATCACTAAGAAATTATTAGTATTGTTCTGGCCTGGGCCCCGACCTCACCTCGCGGCCCAGCCCAATGATGCACAATAAAGGTCCAATGTGGTTTGTGCAGGCTGGCCGAGCACGTGACTCCTCGAAGGGCAGGGCATGCTCCCGTCGAAGAGAACAACGTGCCTCAAGACGTCATCTGCACTCTCCCCTTTGCGGGGAGGCGTTCTCGACCACCGTCCCCCGTCGGGCAGAACAACCCCCCGCGGGCAGAATCCCCATGCCAACGAGCAGGACAACGTGTCTCCCCCACGCCCTCGGGTGCTCCCCTCTGCAGGGAGAACAACACACCTTCGGAGAACCTCACGGGCTCCCCTCCGCGGGGAGATCAACGTGCCATTCACACGTTCTCCACGTGCTCCCCTTCGCGGGGAGCATGTCACCAGCCAACTGCCCACCTCCGAAAGAGCAGGTCAAACCCACTTTCCGGAGATCTCGGGACAGTTGGACTAGGGCGAAGACCACGTCCTGGTCTTCACTACGCCACATAAGCCCTAGCAATCACCTGGGTTGGGCCTGGCAATCCAGCCCAACACAAGTGACCGTTGGCCCAGCGCTGGAGTCTCTCTATAAATACCCTCTTTCACAAGAGGGTCAGGTCATTCACTTCTTATCCCTTTTCTGTACCTGTGATCACTCTGCCCATATACTTACTTTGGCATCAGAGTGCCTTGCAGGTACACCCCCTCCTCCTCATTATCATCGGTGAACAGGCAGCAACCCAACAGAGTGTGGCCAGCTAGTGATCCCCTTCTGATCAGGTCAGATCAAGTATAGTAATGACTTATTTCTTTCTAAAATTAGTGATATAATTAAGTTCTCAATGCATTCACCACCACTCCATGGATATTTTATGGCTAAGTTTAATATTTAGGTTGTATCAATTTGCAAGGTAAAATTGAGAAAATGCTTCGTCCATCCCCTTTCTTCACATGTTTGAGGGAACTCAAAAACATGTGGGTCCCACAATAATTCTTTCTCTCATAGTTATCTCTCTGCTGTACCAAACGGGAGAAGTTGCCTCTTTCTCCCTTACTTATCTCTGAGCTACTTTTCTCTATTACATTTCATCTATACCAATCACAATGTAAATGCAACTCAAATGAAAATGAATTTGAATTATATCTATTTTTTTAATGTATTTATGAATATGTTCTATATTTCCCACATATTTAAAAAATGTAGAATCATGCACATTTCTCCGTGTATCTTTAACATGTGTACCTTTAAGTGTATTTAATGTAGAGAGACTTCATAGCATGGTGAAGAGTTCGCATCTTGGGAGTGGGTTGGGTTATAGGGCGAAGTCATAAACGCTTGTCCTAAATTAACAGGAGCCTACCCCAAAACTAGCAAAGGTTATCCCAAAGATAGTAAAGCCAATTTAAACTGGCTAGATGGCCAAGTTAGCCTGTCTAACCCAAAAATAACATAAGAGATAAGTGAATAAAGAAATTAAATAGATACATATTGCATTATATATATATATATATATATATATATATATATATATATATATATATATATATATATATATATATATATATATATATATATATATTGAATTTAAGGTAAATTGATAGTTTTATGGATTAAGATCAATAAGGGAAACTTTGGTTTTAATAACCATTAAGAGGTCGAAAAATAAGAGCTAGCAGATATACACAATTTATTGATAATTCGACTGAGACTTTACTGGCCTTCACTGGTAAAGTTACACTTGTGTACTTTTTATGATATATTTTGTGTCCACTGTGGGGTATGGTAAAACTGACATGGGCCACACAAATAATTTCCAACAACAGTCTGATTGCGTCTCACGATGGTGAGGGTTGTCATTAGTAGTAACAACAATGATCAAGCTACCATAGTAGAGAATCTAGCTATTATAGAGGAATTGCATCGCTTGAATCAAGCATTGCAAGATAATGTATGTGACCTACAACATCAATAGTCACAACCACTTGTAATCGAGTAAGAGCCCGTAGATCCTCAACCACTCACTGCCGAGATTTGGAACGCTCTAGTCCCCGACAATTTTAAACCACCGTCCCTGGTAGGGTTTGATGTCAAAAGCGGTCTCTAAGATCACATAATCGTCATTAACACTCAAATGTTCAAATTGATGGTTGAAAATTTGAAAAAGGCGGTCCTCCAATGATATATGAGTCTTCTAGGTTCTTGATATCGGGCTATCGAGACCTTGACAGAAAGATGATTGACCATTTTTCGGCTAGCAAACGCCATAAGGTGTCCATGTTAAGTTTGTTTAATGTTTGCTAAGGTTATTACGAGTCCTTACGGGAATATTTGGCCCGCTTTAACAAGGAGACCATCAAGGTCGCCAATCCGAATAAGGAGACATTATTTGGAGCTTTCTATAAGGGCTTCAAGGTCAGACACTTCTATGAGTCCTTGGTCTAGAAGTCGACAGTCTGAATTGAATAAGTCATGGAAAAGGTGGAATGTTATATTAAAGGAAAAAAAATCAATACAAAAAAGAGAACATGTGATGTAAAGGAGCGAGGTGGCGAAAAATATAAGGTGCTCGACTAGTGATGGAACCAATACACAATACCGTTTGAGAAAAGGTTGCATTCAAGCCCGACAGACAACTGTTGGACCATTTCACACTGCTAAATACAAGGATTGAGAAGACCCTTTAGGAGACCTATCACACTAGGTCCATTCCTGAACTCATTGCCCCTAAATGAGACGTAATGGGAAGCAATTAAAGTAAATAGTGTAAGTATCACAAGATAAGAGGTCACCATACTGATGAGTGTCACCACATGATGAGAGAGAGAAATATTGAATAGATTATTTAGGAGGGTCGTCTATAGAGATATGTACAAAGTAATTTCTAGAGTTCGAAAAAGGGAGTGACCCAGCCGAGAGAAGATCACCAATGAATGTGTTAACCCAAAAGGGACCAAGATCATGTCTTTATTTCTGATGTTGGACAACATATGAGTACAATTGCTGGAGGCTTCTAAGGACGGGGAAATTCGAGTTAATCTAGAAACAGATATGTTTTATAGGTGATGTATATCACCAGCACTCTACCCATTGAGAAAAAAATTCTTCACTAGATATTAGCTTCTTCTATAGAGACACATAAGAAGTTACGCCCAACGAAGATAACCCTATGGTGATTAACCTGTAAATGCACAACTATAATATCAAAAGGGTGCTTGTGGATCCAGGAATATCGATCGACGTCGTGTACTAGGATGCATTCAAAATTCTAAAGCTAGATCCCAAACTCATTCATCCTTTTAAAGGTTCATTGATAGGATTTTCTAGAGAACATGTTCATGTCCTAGGATATATCACATTTTTTACAATGTTCCAAAAGGGAGGGAGCGCCAAGGCCAAAAAATAAAGATGATTAGTGGTGAACGCTTCTTCCTCATATAACATTATCACCGAAAATCCGAATTTCAAAGTCCTTGAAGTTATCCTATAAACCCTCTATTTAACATTGAAATACCCTATGGACAACATATGAGTAGTTGTGGCTAGAGGCGATCAAGAGGTGGCAAGAAGGTGTTACCAAGATAGTTTAAAGGTTAAAAGAAAAGGAAAGGTAGAAGATACCTCATTCATCCAACTCCCTCAAGATTAAGTATTTGGATTTAGACCATATCGATGATTCTTTTGAGGACACACTGACACCAATGGAAGAGATGAAGGCAATATAGATATGTCCCCAGAATCACCAGACCACCCATATAGGAATCTCATAAAATGAGGAAGAGGATAATGACATTGTTTAACTACTTTGGAAGAATGTGAATCTATTTGCGTGGACCCCACCCGATATGCCTAAAATTAACTCAAACGAAACATGTTAGTATCTTACAATTAAGCTCGGGTTCAAACCTGTTACCCATAAAAAATGCAAAGGCAGAGAAAACAAGAAAATAACCATCTATGAGGAGGTAAAAAAGTTAAAAGAGTTTAGATTTATACAAGAGATCAAATACCTAACTTGACTGGCGGATGTTTTGACGGTTAAGAAAGCATATGGAAAATGGTGAATGTATGTGGACTTCATTAACCATAACCAAGCATGTTTTAAGTGTACATTCTAAAAATTATTTAACTGGTCGAAGTATGAAGTCGGAATTTTCTAAATTTGCATAGGTACATTATCTTCTATATTGTTCGAAATGGTCATATAGGAGCCACATAAGCCGACCTTAGATGTCGGACGACCGAGTTCTTGAACAGTCAAAAGGGGTCGACCAAAAAGTCATGAAACCATCCCAAGTATTAATAAATCGGTTACAAGTACTTATTAAAGAACAATTACAATTATTAATATTTTTGACATTATGAATATGTTTAATGGTCATTAGATCCATTAAGCTAAGGTGATGTTATAAAAATGAAAGAGGGTGTCTGTCAAAAGGGGGACGCTAATAAATAACAAAAAGAAGAGTAACCATCCGAAGAAACCTTGAACCACCAGTAATGATGGTCATGAGTCTTACACCTATACAAACACTCCAACCATACTTTTATGACCTTCCGTAGCTAGCATCAGGGAGATCAACCAATTATATTTTTTACACAAGAATATTGACGCCCACCATGGGCCCCGGTAAAATTTTCTCGGGTCCGATATCCTTCTGGTTCTCCAAGAAGTTGTAGTTTTAGAGCACTTACTCTCCATAGTGATACATGCATATGTGGGTTGCCCTGATCCCAGTATAACACGTTTAGAAAACAATTTTAGACACACAGATCTAAACCTTCCATTTTCTCAATTTAACCTTCTTCCATATCTCAGATTTCTTTACTTTCTTCACTTTTAATTCCAATTTCCGATTCTCTATTCCTCTGTGGCATCCAATTCCCCTGCCGTCGAAAAAATCAAAGTGATCTCGTTTCAAATTATGACGATTCTGATTCACTTCCATTTCTTTGAATTCCGTTTACGAATTCGACACCGACTTTGCTTTGCGCGCATTAAGAGTGTAATTCGTTTCAATAAAGTGATACGAAATGGATGGGATGTGCTGCCGAAGGTTTTGTCACTCAAGTATTTGATTTTATGCTTAAGCTTTTAATTCAAGGGAATACATAGTCAATCCATCACAATCTCAACGGTGACAGCAAAATCCAAGTGAAGAGGCGATGTGACTCTAACTTTCAGATGAGAGGATACTTTCCTGGTCACCGGGGATGATTTCGGGAAGATTACTGTCGTAGTACGTAATCACAAGGTCGACGCATGGTCGTCGATGCTGACATGGAAAGATAAGTGATATGAATTTATTTTATGGAGATTAAATGATGGATTATGTTTTTCTTATTAATCATGTGATGTCCTTGATTATATTGATGATGACGAGGATATTGAGGATCCTTGTATGCTTTATCTTCCTTGAATAACAAGAACTTATTTTCAATTTTATTGTTTATTTGCCGTTTTCCTTTAATTGTTTGTTTATTATTGATTAAGCAAATAGAAAGATTTTGGAATATCATTATTTATCATTTTATGATGGATAAATTTAGGACTGGACTCAGATGATGATGCATATGACCAAATTTCAAGTTAATTTATCTCTAGCATAATCGACTCCGTTTGGGCTATGTGCACTTAATGTCTCTGACCAAAGTTTAAGTTAATTTACCTATGGCATAATTGGATTTGCCCGGGATATGCGCACTTGATGTCGCTGGCCAAAGTCCAAGTTTATTTACCTCTAGCATAATCGACTTCATCCGGACTATGCGCACTTGATGCCTCTGGCCAAAATCCAAGTTAATTTACCTCTGGTATAATCAGATTTTTTCGGGCTATGCGCACTTGATGCCTCATGCCAAAGTCCAAGTTAACTTACCTCTGACATAATCGGCTTCGTCCGGGCTATGTGCGCACTTAATGCCTCTGGCCAGTCCAAGTTAATTTACCTCTGGCATAATTGGCTTCGTCCGGGCTATGCGCACTTGATGCCTCAGACCAAAGTCCAAGTTAACTTACCTCTGGCATAATCGGCTTCGTCCAGGCTATGCGTACTTGATGTCTCTGGCCAAAGTCCAAGTTAATTTACCTCTGGCATAATCGGCTTCATTCGGGCTATGCGCCCTTGATGCCTCTAGCCAAAGTCCAAGTTAATTTACCTCTAGCATAATCAGCTTCGTCCGGGCTATGCACACTTGATATCTTTGGCCAAAGTCCAAGTTAATTTACCTATGGTATAATCCGCTTCATCCAGCCTACGCACACTTTATGCCTTTGGCCAAAGTCCAAATTAATTTACCTCTGGCATAATAGACTTTGTTCAGGCTACGCATACTTGATTCCTCTGGCCAAAGACCATGAGCATGTTAAGACTCTTGGCATAAAGCCGTATGGGTAACCATTTCTCGGCTATACAAGTAACTCCATGATCATGAAGGTAACCACTCCCAAAATACATCAACTCCCTTGGGACTCTGAACGTCAGTCATGTGAAGTTAACACACCTCTTACTTTAAACGGTTTGGTTATCTTACCACTGGCTAAATATCCGACACGATCTACTCGAAGTTAACTGGTTTGTATTCGAGAGACCCCTCAAAACATTAAGGCTCGGCGCCGGGGCTTAAAACTTATACAATACAAATTCCAACTATAAAGATAAGCTGAATCGCTCGGAGCCTGCCAATCTTATCTGATTTTTATTCGAACAAATAAGTTGTTATCAAGGACATAAAAATGTATTAGGACTACATATCCAAAAATATTAACATGGTCCCAAACCATCTCATAAGAGCTTAATTCACGTTTAAAAACGAATTACTGATTTGTTTAGAATCATTATCCTATATATATTCCGTCCAGGGTGTGTGAGTTCGACTTCTATAGTCTGGGGCTTACAAGATCTTATTTAACCCGATTACTATGAGGAAACCCGAATTTCCACAATATTCGAAACCTATGTGAGAACTCGAAATCTAAAAACAAAACCAAGTGATCTTACCTGATCAGAAAGAAATCAATAGTCTGTCACGCGTCGTGAGCTCCTGTGTTCACCGGTGTTGAAGAGGAGAAGGGGGTGTACCTGCAAGGTACTCTGATGCCTAAGTGAGTAATGGAGTTTAAAAAGAGCAAGTACATAGAGAATATGTGTGTAGAATAGAATACCTGACTCTATAGTGAAAGAAGGTATTTATAATGTGCCCTAGCGTAGGGCCAACAGTTACTTTGCATTGGGTCGGATTGCAAGGTCCAATACGAGTAACTGTCAGGGATTACATGGCGTAGAGAATACCAACACGTGGTCTTCGCCCTGGATCAACTGTCCCATGATCTTCGGAAGGTGGGCTGACCAACTCTTTCGGAAGTGGGTAGTTGTCTGATGAAGTGTCCCCGCATGGGAGGTACGTAAAGAACGTGGGGAAGATGCGTGAGCTCTCCCCGTGCTAGGTAGTGGTTTGCCCGATGACAGAGTTGGGCGTACCCGACATGGGAGGATTGAGCCTTATTGGGCCTCCCCAACATAGAATTAGGTTGGGCTTGCCCGACAGTCGGGCAGGTCTCGACTCAATCCAGAACAGGAGCCGCCTAAGTCGTTGCTCTGAGGCAAATGAGTAATGAATTAAGAGCTAGTTAGAGTGTCGATAACCATTTTGGAGGATGGACAACTTGTCCGGCATATAAAGTCGGGAGTCGTACGCGTGGTCAGGAGTGAGAGATGCTCGACAAGATAGTAGGTCGCGGGGAGATCTGTTCGTCGACCGTACTATTGGCCCCTCTTCCCCTCTGGGTATGTCCCTGTTTGGCGTTTTGGTCGACGATATGGCGAGGGTGGAAAGGGAACGAGCATGCTTGGTCTTCGGGCACGCGGGGAAGCTGAGAGGATGCACGTGGTGTCATTTAGCGCCACGTATCACGTGTAATCAATGCTTAGGACGGTACGTGTAGGGGAACTTGAGTTCCTAGTGTTGCCTCACTTCCCGTGCCAGGATTATAAATAGGAGGAAAGCCTCTCTCATTTTCATATTTCCCCGTCACATCCACTGGAATTCTCTCCGAGTTCTTCAGATCGCGCCTGTTGTCGTCGTTGCTGTCACCACTCTCCGTCATCTAGATCCTCTTTTTTCAAGTAAGTTTTCGTTTCCTGTTTCTAGCGTTATGAGTTTTCCGATAACTCCCACGAAGTTTTCGGCAATGGTATGAATTTTCTGGCCAAACTATGAAGTTTCCGGTCAGAACACTGGGAAGTTCATGAGGATTCTAGGAGCTTCATGAAATTCCCGATGAAGGTCCCAGGGACCTGCGATGAAGGTCTCGGGGACCTGCGATGAACGCCTCGGGGAGCCTTGTTCCTCGCAAGCGTGCGACTATCGCGGGGAGGTATCACTCAGGGTCTCCCCGCGTATGTTGGGGTCTTTCTAATTGGGGAGCATCGCTGTCGGGGAGGCTCGCTGTGTCAAGTCGACGGAGGGTTTCTTCTAGGATGAGCCTTCGTTGAGGAGGGGGTCCGAGATTCCCCGTCCCTCCCTTCGCCTTTTCACTTGATTTACGGTGGAAGGGTGGATTTGATATTTGAAGTCGAATTCACCGTTTTCCTCTACTTTTCAGGTAAAATGGATGTAAGGATTGAGGGCGTCCTCAATATTGACGACGAGTCTGAGCCCGACACTCCCGTTGAGGTCGAAGGAGCTGAACCAGTTCGCATGCCCGAGGACTAGGCCGGGCAGGAACCTCTCACTATAGCGTCGCATTCCTCCGCGAGCTGGATGGTCTATAAACCCAAGGAAAAACACTGCATCTGCTCGAGTTTCAGGGAGATGAGGTTTTCAATGTATGAATTTGCGTTTTGGAAAGCGGGGATCCGCCTCCCCTTCAGTGATTTTCAGGGGGGAGTGTTCTGGTGGCTCCGCCTCGCACCTTCGCAACTAAATCCTAATGTCATAGCGCTCGTACGGGCGTTTGAGCTCGTATGCGAGTATCTCGGTGTTGGGAGTACACTTCCCCTGTTCTTCCGCACTTCCCACCTTCAACGTCAATCCTTCGAAGGTAGGCACAATTGGGTATCCTCGAAGCAGCCGAGGAAGTTGTTCCAGGCGTATCAAGATTTTGTCTGCACCTTTCAGAACAAGTTTTACATTGTGAAGCTCATGCCGCACGTGACCGTCAACTCTCTGTACGACCTTTCAGGACAAGTTTCATATTTGGTACACATAACACTTGATTGATATGAAAAAATTTGTGTTTAGTGTTCAAAGTAGTGTGACCAATGTGAGTAATTTCCAAACCCGTGTCATCACCAACTAATACCCTAATACTTTATCTAAATCAGAGTAGGAATCAGCCAAAGAATGGGTTATAAAAACTTCTAATAAAATATTATTTTAAATATTTTATCTTTTTACTATAATTTTTATTGAAATTTAAAATTATTTCAAATAACTTTTTTGTAAAAAAAAATATTTTTTAGAAAACTATATTTAAAAAATTTAATAATATTTAACTTAATGAATATTTACATTACTCTTTATAGATGCATTACAAATACGTTTATAATATTTGATTTGGACATGCTTAAATTAAGCCTTTAGCAGGCAATAAGTTGATTATATAGTCAAATTTTCACTTTCATAATCCAAAACTTTTCCATCGCACATGGCGTTGTAACTAAGGGTCACAATCAACAAAATTCTCCCAGGCACGTTTAGTCAATCATAGAAGAGAATTTTGTTTTAAGCTTGTAAACTGAAATTGAATTTTGTTTTGCCTATTATAAATAGCACTTTATTCTTGGACTACAAGCACCACACATCTTTCTCACATTTCACTGCTAACTAATCAACCTTAGAGCAGTTGTTGCTTGTTCTCGGTTTTGTCACACTTCACAAGCTACCATGGCTGCCAATAATCAATTATATCATATTTCATTGGCATTGCTTTTTTGCTTTGGATTGTGGACTATTCAAGTCACTTCTCGTACTCTCCAAGATGATTCAATGTATGAGAGGCATGAGCAATGGATGAGTCAATATAACAAAGTCTATAAGGATCATCAAGAAAGGGAGAAACGTTTCAAGACATTCACCGAAAACGTGAATTACATCGAAGCTTTCAACAATGCTGAGAATAACAAATCATACAAACTAGGCATTAATGAATTTGCAGACCTCACTAACGAGGAGTTCATAGCATCTAGGAACAAATTTAAGGGACATATGTGCTCCTCAATCACAAGAACAACTACTTTTAAATACGAAAACGCAAGTGCAATCCCTTCTACAGTGGATTGGAGAAAGAAAGGGGCAGTGACACCTGTGAAGAACCAAGGACAATGTGGTAAATATCTATCTTAACAAGTAATGCATTTAATTCTACATGTAATAATAAACTTGACTGTCATCTAACTCTAGCTAATTTTAATTTACCTTTTGTAGGGTGTTGTTGGGCGTTTTCTGCTGTTGCGGCAACCGAAGGAATTCATAAGTTAAGTACTGGAAAATTGATCTCTTTATCAGAACAAGAACTTGTTGATTGTGACACAAAAGGTGAGGACCAAGGTTGTGAGGGTGGTCTTATGGATGATGCTTTCAAATTCATCATTCAGAATCATGGACTCGACACGGAAGCCGAATACCCCTATCGGGGTGTTGAAGGAACATGCAATGCAAACAAAGCATCCATATATGCAGCTACTATTACAGGGTATGAAGATGTCCCTGCCAACAATGAGCAGGCGCTGCAAAAAGCTGTGGCAAATCAACCGATTTCAGTAGCCATTGATGCTAGTGGATCTGACTTTCAGTTTTACAAAAGTGGTGTTTTTACTGGTTCATGTGGAACTGAGTTGGATCACGGTGTCACTGCCGTGGGCTATGGTGTCAGTAATGATGGAACCAAATATTGGTTGGTTAAGAACTCATGGGGAACTGATTGGGGTGAAGAAGGATACATTATGATGCAAAGGGGAGTCGAAGCTGCTGAAGGCCTATGTGGCATTGCGATGCAAGCATCTTACCCTACTGCATAAATACCAAACTTAATACTTATGATACCTAAACTGTAATTCAGGCTAAACTGTGAGTGTGTGTGTGCTTATAGCTACATTGTAGATTCTATACATCTACTATTTATACTTGTACATTTATCAATACAATGAAGATATTAAGAACAAATCCTATCACTCACTCTTCTTTATAACTTGCAAATGGCTCTCACAAAGTATCTTTGTATTTCTGTCTTACAACTCCTGGCTTTTGGAAAATCCAAAACTTGTCTTAGACATAAAATCAAGTCAAACAGATATAAGAGGAAAGCTAAATTAATGAAAAATTATAGGCATGGGTTATTTATATATAAATTCCAAAAACTGATGCAAAACTTATACACACTCTTCCAAACATCACCCTAATCAAGAAGCAACATCAAGAATTACACTGTTACTATCATTCCCAAATCTAAATATTTTATTACTAAAATGAAGGGGAAAAAAAATCTTAACCAGGATTTTAGTGAACTATACAATGTGAATAAGAGCATCACATTTTATATTATTTAATTACCCTCCTCCTAAATATTCTTTAGTGTGTTGTGCAAGTAAGATAGACATAGGTGTTCTAACAAGTTTTTATTAGTAGATCTTTGGTTTCAATCATGGAAGAGTCAAAATCAAGAGTCATCATAGTGAGTATGGGTTCTAATGGCAATTTTCAAAGCTTGATGGCTAAATTTGGGAGAGATGGAGTTTGCAGATAGGAGCAATGTTTGGTTTTAATGTGTTGGAGATCATCATCAATGGCTATCCAGCATTACTTGAGGGTGAAACTGATGCAAAAAAAGATTGAGTTCAAGGAGAATAAGAGGATAGATACCAAGGCAACGTTTGAATGATGCTAACTTTGACATAGTTGTTGCTGCAACAAGCTCGTAACAGGTCTGGTATGAGATGCATAGGTACAGGTAGGGTATCTGGAAGGGTATGATACCCGGTAGGGGTACTAGTATTAGTACAGGATACGGTTGTATTAGTGGAGAACTAGATTGTTAAATTTCTAATAAAACATCACAATAAAAGTTTAAAAAATAAAAAATTTAGTTAAGTTACTGTAACAGATAAACTATGAACTCTGAAGGCCTTCAATTTTACATGAGTTGGTTTCTTGAGTTTCAAGCCATAATTGATGGTGAGTTTGAGATATCTCATGACTCATTTAAGTTGCTGAAAATGGATTTGTGTGGGATGGTGCATGAATTGTGACAGTTTATATTGATGGAAAATGAGAGGTTTGGCCTAGTCAAGTTGATATATTGCAAAGCTCCAATAATGTTGTGAAACATTTTGGAATAGGCGCATGCAGATCCGTCCACTAGTTGAAAGAGAGTGGAAATGCAAAGTGGAGTATGAGTGGGTTTTGCTCTAGCCATGTCAAATTTTTGTAACAAATTCCTGATATGTCCATGTTGGGAGAGAATCAAACCATCAGCAGTATGTATAAGTTCAACACCAGGGAAGTAATGTGTATAGTCAAGATGCTTTATGGAAAATCGATTTGAAAATTCCTTCATACATAATTTGAGATATATTGGATGGCTTCCTCTGAGAATTAAGTCATCAACATATACTAGCAGAAAAGCTTGTATACCTTCTTTGTTGTAGATGAACGAGGAGTAGTCACTCAAACTCATGGTAAAGCAGTATGTATAAGCCATATGATAGTACAAATTATTTGAGTGCATCATGTCATGCATGCGGTGTTTGTTTGAGATCATATATTGCTTTGCTTAATTTGCAAATGTGATTGGGAAAATCAGCATGAATGAAACTAGGTGGTTGTTGCATATATACCTCTTCACTTAGTTGACCTTGTAGGAAAGCATTATTAACGTCTAATTGACACAAAGACCAATCTTGGGCGAGAGCAATGGTAAGAATAACTTTGATGGTTTGAGGTTTAACTATAGAAGCAAAAGTTTCTTTGAAATCCAATTCAGGTGTTTGAGTGTAGCCTTTGACTACCAATATGGCTTTGTACCTAGATATACTACCATCTGGGTTTCTTTTAATACGAAAGAGCCACGTGCAGCCTACCAAATTTTTACTTGTGTCCTTGGGCACCAATGTCCATGTGACATTGTTTATAAATGCATTGAACTCTTCTGAACAAGCTTGTCTCTAAGGAGGAATTTTTAAGGCTTGAGTCATGGTTGAAGGTTCCAAAAGTACATTATGCTTGGTGGCAGCATAAATGCGTTTTGGTTTGAAAATATTGTTTTTGAAACGTGTAATGATAATATTTCCATTAGATGAGAACAATAAATGATAAAGGCATGGATGAAGAGGGAATAGGGTGAGTACCTTATATTGTTGTGTCAACTTGAGCAAGCGGAAGTTTTGATGCAGGGACCAATGGAGAAGTAAGATCATTAGCTGTGGAGTTTGTGATAGGATGCATCACTTGCTGCCCGCTTCGAAAATAAGGACCAATGGCCAAGCACTGGGGGTAGGGCTGGCAATGAACCAAACCAACTCGAAGATAGTTCGGAATTCGACTCGACAATTAAATCGTTGAACTAGGTTCATGAACCAAATGAGTTGAGTATGAGCAAAAAATTAAGTTCGTTAACTAAATGAGCTGAACTTGAACTATACATAGTTCGACTCGTTAGGTTCATGAGTCAACTCGATTACATATGAAAAGAATTATACTATCTTTAAGATTAGGTTTAAATATTTACTTCAAATCTTAGACAAATTTAATCTTCAATTTAGTAGTTTTTGAATTAGACTCTCAAATGTATCTCTTGAAAGTTGTGTAGGTTTTGAATTAGTAGATTTCGAAGATAAAGTTAAATTTCAAGATGATAACTTTTATTTTATTTTAATATTTTATTTAAAATATATATATTTATTTAAAATGTCAAATATACTAAAAAATATATATATTTAAAAAAATAGTTTTTAAGTTCGTGAACCATGTGAGATGAACCTAATGAGATGAACCTAACGAGTCGAACCGAACTGTTCGTGAACTTATAACGAGTCGAGTTTGAGCTTAAAAAAAAGTTCGTGTTAAACTCGAACTCGAACTCGAATTCGAATAATTCTTAACGAGTCGAGCCGAGCTGAGGTGAGTTCGACTCGACTCGACTCATTTCCAGCCCTAACTGGGGGAACTATAAAACACTATAAAACCCTCTCACTCCTCCTCTTTCACACCCAGCGTCACAGACGCTTTGCCCAGATTGCTTTCGGGATTACCGACTGACCCCACAAACTAACACGGGTCTTTTCAGCATGCTTTGTCCTCGATCACATGCTTTCCGGAAAACTTCTCAGAAGGTCTCGATCACATGCTTTCCGGGAAACTTCCCAGAAGGTCACCCATCCCTAAATTGCTCTAAGTCAAGCACGCTTAACTATGGAGTTCTTATGGAACGGGCTACCGAAAAAAAGATGCATTTTGTTGGTATAAGTAGTACCAATTAATTCATTAAGCCTTCCAGCTTCCGCTTGGTTCGTCCCCGAACCACATCGTACTGGAAGAGGTTTGGCTTTGATACCATTTGTAACGCCTAAGACTGCTTTTGGGATTACCGACTGACCCCACAAACTAACACGGGTCTTTTCAGCATGCTTTGTCCTCAACCACATGCTTTCCGAAAAACTCCCAAAAAGGTCACCCATCCCTAAATTGCTCCAAGTCAAGCACGCTTAACTATGGAGTTCTTATGGAACGGGCTACCGAAAAGAAGATGCATCTTGTTGGTATAAGTAGTACCAATTAATCCATTAAGCCTTCCTTCAACCATGCAGTCCTATACCTGCATAGCCTCTGGATCCCTCTCATTCTGATGTGAATTCAGTTTTCCCCTAGAAGCTTCTAGAAGTGTCTCATTGTCATGTCTCATGCACCGACAACCACTCCCTCGCCCACGGGTGTTACATGTAACCACTCTCTGTCCTCTCCGACCTCGGGTGTTATAGCTGGACTAGTTAAAGTAAAATAAGGGAATTAATTTTCAATGAACTTGACATGTCTGGAGGTGTATATACGACCTAAAACAAGCTCAAGGTAGTAGAAGGAAAATTGGGATAAGGAGTAACCGAGGATAATGCAGAGAGAGGATTTTTTTTGTAGTTTATATTTGGTATAAGGTACTGGGGAAACAAAGACATCTCTATTATAATCAGGTGGTTTATTAAATAAGACTTTATAAGGTGACTTCATGTGAAGGTTGGGGGTAGGCCTTTTATTTATGATATATATGGCTGTGTTGAAAGCAAAACTCCAAAGTTGGCCAGGTAGTTTAGCATGACGTAGCAGTGCTCTACCAGTTCCAACAATGTGTTAGTGTCGTCTTTCAACAGTACCATTGATTTCATGTGTGTGAGGAGGTGTGGTTAAGTGAGAGATGTCATGTGTTTTCAAGAAATGTTTTAATTTTAGAAACGTTCCACCATTATCAGAAAAGAAAGTAAGTATAAGAAAATTAAAATGTTTTTCCACAATTTTTTTGAATTGAGTGAAAATATTGAAAACATCTAACTAATTTTCATAGGGTACAACCATACGTACTTTGAGAAATGATGAATAAAAATGACATAATAGAGATAGTCATCTAATGATCTAATAGGAGCTAGGCCCCACACATCTGAATAAATGAGTTCTTAAGGTCTAGTACTTCTAATATGGTGATTTGAGAAAGGTAGTTTGTGACTTTTAGCATAGTAGCAAGAACTACATTCATGAAATGAGGGGAGTTTTATTGGTAATTGATGGTTGGCTATAATATGTTTCATAATAGCTGAAGAAGGATGTCCTAGTTCGTAATGTCATGTTAAGGTGAAGTGGAGATTGGTACTGAATGTTGTATGATTGTTGTGAGGAGTGATTTGACATGGCAACTGGTAGAGATCTTATTTAATTGGTCCTTGCAGCAGAGATTAACCCTATTTCAAGTCCTTCACAATAAAATGGAGGAGAAAAATTCAACATAACAATTGTTAGTTTTACATAGTTTGAAAACAAAAAGCAAATTAGGTTTCACGTTTGGTATACATAACACTTGATTGAGATGAAAGGATTTGTGTTTAGTGTTCAAACTAGTGTGACCAATGTGAGTAATTCCCGAACCCGTGCCATCACCAACTAATACTTTATCTGAATCGGGGTAGGAATCAGCCAAAGTGAGATACTCCAAATCTTGAGAAATGTGATGACATGATCTTGTGTCAATGATCCAGATAGGATGATATGGTGTAGGCTAGAGATTAGTTGTGTTTGCTTGAGGTTTGCCTCCATTTCTCCTAGTATAACCTTGATTTCGAAGAAATTTCTTGCAATATGATTATGTTTGCTACAATATTGACATACGACATGTGCTTCATTTGTTCAGATGGAAGTGTGTTCTATAAAGGACACCAAACCCAGAAGCATTTCTTTAAATGGTTTGAATTAGGATCTAGTTCTAATGGGTTATGTCTTATCTCCCATAATCAATTCCTCAGGATGTGAAGATATTTGTCTATGTTTCCTCATAGGCACTAGTGTGACAGTAGCTTCTAATTCTGATTGAGCAATTTTGTGTTTAGCGTTTTCAAAGTGTTTCACTTCAGATTCTTTGTCTTCAGAGTATGAGTATCTAATCTGCAAACTTGTCAACTAGTTTTGACTTGTCAAGGTCAAGCTTATCATCAAACTTGACATGAATTGATTCCACAAAAAATTCTTTTTTTAGTGTTGTATACTATATAGTCTTTTAAGCGTTTAAAGTATCATAACATGATACATTTTTTGGCTTTGTAATCAAACTTGTTCAAGTTCTCTTTAGTATTTAAAATAAAACATGAAAACCAAATGGATGAAAATAAGAAATGTTGGACTTTATGTTCTTCCACAATTCATAGGGAGTCTTACCCAAAATAGGTCTTATTGAGATATTGTTCTGAATGTAACACGCTATGTTGACTACTTCTTCCCATAAGTGCTTTGAAACATTTGTTTCATTGGTCATGTTTCTAGCCATTTCTTGCAACGTGTGATTTTTCTTCTCTGCAACTCCATTTTTTTAGGAGTTCTAGGGCAAGAGAAATCATAGAAAATGTCATTTTCATCAAAATATTTTCCAAAGTCTTTGTTTTCAAATTCCCCACCATGATCCCTTTTGACTTTAACAATTTTAAAGTCTTTCTCATTTTGCACTTAGGGGTATAAAGTAGTAAACACAAAATGTGACTCATCCTTGTGTTTTAGGAACTTTACCCAGGTCCATCTGATGTAGTCATCTACAATGACTAATTCATACTTTTTCCATTGATATAGGTTGTTTTCATTGACCCAAATAAGTCAATGCGCAAAACTTTTAAAGAATTTTTTATTTTCAGATCCTTGTACCTTTTTTGAAGACTCTAAAACTTTTAAAGAGTTTCAGTTAGACAAGACTCTACTTCAAAATGGGTTAAGTTGGAGAATACCTCATTAGAGTTTGATTCTGATTGAGATTCAGATTCAGATCCAGATCCATAGTCAGATGCTTTTGTGATTGCCATCAATGCCTTGTTGTCTTGCTCTTCTTTATAATCACCTTCTAAAGACTCGGAGTCATCCTATGTAGCCATCATAACCTTCTTCTTATCTTTGGAAAAAAAATTAGGTTTTTCTTTCTTTAACTTGGGACATTCATTCTTGTAGTGGCATGACTTCTTGCACTCGAAACAGATGACATTTTTGTCAACACCAGACTTCTTCAGTCCAGATGATGACTCAAGGCATCCACATGTTCTCATGTTTCCTCTGGGCTTCTTTTTTCGCTTTCTCCAGAGTTGATTGACTCTTTTGGAAAGAAGAGAAAATTCACATTCTTCATCAGAATCATCTTCGGATTCTTCTTCTTTCAGCTTGAAATGGCTTTTCCTTTTTTGTCTTGCCTTTGGACTTAATAGCCACGAGTTTTCCTTTTCTTTGAGGCTCATCCTCTTCCAGCTATATCTTATGACTTTTTAAAAACTAACAAGTTCTTATAGAGTCGTACTTTTCATATCTTTGGACACTTTAAGAGCAGTCATCATAGGCTTTCACTTCTTTAGTAAGCTTCTGATGGTCTTCTACATGTGATCTGCAGTAGTGTAACCTTTGTTTAAGACCTTTAATCCAGCTACAAGCGTTTGAAATCTTCATAACATGTCCTCGTTAGTTTCATCATCCTCCATTTTGAAGGCTTCATACTTTTGAATCAAGGCAAGAGCCTTGGTTTCTTTCACTTGTTCCTTTCCTTCACGAGTCATTCTAAGAGAATCAAATATAGACTTTAAAAAGTTTTTATTTGTTATAAAAACTTCTAATAAAATATTATTTTAAATATTTTATCTTTTTACTATAATTTTTTAAAACTAATAAAATTTTAAAATAATCATTCAAATTTAAAATTATTTCAAATAACTTTTTGTAAAAAAAAATATTTGTTAGAAAATCTATGTGATTTTGATTATATTTAAAAATTTTAATAATATTTAACTTATTGAATATTAAAATTACTCTTTAGATGCATTACAAATACGTTTATAATATTTCATTTGGATATGCTTAAATTAAGCCTTTAGCAGGCACATAAGTTCATTATATAGTCAAATTCTCACTTTCATAATCCAAAACTTTTCCATCGCACATGGCGTTGTAACTAAGGCTCAGAATCAACAAAATTCTCCCAGGCACGTTTAGTCAATCATAGAAGAGAATTTTGTTTTAAGTTTGTAAACTGAAATTGAGTTTTGTTTTGCCTATTATAAATAGCACTTTATTCTTGGACTACAAGCACCACACATCTTTCGCACATTTAACTGCTAACTAATCAACCATAAAGCAGTTATTTGTTCTCATCATTCTCACACACCACTACCTACGATGGCTGCCACTGATCGTCTATATCATATTTCACTGGCACTGCTTTTTTGTTTGGGATTATTAGCTATTCAAGTCACTTCTCGAACTCTCCAAGATGGTTCAATGTATGAGAGGCACGGGCAATGGATGAGTCACTATAACAAAGTCTATAAGGATCATCAAGAAAGGGAGAAACGTTTCAAAACATTCACAGAAAATGTGAATTACATCGAAGCTTTCAACAATGCTGAGAATAACAAATCATACAAACTAGGCATTAATGAATTTACAGACCTCACTAACGAGGAGTTCATAGCATCTAGGAACAAATTTAAGGGACATATGTGCTCCTCAATCACAAGGACAACTACTTTTAAATACGAAAACGCAAGTGCAATCCCTTCTACAGTGGATTGGAGAAAGAAAGGGGCAGTGACACCTGTGAAGAACCAAGGATAATGTGGTAAATATCTATCTTAACAAGTAATGCATTTAATTCTACATGTAATAATAAACTTGACTGTCATCTAACTCTAGCTAATTTTAATTTACCTTTTGTAGGGTGTTGTTGGGCGTTTTCTGCTGTTGCGGCAACCGAAGGAATTCATAAGTTAAGTACTGGAAAATTGATCTCTTTATCAGAACAAGAACTTGTTGATTGTGACACAAAAGGTGAGGACCAAGGTTGTGAGGGTGGTCTTATGGATGATGCTTTCAAATTCATCATTCAGAATCATGGACTCGACACGGAAGCCGGATACCCCTATCAGGGTGTTGACGGAACATGCAATGCAAACAAAGCATCCATCTATGCAGCTACTATTACAGGGTATGAAGATGTCCCTGCCAACAATGAGCAGGCGCTGCAAAAAGCTGTGGCAAATCAACCGATTTCAGTAGCCATTGATGCTAGTGGATCTGACTTTCAGTTTTACAAAAGTGGTGTTTTTACTGGTTCATGTGGAACTGAGTTGGATCACGGTGTCACTGCCGTGGGCTATGGTGTCAGTAATGATGGAACCAAATATTGGTTGGTTAAGAACTCATGGGGAACTGATTGGGGTGAAGAAGGATACATTATGATGCAAAGGGGAGTCGAAGCTGCTGAAGGCCTATGTGGCATTGCGATGCAAGCATCTTACCCTACTGCATAAATACCAAACTTAATACTTATGATACCTAAACTGTAATTCAGGCTAAACTGTGATTGTGTGTGCTTATAGCTACATTGTAGATTCTATACATCTACTATTTATACTTGTACATTTATCAATACAGTGAAGATATTAAGAACAAATCCTATACGTATACTACTTTTGGAAAACTCAAAACTTGTCATCGAAGCAGCATTGGTTTAGGTTTTAGACTTATAATGCAAGTCAAACAGATATAAGAGGAATGCTAAATTACTGCAAATTATAGGCATGGGTTATCTGTTAATAAATATATTCAGAAACTGATGCAAAACATATACAAACTCTTTCAAACATCACCTTAATCAAGACTATTCCAGCATCTCCATGGAGAATAGCGACTACCAAACTCATGAAACTTCTTTCCTATGTATTTGGTAGGTTGTTGAGCTTCCAAATCCCCCCAGCTAATGAAGAGATAGCTGAAATCTGCTGAAAACTGAAAAACTCATCAACTTTGATATCACATTCCAAACAAATCAGCCATTTTACAGTGTTTTGAGATTTATTACTCAGACACAATCAAGCTTGCACAAAACAAACAAACAAGTATTGTTTCTCAGTTTGCATGTTTTGTAACCCATTAACAAGTTTCAAACATGCATTTCTTCAACTTTTAGACTACAAAATAGATGAGAACATCAATCTGCACTTTCTGATAATGCAACCGCACATCTGTGGTGCAACCATGTTAAACGTTTATTCTTTTTGAGAGACAAAAATATTTCCCTTGCATTAGGTTTGTTGAAAATATCTAGAGCAGCAAAATATATCCTTTGATCAACACCTTGCATTAAATCTAATTCCTTAATACAGTCAGAAATGTTGTATTTAGAGTTACGTTGCTCTATAGCAGCTGCCCTCATCTTTGAAGCAGATGCCATCTCCAATATAGCATCAGCAATAGCATAATCAACTCCTTTACGCCCTCTTTTGCGACTACTGCAAGTTGCTGTTGGTGTAGTAGGTTGAACTGTTGGAGTGTAATTTGAATTTTCCTCGTCATCATATTCAGATGAAGACTCCTCTTGGTGTGTGCTCAAGAACTTTGGACAAGGAGCTCCAGGAGTATGTTCACCTTCAGACGTAGCTAAAAATTCATGCTTTCCGTTCGTTGTTGGTTCAGAGAATATTGTACATAGCTCCTTAAAGATTGGACAGCCACCAATTTTTATGGTCTCAGCATCGGGATGATTCTGTAATTTTCCAAGAGTTAGGTCAAGTATGTAATGAAGAACGGAAAACAGACCGTGCCTAAGTGCAATAGAACTTCGATACCAAAACAGAAATACAGCAGAAATGATTTGGCTCCTCTAAAGTGAGGAAAAATTGAGGATAACATACCTTGATGTATTCAGCCCAAATTTCATCGTCCGCCCTTATGGATCCTGTGGCTTCATCCCAAATAAACTCACCTTGATCGAGAATGGACTTCACGATAGCATACTGCCTCCTCAACACAGAATGTCGGTTTTTGAGTTGCTCCCTGTCCCATTTCAAACCTGTTTTGTTGTAAAATCCATCACATATATATTTCCACGCTTTCTTATTGAACGAATTGTTTTGTTTATTCCCTTTGTGTACTTGGTCAACCATCAAATCTGCCAGTATCTTAGTGAGTGATGTTGTCCACTTAGCCCTCGACTGTTCCAGCTGCTGAGTTTCTAGCCTTCTTGACCTAGTAATATGGCCTGCCATCTATGTTTTAACTAACATAAGTACTCCAAAAAGACGATTATAACTCAAACTCCACACAGGAACACGAAACTCTACATGCATACAGTGATAAATCAAAAGATTCAAAACCTCATAATTAAGGAAAAACCCAATAAGAGTATGATACACTGTGGCAGTAGACATAGAAAATGGCAAAGAAATAAACTTTATACGATTCAAAGTCATGGGAATCAGATGCATGTTAACTCAAGCATGATTCTACGTTGACTGGAATCATTACATAAAATAAATTGATTCAATACTCTCTAATAAAGACAATTACTGCATAGTTTTTTAGCTTATTCAAAACCCTAATAAAGCAGAGAGAAGAAAGTAGAATTACCTGAGAGAAACAGAAATCTCTCCGATTACAATTGAGCCTTCGGTGAGGTTATAGCAAGGGAAGTAGAAGGGGAAACCTTGTAAACAACCCCGTTTGCCAATAATAAAACAAAAGGTTTAAATAATTTTTGTCATTAAATTTACAATTTTTATTTTTCATCCCAATAACAAAAAAAAAACATATTTTAATATTCCAAAATATATTCAATTAATACACTTATGACTATTTAGATGGATTATTTGACCTTATCTATTATTTTATGTTTATGAGATTGTTTATTAAATTTTATAAAATAATTAATGGCGTTGTTTTTCAAAATGTTTTTAACATATTAACATAATTTTTTATGAAAAAAAATATAATAATTTATTTACAAGCAATTTTACTTTTTTTACACTAGCACAGAATACTTATTTTTAAGTACTTAGACTATAAATTATAAGAAAATATACTATTTTTTATTATTTATGTTCAGTTTTTTCTTTGTGTTTCATTTAATGGTTGAGAGTTTATCAAAAACCGATAAATAAATAAATAAATGATTTTGAAAAGAGTGATAAGATATTGATGAATGGTTGTTATGAGCGCATAACAACAGGAAGGAATGGACAGAAGAGGATCCGGATCCAAATTATAATATGGTTGTAGAATAAAGAAAATTTACGGATATTTTTTTGTTGACATGTGTAAAAAAATTGTTGGCTTAAATAGGTTATTCATCCATGTAAATTGTCGAGATTTTGGTTTTCATTCTTGTGTTTTTTTTAATAGTCGATAAATGTTGATATCCATTTGGTTTTCATCCTTGGCGCCAAAATTTCATTACAAAAAAGACAACATGGCAAACAATGTTGATGAGACTTTTGACGTTGCTAAACTGCAAGGGCACGGTTATGTCAAGTAGTACAAAAAAATCGAATCCACATAGATGTATGATTACCGAATTTCTATTCTAACTTTGTTTATCTAAATCGATCGCAAAAGTGTTTGTTTAGTGCACATTGAAATTGAAATTAGCAAATAATAAAGAAAGGACATGATGTTTGTGGTTGTCTATCTAGACTCACCCCAATGATCACCCAATGCTTGATTACAAGATTATTTAAGAGTTTTTATAGAAAAAGTAGATAAAAGTGTGTGTCACCCACTTTCGTGGCGTGCGCAATCTAGACATGGTTCTTGGTATAGATAAACAACTTTCTTAATAGAAAGTGAGTCACCTTGTCACAGTGTGCGCCTCGTTGCTCTATACTTTATATATTCGCTATCAGACATTGATTTTATTTCGGATTATGATCGTGTTTGTGTTTCCTTTGCTTTTGCAACCGACATAGACGTGTTGAGGGAGCAGTGTTGAGGGTCAGCTTGTGTCAGTCTTAACTTCTTTGTATGGGAGTAGTGTAAAAGGCCAACATGGCCCGTGTTAGGTGACCTTTTTCGCTCCAATTTGGTCAATTACCCTCTTATTACTTGAAAGCATAAAAAGAATACAAAAGCGCATAAAATCGAACTAAAACGATGAAAACACATGAAAACAGAAAGAAAGCAATCTAGAAATATGATGCATTTACCACTTATCAAATACCCTGAAACTTAAATTGTTGATTGTCCTCAACTGATAAGCTTGCTTAGAAAAAATTAGTATCAAACGGTTTTAGTTATTCAAAAACTTAAACATTGAAATCATTGATACCCATATGTGGCTTGTTGTTCCGACCGGCTAAGACCTAAGTTCCTTGTACTCGCTAACACCAAAAGCATTACAAGAACATAAAACCGTAAAGAAGGTACAGTCAAAAGTTTTCTATTTTGGTCACCTCTCTAGTTGTGCTTTGGACTTAAGTCTCTTTTTCGATTTTCTTTGTCTTTTGTTCAAACAAACAAATTAAGGCAATTGGAATTATGATAATCATCACACGTACAAGATCGGTCATTTTTTTTTTACATCAGATAAGCAATTACTTGCTTTATTTATTTGAAGATGAATTTACACACATTTGTGTGTTTATTTTTATTTGACGTTGGAATTTAACCGGGTGAGGGTTACCCAACTTAGAGGACACATTTGTCTTTTATTGCCTTTTTTTCATCTTTTTGGTGTTTATATTTTTTTCATCTTTTTTTCTCTCAATAAATCATACATACATTTGAATCAAAAATATCTCACACTGTCAAAATAAACTACTCGGTAAATACTTCTCATAATGCAAGTATTGTGGTACAAAATACACGCTAAACTCACAATCTACTCGAGAAACTAAAGGTGTTCGGGTAATACTGATTTTATCAGTTTTCCACAAACCCCTAAAATTAGCCAATCATTACTTGAATCATATATACTTTCTCATATATTTTTCAAAATCAAAAGCTTTTTTCAACAAAAAAAATTAACAACTCAATTTTTGGGGAATTTTGATAATAATACATGCAATTTATTCAATCAAAACTATCCTAACACCACAAAACACATAATAAACAGATAAAAATTAAATCCCACTAAATTTAAACCATACATTGGCCTCAATTTTCCAATTAAAGTGGAGGAAGGTAAGAAGAAACTCACAAACACCTCAATGACGAGGTGGGAAGCGCAACAGCGGATGAATGCAACATAAAATGAAATTGCAAAAAGAAACAACACAAAATGCATAAGCAATTAAAAGTGTGGTTTCTCTCTCATGAAGCATTTTGCTTAACATCCTTTTAGCTTGACGGTCCATGATTGTAAGCACTCATGGTGGTTCCTTCAAATATGACTCCTCAACCGTACTCTCAATAGTCTTAGGTGCCCATGCCCACACACTAACCCATCTCTCATATCTATTACTTTTCCTTTTCTTCTTTCTATGGGGTGGTTCATACATCTGAACTTATGGGGGTGGTTATGGTTCTATCCTAAGTATCAGCTTTTTGAGTTTGGCTTTAATCCTTTCATCCTCCACCTTAAAGGTCAACCTTCCCTTTTTAACATCAATAATTTCTCCAGTTTCATGGTCCTCTAATTTTCTCTTTTTAGACAAGACCTCTGTCGATGGTACATTGGTGTGGATCTTTTCCAATATTTTCGCATGCCTTTTGGATAAGACCCTTACCTTAGCCTCTATAAATCTTTACGGGAAATAAATCGGTGGCTTGTAGAGAGGAGGAGAAACATAAGGTGTTTTCTTCTCTACCTCTTAGATTACCTCCTTTTCAGGTGGTATTGGTGGACTTTTTATCTCTACCTGTTTCTCACCAGAACTCTCATCAACCTCTTTATCATTTCCTTAGAATTTTCAACCTGTTTTCCACTTCTGATTGTTACAACATTCACATGTTCCTCGGGGAAGGGTCCTAGAGGGATGTGTGCAAGCTGGGAGATTTAGGTCTCCAATTCCTTTATGTGAGTCGTGAGGGACTTAACCATAGTGTTAAGACGCTTAAGGAATTCACTAATATGGAGATTTTGGTTTCTAAAATCATCATTATGGAAAGTTTATATAGCCACAAAACTCTTCGTCATAGATTCTAGGTTAGAGCGAGTTTGAGTTGCAATAAAATTATCCATTAATGGTTGGAATGTTGGAAATTATGTGGTTCCTTGGTATACTGATGGTGGTTATTGATGAGAAAAAATTGGTGGTCTATCAGCCCTAGATCATAGGTATTGGGGTAAGGGTTTCCATGGTTATTAATCAAATAATTATTCGTCTCTTTCCCAAATTCTTCCTGAAATTCCTCAAGAGGTGTATCATTCCCCCTTCACTTTGACTTGCTTCTCTAGCTCTTTGACCAAAATTTCATCATCTCAGTGGAATACATCATAGTCTTCTTCTTTTCCCTAATACTTACACTCCCAATATTTTCTACTTGTTTGCATTTGACTTGGAACAAACATCTTCATAGCAACATTATGTTAGCCCGAAGGGGTTTTTTCGAAAAATGGCCCAAATGGCAGGGGAAATAGCTATTAACCCATTAATGAATGAAGTTGAAGATTTTGCAAAAATTATTGAATTTGTCTAGTTAAAATGGCATAAATGGTTAAGTACATAATGCAAAAGTTGCATTCAAATATTTCTATTTAATGAATGTAAAATGTTTAAATGTTATAATCAAATGTTAGTGTGTACTTGTTTGTTGTCCTTGTATGTTTGGGACTTTTTTTATTTTCGTCCTTGTATCTTAACAAATGAAGATTGAGATTTTGCAAGAATTGCACAACCTGTTTGGATAGAAATGCACAAATTGAACTTGTCTTACATAGTTAAGATGCATATAACCCAAAAGGCATATGATCTTGTCATCCAAATACATATGAGCTTGTCTCAAAATACATAGGAAATAGGTTTCAAATTACATAACAAAGAGGTTTTAAGATGCATTTAAATTTGTCTCAAAATAAAATAACAAATAGGTCTCAAAATACATAGATATATAATCCTAACTACATCACTAAGATGCTTCATATCTACAAATTCAAAGGTTGTGTTAGATCATTTCCTTCTCCCTTGAGGTTTTTGCATTTTAAAACCCTTGTTTTATCATTTCTCCTTGCTTCCTTCAAGTTTATCATTCTTGCAACCTTTGTTAGAATTTATTCTCATGCATAACAAAACAAATATGTATAAACAACATGATATAAACATATGTGCAAAAAGTTGCAAAAACTCAACTGGTTTAAGAGTTGTAGGAGTCGTTGAAACAGGTCCCTCAGGTACCTCGTGTTCAATGGGTGCAAACAAAATATAATCAAGTGCAAAAAGATTTATATCAAAATCATGTGCAGCAGGAGCAGTAGGTATAACTGTAGATGAAGCAGTAGGAACAGTTTCATATGTAATATCATTCACATTTGATTGAAGTTTTGTTGCATCAAGATATGCAATAATTTCAAACTTAGGATCAATATTAGTTGGTGTTTCTGTTGAAATACCAGAAACAGGTGGTTCTTGAATCGCAGTTCCAAATGCAGTATGTTCTTGTGATGAATTTCCATAAACACGTGGTTCTTGAGTTCAAGTACCAAATGCAGTTAGTAATTGTGTTGGATTACCATAAAAATTTAGTACTAGATTTTGAAGGTGAGAAAAATACACAAGAAGAGGGTTGAATTGTGTTATTCGTTTTCTTTATGTTACTTCTTAACAAAGTTCAGATTCTAAACCACTGTTTAGATTCTGATAATTAATTGCAGCGGAATAATAACATAAGCAAATAAATAATAATAGAACACATGGAGATTTATCTCGGTTCCTCTCCAACTGAGAGTAGTCCAGTCCCCTTGCAGCCCAAAAGATTTTACACTATAATCAAAACATGATTACAATTGCTTATGCACCTAAGCATACAACTTTTCTGCTCAAACCATCAGCCTGAGACTTTCTTGCTTAGACCCTTAGCCCATTCCTTTCTTAAACCCCTGGGGTTCAAGACTTCTGCTCAAACCCACGGTCCAAAACTTCCCTACTCAAATTCCACGAATCCAATACTTCTGCTTAAACCTACAATCCAAGACTTTCTGGTTAAATTCCACGGATTCAAGACTTCCTTGCTCAATCCCTTCAGGCTCAAGACTTATGCATACACCCACGGTCCAAGACTTTCTTGCTCAATCAAAAACTAATTAAGACTTTAATACTCTAGAACATAGCAGGCGAGTTACTTGGCTCAAGCTTCACAACAAGAGACCTTGATGCTCAAGCACATAGTAAGAGACTTTATATAAACTACTAAACAACTTGTTTAGCATAATAGAGACACAAGGTGTACTTAATACATAATCAGAGGTACAAGGCAATAACCATAACAAAGATCAAGACACTTAAGATTTCTATGATATTAAATTCTTAAGAAATCTTAAGACTTTGTACAATTCACAACATATAACAGAAATTTTGCATACTCAATTATGTTGCCACTGTTGATCTTGTTATTCTTCTATTCTGATAGAAGTGTAGGATACTTTTATCCTTCTTGGATTTTCTTCTTTATTTTCCTTGTTCCTTGTTGAAAATTCATCTTGAATCTTCAGCTACTTATATAGCAATTTCAGTGGAATAGTCGTTGGAAGAGATAACTTGTACAAATGTCTTTGTTAATCCATTGTACAAGAGACGTTGAAGATAGATACAACAGAAGATCTTGATCCATTGTGTAAATTGTTTAACCATTTCGTTTTTCATGTGATCTTGTATTATAAATCTGTTGAGAGTAGATATTCGTAAAACATGTCAACTCTTTTTTAGCCTTGTGAACACAAACTCTAGCTGACAAGCTTATTTGATAATGTAGCTTATTTTCTGCAGTACGAATAGCTTAGCTTTATCGTTGGTTATGAATGATCACCAAAAGCTGATACACTCAATAAGTTTAGAGATAATATATTGCTCTCCTGATGCCGAGGTTTTCATCTTCAGAGTCTACACAAACCTATATTATCAGTCTTCACTTAAAGAATATTCTTCAGATTCTGAACCACCAGAAGCCAATAACTTAGCTTCTCTCAAGTGCGTCCTTGTATCAGATTCTGAATATACTCTTCTTTAAGATTTAGAACTTGCACACTTAGAACACACATTAAATAATATCATTGTTATTTAAATACTTTGTTATCATCAAAATAAAAATGATATATGTCATGAACAAATCTTGTTCTAATAGATTTTTCTTTGATTTACTCTGGGGAAAAATCACATAAACTTAATAACAGTAGATCAATAGCATTAATAAATTATACAAAGTATGACTATGTATACCTTTCCTTTTTTAGCTTTAGGGTCAACCACATGAGTAGTGAAACTTCTTGCATTATGGTCATATATACCATATATTGTTAAACAATAACTTGTTTGTGTATTTCTCTTATTAGGGTCCTTATCAGATTCCCCCATCCTTAACTTCTTTGGCCTTCCAGGTCCTTATTTGTATGTTCGAGGTAACCTTTCTTCAATGTCAACTTCTGGCCACATGTCTTGTCCATTAATAGGACTTATAGTAAAACTATAACATACCATATAAGTATCCTTGAAGTAATAATCATCCACAAATTCTTTAGGGTGTTTGTTCTTAAACCCTAATGTTGCTACTCCATGTCTACAAGGGATGCCTACAAACTCCCAAAAACTACAAGTATATGTTCTTTTTGAAGTGTTAACAATGAAACTATGCTTGTTATGCACATGTTCAACTTGCCATATTGTTTCACTAGACCAGTTTAGAATACAATTACATGCATGTTAAACTTCCTTATTTATCCTAAATTTAGGTATATGCATTATTCTAAGTTGCCACTTCTCAATTGTTTCTCTTAAAGTAGCATTCATATTCATTAACTAATTTTTTATTCATTCACACATGGTTAATATTGGTTTATATTTGGAAACTAATATTGTGCTATTAAATGCTTCAAACACATCATTCATAAGTACATCACACTTGGAATAGAAAGGAAATGTGTAACACCATACTTTACCCACTCGTATAATAATTGAAAATACGAACAAAAATTTCAGAAATAAATCAGAGTTATACACGCAGGATGCCAAATTCAAAAACACCCTCCTGAAGTATCAAATCACTTCATATCTTATTCATTAATAAAAATAAATAATTTGATTAAATAGCGGAATTAATTCAAATGGTTTAACATTAAAACTCCAATTATATCAAATCTCCACAGAATATGTGGTTCAACAACACTAATCAAAACCATATACATAACAAATATAATGTCAAATAATATAAATAAAATACTAAATCCTCATCCTTCCCGTGTTACGTATCAGAGAGACTCCTATGACTCGACCAAATAGCAACACATGCTCAAAACATTACTCAGGTATCTGCTCATTGTTGCACCCTAATTTTTGACCATAAGACCTCGCCTCCTTGTGCTTGTTTTTGTTTGTTTTATTCATGTGTATATATTCATTATAACTAACTAGTGTATGCAGCTGCAGTAACTCCAAGTGGAGATAGTTTTTTTTGCTCACTAATAAAATTATTAAAAGGATTCCAGGACAGGTGAAAAATCACATATTTTTTTATCAAGGGAGCTTCTAGAATAGGATTGCATGATAGGTGATACTTCTATTTGTGGGGATTCTTCACAACTGTGATTTTGTACTAAGACTGCCATCGTCAAAAAGGTCGTTTGAACATTCCGTAAATTGAAGTGTTTCATGTTAAGAGATTTATCTGAAGGGTTGGGTTTGCGATTAAATTGAAGATTTAGGCTAACAGATTCATGGAAGTTCAAGTGGCATCTAGAGCCAGATCATGTCTTTGGATCCAAGTTTTAAGTTCATTATCTTGTCGTAAAATTCAGCGCGAGATTCATCATTTGGGCTACAAAGCACATTAACTCAGAGTGATTTTCTAAGGACAATAGGAGGTTCATTCACCTTTATTATTATCCCAATATACTCGGGAGTACAGTGATGACCAATTCCAGGCAACAGTAAAGAAAGTCATTGGGAATATTGTATTTATTGGGGTTTCTCTATCCAGCTCTCGCCTAATAAGTTATTCTGTGTTTGAGAAGGAACACAAGATCAGAGAAGGACTCTATATGTCAGGCTTAAAAGATGGCATATTTCATCCCTCTTGGTTTATCACATATGCTTGGCAGTTCGTAATTTCTTCTGCGGTCATTACAGTTGGCACCATGGATAATATATCCAAATATAGTGATAAGACAATGGTGTTTGCATACTTCTTCATTCTTGGGCTTAGTGCAATCATGCTATCACTTTTTGATATCCAGGAAAAGTGATAAATCTGGTTTACAAGCACAAGCTACAAATTTCACTACAGAGAAGTGCATTCACGTCCTACAAGTGATACGATTTTGATGGCTGCTACATCCTCTAACCATACATCCCCAACTAAACTCAAACATTACAAAATGGATCGAAGTTTTATCGAGCTACAGTCATCCGAGCGCTGCCAGGACCCTTTGTCACGATTGGGAAGTTTATTACGTCATCTTCAATATTTGGATAACAACTTGCCACTGGTTATGGAGTTTCGAGTTCTTTCCTCACCAGAGCATTCAATAATTTGTTTTGTAGCTGTAACAGTTGCTTACGTTCCGTGGCAGCCGAGACCCTTGCTTTGACTCTTGTAGCAATAGCCTCGATATCAACGAAAACATGCTACTAATCTCCATCGTCGGTTATCCTCGTAGCCCCTCAAACATCTGCTTGAAACTTCTGCATAAATAGCATGGAAGCACAAAAATTAAACACTCACAAACTGAGGAAGAGATAACCAAACCGTAAAATCAAGGAATTCACGTCAGGCTTACCTACGGCGAATTTTCAGGCTACGAAAGCTACAACATAACGCCGGCAACCTCAGCTCTTGTACAAGCTACAAAGCACATAACAGTAAAGGAGAAATCATTCATATCACAGGTCATGCGTAAAACTCCACAACTTCATGCATGCCGGCATTACTTTGAAGCATCATGGCAGCAAGTTTGTTCCGATGGTGGCTTCATCAGGCTGCCAGAGGATGGCGCGTCACAAAAACCTTTGAGGGAGTGTTACCCAAATGTCGTCTTCTCGGTTCACTAATCCAAACCTGCTGCAAATAAACATCATCATTTTTTAAACAGCTCCCAAGCCATGTTAAAGCCAAAATAGATGCAATTTTATCGCTATAAGAGTGTGTTAACAACGGGCATATTGGTGTGCTTGAAGATACTAGAAATCATACCCTTCATGGCATATTACACGTGCAAAGTTGTTTTAGGGGTTACCAAGTTCGTCATTTCTCAAGAAGGCGAAGCAAATCTTTCCTTTGATTCCTTCCCAAATCTTTCTCCGGTATACAGATTGTTACACCCCCGTTATCATGCCAAAGGTATTTCTGCCAAAACAGAACGGTAAATGGAAGATGACTATGGCCCAGGCGTTGAACCATTCAACACCAATCTCACTCTCTTCACAAAGATTACAAACAAGTCGTCGAGCCTCCAAACCTGTACAGACAATCATATTGTTAAGACATTTGACTTCAGTCATTATACTTTGCTTCATGATATAACAATAAAATTACATACAGTGAACAACAAGAGCAGTCGCTTAACTAGCACCAAGAAGCTCCAGTGCAATGTCAGAAGCTCAAACTCAACGCAACTCTCGTCGACAACACCCTCAGAATTCCTGCAAAATAACCAAAGTCAGTATCGACACCAGTTTGAAGTTAGAACCGAACCGTTTGCAGAACAAGTTTGAAGAATGCAACCTTCCCCTTTGAAGATCAACTTTACGTCATTTGTTTCACCCACACTATCGGTTCCTTGAACGTCTTCGTCTTTGTTAACAAGACAGACCTGAGAAACATAAGAGTATAAAGTGCTAGTAGCCATGTCATTGCAAGAAGAAAACTATATGAGCAACCGAGAAGCTAAAGTAACTTAAAAAAAAAATGAAGAGACAACAGAGAGCAAGAGACAACCAGGCTCATGTTTCAATGCCTCAATGATGCCAACACCGTGTCGAACCATATATCGCTGGGTGATTTGAATGATCTTGCTTGGATAATTGATCATAATCTGAAAGAGACTGGTAGGAGGATGGAATCATGTGACAACGAAATGATTATCCCTCAAAATCAAAGTGAAAATCAAGTTCATCTCCAAATGGTACCACCTCTGCCACAACCGCCTCCAACTTCAACCATTAGCTTCATCTCATTTCCCTTTAGGCATTTGCATTTCAACCTGCAAAAGCCGTTAAGGCCAGCGAACACAAAATGGAAATTAGTAAGGTGATCTTATTTCAAAATAATATAGAGGACAACAATTATTGTTCAGGTATCGTTCGAGCAAGGAAAGAAAAGGAATCACAATCCAACACATAATCCGACATAATCATGTGAAGAAGAGGAATATCTTCAAATCTTTATCATTCAAATCCGAAAATGGCAAGTTCGTTTAAACTATGGAACTCCAAATCGGACACAAATCGGACAACATTACTCCCTTCCCAAATTTGGAACCAATAGCATTTACCACTCTTTATCAACCCTTTCTTGAAAATGCTATAAGAAGGAGAGTTTCAGAGCCCAAGAAAGGAGGAGACGACAGTTCGCAAGCAACCACAAAATCCCCTAAATCATGAAACCCCAAATAAAATTTGTGAAACAATGAGAAACTTATCTTTCTTAACCTCCACACAAATCACCATTGCCGTCAACCACCTTCGCAAAACATCGCCATCACCCTCAAGTCGCGACACAACTTTCACCACCGATCTGCCATCCACTGGAAGCCGCCGTGACAAGCCTCCACTCGTGTCAAAACTCGCTCGCCGTCGCTAAGACCTCGCGGTAATCTTTTGTTTTCACTGAATATTATGGATATTTTGATTTGTCTTGTTTGTTTTTTTTAGGTTTAGAAACGAGAATAAAAGAAAGGATGGGAGGAGAAACCATGGAAGAAGAAGCAGGAAAAACGAAGGGATAATGGATCGAGAGAAAGCCGAGAGAGAAGAAACGATGGAAATCAAGAAAAAGGAGACGACGGCGCAAGGGAGAAATCTTAGGGTTTCTGTTTCTGTTTTTTTTTTTTGTTAATCCCTTGTTGTAAATCCTATAAGCACACACGCACACTAATTATTATGCACCCTCACGCACACACCCACCGATCTCCAACGGATCATCATCGTACGCACCACAACACTCCACACCGTGCACCCTCTCCAATGAAACCCACAGGATCACGCACCCCATCATCATTTAATCCCTAATCTTTTCGTTAATCCGCCATTAAGATTTCATTAACCTTTTCTTAATTAACCTAATCACCTATCACTTAATTAACTAATAATCTTTTTCTAATTTAACCTTTTAATAATTTAACTTATTTAATTAGTCTTTTATCTAATTTGCCTTCAATAAACCTTTTTGTTAATTAATATAAATTTGATCATACTCTAAAAAAAAAGCTATTTCATTCTAATAAACTTTTAAAAACAAATAATGACACTTTTTTATTAAGGGAATTTTAGTTAGTTTGTCTTTTTTTATTCAATAATAAAATCCTTTTATTTAACAAAACTCATTTAATATTTAAAATAATTTTTTTCTTAATTTAAAGAAGAAACTTTTGTCTAAATAATAATTAAACTTTTTATAATAAAAATAATTCATTTTCTTCCAATCTAATCAATTCTAAACCTTTTATTAAACCTTACAAATAAAAATAACATTTTCATAAAACAAAATCCCACTAAACCAATCAAACTTTTTCTTAAAGACCAAATCAATAACAGTAATTTTCTCAATCACCATGTCAACAAAGTAATATAACTTGTTCCTAAAATTAATCCAACTTCGTTATTAAAATCAAATTCAACACTACCCTTCAAATCAATCACACCAAAATAATATATTTTCTCATAAATCAATTCAACTAAAAATGAACCAACTTTAATCCAATCGTGCACGCTCCCGCTCCGACTCTGTTCGCACATTCACATTCACTCTCATAATTCACACACTTAGCATTTTCATGCGTGTGTATGCCTTTACTTTCCGCAATTTACCTTTACCGCAATTTATTTTCTCGCCCTTTACATTATCGCATTGCATTCCGTCCAAAAGAAAAACCTACACATGAGCCAACACTTGTGTGTAGTGCACATCATTTGCATCATTCTCCCCTACGATCCTTGATCCCATTCAAGTCGATCTTTTAGGACAGATCCTACCCCATAGGAGGACCTTTGTCTTTAATTTACAACATAGAAACAAACATACAACTCAAATCAAATATTCAAACACAATAGAGAAATAGATGTTAATCATGTTAAGCGAGATAGAATCTCCACCCCACAACAATACAATCAATATGTAGGGACTTTGCCTTAAGGGAGATAGAGGTGTACTCGTCGATCAATATCTGAGTACTCGTGCCCTTCTCTTAAGACGATGCAAAGACTATTTTCCTACAATTTGTGGCGGTTAAATCTCCCTTAAAATGACAACTCAGCTTTTCTCCTAAAATCAATCAATCAACTACCCTAAACCCGTAGGAACTTTGACCACAATCAAAGAACTCCTCGAACCCTTTAGGGGAACTACAGATACTCTGATTCCACTCCTGTAAGGATATGTAGGCATATGATGCGATATTTTATCGAGTATACTTAGAAATAAACCCATAGGGTCTTTCAACCCTTAAGCAGATAAATCTTAGCAATAAACAAACATAAAACAAGAGGTTCCTGTAGAGTACTACAGAAACTTAGGATGCTAGTACCTTCCCTAAGTTTAACCGACCCCCAAACCTATAACTCTCTCGCTTGCATTTGCATTGCATTGTGGGAATTTCGATCTTTATCCTTTCCTTTGGACAAATCAAAGTTCGGTTGCAAAATGAATAAGATTCAAACTAATCAATAGTTTGGTATCAGATTTTCACCGCGACACTCATCTGTACTCACCAAGGAGTACAAACACAACAAACAGAAAAGGGGTGAGAATTGCATTCAATAATACACGGTGAAAATCATATGCTAAGGAGTAGTTAACACACAAATCACGCCAATCATACAAGTACAATGCACATATAAGTGCCACATCATCATTCAGCATGAGCATCCCACATTTAATCATATACATATGCAATGCGATCCAACTGACACGACACAATGCATGTGGTACCATCATAATCATATGCGGCTCACCCTAGAACCTGATTCCCGTCGAAATCCAGATAAGTCGTATACGTTCCTCTGAACTATAACTTATCTCTACTCGAATCCCACGTAGAGTTCAGACAAGACTAAGCACCCATCATGGATTCCCACCTAACTCATCTCCACACAACATGACATGAATGCACGACACAAAATTATGAACAACGTAATAATTATTCAAGCATAATTCACGTTCATCAATGATCACACACGAGCCACATGCTCACCGTAATTCTCTCCAAAATTACCACCACTGTATAAGACCGTCCACACACGACAATCTTGGCTCACACACCCAACACGTCTCGACTAGACATTCTCATAAAAACCCATATTCATCCTACTTAATGTTATTGCTAGTTTCTCCTATGTCCAATTATACCATCTTAGTCTTACAAATTAAGGAAAATTGCGTTACATGCGAAATCGGGACCAAAATTGCAAAAAAGGGAGATTTTCACCATAGCTCTGCTCATACGCTTATGGCCCTGCCTCATACACATATGACCAGCTTCCCTCGCCATAGGCCTGTGTATCATATGTGTATGGCCTCACTACCCAGTCCTTCATACGCGTATTGTCTCCAACCGTACGTGTATGGCCAGAGACCATTTCCCTCATAATTCCCCTCAATAACTCACCATACGCGTAAGGCTACTCCCATACGCGTATGGACCCATCCTTTACGCATATCATACGCGTACAACCAGAAGGTCGTGCTGGCTTGGGGACGGGGTGCGTATGATACACGTATTACCCCTGGGTGTATCCCCCATACGTGTATGGCCTTTCCCCATACGCGTATGACCAGAGAGCATGTCAAAAATCCCATTTTTCCATCTACGCGAGTTCTCACACATTGAAACTCATTACAACACCTAAATCAGATCCAAAATCATTTTATTTTAGTTTAATTCCAAGGTTCTAACTCTACTTCATTGTTTCATCATTTTTATTAATATTTTATGTGCTAAACACCTATTTTTCGTTAACCCCATAAAACCCAAATTTCCATGTTTGTTCTATATCAGAACTCAGCAACAACATAAACAATTTGCACAAATTTGTTATTCGAAAACAGCAGGCAACACAGATTCACACATACATTCATTACACAACCACTATTTAACAGCAACAATCACATAATAATTATCCAAATACGAAAATCAAGCAAGAAGGAGAAAAATGTGCATAACCTAAGAGGGAAAGGACCACTCACTACCCTCTCATGTTCAGATCATTTATATTGAATCGCATTCTCCCCCCGTACATGAAATTTGAGCTTTGATCCTTCAAAAATGGTGGAATCACCTCTTACCCTAGTTCTCCCTTATTCTTTCTCTTGTTCTCTTTTCACGTTAACTAATTTTCTTCGTGTAACCTCTCACTAATCTCTCCTAATTGTTTTATCACTTAATTAATTCTTAATAATATTCACTAATAATAATAATAATAATAATAATAATAATAATAATAATAATAATAACAATCATAATAATAATAATAATAATAATAATAATAATAATAATATTACTAATATTTCTCATCCATTATTATTTAATTATCATTATCAAATTATTCTAAAGTTTCATTCACATCACTCAATTAAGGCTAAATCCTCACACTCACCCTTAACCACATACCCTTAATTAAGTCAATAAAATCACAAAAAACACACAATGACTAAATATTTTAAATAAGGTGTTACAACTCTCTCCCACTTAAGGTATTTTCATTCTAAAAAATGTACCTGATGAGAACAACTTCGGATACGACTCTCGCATCTTGCTCTCCAATTCTCATGTCACACTTCCTCCAGTAGCTCCTCCCCAAGCTACTCTCACTAAAGAAATGTCTTTGTATTTTAAATGTTGCATCTTGCGATCCTCGAACCTTATCGCCATTTCCTCTACGGTAAGATTATCCTGAATCTGTATTTCATCCCTCTGAAGCGCATGGGATGGATCAGCAATGTACTTCCAAAGTTGCGACACATGAAACACATCATGCAAATTTGAAAGTTCGGGTGGCAGCGCCACTCTATAAGCAACAACCTCTGCTCTCTGCAAAATCTGATACGGTCCAATGAACTTAGGATCCAACTTCTTCAATTTCAGCGTACGATCAACACCGATCACAGGATTGACCCTTAGAAATACATGGTCGCCTTCGCTGAATTCCAAGTCTTTTCTCCTATTATCATGTTAGCTTTTCTACCTACTCTAGGACGCCTTCATCTTCTCTCAAATCATCTAAATTATCTTAGTAGTCTATTGTATAATCTCAAGTCTGAGTATCATACTCTTGCCCGACTCATACCAGCATAGAGGTGTCCTATACTTCCTACCATACAACTCTTCAAAAGGCGCCATTTCGATATTAGAATGGTAAATGTTATTATAAGTAAATTCAATCAATGACAAATGAGTATCCCAAACACCTTTCTGCTCGAGCATACAAGCTCTTAACAAGTCTTCCAGTGACTGAATAGTCCTCTCAGATTGCCCATCTGTCTGTGGATGATAAGCAGAACTCAACTCCAAACTAAAACCCAAAGCTTCCTACAGGCTCTTCCAAAATCCATAAGTAAACCTCGGGTCTTTGTCAGACACAATGCTCGACGAAAATCCATGCAACTTCACTATTATCCTGATATAAACCTCTAATAACTTAGACAAAGGAAAACTTATGTTAACCGGTATAAAATGTGTCGATTTCATCAGTTTATCTACAATCACCCAAATAGCATCAAAGCCTCTCGTTGTATTCGGCAACCTAGACACAAAATCCATTGCGATACTATCTCACTTCCACTATGCTATTTCCACTGGTTGCATCAAATAGGGAGGTTTATGGTGTTCCACTTTTGACTTCTGACAGGTCAAACAAGCATACACAAACCGAGCTATATCTTTCTTTATACCTGGCCACCAAAACGATTTCTTAAGATCCTGACACATTTTTGTAGCTCCTGGATGAATACTTAAGTTACTCCTGTGGATTTCCTCTAAGATCACTTTTCTTAATTCAGGGTTATCCAGTACATAAATTATGCCCCTAAATCTCAACACACCAAAATCATCTACTTTAAAGTCATCTTCTGCATTCGACCCTCATGCGGTCATCAAATCCACCAACTTCAAATTAAGTCTTTGACTCTCTCTAATCTCGCTAAGAAATTCATTATTAACCTTTAACATACCCAACAATACACTCTCAGGAGTCAGTTCATAAACCATGCTCAAGTCTCTAAATTGTTCAATTAAATCCAACTTCTTAATCATCAATGTCGACATACGAATCGTCTTCTGACTCAAAGCATCTGCCACGATGTTAGCTTTACTGGGATGGTAACTTAATCTAAAATCATAATCCTTCAAGAATTCCAACCATCTTCTCTGTCTCATATTCAATTCTTCTTGGTCAAATAAATATTTCAAACTTTTATGATCACTGAACACTTTAAACCTCGGCCCGTACAAGTAATGTCTCCAAATTTTCAACATAAGATCATAAGTAGGATAATTCATCTCATGTACCCTTAACCATTGTGAGGCATAAGCCACGACCTTACCATTCTACATCAACACTCTGCCTAATCCCATTTTAGACACGTCACAATATACCGCAAAAGGTTTATCTGGCTTTGGTAGAATCAATACTGGTGGTGTAGTCAATCTCTTCTTCAACTCTCGAAAACCTTCTTCACACAAGATATCCCAGACAAACGTCTGTCCTTTTCTATTCAATTGAGTCAGAGGAAGGGCCAAATTAGAAAAACCTTCGATAAACCTGCGGTAATAATCTGCGAAACCCAAGAAACTCCTAATCTCCGTCAGTGATTTCGGAGGTTCCCACTGAAGTACATCATTCACTTTGGATGGATCCACTGCTATGCCATCACCAGAAATAACATGTCCTAGAAAACTTACCTCATGCGGCCAGAACTCAAATTTTGAAAGTTTTGCAAATAACTTATTATCTTTCAACACTTGCAATACAATCCTCAGATGTTTTGTATGATCCCTTTCAGACTTGGAATAAATCAAATGTTGTCAATAAAAGCTAACACAAACTGATCTAAGTAGGCATGGAAGATACAATTCATGTACTCCATGAATATGCTTGACGCATTGGACACTCCAAACGGCATCACAACATATTCATAATGTCCATATCGAGTCTTGAAAGTTGTCTTCTGAATATCCACCTCTTTCAGCTGAACCTGATGGTAACCTGATCTCAAATCAATTTTACTGAAAACACGAGCTCTCACTAGTTGATCCATTAGGTCATCAATTCTTGGAAATTGATATTTGTTCTTGATGGTGGCCTTATTCAAATGATGATAATCAATGCATAATCTCATACTATCGTCCTTTTTCTTAACCAACAACATTATCTCCCTACTCCCCGAGAAGAAACCATCAACAATACCTAATCGTCTTCCCCCAGAGACATCCAACTTGATTGATGGATATGAAAATTGAATCCTCCTATTCTTCAAATATAAGAATTTGCATTGACTCATCAAAACAATATGTAAGCACTTGACTTAACTCCAAACAATTCACTGTGCACATCGTCTAAGCTGGTAAGACACGTTTATTCCATCCAACATGATCCCGCCTACTATCAACAAGAGATTAAGGGTGATCAGTTCCTCAATTTGTCAAAATACAGTCTACAATCATGATGAGGCATAAACCATCTTTACCAAACTATAATAGCATCCAGCGACACACTAAGCCACCATACCACACTTGAAGCATCCTGGAGAAGCACATGCTTCTCCCCCACTTGTTACATTCCCAACCTGCAAATGGAAAACAAATAAGCATCAATCGTGTTTTCACACACATGTTGCATACTATGGAACAACATGTTCCAAAGAAAAAACCAGTTAGAAAAACACATGACTATACTCACGCAATAGTCAGACTCTACAACACACTGGCCGGACGGATCGACCTACTCTGATACTAATTGTAATACCCCACTATACCCATTCGTATAATAATTGAAAATACAAACAAAAATTTCAGAAATAAATCAGAGTTACACACGTAAGATGCCACATTCAAAAGCACCCTCCTGATGTATCAAATCACTTCATATCTTATTCATTAACAAAAACAAATAATTTGATTAAACAACGGAATTAATTCAAATGGTTTAACATTAAAACTCCAATTACATCAAATCTCCACAGAATACGTGGTTCAACAACATTAATCAAAACCAGATATGTAACAAATACAATGTCAAATAATATAAAGAAAATACAAAATCCACATCCTTCCCGTGTTACGTATCAGAGCGACTTCTAAGACTCAATCAAATAGCAACAAATTCTCCAAGCACTACTCAAGTACCCGATCATCTGTACTCTCCAAGGAGCACATACACACCAAACAAAAAAATGGTGAGAACTACGTTCAATAATACACGGTAAAAATCACATGCTAAGAAGTAGTTAACACATAAATCACGCCAATCATACAAGTACAATGCACATACAAGTGATGCATCATCATTAGGCATAAACAACCCATATTCAACCATATACATATGTAATGCGATCCAACTGACATGGCACAATACATACGGTACCATCACAATCACATATGGTTCACCCTAGAACCTGATTCTCGTCGAAATACGGATAAGTCATATATGTTCCTCTGAACTACAACCCATCTCCACTCGACTCCCACATAGAGTCCGGATAAGACTAGGCACCCATCATGGATTCCCACCTAACTCATCTCCATATAACATGACATGAATGTTCGGCAGAAAATTATGTACAATGTAATAACAATTCAAGTATAATTCACGATCCTTAATGATTGCACACAAGTCACATGCTCACTGTAATTCTCGCCGGAATTACTACCACCGTACAAGACCGTCCACACACGACAATCTTGACTCACACACCCAACACGTCTCGACTAGGAATTCTTATAAAAAACCCATATTCATCGTACTTAATGTTATTACTAGTTTCTCCAATGTCCAATTATACCATATTAGTCTTACGGATCAAAGGGAATTACATTACACACGAAATCGAGACCAATATCACAAAAATAGGAGATTTTCGCCACAGCTCTGCCCATACGTGCATGACCAACTTCCCTCGCCCCAGGCTTGTGTATCATACGCGTATTGCCTCACTGCTCAGGCCTCGATATGCGTATTGCCTCATGCCGTGCGCGTATCACCTGAGGCCATTTCCCTCAGAATTTCCCTCAAGAACTCATCATATGCGTAAGGCTACTCCCATACGCGTACGGACTCATCCATTACGTGCATCATATGCGTACGACTAGAAGGTCGTGTTGGCTTGGGGATGGGGTGCGTATCATACACGTATTAACTCATGGGTGTATCCCCCATACGCATATGACCTCCCCCCAAACACGTATGACTAAAGAGCATGCCAAAAATCCTAGTTTTCCATTTACACGAGTTCTCACACATTGAAACCCATTCCAACACCTAAATTAGATCTAAAATCATATTTATTTCAGTTTAATTCCAAGGTCCTAAATCTACTTCACTGATTCATCATTTTTATCAATATTTTATGTGCTAGAAACCTATTTTTTGTTAACCCCATAAAACCCAAATTTTCATATCTGTTTTATATCAGAACTCAGTAACAACAGAAAAAATTTGCACGAATTTGTTATTCAAAAACATCATGCAATACAGATTCACACATACATTCATTACACAACCACTATTTAACAGCAACAATCACAAAATAATTATCCAAATACAAAAATTAAGCAAGAAGGAGAATAATGCACATAACCTATGAGGAAAAGGACCACTCACTACCCTCTCATGTTCAGATCACCTATATTAAATCTTATTCTCCCCCTTTACCTGAAATCTGAGCTTTGATCCTTCAAAAATGGTGGAATCACCTCTTGCCCTAGTTCTCCCTTGTTCTTTCTCGTGTTCTCTTTTCACGTTAACTGGTTTTCTCCGTGCAACCTGCCACTAATCCCTCCTAATTGTTTTATCACTTAATTATTCCTAATAATATTATTACTACTACTAATAATAATAATAGTAATAATAATAATAATAATGGTAATAATAATAACAATAATATTACTAATATTTCTCATCCATTATTATTTAATTCTCATTATCATATTATTCTAAAGTTCCATTCATATCACTCAATTAAGGCTAACTCCTCACACTCAACACATAATGACTAAATATTTTAAATGGGATATTACAAAATGCATCCTTACACCATGCTTTTGGTAGGTATTTTGAACAGCCACCCTAAGCCTTCACATTATTGTCGCACCTCGAAAAAAAACATCTCATTCGAGAAAGCGACCCTCGCGCGAAAGGCGCGGAAATGCGGTTCGACAGAGTCGCCACCGAACTTTATTTTTCCCGAATGAACGGGAGAGGAAAATATCGAGAAAACCTCATAAACGCGGAAGGAACACGGTCGTCGCAACCATATTCCTGGGTTCGGGAGTCGGTTACGCGAGGGGAAGGTATTAGCACCCCTCACGTCCGTCGTACTCGACGGGAACCTCTTAATTCGAGTTAATGGATGTTAGCTAAACTTAATTCTTCTCTTCTCACTATTAAATGCTAAAGGATATTATAAAGGGGTAAAGACACTAAGGGAAAGGGGATGGTTAGAGGATAGGGTGCTCGCCAAGGATTGGGGCCCTTGTGCCTACGTATGCTCATTCGGACGAGAATGAGAAATCAGAGCGTCGTAGTTCGACTACGGGAAAGGATGGGGAGACGGGAGATGGAGGGGATTGTGCTCGCCAAGATCATCGCAATCTTGTGCCTACGTATCTTACATTCAGACGAGAATGAAGAATCAGAGCAGTCGTAGTTCGTGGTTACGACCACGAAAGAAATAGGATTAAATTAGTTTGAAGTGGGTACGGATGACGATTACTCGAAGCTTAAGAAAGACTTCTCGGGCCCAAGTAATCGGGAGAGCGAACCAAAGACTTGGAACACTCTCTTTTTCATCTTGAAGATAAGATTGTATTGAAAGGGTAAGTTTGAAATAATGACGATTAATTGAGGCTTAAGAAAGACTTCTCAATCTCCAAATAATCGGGAGAGCGAACCAAAGACTTGGAACACTCTCTTTTTCATCGCAAGAGATGTTGTGTTTGAAAGAGGTTTGAATAAGGAGCGTTGGAAATAGATGACAATTGCTCGAAGCATAAGAAAGACTTCTTAGTCTCCAAGTAATCGGGAGAGCGAACCAAAGCCTTGGAACACTCTCTTTTTTCATCGAAAAGAAAGTTGTTTGAGCTTGAAACGATGTTTGGAATGATAAGTACTTGAAGGATAGTTGAACAATGGTCGAATGTTGTCGAGTTTGTTAATGTTATTTAAAGGCATCAATTGCTCACACACGAATAAGATAACTCGCATATAAACAATGGAAAGCAAGCTCAAAGACTTGAACCCACTCTTTACACCTTAAAAAGGATTGAATAGTTGTTAGTTGATTGATAGTTTATTTCGAAAATCTTCTTGACGTTGGATCAAGGGTTTGACTCATTATCGCGTGCAAAGCGTTTTAAAAATGAAATTGTTTGAAAGAAGAGACCGACTTGACTTACGCATCAAGGGTCGAGTTGTAATAGGTTGATGGCGAATGCGTATGAGCACTCGACTTACGGGTTGTTTGAAAGTGGCTCGCTGATGAATCGAGAATTAGTTTGAAAATAGTTTGAATCCGCTCTAGTCCCTATGGGTGCTCCTAGGAGATAAACTAATAATCAAAGAAATACGAAACATACATCGAAATGGGAGAGGGGTACATGTAATTTACACGGGATTGCACGAAATAAAGGGGTCTCATTGTCAGGTAGCCCAAGAGAAAGCCGTGTGTGTGCATTTGTGTCCTAAACTACGCCTTGAGCAAAGTCGGGCACGACTCAAAGTTAGGATACCTGCAAATGACCAAAGATCCAACAGTCCACCAATTTGGTTTTTAGGAGTTTCGATAATTTATTAGGTATTTTCGAATATAGGTGAATGAATATGAATAAATATGGTATGACAAAATAATATGGATAAATAATGATAATATGAATAATATAAATAAATATGAATAAATAATATGAATAGATAATATGCTAAGATAAATATAACAATAATATTCACAATAATATTTAACAGAAATTAAATTCAATGGTTAGTTTAATGAATCGAATCGGGACACGAAAGAATAGGATCTCGTCTTAATCACAAACATAATGCCGATTAATCAAAGGTAGCCTATCACGATCCCAAAGTAAGGAAAATGACCCCAATGGTCATTCTCCATAGATTTGAAATCGAGAAGGTTATCAACTTCGATACGCGACGCCTACGAATAAAAGACTTCATCGATCCAAACATCGAAATAAAATCGGAAGAATAAAGGCGGTCTCGGATCCTTTGTTTCACGCCACTAATGTGACGGTTAAACGGTGGAAGTCTCGTCATCGACCAAAAAGGCGAAAAATGCCTAATAACAAATGCGAAATGAAAATCAATTTCTAATAATAAAAGGATTCCAAAAGAAATTAAAGAAAACTCTAAAAAGTTTAAACTAAGTTTAATATAAACTATAAGCATAATATGTTAACAAAACTTTTTTAAGAAAAATATATACATAGTAAAATTAATATATATAAAATAATAACAAATAGTATAATAAGTATTTTCAAATTATAATATATAAACAGAATAATAATAATTTATCAAATAAAATAAGTGAATAAAATGAAAAACAGAGAGGGGTGTAGGAATTGAAAATAGGGGGTCTGCACAGGAAAATGTGTGTGTACATAGAACAGTGCCACAGTTGGGCTTCGACCCAAATCCATAATAGAAATTAAGAAACGAAAGGGGGGTGCATTAAAAAAACTGGTGTGCGAAAATGGAAGTGGTATAACAGTGAAGAAGAGGGTCCCATGCCCAAACACCACACATCAGAAAAAACACCACGTTAGAAGAGGAACGACACATCACACAACCGTTGGAACTTCTAGAAGAGGACTTAGTATCATCGCATGACCACAAGTAGAATGGGACAGATCAAAAACTCAACCTTCTCTCGTGTATGGTTCGACTTCTCTTCTGATTTACCTAGATCCAACTTGATTTCCATTTTGGTTTTCTCTTCCAATACTCATCTTAATGAAATCGTATTTCACATCTTCAAGTTTCTCCTCATCTCTTGCTGAAATTGGTTCTGATTCTGTTCTATTTAGGTTAAATTGATTTGGGATTTTGGGGTTTGTGGATGGTAGGTGGTTGAACGGCGAAGGTCGGTGGATAGAAGGTGACGGATTGGGATTTATTTTGGTCTCACGATGGTTTTCATTTGAGGTCGGATGTCGTTGATGTTGAAGGTAGAAGAAGGAGAATTTGCTGAGGATTGAAAGGGAAAGATGAAGATGTTTCGGAGTTGGGAGAGATGAAGGTTAAGGGGTTATTCTGTTATGACAGATGAAGGATCAGGTTAAAAGTTTTTGGAAATGGTTTTTGGTGTTGAAGGTCTTATTGCTGATGTTAAGAATGAGAGTCATAACATGAGGATTTCTGGAATGGATGATGTTGTTGGTTCTTTTGTATGAAGAAGGTGAAGATGGGAATAAGGGGATGCGGCTAGGGTTCTTTTCTTTGCTACAACCTCTAACATAGTTTTATATGGAGAGAAATGTGAAGAATTGAGGCTCTGCTCTGCTCTGTAGTACGATGTATTGCTGGCTGCTATGGTTGTCCCTTGTCAGAACGTGGTGTGATGTGGGGAATAAAGAAAACTCAAGCCTATCTTTTTGTCTGTAGTGAGGTAACAAAATACCTATTTTCCTAAGTTTTTTACTGTTTAAAATATGACTTTTCACTGCTTGTGATATTTCTGACTTACATAAGGATGGTATTTTGAACTTTCTCTATTTTTTACAGCAGCAATGCACAAGGTTGAGCAAGATTGGCTATTGACTCATAAGTTATCAATGCCTTGAAGACCCAGCTCATTGATTATAACAGAAGAGGACCTTTCATCATATGAGCCACTACTGCATAGGATGAGTAGAGGCAAAGAAGCATCACAGGGAATCGACATCAAAAGGTTATGGAGATTAACTCTCTGATGTTTTCATGAGATGCTCTCGGATTCCATTTGCCCCTGACACTACCTCATCTTGATTACCAACTGATGTATCTCTAATGACAGAGAAGCAGCATGCAGGACCGATGTTAGATTGACTTCTAATCCATTTCCTCTATATCACCAAGCCAGGAGATGAAATCACCACATCATCATCATTGGAAGGCACGACCCTTGAGATTAACCACAAGCCTGCTTTTCCATTTCATATGCAATGCTCTTTTGAGAGCATAGAATAATTTTCCAGCACAAGCATTTATCATCTGGATTCCTTCTGGCTATTGCATCTCCTACTACATCAGAAACATTAAGTCTTGACTGTGAGTTTTCCTGTGTTTCATATCTCTCCCTCATCGTTACATCAATGTCAAACTTGTCAAAATTACCAGGTTTTTTCTATACATTGTCGAATTGGGGCCCTAATGATTCACCATTCAGTAATCATCTGAGGTACCGAATTTGAGTTCAGGTTGCATTGAACCCAAACTGACAGTATTCTCTTTGTTTTGTGCAGAGCTCTCATTTCGATGCCTGCTAATATAACAAATTAGTGCAGCCGTGGCTCGTGCAACCGTGAAGCTTGCGTGGACATCATCTTAGACACGATCAACCCTCACCGTCTGGAATGCATTGGAGAGTGTGTGTCTCGTTTCTGTATTTGAACTTTCTGATAGTTATATAACTGAAAATTGCATACATTCCTTAAACATGATTTTGACAATCTTTCAACTCTCATTTTAGGTACACATGCGACAAGGGCCTTGGTAGTCCCCTGAAAGTATTCATCAGTTATAATTGACTCCTTTCTTTGGGAGTTAGATTCATCAGCTGCTTTTCATTATCACTGTTACATCATTATTATTATTATTTCCATCACCACTGCTTGCTTCTTCTTCCCTAACCTGATCTGATTATCCAGGTGACACCGTGCAATGGCCTCCGACAGCCTGCTGGAAGCTTTCAACTGCCTAGCTGTCATACGGTATGCAACCCCACTTCCAGGATTTGTACCAGTAACATAAGAGTCTACGAGTATTTTTCTTGCATCTAATGTTGGCTTTGATTTAAGAATCTTTGCATAGGCTATATAACGCTCGAGTTCTACTGTAGTGAAAGTCAGAGCAAGAGCATATTCACGCTTTTGACGAATACGCACAATGTGAGAAGCTATGTGGTAATCCGTATTATCGTCCGGGTCATCAATTATAATGTATACAATATCCAACCTCGAAAGTATAGCCGGTGGAAGAACCACGTTGTACTTCAGCGGCTCAGACTCATCGCACCGTCCTCCAGCAGCAAGAATGGGTGTATGAGCATTGAGTGTTCCATAGCCTCGTGAATTGCACCTTGATCCAGATGTATACACAGATATTGGCACAATGCCTGAAGTATATTTGAGAAATTTAGACTTTGCACGGCTAGGACTTTTAGTCTGAATATGTATCACAACATTGGTATTGTTTAGACTTGGAGTGCTTGGTGTTATGCGCTTCTCGCCGTACTTCTTGGTTGTCTCTCCTTTCAACTTTTGTAATGAGAAATAATGATCTTGTATTCTTTATGAGAATGACTTAATGATTAGCTTGTACACTCTAAAACCAATGTATTCTCTGATGGCAGCTGTTTATGCATATGGAAACGGTTCACGTGCCCATATTGCCATTTAATAAAACTCAAAATCAACATCCATGTTTCACTATCAAGCACCGTAAGTGAAAAATACGCCCATCTTTGAACCATATTCCAGAGTTAAACCAACAAAAAAGCATGATAAATTTCTCATTAAGCTGCACTTTTTATGGACATGCTCCCAGCTTGCTTTGGAGTTGAATTAGACAAGGACTCCTATTTTGGATATTTTTTTATTATTGATAGGCTTATTTATGATGAGTGCATTTTGGAACACAACAACTAACATTTGAATTTCTATGTTGAATCTAACATCTTTAATTTCCAAACATATACCCTTCTTGAAGTATTTATTTGAGGCTCGAACCGATCCACCAAACTTTCATCACGCGTCAAATGCTCCTTCAACAACATGTCATTCAACTCATGCATATCTCGTCCTTGATAATGAAATAGACCCCCTCAAACCTGAACTTCCATATATACTTCTTTCACCCAAAACCTAATCCAATTCAACTCAATCCTATGATGGAAGCCGCAAATTATATATTTTGATTTTCTGAATAATGGTTGGCGGGTGGATGTACGAATGCAAATTATATACAGGGTAGGACAAATTTGGGGTATGACAATTATTAGCCTTCAATTCTCTCATCTTGGCATCCCAAAATTTTATATATGTTGATTTAGCAGCTCCTATCATTAAGTCACTAATCTGCGTGCTCTCCCCAAACTTATTTTTGAAATTGGCATATAAATGCTTAAGACAAAGCCCATGTTCCACCTTCTAAAAAAAATTCAAATACAGGGATCAACCCCTGCAAATCAGTAAGAACATGAAAAATAGTTTTGGTTAGTACAATTACAGGGATCAAATCTAAAATACATATTAGTTACAGGGATCAAATCCAAAATACATATTAGTTACAAAGATCGATTTCAAAAACACATATCAGTTACAGGGATGAATTCCAAAATTAATAACAATAATGAAATGTTTAAAAATTATATTTTGTTGGTCATAAATGAAAACACATCTTTTTTCTTGCCGATGTCCTTCAAAAGCAAAGTAAGGAACCACCTTCATGACTCCTTTATTTCAGTTTCACAAACGCCAAATGTTAGGGGAAAGTATTGGTCATTTGGATTTCTACCAACAAAAATCAGAAGAGTTCCTTCATACTTGGTTTTAAAATGACATACATTAACTTCTATAAATGGTCTGCAAGATGTTGCGAATCCCTTCTTAAATCCATCAAAGCAAAAATAAAAACTATTAAACCTTGGTAGTAGTGTTACTCCAACCATTTCCATATTAATCTTACAAGTGTTCTCATAACTTACCCTATTTAACTCTGTATAGTACCTCCACAACAAGTTGTATTGCTTTGTTGCATCACTTTCAACCTAAGCTTTTGCAATTTGCTTGGCCTTCCATGCCATGTTCATAGCTATTCCAACATAATAACTACTCTTAATTGCAGAAACAATATCACAAATCTTAACACCACAAGAAGATGACATCCTAGCCGCCACAGTATTAGCTATCCACTTGGAGTTTGCTGAGTTATTATTCAATACCCTAGCGCATGTGTGAGTACCAACCTGTCATACCCCAATTTTGTCCAAACATTTTAAATTCAACTAATACATGTCCATTTTTCAAAATTTTCATTTTTAGGCTTATGCATTTTCTAATCAAATAAAGTTACCATAATCATGCATATATGCATTATAGTAAAAAAATCAACATAAAGTCAACATGTTACATGTTAAAAAAATTGACTAAAATTATATATTTTTTTCATTATGCATTTTGAAAAATAAATTCATGATCATTTGATTTATCATCAAAATATCAATTTGAATTTTATCAATCATTTTCATGCATTATAAAACAAAAATCAACATTTCTAAAAAGTCCAAAATATCTTTCATTTATTATATCGTTATTACATGCATATGTTACATCATTATTTTATGCACATATTACATCACTATTCACTATTTAATTAAATAAGTTTCTAGAAGGCACTCACACTCTTTGTATTTTTTTCATAATTCCTAAATTACCCCTTTTAGAGTCTATAAATAAAACCATTCTCATTTACAAATCTCACCAAGAATAATTCACAAAAATAGAGTAAAAATTTTGCACAAACTTCTCTTCATTTTTAAGTCATTTTTCAAGTTATGACCAAAATAAGGATGAACGTTGTTGTTCATGAAGAAACCCAAATTTAATCATGATCGTTCGATGTATCTCCTCATTTTCTTGCTTTTATCCTGCTCTGCCACGTGGTGCTGAAATGATGGACATAATGGAGATTGGATCCTGTACATGATCCCTTGTGTGAGCCTGTCATGTCAGGTTTCATCACGTTAGCTGATTTAATCCAGCGATAGGGAGCTGAGGTCAATTGTTGACCATGTTGCTGAGCCAGCCAGTCTGCCATTCCCACCCCTAGTTTGCTTTTCCTTATTTTTTTTTAATAATTTTTGTATGTGTATAGTTGAGATGGGGCTTAGGCCACTCTTTTATCATATTTCTTTTGTTTTTGCTAGATTACTACTCCTTTATTTCACTTCTACACCCTTATTTATTTTTTTATTTATATATATTTTTTAAAATTAATTAACTAACTTTTTAAAATTTATTAATTTTGATAATTATATTTAATTAAGTTAATTAATGATTGGATTGAATTTTCCAATTAATTAATTAAAGTAATTAATTTTAATTAACTTAGTTAATCAATTTAATCAAATTTTAATTAGTTAATTTTACACTACCATTTGTTTAATTATTTGGTTGTTCATTTAAAATCTCATGTTACAAAGTGTATTATTTTCCCTTATGTGTAATTATTGCCATTTTTCTCCTTTTATTTTGTTGCTTTTATTTTGCTAATTAATTAACTGAAAAACAACAACTTAAGATTAACATTTTTTCAAATACAAAACCCTCGGTCCAAAGCCAATTAGATTTTCAAAACCTTGGTCCAATGCTAAGTGACTTTCCAAACCTGTATATTTCCATAATTCACTTTGGCACACATTTAAACCTCAATCAACATCAAGTGAGTTTTTCGCAATAAATAACCGAATGAAAAAAAAGGCGAAAGTAATTTCTCCTCCTTTCCCAAAATATTCACGTGATGGCCGCACTTAGCATATTGTTTGAACATTCGTCGATCATTTTAAAACACTCATAAATAAACAAAATAATTTTCTCCTATTTTCCCCCGAGTATTTGTGTGATGGACGCACTTAGTCTACCGTTCGAACACTTGTCGTCCATTAAAGAAATGCGACTTGATTCGTTAGACAAATTTCATAATTAATCGATTGAACAAGATTGGTGCAGAAGTAATTTTCTTCTCCTTTTCCGAATATTCATGTGATGATCGCACTTAGCCTACCGTTTGAATATTCGTCAATCACTTAAAATATTCAAACACATTAAACTTAATTTTTCAACCCCATGCAATCGGAAACCCTTTTTTTCAAACAGAAACTATTTAGTCCTTTCTACCTCGCATACAAACAAATGATTAAACCTCTCATACACGAGCATACAACAGCGTTTAACCGCTAGAACATGATCAAACAAGATCCTTTCTACTGTGAAATAAACAAACGTTAATTCTCCCATGTGCGAACATACAAGCCAATGTTTAACCGCTAGAATGCGATCTAAACATTCGTTCATTAAAACACAGTGACCAACATTCATTTGCTACCAAGAACCACGTAGCTTTGAGTTCCTCATTGTAACTGGGGATTTGTAGGAGCGAGATTCAACGCTTCATCAAACACTATAACAAAAACCCAAAAATATATTTTGTCTTGCCCCAAACTAGAAAGCTTTGAGTTCCTCATTGTACCCAAGAAAACCTAGGAGCGAGACCTGCAATCTCGTCAAGCACATTAACAAAAAATATTTTTGCGAATCCTTTCTTTTCCTTTTTTCTCTTTTAATAACTCGAAGAAAATAAATTACATAAGTTGTCATTCAATCACAAATCTAACTAAAATGTTCCTGTTTTGTAAACAGACACGAAGGGTGCTAATACTTTCTCTTTGCATAATCGACTCTGAAACCGAATATGGTTGTGACAACCACTTTCTTTTTTTAAAGGTTTGATTGATCTTTTCCATTTATGTCTTTGGAATGAATAAAGTTTGATGACGACTGTGTTTGAACTATTTTTCGCGAGCGTGCAACATGCTTCATGAAGGATCATATTTTTTGATATGCGACACAACCATCTCTATATTCTATACATGTGCTTATTCCCAATTTTACTTACAAGTGTCAAAACCCACATTTGCCCTTGCAAATTAATCTTACTCTAACTTTGTCATTTCTCACATATCTTATATTCCTCCCACTCAAGACTAACCATTAAGTAATTGCTTATTTAAATTCGTTAAATGACACAAACTCCAATCCTACTTTGAACTTATGATTCTTGGCTAACTCCTTCACTCTAAACTTATCATACTTTGATTCCTCCTCATTATTTGAAGTATCAGGGTCACTGCTACCAAGCTCACCACTAGCATAATTAATCTCCATATCATTATCCATACAACTAGATGGACCTATATTATCAACAACGTTCACAAATTTATTTGGAGTGTACCTATGCCTCTTTACAACACATTTTACCCTACTTTTTTTTGCCATTTACATCACCTTCTTTACCAATTATGTCAAATCCATTATCCAACCAAAGAGCCATCTCATCCTTACTATCATCAAATGTTATACTAGTAGCTTCATACTCATTGTAATCATTATCATCTAATTCAACATCACTTATATCACTTTGTTCATCTTCTTCAACATTATTTCCATCACCTTGTTCATCTTCTTCAACATTAATTCCACCATCACATTGTGCATCTTCTTCAACATTAATTCCACCACCACATTGTTCATATTCTTCAACATTAATTCCACCATCGCCTTGTTTGTCTTCTTCAAAATTTATTCCACAATCACCTTATTCGTCTTCTTCAACATTAATTCCATCATCACCTTGTTCATTTTCTTCAACATTTATTCCAACTATGCCTTTAACAAAATGATTAATATATTAGTGCACTACACATTTAATTTCAATTCCGTATTTATAAACCTCATTAACATCTTTATCATTTACCATTATCTTGTATTTGTCCTTGTCATTTTTATACCACCATAACCTATAGTTTAAATGATCAAGATCACTAATCTCTTTAAATATACCAGTACCTTTAAAGAAGCTTCACTTATCAGGATCAATGTCATGTATTATATGTTCATATCCTTCTTCGTAATAGAATACACATTCCCTGACAAATCTACCCCCATAATGAAAATTCAAACTAAAACTCATTCCTAGAAATTTCACCTATAATTTTTAAAAACAAACACCAAATATGGACATAAGGAACCAAGTTTACCTTACAACAATGAGAAATTTCAAACATGGATAATGGATGAATCATGTGCTCCTTTCGTCTTTCTGAATCGTCTACATCATTGGAATGTTCCCTTTTTTACCTCTGTTATCTAACTCAGTTGTATGCTTCCATCTTCTACCTCTGTCGTCTCCATTTGAGTTAAAAACAATCAAACCCTAATTACAAGAACTATTTGTGAAAGAGTATTTATGGATTTTTGTGTATTTTTTTAAGGTGGGGGGATAATAGAATCCACATCACAATCTGATTAAGCAATTTGAATTATATATTTATATTTATTACACGTTATAACATAAATACAATGGCCTAAGTATGTTAACCATGAAATGATATAACAATTATCAACAAATAATTATCATATTTCAGTCTTTTTATTAGAAATAATTTTATGAAGGTAAGTAGAATATATAATCCTATGCACCGACCAATTGTGATTTAAAATATATGCTTAACTTGTAGCATATTAATTTGTTTTACTAATATTTTAAGTGGTGTACTTATAAAAATTGAAGATTAGAATGACTATTTGTAGCATTCATCATTCCTCATCTTCAAGGTAAGCCATAGAAAAAATATTAAGCTAAAAATTTGCAAGAATAAAATATAAATGTTGTATAGGATTCGATTAAACTAATCTAAGTCCTATCAATGTGATAATAAACTAAATTTACATTAAAATGGCTGCGTAACTTTGGTGCCCTTGAGCACACTGAATGGTGGAAATAACAAAATTGTCACCAAAATTAATTTATTTGATCTCTAACTCTCTGACTTGATACTTTATTATCAATCATTAATTTAATAATATTAACTAGTTATGAAGATATTATATAAATGATGTCATTTATCTGCATATCAATATATTGTCTAATGAAAAACTTATTCATAACTAGTGGTTTGCGTAGGTGGATCAACGGAAGGATTGTCAAAAATCAATATGAGAAACTAAAAAAGTATTGTATTCCTATAATTTAAAAGTATCATCATAAAATTGAGTAAACGTTCTAATTAAAAGTTAAAAACCCTAACAATAAAAATAGTCAACAGTTTCTTAATCATGTATTCTCATAATCTAAATTTCTCATTATATAAGAGTTTCTACTAATGGGATGAACTAATTATTTCACACATAATCAAATATCACTACTCCTAATCAATATTATAAATCAACTAATAAAATCAAAAGTTATAAAGAAAATCACGTATTTAAGTTGACGAAGGTGATCAATTTAGTGTCAAACTTTTCAAGCATTCTTTGTGGAGTTTCTCAAACAACTTTGATGCTTAAACTCTTTAAGGTATTCAATTCTTTTGAACATCATAGTCAATTTAAAGGTAAAAAAATACACATACCAATCTGAATTTTGGTGCTTTTTAGAAGTTTGAGGTTTAACGTTCTAATATAAATGGGAAAAAATATTGTGTTAAACGAAAAACTAAAGTTATCACGAAGAGTAAGTTTTTATTAAAAAATAAAGTTTCATATTTAAATCCTAATTTTTGGTTAAGATTTTAAATTTAAGGCAGAATAGCCTTTTTCGCCCCTTAATTTTAGTTCAGGATTCAATTTAGTCCCTTAACTTTAAAAAGTGGTAAGTTAGTTCTTTAACTTTTAAAATTGTGTCACGTTTATCCTTTTGTCTGTTGTCGTTAGTCAAAGCTAGTAAATTGGTGTCATGTTTGTCCAGGTAACTTTTTTTGTTGACGTGGATATAACATGTATTATAATAATCCAAGTGTATTCTTGCCTTCAATAACCCAGAAACTTAAACGACGAAGACCTAATCTTGTTGCTGCAGTGGCGAATTGAAAGGAGAAATCTTAGTGAAGACGTGGCAGATTGAAGACGCATATGATTATTTCATCAAAGTCGTGACAGGTTGAAGACGATTCAAGACGTGATTATCAAAAGGTTAGTAAATTTCAATCTGATTTAGGATTTACGAATGTGTTGGGGTAATATGTGGTTTTGTTCAATTTTAGGGTTTATGTAATTGTTTTAGTGTAAACTCTAATTACTTAGGTTATATGAATATGTATAATGGATGAATACATAAATCTCAAAATTTATCATATGAGTGAATTCATCGATGAAGGACTTAGTGTCTATGAAGATGAACTAATAGATGATTTGAGAGTAGATGTTGATAAATGGAGTTATTTTGAGCTAGTTGGTGTATTGAAAGACTTGGGTTATAGGGAGTTTGAGACAATATATTACAAGGAACCTCAATTTAGGATGAATGCACTTGTTGATGACAAGGGTGCTTTAGAAATTGAAAATCTTTATAGGGTGCACCAAAGTGTTGATATTTACATTTAACACACCCTGTCTCAACCTGACTACTATGATGTTATTGTTGACAATGTTGATGAGGGGCCTGCTGAAATTGTAGATGAGGTGGAAGAGTTACTTAGTAAACTGCACAATGAAGCTATTGGAGTTTAACAAGCCACTATTGGGTTTGAGGAAGGTAATGTTGGAGTTGAATAAGCCACTATTGGGTTGGAGGAAGGTAATGTTGGAGTTGAACAAGTTAATCCTACAGTGGATGAACGTAATGTTGGAGTTGAGGAAGTTAATGTTGGAGTTGAACAAGTTAATCATGCAATGGAGGAATGTAATGTTGGAGTCGAAGAAGTTAATGCTGGAGTTAAACAAGTTAAAGTTGGTGTAATGAATGATGACTTAAGTTCTGATTATAGTAATGATGAAGGCTACAATTATGGTAGTGCTCTTGAAATGGCTTTTGTCTGATGGGTATGATGACATTGAGGAAGATGAACTTGCTAACCTAATTGGGTAATAAAGTGGGGGTAAAGGAAAAGTAAAAAAAAAACATAAAGAAAATTTAATAGAAGATAAAGGGAGTGACAATGACGATGAGGACATGAAAAGTGGAAGTGATAGTGGTGATAATAATGGAATTCTAAGAAAAACACCCAATTTTCAGGCAACCAAAGGACATGTAAGATTACAAGTGGAATATATGAATGTTTTTTTAGTTCAAAGGATGATTTTAAGGAAGCAATAACATCCTATGATATGCAAAATGGTAGAGACCTAAGGTTTGTAAAAAATGACAGAGTTAGGGTAAGGGTTAAATGTAAAGTTGGTTGTGAGTGAGAAGCTTATTGTAGCAAGTTTTCAAATGAAGACTCTTGGAAACTTAGGAAAGTAATAGACAAACACAGTTGTAGTAGAGAGTATAATGTGAAGTTGATGAGTACAAAGTGGTTGAGCAAAAGAATTCAAGTAACTTGAAAAACAATCCAAGGATGACCATAAGGATATCAAGAAGAAGGCACGAAAAAAGTGAAATGTTAAGGTCAGCAAAACCAAAGCAATAAGAGCAAGATTTGCAGCTAGAGACTATGTTAATGGTTCTTTTTTGGGAGATTACACAAGAGTTTATGACTATTGTCATGAACTGTTAAGAGTCAATCCAGGGTCAACAGTTAAGATCAATGTTCATTTTGTAAAAGAAGGTGTTAAGGATCACAAGCCATATTTTAAAAGGTTTTACATATGCTATGCTGCCTTTAAAGAAAGCTTTAGGTTGTGCAAACATGTAATAGGTCTTGATGGGTGATTTCTAAAAGGGTTGTATGAAGGGAAAATTCTGGCTGGTAGATCATATCCAGATGTGTAACCACCCAAGTATAGGAAGATGCCTGGTAGACCAAAAAAGAGGAGGAATCATGAACAAGGAGAAATTGATGGGTCTGATCGCAAAATGAGAAGAACAAGTTTCATGGTAAAGTGTAGTAGGTGTAAGAAAGTAGGACACTACAAGTCTACTTGTAAGAACACAACAAAACATGTTGCTCAACAATCAGGCCAAGCATTTCAGACTCCAACACAGGCTACTCAACAATCAGGCCAACCATCTCAAACTTTTAAGGGAAAGGCTACTTAGAAGACTCATGGACCTGCTAAGGGCAAGACACAAAATCTACCTGTTAGGAAGGCAACAAAACCTTTTGTACCACTTGAGCCAACAACTAGGTTGAGTGCAACCAAGAATGTTGTTTACCCAGTAACAAGGAGGACTACTCCAACTAAGAGGACCACGGCAAAAAAGAACCTCTAGATATAATTAGGCTATCAGTTTATGTATTTTGTATTTTTTTGGAACTGTTGTCATGTTTAATTAGGAATCGGTTTATCAATTTGGAATATATTATCAGTTTGGTGCTGTTTAGAGCCAATTTATGTATTTTGGGCTTTTTGTAACTGCTATCATGTTATGGAACCAATTTATGTATTTTGTGGAACATATGTATCAGGTTATGGAATGGAACCAGTTTGTGTCAAAAATTATGTGATCAAAATTACGTGTCAAAATTATGTGGCAAAATTACATGTTATGTTAATTGTATTTTCAAATAAAATTTCAAATAAACCATATTTTTAAATTATTTACCGAAATAACCATGTTTCTGAGAAGGTTAAAGAGGATACGCCAAATGAAATGACGCATTCCCCTAGTTTTGAACTCATGCGCCATTTGGAATGACTTGTGCATGTAGGTTAAGCCATATGAAATGGCGCATCCACTTTCACACATAACTCATGCGCCATTTCAAATGGCGCATCATCTATTTTTTTTTAAATAATATTTGTATGCGCCATTTCATATGACTATTACACTATGTCATTTTCTTTAAATACTGCACCACCTTCTCTTCATTTCTCGTAGTTTTCTCCTTCTATTTTTCTTTCAAAATGGATTCCTCTTATTCCTCTTCATATATTTATAAGGTTCCCTATATCCACAAGACAAATACTGATTTAATTTTCTCGTCAGTCAAACCTTCGATGAAAACCTGCCTCTGGAATACACTGACGTTCAAACATCTTAACAGGAGCCTGAATCGTTGATTAGATGGATACATTCCAAAAGGTGAAAAGATCAAAAGAATTGAAAGGTTTGTTACCACGTTCAACCAAAATGCAGAAGTTCGTTTCTGAGAGAATGTTACAACTGACAGAGATGTTCATATGTTGATGTATAATTCTTAAGAAATTATGTTGATGGTTGTAATCGCATAGTTATGTTGTTTAGTCCTTGTATTTGTTTGTTTTGTTGTTTAATTATTTAAATTATTGTTACTTGTTGTTTTTAAATTATTGATATTGAATGTTATGATATTTATGGAATGAAAGTTGTTGTTGATATAAAGAGAAAATGTTACATTTAAATTTATGATGTTATGCTTGGTCCAACATTGTGACATTTTGTACGATTGTACCCGAGCTGACGACATGAATTACACAATCTAGTCGTTTTGTTTGTCGTATCCATTTCTATTTGAATACGTTTACTATTAGAACGATCCTTTTTCTTTCTTCGCATAATTTCATTGCGCCAGACAATTCCCCCTTCATATGCAAGCCAATAGTCCTATTTTGCTACCACCGAAAAGCTAGTGTTGTAGACATTGCATAACTTAATGAATTGGTAAACAACAGACAATAAGTTGAAAGGTTCCTGGCGAGCCTTTCACACACCGCTATGACATGGGACCACGATATATGAAAGGCTTGAAACTTTTTGCAGTCACACCAACTTCTATCTAGTTCCACTCGGTATGATCCCTTCAACTTTCCTTTATTGTGATCCATTGACTCATCAACACTGACCCAACCTTTATTATGGTCAAACACTGTGACCACATATGTGTTAGCTTTGACAGCTTCCTCCTTAATGAATTTCATTAAACTATTACTGAACAACTGCCCAAATTGTGAGACAGAACTCCATTTTGAACATCTGATATCAAAAGGTGTCCCGAGCCTAAAATATGTTGCCCCTACCAAAACGGTTATCGGTAGGTTTCAGATGCCTTTGAATACAAAGTTCATTGATTCCATGAGATTTATTGTCACGTAGCCCCATTGTTGTCCATTGTCGTATGCCCTGATCCACTTCTCCAATTGAATATTGTCGATCCACCTTAATGCATCTGTATTTTCTAATCTGATTTCTTCACGGTAGTGTTTGAAGGAAGGTTTTGTTAATGCATACCCTGTGTTCACAACCTTCTTCCGCAATGTCTTGTCTTTGATCTCCCGTATGAAATTTTGAGCAATGTGTCTAATGCAATAGACATGCGTTGAAGAAGGATCATGCTAGTTGTTATCAAGATTCTTATATGCACTCTCAATTGATGCATGTCTGTCCGAAATCAAACATAAGTTAGGTTGAGAAGCCACGTGTAATCAAATGATTTTTAGGAAAAAAACGCCAACCCTCAACAGTCTCCCCTTCAACTAGAGCGAAGGTGATTAGAAAAATGTCACTGTTGCCATCTTGTGACACTGCCATGAGTAACGTTCCTTTATATTTCTCGTATAACCATGTTACATCAATTTGTATAACAGGTTTACAATAGGCAAAACCTTTGATACATGGTTCAAATGCCTAGAAAAGTCGGTAGAATATGCCATTTACGCTAACACAAGTCCCGTACGGGGTATATATCGGCAAGGTCTCTAAAATGGCAACAATCCCTGAAGCATATTATTTAAGTGCCACCAAATATTTTGGAAGTTCTTTGTACGACTCCTCCCAATTTCTGAACATCGTTTCAACCGCCTTAGTTCTAACTATCAATGATTTCTTGTACAACAAAGTATAATTGTATATTTGAATGATATACGAGATTATGGAACTCACCTTCAACGATGAATTATCGCTAATGACAGGCAAAATTTTATTGCATATTAACTGAGAGCTGAGTTTACGGTGATCCTGCATCGAGTTGGTGATTATACAAGTGTGTTATGGACCCATAAACTCTATCTTCCAAGAATCGCTTCTCTTCCGGTAAGATGCTATCAATTAGAATGGGCAGACCTCGTTATGATAATAGATCTTATACAGAGTCACATTCGTTTGATCGACCTTATAATCAGCTGATAATTTCATTTTATACTATTTCATATCCCAGACACAGTCTTCTTTTGTTTGAAAATTGTTTCCCTCTTTTAATACTTTTTGTGTTTACATGCAACAAGATATTCCAGTCCCTCCGACGTGTTTGGGAGACTAGAATCAATTGAGAGTAGATGCAAAATGGGGTTACGATGATTGGAGAGACTTTGCTAAAGAGATGTGTCGATATTGGAAGAATCGACGTCACCACATCTTAAACGAGCCTGTCGTGGAAGGGGATAGACTAAGTCATCACTATATAATTTGGTTTAGGTCGGTTACAACACAACAATTTGTGTATGAGCTGACATATTTGATATATTCGCACCAACGTGTTGCGTCGTCATACACCCAACAACAAACACTTGCCTAACAACCAACCTCACATCACACCCAACAACAATATCTACCCATCCAATCCCAACTACCCACCTCACACCATCGACGTGCCATGTACACCGAACCAGCAAACATCCAAACCCGCAACCTATTCATGCCACCCACCCAAACACAACAACAAGAGTCTGACCCTTACCGCCAATATCCACACACCGACGCCACATATGCCTATAGCCTCGATGACTCATTCAACTCCACCTCAGTCTACCATAGCCCCTAAAAAATGAACACACAAGACATCCCACCACCAAAACACCTAACCACTATTTGACTTCCTCAGTCCACAACATCCATTGCATTGTTTCCAAAACGATTCAATGTACCAATTCGACCAACCATACCGTCCTGACCTAACCCAACCACTACGACCCAATTTCAAAAACATGGACACGAAACTGAATTACGGCAGCGCCGTTGGCAGCAACTCCCCCGCTATTTGGGACAAATGATTGAAAATATGTCAAATACGCCGACACCATCGCACCAAATACCTTTTTTGCAGGCCAATACACAAAGACTATAAACACCCCCAACAAAATCATGGTAGACCTCAGAGTCAGGCTAATGCGCCGGGATATAAAATCGGAGGACGTTTCGATCGAGTGGGACATTGATTTTTTAATCAATTGTTGTAATTTTAATGTATATAAATAATAGTTTTATTTTATTTTTTTTAATTTATTTTTTCTATTTTTAATTACATTTCTTAAAAAACAAAGAAATATATAAGGAGGATGCGCCATTTTAAAAGGCGCATGCATTCCATACACATATATGTTATTTAAAATGATTTCACATATATATATATACATATTCCAAATGATTTAGCGCATAAGTGTTATTTTATAAGGGCATTTCAAATCAATAGCGTTAATGTTTTCGGTCTTACTAAAACATAGTTATTTTTAGTAAATAACTTGAAAATATAGTTTTTTTTTGGTATATGAATTTAAAAAATAGGTTATTTTAAAAAAAGAATTCACATTTTTATTATAGTGTGTGTCCAACACTTTTGTATTTATAATGTGTAGATCCAGTTTCATTTTTTTTACTCTTTCATTTTGTTAGTTATAAAATCTTGGGTGTTCAAATATCACTCCTCTTTATTATATTTCATAAAATACCCCATAATCACTTCACCACATTCAATTAATCAAAGAAATCTTAAAATAATTTACTATATTAAAAACAAAAATCTTCACCAAACTTCACATCCTAGTCACCATTCATCACCTACTTGTTTTGTTCAACAAAAAGCACCATGTCATTGCTATTACATTCTACACTCACCAACCATCAAACTTCACCCTCCCCTTCATTCCTTCAATTTCCTTCCATTTCCAATTCCAATGGCTTCCACATCCACCAATTTATCTCTATCCCCATCTCTCAAACAACCCATTCCCCTCTCCTCTCTTCAAAATCCTAACTTTCTTCACCCCCACTCCTTATTCTCCCACCCCACCAACCATTTCCCAAAAATTTCTTCACTTTCTACATCTCTTAGGTCACCAATATGCGCTAGTTCATCCCAACTCATGGACCCCTTTTCAGCAAAAACCCAACCCGGAACTCCCACCACTGTCAACGTTGATTTGGGTGATCGGAGCTACCCCATTTATATAGGATCCGGGTTGCTCAATAAACCCGAGCTTCTCCAGAGGTAATACCAATTCTAATGAAATGGGGCAAAAAAATCATATTTTTACAGTTATTACCAATTTTTAGTTTTGCAGTTTTAACCTAATTGGTGGTGACAGTGGAACCAAAAAAACTTAATTTTTCTGTTTTTTAATAATAGGCATGTCCATGGAAAGAAGGTCCTTATTGTCACTAACACTACGGTTGCACCTTTGTATCTAGACAAGGTTGTTGAGGCTTTAACAAATGGAAACCCAAATGTTTCTGTTGAGAGTGTAATTTTACCTGACGGTGAGCAGTACAAGGACATGGTGGGTGTTTTTTTTGGTGTTTGAATTGATTTTTGTGCTTGTTGACACTTTTGGTAATGGTGCGTGAAAATTTATTTCTTGTTTGATTTAATAGGATACTCTTATGAAAGTGTTTGACAAGGCCATTGAGTCTCGATTGGACCGGCGATGTACTTTTGTTGCTCTTGGAGGTGGTGTGATCGGCGACATGTGTGGCTTTGCTGCTGCCGCGTTCCTAAGGGGTGTTAATTTTATTCAGATTCCAACTACTGTTATGGCACAGGTATTTTGCTACCCTTTTTAATGTCAATTAGATTTATAATGTTGTGTTATGTTGATGGTTCTAGTTTATGCTCTACCTATATTATCCCTTTCCCATATTCATTGGATTGTGTATTATGTTCTTAGGTTGATTCATCAGTTGGTGGCAAAACTGGGATAAATCATCCCCTTGGGAAGAATCTGATTGGTGCTTTTTACCAACCTCAATGTGTGCTTATAGACACGGACACGTTAAATACGTTACCAGAGAGGGAACTAGCATCAGGATTTGCAGAGGTTATAAAGTATGGGCTCATTAGGGATGCGGAATTTTTTGAGTGGCAAGAGAAAAATATGCAGGCATTGATGGCTAGGTAAAACCTTAATATAAGTAGTGTAATATGCATTCATTCTTGCTACCAGCTTCTTCTACTTATCTTGTGAAGTTTGTAATAATCGGTATAACGTTTCATAGTTCATAAAAGAAGGTCTTCTAGGAAATGTACTTTTCGTATATCATTTTTCATCTTAGTGTTTTGCAGTTTCTTTTTTAACGCTCTTATACTCTTCCAGTTTTTACAAATTATTGTCATCGACTGCAGAGATCCTAATGCCCTGGCATATGCTATAAAGCGATCGTGTGAAAACAAGGCTGAGGTTGTGTCCTTGGATGAGAGAGAAGGTGGAATCAGAGCAACATTGAACTTGGGTCATACATTTGGTCATGTGAGTATCTTTTACTATTTATTGTATTATTTTTGGATGCAGAACTTTGAAATTTTTGCTGTGAAGACCATCCTTGGCTTGATGTATGAAATTTTTATAACTTCGGTTATAAATTTGTATATGCCTTCATTATCGAGTATAAAATTGTCAATATATTGAAAAAGAATTTGTGTATATATGGGAGATATGGATTGTTTGAGAAAAAAATTAGTACTTAAGATGGTAGTGTACAATCTTATTTTTGCCGGATTGAAATCAATAAGTCAATTCAACCGAACGTGGAATTTAAGTTTCTACAGAGAAATGATTAAAGAGAATGTTATAAATAATTTTTAGTTATTTATTACTGTTATGATTAATTAATCACTCAAGCCCCATTTCGTGTTATTCGAAAGACTTCATGAAACTTTTGGACCCCATAATTTCTCAGACCACTTGCATGTTATAGGTTTTAAAAATCTAAGAAATTTGTGTTTGTTTGCTGTGCAAGCTATTTTCATCAAAATAATCACACAAATTTGTTTCTGCACTATCCTTTTCAGTAAATTTCCTTCTCTGATTTTAATGCTCTTTCTCACGCATTTTAGGCAATAGAAACAAGTGTTGGCTATGGGAAGTGGCTTCATGGAGAGGCTGTTGCTGCTGGCACGGTATAAATTTATATTTTTTACAATAAAACCACGAACAATACTGACATTTGTTTCAATTCTGAGGGAAACTGTATGCCAATGCACACAGGTAATGGCTGTTGACATGTCATATCGCCTTGGATGGATTGATGATTCTATTGTGAAGCGAGTCAACGACATTTTGAAACAGGCCAAGTTACCTATTGTGCCTCCTGAAATTGTGACTGTGGACATGTTTAAATCTGTAATGGCGGTAAGGGATGATGCTTCAGTTTCAATACTCTTACTATTGCTCAATTTGCTTTTACTGTGACTAAAACTTCATTTATATTGGTAAATCAGGTTGATAAGAAGGTAGCAGATGGACTGCTGAGACTTATCCTTCTAAAGGGTTCTCTAGGAAGTTGTGTTTTCACAGGGGATTATGACAGAAAGGCTCTAGATGACACACTTCATGCATTCTGTAAATCTTGATCTTCCGGCTCGATGTTTCTTTTGTAGTGAATGTTTGTAATTCTTTGTAATTTATAGTGAATGTTTGTATGTTGTGATAACCTCACCTGTATTTTTCCAGTCTACCTGGGATGTCACCCATGGTCCCAATTATATAGGCAAGAGCGCATTACAAAGTTGTATTACTATTATAAGTTGAGGCGTGATCAATAAATGGTTAAGTCATTAACCTAAACTAGTAGATATGGTTTACAATCAATCTCTTGCTCTCAAGTAACAGTTCAGAGAACTCGGAGGCATGAAGAACTGCAATCTTATTTATTTTCTGATGAACCAAAATTTACATGTTAAAAATACAAAATGTGGTATTAACAAATCAAATTAGAGCCTACTCGTATTAATAAACATCTACAAAGTGCCAAAAATACAGTCTAAAATGACCAGCAGTAGCCACGGTATGCTGTCTGTTCACATTCACAGGTTTCTCTCTTCATATTCTAACCTGACTCTTTCAAGTTGATGAATGTGAGATCACATTCGAATGACCACAGTGCGCTTGAATGGATAGAGTCTTTGGAGTTCCAGGACAAGTGTTTCCATCCTTATCAAAAATGTTCTTGTCTACAGGCACTGTACACTTTGTCTTTCCCAAGCAGTACTGTTCAACGAGAATAAAACGGTTACATGTAGGAGTATGCAGACATATGATATAGCAGCATACCTATGTGTAAGAAGAAAAACAAAAGAATGAAATAAAATCTGTGTTAAACCTGTTCCACAATGTTTTGGCTATTTGGTGCATTGCATTTTCCAAGAAGGAAATGTCCACAGCTTCCCACTGAATCACCATAACTTGCAAAATTCACTTGAGTAATTGTTTTGTTGTCGGAACACACCAAGTTTGCTGTTGGTTTTGGAGTGTCCACACTGCTCCTTATCACACCCATTCCTCTGTTCCATGTCTCTACATTTGGAGGATAATCTTCCCCTACTGTGCTGCAAATTGTATCTCTATTGACAGTTAGGATCTGTATACCTTCTATGTTCCCTCCCATTTCCTCCAATAAAACCAGAAGATTCTTCTTCGGCTGCAAGAATGCCCTTGGAATGTGATACCTGTCAAAACAAAACATGGAAGCAAGGTTTTACATAATTTTTTTACTTATTTATCTCAACCCTCCTGTTTTCCAGGAAATGGAACTATGTTAATTCGTAGTTCAAGCAAAAAGTAAGTAAAGTCTGACTAAGAACTGTTCTAGCCGAAATTCAAATGCAATCAATGCATGCACACTACTTACACTGCCTGAGAAGGCTTTCCTAGAGGAGAAAGGAATGATGACCAGTATCGGCCAATGCTTTTCCCATTCACCCAAATCATTCCTTTGGACATAGTTTCCATTTGAATGGCAACAGGATTATTTCCTTCTGGAGCATCAAAGTTAGTCTGTCATTGATGAAAATATGTTATTATTGAAAGAAAGTGTTGGATATTTTGTTCTTTAAACACCCATTCACTATCAAAACCTACTTGCCATTTTGTTGTGTAAATGTTTTAAGAAATAGAAGTACCTTGTACCATGTTAAAGCAGGAGCTGGTCCTTTGTTAACTTCGGTCCATTCAAACTTGAGGGAATCTTGCTCCGTGAAAATGTTGAGTTTTTCACCATCTAAACCTACCTGCAGCATAGTATAAGTTAAATACATAGTCATTATATATGTGATGCTCTCATACCAGTGTTGTTAAATAGCAACTATAGTGTTACATCATAGCGAAACTTGAAAAAATCGCTACTGTTCCATAATACACTATTCAATACAAAACATTATCATTTAACGGCTACACTATAGCATTGCTACTTAGTGGAATTTAAATAAACCACTGTTTTTTATTTTATTTTTTGCCATTGATAACAATGTTTTCGTCTTACCTTATGCCACCATCCATTGTATGACAGCTCACGGGGACCACTTTTAAGGCCAAACAGCCGCACTACGCGGACCCCGGCGAGCCTGTGTTCCAAGTAAGATCCGCTATCCTAAATTGATTGGAAAGAAAATCACATTTATGAATATGCTGCGTGTGAAAATAGACTGACTAATGAAATAGTAAAGTATAAATTTTGATATCATTACAGGGAATCCAACAGTTGCACCCAAGATTGATATGTAATTATCTCCTGGCTTCAAGGATATTGCTTTTTTGAAGTTAAAACTCTTAGCTATGTTGTTTCCATTTCCAGATCCTATAATTTATTTTATTTTTTTGTTGCAAATTTGAGAGATTAATCAAATGCATAAGTAGAAGCAGCCTATATGTTCACCATTGATAAATATTGTGATGCAAATATTATAGTCAGATAGAACATTACCTATATATTCACCATTGACAAATGCATGCAAAAGATGACCGAGAGACGCTACTTCGAGAACTGGACTTATAGTTCCGTTTGAGGGTAAGTCATCTTGTTCCACTTTTATACTGCGGAAAAGGCAACACCGGCAGACTTAAAACATGTTGATACTGTAGTAATGGTAAGGACTAAGAAGCCATTTTACCTTGTCATAAACCAGAGATAGTCACTGTTATCCTTGGTTGTGCTGAAATGCTCTGAAGGCTCCATTGTTTTAATTTGAGAAGCATCAGGAGTAGGAATAATCTCTTTAACCATTGTCCATTGAAGTTGATTAGCAAACTTTGATTTTTTGTAGTTCCTTTCACTGAATTGTGAAACAATCTATTTGAAGTAACATTGCAATGAAATTAACTAACTAGACATTAGTTTTTGACACAGAACTGAATGGAAAATAAAAGATTAGATTGAGAATTTCTAAACTACCATTCTTGTATTGTATACAACTGTTTTGCAGTCAGGAAGTATGCTTATAGAACGTGGAGGAATGTTATACTTAGCCCCTCTGAATTCCACAGTTGCTGCCAAATGGGTGTCGTTGTTGGATAAGAAAGCAGCGCATGCAACACTTCCTTTCCCTTCATAAGTTATACCCTGCAAACAAAAACATTGTAGTGTATGAATATGAACACTATCCTAGTTTGGATTAACTTATTCGAGCTTATTTACCGATATAAATACCAGTGAAACTATTATTTCTCTACCTCTAAATCTTTACCCAAGTTTTGCACTGATGGAGTTCCCCATAGTAAAGCTTTCTGGCAAAGTTTTAAAGCAGAATGCAAGTCTCTAAGGTGACCATATTTCGGATCCCTGGGCAGTCCTAAGAATATCACAAAAAAAAGTGTATAAGGTTGGACATCAAGAAAATTGAATGGTGTACTATAGTTTTCAAAAAGGGTCAAGCCCAACGTGCCTAACCATATTCATCAATAGGAGCTTCATCATAGTACTGAGTTGTCACAAAAGAAGATGATGTTCTTCCAAAATTTGTTCCACCATAATACTTCGAAACATATAACATGTCATTAGAGTGATGTAACTTGTTTTTTTTGTACAACGTTTAACACCAAAGCTCGGAAATCCATGCTGTTTACCATGTAATAGTTAGCAAGTGTGCCTTTCTTTGAGAAGAAACGAGCAACAGCAAATGCAATGTCTTCCGCTGATCTTACAGATGGCGGGTCTCCAAATGTTCGGTATCTGAAATGTAGTAAGTGTGTGTTTAGATGACCATTTTACCAAACACGATTTCAAACATTATTTTACTATCACGTCTAATTAAATTGACGAAATCAATTCTAATACAAGTAACCTGACAAACCATAATCATATTTATGCATCCAAACATGCACTAATGTACCATTTTGGTGTGATGAAAAAAGTAGAGCACTTACTGTGCCGTCCAATTCTCAGTCCATAAAGTAGGTTTATTTGGATTATTAGGGCCAGTAAAAGTATCTCCACAGTACCTTCCATTGCAAGTATTTATCTACATAATTATTGTGCTCTTTCTATCAATTTTCATCGACAGGAAAATGAAAGAGAAAAAATTCCAAGAGAAATCGAATGAACCTACCACTGTTTCTGGTGCATTCAGTTGCTTGCACATGATCCATGGAACTCCGGTACCTAGTCCTACAGCCATGTTTCCTGCCCATTGAATATACCGAGTGCCGTTTTCTTTGTATGCCTTTTGAACAGATGTGTATTCATTTTCAATCTGACAAATCAACAATGATGAAAAAGTAAATCTTATGCCGTCAACAAAGATATAAATGAATTTCACATACTTTTCTTAAACTGCTTTTTAATCTTCAATTGTTAACCTGTGACAGAATAATTGGACCTCCTTGAGATAAAAAAAGCCTCTCATCCCTCATCTTCTGTATGATCATTTTGGTGAATTTTTGCATATGGTTCTGCATATATACACAAATAGCATCAAAATGTCACTAATGCTTTTTGAGGAAGAGATTGTGAAACTGATATGTGATCATGAGGTAGAATAATCACCTTGAAAGGTGGATTATTTGATCTGAATATAATGTTTGGAACTTCTCTTAGCCATATTGGTAATCCTCTGAAAAAGTTACCAATAAAACAAGATTTAGCAAAGATCCATGCATGTAATCGCGATTCACCACATTATCCACATTGACTCAACCGTCGCTAATATTTAGATAGAAATTTGAATCAACAAAGAGTCCTATCTTACCCATAATTCCATTCTGCTTCAATGAATGGTCCAACTCTAAGTGTTACATACATACCATGATTCCCAATCATCTTTATAAAATTTATTAAATCATAATTTCCTTCAAAATTGAACTGTACATAATAACAAACACAAATACTTTAGTAACATTTTATTAAAATATTCTATATAGTGATACTTAAATTTGGTCTTAAAACATATGCAGACATTACTTGGCCTTGCACAGGTTCATGAATGTTCCAAAAAACATAAGTTTGAATCACATTGAGCCCTCCTTGTTTGGCTTTCTTCAAAATGTCTGGCCACATCTAACCAAAAGATGAAACAAATGATAAATCTAAGACTTCAATAACCAAAAATGTAAATAAACACTTATAGATAAGCGCTTATAGCATACACACTTAATTAAGTTGTTCATTCAAACATAAATACAAACACGTTGTTGACAAAAACGCATATGTACCTCAGGTGGACTACGCGGATAATGAACCGAGCCAGAGAAAAGAAGCATCCTTTGACCATTGATGATGAGTGACCTATCATCATAAGTCACACCCTTTTCTGCACAACGGACAACTTCTGAAAGAGTTAACAACACTGCAACAGAAGTGGTTACCAAAAGGCCTAATTTGCTCTTAGTCAACATCATGATTTTTGGCTGAGAAAAACCAAAAAAAAGGACTGAAAATTCACAGATATTTTGTTAAACTCAATATTTGGTTTCTTCCAAGTTATGAACACGTGCATGTGGTGTTGCTTGGTGCACAAGCATTATGAACAAGGTGTTTCAATTATGTGATTCAGGAGAAAACTTCGGTACAAGGTTTCACTGATTTTCTTTCTTCATTCTTTGGAAAATTAATAATTTCTCTCTCTCACTCACACTTGCTATATTTGAGGAGAGGATAAGAAATGTTGGAGACTTTGTGAATTGTGACTTGGTCACTTAACATAAACTCGAAAATGGTGGGGAATTCTTTTGTATTACACCATACGTGACACGCATATGGAGTATGAACTTGTTATTAATTTACAATTGGACTCTTAAATTAACTTAAAATGTTTGATTATTTGTAATTTGGTTCTTGAGTTTAGGTCCCTCCATGTAAATTATTTAAAATTTAATGATTTATTTAATATTATTTCAAAGTTTAAGAATATTTAATTGATGGATTAAAACCAATGTAACTAATTGTCTTATGGTATGTTTGGTTGGGGGTAGATTGAGGGGAGGAGATATTTATAAAAATATGTGTTTGGTTCATTTTTTTATAAGGGGTGAGGAGGGGAGTGGAGGAGTCACTTTTTGCTCCTCTCAAATTGGGGAATTTAGAGGGGGAGATTCATTGTTTAAAATTTTATTATATTCTCTAATTTATCCTTAATTATTTATTTTAATTTCAAAATTATTCTTATTAAACTATTAAAAACTAAGTTTATGTTTTTCTCTGTATTGTTTCACGCTTCTTTTTTCTTCTATTCTGCTGCTATATGTGCATTGGTGCTCTCAGGTGAGTTTTTTCTTTTTTCTTTTGTTGAATTCTCCTATTTTGATTTTATGTTGTTTATACGTGTAACATATAACTATAATCGGTGATTGATCGGTTACTGCTAACTAAAAATTATGATTGTTCGGTTGCCATTAATTAAAAGTTGTGATTGTTTTGATTATAGTTATGCATTATCAGACAAATTTCTTATTCCATAAATATTGAATATGTCACAGATGCTTTGAGAGTAATTATAAAATAAATTTTATATTCAACTTTCAAATTCAAATAAAATTTATTTGATATGTTCTAAAGTAAATTTTACAAAAGTTTTAATTTAATATGGTTATTTTTTTTAATTAAAAGTTTTAATTAAAAGTTGTGTATTAAGTTAATGCAGAGAAAATTCATGAAGGAGAGGGGTTTCATAGGTCTCCTAACATACTTAGTAGAGTTGTCAAGTGGGCCGACCTGGCCTAGCCTGCATCGACTTGATGGGCCAACACTTATAAATGGGTTTAAATGGATAGGCCCGATTACTTTATGGGCTATTAAAATTGAGTCAGACCCAGTTTTTTATGGGTCATGCAGTCTGATGGGCCAGACCTGTCTATATATTTTAATATTATAATTTTAACTTTTAAATTTAGAGACAATAAAATACAATCATACATAACAAAATAATTACTCATCTAACCATTCAAATTAGATATAAAAATAAATTATCTAATAGACAATTTTTCAGCTAAGTCCCATAAACAATCGGTGAATTCAACAATTGTCACATAGTGTAACTTTAGAGACAATAGAATACATAACCAAATAATTAATCACCTAACAATTCAAAAAGTCCAACTTGTTGGGTCAAGAACATTCCCAAGTGCAAGAGTAACGAAATATTCACTCCAATATTTATCAAATTTTTCCTTCATCCCCTTAGCCATATCTTTGATCACATTATCTTGACTTTTCAAATTTCTATTTAATTCCATCTCTATAAGTCCAACTTGCATGAAGTATAAGTTTGAGGTTGGGTAAGATGGTCCAGAAATAAAGTTAGTAATATTATAAAATGGAGTTAAAAAATTACAATTGTTATCTGCTCTACCCACTCTTTAATGCTTGGACAAATATTATACTTTTTATCATTATAACTCAAGCTAATGAATGCACGTCGATATCTAATAGCACTTTCAAGAATCATATATGTGACATTCCATCTAGTACACACAATCAACCTTAAAATTAACAAAAACAGTTTTCTAATTTTTTTTATCAAAACAAATTATTATTTTTTAATATTTTTAACGGGTCAGCCTGAAGTCCACTTGACCGGCCCAACCCGGTCTATAAAAAACATCGGCCCACTGGGCTAGCTCAAAAAAATAGAAGTGTATTCAATCAATACTTTTTATGGTCTGACTCGTGCTAAAATTTAGGGCTTATGGCCTGACCCAATGGGCCTGACCCATTTGACAACTCTAATACTTAGTAAGTAAGCCAGTATCGACCTTCACAAAGTTAGTTAAATGTTAACTATCTCTTAACAAACTAACAAGCTGTAACTGCTATGAATAATTGGGTTAGAACCATTTTACCTATATATATATATATATATATATATATATATATATATATATATATATATATATATATATATATATATATATATATATATATATATATATATATTAATATATATATATATATATATATATATATATATATATATATATAAATTTATATATATATATATATATATATATATATATATATATATATATATATATATATATATATATATATATATATATATATATAAATATTAACCTTGTCATATAAAAGTTCTGTTAGTTTAAACCTTGAGGGAAATGGCACGCATCTGATGCTTATGTGTCATGGTAAGTGACATTTTTTTTATTTATTTAAATGACAGAAAGAAAAACTTATGCCACATCAATAAATTGGTGTTATAATAATGTTAAAAACGTGAGAAAATCTCTATCGTCTTTTCCAACTCGTCTTCTCCAAATCGCGAAATTATCCATCGTCTTCTCTTACTCGTTTTCATTTGAAATTAGGATTTGAAATTAGTGGTAGCAGAAATTCTTTTATCGGGAATCCTAATGGAAGAAAAATACTCATATGTGGTTGCAATCTATCAATGAAGATGTGGGTTTCAAACACCTACGAAAATCTTAAGAGAAAGTTCTCGAGATGCAAATTTTTTGGAAAGGTGTGTATCATTGGTTCAAAGTAATTGATATTGGGTAATGTAAATCTATTCCTCCCCAATTTCTTCTTGTTTCAATTATTTGATTTTTTGCAAAGTGATATAAGTTGTGAGTTGTTCATTTGGTATGATGAAGTTGATGAACTGTTATTGAACACTCGAAATAAGGAAAGGTTCACATGTGCAAATATGGAGTGCATTAATTATGAAGTAATACTTAGTTATCTTAAATAATTTGGCAACGATTTTAGGAAGGAGTTTGACAAAGAATATGGGAAAGAGTCAAGCTCAAAGAAGGTTGAAAAATTGAAGAAAGTGTTGCAAATTGAAAGGAAGAATACTCTTTGGTTAATGGTTGCCCTTATTCTATCATGGATGTTGTTAGCTATTGTGTTCAATATGAATTAAATGTCAATGAAATGTTGTTGGTTTCGATGTAATGTTGTTGGCTTGGTGTTGGTTTCAATGTAATGTTCTAATGTTCAAGTCAGTATCATGTATGTTGTCAGCTACTGTATTCAAAATAAATTAACTGGCAGTGTAATGTTTAAGTTTGCTTCAATGTAATGTTTTTTTTTTTTGCTTTTAATTTAATGAATGAATGAGATTGAGATGCTAACAAACATATTGTGTTCTAGTTAGAAGCTATTGATAAATGAAATATAGTCATTGTAATGTTAACAAACATATCATAACATTAATCCTTAAAATGGTCATTACATAAGCATTAAGCAACTGTCTTGGCAATCATTACAAAAGGATTAAGAAACTAAAATTTGCAATTGTCTAAGCAGTAAAAAAGATTTTAAAAACATTAGCAAGTATTACAATACCATTAAGCATTACATAAGACTAATCAACTATCTTTCCAATGTCATCCCAAAACCTCATTACCTTGAAGCATGTCCCCAACCTGTGGTCTGCTACCACCATAGCAGGTTCCTGAGTCAAAGTACCCTCTTCATTTTCTGGTATTGATCATTGGCTTGCTTGCACTTGGGTCTTTAATTGAATTGGTTTTCAATTTCTTTAACTCGTCACTTAATTTTTGTAGAATCTTATATTTGACCTTCTTTGTTGATTTTGGAGCTTTTTTGACAAGGATAGATTTTCTTTTCTCAGTCTGTACCACATCAGTTGTTTCAGTTTGTGCTACACCAGTTGGTTCAATTTTTGCTACATCAGTTGGTTATCCATGATTAGCTTTAGTTGGTTCTCCATCAATTTTATCATTTTTCTCCATCAACTGGTCCAATGGGTTGTCTATCATTAGCTTCAGCTGTTCTTCATCAATTTCGTCCTTTGTTTCTCCATCAGTTGGTTCGGCTGATTGTCCATCATTAGCTTCAATTGCTTGTGCTTTACTTGGTCTAGGAGCCTTTCTTTAGAACAATTCAAATTAATACCAAATAAACCATTATATTATAATAAAATCAAGACAGTTACCAAAAGAACAACTACATTTCTTTTCAAGTATTTTGTATTCTGAGTCGTTGCCTTGCATTTTCTAGAGTTCTGGCCCATTTTATCACATTTACTACACCTGTAGGTCACTCCAACTCTCTTCAGCCTTGTACCACCCTCGCCTAATTCCCCTAATCTTAATTTCTTTGGTCTACCAGACCCTTTCTTATACATATGAGGGTGTAATTCATCTGCATCAATTATATGCCACATACTCATCCCATTTATTGGGTTTATATGGACACTATAACAAAGTGAATATTTTCCCCTAAAGTACCAATCATCCATAAATTCCTCTGGTTTTAGTTGCCCATGGCTTAATGTTGCATGATCATGTCTATATGGAATGCCTAACAAATCCCAAAACCTACAGGAACATGTTATTTTGCTTAGATCAACAACAAATTGTTGAGTGTTGTATGCATGTTTTACCTCTCATACATCATTCATAGACCAATCTATCTGAGTGGCGTTCTAAACTTAACAAAAGAAAACACGAAAATGAAGTAGATTAGTACCTTGATTAGCATTTCTTCGTTGAATTTATCAATGGAGTTGCTTGAACAATTCCTTGAAGTTCTTCAATGGCGTTTTCACTTAGGACAAAAATGGGAAGGACTAAAATAGAGCTTCTATTATAATTTTATAACACCAATTTACTGATGTGGCATAAGTTTAGTCTTCTAACATTTTTAAAAAATGAAAAATAAAAAAAATTCCACTACAATGACACAAAAGCATCAGGCAGGTTTAAACAAACAGAATCTTTATATCACAATGTTGGTTTTGCAACAAAAAAAATATAGGGGGTAAACCAAAACTCAAGTATGTGGCAGGGGGTAAAATGGTATTAACCCTAAACAATTTGATTTGTTTTAGGATTACAACATTTAACATTCCTTCTCAATTTAAAATTAATTTAAGGTTACAATATTGTTTTCTTTCTTAGTCTTAGAAATTTGTATCTTTTAATAGTTTTAGTAAACAAATCCAATTAATCTTTTGTAATATAGTACTCAAATATTAACTTCTCTTTATTTACTTGATTTTGAAGGTAATGAAATCTTGTCCGAATGTACTTGTTTTTCTAATGACAAATGAAATTTCTTGTTAGATTGTTAGCTGACTTGTTGTCTATCTTAGACTTCACTTTAATGTTATTGTTGATATTCAATTCATTCATGAGAGATTGCAACCAATTTGTTTAGCAAGATGCTAAAAACCCTATCACATACTCCTATTCACAACTTGATAGGGCTACAACAAATTGTTTCTTAGAACACCAAAAAATTGATGATCCTTGAAACTTAAATAGATAGCCACTTATACTTCTTCTTTCCACTTTTCACCGCACCAATCAACATAAAAAGCCTTCTAATTCTAGCTTGTCTCACATTAAATACTTAGGAAACATGATTCATAATGGACATTTCCATTGATATATCTCAACACACTTTCGGCGACTAGCATGTGAGATTTCAATGGTTTGCTTGTGGATCTGGTTACCACTCCAACAGAAATGGTAGATGTTAGGTCTACTTTGAAATATGTAATTTAGTGATCCAATTAGTTGGATAAACATTATAGTATCCACAACTTCTCCATTTATATCCTCAGTGAATTTTGGTCCTGCCTATGTTGGTGTCACTGCAAAATTACAATCAAGCATTTCAAACTTTCTTAGGATCTTTGTTGTATATTTGAGTTGATGAAGTATTATATCTCTTAAGTTCCTATAAATTTAATTCTTAGAAAATAAGTGACTTTTCCTAGGTTCCGTCATTTCAAATTTAGCCTTCATTTATCCCTTAAAATCTTCACTTTTAGTGTTGCAATTGCATGTGATCAATTAATCATCTATGTATAGACATATGATCAACATCTTGTTGTATTCATTCTCATTCACATACACATAATGCTCAATGTTGGACCTTTTTAAGCCTCTCTGAAACAAATAATTTTTCTATTCTTTTATTTAATGCTCTTGGGGGAATACATCAAACTATAGAGAACTTTGTGAATTCTAAACATCACATCTTCGTTGCATTTGATCTAAAAACCTAGTGGTTGGTTAAAAAAAACAGTTTCTTTAAATGGTCCATTCATAAGTGTATATTTGACATCTATGTGGAATAATATCTAACTTGTGTTTCAAGTTAAGGCTATAATAAGCCTTACTGTTTCCTATCGGACCACATGTGATAACATTTCATAGTAATACATTTGTTGCCTTTGTAGGAACTCTTTTTACACCAACCTAGCTTATTGCTTAATTCTTTTACCATAAGGATTTAATTTACCTTGAACACACACTTTACAACAATGGCTTTCTTGTCACTTGTTAATTTGGTCAACTCACGAGTTTTATTTTTCTTTATGGATATTAGTTCAACGATCATAACATCTTTCCGCACTTGTTACTTCAAGAGTGACTAATATCAATGTAAGATCAAGAGTGGCTTTTTCTCTTGAACATTGTAATATATAAATGTTGCAAGTTGAACTCGTGATAAAATATTGGTGTAAAGGTTGCAAGATGGACTCGTGATAAAAATTTGGTGTAAAGGTTGAGAACTGAACATGTGTTAAAAATCTTACTTGATATTGGAAAATCTCAAGGTTGGGCATTGGGCATAGGAGTTTTGATTTTAGGCTAATCCATGATAATTATGGTGTGTATTTTCCTTTTATCCCTAATTTATTTTGTTCATTATCTTTACGCTTTCAAAAACTTTTTGACTCACAATTCACATCTCCTATTATGTTTGAAGTCACTTGGTTAACATGTTTTATCTCCCATACTATTCAGGGTTGGACACGCCACTTTTCTTCCAATCACAGGTTTGTTCTTCCTGTTAGAACAAGATGTTGGTTCTACATATAATCTCTAGTTTTGATGATAACAATGCATATATTTTATATGTAACAATTTTGTAATCTAATACTTTTCTTAAGTGTGCAGATATAAAGTTTAATTTGATTCTGGATAGCTCTCTAGAAATCTCATCAGAATCAATTCTGGCACGCCTCAAGAAACTACTTCAACCGCATATGAAGAAACATCAGTAGTTCTGATAAATTCTAAATATCTTTGAATAAGGAAAGTTGTATGTTTCTCATATAAGCTTTGTTTCTATCTCTGAAGTCAAGGTTCTGGGTTCTGAAGACTTGTTCAGTCTCAGCAGAAAATCAAGATGTTGGTTCTGACAGAATCACTCTAAGAAAACTTAAGTGAAGACAACTTCTAACTTTGAAGACTTTGAGACTTCTTAGAACATTTATCTTCTGGACTCATCATCCCTTCACATCAGAAGATATGATCAAGATAAAACTTGCGCTGAAAGAATTCGGATAACAGTACAATCCCAAATTAATAAAAACTGATTGTGCGCCAAAATTGTTAAGTAATGTTTGTTAGACTTTACTAATCCTGTCTCCCATGATATATGGTTTACCGTTATGATAGATGGCCCTGAAGTGACACTTCTACCCTCTAAAGTTCTGCCATTGAGCCTATATAAAGGAGTCACTACTTCATTACAAAAACAAAGAACAACATTGCGAGAGTAAAAACACAAAGTCTCAAAATTCTATCAAGAGAGTATTCTCAAAAACAAAGATTTGTTGCTCATATTTGTGTATAAAGATTGTTCTTTACTTTGTTTCATTCGCTTTAGAAGCACTATTGTAAACACTTTCTATTGTAATCTCTTTGAAATTATTTTTCCTCAAGTTATTAAGTGTTAGTCTCTATACTTGAGAGGGATAAGGTGTTTTCTAAAACTTAGACGAACTTTTGTAATCTTTCAAGATTAGTGGATTAAGTCCTTATTAAAGGAGGAATCACCTTGGTCGGGTGGACAAGACGTGATCTTGTTATAGGCGAACTTGTATAAACCAAACATGTCACTCTCTTTCTTAGTTTGTATATCTTGTTGTTTGTGTTAAGCCTTTTTGTCGAATTCTTTTAAAAAACCCTAATTCAAACCCCCTTTCTTGTGTTTTTCTCTACCTTCAATTGGTATCAGAGCTTCAGCTCTGTTATTGATTTGTTAATGCTTAACTGTGTAGAGAGATCCAGTGTGAGAAAAACACTTTATGGTTGCTGCCAACACAAACGAGAGAGATAGTTACAATGTTAAGCCTCATGTCTTTGACAAAGAAAAATTCGACTACTGGAAAGATAAAATAGAAAGTCTCTTTCTAGGCTATGATGCAGATCTTTGAGACATTGTCACAAATGGCTATGAAGTACCTGTTACTGTGATTGGTATCCCCATTCCCAGAAACAGAATGAATGATGAACAAACGCGTGAGTTCAAGAATCACCACAAAGCCAAAATTGTTCTTCTCAACATTATCTCTTATAATGAATATGAAAAGATTACTAACAAAGATACAAAAAAGTATATTTTTGACTCGTTGAGAATGACACATGAAGGAAAAAATCAAGTCAAGGAAACAAAGGCTTTGGCCTTAATCCAGAAACATGAGGCCTTCAAAATGAATGACGATGAAATTGTTGAGATTATGTTCTCAAGATTACAACCCTTATTAGCAGGACTTAATGTTTCGGACAAAGGTTACTCTACAGCAGACCATGTCAAAAAGATCATAAGAAGCCTCCCCAAGAAGTGGATACTAATGATTACTACGCTAAAGTTATCCAAGGATTTGAAAAACATAAGCCTTTAAGAGTTGGTTAGCTTACTCAGAAGTCGTGAAATTGAGTTAGAGGAAGATGAGTCCCAAAAAAAGGGTAAATTTGTCGCTTTAAAATCTAGATAAAAAATAAACAAGTCAGAAAAGAACAAAGTCTTCCAAGATGAGGAAGAAGAAGTAGAAGATTCGGACGATGAAGATTCTGATGACGAAGAAGAAATGTCCCTTCTCTTTAGAAGAATCAAACAACTCTGGAAGAAAAGACAAAACAACTTCTAAAGGTCCAAAAACAGAGGAAATCGTCCATATTCATCTTCAAAAGGAAGAACAAGCAAGGAAGTAACATGCTATAAATGCAAAGAGCCCAGACACTATAGAAATGTATGTCCAAAGCTTAAGAAAGAAAGTTCCAGAAAAGAAAGCCTCAAGAAGAATATGTTCAAAGGCAAGAATAAAGGTCTCATGGTAACATAGGATGATTCTGAATCTGAAGTACAAGAATCTGATTATGAAGAGGAGCATGCCAACGTAGCATTCATGGCTACCACATCTTAAGAAAAAACAACTGAAACAGAGTCTGACTCAAAAGAGGTACTTTCTGAATTTTCTCATGCTGATTTAGAATTATGTCTGTCAAAATCTCTGATAGGTATCAGAAACTTCAACGCAAATTTAAGGACCTGAAAAAGGCTCGTGAATATGAAGTTGAAGAGTGTATAAAGCTAGAGAAAGACGTTTCTGAGCAAAAAGACAACAATTTTGTTTTGGAAAAAGAAAATGTTTTTCTTAACAAAACATGTTTAAAACTTGAATAAAATCTTTCTAAAGCTCTTCCGTCTTCTAAAACCATCTTATATAAATATGGTAAGGTATTTCAGAAATTATTGAACAATAGCATAGACAGAATCATAATGAATTCCATGATTTATGGTATTTGTCACAATGGGAAGAGAGGAATTGGTTATGATTCTGACAATGATGATCATATCCCACTTCAAGATAACAAACCTAAATCTCCATTCTCTTATCACCATACACCAACACAAACACAAAAATTTAATGCTACACGAAAACCTAAGGTTGTCAAAAACTTTGGGAAAACTAATCCAAAAGGACCCAAAAGATTTTGGGTACCAAAAGATAAAATAGTATATCTTGCATATATCGTATGCAGCAGAGTTAAAACACCAGTCATGGTACCTGTACTCTAGATGCTCGCAACACATGACGGAAAGAAAACATATGTTCCAAAACTTAGAACTTAAAGATGTTGGTACGTAGGTTTCATAGGAAACCAGAAATAAAGAATCAAAGGATCTAAAACAGTTGAAGTGTATTATGTTGGGATGCTCATAATGTTCTAAGGGGTACATAATATACAATACATAAACATGTATTGTGGAAGAGTCAATCCATGTTAGATTTGACGATAAGCTTGACTCAGAAAAGTCAAAGCTAATTGAGAATTTTGCAGATCTAGAAATAACCCTTGTAGGTTCTGGAGAAAAGGAAAAAGACTCTGAGGACAAAGACTCAAAGGACACTGATAAAGATACATCAGAAGTAACTGAATGTCCAACAGTCCAGAAAAAGCAAATGCATAGACAATATGCCTATAAAGAATTGATCCTAGGAGACAAAGTTGAACCTGTCAGAACAAGATCCACATTCAAACAGACTGAGGAAATGCTCTTGGGATTTGTGTCTCTGATATAACCAACCTCTTGTGAAGAAGCACTCAAAGACAATGAATGGATTATGGCAATGTAAGAAGAGCTAAATCAGTTCTCCAAAGATGATGTCTGGGATCTGGTGCCCAGGCCCAAGGGGACTCATGTCATTGGAACCAAGTGGGTGTTTAGAAAAAAAAAATTGAATGAGAAAGGAGAAGTTTATCAGAAATAAATCACGGTTGGTTGCACAAGGTTATAGTCAATAAGAAGGTATTGACCACAATGAACCTTTGCTCCAATTGCCAAGTTAGAATCTATTCGTCTTCTAATTTATTTTGTTGTTAATAATGGTATAACCTTATATCAAATGGATGTCAAAAGCACATTTCTAAATGGATACATTTCTGAAGAAGTATATGTTCACCAACCTCCAGGTTTTGAAAACATCAAGTTTACAAAACATGTTTTTAAACATAAAAAGTCACTATATGGTCTGAAATAAGCTCCCAGAGCCTTGTATGAAAGACTAAGTTATTTTCTTTTAGAAAATGATTTTACCAGAGGCCAGGTGGACGCTACTCTTTTTTGTAAAAACTTTGGAAATGATCTAATGGTTTGCCAAATCTATGTAGATGACATAATTTTTGGTTATGCTAATCCACCTATTTGTCAATATATTTCTAAACTAATGCAAGAAGATTTTGAAATGAGCCTGACACAAGAGCTAAAATGATTTATGGGAATACAAATAAATAAAACTTCAGAAACTACGTATATTCATCAAAGCAAATACACAAAAGAACTCCTAAAGAAATTTGACCTGACAGGTAGTAAACCAACAAAGACTCCAATGCATCCTACATGCTTTTTGAAGAAAGATAAGGTAAGTAAAAAGGTTTTTCAAAAGCTTTATAGTGGTATGATAGACTCTCTTCTCTATCTGACTACTTCTCGTCCAAATATTTTATTAAGTGTATGTCTATGTGCTCACTTTCAATCAGATCAAAGAGAAACTCACTTAATAGTTGTTAAAAGAATCCTAAGGTATTTGAAGGGAACATATAACCTTGGCTTGATGTATAAGAAAACATCACAATAGAAGTTATCAGGTTTTTGTGATGCAGATTACGTCGGAGATAGATTAGAACATAAAAGTACTTTTGGAAACTGCCAGTTTCTGGGTGACAATCTCGTCTCATGGGCAAGTAAAAGGAAATCAACCATTGCTCAATAAACTGCTAAAGCAAAATATATCTCAGCATCACTTTGCAGCACCCAGATGCTCTGGATGAAAAACCAACTTGAAGACTTCGCAATATATAAGAGTAACATCCTTATCTTCTGTGATAACACGACTATCATTTGCCTAAGTAAGAATCCTATTTTGCACTTTAAATCTACACACATAGAAATCAAACACCATTTCATTAGAGACTATGTTCAGAAAGGGGCTGTCGTTTTAAAATTCATAGATACATACCATCAGTGGGCTAATATCTTCACAAAACCCTTAGCTGAAGATATATTTTTGTTCATTCTGAAACATTTAAAAATGGAATTTTGTCCAAAATTAATTCTCCTTCTAATGTGTCCATCTCTTTCTGTAAAAAATATGATTCTGACTATGTCTAAATATTTTTCTTTTAATCTTTATTTTCAATGATACTTCTACAAGCTAGAAGATGTCTTGGTAAAAAATATCTCAAGTCAGAAACCTCTTGGTATTCTTGACTCTAAGAATATCAAACCGTGTATTTTCAAACGTATGGTTATGATTTTCTAAGACACCTATCTTTTAAAATCATAACTTACCGGTTGAGTGACACCTCGAGCAATGAGATGTCTTTAGATTAGGTTTTAAAGTCATAATTACTATTTATTACTCTCCCTCTTGTTCATTTTCAATGTTTAGTAATCATTTCAAATATTTGTTATATATTCACTCTTCTCACTCTAACACATTACTCTATTTCACTCTCCACACTTATATCCCTTCAACCTAAACCCTTCATTCTCTGCAATATCTTCATCCACGGATGCTCAACAAGAAGAAATTTTCAAATTCTCACAACAAATGCAACAACAATATGAATCGTATCAATATATGGTTTCCAACACCACGCTACTAGAATCTTCAACCATGCAACATTCCTCGTCTTCTTTTCAACAACCTCAAGTTCCACACATTCTTGATCGTCCTACTCACATTCATTTGGAAACGCCTTTTGATCAACTAGAAGTACTCTGTAAATTTCTAGTGGATTTTGATAATCTGAGGGATAATGGTATGAATCTGACCGAGGAACTAAACAAATAAGGTTGGGGTAACTATTTTGATCGTCTCTACGACTCTATCTACTCAAAACTGGTAAAGGAATTCTAGAGATTTGTAGATGCTGATGATAAATACGTTGTATCCTATAATCTGAGAGTTAACTGTGTCATCACGGATAAGTCTATTGCAACCTTGCTCGAAATGGAGAACGCAAGAGGAACGTGGATTTACAACATGAACCCTATGTTAAAAGCTCTGACTCAGAAAGTAATCCATGCAATCTTTACACAAGTATCTGAAGGCAAATCGTCTACTAAGAATCAAGAACTACATAAGAACCTTCGTGTGTGGGTCAAGATTATTCTAGGATGTATTCACCATAGACTGCCATCCAGCTCATATGGCTATGTCAACACAGATAAAAAATACATGATGTATTATCTGATGAAGGGAGAAAAGACACACCTTCCATCTATTATCTTTAAATATCTTAGAGATTCTATTAAAGAGACGATAAATCATGGAAAGCCTATAAAATACATCCCTTTGGGAAAACTCATCTCAGATATTCTAATTTAAAATGGTATTGTGGATCATTTAATTAGTCTAAATCTGATGGAAGATGTTGATGTGGATACTGGAAAACCCTTGAACGGTAAGAGTCTCAAAAGCATGGGCACTATTGATAAGGTTTTGGTTAAACCAAGCATCCCTATAGACTAGGAGAGTTTAAAGGATTGAGGGATGTTTGTTGATGGATATCCTCTCTTCACAAGGATTGATCCACTAGAATTTCCAGAGGAGTATATTAGAGGGCTTGAACCTGAAGGTTATGATATGTCTGGATTTTCTTATGATTCTCTTCTTGACACACCTCCTGTTCTACAGAAAAGGAAGCATGACACATCTCAGAAGAAGAAGACTAAGAAGAAGAAGCAAAAACTTATGCATTTGTGAGAACCTGGAAAATCCCAGAAAATTGTTGCACTTGCCTCCTATTCAGCTTCATAAAGTAATTCTTATGAATCTCTAAACATGGCTACCTCTGGTTCTGATACTAGAAACATTACTTCATATATTCCTCCAACTCTTCCACTAAATTCGACCACAGTTACAACTACCTTCATCCTCCACTTTTATAGCTCCTGATGAAAAATCCAAAGTGACATTAACTCCACCTCAAACAACTTCTAAAACCATCCCCTAAACAATACCAATTTTTGAAACCTTCATCCCCATAATCACTTTCACCCTAGTATCTTCTGCATCTCTACTTTTTTTTTTGTCTTCTCATCTGCCGCTAGAACTACATCCATGTCTCTCCTATATACCATCTTCATCATCACCTATCTGCCAATCTCTGAATATATTCCTTCAAAACTTGTACCTACTTCTAACAGTGCTCTTTCACCCATTCTTTCCATCTCTACAACCAACACTGCTCATGCATTCCAAGATCTCACCAACATCTCTGACCATTCTGACCCTACCTCACCTTATCTGAACATAGAACACCCTTTGACCAATGTTTCCTCAGACTCTGGCAAAACCCTTTTTGATGAAACTAACTCTGATGAAGAAACCCATCATGATCATCAGACCTAAGACCTTCAAACTCCTAGACCAAACCTTGAGAAGCTGCTAGAAAGGCAGCTACTGAGAAAGACGCTACAGAAAAATCTAATCAACCACTCGTTTCTCAATCTGATATTTTTCCTCTGATGAGGAAAACTCTAGAAGACATGCAGGAAGAACATCAGTTGGTCAGAATAAGACTTGACAAGCAAGATGAAATCAACAACAAAATTCAGAACTTGCTAGCTCAAATTATTCAGATGATCCCTTCACCTTATACACTTTAGGCTTCCCTTTTGTCTTCTTTTATGTTTTTTTCTATGTTTTTCTCACCTATACCGTTCATACTTTATTTATAATATCAGTTTAAATTTTTTATTATGGCAAAAAGGGAGGTAAAATAAGTGATGATTTTGATAGATATCTAATACTCTAAATCTCATTGCTTACATTCTAACATAATATATATGCAAAGTGTAAGTGCTTGTGATTGGCTGCATTTTATAGCAAAGCATTAATGTGTGAGAAAATGTCATAACTGATGTTAGGACATACATGAAGAGTGGTATGCAAGGAAAGCTAAGAGTAAGTGAAGTTGAATGTCATGACTGAATGTTATGACATTGATCGTATGACATCAGGCGCACATGTTTGTTTTTCAATTTATTAGCTCAGGCTATACTTCAGGAACCAATCCAGGAAGCATTCATATTTTAGGTAACATAACAGGCATTGCTGAGGATAACATAGAAGGCTTCTGACCTAATAATAAGTGTGCAGCTTCATGAAGAAAGGTTTAACTTAGGTAAACCTAAATTCTCTACCAAGGCCCAAAGCAGGTATGCTATTATAAATAGCAGAAGGATCATTCCTAATGTGCAGACCTTGGAGAGAGAGTGAGCAGAGAGACTGCAGAAGGTATTTTGTGAGTGAAGAGTGTTTCTCTTCACGTGTGTCTAGGAATTCCTTGTGTGCCAAGCAATTGTAGGTTGTATGATTGCTCTGGTTTATTTTGTATGAACAGGCGTGTTCATTGTACCACTCAAAGCTGTTAAGCAAGAGTGTGTGTGTGTGTCACTTGATCAAAGCTGTGAAGCAAGATCAAGGTGTGTTCGAAGTGTATCTTCATATCTTTTTGTAATTGTGTTTTGATATCACTGAGGTGATTGAGGGGGAGTGAGTGGGTATACTCAGGTCTAGAGTGTCTCTAGGCAAAAGTGTCATTGGGTAGGTTTTAGGTGAGGAGTGCAAACTGCGTTGTTTGACTCTGAATTAATTATGCTAATAGTGAATTTCCTCCCTGGCTTGGTAGCCCCCAGATGTAAGTGTTGTTGACACTGAATTGGGTGAACAATTACTGTGTTATTTACTGCTTTCCTTTACAGCTTTTTAATTATTCCAATAGTCTATGTTACAGTGGATGTTATAACATTCGTGATAACATCCATCGCGTGCTTGCCAGAATTTCACAAAGTATGTGAATTCATTTTAGGAAAACTCTAAAAATATATTATGGATCAAGCTCTGATAAAGTGTTGCAAAAGGTTCTGATAATCCAAGCTTTAATAAGTCGTTCTGATAAGTAAACTAGGTTCTGATATCCCTTATCTTTTAAGATTTTTTAAGTCGTAAACTCAGGGGGAGCTTATTTATCTTAGGGGGAGTTCTTTTAATAAACTGTGATAATTTTTATATATAATATTATACACATTGTTCCATTAAAATACATGATTTTGTCATCACAAAAAAAGGGAAGATTGTCAGAATAAGATTTTGGTTCTGCATATAATCTCTAGTTTTGATGATAAAAATGCATATATTTTATATGTAACAATTTTGTATTCTAATATTTTTCTTAAGTGTGCAGATATAAAGTTCAATTTGATTCTGGATAGCTCTCTAGAAATCTCATAAGAATCAATTATGACAGGCCTCAAGAAACTACTTCAACCACATATGGAGAAACATCAGCAGTTCTGATGAATGTTAAATGTCTCTGTATAAGGAAAGTTGTGTGCTTCTCATATAAGCTTCGCTTCTATATCTGAAGTCAAGGTTTTGAGTTCTGAAGACTTGTTCACTCTCAATTGAAAAGCAAGATGTTGGTTCTGAAAGAATCACTCTAAGAAGACTTAAGTGAAGACATCTTCTGACTCTGAAGACTCTGATACTTCTCAGTACATTTATCTTCTGGACTCATCATCACTTCGCATCAGAAAAATTCCATTAGAAGATAAGATCAAGACAAAACTTGCGCTGAAAGAATTTGTACAACAATACAATTCCAAATTGGTAATAATTGATTGTGCACTAAAATTGTTAAGGAATGTTTGTGAGACTTTACTACTCATGTCTCCCACGATCTTCGGTTTGTCGTTATAGAAGCTGGTACTGATAGTGAGATTTCTACCCTCCAACATTCTACCATTGAGCCTATATAAAGAAGTCATCACTTCATTGCAAAAACAACAAACAACATTACAAGAGTGAAAACGCAAAGTCTCAAAATTCTATCAAAAGAGCATTCTCAAACACAAAGAGTTATTGTTCATATTTGTGTATAAATATTTTTCTTTATTTTGTTTCATTTGCTTATCAGAAGCACTATTGCAAACACTTTCTATTGTAATCTCTTTGAAATTATTTCTTCTCAAGTGACTAAGTGTTAGTTTATATACCTGAGACGGCTAATGTGTTTTGTAACACTTAGACGAACTTTTGTAATCTTTCAAAATTAGTGGATTAAGTCCTTATTGAAGGTGAAATCACCTTGGTCGGGTGGTGTTCGCTGTGTTTTCTGGCGAACAACCTCTGGTTAACCAATTTCTTCAGAAAGTTGGGTTACTTGCAGGACCAACCATACAAGTCCTGGGATACATGTGCATTTGGTTCTGTCGAAATACTCTTAGACTTTTGGTGACTAATTTGCGGTTTGTTTTATCAATATTGTCAAAGTATTAAGGACTTTGATTTTGCAAGTAACGAAAGTTTGAACTTAAAGATGAAATAAGGTTAAAAGTTTAAACAAGAACAAAGAAATGTCGAAAGGCTAAAAACTTGCAAAAAAGTAAATGAAATGTAAAATGACATGAACTTGAAGAATAAACAAGTAATTTAAAATGACTTTGAAATATAACTGGTGTTTAAACGTACATTGTTCCAAATACTAGGCTCATTTTCTCTCACACTGGGTACTTAGAGCTTTTACAGGAATTTTGTACAAATTTTCACACACCCATTCTAACCACAAACTATCCTATTTATACATAAACAAAATAACTGCTTAGAACGGAAAAACTATAACTAAACGACAAGTGTCAGCCTGCATGTAAATTTCTTCTCTGAAACCTCCATGTGTCCAACTGCCAAAGGTTACAACCTTTGAATTTGAATCTCTTCCTTGGTGACGAAACCTTGTAACTCTTCAAAACTGTCGAAACCCTTTTAAAGGAGAAAAACTCTTCAGCACTTGCCAAACCTTATCTTTTTTTAACAAACTTCTTCTGTCGAAGCCCTCAGTCACACACTCTCCAAACTATTCTGCCAGAACATTATATCTATTTCTGTCGAAACAATGAAACTTTAAAACCTTGTCAGCAATTCTTGGATTCTCCTCCTGATGCTATCCTTCGACAAAGATGACCTTAAAGCCTGAATTTTAATCTTGTCGAAATTATGGTCTTGTCGAAATTATGGGTTTACAAATTGCCCCCCAGCAAAAGATATTTTCGACTATCAAAGGAGAAATGTCTTTTGCTGTCGAAGTGATCTTTGACTTCCAGTTGCATTTAGCTTTGTTTTCATTGATTTCAATCCCCTTTTTGTGGACCACAAAGCCTAAGAAATCCCCAGCCTGCACACCAAAAGCACATTTAAGAGGATTCATTTTCAAACCAAACTTCCTCATCCTTTCAAAGGACTGTCGAAGATGGTTAATATGGTCGAAGCCTGAAGCAGATTTAATCACAATGTCATCTATATAAATTTGCATAAACGTTTCAATGAAATCGTGAAAAATAGAATTCATAGCCCTTTGGTAAGTAGCTCCAGCATTTTTCAAACCAAAGGGCATTACTACCCATTCATATGTTCCTATTGCTCCTGGACAACGAAAAGCTGTTTTTGGAACGTCTTCTTCAGCAATAAAAATCTGGTTATAACCAGAATAGCCATCAAGCATACTTAAATACTCATGGCCTGCTGCAGAATCTACTAGCATTTCTGCTACTGGCATAGGATACTCATCCTTACGGGTGGCTGAGTTTAGATCTCTAAAATCAATACACACCCTTAGTGTGCCATTTTTCTTAATCACAGGAACAATATTAGCAATCCATTCGACATACCTTGTTGTACGGATGAATTTGCATTTTAGAAGTCTTTCGACCTCTTCTTTGATCTTCGACAGAATTTCAGGTGCAAAGCGTCTGGGGGTCTGTTTTATTGGCTTCTTCCCTTCCAGAATTGGCAACTTCAATTCCACCAAACTTCTGTCTAAACCAGGCATTTCGTCATAATCCCATGCGAAGCAGTCTTTAAACTCATTCAGCAGCTGGATTATTTCGATTCTGAGTTGAGGATTCAACTTGGCACTGATGTAAGTGGGCCTTTTCTCTGCCCCCAGTCCTAGATTAATCTCCTCTAAGGGATCCTGTGCCACCATTTTCATATTGGTGGAGGTTGGATCCTTTTCGAACCCCAAAGGTTCGTCATCATAAATGGCATCAAGTCTTTGGTTCTGCCATTCACCATTTGAGTCTTCTTCAAAACTCTGATTTGCATGTTGCTCCTCAATATTTTCTTGAGGGTGTTGTCCTTCGACAACCTGAGTGCTGGCTTCGACAGCCATATTTCTTACTTCAGCCTCAAGGGCCGCTTTGTGTTGTTTTTCGGCTATATAAGCCGAAATCCTTTCTATTGCTGAAACTTCAGTCATTTTCACTGAATTCACTTCCCCATCCAGTTGGGTTGACGTGGGCAGTTCCCCAAGTGTAATTTGTTTCCCCAATTATTTCTTTATCCCACTGGAAACCATGTGTAGGATGGAGGTACATGGAACAGTAAGCGTTGTCGGAAGCTGTCAGGTCGAAAGCCGCAGGATTGCATGGTGCTATATGGGCTAGGTTCTTGTCGAAGTTACGACTAGTGATATTGTTCACATCAGCTGTGAAGTAACTCTGATCTGCTTCAATGTTTTCGACAATCCCATCTGGCCTCCAGATTGCTATTCTTTGATGCATGGAGGATGGCACAGCCCCAATCCCATGGATCCATTCTCTTCCCAACAGCAAGTTGTAATTTGCTTTTGATGCTATCACCACAAACATTGTAGGCCTGGTGATGGATCCTACAGTCAAGTTCAATTGTATTACTCCCAGTGTTGTTCCCACTTTACCTTCATAGTTGGACAACACCATATTGTGAGGCTTAGTGTCGGAGTCATCTTTTCCAATTCTCCTTATCATGTAATGAGGAATTAAATTTACAGCTGCTCCGCCATCTACCAGAATTTTGTTGACACCTACACCTTCTACCTTTCCTTTTATGAAGAGAGGCTTTAAGTGAGCCTTCATTGCATCATCTGGCTTTTCGAAGAAGGCATTTTGCTCTTCGACACAGCCATTGTTCATTATGTAGTAGCATACAGGCTTCAAGCTTATGCTATCATCTATCATGTCATCCTCTTCGTCTTCGACTTCCATTATCCTGTCGAAGTCTCTGGGCAGTACAGAAACCACATTGCAAGTTACGTCGAAAGAAGCATCTGATTCTGAACCAAATTCATCTGTGACTTCTTCGTCCACTGGCATTCTATTGTTTGTTTTCTGCACCTCTGTGGTGTCACCAGATCTATTCTTCTGAATGATTTCTTTTTCTGCCAGGGGCATTCCCTTGTTCGTAATCTGCACACATTTGCTTGATTCAGCTTCCTTCTGCCCAACCTATTGGTATTCTACAGTTTTCTTTTCAATTTTCTTCTGCCTTTGGAATCTTCTCCATTGGGATCTGGACATAGGATTCTTCCCTTTGTAGTTTTCAGAGACGTATTTTGGCTTTGCCTCCTTTTTAACTTCCATGGAAGGACCCCTGTTCACTTCAAAACTCTTCCATCTCTTCTGACCTTGGACATCCCTTATAGGCCGAACCCATTTGTCATCATTTGGCCTGTTGGATGGTTTGTAAGTGTTGAAACGTCTTTCTCCGACCCCTTGACTGTGATGCTCCCCTCTTCTTGGGTCGAATCTTTCGTTTCTGGTTGGTGGGACTGTTCCCCAATTTCTTTTCCTCTGGGTCTTTTCTGCTGCTTCTAAGTCATCAGCTGCTTTCTTGTCGAACACAGCACTGCATCTTGGGCAAAGCATGACTTCTGCATTCTTCCTTTGACACCTCTGGATGAATTCAACCAGACTCTCGTTCTCTTCTGGGTAAGCCAGCTTCTGATGCTCCTCTTGACGCTTCTTTCCCTTGTCGATGTCTGGTCCTCCCTTTTGAGTGATTTCCACCATATGAATCCCAGCACTCTGTTCAGTTGTAATTTTCAATTTGTTCATTTTTTCGACTAGCATGATTTCCTCTGGGATGTCCTCCTTTGACTGACTAACATTGCCTTTTGGGTGTAAGCCCTTATAGATGTATTTGCAGCAATGTGCAACCCTTTCGACAGGATGTTCTTCATTTTTGGTGGTATCACTGTTCATTTGTTTGACAGTGAGGGAATTGTCATCAGTCCCTGGTGTTTTAATCTCCTCTTGGTCAGGGCCTTCAGTGACCTCTGTTTGGGCAGCGAGGGTTTTGCTATCCTCCTCTTCGTCATCCCTTTTGAAAGAATCTCCCCATCCTGTGGGTTTGATTTCGTTGGTATCTGTTTCGGAGCTTGGTGGTGCTGAATATTTCACCATGAAGTCGAATTTCCCATTTGACTCTCCCAAAGTGTCCCAGATCACCCCTTGCTCAGCATCTCTTTCACAGTTTTTCTTGTCGAAGCTTCTTCCCACTTTGACTGCATTTCTTCCGTTGAAACCTTCAGTGGTCTTAGTGGCATTCTCACTGTCGAAGTCTTCAGAAATTTTGACTTCTTTTGCCTCAGCCTGGCCAGCAGAATTATCACCTTCTTCCACCACATTGACATGGGTGTCGAAACCTTCAGCAGCTTCTATCATGGTGAAGTTGGTGTCGAAGCTTTCAGTAACTCCTACCATTTCAGAATTTTCTTCTGCCATGATCTCCATTTCGACCACGTTTACCATTTCTGGCTCAGCATAATTTGCCTCCACAATCTGCATGGGATTGGAGTCAATCTTCATCTGCTGCTTGCCTTTGTCTCCAAACTTCAACCTTCCATTTTGGATTGCATTTTGGACAAGATCCCTGAAAAGGTAACATTGAGAAGTTTTATGACCCAAGAAATTATGGTATTTGCAAAAACCTCTCTTTTTCTGTTGGTCTATAGGAGGCTCTTTAGTGCCTGCTGGTTTTATTAACTGACCATCTTTGACTAGTAAATCAAATATCTCATCACACTTGGTGATGTCGAATGTATAGGTTCTTTTAGGGAACCTGTCATTCTTTTCCATTTCGACTGGACTTTTTCCATTCGACGGGGCTAAAACTTTACAAGAATATGGAGGGCCTTGCTTTAATTCTGCAAGATCAATTTCTTGCTGGTCGAAAATGACTGGTTCGTTTTCGTCGTAATCATCTTGAACCATTCCTACATAGGCCACTCTTTCCTTCTTGTTTTTATTTGATCTAAATTTCTCATTTTTTAGTCTTTCTATCTGCCTTACTCTGTCTGCCAGCTGTGCCATGTCTCTCAGATATTGGGTATCCAATTTTTTCCTTATGGAATAATCAAGACCCCCTGCAGCCATTTCGACTAGTTCTTGTTCCGGCACTTGCGTAAAGCGTCTGGCTTTTAATAATCTAAACCTATTCAAATAGTCATCTATGGGTTCAGAAAATTTTCTTTTGACACTTGCCAACTCTTTCAAACTTATCTTGGTTTGTCCCATATAAAATTGTTCATGGAACAATCTCTCTAATTGGGTCCAAGTAAAAATTGAAGTTGGAGGTAGTGACGTAAACCAAGTGAAAGCGTTTTTTGTCAAAGAACTTGGGAAATATTTCATCCTTAAGTTCTCGTTATTAGCAATCTCTCCCGCTTCTATCAAATAACGTGCCACGTGTTCTATGGTGGATTCACTAGTATCCCCTGAAAATTTTGTGAATTTGGGGACTTTCCACCTTGGTGGTAACTCTTGTTGTAAGATAAATTCAGACAAGGGGGAAGTATAACTAGGCCTTTGTAATCCTACGTTTACTCCGTTTTGTGCCATTATTCTCTCCACCATGGTGGCAATATCATTTTCGACAGGCATGTTATTGTAACGCATTCTCTGTTGTAACACTTCGTCAGCATTTTGGTTTCTCTGGACTATTATCCTTCTTGGTTCCTGTCGAATAGGCTCTTCTACATTAGGCTGTTCGACCATCACCTCTTGCCCCCTGGGATTTTCCTGAGGGTTCCCTAAGGGCCTTTGGTTTATAGTGAGTTCCTCTTCGACAGCCCTATTGGCAGGATTCTGGTTTAATTGCATTCTTTGTTGTGCTTGTGGGACTCCAAAAAAATCAGCAATGCGTGCCATCTGTTCTGCCAATATTTGGTTTGTTTGGGTAGTGTTTTGTATTAAGGGATTGAACACGTCTCCCATTTGTTGTGTCAAAGCCTGCACCATATCATGATTGCTTTCATCCATCTGTTGACGGATTACTTGTGCAGAATGGTTTGTCATAGCGGGCATATGGAAACCTGGTGGAATTTGATTCATTCTATTTCCATTTCCACCATATCCTGATCCCTGCAATGGTGATGACACTTGAACCATGGCATCAGAGAATAATGGTGACGAATTATGTAGGCTTGCCATCATTGAAGTTGGCATTCCGTACGGTTGTTCTCTCCCAGTCAAAGGCTGAGAATAATTCAGATATGGCCTGAATGTATTTCCTCCAGGGGGAGGGGTTCCCAAGGGTCTGGCGTGTCCCATGGTGGAAGAACTAGGCGCATTCTGGGATCCTGAACCCGTTGGTATGGAATCCCCCAAAGGAGGCCTAATCTGTTCTAAAACAGGGCCAGACACTGGTATTGTTCCTGACGAAGGGATAGGATTGGAAACTGGAATGGTTTCGTCAGAAATATTTGAAGCATTTGGCAAGTTAGCCATGTTTCTTCTTCTTGTTCTCTTTGGTCTCTCTACGTCGGTTACGGCTAATTTACCGCTTCTAAGAATCATACAACGTAGCAAGGAACAATTTGTCTAAAAATTTCTATTAGATTTTATCAAATGCACTGGTCCCACCGGGCGTGCCAATTTGTTCGCTGTGTTTTCTGGCGAACAACCTCTGGTTAACCAATTTCTTCAGAAAGTTGGGTTACTTGCAGGACCAACCATACAAGTCCTGGGATACATGTGCATTTGGTTCTGTCGAAATACTCTTAGACTTTTGGTGACTAATTTGCGGTTTGTTTTATCAATATTGTCAAAGTATTAAGGACTTTGATTTTGCAAGTAACGAAAGTTTGAACTTAAAGATGAAATAAGGTTAAAAGTTTAAACAAGAACAAAGAAATGTCGAAAGGCTAAAAACTTGCAAAAAAGTAAATGAAATGTAAAATGACATGAACTTGAAGAATAAACAAGTAATTTAAAATGACTTTGAAATATAACTGGTGTTTAAACGTACATTGTTCCAAATACTAGGCTCATTTTCTCTCACACTGGGTACTTAGAGCTTTTACAGGAATTTTGTACAAATTTTCACACACCCATTCTAACCACAAACTATCCTATTTATACATAAACAAAATAACTGCTTAGAACGGAAAAACTATAACTAAACGACAAGTGTCAGCCTGCATGTAAATTTCTTCTCTGAAACCTCCATGTGTCCAACTGCCAAAGGTTACAACCTTTGAATTTGAATCTCTTCCTTGGTGACGAAACCTTGTAACTCTTCAAAACTGTCGAAACCCTTTTAAAGGAGAAAAACTCTTCAGCACTTGCCAAACCTTATCTTTTTTTAACAAACTTCTTCTGTCGAAGCCCTCAGTCACACACTCTCCAAACTATTCTGCCAGAACATTATATCTATTTCTGTCGAAACAATGAAACTTTAAAACCTTGTCAGCAATTCTTGGATTCTCCTCCTGATGCTATCCTTCGACAAAGATGACCTTAAAGCCTGAATTTTAATCTTGTCGAAATTATGGTCTTGTCGAAATTATGGGTTTACAGGTGGACAAGACGTAGCCTCGTTATAGGGGAACTTGTATAAACCAAACGTGTCACTCTCCTTCTTAGTTTGTATATCTTGTTGTTTGTGTTAAGCCTTTTTATCGAAAAGTTAAAAAAAAAACTCAATTCAACCCTCCTTTCTTGTGTTTTTATCTACCTTTACTTCCATCTCCTTAACATATTTGTTAATCTCAATCTTGTTCAATACAAATTGTACAACTTGAATGCACTAATTATGTGATAACCAACCAAAATTATTGTTTCACTTATATCTTTTAAATTCATTCTTCTTGCATAAGGAATATGCTTGAAACATAGTGACTTAAACATTGTCAAATGAGTCACAGTTGACTTTCTTCCTATCCAAGCTTTAAAAAATACCTTTTCCTTCAATCCTTTTGTAGTGCTTTTGTTCAAGATATAAGTATTTGTGTTTTTCTACATGTTTAGTACACTTTTGTCTCTCTTTTCAGCTAGGTAATTATGATATGGAGTGTATAATGTTGTGACTTCATAAATAATGTCATGTATGGTGTAATAAGTTTCAGCCTCTTTGAATGTATATTCTTCTCCTCCATTTGGCACTGATGTAATGTGTGACGTGATATTATATCGGTGGTTAAATAGCTTTAAGTGACTATATTTCTGATGGTGAAATATGATAGTTTTTTTTAATTATGATTGTCAATGTAGACAATAGAAAGTGATATATAATTTTCAATCAAGATAGATATTGTTTGAGTTGTTTAAAAATATAAATGTTAAAATAGTCAACATTATTTAATTTTCTAAAGAAAGAGGAAAATCAGTGATATAATATATTCAAATATCAGTCATTTTAAACGTTTGGAGAACGAGTATCTATTTAAGATATTTTAGGATAGTTTATATGTTGTAACAATTTTTATATATTGTTATTATTTAGTTATCATTTGACAATAACCATAATTTTTTTTTCTAATTTTAAAATTTTTATATTATGTATTTGTACTGTAATTGTCTTCTTGATTTTTTTATGTTGATTTTCGCCAACATATTTAATATTAATTATAAATTATTTAAAAATTCAATTGAAAAAAAAAGTTAACACATAGCTCTACTTAAATATTTTTAACAAATCCAATGAGTTGATTACAATATTTTAAATTAGTAATCTATTTAAAAATCTTTATACACATTTTATATAAATTAACTAACTATCCTTGTATAGACTAATTTATAGAGTATAACATCACATCAACAATTCATTGTGAAATACAATTATCTAAACTATAAAACTCAAAATTAATCAAGAGCTTTTAGCATGCAATTCAATATCAATCTTCATTCTACTAGTTATACATTTCCTTTATTCTTAATTATAATTATAATAAAAATGAGTCAAAAGAAAGCAGATACATTTGATCTAACTATATCTATTTTTGTTTATAATTGTCATTAGATAAAATATTATATTTGAAGGCCTGCATAAAAAATCTGAAAATTTGTAAGAAAGTTTTAAATCAATCAATTAATATAATGGTAAAGACAATGTTTGTTGGTTGACATTTCATAATCTTCCTACATCCTTAATTAATCTATGATGTTTGCTTTAAATCTGTATTTGTGGCCTGTGCCACAACATGCATGGCATGTCTTACCATAAAATAGATAGATACACTCACATTATTTCAATTATTGTAAAAGAAGGGGGAAAAACTATTGTAACATCCCTTAACTTTGATAAAAACTGAACCACTGTTTTTTAAAATCTCTTAAATAAACATATAACAAACTTACACCAAAAAAGATTTATATAAATTTTATGAATCAATTAAACTAGTTTTTTTTCACTAATATAAAATATTAAAAAGTAAGTTGATAATACTTCTCCATTGTCCCATTAGGTATAATATTTCTCTAATTTTAATGGATTAAATTTTATTTATTAAACTACTAAACTAATTTTTTTTCCATGATGTGCCTCTTTTAAAATAAATATTTAAAAATTAGTTTTTTTTTCAATATAAAAAACTAAATATTAATTGATAATATTTCTCCCATGTATGATAATATTCATTAAACCACTAGAGTAAAAAATGATTTCTCTAGCTTCATGACGTGTCTCCTTTTAAAAATAAAAATAAATAATTGTTTTTTCATTTTTTAATATAAATAAATAATTATTTAAAAACCCCATTTCTCATTTTATAATAGTTAATTTTATTTAAACAAATTTCCACAATCAATGAATTACCACTTTGATTAGATTCTCTTCCTCTTCCTTTCACCAATTAACAACAAGTGTTAAGAGTAGAAAAAGAAAGAGAAAAAACAAAAAAGAAAATGTCCGTGACCACAAATTAATTAATGATCCGAATTTCAATGCAAGAAATTCGTGAAATGAATAAAGACATTACACATTTCAAATTTCTTAAAATAAATAAAAAACAATAATTGAAAGAAGAAGAAGAAAAAAAAGTATAGTAAATAATCACAGGAGCTACGAATTTGTTGGGAGTTTGTATGAACGAACGATTGAACGGCAAAATCTCTCCCTAATTTCCGAAAAGGTTCTTTCTTTCTCTCTTTCTTCTCCCAATCTCCGTTCCGTTAGGTTAGGGTTTCCTCATTTCCCCCAATTTGTTCTCTTTCTGCATTTTCTCTCAATTAGGGTTAGCATTTTTTTCCTTTCTTTTGATTCATTGTTGTTATTGTTGTTGTGTTTTGGAATTGTGGAAGCTTTTAATTGTTGTGGTTTTGTTTAGATGTGTACTTGAAACAGAAGCAACTGGAGGAGAGGGTCCTCAGGTGAAGATCTGAGGCTTTTTTGGGTTTTTCTTTTCGAGAAATAGTTTAAAAGATGAGCGCTTCTAGGTTTATCAAATGTGTTACTGTTGGTGATGGAGCTGTCGGCAAAACTTGTTTGCTTATTTCATACACCAGCAATACTTTCCCCACGGTTTGTTCTTTTTTCTTCTATTTTTGAATTTTGAATTTTGAATTTTGTATTTTTTAAATTTTTGGGTGTTTGGGTTATGTTTAAATTCATGTAAATTTGAAATTTTGTATGGGAAATGCTTTGTATGGGGACTGTGCATGTAAATTATGATTTGAAATATTGATTGTTAATTTATAGGTTGAAATAGGTATAATGTGTGATTTTGATGTGTAAATTTTTTTGATTGTTGATTTATTTATTTTGGTTGGAAACAGGATTATGTGCCAACAGTTTTTGACAATTTCAGTGCGAATGTGGTTGTTAATGGGAGCATTGTTAATCTGGGCTTGTGGGATACTGCTGGTAATGTTTTGTTATTTGATTTGTATTTCGGGGATTCTGATGTATGGTTTGGAGGTTGTTTTTTTTTGGATTTATTGTGTTTATTTGTGGAACAGGACAAGAGGATTATAACAGATTAAGACCTTTGAGTTACCGTGGTGCTGATGTTTTCATATTGGCTTTCTCTCTCATAAGCAAGGCTAGTTATGAAAATGTCTCCAAAAAGGTGCTCGCTGGCTCCCATTTTGATATGGTGTCCCTTGTAGAATGTTTAGTCTATGAAAACTTGCTAATATGTTACATGGGTTCGTTTCGTTTTCAGTGGATTCCAGAGTTGAAGCATTATGCACCTGGTGTCCCCATAATTCTGGTTGGGACAAAGCTTGGTATGTTTGTTGCTGCATAATGTGATATTGATATTCTGATGCCGTTTTCTCTCTATATATATATGGTATTAGTCATGGTTTATGTTTTGGTGAAATCATATAGCCCCATGCATTTCATGATCAACAAATATTGATGTTTTAAATATCCTCGACAGTTTCCATTTGTTGAACTGGTTAACTACTGAACCAGTCTGCTGTCTTTATTAAGGGAGAGGGTGGGATTTCTGCTGCATTTTATTCTATTTTTTCTGTAGTTTTTCATCTCCATTGTTTTTCCACTGGTATCTGATACTTTAGTTGTGGTCAATGTTTTGGTGTTTCTGCTTTTCTGGTTTGTTTTAGTTTTATTCATAAAATGTTGTATATGCAGTTAGGATTTCCCTGTTTCCAAATTTGTGTATATATATATTTTCAAATAGTCTCTGCTCCTAATGAGTTGTGTTAGCTTCTAGTTACACGAATGGCTGTGCTAGTTTCCTGTTAGACGAATTTCTTGACAGAAGAGTTGGTTTCTTATTATATTTTGTCATTTGTATTGAGATAGACCTTCGGGATGATAAGCAGTTCTGCATAGACCATCCTGGTGCCGTTCCCATTACCACAGCTCAGGTGATTTTTGCTTCTGGTGCTCTGTGATCTTGTTTAGTTATTTCACATCTTAAATATTAAACCCGAAGTGTGTGTTGTATTAAAGGGAGAAGAGCTGAGGAAGCTGATTAATGCACCAGCTTACATTGAATGCAGTTCAAAAACACAGGAGGTACACAGTTTTCTGATTATTTTCTTCTTCTCCTCTAATTCAAAATGGGTAACTTAATATGTAGTTTAAGTTTGTTGTTGGTATTTATCGCAGAACGTGAAGGCAGTGTTTGATGCAGCCATAAGAGTTGTTCTTCAACCACCAAAACAGAAGAAAAAGAAGGGTAAAGCACAAAAGGCGTGTTCAATATTGTAATTCACTAGGTTTAAACATTTGATTGTCCTTTGTTCTACCTGTATTCCCCTCCCCTTCTTTCTTTTCATAATTTCTTTGCTAGTAAAGAAGTCGGAGAGTCTGTGTGGGTGTTCTTTCAGACAAATACTCGAGATCTCCTTGAAGCATAAGGTGGTTTTAATGCTTTGCTTTCTTTGAATTATTATTGTCAACTCTAATAGTCAAATTTGCATTTCATGCTTCCCATATTTTTTTTCCTATGATATGTAGTATTAAACTGGAGTATCCAGTTAGGATAACCATATTTTGTTGTTTTGTAATACTAATTTAATTTACTATACAAAGACTTGTGTCCACAAGTTTACAGGTCCCTTGTTTCTTTCCATTGGTTAGTCAATTATGCTATGCTTGAAAGTTGAGTTTTGGAGAAAAACAGGGGAGGGCTTATTTCCTTTTTGAAGTTAAAGAAATCATTAAATGTTTCTAAAATCGACTAAAGTGTTCACTTTTCTTAAAGCTAAATAAACTGGCCCAGAATTGACTTCTTTGAGTGTGCTGATTTGATTTTTTTTCAAAAAGAAGAAAAGTTAATTTATATAATTAATAGTTAAACTTGTAGTACAGCTGTTACCTTGATACTAATTTATAAGAAGAAAAAGAAAACATTATTTTTTTGTTACAAATTATAAGGAAAAAACATCAGTTTTATTTCATTTAAACAATTTATTCTGAGAAATTCATTTTTTTTCTAAATGCAAATTGCATTTAATTTGCTTTCTTTCATATTTTTCATAAACAACAACCAATCAAAATTGTTTTTATATTTCTTCTTGTAAAACATATTTTTATGAAAACACAAAAATTCCAAAAAAATTGAAATAAATTAGTTTAGCTTAGGATAGTTCTTATAAATATTTTTTGTACTACACACTCTAAGGTTTGAATTTACCTCAATGATCATCATGGTTAAATTGAATTTGATGGTCTTGTGAATAGGATGCAAGGTCATAAATTCTCCTTTGTAAACCGAGACTCTAAGATTTACTTAGGAAAAAGTGTATTCTTTCAGCTAAGAGCATCCACCCACATTCATATAATCCAATTTAGTAGTATAAATGGGTTTTATTTAATATAATATATTATTTCATATTTTCCAATTATTTGAAATTCAATTATATATTTTAAATATTCATACCACTCATTTAAAATTCTAAAACGGATTCTACTAATTTCAAAATATATTCTAAATTTTATATTAATATATAAATATCTAATTAAAACAAATAAGTTAAATTAAATTAAAATATATTAAATAAACATCAATAAATTATAAGAAAATACATTAAAATTTTTCATAAACATCAAAATAAACTACTAGTAGAAAATATATTAAATGTTTAAAATAATTTTTAGTTGTGATTATTCTCATGTCTAAAACGTTTTCATATATGTTCTATCAAGTCTTGTTGAAGGCGTCGATGAATTTCCTTGTTGCGAACATGATGTCTTCTACGTAGGAACTCCTGAAAATTATTATTAGAAGCATCTGGTGGTGCAGTCGGATCATTACCTAGATGCTCATAAGAATAGTCAAAATTGAAACCATATGTGTCATAATCATCTTCAACAATTATGTTGTGCAATATGATGCATGTATTTATTATACGTTTTAGTGCATCCAAGTGCCAAGATCGAGTTGGGTTACGTATGATCGTAAATCGGGATTTGAGAATTTTAAATGCTCGTTCGATATCCTTTCTTATGCCTTCTTGATGTTGGACAAACAATTTTCTCTTATCTCCTTATGGCATTGAGATGTTTTTCACAAATGTGGCACATTCAGGATAAATTCCATTTGATAGATAATAATTCATATTGTATTCAATACGATTGATTGTATAATAGACCTCAGGAGCTCGCCCTTGCATAACATCGTTTAAGATAAGATTGGTTCAACACATTGATATTGTTGTTTGAATCCGCTACCCAAAATCTATAAGTCTTGTGAAGCAAGTATTTCAAGCATAGCAGTGGGTTTACCATGATCGCCTCGAACATATTGCCCTTTCAATGCAATGGGACAATTTTTCCATTCCTAATGCATACAATTAATGCTCCCCAACATACCTGGAAGGTCACGTGCCTCCCCCATTTGCAACCGGCGTTCAATGTCTTCAACGGTTGGCTTTCGTAGATATTGTGACTCAAATACACTAATCACACCCCATGTAAACTTAACACATTTTAGTGTTGTGGTTTCAGCAATTCTCAAATAGTCATCCATACTATCAATAGATGTTCCATATGCAAACATAAGAATAACTGCAATGCACTTTTGTAGTGGTGAAAGACTTGATATATCAGTTGCATCAACCCCAAGTTGAAAATACTCATCATGTTGATCAAGAGTTTCAACAATACGAAGGAATAGGCGTTTATGCATTTGATATCTTCGACGAAATTGCTCATTTGTGTACACTGGTGCTTTTGAAAAATAATCTTTGAATAGTTTTTAATTTTTTCACCAAGGTTAATAGTTTCCGACCCACCTTGGGTGAGGAGTTGTTGTGTTTCAAGCTCTTTATCATTAGATTGCATGTCACTACCAATTATTTGAACTCAATGAGACATGGTGGAATTTGTTGATTAAGATGAAAATTGTTGATATTGGTATGGATAAGATGGTGTATGATATGGGTAATTTCTAATATGTGGGTTATTTTGTGGATTTGGAATAAAAAAGAAATTTGAAAATTTTGGTTATGAAGTTGATTTGGGTTGTGAAATAAATTTTTAAAATATGAGTTGTTTTGTTGAATTGGAATAGAAGGTGGGTTGCCACCAATTTGCATAAAATTAAACCAGAGATGATTCTGGTGGGAGTTCATTGAAAACTAAAATGGATAAAAAAAAATAATTTAAGAGAGATTAAAAAATTATTCTAATTTAGAGTAAATATGAATTAAAATTATGATTAATTAATGAGTTTATTCATACTTATTTATACTCAAAATAAATAATTAATTTATTAAAAATATTTGAATGACTATGTAAAATATTAATGACAGTTAAAAAATTAAATATGCATAGATTACCACTCACCGACACATAAATATTAATATTTTACTACAAAGACATAGTGATAATAGAATGCAAAAGTGTCATTTATTACGACGCTTTCAATTTGAAAATATTCATTCCACTTTGACATTATTGCATTAATAAATGTGATACTACTACCAAAAAAGCTCGTGTATCTTATAATTTTCAAAATAGCTCATGTATTTCAAATATTTTTTATAGTTGTATTTTGCTAAAGGTACGAGTTCCATTCTAAAATAAAAAATGAGTAGGGAGGTGGTGGAATGAAGTTTAAATGTAGTATAGCATATTTTTACTAGGTAGCATTGAACATTGTGCGACTTTTTTTTCTAGAGTAACATCTTTGTGAGAGATACACTACATACTCACCTAAAATTTTAAGATAATAGATGTATAGGTTCTCTCACTTATAAATGCTTAAGTCACCACATTCTTATTCAATGTGAGACTATTATCCACACTACTCACGCTTGTTAATACTTAACACAATGTTGATAATTTATTGAAATTAAGATTGATTCATGAAATCAAGGGAATGAAACATGAAGCTGTCAAATAAGTCGATGTTGGAATTTCTCAAACAACAATTTCTAGTGAAACTTGATCTCGTTGGCTTCATCACTAAAGACTAAAAGAGATAGAGAACATCCTTATCATCCATCAAAGGAGAAATCCAATAAGTATTCAAGGATATTCGTATAAAAAGTTCTTGATTCTGCGTTGCTACCAATGCTCATATAGAATAACTCATTTTGGTTTATCAAGCCATAATAGTCGAGCTAACTGGGATAAAACAATATTCAAACTCATTTTAGAAAAAAATTCTCATCATATAGAATAGGCATTGTTTTATATATTTTATTACTCTTTCATTTATTGTCTATTTACAGGTATAAAATAATTTTAATATTCATTGTAGTATATTCAATTGTAACTGACAACAATGAAATATATAAAATCATTTTATCCTCTTCTAACTTCATTACTCTTTCATTTATTGTCTAATGCTAGTTATAAGTATAAAATGATTTTAAGATTCATTGTAGTATATTCTCTAGAAAGAGTAATAAAGTTTTACAAATGATTTTATAGTGTAATAAATAAATCAAGAGGATTTTATCTAACACAATAATCATAAGCATCTTTGGGATGTGTGTCATGGTGACTCATACTGGTATTCGCTGGTACAAATTGTCAATGTTATCTGCTAGTAACAAGTACTGAAGCAATGTCAAGTTTCTCAGATTAAATCAAAGCTTTAAAGCTAACATGTTTGATCCTTATGAAGAAGATCAAGTTGCTACTCTATATGAGTTCTTTCCTCTAGTAACCACCAAAGAAGTATATTCTGATAAAGAATAACTTATTTATTTTCCTTTTTAAACATTTGAATTGAAAAACACCTAAGTAATACTATATAAGGTACAAATAATACAAGCTTTGGTTGACATAAGATCTGCTAGGAGTGATAAGGACACAAAACAACTTGGTGTAAAAGTGCAATATCTAAATGGCTCATTTCTCACAAGATAAAGATCATTCAACATTCATAAAATAGTAAGTTATATAAACTTCTCATAGTTTTATTCGTTCTCAAATATCAGACCATACAACACTAAAACAACTTTGTCAATAAACATTTGAAAATTAACTTTAGTATAGAAAGAAAATAATTTTCAAAAGAATGAGATCTAGAAAAGAATATCTACTTAAAGTAAAGAAAGAAGCAAGCAATTGATTTAATTTTATACGCTTTTTGTTGAAAGATTAAAATACGTGTATTTGTACTTAGAGTTATTTACATCCTTTATCGAGTGATAGTTTGTAAATACTCCTTCATTTATCTTATTGTATTTCTTATAAGACTAAGTGTTATCCAGGTTCTTTGAGTTTGAGATGAAAAATATATCCAATAGGGACCAGTTTTTTGTGTTTGAGAAATCAAAGATATATGTCAGTTGGACCAGGAAATATCTTAGTGATATTTGTAATCAGTTTGATTATTGTGAAATTTCTTAATGTTAGGGTACTTGACTTACATTCGAGTTAAAAAGGTGAAGCATGATAAACTATATGTGTTTAATCTCTCTTTCTTATCTCTTTATATTATAACACTTGTAATTGACTTATGTTTCATTTGAATCAAACAAGAAAAAAATTTAAATCAGTCAAAAGGATTTAAACCCTCATTTCATGTGTTTTTCTCACTTTTAATTTTGTCTTAAAATCAATGAAGAATATATCACCTAACACAGTGATCATTAAGCACCTAAGTGTTGCATCTGCTAAAACTTCTCTCTAGTACCTAGTGGTACTGCTCTCAATGTTATACTATGGTCATAAGTACTCAAGTAATCTTTATTTCTCTTTAGTCTACTCTAAATTTAAATTCAATGGTTTAATATTATGTCAGAAGATCAAATTTTCATCTTCTTATGAGTATATTCCTCTGACCATTGATGAAGTTTATTTTATGGAGAATAACTTTGATAGTTTTCCTCTCAACATTAATATTTCAAGTTTGAGTAACGACTAAGATATATGATGTAACAATACAAAGGACCAATGACATGCACGACAATACCTATTATAAGTACAAAAGACGTGAAATAGCCAATTACATATGTACAAGTATTATAATGAATTGTTTATCAAATATCAAGATCAAGAAACATTAAACAAAAATAAGATATATGAATGCTCAATTTCTCACTATTTTATACATATTAAACTGGAGTGATCATAATGGATCATCTTGGCCTTCAATGTAGGGCAATAACAGTAGTTGTAGGAGAGGAGAGGGTTGTACCTAAAGAGGGAAAGCAAGTATGAGTGTTTAGGTATGAGCAAGAATGATTAGAATATCTGACCCTCTCAAGAGGTTGAGAACTGACAATGGTCTTGAGTTATGCAACGAAGCGTTCAACAGTTACTGTGTTGAATCTGGGATTGTTGAGAGATTGTAACAGGTACTCCTTAATAAAATGGTTTAGCTGAGAAATTCAATTGAACAACCCTTGAAATGGTTAGATGCATGTTGGTTAGTGTTGGATTGAAAAAGGTATTTTGGGCGGAGGTTATTTCGACAACAACTTATCTGATAAATAGATGTCCCTCGACTACCTTGGGAATGAAGACACCTGAAGAAGTTTGGTCGAGACATCCACCTAGTCGCGACAGACTGGGATTATTTGGCTGCGTGGCCTATGTTCATATTAGGTAAGACAAGGTCGAACCTAGAGCTCTAAAATCCATGTTCATGGGATACCCTGAAGGAGTAAAAGCTTATAGGCTATGGTGCCTAGAGCCAAGTCACAGGAGGTGTATCACCGGTCAAGATGTAGTTTTCAATGAAATATAGATGATATTCAAGAAAACTGATGATGCTGACGAAGAGCTGAAACAGGGAGAGATTCCTGTTGAGGTGGAACATGTAAATGTTGAATTGCGTATCCCGGATGAAGTCGAAGAAGATGTAGAAGACGAGGAGACTGATAATGACTATTTGATTTCAAGAGACAGATCGAGGAGAGTCATCAAGCCACCTCAAATACTTGGGTATGCAGATCTTATAGCTTATGCCTTGATCTCTGCAAGTGAGGTTATAGACGAAAAACCTATAGACTATAAGGAAGTTATGAGAAGTCAAAAGAATACTGAATGAATGAAGGTCATGGATGATGAGATGAAATCTCTTTATGATAACAACACCTGAGAACTTATTTAGAAACCTGCTGGAGCCATGTTAGTCAACTGTAAATGGATTTTCAAAGTTAAGGAAGGAACCGAAGGAGTGTCGTCGAAGAGATACAAGGCAAGATTGGTCGCTAGGGGGTTCACTCAGAAAGAAGGTGTCGACTTTAATGATATGTTCTCTTCTGTTGTGAAGCACGTATCCATTCGAATTTTGGTTGCTACAGTGGCCCATTTCGACCATGGGCTGGAACAGATGGATGTGAAGACTGCGTTCTTGTATGATGATCTAGATGAAACAATCCTTATGAGGCAACCTGAAGGGTATGTCGAAAAAGGGAAGGAAGATTATGTGTGCAAGCAAAATAGATCTTTATATGGACTAAAACAATCTCCTCGACAGTAGAATATGAGATTCGACAAGTTCATGGCACACATAAGTTTCATTAGAAGTCAGTTCGACCACTGTGTTTACTTCAGATTTCGACCTGGTAATTCATTTGTTATTTTGTTGCTTTATGGGGATGATATTCTAATAGCAAACAACAATGTCAAAGATGTAATGAGGGTGAAGGTTGAACTCAATAAGGATTTTGACATGAAGGACCTGGGAGCTGCGTCTAGGACTCTTGGGGTTGACTTCTGTAGTACTCTACAGGAACCTTTTGTTTATTGTATGCTTTTTTTATTTTATTTATTATTATCTGTATATGTTGAACTAAAGGATAAAGTGACCTAAAGACCTAAGGGTTAGTTCTAAGTTTACTCGGCAAGACGTCGCATCTTGTGCCTACATATCCTGACGGGAATGGAATCAGAGTAATTATAGTTCCCCTCGAAAGGGAGGTTAGAAACGTCTTGACTATGGTCAAAGTTTCAAGGGAAGTAAGCATTGCTTAAGGAATCGCTTACGTGGAGTCTTTAAACTCCTATTTCTATGTTGAAAAGTTGAATTAAAATTAGGGTTGAAATTAGGGATTTCACTGAGGGAAACCCTAAAGCAGAGTACGACAACTCTTTGACCTAAAGCTAGGGTAAAGGGTATTTTCGTCCACGGCGGGACACCTAGGCTATTAGGGTTTTGAAATGGTCAAAGGTTAGGGTTATTGACTCGGCGGTCAAACGGCTAGACCTAATTCCTTCGGAGATGAACATAACGGTAAATCATGCAAAACATGACAAATTATTATATGGCAGAAATTAAAGTGCGGAAAGTAAAGAAAGCGGAAAAAGCGTCGCAACGATCACTCGCGTAAATTACAAATCCCCAAAAAATGCGAAATAAAAAATAAACTGCGACCATGGCCTCGCGTAAATTACATCCATGGAAAATGCATGAATAATAATGAAATAAGAGCGACGATTGCCTCGCGTAAATTACAACTATAAATTGGAGTGCAAAAAATAAAGGATCAATAAACTATACAACTGAGAAAAAAAATGTTAGGAACGTCATAAATTAGAAATCTAAATGTTTTTTTAATTACAATTTATTAAAAACTAAATTAACTATAAATCATAAAAAACTATAATTTCAAGTTATTAAAAAAAATAAACTAATTATAAGTTATAAAAAATGATTTTAAAAAAAAAAGAATTTTGGTTCAAGAGGATTAACGAAGGAAGCTCCGTCTTCTTCTTCGAAGAACCGTCACTTTCTTCTCCTTCTGGGTTTGTGGGTTCCTCCTTTTTCTTTTGTCTCATTCTCCTTTTTCTCAAATGCAACTCATGTTTATATAGGTGGGGTTCGAACTCTCGACCTCTCACACTCACAACTCATCACACACGGTCTCTTACCAATTGTGCTATTTTATTCATCCGAAATAAAGTGACACTAGAAATTATGTAAAGGTAGGACAAATTTGGGGTGCAACACCTATAAAAGATTCTCAAAAAGTATGGTATGTCAAATTCAAAGCCTGTTGTGACTCTGAGAAACCCTCAATTCAAGTTGAGTATAGATTAGTGTCCCAAAACTGATGTCAAAAGAACTTATATGAATAACATTCCATATGATAATATAATGGGTTTTTTGATGTATGTTATGGTCTGTACTAGACCCGATATATCATATGCAGTAAGTTTTGTAAGCAGGTACATGGAAAATCCTGGAAAGACTCACTGGCAAGCATTGAAGTGGATTCTAAGATACATAAATGGGTATCTGAATAAAGTCCTAATTTATGGTGGAGCCTTGGGTGAAGATAGTAAATCAACAATTGAAGGATATGTCGACTCTAATTATGCAGGTTATATGGATTCTAGAAAATCTATTTCTGGATATGTGTTCACTATGTTTGGGACATCAATCAGTTGGAAAGCAACATTTCAGAAGGTCGTTGCCTTATCAACCACTGAAGCGGAATATATCACCCTAACTGAAGTTGTGAAGGAAGCATTGTGGCTTGAAGGTTTTGCAAAGGAGCTGAAACTTCAAGGTTGAGTTATTATTGTTAAATGTGATAGTCAAAGCGCAATACACCTGTCAAAGAATTCAACCTATCATGAGCAAACCAAGCACATTGATGTGAGTCTTTATTTCGTCAAAGGGGTAATCGAGTGTGGAGAAGTCCAAATGCTGAAGGTTTCAACAGATCATAATGTTGCTGATATGATCACCAAGATGTTGCCCAGTTGCAAGTTTTTCCACTGTATGCAGTTGATAAAGCTGCATGAAGAAAGCTAGTTCCTTGATGTTATAGATTTAGATCCAACGCGGAGATTTGTGAGATATTAGATCAAACTCTAGCTGGTTGAAGTGTAGCTTTTGGTTCGACATAAATTAAGCATGAGGTCGAAGTCTGTTCACATGCTGCTATCGGAGTAATGCGTGTTGTAGTCGAGGTTTGTTCTAACATGCATTAGTCAATATTTCTAGGTTGTTAGCATGTTGAATTGTGTCTTACTTGTAAGCCCAATTATTTAATTTAGCATGTACCCTAAGTTAGCTTGTGATGGGTAATTGTTAAAAAACCTATTAGGTTAGTGTGCTAATTTTCTTATAAATAACATGTAAGTCTCTCGTCTTGGTATAAGGAAAAATAGGAAGATAAAATCCTAATTCAAGTTAGAGAGGTTATTTTGTTATTCTTGTATACTTGTAATCTTGTTCCGAGAGAAAAGAAAGAATATCAATTTATAACCAATCCTCGTTGTTTCTTCTTCTTGTTTTCCCGTGTTTTCTTTGTTAACCCTAACCCTTGTGTGTTTCTTGATCATAAAGAAATCGTTTATATTTTGTTTCAAGACATCCGATTCACAATACTAATAATACACCCCCCTCTTTTATTCATGTAGTTTTAGTTAAAGTAACAATGCATAACCTATTAAACATAAATCGATTAAGCTATAGTGGTTATGATGCGATTTTTATTCAAAAAAGTTGACAAAAGTACTTTTATATATATATATATATATATATATATATATATATATATATATATATATATATATATATATATATATATATATATATATATATATATATATATATATATATATATATATATATATATATATATATATATATATATATATATATAAATAATGGATGAACATGGGTAAAACTCGTAAGACACAAGGATGACTCTTTTTTGTGTTTTTAGTATTTAGCAAATAAGTGCAAATAGAAAAGGATTTGAGAATTACAACCATTCAAAGTGATCACGATAGGGAATTTGACAAAAAAAACTTGTTAATAAAATTTAATTTGTTATCATTTCTCATCTCCTTGAACACCACAACAAAATGAAATTGTTGAAAGGAAAAATGTATCACTTCAAAAGATGATCAGAAACATGATCATTAAGAAGAATGTTAAGCACTTATGTATAGAAGTTATAAATACAACATGTTATATTTTAAACATGATCTATGTAAGACCTATAATGAATAAGACTCCCTTTGAACGTGTAAAGGTAAAAAAAACCATTTTCTATTTCCATCAATTTGGTTGTACTTCCTATGTGCTAAACACCAATTAACATCTTAACAAGCTTGACTCAAAGGCACAATTGTGTATTTTATTAGGTTATTTTTATAAAGGGTATATAATGAAGAAAACTTTTGGAGATATCCAGAGTTTGGAGAAGTCAAAATCAAAATACTATAGAGAAAATAAATGTGGCAACAATGTCTCTAGTGTATAAAGACTATGGTGATGCAATGGACTATGAACAAGAATCATTTGTTGAATAAGATGATGTTATGTGATATTTTATTTATTTTACTTAGATCAACATGGCATTTTATTAGTATTATTATTTTTAAAAGCCACCTGATTTTTTCAATTTTTGTGTTAATAATTATAATTTATTTATTCTTAGAATATTAATTTGGAAACTATTATTACATATTTTAAAATACAATATTTGGGCTTAATACCCACATTCTTTTAAGTAGAAGCCCATTACTTCAAATTCATTATGAGTAGTTTGAAAAAGATTTATAAACATTAATTTATGCTAACCCATATTCGATGTGGGACTTTATTGCTATTACTGGTGAAAGTATAAACTCTACTGAACCCAAGTTTTCTCCGTGAAAGGGCTTCGAGGGGAGAGAAAAATTGAGATGACATAGGAACTCACTAGTGCAACAAGATGCTATAAGCCTTAGTATGCATTTATCTTGTGCTGCTTCCAAATTGAAAGCATCCTCATCAAGTAAACTAACATCCAAACTAGCATTATCCATTTCTTCCATTTTTTTTCTTTTGAATATACCTGTTGTGTATTTTGAATTTTAGCTATTGAACAGAAATAAAAATGACAATTTATCATCAATTTAATAACTGTGTATTTAGTATAATTTATATCAATGTACCTGATAATACAACAAGATCGTGCAGGGTGAGACATTTTCTTGCAAAGTTTTGTACGAGTTGAGTGAAATTAAAGGTAGGCCTCGAGATATTGGCCAAGGTTTCGCTATTTTTCGATATTGTACTGTCTATTCTACCGGTGAGTACTTCCCATAGAGGTTTATTAAATAGCAAAATATAAGAAAATTTAAGGCTAAACTTTGTTGCATATTATTAGTATGCAAGCATTACTTGTAAGAAACTAAAAAATTGTTAACTTGTGCAGAAACAATATCCTTAACAGCCAAGGCTAATCTGTCAGCACAAGACATAATTTTGAGATATTTTGCCTTGATTGCGATTTTTAACTCATCAATGACATCAAAGCCAGTCAAAGTTAAATTCGAAATTGCATCATTTTCTGCAGTGTTATTGGCAATGGAATTCAACAGAACCGAGCCATCACAATCCTGAAATGTTTATGTTTACAATCTGTTACACATATTAACACACACAACAAATGTTCATATATAGGAAATACTGGTACATCAAATTACTAATATATTAATTTATACCCTGGCAAAACAGTCATGAAAATGCATTCTAAGCAACTTAGCAGGTAAGATGGGATTAACAGTGCCTTTAAAGTGAAAATTGGCTTAGGCACCACCTGATGGGTAAATGAATAACAATTGATGTTTTAGTCATACACAAGGAACAAATGGGAATATAATCAATACACCAAATTGTCATATTCGTACTCATACCTGTGGGAAGGTTTCAGGCTTTTTGCATACAACACAAACTAACTTGTTTGAATTCAAACCAACCATCCAATAGTTTTCATTTGACTTTTTCTCTTCAAACCAACCTCTTTTTATTTTGATTAATTGCAGTACATACTTGAGGCTTGAAGGAACTGTCACTGGCTATTGCACAGAACTAGAGAAATATGGCTTTTGAAACAAGTAAGCAGAAGTTGATTTTTACTTGAGTCCCACATCGAATATTTAATGGCAAAGGTTAGTGTTTATAAACTTTTTTCACACTATTATGATAAAGTAATAGTATTGGGCTAGTACTAAAAGAATGTGGGTTTTAAGCCCAAATATAATATTTTAAAATTTATAATATTGGTTTCCAAGTTAATTTTCTAAAAATAAATAAATTAAAATAATAACATTTATTTAATTATTAAAAAAACGTTAAAAAAATTAAAAAATAATTAAAATTCCAGGTGGATTTAAATAATAATAAAAAATACAGGTGGATTTAAAAAAACAATATGAGAGCTTCACATATGAAATCTTGGTATATGAATTTATAAAAGGTTCCACCCCTGATGTAAGGTGAATGGACTTGTGTGTGATTCAGTGATATGAATTTATAAAAGAAGAAAACATTAGAACAATTAATTAATACTAATCATAAAACGCTTATGAAATGTTCCGATAAAAATTAAGTTTATTTTTAGTTATAAAGTTTAATGAACATGTTAATTTATTGATTATTTGTATCAATAAATTTAACCCTATATGAGAGCTTCATAGATGGAATCTTGGTAGAAAAACAATATGAGAGCTTCACATATGAAATCTTGGTATATAGGGGGGTGACATATATTTAACCCTATATTAACCCTATATTATTCAATGCATGCTTGGGAACTAGATTTTAATCAAATCCTGAAGAAACTACTTAAAAAAACTACTAATCTTGGTTTACTTTATATAAAATCAAGTGATAGTTAGTATGATTATGTGATGCTCAATGTGTTGGAGATAGAATTGAAAGAAAATATACTAGTTAATTTCTTGAAGAAAAGTTAATCTCTTGGTTCGTCAAAAGACAATCAAATATAATATTATAAATAACCGAAGCATAATGCATATCATAAGCAAATTGCAAAAATTAATTACTTTTCATAAAACATTAACTAGAAAATTATAAGGTAAGTAACCTTGATATCTTATGTTACAATGTTTTTACAATTTATTTATTAAAAAAATTCAATTTTGCATTCAAGAGAAAAATAATTGAAATTAAATATTATTTTTTTAGAGACTATATTCAAAAACAAAATTTTTAAATTAAATTTATTGATACAAATAATCAATAAATTAACATGTTCATTAAACTTTATAACTAAAAATAAACACAATTTTTATCGGAACATTTCATAAGCGTTTTATGATTAGTATTAATTAATTGTTCTAATGTTTTCTTCTTTTATAAATTCATATCACTGAATCACACACAAGTCCATTCACCTTACATCAGGGGTGGATCCTGACATTATATATTGGTATGACTAAACATGAGAGAAAGTATGAACTAAATTATATTCAAAATAAGAAATAATATTGTTTAATAAAGTATATTTACTAGGAAAATCGTCTACTATCCATTTATTGAAAGTGAACTAACATAACAATATTGTTAATTGTTCCAAGAACATCTCTTTCTATAAAAGTTACAAGACGATCATTTAACCATTAATCACTCATTTTGTTACATAGTTGACTCTTCACAAACTTTATAGCTGAAAAAACACGTTCCGCGCTTGCAGTTTGCTACCGGTAAGACTAAAGGCAACTTCAGAAGCTTATAAACCATATCAAATATCTTGCACTTATTTGTTTCCACAAGTTTTGCATAAAGATCTGAAATTCTTTTTAAATGTGCAAAATTTAGGTCGAACATTTCTAACATAATTCTGAAGTTGATGTCGCACCACCATTTCCGGCACATTTACAAAATTATTTGAATAAATCTCAACCATCCTCAATAGTTTTTTCACATAAAAAACTGCAAATGACGACGAGAGACTCAAACATGAAACACATTGTAAAAGTTAAGTATTCTCTTCATCAAACCTAACATTGAGTTCATGCAATTGCAAATCTAAAACACTAAACAAACAAGCATGCTTATAATGATGCAAATTAGAAACACTAGAATCAATCTAGTCATACAAATCAAACTAATTTTTGCAAAATCGACGTCTTTGTTTACCTTGATCAGTCCAAGGGTAAACCAATTGTGAGGAGGTTGATGACGACTTATTTTTAAATAAGCTTTCCTTACCTCATTTTTCATGTCAGGATGATAACTTGAACTATAAGTCGCAAGAGTCTAGTTTTCTCCCTGCAAACAAAAGCATGTTGAGTCACTCTACCACGTCTCAGTCTTTTTTATTTGTTAGGCATTTTTCCTACAACCAAACAAGAAAAATCATGTCATAACAGAATACAGAAACAAAAAACAAAGAAGCAAAACTAACACAAAAACAAACCAATTCAAAAAACAGATAACATGTAACTTTAAATTTTATTCTCCAAATTAAGCAAAGAAAAAGAGAGCACGATTCATAAACTCCAATGTAGAAAATGGAGAAACCAAACAGTTAAAGACGTACACACCCAAAACTCGATTATATCACCCATAAACTATTTAGGTAATGCATGTATGTCAAATAAAAAGAAAGAGAATGCATAACTTAACAATACAATGAAGTAGAATCTCAAAGACGTCCAATGCAGTGAAATAGAACTTCATAGACATGTTGAGCTTCAATGCAATGGAATAGAAATAGAAATTCTGAGAATGTTTGAAAAATTATGGAACAAATTCTGAGAACACAAATGAGGAAAAACTCTGATTTTTCTCTATTTACACAAATGAGAAAAATGCAAATACTCAAACAAATGCATTTGAATTCCAATCTCCATAAAAAAATCCAAACATGAAAATATATAGTATTTTTAATATGTATAACTTTGAAATCAAGCACATGTGTGATGTGCGAGGCACGTAAAAGTTCAATCTAAATAACTTATCAATATAGATTTCAAAGGCCGAATATGTTTTCTCTTATTTTAAATTACAAATATTGATTTTCTTACAACAATGTCACTCTTTGAAATAGCAAGTATCAAAATGCCACATATTGAAAAAAAAATAGCAAAATGCCACTATTTTAATATGGATTCGGCCAATAAATGAACAAATCATTGAATTATTTTTTAACCATGCATTGGTTCGGCCAATGGTTGACCGAACTATTAAAGCATTAAAAAAAAGATTATTCAATAGTTCGGCCAACCATTGACCGAACTTATGTATGACTAAAAAATACTTCAATAATTTATCTTTTCATGGACTGAACCCATACTAAAATAGTAGCTTTTTAGTGTTTATTTTTTAGCATTTTGGTACTTAGTATGGCATTTAAAAAAATCACAAATATTACTTATTTGGTTATATCCCTAAGAGATGAGGTGTCCCTAGACTAATAGCCAAATTGAGGGTCAAGTAGCAAAACGGAGAGATTAAGAAGAATCATAGGCATATTTTTGATTTTCATTAAACGTACGCTCAAGCGGAACTGGCACGAAGAAGAACAAAAGCGAGTTTTCTTGGGCCAACAGTTAAATAAAAGCGATCAAAGTCGAAGTACAGAACTCAGACGGAAGAGAAAGGAAAAACCGACGGGTGAAATGATGTTAGACGGAACCGAAGACGAAGAGAAGTTTCTCGCCGCCGGAATTGCCGGCCTTCAGCAGAATTCATTCTACATGCACCGCGCATTGGTAGCTTCTCCGATAAACCCTAACCTTGTTCTCTATACTTCAATTCTATTCGCGATGATCTTAATTACAGATTCGCCTTTGGAATTTCAATTCCCAATCAATTTAGATCCGTTTTTCATTTTTTGATTTGTTACAGGACTCGAACAATCTCAGAGATGCTTTGAAATATTCGGCTCAGATGCTTTCTGAGCTTAGGACTTCCAAGCTTTCTCCTCACAAATACTATGAACTCTGTTAGTTCCGCTTTCAGATCCACTTTCATCTTGCTTCTTTTTTATTGGATTCTGAAATTGATTCTGCTTTGTTACTATTTCAATTGTTTATTTGTATATTGTAATTCTCTCTGTGTTGTTTTAGACATGCGCGCATTTGATCAATTGAGGAAGCTGGAGATGTTCTTTGAGGAAGAGACTCGTCGCGGTTGCTCCATTATTGATCTTTATGAGCTTGTCCAGCATGCAGGCAACATTTTGCCTCGCTTGTAAGTGATTTGACAGTTTTGTGGAAAATTCTTATTTTATTTGTTTTTTTGTAAACTGCTCAGATAGAAATTAATTCCAGTATGTTCAACTTAGAGATATATTAACTGTCACAACAACTGTGATGATTAGTTTTGTTGTCGTGCTGAGTAAGTATTTTTGAGTTTCTTCTAATAGTAGATTGATTTTTTGACAAGGAGCAATGCACAGTCCTTTTGGTCTAGAAACGGATCCTGAAGTAACTAACTTTATTGTTGCCTTGACATATGTCCTCTTGGTTTTGAAGCTCTAGTGCTAATTTTTCGTGAGATGGTTTTCCAGCGGTGTGATTTTATTCTTATTTAGTGTGCCTTTATTCTTTCTGATGAGATGTTAATTATTATGATCAGGTATCTCCTCTGTACAGTAGGATCTGTATACATCAAGTCAAAGGAAGCTCCTGCTAAGGATGTTCTTAAGGATCTTGTGGAGATGTGCCGTGGCATTCAAAACCCTGTTCGTGGACTCTTTCTCAGAAGTTATCTTTCTCAAGTTAGTAAGGATAAATTGCCGGATATTGGTTCTGAGTATGAAGGGTAAGCACTAATCAAGCATTATTTGTTGCCCTTTGATCCTGTCATGGGCAGTGTTATCCTCTTTGTGGTTTCTTGATTGAGTCGTTTGAAGTTTCAATACATACTCACTCGGTTGCACCCTTTGACATCATTACTTCTTTTAGTTTTATCAGGATTGCCAGCCAAGTACGAAGGCATCCAAACTAAACTATCATATCACTGCACCTTTGCAGTGTTGATCAATGATGTAAACTATTGGGGTCATTATAAATATTAGAACCCTCCTTTTTGTTTCCTTATTTTAGAAGTTTTATTTTTTATTGTTTTCTATTATCCTTGTCCGTCTCTGTAATTACACTCTTATTTCTACATTTGTCACAGGAAGTGACATTGATTTTAAACTGCAGCAATTTAAGGTTGAACCTGATATGTGAATGTCTATTCTGAAAACTGCAGGGATGCAGATACTGTATCAGATGCTGTAGAGTTTGTACTCCAAAATTTCACAGAAATGAACAAACTTTGGGTGCGGATGCAACATCAGGTTGGTTGAATATTTTTGCATACTGTTAACGCTCTCATGTTTGGACATGCATGTCGTCACCATAGTTGCATGTCATGAGAGTAAAATATATCATGAGGGCATGATTTCTGGTCATGCAGGTGTAGTAATGCATGTGATAAATTCATACTCTTAGCTGACCCTGAGTTGAGGCTTGCTGTCGGGCTTTCTGGTCTGCAGGGGCCTTCCCGGGAGAAGGAGAAGCGAGAAAAGGAAAGGAGTGAGCTGCGAGATCTTGTAATATCCGAAGCCTGTATCTGGTTTGCTTCACTGTGATGGCATTGTATACACGATCAAATGCTTACAGAAGGCTTCTCTTGCTTTTTTTATATTTTATATTCGGTACATTATTAGGTTGGAAAGAATCTCCACGTTCTCAGTCAGATAGAGGGTGTTGACCTTGATATGTACAAAGATGTTGTACTGCCTAGAGTACTAGAACAGGTATAATTTTTTTAAAAATATAATGATATTTCTAATTGTCAAAGACACGTTACTGTTTCTAATTGGATAAATGGTTCTCTTTCCTTAATTATATTTGATAGGTTGTGAATTGCAAAGATGAGATAGCCCAATTCTACTTGATGGATTGCATAATTCAAGTCTTCCCTGATGAATATCACTTGCAAACTCTTGATGTGTTGTTGGGTGCTTACCCTCAGCTTCAGGTTAGGGAACTTGCAATTTTCAAATACTACTTCTGAAGGATGGCTTGATATGTATATGTTTTTTCTTCTTCTAAAACAGTGAGATTTCATTCATTCAAGAGGGTTCCAAAGCAGTGCCAATAAAATATGAGCAACATATTTATCGAACAATCTTGAAAGTTCAAGAAAGTAAAGGAAACAACTATATATTAATTAGTAGTCAGCACCTTGTCTGAGTTTTCAAACTATAGAACAAGTTTTCATTGGCTATAATACCTGTACAGTTAGAACTTGACGAGTGGCTGCATTTGGCATCTCCAATACTTTCCTAAAAAATTGAATTTCAAGTTGAAACATGCATTAGATGGTTCTAATTGTGTCCATCCCATAGCCACCTTGTTCGTAGTTCGCTTCCGGTGTGTCGGGTTCAGGTATAGGGCACACAACCCTCAAAGTATTAGACAGGGGGGAGGGGTATACATAGGACTCAGCATGATATGAATAAACAAAGTATTTAGTTGAAATCAACAAAATAAATGATGAAAAATATTAACTTCATCAATAAAATTAATATCAACAAACATAATATGCTAACAAGAAAAATGAAAACTCAATTCTTGTGTTGTGTCAATTGAGTGTTAAATAGTTAAATTTTATATTGTTTATTAGTGATTTATACTATGATAGTTTGATTGCGTTTAATAAAAAGTCTAATTTAATCATAGGCATTAATTTCATATTTTCAAAATAATTTCTTTTATTGTTTCCCTTATCTGTGCATCTGTTTTCTTGACATCTTCTACGCATATGAAAAACTGTAGTTAACATTTCATAGAACAAGAGAGTAATTACCATTTGTTAAAAAAATCACATTCCAACAAGAGTCGTAAAACATGTTAGTCTGGTAGTCACCAAAAAAGGGATAGTCACCCACATTGTATAAGGTTTGTCAGAGAGATAGCTGAAGTCCCACATCGGAAATCTGGCAAACATGGAGTGACAGATTGACTACAAATAAGTAGTGTAGATCAAGTCTTAGTGTGCAACAAAGTGCAATACAATAGTGGACCCAGTGATCATATGTTTTTTAAAAGTGACGGGCACTTCCCAATACCCAATGCAGTTATTAAATTTTTCTGAGCTGATTTATTTGCTCTATTTAACCGGAGATGTTTTTGCCTCTCTGTTATGCGGTTTCCTTTGTATTATTTACAAAATTGCTTATGAAATTGCATGGACCATTTCGTAGAAGTACCACAAACTTGTACTCGCAAACCAATTTACAGTTCCCCATGGACTAGCAAATTATGTGACAATGGCCCATCATATGCAACGGAGGCCAGCCTAACCACATTTTGTTGCCTTCATTTATCGGATATTTTACCGTTAATGTTGCAGTATTGAGATTTATGCTTTTAAGGTCCATTGATGGGACATTAATACTTGTAGTTTGTTTAAATAAATTAGTATATGCATTCTTCGACTGCTAATTGACACCTATTACTTTAGAAATCAAAGTAACCTTGCCTCTTAGGGGAATCAATCTATGTATAGTGCTGTGGTTTTAATAGCTAAGCATACTATTTGTTTTCTACTCTAGATTTATTGACAACCACATGATTTAAAGTAGCTATTGTATACTTTGTTCAGAACTATTAAAATTTGCAACCAAAATATCTATTACAGTTTTATTCTGCAAATTCAGTAGGTATTGTGACTCACGTGCTTTTTGTATTTTTTGTCGCTGTATTGTTCAGCCAACTGTTGACATCAAGACAGTACTATCCCAGTTAATGGAAAGGCTTTCAAATTATGCTGCTTCAAGTGCAGAGGTTTTGCCTGAATTTTTGCAGGTGGAAGCATTTTCCAAATTAAGCAATGCAATTGGCAAGGTATTTTCTTTGGCTTGACAGATCTTGGATATTATAGTTTTGTAACTGAAAACATATATAATCCTATGCTGTGTGCTGCCTAAAAGTCAAGAAGCATTCATGGTTTGGGTATCTTTAACCAGCCCATATAACCAAAGATTAATTGATAGACTTTCTATGAAGTACAAATTCAACTTGTTTATCTCCCTATGGGAAGTTTTTAAGTGATGAATGGTATAGTTCTTAATGTGCTATTATTGAAAGGAAAATTAAATTTAAAAGAAATAGTACAATATTGTAACACAGATCGTAACTCGAGGATTGTAACATGAATCATTAGATCCTACCTAAATTGCAAAATTTTTCATCTACATATGCATCAAAAGTAATATAGCTTAGAAAAATAGCCTCTAATCATAACATTAAACTAAACATTAAATATAAAAAAGGGGAAGGATAATTACTCCACCCACATTATTAACAATACACACACACATACATATCGTTATGTTATGTTGTTATTATTTACTTCGATCATATTATAATGTTATTATGATTAAAATAGGAAAAATTAATGAGAACAGATGACAACGAAATAAATGAGAGTGAATTTTTTGATAGAGTTTGGGCTTGAATTTGACCCAAAGTCCAACATGAGTTCAAAGCTTATACTTGATTAGTTGTTGGGCCACCAGTAGTGTCCTTGCATTAGAGCCAATACCTCGGGCACGAGGTTTACCGGAGGAAAGTTTTAGTCCCTCACCGCCATCTAGAGATACAGCTTAAATAGAGCTTAGAAAATTTGGATTATCGCCTATCATGTTGGTTTTGTGGAGAGGAGTAGGCCCAATAAGAGCAAACTCTAACTTATAATATTATAGATGTAAGATCGGAAGGGGAGTTGAAACATCGTAACGGATTGAAATGAGGGTGAATTCATAGAGTCTGGGTTTATCAAAACAAAAGATGAAAATACAAATATAATGCAAGGGCCCCTCTGACCCAATTCTTTAACTCTATAAATTTCCTCAGCTGCTATGGGACCTAAGCGCCGCCAAGCCGCACAGAGAGAAAAGAGGAATGGTCAGAATCAGAAACAGACAGTGGTGGATGTTTAGCATGACAAAAGGAGGCTATGGCATCCCCAACATTTTCTATTTTTTTCATTAATTTAAGTAACTTTAAGTATAGTTTATGCAAAACTCTGTTTGATAATAGTATCACGGGTTCTCGATTGGCGCAGCGGCAAGCTGCTTCTTACAAGTACATGGTAGTTAGTTCGAGCTTTATGCAATTTTTCTTAAAAATAGCATATTTAACAATCCGAGGTGGGTTTTGATCCCAGTACATTTGGAAAATAACGAGGAACTAGACCACTAAACAACCAACTAATTACTATGATATGTATTAAGTACTGTATATTACTTTTAACATTTGGTCACCTAAAAAAACCAAGTCAAGTTATAATCACAATCACTGGCTGACAGACGTGGCCGCGTAACAGTTAATTGCCGGTAGACTAGGTTTTTCTGCAAAAAAACCCAACCCTACTTTCAAACAAACCCAGATGCAATGAACTTGCACTTCTATGATTTCACGGTGATTTTTAAATAGAAAAATTGTCTTCTGTTTTCTACTCCAGATTTGCATTTGTTTTTCTATCTTCGAATGTTTTCTTTTTTTGGTTTTGATCATGAACTGTGAAATCTATGATCTTCAACTGTTATGCAGGTGATAGAGGCACAGCCTGACATGGCCACTGCTGGAGTTGTAACTTTATATTCATCTCTTCTGACCTTCACTCTTCATGTCCACCCTGATCGCCTAGATTATGCTGATCAAGTGTTGGTATGTTTCATTTTAAACTCTTTGTGCACATCCATGTTATCTTGTTGATTCATATGATTAATCTGATTAGCATGCAGCCTCTAACATTATTTTATTTCCTTAACTCACAGTAGGTACTTCCTTTGTTTCAATGATGGCAGACTATTTTGGTTTTATCAGAAAATAGTTATTGCATTAACTAATCTGCTTAGTTTTATTGGTTATTTTCAATTGAAGAAGTGTACTTTTTTTTTATGAAATTAAGGAAGTGTACTTAGTCATGGATTTTCTGAAAATAATACCCGACTGTATGTACTTGTTAGGGAGCATGTGTGAAAAATCTCTCTGGCAAAGGTAAAATTGAGGACAAGAAGGCAACAAAGCAGATTGTTGCTTTACTAAGTGCTCCATTGGAGAAATATAATGACATTATGACTGCCTTGAAGCTTTCAAACTATCCTCGTGTAATGGAATTCCTTGACATTCCAACTAATAAGGTCATGGCAACTGTTATTATTCAAAGCATTATGAAAAATGGAACACGCATTTCTACTTCAGACAAGGTATGTGTTATTTTACTTATTCGTCCGCTGTTTGGTGTGAGCTTTTATAAACAAAACCTGGTTTATTTGTAGGTTGAAGCATTGTTTGAACTGATAAAGGGGCTTATCAAGGATTCTGATGTGTCTCCTAATGAAGAGGTCATTTCAGTACCACGACTAGTCGTGTTTGACTATTTGTTAGAATGCCTATTATTTTGGTTTCTCTCATTATGACACCTTATATAATAAAATGTTGTACATTTCAGTAAAAGTAAGATTAGTTTTTCCTTATTTTTGTGATACTTGTATTTTTTTTCTTATTTTTTCCCTGTCCCTTTAGCTGGATGAAGATGATTTCGCTGAGGAGCAGAACTCTGTTGCACGTCTGATCCAGATGCTTTATAATGAGGATCCAGAAGAGATGTTTAAGGTGAATTGCTGATATTTATGTGTAATGACAATAATTAAAAAAAGGGCGTTGTTTTATTTTGCTGGAATTTTCCTCTTTTTAGCCGAAGTTCATAGTTTCAACATACTCCACTTTTTAACAATGGTGCTTCTGTACTGATGTCGTTGGCTATGAGGAACATGCACATAATACACTCATGCTGTCACGGGCAGCACTTGATCACTGTCACTGCAGTAGTTTTTGAATATTTGTGTTTGTTAGATTCTATTAGCTTAGCTAGTTATTAGTTACAGATTTAGATCTTAGTTGTAGAAGGTTGTGTTTACTATAAATTTGTTGTAACTGTGAAGTACTTTATTTTTCACAATGTTATAGTTCAGTTTTGTTGAAACTATCAATTTCTCTCCCTTTCTCTTTTGCCTTCTTCATAATCTATAATACATTTATATTTAACCTTATAAAATATTGGAAATAAATCTTTTACAAGCACTAAAATTGATTTGGTGTTAAATTAGGCTTAATCTCTTCATGTTTTTAGTTAAACCATAAATCACATCTAGTCCCATTCTCCTATGAGTATGAGTGCTTTCCTGTGTTTTAATGTTTCTACTTTCTAATTTCAATGGAATGACGTCTGATATGTTTTGCGCTACTGCATACTTCATAGTTTTACTTCTATTCAGGGAGGGGATTTATGTTTTAGTTTACGAGTTCAACTTTTACTTAAAATTTGAATGGACACGCACTAAATTGCAGATCATTGACACTGTGAGGAAGCACATACTGACTGGAGGACCAAAGCGTCTCCCTTTCACTGTTCCACCTCTTATGTTTTCTTCTTTAAAGGTTTGGCTGACCATTTTGATTAGTCCACTTCTTCTATTTTATCCTGTTTTACCTTGTTTGTTGATTGCATAAGAATGAATCGATAATGCTGGCGGGAATGACATAGAATGTTGAAGTTAAGTGCAATATTCACGGGCATTATGCAATAATAATTGATTGGGATTATAGTTTCAGTAACATGCTGCTAAGGCTTTTGATTTCAAGCTGGAAGCATGTGTAGATAGTTAATTTACTGTTCGTTTTAAACATCCATAAATTAGGCAACTGGGTCAGTAAGTTGTAAATTTTCATTAGGTAGAGCTTTCTATTTCCAGAAGACAGCAGTTATACTGAGGGCTCCATTTCTCATTCTGTTGACATGGTACAATGAGTCATTATATCTAATTGACGATGAAATGCTATGACTATTTGGTTGATGTTTATGGTCATGCTTTTTTTATGCTGTGGTTCCCCGTGTCTGTTTTTCTTGATAGAAATGAACATGGCTGTTTGCAGCTTCCACGTAAAATGAGATGACACCGAATAGTCAAAATATCATTTCTCATTATTTATATACTATGTGTACTTTACTGTCAACAGTTGGTCAGGCAGTTGCAAGGTCATGGTCAAGAAGAAAATCCTTTTGGAGATGATTCATCAGCATCGCCAAAGAAAATCTTTCAGCTTTTAAATCAGGTAATATGCTTATATAAAGAACACGTATTTTTTATTTTTTAAAATAAAAAATGCAACCTGCGCCAACCTAGTTGCATATAAATAATTAATTGTTGTTTATACTGAGGATTTGAAGATTTGTTGGTACATCAACAGGTAGGCTAAATAAAAGACATTCTCAAATAGTCTTCTCTTTGTTGTTTGTTTGTGATAAATTGGGATACTTGTTAGATGATTATGTGTAGTTAATTTCATTGGTTAACTTGTTTGATGATATCTGTATCTTTTCTATCTCAGACCATTGAGACCCTATCAGGTGTTCTGACACCAGAGTTAGCATTGCAGTTGTGCTTGCAATGTGCTGAGGTACTGAATTATATTTGGTTCTTAGCACAACGAAAGGATTTTTCAAACTAGACTTTCTGATTTGTTTTTTTCTCCCATTAAGGCTGCAAATGATTGTGAGTTGGAACCAGTAGCATATGAGTTTTTTACGCAAGCTTATATTCTATATGAAGAAGAAATTTCTGTAAGTTTACCATATAACCCCTACTAATTCTCCCTGCGACACAAAATCTCCTTTCCTTTCATGGATTAAGGATAATTTTGGAAGAGTAAGGTTCATCATAATAAAAGTTTATGGCTTAGCCGTGCTCAGTTGGACATTTGTGTTATACCAGGATTCCAGAGCACAGGTCACAGCTATCCATTTAATAATAGGAACTCTTCAAAGGATGCATGTCTTTGGTGTTGAGAACAGGGATACTTTAACTCACAAGGCCACAGGGGTGATTATTGATTTCTTTTACTTATGCAGCAATTAATGTATACTCCTCTAAGCAAAATTTGACTTTTTTTTTCCGATCATTGAATAACTGATGTATTGGGTCAATATGTATATCAGATACATGAGTTATTCAATTAATCTAAAAAGTAATATTTTGCTTATAATAAGGACCGGAGGGAGTATATTTTATCATTTTTATATTGAATCTCCTTTTTGGTGCATTTTCATCTGATAGTATTCAGCAAAGCTTTTAAAGAAGCCAGATCAATGCAGAGCTGTGTATGCGTGCTCACATTTGTTTTGGGTTGATGATCATGATAACATGAAAGATGGAGAGAGGTTCGTTTCTAATTTTATTAATATAATTCTTTAGTTGAACATTAATAGTTGCAGATATATTTCAATTGTTTGCATGTTCAAATAGTCCTATTGTTGTCTATACCATTTTCGTTAACAAACTAGAACTATGCAATATATAACTAGAGGCAATATGAATGATTTAATCCGACACATCTATCCCACCTGTAAGTTAAGTTGTAAACATTTATGCTCAGCCACTACAAACCTGATCATAAGTTGGAAATGCAGGAAAAAGAAAGAAGAGATGTAGGTCTTTATCATAAAATTTGAAGAGGAATATGGGAATTTCTTTCTTGGTTTATGGTATTATGATTTTTATTGTCATGTTCTTTATATTAGTATTTTTGCACCAGAGTCTTATTATGCCTTAAGCGGGCTTTAAGGATTGCAAACGCTGCACAACAAATGGCAAATGCTGCACGAGGTAGCACAGGATCAGTAATGCTTTTCATTGAGATTTTGAACAAGTAAGATTAACGTCCATATTTCTAAGCTAGGGTTGTTTTTCTTTGATTCTCAACAGTAAACTGGAATGATGATGTGTGTTTTTGCAAGGTATCTCTACTTCTTTGAGAAGGGGAACCCACAAGTCACAGTTGCTGCTATCCAGGGCCTGATTGAGTTAATTATGAATGAAATGCAAAGTGACACCGCGACCCCAGATCCGTCTGCTGATGCTTTCTTAGCCACTACTATGCGCTATATACAGTTTCAAAAACAAAAGGGTGGTACAGTTGGCGAGAAATATGAACCGATCAAGGTTTGACATGCAGATGACTGATACTGTTGCGTTTGTTATGACTCTTGGGAGCAAGTTGTTCACGTGTTGATCCAGCAACTGTTTTGATTTGCCTGTATTTTAACTGCCAAACCACCTGTTAGTGTTCATGATATAGGATGAGCTGACAGAAAAGACATGTTGGTTAGTTTGGATTTCAATTCATTCACTATATACCTATTGAGATTGAGCCGATTTTAAGTTTGCTAGATCCTTCTCCCCAAAATTGACATTCAGTTTAGACAAGTTATATGTAGTACAGTTACTAGATTTAAATTCTTCTAGTTGTGCACAAAGGTTGACATTACATGGATTTATGGATTACTTTTGTATTTTGTAACATAATTTTGGTACTTCGACGTGCCTTTCAAGAAAGGTGATTCCTTATGGCTTCGTCATGAGCATTTGTTCTTCGACACAACTATTATTTAGAATATAATAACAGACTTGCCATTGACTGGCCACTTCTAATTCGATTGACTGGCCACTTTTAATTCGACTTCTTCCTCTGATTCATCCATCTTCGTTACTCTATCATACTCTCTGGGTAGTATTACTACATTGCAGATGATATCTAACGATGACTCTGATCCAGAATCGAAGTCATCTGTCATTATGTCGTCGTCTGCAGCAACTTGAGCATATTTTTCTCATACTTCTTTCTGATTAGCAAACAATTTTCTCCCGACTGGTTTCTTTTCGACAGGTTTCCTATCCTTGTTGCTATCCTTCTTGATTGGCATGTTGCTGCTTGACTTGACTTTCTCCTTCTCTGCAGCCTCCCTTTCAGCTTTGCGCCTTCTTTGTTGTCATCTCTATCGAGACCTTGATATTGGGTTTTTTCCCTTATAATTCTCTGAGTGCCATTCTGATTGTTTGGAAGCTTGAATCTCTCTTCGGTAGGTTATTGACGAACCTTTTTCTACTTCAAAATTATACCATTTTTTTTGGCCCTGTTCCCTGTGTTCAACTGGTTTTACCCACTTGCCCTTAGGGGCGTCAGCAGTGGGTTTGAATGGCTAGTTTATTACCACGTAGCCCTTGTCGACCTTAGTCATGTCTCCTAGGTGCTCTTTTCCTGTTGAAAGCCCCATGGTTGTGAGAATTCCTCCAGTTGTTTTTGGCCTTTGCACATCGAATTCCCTGTATGTTTTTTGCTGCTTTCCTGTCAAAGACTGCACTGCACATAGGGCACAACATTACTTTAGAGTTCTTTCTCTGGCATCTATGGAGGAATTTGACCAAATTCTTCTCCTGCTTTGGATATGCCACCTTGACATATTCTTCTTGTTTGAGACTATGTTTGTCCACTTCCATTGCAGACTATTGGGTCATTCGACCATATTGACTCCAAGGTTGGCACCCTTAGTGATGCCCAACTCTTGAAATATAATCCTAAGGCTTTCAATAGCCTTAGTTTCGTTGTTGACTTGTATGAAATCATCAGCAGTCTCATGTTAAAATTATCTGGTTGGAACCTTCAGTGATCCCTTTGTCGAAACCTTTAGTAGCTTCTTTGACGAAACCTTTAGTGGTTTCCATGTTGGGGCCCTTAGTGACTTTCTTAGCGAAGCCTTCAGTAGCTTCTTTGTCGAAGTCATCAATGACTTCTTGGTTGAAGTTCTCAGTAACTTTCTGGATGGAACCTTCAGGGGTTTCTTTGTTGGAGTCCTCAACAACTCCACTGGTGAAGTCGTTAGCAACTTCGACTATCACAATGCTGTTGACGAAGTCATCACTAACTTCCACCATGTTGACCATGGATGGTTCGGAGTAATGTGCATCTCCTACAAGGAGAGGATCATCGTCTATCTTCATTTGATTCGTTGATTTGTCAACAAACCTAAGCCTTCCCTTCTTGATTGTGTTTTGAACAAGATCCCTGAAAAGAAAGCATTAAGAAGTTTTATGAACAAAAAATTTATGGTATTTACAAAAACCTCTCTTTTTTCTTTGCTCTAAAGGAGGCATTTTAGCACCAGGGGGTACTATCATTTGGCCATCCTTAACTAACAAATCAAAGATTTTGTCACACTTAGTGACGAAGGTATAAGTTCTTTTAGGGAACCCATCATTCTTCTTCGACTCGGCTGAATTTTTTTTCCATTCGACGGTGTTAAGACTTTACAGGCATAAGGTGGGCCTTGATATAGTTCAACAAGGTCAATTTCACTCTCGTTGAAAAAGGGATTAGTACTAGTTTCTTGTTCGTCTTCGTCAAATTCGACGTATGCTACCATTTCTTTTTTATTATTTTTGTTCGTCCTGGCTTTCTTAGCCTTCAGGCGTTCTATCTATCGAACTCTGTCAGCCAACTGGACCATATCTCTTAGATATTGAGTACCTAATTTCTTCCTAATGTAGTAATCAAGGCCACTAACGACCATTTTGACCAACTCGTACTCAGGAACTTGTGTAAAATACCTGGCCTTAAGCAGTCGAAACCTATTCAAATAATCGTCTATTGGCTCAGAGAATTTCCTCTTAATGCTAGCCAATTCTTTCAGACATATCTTCGACTGTTCCATATAGAGTTGTTCATGGAACAATCTTTTCAATTGAGTCGAATCGTGGATCGAATTTGCTGGTAGTGTGGTAAACCAGGTAAAGGAATTTTTGATAAGTGAACTTGAAAAATATTTCATCCTTAGGTTATCATTATTAGCAATCTCGTCTGCCTTTATTATGTATCTTGCCACATGTTCGACTGTGGACTCATTAGTATCCCCATAAAACTTAGTAAATTTAGGGACTTTCCATCTAGGAGGTAATTCTGTTTGTAGAATGTACTCTGACAATGGTGATGTATAGTTTGGCCTATGAAGGCTAATATTCACACCATTCCTCGCCATAATTCTTTCGACCATGACTGCTAGGTTATTATCAGCTGTCATATCCTCACGTCGAACTTGATTTATAACTTCATCAACATTTTGGTTTCTGTTCACCATTACTACTCTTGGTTCTCTTGCGATTGGTTGTTCAATTTTAGGAGGTTTGACCCTAGGTGGTTCGACTCCTGCCCCCTGGTTCAATATATTCGCATGGGTCACATTTCGTTGAACTTGGTTAATTGCAGGGTCTTCTTCCAAGACTAACCTTGGGTTTTCTCTTACCCATTCCCTTTGAGGTTATCGAAGAGGTTGAGAGACACTAAAGAAAACAACAATGAGCATCATTTGTGCTGCCAATTGTTGGTTCATTTGGGTAGTATTTGAATTAAGGGGTTAAATATGACACCCATTTGTTGGGCAAGCATTTGTACCATCTCGTGATTACTTCCGTTCATTTATTTCCTTATCACTACTGCAAAATTGCTAGTGATATTAGGCATCTGTGTAGGAAATCCTGTTCCCAAGGGCTGACTAATTCGACCCATGTTATTGATGCCTGAACCAGATCCTTGCAATGGCGAAGTTACGTTCACCACTGGGTTTGAGAATATTGATGACGAATTACGTAAACTTGCCATCACTGATGTGGGCATGCCATAATGCTGTTAACGCCCTATTGGAGGCATCGAAAATCCAAGCATATAGGGCACGAATATGTTACTACCTACTGTAGGGGGGGTCAATGGTGGACCATGCGTTCCCACATGAGATGATATGAGTCCACCAGGCATATAGGGCACGAATTTGTTTGATGAATTTTGGTTATTTGGTGGATTTTGATTCACCATCCTTCTTACATATCTTCCCCTTGGTCTTTCTTCATTGTTTGTGCCTATTTACAACTCCTAAGTCCCATGCAACGAAGTCTAGAGAGACAGTAAAAATGAAGAACTTATAAAAAGAATTTTTCAAAAAGATAAATAATTATCCAAACAATAGCATTGTTCTACTAGGAGTGCCAATTTGTTTATCTTGAAAATTGGTAAACAACAACTTGTCTTCAAAAAATGGTTTACTTGTAGTATCAACCAGTGAATCCTTAGAACATAGCTATTATTAAAATAGTTTCTGGAAATGTCAAGAATACTTCGATAGTGCTCATGCTTGTGAACAATTGTTTTAAAGTTTTGAAAAGATAAACTTGAAAAATTATAAAGTTTACAATAAAGATAAACTTCAAAGTAAAAGTGCAGTAAAAGGGATAAATGGTAAATTGGAAGTAAATTTCTATTGAAATAAATGTGGTGTTTCAAACGTACATTTCTCAATGAAAACTCTTTTCTCACTTGACTTAGATACTTTGAGTGATTTTTTTTGAGTATTTGTACAATAATGAACACCCGAAAATCCTAACACTAATGGTGCAACCCATTTTTAGGTTTTTTGTGGGACCCACTCTTTTAAAGCAACTCATTCAATTTTCACTCCAATGGTGCAACTCTAAAAAATCCATATTGGGTCCCACCACTTTACTTAAAAAATATTATTTATATTAAATTTATTTTATTTAAAATTATAATTTAAATATTTAAATTTTAATTAAAATGATAATTAAAATAATAAATAAAATTTTATATCAAATTTTAGTTTTTATATTATAAAATTAATATTTTAATATAAGAACCATTGAAGAACCGTTACATATTTAAGAACTTTTCCATTTTGAAAACAACAAATATGAGTGCCATGTTGACAAACCCACTCTAAGAACTCCCATTGGAGTTGGTCTAAGACTCCTATTTATAATATGTCAAAAATAGCTGTCTTCAACGGATATTCCTCCAAAATTTGACACGTTACACTCTGCATGTCTTCGCTTCGTCACGACTCTCCACGCATCCTTTCTTGAGAAACAGATAAAGAAAAAAATAATTATTATCCGTATTTTGAATTTCAAGCTTCTGTCGCGGGGAAGCCACATACACCCTCCGTCGAAGTTGCTGTCCAAACTTAAAAACTATTTCTAAGAGTCGTCTCAACATGTCCTCCTTATGAAGATCTTTTCCGACTAGGTTTCTTGCATAGACTTTTGTCGAATTCGATAACAACTCAAAAAACACTTGATTTTTGCCAAGTATCTTTAGACAAAAGTCTGACGTCGAAATTCCCATCCAACACCACCACTCGCCTCCCGTTCTCTTTCATAAATCCCTCACCATCTCTCATAACTGCAACTACTTCATCACCTTTTAGACTACTCTTTCTCTTGGCATATCAACCAAAAAAAAACAACACTCCACCATATTCACTCAAAGCTTTCATTAACCTCCATTGTAACCGTCGCATCTATGCCGTCGAAACACAAACTTTCACTGCAAATCACAACACTGTGTGCTCACTATTTTTAATTCAAGGATCAACGATTGCAAAGACGTACCAAGTTGCTGATTATATTGAGTTCGACGTTGTAACTTCATGTTCGATAATCTTTTTTGAATCATGCTTTTTGTGTTACGCGAGCTGTGGTCCTTATTGGGTTAAATTTCAATACATTTTGTAGGATGTTATTGTTTCTTCTTGCTGATGTTTTAATGTTGTATTAATTTGCAAATATGGTTGCTCTACTGCAAAACTACTGTTGTTTTTGGTTTTGACTTGTGGCGGTTAGGGTTTGCAATTGTGTGAAATTTGGTGCTTTTTGTTTACCTTGCAAATGACTTAACTCGTTTTTTCTTCCTTTAGTTATTAAAAAAAAAAATTGGATTTATATTCTAGTATGATATTCTGCGTGTCTTAGAATGTGTAAGTATGAAATTTAATTTGTTTGTGAATATGAGTAATGTGTTATTGTGCCTAATTAATGTGTTATATTATTTATTTTATGGTTTGCGCTTTTAATTGCAATGACTGTATGAAAATGTTAAATGTGTGTACATATGTTAATTGTCGTAAGTTGTATGTGTTGTACATATGTTAAATGAGGTACTACGTTGTATTTACATACATAAGTCTTATTGCAAGCAGCATCAGAGACTCATTTGTTGGTGTGATCGTTTATGATGTTGCATGTATGACATTTAAATATGATTTTTTTTCGTGCAGAAATACTATTATTATAATAGTATTTTAACATCAGTTTTTATTTTTTAAGACGCTGATATATTAAAATATTGAATTGGAAGAGTTTTGAGTTTTAATTTCATTATTTATTTCTTCAAAAGAATATAAAGGAAGAGTTGTTCCTTGACACATATGTATGCGGGATATGAAATAAATAACAATTTTCAATTTATTTGAATCTTAATGAAAAAGACTCAATAAATATGAAAAGAACGTGTAGCCTTTCTCTGTTTGTTCTATCAATTACGTGATAGTGACACATCAAAAATAAGAAAATTTTCTGGTTCAATAAGATTTTAATAATTTTTTTTATATTGTAGAAATTAAAACTTAATTGGTATATTTAATAATATAAAATAATTTTATACTGTCAACTAATCACCCTCGTATATTCCACCACATCAGACTGTAATTTTTAAGTTAACGGTATACATGTCAGATTAATAAACTTCTATTGAATTACGGTGTAAAATTATTTTATACTTTAGTGCAAACCAATTAAACTCGTAAAAATTATTTGAAACGGATAAAATAAAATTATTTATCTAATTATTTGTTATAAACGGTAACAACTATTCATTCAAATATTTTTAAAATAAAAATAATATTTATATAAAAAAAGATCAGTAGTTTAAAAAAAATTATATACAGAAACAACTTTATCATTTATTCAAATATTTTTATAAATTATATCAAAACAAAAATAATATTTATATATATAAAAAAATATTGTTAATTAAAATATTTTATATACCAAAAAAACACTATTATTATAAATATAAATAATTTTACTATTGATTCAAATGTTAAATAATAGAATTTTTTCGACTATATATTTTAAATATATAAAAAAGATTAAGGAAGTTTATTAAAAAAAATTAAGTAAATATTTAAAAATTATATTCTTTCTTATAAAATAATATCTAATTTGTAAACAAAAAAAACTAAAACGATAATATATTTAATACAAATTTCAATAATTTTTCCTTTTAATTATATTATTTTTATATTATTATTTAACTTTCATTTTTTATATTTATTATTATTTAAATTTAAATTTAGTATTATTCTTAAATATATTTTTTTAACTTTTAATTTTTAATATATTTTATCCAAAATTATATATTACTCAAAAACTTAGCGGTGCGTGAGTGAGTTTGTTCCTGGTTTGGATAAAAGGATAAAAAGCTAAAATGAAAGAAACAACAAACAACATTAAGTTAGATGAGCTAACTACCGTGGCGCACGTAACAGAATGCAGGATCACGTTGTTGCATCAGATTCGCTATACCTTCTACAATTCCACTTGCCAAACAAACTCAAAAATCATCATTTTTTAAGTTTAACATTTAATATCACTACTAATTTATATTTAATTATTTTGTTGTAATACAAAAATATAAATTATTTTTTTATATTAAACTCCTATTTTAAAATGAGTATTGCTAGATTAATGAGTGTGAATGTTTATATAAACTATCATTCATTATAACTTATAAATATTTTTTTATGTCTATAAATGAGTTTTTCCCATTAATTTTAATTAATTTGTATCATTGTACATATTTTATTTAGTCAATGTCGATAATTAATAGATACACGCAGTGTTTTAAAAACCGGATCGGTCATTGAACCGGTGAGGATATTGGGTCACTGGTTTATCGGTTGAACCACTAGGTCACTGGTCGAACCGCATGACTAAATCGAATTAAACCGGATAACTCGGTTGAATAGACCTGTTATTATATAGATATAAAACCGGTCGAACCGGATGATTCAGTTTCTAAAAAAATATAACTAGTACTTAAATTTTTTAAAAATATCATATCATAAATTCACAAGTTCATAATTTAAATTTAAATTTTAAATAAATGTATTACACATAATAAAATAATACAAAATTACAAAATAATTGCAGTATAATCTAATTTTAAACTTTTTTTTTTTTTTAATTTTTATAACTTTTGTATTTAAATTTTAATTAAAAAATAAAAAATTATTAGAACCGGTCCAACCCTAAACTCGATTTTTTCCGGTCCAATCCGATTTTTTCCGATTTTTATCAATTTGATGACACAGACGATCGAACTAGTAAACCAGTTCCCGGTCTAACCGGTCCGACCGACCGGTCCGGTCCGATTTTTAAAACACTGGCACACGTTCATTAATGAAGAAAAAGCCTTTTTCGGTTGCTAAATCGACATTTATATCATTTACCTGTTTTTCCTAACTCTTACATTTAGGTAGTGGTGGTTGCTTTCTATAAAAAAAGAAACACTTTAATTAAATCAATTACATTTATTTTTAATTGGTACACCATGCTGCACGCCTCATTCATTTTATGATATTGTATGAATTTAGAATGTTTTATTTTTAAATTGATAACACTATATTTAATTTATAATTATATAAAAACAAAATTTGGTTACAATGTAGCTATTTTTGTTCAAATTATAATTTAGTTTTTGTTTTAAATTTTAACCTTTTTTTTTATTAACCGTGTATATATATATATATATATATATATATATATATATATATATATATATATATATATATATATATATATATATATATATATATATATATATATATATATATATATATATATATATATATATATATATATATATATATATATATATATATATATATATATATATATATATATATATATATATATATATATATAATTTAATTAAAATAAAAATTAAGTACATAAAAAATATTATTAATATTGTTGGTATTAACCCAAAACCTTTTAAGAATTTCTAATCAATCTTGATCTCAAGAAAGATTACGCGCAACAACTTAAACGAAAAGAAAACGATAAAGAATTTTAAATTGCGGAATCTCCGCCCACAAACTGTGAAAACTTTATTTGTTCACTTTGCAACTGGAAAAACTGTGAATTCAAGTTATTACAAAATAGAGGCTACTCCCTCTATTTATAGATGAGAAAGCTCAAAAATACTAATTTTGGTCTTAAGTCGAAATTCTGTGTCAAGCAACCTGCTTCTACACTTCGACATCTAAGCAACTCGACACACATACACACATTAGGTCAATTCTATTAATCCTTGTTTCTCTCGAGCTACACTGCTTCGACACAAGGAATTACAAACTCAACACACCACCTAATTCATTGTGTCTAAGATATCTATAGTCATCATAGACCTTAGCTTCTTGAACACTTCGACTTGTGACCCTTTCGTCATGATATCTGCAATATGATTCTTAGTTCTGCAGTGTTCCAAATTCATCTTCCCTCCTGCTACCTGCTCTCCAAGATAATGGAACCTCATTCCGTTGTGCTTGCTTCGTTCATTTGCTATTGGATTCTTCGCCAAGTTGATAGCCGACATGCTGTCGATCTTCATGATAATTGCTCCATGACTCTTCGTTGTAATCTCTTCGACCAAATTCCAAGCAACTGGTGCACCACCTAGCATAAACACATAGCCAGCTGTGGATTTTCTATCCTTAGCATCACTACACCAACTTGAGTCGGTGTATCCCACTAACTTGCATTCTTTTCCTTCATCAGCTACAGGAAACAAAATGCCATAGTCGAGAGTTCATTTCAGATACCTTAGTATCCTCTTCGTCGCTGTTAGGTGTGATATATTTGGCTTCTGCATGAATATATTTACCATACTCACATTGTATGCTAAGTCAGACCTTGTGTGACAAAGGTATCGAAGCGACCCAATAAGTCTTCTATATTAGGTCTGATCGACATCATATTCACTAGAATCTTTCAACAGTTGAATTATTGGCTCAGTTGGAGTCGAAGTTAGGTTGCAATCTTGCATCTCAAATCTCTTGAGTATTTCACTTGCATATCTTCTTTGGTGCATTATCAAACCTCTACCACTTTTGTAGAGTTCGATGACATAGAAATATCATAGATTTTCCAAGTATGACATTTCAAACTCCTCACTTAGGTCATGTTTGAAATCTTCGACCTTCTTCTTGCAACTTTCTGTTATCAACAAGTCATCGACATAGAGACATAATATAAGCAATTCACTATTGCTTCTTCTTACATATACTCCATGCTTAGTTGTGTACTTCACAAATTCTTTCTCCCTTAGAAAGTTATATATCTTCTTATTCCAAGCTCTTGGAGCTTGCTTAAGTCCATACAAGACTTTATGCAGCCTGTACATCTTTCTTTCTTCGCCTTGTTTCACAAACCCAACTGGTTGTACAACATAGACTTCTTTGTCTAAGAGGCCATTCAGGAATGCACATTTCACATCCATCTGACATGTGTGCCAATTGTTTATGTTTGCTAGACCAACAACCAACCTGCAAAAACTTCGTTGAAGTCGATTCCTTCCTTTTGTAGTAATCGTTTCGCTATAAGTCTTTCAATGTGTTAGGTTACTTCTCCTTTAGGATTCACCTTCACATTGTAAACCCATTTCACATCAATTGCCTTCTTGCCTTGAGGCAATTCAAGAAGTGTCCAGGTGTTGTTGACTTCGATGGACTCTAACTCCTTATTAATTGCTTTTACCAACTTTCAATCTTTCAATGCCTCGACTGCATTGTCTGGTTTGACATTTGCATAGAAAACATAGTGTGCCAACTCACCTTCTTCATCGACCATATCATTGATGTAATCAGATATTCTTGCAACCTTGCAGGCATGTGTCTTGTTCGTCGAGGTCTGCTTGGGCTTGCTTCACCTCTGACTTCTTCTTGTCGAACTTCTCTTTCGACTTCACTAGCTAGTTGTTCACATAATATTCTCACTGAATCCTTCTAGACATTTTCAATCCAATTCCATTCCTTAAGCTCATCTATGATCACATCCTTGCTGATCATAACTTGCTTGTTCACTGGGTCGAACAACTTGTATCATTCAGTCGAGTGATATCCTATTAGGATCATTTGACTCAACTTGTCATCAATATTTCTTCTCAATTGATATGACATGTGTCTATGTGCAATAGATCCAAACACCTTCAAATGACTTAGGCTAGGCTTGACACCAAACTAACATTCTTCTAGCTTCTTCGTGGGACATCTATTCAATATGTATGTTGTTGTCAACACAACTTCTCCCTATAATTCTTTGGGTAGATGCTTGCCTTTCAACATACTTCTCAACATATTCATGATGGTTCTATTATTCCTTTCTACATTTCCATTCTGCTGTGGAGTGTAGGGTGGCACCACCTCATGCACAATTCTTTCTTTCACACATAATGTATCAAAATCTTTTGACACATACTCTCCACCATCATCAGTCCTCAAAATATTTAGCTTTCGACCATAGGTTTAAATTTGGCAAATACATCGATCACTTCACTTTTGATCTTGATCAGGTAAGTCCATAATTTTCGACTAAAATCATCTATGAACGTGACAAAGTATCCGTTACCTCCAAATCGAGTCCACTTGGATAGGACCACATACATCAGAGTATATGACTTAGAGAATTTTCTTTGACTTGCTTCCTACATCCTTGCTGAAGTTATTCTTGTGTTGTTTCGCCTGAACACATTCTTCACACACTTCACTTGTAATGTCAATTTCTGGTAATCCTGAAACTATATTTCATCTCTTCAATTCTGTTATGTCTTTGAAGTTGAGATGACCAAGTTGATAATGCCATACCTGTTCATCTCTGCTGGCTGCAGTTGCAAGACACTTATGCTCCATCACATTAAGTTCAATCTTGAAGGTTCTATTCTGAGACATATGAGCCTTCAAGATTAACCTTCCTTCTGATTCTAGAACTCTCATCATATTCTCTTCGATCGGAACCTTGTAGTTCTTTTTAATCAATTGCCCTGTACTGAGAAAGTTACTTTTCATGCCTAGTATGTACAACACATTGGAAATTACTGACCTCTTGCCATCTTTCCTCATAATCAGAACATGACTAATACCTTCAGCTGCTAGAGTATTGTCTTTTGAAAATTTCACCATATTCTTCATTGAGGGCTTCTTGTTGACAAACGAATCTTTCCTACCAGTCATGTGTGATGAGCATCCTGAGTCCAAGTACCATTGGTCTTGGAATGTTTCTTCATCTCATGTTGTGACCATCAACAACATCTCTTCTTCTTCATGTTTCACCAGCTTAACATCAGCTTTTTGATTCTTCTTCTTTTCTCGACACTCACTAAATTAGTGACCATACTTCTGACAATTGTAACACTGAATGTGACATTTGTTAGGTTTTTGACCACCACCTCTTCCTCTTCCTGCAGCACCACCTTTTGGGTTGCCTTGGTTCGAGAGTTTTCTTTGATTCGGCCAGTCTTCTTCCTGTTGATTTCGACCAGTTGAATTATTGTAGCCTCATCTGCCTTTGTTTCCATTCCAACTTCATTTTCCTTTCTTTTCTGCAGCTCTTTGAACCATCCTTTGTTCATGAGACTCAAGCGTCCCTTGAAGCTCTTCCTTCGTCAATGCTGACAAGTCTTTTGACTCTTCTACAGCTACTACCGCGTGGTCGAACTTTGGAGCCAATGATCTCAAGATCTTTGCAACAACTATTTTGATGTCAACACTTCTCCACATACCTTGATTTGATTCATAATTTACTAATCCTAGTGAAAAAATCAGTTATGCTTTCACTTTCTTCCATCTGAAGCAATTCATACGTCCTTTTGTGAGTTTGTAACCTCACATCTTTCACCTTCTCTGCGCTTCCAAATGATTTCTCCAAGATTTATCATGCTTCTTTCGCTAATTCTACATCACTAGCCTTTTCAAAGTTATCTGGATCAACACATTGATGGATTATAAAGAGAGATTTATAGTCTTTCTTCTTCAATTCTTTGTATGCAGTCTTTTCTTGATCCGCCGCGTTTTCTGCAAGCGATGTTACTCCTCCCTTCACAAGATCCCAAAGATCCTGATAATTAAAACCCACATTTATCTGTTTGCACCAATTCTCGTAATTATTGTTCTTGAGAATTAGAAGGTTCGTTGGAAAACGCCTGTTTGGATGATTCAGTGCCATCATGATTTTCTTCTCTCGAATCGCAAGCGAAGCTCTATATACCAGATGTTGAAATTAACCTAAAACCTTTTGAGAATTCATAATCAAACTTGATCTCAAGAATGATTATGCGCATCAACTTTAATGAAAAGAAAACGAGAAAGAGAGAATGAATTTTAAACTGCGGAAATCTCTGCCCACAAACTGTGAAAACCTTCTTTATTCACTTTCCAACTGCAAAAAAAACTAGAAACCTTCTTTACTCCCTCTATTTATAGATGAAAAAGCCCAAAAACTCAAAAGCTCAAAATTACTAATTTTGGCCTTAAGTAGAAATTATGTGTCAAGCAACTTGTTTCGACCCTTCGACATATAAGTAACTTGACACACACACATTAAGTTAATTCGACTAATCTTTATTTCTGTCAAACTACACTACTTCAACACAAAGAATTACAAACTCATCATATATTGATTTGCAATTATATTTAATGTTAAAAATGACGTTAGTCTGCAATTATATTTAATGTTAAAAATGTAGTTGGTCCAAAATAAACTTTAGTCACAATAAATTTTAATACTTAATCTCCTTAATTTTTTCAATATCATCCAAATAATTTTAGTCCAATTCATTTAAATTTTTGTAGACATCTTTAGTGTTGGAGATACTATAGACTAGCCAAGAACAACATATATCTTTCAATCCAGAATCATAATAAAAGAAGATGTTATATAAACTTTAAAAGATGAGATTCATTACTATATAATGTACATATAAAAAGTTTTACATTGTTAATTTATCACTATTATTTGTTGGTATTATTTTATTAATAATTAAAATAAAATTTTATAAAACATTTAGTATATAGTCAATGAATTTAATTAATATGCACTGACAGTGTAAAATAATTTTACACTGCCATTTAATAGAAATTTATGAATCTGCCATGGCATATCAATAACTTAAAATTTACAGCGTAATGTGGCGGAATACATGATGGTAATTGATTGACAGTATAAAAAAAATTTATACGGTAAGTGCATATCAATTAAATTTATAGTCAATTTTATGATAAATTTAAAATTTTATTCAATTTTAAATGAAATTTACTACACACACCAGAACTCAACAATTCTTTTTCGCAAATATAAGGTCGTTTTTTTTTTAAAATTGTTTTTTACAATAATATTCAATTGATAAATCTTTTGTTATTTCAAAAAAAAATAAAATTAAGATCATATTTCATATGTTGAAGAATTTGGAAGACTCGAAAGCAACGACTAGTTTAATAATTCAAGCCTAGAAGTGAGAGACATCGCAAATCAAAATTTAAAAAATTAAATGTATAAATCTCATCTCTTATAAATTTAAAATTTTATTTATTTATAAATGAAACTTAACCACTCACCATTAAACCTAACATTTAGAATTTAATAAAGATGTTACTTGAAGAAAAAAAATTAGAATTAAGATTATGTTCTTGGTCGGTCAAACACTCAAATAATTAAGGTTCAATCCATCTTAAACTCACTCACTACGAGATATAAAATCAGATCACACAGTGAGAGTAAGATATAATATATATATATGGTCTCTATTTTTTACTACACTCGTCTTAAATCTTGAATTGATTTGGACGTTAAAGTATTAATTATATTAGTGCATCTCGTGCCACCCTAAAACAGATCGGAGTTATCTTTCAAAATCTTCAATTTTCAACTTCATTAATTCCTAATTTTCGAATAGAACATATTAATATGCTCAAATTTCAATTACTATTATATTAAATTTTTAGCGTCTAAAATATTTATATTTGATTTATTGTGTTAAGAAAACTTTAACCTTTTGCATAATTCTTTATAATATTTTAGACAATTGCAAAAAAATCATTTAAAAATTTAAATTTTAAAAAAATATTAAACATATTATTTTTTACAATAACTAAAACTGTTTGTATAATGTACTAATTAATTTTTGTAACCTGTATATTTACTAACTACTCCTCCATCTCATTAAAATATTTCATTTACACAATTTTCTATGTTTTAAAATAAATATTTTTTAAAATAATAATATAATATTTATTATTATTATATTTTTATTTATTAACTTTCATGTTTTTGAAGTACTCCAATAATTATAATAAACAAAAATATTTAATAAAAAATAATTTTATTATTAAAGTAACACATTTATTTAAAAACCGCACATAGCTTAAATAAATATTTATTATAAAACGGAGCGAGTATACTTTGGTATCACAAAAGCATATACAATTCATCCTTGGTAAAAAAATCGTTTTAAGTTTATAAATACCTTAACCTCATTATAGTCAAGTTCTTCATATCATTCCATAAAAAAAACATGAAGTTTCTCTTTCAAAAGCTTCATTTTCAATCACCTCTTTTCTCTCTTGCTACAATCCTTATCTCACTACATTATGGTAATGCTTTGAATCTACCAAACAATGAAACTGTCCCAGCACTCATTGTGTTTGGTGACTCTATAGTTGACACAGGTAACAACAACTACCTCCACACTATTACCAAGTGCAACTTTCTACCTTATGGCAAAGACTTTGGTGCTGGAAATCAACCAACTGGAAGATTTAGCAATGGCTTAATCCTTTCCGATATAATCGGTACAAAACACTTGTTGATTTGTTCAACCAACATGTATTTTTGTTATGATTGTTAACAAATTCCTATTTTTTCAGCATCAAAATTCGGAGTCAAGAAGCTTTTACCAGCTTCTCTTGATCCAAATTTGCAACTCGAAGATCTCTTAACAGGTGTAAGCTTTGCCTCTGGTGGTTCTGGATATGATCCTCTAACTTCAAAATTAGCGGTAAGTAATTATGTCTTGTACTGAACTTTTGAATAGTTAATTGCATGTTTATTTTCATTTTTTTATACGTTAAACTTAAACCTAATTATAAATTATTTTTCTGTTATGTTAAGTCTGTGATATCGCTATCCGATCAATTGAAAATGTTCAACCAATACAAAAATAAGATAAAAGAAGCGGTTGGAGAAGAGAGAATGAAAATGATAATATCAAAGAGTGTATATATTATTTGCATGGGAAGTAATGACATTGCAAACACTTATGCTCCAACACCATTAAGACAAGCACACTATGATATTCCATCATACACTGATTTATTAGCTTCACATGCCTCAAATTTCTTAAAGGTATGTTGTGTTATACAAACAAAACAATATCATTGATTATTAGAATTTCTATAAACTAAAGTTTAAGAAATTCAAATATGCAGGAACTTTATGATTCAGGAGCTAGAAGGATTGGAGTAGTTGGTATGCCAAGTATAGGGTGTGTGCCCTCACAGAGAACGATTGAAGGAGGAATAGAGAGAGCATGTTCAGATTTTGAAAATCAAGCAGCGAGAATCTTCAACTCCAAACTAGTATCTCAAATGGATGCATTCAGAGATAAATTTCAAGATGCTAAGTTTGTTTATCTTGATATTTACAACTCATTCATGGATGTGGTTCAAAACCCTGCTAAATATGGTAATTAGACAGTCATTCTATATTTATTTTTATGGTTTTTTTATATAATATAGTTGTTTTATTTTTTTGAAAAAATAATTATTTTTTTGAAAAAATAATTATTTTTGTTAGACAAGTAGTTCATTCAACACATGACCTCCTTATCACGCATTAATTTCCACGGTAATTCCCTAGCCACCAAATATTCATATATATCAACTATGAAAGATAATCTCAATATTCAAAATAAATGTTGTAAATCGGATGTCTTGAAATAAAATATAAACGGTTTTTTTTATGATCAAAAAATACATAAGGATTAAAGATAACAAGGTAAAACAACAAGGATTAGTTATAAACGACTATTTTTTCCTTACTCTTAGAATAAGATTACAAGTATATAATAATAACAAAATAACCCCTCTCTATTGAAATTAGGATTTTATCTTTCTATTTTTTCTTATGCCAAGATTGAGAAACTAGCATCCTATTTATAAGAAAAATAGCACACTAACCTAATGGGCTTTTTAACAATTACCCATTACAAGCTAACTTAGGGTAAAAGCTAACTTAAACAATTGGGCTTACAAGTAAGACACAATTCAACATGCTAACAACCCTAACAATATTGACTAATACATGTTAGAACAAACTTCGACTACAACATGCATTACTCCGACAACAGCATGCGAACATACTTCAACCTCATGCTTAATTCCTGTCGAACCAAAAACTACCCTTCGACCATACTAGAGTTCGATCCAACATCTCACAAATCTCCATCTTGGATATAACTCTATAACATCAAGAAACTAGCTTTCTTTATGTAGCTTTATCAACTGCATACAGTGGAAAAACTTGCAACTGGACAACGTCTTGGTGATCATATCAGCAACATGTGAACAGACTTCGATTGCTGCTTTACTATCTTCACCCAAGACTCCACCATAAATTAGGACTCTATTCAGAGACCCATTTATGTACCTTAGAATCCACTTCAATACTTGTCAGTGAGTCTTTCCAGGATTCGTCATGTACCTGCTTACAAGACTTACTGCATATGCTATGTCGGGTCTTATATAGACCATAACATAGATCAAAGAATCCACTATATTAGCATATGAAATGCTATTAATATAAGTTCTTTCAATATCAGTGTTGAGACACTGATTTATACTCAGCTTGAATTGAGGGTTTGCCAGAGTCATAACAGGATTTGAATTCGACATACCATACTTTTCGAGAATCTTCCGTAGGTATGCCTCTTGAGATAAGCATAATTTCGACTGCTTTCTATCTCTTCGGATGTCAATTTTAAGAATCCTGGACACAGCTTCTAGATCCTTCATGTCGAACTTCTTATTGAGTTCAACCTTCACCCTAATTACATCTTCGACATTGTTGCTTGCTATTAGAATATCATCCACATAGAGCAACAAAATAACAAATGATTTACCCTGTCGAAATCTGAAGTAAACACAGCAGTAGAACTGACTTCTGATGAAACTTATGCGTGCCATGAACTTGTCGAATCTCCTATTCCACTTTAGAAGAGATTGTTTCAGTCCATATAAGGATCTATTCAACTTGCACACATAATCTTCCTTCCCTTTTTCGACACACCCTTCAGGTTGCCTCATCAGGATTGTTTCATTTAAATCACCATACAAGAACACAATCTTCACATTCATCTGTTCCAGTTCAAGGTCGAACTGTGTCACTGTGGCAAGCAACATTTGAATGGGTCTGTGCTTCACAACAGGAAAGAACACATCATTGAAGTCGACACCTTTTTTATGAGTGAAACACCTAACAACTAATCTTGTATTGTCTTTCTAAGTGGTTAGTTTTACAACTGGAGAGAATATCTCATGGAAATCAAATCCATGTTATTGAAAGTCCTTAACCAAAGACATGCTTTATACTTGTTGATGCTCCATCTACATTCTCTTTACTTTTAAACACTCACTTACATCCTATTGACTTCATATTTGGTGGTAAAGTTTACAAGACCTATGTACCATTTTTTATACACAACATGCATATAGTAGAAGTTAATTATACTCTTATAACTTACATAACTAACTTCCTAACAATCTTCTAATTTAAGCAACTAATTATTCTCTAATAACAAACTATTGAATCACTAAAATCTAATGTTTACATGGTTGGTTATTAATTGGAGTAAGTTGATCTTTCTATCTTTATATATTTTTTGACAATAAAAATATTATTAAATGGAGGAGAAGTACTCTACCCTTTACAAGCTAATAGCATTCCAACTTATAAGAGTAGATTACATTATAACAAAACAAGAAGAAAAATATATGGAAATGCAATTTAGTTAATGGATACCTAAATTTATTTTCCATCAAATATATGAAAAATATATGAAACAACTCAAATCAAGGTTTATTGGGCCAACCTTTGTATTCACCACAAACCATAAGTTGGTTGACATGGCATTCAAGAGACTCCATTTAGAGGTGTCAAAAAATCATACATGACAAAACTTTAATAATTAGAAGTTCTACTTGCGAAAACAAAAATAAAATTGACTTTTTTTCGTATATAAATTTTTTTCTTCCATAAATTAAAAAATCAAAATTTTCAAAAATAAAAAATCGATTTCTTTTAAATAAAAAATCATTCAATTTGATTAGTGTATTTTCTTATGTTTAACTCAATTTTTCATCGTATTTGGTAATTTGTTTAGGGTTTGAAATATCAGATAGAGGATGTTGTGGAACAGGATTCATAGAAGGGAGCATATTTTGCAACCGTTACACCTCAAACATTTGTTCAAACCCTTCTAAGTATGTATTCTGGGACAGTTACCATCCTACACAAAAGGCTTATAATGTGCTTTCTTCTATCGTCCTTGATCCCAAAATCAAGGACTTTTTCTAAATCATGATTGCCTTCTATGCTCTAACATATTATTATTATTATTATTATCATCATTTTAAAATTGTAATAAAGCATGTAAAATTTAGTTATAGGAATCATTTAGTCTCGTGTTCTCCTTTATGAAAAATAATTGGTGGTTTGTATTTTCAAGTTATATATATTTATGAGTTTGGGGTGTGTGAAATTGTAATAATACTAAGAACAATTTTAATAAACCAAGTGGTTCAATTGAGTAATTAATGAGATTCATCCAATATTATTGAAAAACAAACTAAGACATCTTGCTTTGATCTATAAAATGATTATGTAAGAGTTTGTTTGGGACACATAATAAATAAAGTATGGGTATGACACATAGTTGAATAGTCATAGAATATGATAGTGATGATAGATAATATCACATCATGTGTTTGATGAACACATGATTAGAAAAAGGATATTATTATTGTATCGTTTCATCTATTTATACACTTAATAATGATATAATAAATAAATATTAAATTTAAATTATAAATTATTCTTTTAAAAAACTGCATATATATATATATATATATATATATATATATATATATATATATATATATATATATATATATATATATATATATATATATATATATATATATATATATATATATATATATATATATATATATATATATATATATATATATATATATATATATATATATATATATATATATATATATATTGAAATTAGTTTTAAACAATTTTTTAATTTAATAAATAAATAAACAAACATTATAAATTTGAAAAATTCATAGACAGTATTAAATAACCAGTTTTATTTTTGATTTTTTAGTAAATAAGTTGTTCTATTATAGAAGTTAGATACGTCATATAAAAAAATTGATAAATTATAGGGTTAATAAGAATTTTGAATTGTTATATAGTGGAGCTTTGAAAAACTTTCGTAAAAAAAATTAGATTTTCCCCTCGTTCTCTTGTTTTATTCACTCTTAAAAATCAGTCATCAAAATTAATTATGCGACAAATTTCGACAACATAATTGGCTTTTCTTTAATTCCATGTTGGCCTATTTTATTGATTTTTTTAGGCTTTAAGCTCTTAAAAAAATAAAATACCAAAATTTGGTCTCAAGAAGTTCGAAAGTTCGAACCAAGGATGCTACGCTCAACAACACAAGCATGTAATTTTAATCACTAGACTACGAATTTTGTTTGTTTAAAGGGAAAATTAAACTCATATTTTTTGAGATTTTTTAAAATAACACTCACATCTTCTTTAATTTTAATATATTCATTAACGTCTTCCAAGATCTAATAAAATGATACTGAAATTCTTATAGTTTTTAATGATAGTAATAAAAAAATCATAGGTATATACGACATTTACCCAATAATTTTTTTCTTGTTATTAAAAACTTATGTTGATATATATAAGCTTATGGAGGTTTATGCATATTTTAAAACTAGAGGGGATGTTAGGGTCATTTTAACAGACCTTGAGAGAAGGTGCTTCGAGCCGACCATATTGACTCCCATCCGACAACTCTAAAGAGCCTGAATCCTTCTAGAACCTTCTCGACATGTACAAAGGATCCTAACTCCAAGTACATTTAATGACTCTATGCGAACCACGCTTAACAAATAGATTTTTTTTTATTCTTTATATGCTATATTTAGAGAGATTGCGCCAATTTAGGTACACAATTTTAAATTTAATGTTAATTCTTTATTCTCCCTCATATACAAACTTGAGCGTTAGAGTACTAACCTTGCAAGTCATCCCCCTTTCCTCCGCACTGGAAGTTTAGATTATTCATTACCTTCGATCTTAACTCCATTTTTGGTTCCAATATAGAATAGTGTCACCGTCTACAGGAATCGACTTTTGATTCATGTATTTTCCATGATTTCACGTTCCCTTTCTGATTGGTCAATTTGATGCCTTCTAAATTCATCGAATCAAGAATGATAAAAATCGAACACAAAGATATGTCGCATTCAATCCAATTAAGCTTTGTTTTAACTTTGATTTACTGATTTTTCAAATATTTGATCTATATGCTTCCAAGTAATGGTTGGATCTAAAGATACTCGTTATGTCGCAACAACAAAAAGTCGTTGTCGCAGCTCAAGCAATGATCATTAAACCATCTCTTCCGCGACGCATTACAAATCTAGGAGCAGAGGTTCCATTGCATACAAATTAGGTTCAGGCTCCTAAGATAGTTTTGATCTGTCAAATTTTCTTCGATTAGACCTATGATTCCAACTCAAATTTCATAACATGAAGCCTTACCTAGTTTCAAACTACTACAAGCAAATATTGGATTACAAGGTGTCATACCCTAATTTTTTACTCTAAGATCCCACGCCTTTTTGCATCATCTGTATAGTTCATCATGTTTCGCATCTTGCATAATACCCAATTTATCAGTTAGAATAAACTTGTCGGAATTACCGCGGATCGGTCAAACCAAAAGTCAATTGTGCGTAAAATCAGTGGACGAAAAATTTCAAAATCGAGCCTGCAAACGTCAGTCATTAATCTACGTTTCGCGTAGTTTAACTTGACGTGCTCATTTAAATTTTTTGACCACTTTTCGGTCGCATTTTTGAATAGTTTAAGTTGTTTTAATGGGTAAAATTTATTTCAAAATTTGACCAAATGCTGAATTTTTCCTAATCGTATATTTTTTGCTGATCACTTTGGTGTATTCGTTTTATTTTCGTGAGCACTTCGATACCGGCCTAATTTATCATTTTTTTACCGATTATTATTTTATTTTGTTAAAATTAAATAATCATTTTTATTATCCAGATTTTTAATTTAAGATTAATTCATTCAAGTTTTTTTATTATTAATTATTTTTAATTTAATTTTTATCTTTTAATAATATTTAATTTTTGTTTTATTCTCTTTTTGACAAAAAATTTAATAATTAAGTTTCAAAAAAGAGACTTTGTTTTACTATGTTTTATGAAATAAATAGTATTGCATCATAGATTGTACATATGAAAGCAAGAAGAGGAACCCACCTAATCGGTACTCTCACGTCCTTTCCTTTTCTCTGCAAAGGGGGGAAAAGACAATATCTCACCCTCTCTCATGGTTTCAAAAGGAGAGAAATAAATCTTTTGTTCACCATCTCACCTCATATGCTATAACTTTCTATTGTTCAACCATTACCATTCCGCATTCGACTACCACTGGCTACAAACAATAGTGTCGTCCGAGTTGCACTAGTTGCTATAAACCTTCAGCACACACTCTATTTGTTCATAGAAGGAAAGCCAAAGTAGCATTGAAGCGTGTTTGAAAAACCACTGATCAGACTTTGTAACTACCTAGTGGAACTCAGCTAGGAAAATACTCAATTATATAAAGATCAACCTGAAGGCAAAATGAGACACTGTTAAACACCCTGGTCCTGCGCCACGCACCGACGTGCCGAATCCAAACTCATCATCTCTGTTTCATAAACAATATACATAAAAACTCACTACTTCACCATTCTCATAAAAGACGACACGCCCCACAACTCTTGACCTCAAAATCTCTCTTCATTTTCACACTACCAAATAGATTTTATTTTTCTTCTTCTTACTTTTCCATTTTATACATATTGTATACGTACTGTTAATGGTTTTGGTTTCATATATATATATATATATATATATATATATATATATATATATATATATATATATATATATATATATATATATATATATATATATATATATATATATATATATATATATATATATATATATATATATATATATATATATATATATATTATTTTTTTTTCATGCTTTATATATATAATATTTAGATTTGGATCCTCACCTTTTTTATATATCATGTCATCTCTCATATTTTTAATAATGAAGAAATTTCAAAAATAACAAAGACAAATTACTTATCTATTTCTCTCTCCTATTAAATAACTTTTTTATTTAATTATTTATTATAAATTCTAAACCATTAGATTAAAAACATGAGAGATGACATGATATATAAAAAAGGAGGGGATCCAAATCCATAATATTTATACTATGTTTTATATACGTTAATTTTGTTTTCAAATTATATATATAAAAGTGTGCTTTTAATTTAATTATATATATTATTCTATCTTTTTAAATATATATCATTTTTGGTTTTTTAGTATATATAACTTTTGGCTCTTTTATAGTTTTGTTTATATGTATATAAATTGTTTGGTTTAAATGTTAGAGATTCAGTTAGTTTATCATATACATCATCGATTTAGTTTATTAGTGTTACTGTTTGGTTAAGTTAATCTTCTTCCATTTTTTTTTTGTATTTTCTAATACTAGTTTTATTTAATTCAAGTGATAATATATACTTTTTTTTAATTAATTTTAATAGGTAGGCCTTTTTTATAGTACATGTTACTTGTTTTATTAATTATAATAGTCACTTTTTTTTTTGTTTTTCTTCAATTACTTTGAGAAAATGTAAAAAAAAAATAATTTTAAAAATAATAATAATAATAATAATAATAATAATAATAATAAATAATGTATATCCTATTTTTTTGTTTCATGCTTTATATATATAATATTTGGATTTGGATCCTCACCTTTTTTATATATTATTTCATCTCTCATATTTCTAATGATGAAGAAATTTTAAAAATAACAAAGACAAATTACTTATCTATTTCTCTCTCCTATTAAATAATTTTTTTTATTTAATTATTCATTATAAATTCTGAACCGTTAAATTAGAAACATGAGAGATGACATGATATATAAAAAATAGATAATCTAAATCCATAATATTTATACCTATGTTTTATATACGTTAATTTTGTTTTCAAATTATATATATAAAAATGTGCTTTTAATTTAATTATATATATTATTCTATCTTTTTAAATATATATCATTTTTGGTTTTTTTTAGTATATATAACTTTTGGCTCTTTTATAGTTTTGTTTACATGTATATAAATTGTTTGGTTTAAATGTTAGAGATTCAGTTAGTTTATCATATACATTATCGATTTAGATTATTAGTGGTACTGTTTGGTTAAGTTAATCTTCTTCCATTTTTTTTTGTATTTTCTAATACTATTTTTATTTAATTCAAGTGATAATATATACTTTTTTTTAATTAATTTTAATAGGTAGGCTTTTTTTATAGTACATGTTGCTTGTTTTATTAATTATAATAGTCACTTTTTTTTGTTTTTTTTTTCAATTACTTTGAGAAAATGTAAAAAAAAAATATTAATGTTATAATTATTAATTAATTTAAATATTTTTATTTAATATTGATTAATTAAATTATTAATTAATTTTATTAAATATTAATATTTAAGTTAATTAATAATTTTCTTGTTATCCAATTTTATCTTGCGACTGTTTTGCTTCCATGTTTTGAGCTTATTTTCCTTGACTAATTCTCTTGCTTACACGATGATTTGTCGTGAATGTCTGTTTTTATACACGATGCTTTGCCGTGTGTTTTCTATTTCATTTTCACAATATTTTGCCGTGAATGTTTGAGGATGTTATTCACGATGCTTTGCCGCATATCTCTGTTTATTTACTCTGTGATGCTCTTCTGCGTACCTGTTATTTGTTACTCGCGATACTTTGTCGCGTATCTTTGTCTGTTGATTACATGATGTTTTTCCGTGTATTTCTGTAGACTTTTCATTGTCAGATTACCATAATGTTTTTCCATGGGTATTCTGTGGTATCTTTGTCTGTTGATTACATGATGCTTTTCTGTGTATTTCTGTTGATTTTTCTATTTGTTTTTACCATGATGTCTTTCCATGCGTATTTTGTGTCTGTGTCTTTGATGCTTGCCATTTACATGATGTTCTTCCATAAATTTGTTGTGTTATTTCTATGCCTTGTTGACTTAATCCAAAGGGAGGGATTGTATGTTGACTTATTGTCATTGTGCATGTCCCTCGTTTATTCTTTACTTGTCTTTGTTGTTCTTGGTTCTTAGAACCTGGCAACCTGTGGTTCTACGAACTACGGATGCTCTGATTTCCCAAGTTCCTCTTGAGAATACGTAGGCATAAGCCCCGACCTTTGGCGAGCACTCTTTTTATTTTTCACTAATTTCCTTCTTTTTACACGTAGTTTCTGAACTACGATTGCTCTGAATTCCTATACAGGATACGTAAGCATAGGATTGCGAGATTCTAGTGAGCTACCTTTTTCTTTTTCCACCTTTTCTTTATCCATCGTTCACCCTTTAGCAAACAATTTTAGCAGTAACACTAATATTTCAAGAGGTTCCTGTAGAGTACTACAAATGCTTAGGGTGCTAGTACATTCCCTTAGTAAAATCAACCTTCGTACCTTTGATCTCTTTTTGCTTAGTTTTAGGCCTTGATTTTTGCTTTGCATTTTATTTATAGATTATTCTTTATTTTCCCCTTCCCTCGAATAAATTAAATATAGGTGGTGATATTTTATGATTTGTGATTCAAGTTAATTCAATAGCTTGATATCTGATTCTCACTGCGACACAAGGCGTTAACGAGTTGCTGAACAACATGTACAACATCATCTGACAGCAAAGTTCGCAAGCAATAGAGGAAAGGTTGCTTCGCCTCAAAGAGAGCCTTCACTTTACACCTCCACAAGGGAACACCATTCAAGAATTTGTATCAAGAAGGACTAAAATTATCGTCCTTGAGCCGACCACAATGAAGAAGTTTGAAGCTACTAAGTCAAAACAATAATAATAATAATAATAATAATAATAATAATAATAATAATAATAATAATAATAATAATAATAATAATAATAATAATAATAATAATAATAATAATAATAATAATAATAATAATAATAATAATAGAAGAGCGAGAAGCACCAAAGTCCTCCACAAAGACCAGAGGGAGATTGAGTCAACCATGTTCCTCCCCCAAATTTAGCAAAAAAATCAACCATTAGAGAATCAACCAAATCATCCTCCGTGTTCTCGGATTTTAGAAAGTAAAGTAACAAAACCCATGGAGAATTCGCCTAAGATAGGTGAGTACAATGGGAATGGAGATCCGGATGAGCACGTGCAACTCGTCAGTAATCGACTGAATTACTTTAGTGCTGACAAAGCCTTTAAATGCAAGATGTTTGCATTAACTCTAGTCATGTCAACTAGGTTATGGTTGAATGGTCTAGTCATGGACAGCTTTCTGCCAATAGTTTGTCGTGCACTTTATTGCCCATAAAAGATAGTATATGACTACTTTGAGCGAGATCATTCAAAGGAAAAAGGAAACGACAGTCTTATATTAATCGACTTACCCAAGTTGTTATGGAGGTAGAGGGCGCCAAAGAAGGCCTTAAGTGCTAGATTATCGAGAATAGCCTTTTGCGGAACCTCCCTTCAGATTAAAGACGGTAAAGAAGAAATATGAACCACTTAAGAGATGTTGAGCCTCACTCAGTCTTACATGATCCTAGAAGAGAAAATGGACACCTGATTTGATAACCCTGCTTCCCTCGAGACCAACTTCAGCCGCCTAGCAGGGAAAGAGTCCCACCGACGGAACGATGATGCTGACCGAGGAATGCAGGGTCGGTACAATAAGTACATGTCACTGAATGTATCTCTGGAGAAGATCTACTAAGACTATGTTGACGATGAATTTTGAAAAGGAGGAATATGACCCCTTATTTTCCTATTAGAGAGTCGTTTCTAAGTGACATGTCAAAGTACTATCGTTTTCATAAAGGTCATAACCATAACACTAATGACTGCAACCATTTGAAGGATGATATTGAATGATTGATCCAGACAGGCCAAATGGCCGAGTACGTGAAGGGGTAAAAGAGAAATTGAAGAATCGCTTAAAGTTAAATCTCCTTTAAAAATTGTCGATGTCAGAACCAGTGGCGAAAGAACCTCCATTCCAAGGGGAGTGCTCGAGAGAACCTTCATTCCAAGGGCACCATGAAGAGGACAATCAAAGAGATATTGGTTATCCATAAAAAGGATGAGATTGGATCGATGGAAACCCCATATCGGCCATTGTTAGGGTTTGGAGACTTTGAGAAGGTAAGAGAAACCCATAGAAAATTATTCCCCTAGGTAATCACTGTTATAATTTGGCAGTTTAACGTCTCTCGAATCCTGATCGACGACAACACCTCTTGCAATATCAGGTATTTAGAGTTGTTTGAAGAAATGGGTGTGGGAAGAGGAAGCTTATGGTTGTATGAAGGTTCATTTTTGTTGAACTGGTGATATTAGTCATTTTGAAATTCCTTATAGTTCATTGAAGGAGCGTCTACAATTGCATTTTGGAGACACCCTCAGATGCCACCTTGGGCGTCATAGCCTCTATAATGCATTTTAAACTCTAATACCATGACCTTTATGCGGAGTTGGTCACCTTTAGTGTCCATCTCAAGGGAGTTAAGAGAATATATCAAGCGCTTAAGCGAGACCAAGGAGAGGGCATGATGATGGAGATGAATGTAACTTCCCTTACTGGCCAGCTCAGAAGCATGGGGATCCATCCCCTAAAAAGTGGCCAGGAAAACCAAAACCAAACATGAAGATTAAGCAGTTGCTAGCTCGCCTGGTTATATTTTCTTTCCTTTTGTATTAAATGTGTCGTAACTCAAATTTTGCCACATTTCACATACTTTCTAGTGCCACTTTACTTCAAACAAATGGAATGACACATTTGGTAAGAGAGCATGTGTAAGGAGCTTGAATGCAAATATTGAGTTGATCTCGAACTATTATTTGTATATTACTTTACTCTTGCATGTATATAATTAATTAAATTTTTGTTTTGTGTATAATTAATTAATCTTTTATACATAAATAATTTTCAATCAAAATTCTTGTATAATAATTTTAATTTTCTTGTATATAATTAAAATTTTCATACACAATTGGTCTATTTTGTATATAAGTAAATTAATTAAATTTTTGCACATTGTTAATTCAATTAAATTTATTGTATATTATTACAAAACGTAAACCCAAAAGGAATTTTCCTCCTCGCGTACAAAATTTTCCAAAAGAAATCTAAACAAGATCAACATCTTCATCATTCAACCTAAACCTTTAACGATCCTTCTAAACCAATCTACACAAAAATTTCCGAAACAATATTTCTACAAACTATCAATCTAACAAATCATAGTTATCATAACAAACAATAAAAAAAACTACAAAAATAAAAAAGGAATTGTATTTCATTAGATTTAATTAGTTAATTTATTAAGGATAATTATATAATTAAGCACAATCAGATGAGTAATTCGAGAAAGGAAGTGATGATGACGATTATGATAATTACACCTCGAATGTGGCAAAAGTTGAAAAAGTTAGAGAAGTAGAGAAAAATAAGGTTTCCAGAAAGGGAACAACAGGGAAATCTAAAAGCATGCAAAGTGTCCATGTGGCGAAGAGACTACCACCAAAAGTGCTTGCTACTAGAATTGAGGATAATTTTCAGAATATATAGGGGGAAACAGGAATGAGGTCTGAGAAAGGCCAACCTAGAGTTTTAGTCCTTCAATCTCTTGTAAACGGGCTTTTGGATAATAAAGCCTAAAATTAGTCTCGAGCAGTTTTGCTAACCCAACATAACACTTCCCTTATCCAAGAAGGTGATTAGAATCACTCTTTCGAGCTTCAAATTCCAAATGAAGATAACTCAACCTTTAAGAAAACACCCTCTTCAATCCCTAATTTCCATTCAAAGTCATTATCCTTCAATCAATCAACGTCCATGATGGAGATATTCTCATCATGTTCAGCTTTCTTTTACAGTTCAACATCTGACGCAAATGTTATTCAAGGCAACACAAGATTTCGGGAAAGAAAAGAAAAGGACTTAGCTTCCGTAATTTGGAATAAGGTTTTGCAGTTGAGAGTGAATGGTGTTAAGGAGGATAGTGTTCATATATATGTTATTAGAAGCTTAGAGAAAAGGGAATAAAAAGGCAGGAGAATGAGGGATGCAAATTTTAAAAGGGATCAATGAATGTTTTGTCCTATAACATGCGAGGTTATGAAAATCCTACCAAAATGAGGAGTATGAAAAAACTATTATGTAGTGAGAGGATATATTGTGCATGCTTCAAGAAGTCAAATTGCACAACTTGGATGATGTTGGTGTGGCTTCTCTGTGGGGTTTTAGAGATGTGGAATGGAGTTCTAAATAGGCTCTTGGTATATTAGGGGGTCTTTTTATCCTATTGAAATAAATTTTGTTTGATATCATCTCTAGTTTTGTAGGGGGTGTTATGGAGATTCATGTGTTGTGGCACGAAAGGCCTTATTTCCTAGGGAGTGTTTATTATTTTTTTCATTTAAAAAGGGGAAGTTATGGAAAGGGTTAAGCGAGATCACAGGCAAGTTTGAGCAGGGTGAATGGTGAATTGTTGAGGATTTTAAAGTTGTTAGAGAGAAGAGTGAGAGGAAAGAGATTGATAATTAAATCAATAGAGTTGAGATGCAGGAATTTGATGATTTCATCCATAACTCTGATTTAGTGGTATTCCTTTATTTAGAAGCAAATTTTATTGGTTTAAGCTTGATGGAAGTGTAAGTATTATACTCGATAGATTCCTTGTGTTTAAATGAATAATTGAGAATTTGAAGGTTGAAGATCAAATGGTTGACAATAGAAATTTGTCAGACCATTGCCCAATCTAGATTAAAGGTAACAACACAAATTAGGGGCATAAGCCTTTCAAGATGTTTAACTATTGGCTTTAGAATCAAGGTTTTTTCCCCTTTGTTGAGGAAATATGGAAATTAAAAAAGATTAAAGGTAAGACAACGTTAGTTCTTAAGGAAAAAATGAAACTTTTGAAAGATAAGTTAAGAGTTTGTAGCAGAGAAGTCTTTGGAATAATTTACATGGAAATGGATAAAGTGGTGAAATATCTTAATGATATTGACCGACTTGTTTCTATTGATTCAAGTGTAGAAAGTGAGGATGTATCGGAATTTATAATATTCGCTTCAAGCTTGGTTTAGGAAATTATGAATCGCATGGAGAACATGCTCAGAAAAAGTATGAGTTTAAGTGGATCACTGAAGGTGAATATAATTCAAAGTTCTTTCATAATTAATACCATGAAGAGGAGGTTCAGAAGGAATAATGTCTTAGGTCTAAACACTGAGAAGGGTGGGGCAGTGATGTTTAATGTAATACTTAACAACATATCAATCTATATATTGTCATTCTATAAGGCTCTTGAAACCATCTTGGATGAGATAGTCAAGCCGCAAATGTCATTCCTTTATGAATAAGTGAATGGAGTTAGGAAAATTAATTGGGTCATTTGAGCTAGGGTTTGCATGGCTAAGGAGGGTGGTTTATTAAGAGTCAACCACTTTGAGAAGTTTAACCATTCTTTGATTATAAAATGGTGTTAGAGAATCTTTATTAAGCCATATGCTATTTTTCAGAGTTGCTAACATTCAGGTATGGTAATACTTGTTTTAAAGTTCTAGGTGCAAGAGAGACTGGAAATGTCAAGAGGAATCCTCTCTGGGGGAGAGATGTGATAAGTGTGTGTACTTTCCTTATTGAATGCCAACAATGGTTTTTTTATAGTATCTTCTGCATGTTTGAGAATGGGAATTATTTTGATTTTTGGAACCATGGATGGTTGGGACGTGCCTCTCAGCAACCTTTACCCTTATATATAAAATTGTTCAACTATTCCATTGTGTAAAGTGGAAAAAAATGGGATTTTAGTTTAAGAGTTCATGGCACTAGGACATATGTATATAAGCTTCTAACTTGTCATAGGAAGACTCGGTTCAATTGGAGGGTTTGGTGGAGATCTTGAAGATGGTTAAGCCTATCCGAGATCTTGATGATATAGTAGTGTGGTGGAGGAATACTAATGGGTTCTCTATAAAAAAAATAATTACTCAAGGTTGGATGATTTGAATAATACTAATTTGATATTGGAAAATAGTTTTATAGAAGAATTGATATTTTTGTGGAAAGCCAAAATGTTAAGCAAAATCAAGTTGTTTGGTTGGAGATTTGTCCTCTACAAGTTTCCAACTAGGAAAGAGCTTGCTAGGAGAGGTGCCCTAGGTGAGTTACAGTAGGATGTTTTTCCCTTGTGCACCAAGTTGGAAGAGACAATGCATCACATGTTCTTTGTTTACCCTATTGTTGTGTAGGTGTGTGTATGGTTGCTAACTGGCTTGGTTTCAAGGAGTTCGTTGGTGCAGGTTCAATCAAAACAAGTATGCAATTGCTTCGTTCATGGCTTAAAGGTTCAATAAGGAAGAAGGTTCACTACTTATTATGGCTATCAGTCTGTTGGTCTTTGTGGCTGACTAGAAATGAAGTTGTCTTTTATGACAAATTAAGGAATGTGAAAGAAGTCTTAGATTTAGTCAAAGTCAGGTCTAGGTCTTCGGACTGGTTGACTATTACTTTTAAGAGCAACTTTAACGCATAGTTGTTAAACCAAAATTTTGTATAGCTTACGTTAGTAATAAGGAATTTGCATTATAGTAGAGCTGACATGGCATATGGGATGCTCTAAAACTAGTTTACGTGCTCTACACAAGCAACGTACTCTAACTCATTATTTAACATAAATAATAGATTTTTATTAACTATTTAATACCAAGTTTGAATTCCTTATAAACAATCACCATTGAAGTAAAAACTTTTTAATTCAATTTTGGATTGCTTAAATCCTTCATGTCAATTTAGACCCACGTAAAATAACTTAGTTCATCCAATTTAGTTGCTCCCATTAAAGATGCTCTAAGGGAATGGTTGGTCTAGATTGATATGTGTGAAATTCTAATACATTGTATTACATTTCCTAAGTTATTTTGGTTGTTGGGCATTTTCCTTGGTATATGTAACCTCTTATTTATTAGATTGAACACCCTTGTGCTTCTCATTAGTTTCAATTTGCTTATAATAAAATAAAAAGAAAAACTACCAATCAATTGTTTATTTTTTCTCGTTAATTTTATGGAGCTTTATCTTGTTTGAAAAGGGATCATATTGTATCACAAGTAGAAGTGGGAATAGATCAGACCAACTAACATGGATTTACGATCTAGCTTACATAAGTCAAGGTCAAACCAGACTTTTATTTAATCTGAACTTTTTAAAGCCTATTTAGTTAAATAGCATAGACCACAGGTCATAGAAAAAACCTTTTAAGTCTATTAAGCCTACCTATTTTAATAAATATAAATAGTTTTATTACTATTATATTTTATTTTGTATTTTATATTAAAATACAAAAGTAAATCTCAATTATCTTGAAAAACTTGTGAAAATAAGTTAAAAACCATTATGAAAAATGTCATAAGTTGTTTTTATAAGTTGTCTCAAACAAATAGTCTCATAAGATTTAAGTTATTAGATAAGTTCAGATAAATTAATGAAAACAATTATTTAGTCTCAGTTTTTTTAACCTCTATTTAAATATTAGTTGAATTGTTTATTTATGTATTAATATAATATATATTTTTTAAATAGGCTAATAAATCAATAAAAATTTTAAAAATAACATAGTTAGACTAAAAATAATGATATGATAGACTACATATCAGACTTAAATTTTAAATTTTTAACATGTCAATATTAAATTTGACAAAGCCTAATTTAATTCGGTCTCTTCTACCTCTAATCAAGTGGTGAAATGGTTTGATCTTTGGCATTGTTTAGCTCGTGTAATAATATTAGATTAGTTATACAATTTACAAAACAAATTAAATAATACCTAAATTTAGTTTTTTTAATTTATTAAATAATTAATATATTTAATTTATATATAAATTAAATACATTAATTATTTAATAAATTTATATATATATATATATATATATATATATATAACATCAAATACAGAGGGAGTAAGTGTTTAGATTTTTCAAAGCAAAACTAAGCATAAACTCGTTCATTTTTTTTATTTAATTTATTTATTTTACTTGTCAATTTATTCATGCATAATAAGTTCATCCAACAAGGTCATTATTTCTCTAGACAAGACGTGACGGGGTACAATAATGAAAAGCAGATTATTTTCAATTCTCATTTTCTCCTACATATTACTTAATGAGTTAATCATATATGGCCATCCATGGACAAAGGCATGCTTCGTCAAGGTCCACCAAACACTTGAGTGGACGCTAATTACGGTTCATGTGTTAACTACTTTACATTATTATTATAAAGTAACAAAAACAATTCATTTACAATTATGGTAAAACCACCTTTTCAGGCATTTGAGTCTATGCCATTTTCAACTTGATCCTTGACGCAAACGCAATCTTTAGAAACACTAATTTAAAGTTAAAAAGTTAAATCTTCACTGCATCATTGAGAATTTCGCTTAATCATTTTATTTTATTTTAATAATCTTCCTCAGCATTTTGCAAATAATTACAAATTATGCTTATTAGTTAGCTAAGCCAAATGACACGTTATCTTGTTAATTAGGTGTCTTTTTCATTATTAACCAATGGTGTATATGCATGTTGGTCCCATGTGACATTTCCATGTATAGGACAAATTAAAACCCGATTTTATCATACATCACTATTGTATAGCCTAAATGAAAATTGGAGAAAGACATAAAGTTGAACCCGGTTTTTTTCCGTGACTATATAAAACTATGATCGGTTATAATATAATGTTAATTTATTTGCGTTCCAGCAGTAGCGCATTTTGTCTCTATTTAAAGATTATGGTCGTGGTTTGGTATTAAAAAAATGATTATATTTGTCATGGAGTACGATCTTAAAGGGTTAATCGTGTAATTAACTTAAAAAATTGCAACTAATAAAAAAACATTCGTATGTTCCATGGAAGAGAGAGACCAAGTCACATAAAAGGGCGTGAGTGTGGTAATATTAGGTGGATAGATATAGTGGGTCACATGGATGGCACAATAGAAGTAAGTGCATGTTAAAATATGAAGTGAGTGCATGTATAGAGTGTAGTTGCATTGCAGTCTTGTAGTTTTTTTATATATAAAGTTTTGAAAGCCTTTTCTTAGGATTCAGTGAAAGTTTTTTTGAATTATAAAATGAATAATAGCTCAAAAATATATTAATCATATAGTATATGGTGTGTATCAATCTATTTTGAGAAGAAAATAAACGCTATATTATTTTATTTGGTATAAGTGTGAGTGGTTAAGTTTTATGTTGATTATGAATGAGAGGAGTTTTAGATTTATAGGAGGGATGATATATTTATTTAATTTCTTAAGATTTTGGGTGGAGATATGACGTCTTCATCTCTTGTGGTCCTGGAGCATTAGACGCCCGTTGGTGCTCTTGATTCTTTAACAATTGGTATTAGAGTTGTGGTTGGTTCGGCTTCGTGGAAGAGTGAGAGTTAGATTCTATTATAGGATGTGGGGGACTCACTTGTGGAGAAAATGTTTGGTGAAAGTGTGAGTGGTTAAGTTCCATATCAGTTATGAATAAGTGGATTGTTGGATTTATAAGAGAGAAGACTCATTGTTTATCCGTATTTTGATAAACAATTGATAGTCTTTAGAAACGTTACTTGCAAGATCGACTAGTAAATCATATGACATATTGTGCATAAATTCTTAAAAGAGTGTTTGGTTGTTTGTTGTAAAAAGAGAAATGGACATTAACTTTATAAGGAAATAAAGACATTAAATTGTAAATAAAAGCAAGGGATTTCGTCTTTGTCGAGATCCTTGTAAAATGCAAGGTAAAAAGACAAATGAATTGCTGGAAAAGGAAAATGAAAAGTAAGAAAAAGAATTTGCTTAAATATGTAAAGAATGGGGTGCATGATCATACATATTTGCTCATTGACTCATTTCTCACTCTTGTTTGGGTACTTTGAGTTTTTTGAAGTTTCTGTATTGATATTCCCACTTTGAAACCTAATACTAGAATCCCTATATATAATAATACATAAATAAATGTCTGCAACAACTTCATTCCCAGCGATCGTCGCGTATCTTGTGGCATGGTTTCCAACCTTGTAGCTTGGATCCATGTGCCTTCAATGCATGGATAAGACCAAAAAATAGTTACTCAGTCTGATCTCGTTGTTTTTCTCCAACTGCTACTGTCTACCATCAGTCTTCATTGAATCCCTGAGAATGTCATCTTTCATAGTTTGAGAAAACATGCTAAGGTCTTATTTTCATGTTTAACATAGCTTTTCGACACCATGGGGTAAAGATTATTCCTATCAAGACGCTATCAAACATCATTTATTTCACTAAGTATTTTCTGGATACCATTTCCTCGTGTCGAGCTCATGATGTCGAAAATCCAATGCTAACAAATTGCCCCAAAAAATGCCACTTTCAACCAATTGAGATATATGAGCGTTTTTTTAAACTTCTCACAATTGTGCCAAGTAGTGTGGTGACGTCATCTCCATCATGGCTACTTTAGAAAAATGCATTTTCAAGACATGCAACCATTAAATCTCATCATGGCTCCACTTTCCCATGAAAACGTGGGTCTCAAAGATTAGAACCCTTCCTTCCTCCTCTGAGTGAAAAACATGTGTTCAAATTGGCGCCATTTGTCTAAAAGGAAAAAATGAAGAGTTTTTTTCATCACTATAAATACCAATTCGTTTTGTCATTTTCTTTTCTTCTACTTTACACCTTTTGATTTCTCAAAGTAAAACCCTTTTCCCCAACTGAATCTTCTTCAACGCTACGCTCACTCTCTAAAACCATTGCTCCTTGATCAAAATCAAAGAGTTCATTACCTCTTGCTGCTAAAGTTAAAGTCTTCATTGATGTTGGGAACCAAGTTTATGTCCCAAAGCCACCATTGAAGGAACTTTTTTCTTATTATCATCATACCAAACCTATAGTATGTTCTAAACAACCCATTGACCTGAATTATATGAGTGTTTCTCCTCGCGTCTTTCACTATGCACCCTATACCAAGAACAAAGAGGATTTTGTTGGTTTGTTAGATAAAGTAGAATCGAAGAAAGCACCGATATGGAAAGACCAAGGCCTTTATGAATTGATCCAACTGTAGAAGGTTAGCCCTTCGTATTATCAAAACATGTTTGTTGTAATGTTGTACTTTTGGGAAGGTACGACAAACACTTTCCAATTACCTTTTACAGGGTCAATATTGTTTTTTCATACGCTTTGAGGGTGTCAGGTTAAATCCTCGATGTTAACTAGTACCAGAGTGTTTTCGCTTTCGTACAAAACATTTTTTATTTTAAAGCTTAAAAATAGGAACCAAAAAATAAACTAATATTAAAATTATATGCCAAATTGATTTATTGAGTCTCGTTTGAACAACGATACTCACATCCGGACTCTAGAAATTCATTCGGACATGGTTACGAAAACAAACATGCATTAAGGTTTAAATTGAACAGATACATGAAAAAAACAATTTAAAACAATTGATAACGGGAGTTTGTAGAAAAGTTAACAGAATAAGCCAGAAGTCTAGAGCAAGAACAATAGAAATATAATAAAAAGGCATGAATTATAAAATACTTAACATAAAAGTAAAAAAGTAAAGCAATTGAATTAAAATGAACCTGCAAAGTAAAAATGGAAATAAACAGGAATTAAAGCAGATGACGGCAAGATTGTTTGATCAAAGCATATAACACAAGCCTAAAAACACTAAGGTGTAGTAGTTCCTCGATGTGAGAAAGCTACTACTTTACAATGGCGATTTCTGCCTAAAACTAAATGCTCTAAATTTGCACAAGACTTGGATGCCAAAAATCTAATAAAACTATTTATTTATAGTGTTACAGTTGTAGAAGATGAAGTCTCAGCGTGTAAAAATCGTGGGAGAAAATATAGGAAAGTGGGATAAGACTGAACTAAAACTGCTGCTACTTTTCAGGAAATGAAGTGCATGGCGAGTGCCATGCAGTGACAGTCGCCCCCAGGGTAAATTCGTGACCGTGGTTGGCTGACAAGGGGTGACGAACGCAATGGCCCTCATGGCGTGTGCCATGGGTCCTAGACTCTATTTTGTTGCTCCTTTCTTGCTCACTTGTGGGTCCCATGCTAGCCTAGTCATGGCTAGCACAATGGCAGACACCATGGAGGTCGCCACCAGTGTATTTTCGTCATATATTCTCTACTTTGCGCCATTTTCGTCATGTTTCTTCATGTAATGACTTCCACTTATAAAGCACCTAAAACATGCATAAACTATAAGCATAACACTACAAAATGTGGTACAATGACACTAAAACGTATGCAAATCAAGTTAAAATAAACTATGTGTTTAGTGTTACAATATTCCCTCATACTTAAACTTTTGCTTGTCCTCAAGCAAACTTCTACACATATTAAAATGGCTTTGAAAATTTTGCAGCATATAGTATCACGACTCATGAAAAACAATAGCATACAGATACTCACTCAGGCTACAACTCCACTTTAGCTAAGAATGTAATGATAAATACTCGCTTGCATACTAAGGATATTGTAACAACACAATTCTGCAATTGTGTGGTCATAAGCCTCTTTCTTATACAAGCCAATCTGGATAATGTCATTATGCCTAAGCCTAACATACTCATCCCCTTTTTTGTCCTCTTTCATTCTAGCACAATCACATTAAGTATGTTATTCTTACACACTCATAGTAGGATATCCTGTTAGTGATTATGATCTCATCGTCATTATTTTTCTTTTTCTTGCACATTGGCTTAAGTATCAACAAATAAAGGAATTTGCAATGTTGGGTTAAGTGACCGGGTGACGGTCATCTAACTTAGAAGGAACATTCATGATAGTGGATGGATGGCAAGGGGTGACGGACGCCATAGCCCATGCGGCGGGTGCCTTGGATCTTTGACTCCGTTTTTTTCTCCTTTCTTGCTCACTTATGGGTCCCATGTAGCCTAGTCATGGCTAGCATAATGAGAGACGCCATGGAGGTCGCCACCAATGTGTTTTTGTCGTATTTTCTCTATTTCACTCCTTTTTCGTGAGGTTTCTTCATGTAACGACTTCTACCTGTAAAGTATCTGAAACATGCATAAACTACCAGCATAACACTACAAAATATGGTACAATGACACTAAAACATATGCAAATCGTGTTAAAACGAACTATGTGTTTTAGTGTTATCATTTGCTAAGTTTATTATTGACCATCATGAAACCCAAACCGAGGAAGTGTCAGACAGAGAGCTTATCTTCTTTTTGACAATGTGGTTGTCGCGTTTCATCTTCTATTGTAGATCTATGAAAGTAGCTAAGAGGTACCTTACTCTGGCTAACCAATTACATGATGGTCAAAACATTGGTTTAGGCTAGTTGATATTAGGTTATTTATATGAGTCAGTAGGGATTGCAACTTACACCATCAAAAATCTTGGACCTACAACCAATTTTTTGCTTGTTGGCCCTTACCGGCTACTCCAACTTTGGCTGAATGCCATATTTGAATCTTCTCTGCAAGTAAACATACTAAACAACTAAGTCGAAGAAATTAAGAACCAATAAACTGAAGGTACTAAACTCATTTTAATGACCCTAGCCGATACAGGATGCTTTATGCGGGACACCTTTATTGAATAATTTATGATGTTTGCAAAGCGTCATGCCTTTAATCCCTCAATGGCTCCCTTTGCAAATGGAATCCATGCGCCATAATGGTTCAGGTAAGAGTTTCCTGCTCTTGTTCCTGAACATGAAGTTGAGGTTGTCGAGATATGGAAAGCTTTTTTTACCCCAAGACTATTGTCATCAATACTTAGGAATACTAAAGACACCATGGGGATGGATGGTTATCCACCTAACTCAGTATCTCGACAGTTTGGGTTTAACCAATCTTTGCCTAAATCATACATTAGTCGAAATGTGAACTTTTCATAGGCACAGTTGAAATGATTGAGGCGCAATATCATGAACGTTTGAATTGACAAGCTAATGTATGTATTTACCTCACACCTTTTTAATTTCAAAAATCTTTCTATTGCACTCAAGAGTTTGACACATGGTGGAAAGCTTATCATACTGACCAATTCGTATTTGTGGCGAACATGATGTATTCTCTAATGGAAGCTTTTCCTTTTATGTAGACCAAGTTAGAAAAAGGTATGAGTTTTCATATTAAAGAAATCTAAGCTTTTCAGCGTTACTTTGAAATTGTGTATGCTCCAAATAATCTTAGGTGGACTATCTTTGAGACAACAAAATTTTTGAAAGAAAAACTTATTAAAAAAATGCCAAAAATAAATTTCCCTTCTTATGTAACAAATACACTTTTGCTTTACTATTTCACACACCTAATTTTCAACTTTTACCTTCTAGTGAGCTCCCTTTGGATTTTCGACCCTCTTTTCCCAAGGTGGTTTGTCTATGGGTCTTACTTGAAAGTTTTGGAAAATGAATGTAAAAAGCATGCAGAACGAGTAGTTCTGACAAAAATGAGTGTTCAAATTTTATCTACTGAATATGCAAGTGATGAAAGTAAATAAACATTTGGTATTAACTTATCTTTTATCTCTTTTGGGATTTTCTAATATGTCTATTGTCGAATTTATTTACAACTATTGCTTTGAGGAAAGTCACAAGGGATGCTGCTATTTTAGATGTTGTTGCTTCAAATAAAAAAACTAAAGGAGGAAAAGCCACAGTCGAAGGGAAAGAAATAAAACTTTGTCTTCATGCCCAACATAATCTTTTGGCATATATACCATTTCTGATTCTCTTACTTGTACTAATGAACCATCGATGTTACACTAAAGGTGAACATCAAAATACCTCTCTTAAGCCATTAGAGGGTATAGACATTAAGGATTTTTAGAAAGAACGCTTTGTCGAAACTTCCTCTCTTAATACATCAAAGAAGAAGAAAAAGAAACCCAAAACTCTTGTGGTTGGACCTCAAAAGGTCACTCCAGGACCATCTGATACCCCTGTTATTGGTGTAGAAAGGTCAAAGAAAGCTTCCGCACCAATTGAAAATAAAGTCAATAAGGCACAACATGCTGCCTCCAACAAGCCTGAAAGTGCCAAAAAACAGTTACCCAGTCTAATCTCGTTGTTTTTCTCCAACAGCTACTGTCTACCATCAGTCTTCGTCGAATACCTGAGAATGTCATCTTTCATAGTATGAGAAAACATGCTAAGTTCCCATTTTCATGTTTAACATAACTTTTCAACACCCTAGGGTAAAGATCATTCATGTCAAGACACTATCAAACATCATTTATTTCACTAAGTATTTTCTAGATCCCTTTTCTTCATGTCGAGTTAATGATGTTGAAAATCCAATGCTAACAAATTGCCCCAAAAAATGCCAGTTTCGACCAATTGAGATATATGAGCGTTTTTCTTTTGAAATTTCTCACAATCGTGCCAAGTAGTGTGGTGACGTCATCGTCATCATGGCTACTTTAGCAAAATGTCTTTTCAAGACGTGCAACCACTAAATCTCATCATGGCTCCACTTTCCCATGAAAATATGGGTCTCAAATACTAGAACCCTTATTCCTTCTCCGAGCGAAAAACATATGTCTTCAAATTGGTGTCATTTGTCTAAAAGGAAAAATGAAGGGTTTTTTCCATCACTATAAATACCAATTTCTTTTGTCATTTTCTTTTCTTCTACTTTCCACCTTTTGGTTTCTCAAAGTAAAACCTTTTTCCCAACTGAATCTTCTTCAACGCTACACTCACTCTCTAAAACCATGGCTCCTCCATCAAAATCAAAGAGTTCATTACCTTTTGCTGCTAAAGTTAAAGTTTCTATTGATGTTAGGAACCAAGTTTATGCCCCAGAGCCAACATTGGAGGAAGAAAAGGCTAGGGTCTTGAAATCCAAGGTACTCATCCCTTTCTCTGTTTCTGATCAAACTCATGCATGTCTAGGCCTACTTGCTGACCCTAATACTAAGACTGGGAAATTGAAGGAACTTTTTCCTTACTATCATCGTACCAAATCCATAACATGCTCTAAACAACCCATTGACCTAAATTATATGAGTGTTTCACTTTGCGTCTTTTGCTCTGCACCCTATACTAAGAATAAAGAAAATTATATTGGTTTGTTAGACAAAGTAGAGTAAAAGAAATCACCAATATGGAAAGAGAAAGGCCTTTATAAATTGATCCAACTATAAAGGGTTAGCCCTTCATATTATCAAAACATGTTTGTCGCAATGTTATACTTTTAGGAAGGTATGACAAACACTTTCCAATTTCCTTTTCCAGGGTCGATATTGTCTTTTTATACGCTTTGTGGGGTGCCAGGTATAACTAGGGGGTTTCAAGTTAAATCCTTGATGTTGACCAGTACCTAAGTGTTTTCGCTTTCGAGAAAAAACTTTTTTATTTTAAAACTTAAAAATCGGAACTGGAAAAATAAATTAATATTAAAATTGTACACCAAATTAATTTACTGAGTCTCGTCAGAACGACAATCCTCACATCTAGACTCTAGAAATTCAGTCGGACATGGTTGCAGAAACAAACATGCATTAAGGTTAAAATCTAACAGATACACGAATAACAATTTAAAACAGTTGATAATGGGGGTTTGTAGATGAGTTAACAGAATAAGCCAGGACTCTAAAGCAAGAACTATAGAAATATAATAAAAAGGCATGAATTATAAAAAAATTAAAGTAAAAGCGGAAAAGTAAAGCAATTGAATTAAAATGAACCTGTAAAGTAAAAATGGAAATAAAATAGAATTAAAACTTCAAATGACAGCAAGATTGTTTGATCCAAGCACACAACACAAGCCTAAAAACACTAAGGTGTAGAAGTTCCTCGATGTGAGAAAGCTACTACTTTACAATGGTGGTTTCTGCTTGAAACTAAATGCTCTAAATTTGCACAAGACTTGGATGCCAAAAATCTAATAAAACTACTTATTAATAGTGTTACAGTTGTCAAAGATCAAGTCCCATAGTGTAAAAATTGTTGGAGAAAATATAGGGAAGTGGGATAGTATTGAACCAAAACTGCTACTATTTTTCAGGAAATGAAGTACCAGGCGAGCGCCATGCACTGTGGCATTCGCCACCAGGGTAAATTCATGATCGTGTCTGGCTGACAAGGGGTGACAGACGCCATGGCCCCTGTTGTGGGTGTCATGAGTCCTTGAATCCATTTTTTTGCTCCTTTCTTGCTCACCTATGGGTCACATGCTAGCCTAGTCATGGCTAGCACAATGGCAGACACCATGGAGGTCGCCACCAGTGTATTTTCGATGTACTTTCTTTGTTTCGTGCCATTTTTGTCAGGTTTCTTCATGTAACGACTTCTACCTGTAAAGTACCTGAAACATGCATAAACTACCAACATAACACTACAAAATATGGTATAATGACACTAAAACATATGCAAATTGAGTCAAAATGAATTATGTGTTTTAGTGTTATCAAACTTCGTCATGCTAAAATCTTTGCTTGTCCTCAAACAAACTTCTACACATATGAAAAAATCTTTGAAAAATTTGCAGCAGATAGTATCAAGACTCATGAAAAACAATAGCATGCAGATACTCACTTAAGGTTACAACTCCACTTTAGCTAAGATTGTATTAATTGGTACTCGCTTGCACACTAAGGATATCGTAACAACACAATTCCATAATTGTGTGGTCATAAGCCTCCCTCCTATAGAAATCAATCTGAATCATGTCATTATGCATAAGCCTAATCTAATCATCCCCTTTTCTGTCCTCTTTCATTCTAGCGCAATCACATTAAGCATGTTATTCTTACACACTCATAGTAGGATATCTTGTTAGTGACTATGATCTCATCATCATTGTTTTTCTTTTTCTTGAACATTGGCTTAAGTATCAACAAATAAAGAAATTTACATCGTTGGGTTAAGTGACTAGGTGAGGATCACCTAACATAGAAGGAACACTCATTTTTGTTCACTTTTCTTTCTTTCTTTTAAGCCTAGGATCATTCACTTATTTTTCATCAGCTTCCTACGTAGTGTGTGCTTAGGATGATTTTGACCGTTAAATAAACTACTTAAGGATGACTAAAGAGTGAGAGAACTCAAGGCTATGACATAATAAGTACTCAAATCGATCTCCATAATCAGGAGACTTAAGGTGTTAGAACGATACCGTTCTTGTGGATTTTTCCCAAGTCTCCACAACCTATCCTCAATTTCACTTGTAGCCAAAAACTTTAAAAAGATACACTGTGTTTCGAAGTCGAAATTTTCAAAAACAATTGGTATGACTCGAGAAAATGGGAGAATCAATAAAACCCTAAAAACATGAAATAAAATAAAGAAGGATAAATCTACCTAGAAAGCGATAAAATGAAATCAGTAAAGTTCCTTTCCCACACTTAAACCAAAATTTGCCCTCAATGTTTTGATGAAAGTGGGAAAAGGAATAAATAACTCAATGAGAAGATCAAGTCAAGTGATCCATCTATTTATTTTATGCAAATTTAATCAAACAAACATAGAAACTTAAAATAAAAACCCTGTGGGTTGCCTCCCACGTGACACTTCTTTTAACGCTGGTAGCTCGATGACTCAGAAATGTAAGCACCCACGGTGGTTCTTTTGAGAATGATTCCTCGATCAAAATTTTAATAACTTTCGGTTCCCATGGCCACTTATCAAGCCATCTCTCATATCCCTCACCTTTCCATTCCTTCCTTCTATGGGGAGGTTCATTCTTATGAACTTGTGGTGGTGGTTTTGGGTCTATCCTGAGTATCAACTTTTCAAGTTTCAGTTTAATTATTTCATCCATTAACTCAAAGGTTGACCTTCCTCTCTTAACACTAATGATTTCCCTAGTTTCATGGTTCTCTAATTTTCTCTTTTTAGGCAGTATCTCATGCAAAGGTGCATTGGTGTGAATATTTTCCAATACCTCCACATACCTTTTGGATTGGGAGTCTACCTTAGCTTCTACAAACCTTTGCTGAAAAGGGATCAGTGGGTTATAAAGAGGATGAATAACATAAGGTGCTTCTTTCTCTACCTCTTCGACAAACTCCCTTTCTGGTGGTGTTTGTAGATTTTTCTCAATCTTTACTCTTTTCTCACAAGAAATCTCCTCAACCTTATTATCACTTTCTTTAGGATTTTCGATTTTTTTTCACCGTTGATTGTTACAACATCCACATGTCTCTCAAGGGAGGGTCATAGAGGTGTTTGTGCAAATAGGGAAATTTAGTCTCCAATGCCTTGTTGTTAGTTGTGATGGACTTGACCACAATAACCAATTGCCTAAGGAATTCATTAGTATGAAGACTTTGTTTTCTAAACTCTTCATTATAGAGAGTTTGTGTCTCCACAAAGCGCTCCATCATAGATTATAGCCTAAAGTGATTTTGCGTCGCAATGAAATCCTAAATTAATATTTTAAGGTTGGATTTATGGAAATCTTGTAACTCCTCAAAATAATGGGAGTGGTCATTGTAGAGAAAATGTGGGTAATTCATCTACCTAGGATTATAGGTATTTAGACAAGAGTACCTTAGTCTATACGGTGCAACTATATAATAATAATATTGACTGATGAACCCTGGCAACGACACCAAAAACTTGATGTGTATCTGCAAATGCATGGAAATGCTAGTTATACTATAAAAAGTGTCGAACCCACATAGACCAATGTCAACCTATTCTAGTTTATTGTCGCTTTGCGAATCTAAGGCTAATCAAGTATACTTTTGGATTTTTAGAAGGAAAATAAAATAAGAAAATAAAGTTGGTTTGAGAGAAAATTAATTAAAGCGGGACAAAAATGAAATTTCCAATTGCCCCTCTAGGACTTAATAAATTATTGGCGTTTGTTTTGGTTTTTAAAATATTTTTTGGAAGAAAGTATCAATTTAAAAACACTCTCACTTCTGCGCAACTCGTGTTATGTTTCGAAACCATAAATGCTTTGTTGTCACTGTCTCAATTACACTTTCGAAATAATTTTTGAAAACTAATAAATCCTAATTAATCACTAAAGCGTTGTCGCTGTTTTTAACAATTAAATCCAAAATTTATGATCTAGTATGAATCTCACATTATCGCGTTGATGGCCAGTACCTGAGTGCTTTCACTTTCCCATAAAACATTTTTTATTTTAAAACTCAAAAATCGGAACCGAAAAAGTAAATTAATATTAAAGTTGTACACCAAATTGATTTACTGAGTCTCGTCTAAACGATAGTCCTCATATATGGATTCTGGAAATTTAATCGGACATGGTTGCGGAAACAAACATGCAATTATTAAATTTCAAATCAAACAGAGACATGAAAAACAATTTAAAACAATTGATAGTGAGGGTTCACAAATGAACTAACAGAATAAATCAGGAATCCAGAGCAAGAACAATAGAAATATAATAAGGTTGGAATTGTAAAAGACTTAAAATAAAAGCAGAAAAATAAAGCAATTGATTAAAATGAACGTATAATGTAAAACTAGAAATAAACTGGAATTAAAACTTCAAATGACGACAATATTATTTGATCCAAGCACACAACACAAGCCTAAAAACACTAAGGTGAGTAGTTCTTTAATGTGAGAAATCTACTACTTTACAATGGTAATTTATTCTTAAAACTAAATGCTCTGAACTTGCACAAGACTTGGATGCCAAAAATCTAATAAAACTACTTAGTTATAGTGTTACAGTTGCAGAAGATGAAGTCCTAGCGTGTAAAAATCGTGGGAGAAAATATAGGGGAAGTGGGATAAGACTTAACCAAAACTGCTACTATTTTTCAGGAAATGAAGTGCATAGCAAGTGCCATGTACTGTGGCAGATGCCACCAGTGTAAATTCATGATCGTGGCTGGCAAAGGGGACAGACGTCATGGCCCTTGTGGCGGGTGTCGTGGGTCTTTGACTCCATATTTTTTCTTCTTTCTTGCTCACTTGCAGGTCCCATGGTAGCCTAGTCAGGGCTAGCACAATGGGAGACGCCATGAAGGTCGCCACTAGTGTGTTTTTGCCGTTTTTCTCCATTTAATGCCTTTTTCGTCAGGTTTCTTCATGTAACGACTTCTACCTGTAAAGTCTCTGAAACATGCATAAACTACCAGCATAACACTATAAAATATGGGATAATGACACTAAAACATATGCAAATCGAGTCAAAATAAACTATGTGTTTTAGTGTTATCATTTGCTAAGTTTATTATTGACCATCATGAAACCCAAACCGAGGAAGCATCAGACAGAGAGCATATCTCCTTTTTAACAATGTGGTTGTCGTGTTTCATCTTCTGTTGCAAACCTATGAAAGTAGCTAAGAGGTTCCTTACTCTGGCAAACTAATTGCATGATGGTTAAAACATCGGCCTAGGCTAGTTGATATTAGGTTATCTATATCAGTAATTACCGATTGCAACTTACACCCTAAAAAACCTTGGACCTACAACCATTATTTTGCTTCCTGGCCTTTATCGGCTACTCCAACTTTGGCTGAATGCCACATTTGAATCTTTTCTGCAAGTAAACCTACCAAACAACCAAGTCGAAGACATTAAGAACCGACAAATTGAAGGTACTAAACTCATTTTAATGATCCCAACCGATATTGGACGCTCGACGCGAGACACCTTTATTGAATACTTTACGATGTTTGCAAAGTGTCATACCTTTAATCCCTCAATATCCCCTTTTGCAAATCGAATCCATGGGCCATAATGGTTCTGATAAGAGTTTCCTGCTCTTGCTCCTCAACATGAAGTTGAGGTTGTCGAGATATGGAAAGATTTTCTTACCCCAAGATTATTGTCATCAACACTTGGGAATACTAAAGACATCATGGGACTGGTTGGTCATCAACCTAACTCGGTATCTCGACAGTTTGGGTTTAACCAATATTTGCCTAAATCATACTTTAGTCGAAAAAGTGAACTTTGTCTGGGCACCATTGAAATGACTAAGGCACAATATCATGAACGTTTGAATTGACAAGCTAATGTATGTATTGACCTAACACCTTTTCAATTTCAAACATCTTTCTATTGCACTCAAGAGTTTGACGCGTGGTGGAAAGCTTATCATACTGACCAATTTGTATTTGTGGCGAACATGATGCATTCTCTAACAGAAGCTTTTTCTTTTCTCCAGACCAAGTTAGAAAAAGGTAGGATTTTTATATTAAAGAAATCCAAGCTTTTTAGCGTTACTTTGAAACTGTGTATAATCCAAATAATCTTAGGTGGACTATCTTTAAGGCAACTAAAACTTTGAAAGAAAAAATTATTGAAAATACCGAAACTAAATTTTCCTTCTTATGTAATAGACAAATACACTTTTGCTTTACTATTTCACACACCTAAATTTTAACTTTTACCTTCTAGTGAGATCCCTTTGGATTTTTGACCCCCTTTTCCAAGGTGGTTCGTCTGTGGGTCTTACTTGAAAGTTTTGGAAAATGAATGTAAAAAGCATGCAGAACGAGTAGTTCTGACTAAAATGAGTGTTCAAATTTTATCTACTGAGCATGCAGGTGATGAAAGTAAATAAACTTTTGGTATTAACTTATCTTTTCTCTCTTTTCGGATTTTCTAATGCGTCTATTGTCGAATTTCTTTACAACAATTTCTTTGAGGAAAGTCACAAGGGATGCTGCTAGTTTAGTTGCTGTTGCTTCAAATAAAATAACTAAATGAGGAAAAGCCCCAGTCGAAGGGAAAGAAATACAACTTTGTCTTCATGCCCAACATAATCTTTTAGCATATATACCATACATGATTCTCTTACTTGTACTAACGAACCCTCGATGTTAACACTGAAGGTGGACATCAAAATACCTCTCTCAAGCCATTGGAGGGTATAGAAATTAAGGATTTTTGGAAAGAACACTTTGTTGAAACTTCCTCTCTTAAAACACCAAAGAAGAAGAAAAAGAAACCCAGAACTCTTATGGATCGACCTCAAAAGGTCACTCCAGGCTCATCTGCTACCCCCGTTATTGATGTAGAAGGGTCGAAGAAAGCTTCCTCACCAATCGAAAATAAAGTCAAGAAGGCATAAAAGGTTGCCTCAACAAGCTTGAGAGTGCCAATTCCGACCCTGATGTCGAGGCATCCAAAGTGAGTTTATTCCAGCTATAACTTTCTTTTAGTTGATGTTTCAAAATGCTAACGTGCCAACTTCTGCAGGGACCTCCTTCTAGCAACGTTGAATTTAGTATTAAATGCACATTACCTACAACCATAATTTATCCTTCTATTCAACTTGGGAAGACTAGTTTTCCTTCTGTTCAATTAAGGAAGATCCAAGAGGTTGTCTGAGATGTTACCATTGACTAACCAACAGTGGTGCCCAAGAAAAAATTCCCTGAACTAAGAAAATCAACATCCAAGATGCAAATTTGTGAGGAATCATCCTTGAAATATGAAAGTGAAGGCTCTGATCACGCCAAAATGGACTTAGATCTTAAGGGTGAAACTCCTGAACATGTAGCAAAATGATGTTTCTTCTTTTGGAAGTCCAGATCACGAGACACTATCCATAATGAACAAGAAATTACCCAATCTTCTGAAGATAAGGATCCTAAAAATGAACTGACGACATGTGGAAAATCTCTAAAGAATATGCCATATGCCGCCAAGACTTCTCAAATCACTTCTCTCGATCAAGAAAAACTGGTAGAAATAAAAAAGACGAATCCTTCAGGGTACCTAAAAATGATGATGAATATTCGGACTAAGAAATGCTCTAGTTCTTCAAATGTTTCTGGTGGAGAGTCTTTTATCGAGCTTATTGACGAGGTGTTTCGCCAATTGAAACTTAAGATTCTAGGCACATACTTGTTTCAAGCAATCAAAGACAGTTTCATATTTTCATATTGGATCAATGATTTGATGAAGAAACTCAACACTCTCAACGCCCCCGGGGATATTGTCGGCTTCGTCGTGAAATTTGGACCATTGCTTGATCATATAACTGCTGACATCCAGTGGAAGAATGAAGCGATGGGTCAATTGAAACTAAAAGAAGACGTCTTATCGCAAGAATAGGTTTTGGCTAATGAGTCAAAAAGTTATATTGAGAAGTTGGAAATGATATTCAAACATGATGGTATGGAAATTTCTTCTTGTGATGATGATACCCTTGAGTGGGATAAAGAAATAAAGGAGTGCAGTCGAAGGTAAAAAGGGCTAAAGAGAGAAAAGTTGAACTCATGAGTGCCAGCCAAACGAAATTGGATGAGGAAGGTTTAGTAGGCCTCAAATATTTTGACAATGTTAGCGCTTTAGATGTAGAAATTGAAGGCATAACTTCTACTATTTCACTGAGTGACCTTCGACTTGAGGCAGAAAAGGCTCAATTTGAGAGGCTTAAGGTCACTCTCCATTTTTAAATTTGTATTCTTGTTGTTTGTTATGAATATGTCTTTCGAATGATACAATTTATTTTTGTAATCTTAAGCATGCTCTTTATGGCACTTTGACATTCAGAATAACGACCTTAGTCTTTAAATTGACGTATGGTTTGTATTATTTTCTTATTTTTATTTCTTGCAGTGTGGACATGTACTTTTTCAAGTAATTTCCATTTATTTGCAGGGTTCGACCTTCATGGGTTAACTCTTCGACTTCGTACGCGTTATTTGTAAATACTGGCATGATTCAAAATGGTCCCTTCTAGTTTGGGAACCATTTGCCCAATGTTTGATCTTTCTTATCAATGGGCATAATCACCTTCCAAACCAAATCCACAAAAGCGAATGTTTTCACCTTAACCTTTTTGTTATAAGCCTTAGCTGCCCGTTCTTTTTGTCTTATTAGAACGTTAAATGCAGCCAACCTCTCTTCATCCAACATCATACCCCAATAATATTTGATGGGTATTTCTATCTGTCTTTGAATTTTGGTTGATTTAAGGTATATTTCTACAGGCAATACTGCATCGTGCCCGTAAGTTAATCAAAATGGTGTGGAGTTGGTTAACTCTTTAGGAGAATTTCGACAAGCCCAAAGCACTTGGTCAAGCATTTTATGTCAATTCTTTGGCTTATGACTTATGTGCTTTTAATTAAACCAATTATGACTTTGTTGGCCGCTTCGACATGACCATTGGCTTCCATTGGCTTGGGCATAATAAGGTGTAGAAGTTAACAGTTTAACCATGTCTCTAAGGCAAACTCCATCATCTTTCGACTTATAAAAACTGAACCTTGGTTTGTGGTGATAGTCTCAGGAATCACAAATCTATATATGATATGGTTTTGGATGAAATTGATTACTACTTCTTAGTCGACATTATGTACAGGGATAACTTCTATCCATTTGGTAAAATAGTCTATACAGACTAATATATTTGTGTCCCCTCGATGATGAAGGTTTAATTTCATCGATTAAGTCCAAATCCCATCTTCTGAAAGGTCATGGCTTAATTATTGAGTGCACCTCACTTGCAGGTACATTTTGGGTACCTGCGTGCCTTTGACACCCTTGACAACCCTTAGCAAATTATATGCTATCTTTCAACATGGTCTCCTAGTAAACGCCAAGTCGAAACAAAAGCCATTTCATCTTTTGATCTGCCATATAAGAACCACATGATCCTCTATAGACTTTAGAAATTGCTAAATATGCTTTGCTTTTGCCAAGACATTTAAAGACTTCCTCAAGAGTTTTCTTAAACAATTTGTTTATGATAATCACATAACTTAAGGCCCTATATTTTATCTTTTGATATGTCGTCCTTGTCGGGTTTTTCAGATATTCGATAATTGGTTTTCGCCAATCATTTTCTGACATGTGGTCAATGGTAAAAACTTCATACGTTTTGAAATTTTCAAAAATTTCAAAACTCTCTAAGTTTGGGATGTCTCCAAACTCATCCGTCCCATTACTTTTTTAATGACTCCAAACATTTTTATTTCTAATCTTCATTTTTTATTATATTCATTTTAAATTTCAAACTGACTTAATATTGTTGCAGATTTATTCTGCACCACATACTTAAGATTAGTATCATTAATACCATTAGTTTGATTTCAGTACAAATATATAGTAATATATTTTTCCTTAAAAAGTAATGAATACATTTTAAATTTTGAAGATGATTTATGAAAATGGATATATTTTTTTAATTTAATATTTAAAAACCGAAATAGTACTTTTTACTTTTTATGAGTTTGAAATATATTCTCGTACAAAAAATGTAATATAGAAAATCAATAATTAAAATAAATGTAAATATTTTATTGAGAGCGAGACTCCCGTGATATTTATTACTCCTATATTACAATAATATGAGAAGAAGAAGAAGAAAAAACAATGATGAGGACATATCCAGCACCGATGATGAATTCATATCCACCATTAGCCATGGATAGACAGAGTGTAGGAATGGATGGAGTTGGATTGTGTTTTGTGAATGAGAAAAACAGTGAAGACCACAACAAAACATAGAAAAGATTAAAAAAATGAAGATGAAGGCCACGTGCTAGTCTTAACATGTGCAACCATTATCACAAGTCGCATTTAACATAGAGAAGAATGGATGTTTACTGTTCCAACACAAGACAGAATATACATCCTCCAACACACTCATTAACGCTTCTTAATTGCCTTCTGCTTTAACATAATCACAATCTCTTTTTCCTTAATTGCCCTTCTCACTGGTTGGTAGCTTTTTCTTTTCCTTTTCACTTTCAACCTTAGTAGTACTAACTTCCAACTAACAGCCTTTATACTTCTCAATCAACACCAACCCTATACGCCCTTTATTCCATATCTCTATATTCCTATATAATGTAACTTAATTTAAACAAAAATCTGAAATATTACATTTGATTTCAATATTTATTCATGAAAAAAATTAACATAAAAGTAATTTAGGTACACTTCACTTAACTGCCAGCTGTCACAATGTAAAGGGGTCAACCGTCTGTCTACCTGTCCATATGACGCCGTTAAACTCCGTCCGTGAAACGAAGAAATGGCACTCCGGTAATAACTTCACCAAAACAAGGGCCCTTCCGTACTTACAACTGTCTTCCACATGCGGCCAATTACAACACTGTACACAACAGCACCGAACCGAAACTGTGAGCGATAAGAAGAAGAGAGAGACTAAACAAACCAAGAGTCCTTCACAAGAGCAAAGTGCTTCTTCCCGCAAAGCAATGCCACTCATCACTTGAATTCGTTGCTCTTTTCCCCATAACTTTGACGTTCCTCTCGTCATTTTCGTGCAAGTAACTATCACTCATTCATGAAGAAAACTAATTTAATCTGCATTTTCTCTAGTTGATGCTGAATTATTCATTTCTTTCGGTAAAAATGTTTAATCAAAATTACTGTATTTTTTCTCTGCTTTTAAATGTATATTTTTTAATTAAATAAATTTTTTGTTTTGATTTTGCGTAATTTAGTTATGGAATGAATTTCAAGTCGATTTATAGTTTTTTTAAAATTTTATTTAAATTTCTTCAGTTTCAAGATTTTTCTTTTTTTTTTTCTTCATTTTTTAGGTTCAGTTGTTTTGTTGTGTGTTTGATTTTGTTATGATTTGCAGTGTTCAAGATCTTGAAGAATAATGCTATATCTGGAAAATATTTTTCAGATGAAACCTTGATCCAGCTTGCAATTTTTGATTCTTAAGATTCTGCTATTTGTTTAATCAAAGGTAAAACGAGCTTTATTTTAATAATTTTATTTCAAAATATAACTAATTTTCATGCATGTTACTTTTAGGGGATATACTATTTTTTGTTTTTGTGGTGATGTTTTATGATGAGAAATTAAGAATAAGAATTGTAAATGCAGTTTTAGAAACTGATGTTTTTAGGTGATTTTAGGTTGAATTTCAGAGAGAATGGCATCTTGGGATCATATGGGGGATTTTGCAAATATAGCACAGTTGACTGGTGTAGATGCTGTGAAGTTGATTGGGATGATTGTGAAAGCTGCAAGTACTGCAAGGATGCATAAGAAAAATTGCAGACAATTTGCACTGCATCTGAAGTTGATTGGAAACTTGTTGGAGCAACTCAAGATCTCGGAGCTGAAGCGGTATCCAGAAACTAGGGAGCCTCTAGAGCAGCTTGAAGATGCTCTTAGAAGATCTTATATGTTGGTTCATAGTTGTCAAGATAGGAGCTATCTTTATTTGTTGGCAATGGGGTGGAATATTGTTTATCAGTTCAGGAAGGCGCAGAATGAAATTGATAGATATCTGCGGCTCGTTCCTCTTATTACTCTCGTGGACAATGCTCGAGTCAGGGTATTTGTTTATCTGATATCTCTTGTTTGAATGGTATTTTTAGCTTCTGCATTTGTAAATTTCGCTTAAAATGTGGTTGATGGCTGATTGTTTCTTTGGATCATTCAGGAAAGACTTGAATATATTGAAAAGGATCAACGTGAATACACATTAGACGATGAGGACCAACAGGCGCATACTGTTATTTTAAAACCCGATCCAGACAAAGAAGATACTGCGGTGCTGAAGAAAACTCTTTCCTGTTCATACCCCAATTGTTCTTTCACTGAAGCGATTAAAAAAGAAAAGGAAAAGCTTAACCTAGAGCTACAAAGGTCACAAGCAAATTTGGATATGAATCAATGTGAAGTTATTCAACGTTTATTAGATGTAACCAAAGTAGCAGAGTATTCTCTTCCAAACAAGGGTTCACCTGAAAAAAGTCATAAGAAAGAGAAATACAATCACTCTGATTCCAATGATGACAAGGGTGTTTCATCTGATGAAAATTACCATGCAAAAGTTGATACTCTTTCGCCAACAAGGTAGTTCATTTCCCACTTCCACAGCTTAATAAGTTTTACCCTTAATTTTAACTACTATAAATTTTTGCTTCTTCCATTCCTTTATTACCATTTTAGTTATTAGCCTTATAACTACAATGTTTGGTGCTTATATGCATGGCCTTGAACAGATTTTCTGTTTCCAAAAATGACGTGATGTCAACTCGAGGTGGAGGTTCATATCAACAGGAAGATTGGCACACTGATTTACTAGCTTGTTGCTCTGAACCTTCTCTTTGTATGTTCTCTCCTGCTTGATACTTTAACAGTTTGGTTAGCTGTAATGGAATTTTATCTTCCTCCATAGGTTTATTACCTGTACAATAGGTTCCACTGTGTCTTCTTCCTCCATAGGTTTATTACCTGTACATTAGGTTCCATTGTGTCAGTAGCCATAATTCAAAACCCCTTGTTACACTATCATGAATTGTGTGCAAAAAAACAAGTCATAGATAAGTGCTACATGCATCCGAGACTTGTTTAATTGAAAGATTAGACTGATAGGTATAATGTAAAATTGACTTGTTTTTGTTATTTCACCAAATTTTGACTCGCTCAATTTGCCCTTATGTCTTTTTAGTGTGCATGAGATTTTGTTTGAGACTTAATTGGATGTATGGACATCTGCATGAGAGTTTAAAAGAAAATTTTGAAGTAGGATAATATGGTTTGTACAACGTGTGTGGAAAAAATGAGTAGTTTTAAATTAGGAAGAGGAAGATTTATGTTGTTGAGACCCTTTTTTTTTCTGCGAATCTTGAACTAGACTAGATTCTTTACCTTACAAGCCTGAATAATTTGTCAAGGTGTAGTCCCACTAAACTTAAAATCCCCTCATGTTTTAGTAAAAACAGATGGATAAGGACTTAAATATTTAAGCCAAAGATAGTTCTTCAATCTCTCTAAACTTTTCATTTTTGGTAATTAGTATGGCATTTGATCTGTAGGTATGAAGACACTCTTCTATCCTTGTGGAACATTCTCCAAAATTGCTTCGGTTGTAAGAAACAGGCCCATGTGTAAGTTAGCTAATCTATCTTGGGTGTGTTAGGCTAAGTGATGAATCTACATTCGAGTAATTTTTCTTGCATCCAAAGCTAGAATTTAGTGAATCAAATTTCTATGTATCTTGACCTTATACTACGCGAGTTCAATTTAGATTTTATACCTTAGAAAAATACTTTTGTTGGTTATCATGACTTATGTGGGAAGCTAGCATTATGAAATCCTTGTAATATCAGCTCCTCTTTATGTTTTGAAGACTGAATTATGTTTTGAAGACTGAAGTGGAATCTTGAAGAAATTTACCAATAGTGAAGACATGATTTTTTGCAATTCAGATTATTTATATAACTTATACGATAATGCCAAGGGTTCTTTATGCTGCTAATATATTTTTCATTGGTTAATTTACCTTCAACCTGGTTAATTTCAAACTCTTAAACATTATTGAGGTTCTACAATTATAATTTCAGTTTTGTGTTTGGTCAGCCTCTGCAGAAGCGTGTAATGAATTGATGGCTTATTCGTTAATTTTGTCATGTTGCTGCTATACTTGCTGCGTACGGAGAAAGCTTCGAAAGATGTTGAACATCACGGTAATGCTTCATTCATTCTCTGCATAAATATGACTTCTTATCACCTCTTTATGCTCGGTGTTTGTGGATTTTTATATAGGTTGCTTTGTTGAAGATGCAGCTGAGTTAAATTTTTTCATTTTACTTAGAGGAATAGAGTCCATAACCGCAACTATTTTTGTAAACACGAAATAGCAGCTGGCTAGCAGTCATTAGCTGTTTTTCCAAGTTATTAATTCTCTTTATGCAATTTTGCCAAACTTATACTTACTATTTCAAAATAGAATACATTTGTCTAATTTTCAAGGCAAGTTATAGAAAAAAGTGTTTGGCGAGCCTTGACACAAAGCCAGTCTCTTTGAATATTTCATATTACTAACGATTACTTTTTATGTTAGGGGGGCTTTGTTGATGATTTTCTCTCACATTTAATGTGTTGCTGCTGTGCCCTTGTACAAGAATGGAGAGAAGTGGAGATCCGTGGGATTAGTGGTATGTCCTCATATTTTTCATCTTGCTGTACTAAAATGTTGTGAAAACTCTCATTTGCTAGCTTGTTATACTTGTTAATTTTCATTTTTTAGGATTTTTAGCCATAAATAGTTATTGCTTATGACTGCTCATATGACATATTATAACACATTTGATGTTGAACTGTTTTGCAGGTGCTGAAAAGACCAAAACAAGCCCTCCACCTTCCCAGTACATGGAATCTTAAGTTAAAAATGAAACTGTCATTTGGTTGTTTAGTGATTCAATGGTCCTAGAAGACATTAAATACAGGCTACTGGAATTCTAACTTGAAGGCAAGAACTATTTATTTTGATTCTCAACGTACCTTGCCTCTTTTAAATTATGTATGTATAGTAATTTGTTGTGATGTATTGTACTCCACAAAAGTAGCTTCTTGATTTATCAGATGTATAATTATTAATATTGTTTTCCTGGCTTAATATAGTTTGAGTTAATTTCTTGGCATATTTTGTCGTCAACTTTTGTTAGATTTTCTCTGTCGAACTCATTAGACCCAGTTTGTCACACCCAATTGCAATGCTACTGTACTGCGCAAGAACAAGATGATGATCGGAATAGTGAACCTGAGTTTGGTGTGGCGGGGAACCTTGATTCCAATGCAGTGGAAGGAGTTAACTTGCAAGATTAATACTTCTAACGCTCAAATTAGTATTTGAGTAAAAAGATAATTTTGAATTAACACTCAAATTAGAATGAAGGAGAAGTCACTTTCAAATGAAGTATTTTCTTCCTTATATAGAGGAATTTATTTTTAACTGAATTTTATGGATGGATGGGTGGGTGGGTGGGTGGACAGACGGAGTGAGTTCTTGGCCATTGGTAATGGGGTACGATCGTATGACTTTGATATATGACTTTGATAAGTTTGGGGAATAAAGGCTATCCTCGATCATTGAATCCGTGTCCCTAAGAGGGAAAAATGCTTAGATAAGGCTAAGGGCGTCTCCAACTCTCAACTATATAAACTACCTTGGAAACCTTAGGGTATCCTGGTACATTACCTTTTATGGTGTAAAGACTGGCTTAAGTAGTGGTAAATTGTAGAGTATTATGTTAGTTTAGTTGGTAGTTAGATGTGAAGTTGTTAGGAGTTAGTTACAAGTTATTTGTTTCCCAAGTCATGTGAACTACTCCATGTATATTATTGTATATAAGTACACAAATGCACAATGAATCAATAAGATGAACAATTTGGCTTTTTCAAGGGGTATCATCACCCTGATTCATGTCCTCTAACTAAAAACCGCAGTGTTTCAGTTACAACCACCTTCCACCACCATTGTTCTTCTTCATCGTGCTTCCTTATCCCTCTCCTCTTGAATGTTGTTTGTTCTTCTTTATAATCATGATCGAACTCACACAAGATAGATTCATACATTATGCTATTCCAAAATTCAATGGTTTCTATGATCATTGGTCCATGTTAATGGAGAATTTGCTTCGAACAAACGAGTATTGGGGTCTAATAAAAAATGGTATCACTGTTGCACTTGCAGATGCTACTCAAGAATAGTTGAAGGTTGTGGAGGAAAACAAATTGAAATATTTGAAGGTCAAGAATTATTTGTTCCAAGCCATTTATAGGTCAATTTTGGAAATCATTCTTGTATGCATTACAACCAAAGATTTTTGGGATGTTATGTGTCGAAAGTGTCATGGCTCTTCGAAAGTCTAGAGAGCTCATTTGCAATTTCTATGCAGAGAATTTGAAATTCTTAATATGGGATAGAATGAAACTGTTCAACTATGTTGTCTGCTCAATTGAGGAGTTTAATGATGTGAGTACTCTTTCTATTAATGAATTGTAAAGCAGTTTACTTGTTCATGAGCAAAGAATGAAAGGTCAAAAGGAGAATTCTGAATAATAAACTCTGAAGGTGTCAAATGCAGGAAGAGATTTTAGGAGAGGTAAAGGAAGATTCTCAGGAAGAGGTCATGGTAGAGGAAGACAGTAAAGAGTTTGGGAGTGCTACAAATGTCAAGTGACTGTCCTAGTTGGGAGGAAAGTGCAAACTATGTTGAGTTTACTAAGGAAGAGGAAATGATCTTGATGGCCAAGAGTGAATCAAGAAATTGGGCTAAGGAAGAAATTTTGCACTTGGATTCTGGATATAGCAATCATATGGTTGGGGTAAATACATAACTATTTAATTTTGATGAAAGCTTTAGAGAAACAATGAAGCATGGTGATAACTCAACAATGTCTATCATGGGAAAGGGGAATGTGAGGCTGAGTATGGGCAATATACAACATGTGATAACTGATGTCTATTATATTCCAAAAGGAATTTCAACAATTAATTCTCAACAACTTCAAAACAACTCAACATTATAGGTATTAAAGTTCAACAAAACAAGTAAGTCGACATCAATATAATAAAAAACATCGTTCGCCCCACAATGTTACAGAATCAGAGCATAGAGCCTAAAAGTATGTTTGATAAGATATAAAAAAGAGATTTTAACTTATAGCTTTTAGCTTTTCAGCTCATATTAATAAAAAAGCTTTGTTTGTTAATTGTCATTTAACTTTTACCTTTTAGCTTGTAGCTTTTTTACCAGCTTTTAACTTTTTTTTTAAAAGCTATTTGAAGTAGCTTTTGAGCTTATGACTTTTTCTTTCATTTATACCCTCACTATTTTATCAAAAACTCATTTTTATCCTTTATATTATTATGATTTAAATTAAAATAATTGTGTTTTAGTTGAGGGGATAAAAAATGTTAGTCATTATTTTTATCTAACAAATTCACGACGCAATTCGTCTTCCATTTTATTATTAATGGAATATTTTGATTCATTATATTTAATTGTTTTTTATTACTTTTAAATTATTATTTTAATTATTTATTATTTTAGTTTTTATTAATAATATATTATTTTTATAAATATGATACTGTATTATTGAATATATCTGTTTGTTAGTAGATATATCATGGATTTTGAGAGGGAAAAAAAAGAGAAGGAAATATGCACTTTATTTGAGAGGGAAAAAAAAGAAAAGGAAATACACACTTTATTGAAATATAAGATCAAATTATAATATTATTATTTTAAATATTTAAATTTTATTACAAAATTTATATATAAGTCTTTAATATATTTTTGGGTTATTTTAATTTTATATTTTTATTTAAAATGTTTTGCATTTGATTTTTAACATGTTTATTTTTATTGAATAAAAATTAATTTAATGAATATGATAACTAATTTTTTAATTAAGAATGTTTTTTATGTTATTTTGTATTTGTCAGCTAGTGTAACAATTAATTTATCAAACATTCAAATTAGCTTATCAACTATAAGCTACCAGTCATCGGTTATAAGTCATCAACTATTAGTTATCAACTACTAGCTATCAGCTACCAGCTAATTTTATCAAACAAAGCCTAAAAATGCAATAAAAATAACGAAAAATAACTTCAAGAGCTTTTTTCCACTCACACCAGCAACTCTACTCCTGATTACTTGCAAGATGTCCACGATGGACAACATCAAAGCAAAGGGGTGAGAATTCATATCAATGACTTAACGACATAAGCTGTAAGGTATAATTCAAACATCTTCACAATTCAACATCATTCTCACACCCAATTCATCAACATACACCAAACAATCACCCATTCATCATTTAAATATGCAATGAGACTCATAACTTATTACATTCATATGCATGTGGTACCATATCATCATCAATTAGTTCTCTTGGGAATTAGGTTCACTCCGCTCAAACATTGAATCCACCCTGCTCGGATTCAAGACAAGTTGTCAATCCACACTATTCGGATTACAACTTGCTTATTTCATCAACAACAACAACAACATAATGAATGTATGTCACAACACGCCAATGCAATAACAACATAATATTTAAAGTCCCCATGTCAAAACATGTCAATGCAACAACAACATAATATTTAAAGTCCCCTCCCCACAATAAACAAAATATGCATTGACCCAACAATAATAGTTTTCCTCCCGAACTATCATCCTACAACAACATACTCACAGTTCAACAACATAATTCATGCTCATACAACAACATGTTATCGTCATAATTCACAACATTTAACACAATGTCATCATCACGTATAGATATATTCACCATTCATCAAATACTTCATAAAATCGATTAAAAACCATATTTAATCTTTACGTCATCCCCACACAACATTTAAACAGAAATAATTGAGCATAACAGTACTTCAAACATCCCCAAAAGTCAAAAAATTAAAATATGCAATTTAACATCACCAAAACAAGTATTTGCGCCCACTGCGGTCTCATGATGGATTACCTGTTAGGGTTATGACGTCTGTCACCAACCTCGACAATTCAAGACGTCACTTGTGTGACAACAGATTTGTAAGACAATACTGGGCAGTATGACGGGTTATCCGTCACGGTTATATCACCCATCAGCGCCCTGAAACCTGCAAAATTTTGTCTTTCTCATGGAGTTCATTGCAAAACTCTTATTTTATTATTTCAAGCATACTAAACCGATCTGAACACACTACATACATGTTATATATTCATCAATAACATCTAATTTTATCGAATTAACACTTTTAATTCATAGTTTTCAAAAAATATGTTAATCCCAAAACCTTCAAAACAATGGTGAAAATAGGTTAACTCCTTAAAACATAATTTGTCACCCAACATAGTACACGAATCTCATCAACAACCATCACTACATACAACAATTCAAAAACAAATAATAGATTATGTTAAAATCTCACTTTCCCATTGGAGATTAATGACTCCTTAATTCTTCCCCTCATGCATGAGCATTTAACTTGACACCCCCCACTTGAACCTGGTAATCCCTCATCGCTTATGCAAAGACGGCACTGCGCTTGCAAAATTATTTCACCCATTTTCCAAATTTACAATATACATGCACGAATTTGAAGATTCTGGGGCAATACTGGAAATTTGGAGAAGCGTACCAGAAATTTCAAAAACAATATGTTTTTATACCGAAAATTGCAAATTTTTGATATTTTGTACCAAAAATTTCAATATTCCTGGTATAAAATTCCATGGAATATACCGGAAATTTCATAATTTTTGATAGTTATAAAAACCTGGTTTTGTACCGAAAATTCTGAAATTTTCGGTATTAATAAAAACTTTGTTTTTTTTACCGAAAATTCTGAAATTTCTAGTAATTTTTAATTGTTTTTTCCTTCTTTTGTAGTGATATACAGAGGCAGAGACGAAACTATTGCAGGGAGAGATATTGATAGAATGGCAACATAGGCTATGGGTGTTGAGGCTAAGTCTTCCAAGATACAGGTTGGACGAGTGGCCTCAACTGGTTCACACCGAAAATGGCAGGGAGAGGTATATTTCTTTTATATTTAACTTTAATTTGTTTATTATTGTGTCATAAAAGCTAACTGCTAATTTTTTTATATTTGTTTATCACATAAGTGTCTCACACTGAAGGTGACATCGTACTGGTCAAAATTGAAGGACTTCTTGAAGATTCTGATGCCTGAGCAAGTCAGCCGAATTATACGGGAGTTCGAGCTCCTAGATTTTCCATAGTGCTCTCTCACTATGCTCGACGCTCTACTACTTAGTGTATTTGTTGAGAGATGACACAAAGAGACATCTTCATTTCAACTTCCATTTGGGGAGATGACTATCACTCAGGATGATGTCTCCTTATTGTTCCATTTCCCCATCGGCGGTAGATTCTAGACGACTATTATTCTTAGCATGTTGCTTGCATGTATGAATGTTGTAGGAGATTTGGGAGTTTCTGAGGCGGTTGTACAGAAGGAGTTTGACATCAACAAGGGCGTTCACCTTCACATGTCTTGGCTTTGGAAGATGTACCATCAGCTTGTAGCGGATGAGAGTGATGAGAGTTATGAGGTTACCGCTAGGGTGTACATGCTACATCTAGTAGCATGTACTCTCTTTGCGAACAAGTCTGGTATTTATACTGATGCTCGGTACATGTGCCTGTTTAGTAGCCTCGAGGTTACCAGTTGGACTTAGGGGTGTGCTGCATTGATTATTATGTATACAACACTTGAAGTGGTGACGATATTTGAGATTAAACAACTTGCTGGTTATTTGAGTTTATTACAGATATACTTGAAATTAGTATTTATTATTAATTTCTTATTTAATTATTACGAATATAATTTCTTATTTATTATTTGTTGTGTCTGTGTTTTGATATCAATGTTGGATATACGAGCATTTCCACGCCATCTGTGACAGAAGGGTGCAACATTCTCCAGTGGGGTCCCCATGGGCAAGGAGATGGAAGGTCAGGCAAGCCCATCCTGGTGATGTTGATGAGTATAGGAGGAGGCTTGATGCGCTGATTGTATATGATGTCATCTGGACACCATACACTGGTCATAGAGTCCATTGTGAGTTTAAAGAGTCGTCATTATATTCTGGTTATATGCGGTGAGAGAACATGGTTGCTAGACACTTGTCTGAGAGGTGTCTGCGACAGTATGGTTATGTTCAGAGTATCTCAAGACGAGTTCCAGATATACCATATACAAGCATTGATTGATGGTTTTAGAGTAACTTCATCAGCTTTGATCGTGCCATTAGAGATTGAGCAGTTATGGTTCAACACCCCTCGCAGTGTGAGGATGATTACTTAGAGTGGTACCTTACTGTATTACACCCTCACATCATCCCACCTACAGTTGATGCATGGCCTTCTGATGTTGGGGTACATGTTGGTGACGTGTCACTATCGCCTCCTCCAACTGATGCTGATGACTTGCAGCGCCTCCGAATGATTACATTTATTATGGATAACCTCATGAATTTGGTAAACCTAGATGGCGAGGTTTATACTGGATTATCTCGGGCTGCACACATAGACCGTGGAAGACCTATTTATACATCTTTTGTATATCATGGATTTGGTTTATCATGTATTATTTGTATTATTTCTATATTACTCAGACATCTTTATCATAACTTTTTATTAGATGATATTTTTTTCATTTTCCAACTGATGCAACATCAACATTAACTAACATTCAATAATTGATTACATAACTTAATCATAACTTTAAAAAACGATAATAAATTACAAAACCTAGACAATATCAGATGATTATGAATGTTTCGTCATCTTAATTATGTCATTGGTGTACCTTGAAATCTTAACATCTTACTCGATCGACCCCTTTGTTATCCCATGTCGAAATAATCTCCATATATCTTTCACATCTTCATCGCTCTTAAACTAAATAAGGTTGTATTTCACCCTTCCATCAGAAGGTCAAATGGCCAATATTCTGAAAACCCTATAAAAGGGTGTAAAAGCAAAATAGAAGCGTTGAACTTTATCATAGAAGATAGGTCGATCCAACAGGATTTACAGGACACATAAAGAAGAAAAAAAAATACTAGAATGGTGTTGTTCATAAAGAAAAATGATGTTTCAAAAGGAAGCATACATAACTCTTTTACAGGTCACTAATGGCAAAAAAAAGGTTTAAATGATGTTTTAGAAGCCTTTTATACTACATTCATCCATTAAGGATCGTATGGTCTATTGAACACCATCAGCGGTTAAGATCTCCTTAAAAAACTGTTTAAAAACACTCAAGAGCTCTAAGGAAAGGGAAATGTCATCACTAACTAGCATAGAAAGACATGTCAGTCACTTTCAACAAAATGTTATCTCTTGTTAGAAAGACATTTAAAGAACCTGCTCCCAAGAACAACGACGTCTCATCAGAGGCTTTCACATCCTTGAATTCAGTAGTCGAATAAGAGCACACGTCACAAAGTCTCGTCTTGCAAAAAAGAAATAATAGCTTAGGGGGAAACTGTTATGGGTCACCCATAAGCCCTAAAGGTTAAACGCCCAAGAGCAATGCAAAGGAATAAAAGCGCCACACAAGGAGGCCATATTTTCTCTCATCCGTAGGCAACTTTATGCATACGAAAGCTCTATTGACGATTTGGATCAATCTAATGGATGACTGTGATCTACATCATGCTCCACACTTTCAATTATCAACCGATTCTCCTATTTAAGAGAAAAAAATCTATCATTGCTTTGGTATTCAAATCAGTATATCATTCTTACATCACTTTCACTCTTATGCTAATTTGAGCATTATAATGCTAACCTTGCAAGCAACCCCTTTTTTATTGCATCAAAAGCTCATAACCATTGTAACAAATTCTACCTTACCATAACTATTGTAACAAATTCTACCTTACCGTTCACCAATCGAATCTGATTCCACTATCGAATAAATTTTAATTTCAATCTGCGTGTTCTTAAAATTTTATTGGGCACAATATCACGAGAGGGTTGATTTTAATTGTGTCACGTATATTAATATTTAACATGTCATCGTAAGACTTATTTAAAAGATTTTTATTTAAAAAAGTAGTCATTTAATTTACAATTTTACAAAGTCAATATACTATCTCTTTAACAATTTTCCGAATCACCATCTTCTCTCCTTAATTTTTCAAATCAATAATAAAATACTTTCTCTCTTTTTATTTTTGTATATGTAATAAAATTAATATTAAAACATTTATATGTGTTTTTAATCTTGTATATACAAAATGTAATTTTTAAGAATTTTCAAATGGATACTTAAGAGTATCCACCTAAATGATTGGATACTAAGAATTTATCTTTGAATATTTCCTTTTATTGTCTCAAAAGTTATAATTGAAAAGTGGCAAAAGAGAAACTTTCTCATTTTCTATTGTTGTTAATTATCATTTTATATTGGGTTAAATATGTTTTTAGTCCCTGAAAATAATCTATAATTTAGTTGTAGTCACTCTAACATTTTTGTTCAAATATTCGTCCTCCAAAACTTTTTTGTCCCTATTTTTCATCTCTAACCTCTATTACACTTGACGAAATCTTATGTGGCGGCTGAGTTGACATTTTTTATTAATTTTGAGAAGATGAATGGATGATTAAGCAGCTGCTACTGAACATATTATGTGTCACCTAAGTTCATTTATTAGTTTAGTAAAAACATAGCACCAGAAACCCTAAATCATTTTCACGCCCAAAATTGATTCTCATTCTCGTTCCTTCGTTTACTCCATAAAAGGTAATTTTTGAATTCAACTCCATTCTTCTTCAACTTTTTGTGTTTGCTTTGTGGAATATAGTATCAGCAACACATTGCATTTTTTTATTGTGTTTGCAGAAAGTTGACTCCCTTATCATTGCGTTTGGTTTGCTTTGTGGTCCTAGCATTTGCAGGTGCTCGCTTTATGGTCCCTCGACATTGGAACTGAGGTAGGTTCGCATGTTCCCTTTTAGATTCTAATTTATTGAAGTTTGTTATAGTGGTCGTATTTTACTGGTAGTTATTAGGTTATTGGGGTTTGTATGCATACAATAGTCATTTAGTGGGTCCATGTTTGACTGTATTTTCCATCCATTATGTAGGGATGGGTGTTTTAAAGTAATATTTTACACGAAGGGCTCTTTGTAAAAGACCCAATACTAAAGTATGAGAGTGGGGAAGTTTATGCCTTTAATGGTCAAGATAGCGAGTCATTTTTTGAGGCATGTGATTTAATTAAGGGAATAGATCACGGGTTTAAGTACAATAATGTTATGATATGGTGAAAACATGGTGATGGTACTTTAGAAAATGATCTAAAACCTTTTAGGGATGATGGTGATTCATTTGAGTTAGCTGCATTCGTTCAAGCAAGTCACTAAAGTGAGGTTGAAGTATACACTGAGCCTAAACCTAGTATAGGGAATGCAACCTTTATGAAGAATGCAAGAAAGATGAAAAAGGCTAAAATATGTGAATACGAGGTTGATTCAAATATTGATGAGGGTTCTAGTGATGAAAATGTGAAGGATGTCAAATTTGAGGATAGTGAAGAAGAAAGGATGAAGGGCTTTGATGAGCAATTTGATAGTCAATCTAGAAACATATCTGTTGCTGATGCAGCAGGCTCTAGTGAGGCAGTGAGAACAACTCTTATTACACCAGAGATGGGAAAGGAACATATAATTGAAGTCGAGTATCTTACTGATGAGCTTGATAGTGGTGCTGAAGATGATAATGGTGATGATAGACCAAGAGTTTTTAGGTTCAATGAGGAAGATGGTATTACAAATGAATATAAATTCAAGGTTGGAATGGAGTTTTCATCACTGAGGCAGTTCAAGAATGCTATTTTGGAACATAATGTATTGAATGGTAGGGAAATCAAATTTGTAAAAATTGATGCAGTGAGATGTAGGGTGGTTTGCAAGGAAAAATCACAATGAAACTACATTGTACTGTGCAGTAAAGTCCTAACATCAATAACCTTTATAATTAAGACCTTGTATGATAAACATAAGTGTGAAAGACAATTTTTTAACAAGAGTGCCAAAACTGATTGGGTTGCAAAAGTGGTAGTTGATAGGATAAAGAACAATAACAAAATGAAGTTGAATGATGTAATTGCAGATGTTAGGGTGAGGTATGCAACTGAAATCCCTGGTTGTAGGGCATTTAAGGCAAGACAGATTGTCAAAAGGATAGTGGAGGGAGACTCTATTAAACAATACAGTTTGTTATGGTCATATGGGGCTAAATTGAGGAGGACTTCACAAGGAAATACTTTCAAGATGAACATTCAATCTCCTGGTCCAGGTTTACTACCAAGGTTTAAAAGGTGTTACATGGCCTATGATGGTATGAAGAAAGCTTTGAAATGAGCTTGTAAATCATTTATTGGATTAAACGGTTGTCATCTAAAACACACGTATGGTGGGATATTGTTAATAGCTGTGGGAAGAGACCCTAATGACCAGTATTTACCAATTTCCTTTGGAGTGGTAGAAACTGAGTCAAAGGACACTTAGAGTTGGTTTATGCAGTTACTCCTTGAGGACATTGGTGAAAAAAGGTGGTGTTTCATAGCTGACCAACAAAAGGCAAGTACACTTCTAATTCTGTTTGGTTTTTTTAGATGTTTGTTACTTATACTGTTTGGTTTTTTCAGGGTCTTGTACAAGTGTTTGAGGAGCAATACCCATCTTTTGAACACAAATTTTGTGTTAGGCATATGTATGCTAACTTTAAAAAGAGGTTTGGAGGTGGTACCCTATTTAGGGATCTAATGATGGTTGCAGCAAAGGCAACCTACCTTAAGGCTCATGAGCAATACATGCAAAAGATCAAGGAAGTCAGCAATGATGCATATGAATGGTTGGAGGCAATTCCTAAAACTAAGTGGTGTAAGCATGCATTTCCTTTTTATTCTAAGTGTGATGTGTTGATGAATAATTTAAGTGAATCCTTTAATGTCACTATCTTGCTTCAAAGGGACAAACCAATTATAACAATGTTTGAATGGATTAGGTCGTATCTTATGGGTAGGTTTACAACTTTAAGGGAAAAGGTTAATAGGTATAAGGGTAGGATCATGTCAAAACCACTAAAGAAATTGGATAGAGAAATTGAAAAGAGTGCAAGTTGGATAGCCACTTATGCTGGACAATTGACATTCCAAGTTACCCATGTCATGTTTACTGATAACTTTGTGGTTTATTTGGCTAATCAAACATGTTCATGTAATTTTTGGGATCTCATTGGAATTCCATGTAGACATGCAATTGCTGCAATCCATAGGAAAGTTAATGATCCCATTAATTATGTCCATAAGAGTTATCACAAGTCGACTTATGTCAAATGTTACGAGGAAGGTATCACTCCTTTAAATGGCCAAAATAAGTGGCCCAAAACTAATAATCCAATAATTTACCCACCCATGTTCAAAAGAGGCCCAAGGAGGCCAAAAAAAATTAGAAGAAGGGAACCTGATGAATCCAATGCTACCAAGTGGCAAAAAAATAATACTACTCATAGGTGTAAGATGTAACACCCCACTTCCCAAAAACAATTAAAATAATAAACATTATAAATAAACATCAGAGTTTTCTTCCCAAGTGGGATATCACATAGCAAAACCAACATTTCCTTATAAAAAAAGGTTTTTCTCCAAATGCAGCGGAATATTAAATAGTAAAATCCAACAAAGGTTTTTGATACGTTCACAGGAACAAAATACAAGTTCGGCATAAAACAAATAAAAACACCCAAGTCCCGTGCTACGTATCAGAGCATCCTAGACTCGACTGGCACACCATAATCCAAGCTAGCTAAGTACCTGGATTATCTGTACTTCCGAAGAAGCACAGACCACAACAACAACAAAGGGGTGAGAAAACATGATCAAAAATATATTGGTAATGTAATACATGTATACAAGGTAGTAAAACACACCAACACCCCAATATTCACCCAACAACACCAATCACGAACCTACTGTTCAAATTACAATATAACATATTATAATGCAAATATGCAACTCAACACCATGCATGCGGTACCGACTCATTGGTTCATTCAATCGAACCTGGACAAATCACTTACGCTCCTACTGAGATATGATCTATCCCCGACCATTCTCCTCAAAGGAGTACGGATGAATCACTTACGCTCCTACTGAGATATGATTCATCCCACCAAACACCATGATATGCAAGACACCAATGCATAACTATTATATTCAGGCACACTAAGTGCACACGATCCTCCTGATCATATCATCATACATCAATGCATATGTGTAGATATATTACACACCAACGACTTATAATTCAAATCACACAGTGAGCAGTTTCACATTCTAACACCAAGTATAAACACATCCCATCACCCGGAGATACCCTATCATAGTGATAACCTTACGATACTCCATATCGCACACTCATCCATCATTCACTTAATTTAAACGATAAAGAATCCACATCCTATCACCAAATGTACTCCCTACATTATCCAATCTCCATCCCTACACTCATCATGGTCTAAGGGATACTACACAGCTAGCGCACCAGGCACGACAGCACAAAAAGTCACATTTTGCTACGCTCGCTACTCCCTCGCTAGGCGAGCTCCTAGCGAATGCTCGCTAGTTGTTCGCTTAGCGAACCTCCTCGCGAATGACAATAGTGGCTACTGTAATGGTTCGCTACCCAACTCTTCACAGCGAATACTCGCTACCTGTTCGCCTAGCGAACTACCTCGCGAAGGCAAATAGGGACTACTGGACACGCTCGCTACCTCACTCGCTAGGCGAGCACCTAGCGAACGCTCGCTACCAGCTCGATTAGCGAAGTGCTAGCGAGTTGCCTGCGACTTCCCAAATTCTCACAGTTCAGAATTCTCATTCTCCTCCGATTCAAGCCTATTCCATAACATCCACTTTCTATCCTATCAGTATTACAACCAATGCATATTACGCTTATCAATTGTCCTATAACTCTACTCCAGACCAACATTACGGTACATTACCGGCGCTCCAGAGTTACTTAGAACCTTACTCAAACCACACCAACACCAGCACTCATTCAACAATGGCAACATCAAACATCAACAGATCATCATATACATATTATTCAACACAATTCATCAATAATCAACAACATACAACAATCCACACATATTCATCAGAATACCTACGGGGTTAAGGAAATCCCCTCTACCCAATTTCATGTATTTTACCATCCCAATCCATTTCTCCCCCCTTACCTTGTTAATCGGTTTGATCGATGGAAATCCTCCTAGATTTGGTCTCTTGGCTTTCTCCTTTCTCTTTCATTCCTCGTTCCTTTGCTCGTTCTATGCTCTTCTCACTTCTCTCGTTCTTTCTCCCAACTCTCCAAATGTATCGTAAAAACCACTAACCCCTCACATTCCCTATTTTAATTATCTAATCTTAATAATAATAATAACTTAATAAAATAATATAATAATAATAATCTTAATAGTAATACTAATATAATATTACTAATATAAATGATAACACTTAATAATAATAATAATAATAATAATAATAATAATAATAATAATAATAATAATAATATCACCACCAATATTACTATTATTTATTATATTATTATATCCACACCAAAACACCACCAATAATCCTCTCATATCAGGGACACCCACCAATCATCATCCAACACACCTCACCAAAGGGCACACCAACACCTAATAATTAAAATTATAATAAAATGACTAAATAATTAAAATGGGTGTTACAACTCTCCCCCACTTTAATTATTTTCGTCCTAAAAAATTACCTGATGGAAATAGTTCCGGATACGCTTCTTCCATCCTGCTTTCCAACTCCCAGGTCACACTGCCTCCTGCAGCACCTCCCCAAGCTACCTTCACCAAAGGTATTTCCTTCCCTCGGAGCTGTTTTATCTTACGGTCTTCGATCCTCAACGGCATCGTTTCAACAGTAAGATTCTCCCGAACCTGAACATCATTTCTCTGAATCACATGAGATGGATCAGAAACATACTTTCGCAATTGTGACACATGAAACACATCATGTAAGTTCGACAACTCAGGCGGCAACGCCACCCTATAAGCCACATCGCCAATTCTCTGCAAAATCTCATAAGGTCCAATAAATTTAGAATCCAGCTTCTTGGACTTCAACGCACGACCCACACCAGTCATCGGATTAACTCTTAGGAATACGTGATCACCTACACAGAATTCCAACTCTTTCCTTCGATTATCATGATAACTCTTCTGCCTACTCTGAGACACTTTCATTTTCTCACGAATCATCTGAATTGTCTCAGTAGTCTGCTGTACAATTTCTGGTCCAAGCACCACATTCTCACCAGTCTCATACCAACACAGAGGAGTCCTACACCTCCTCCCATATAAAGCTTCAAACGGTGTCATTCCAATACTCGAATGGTAACTGTTATTGCACGTGAACTCAATCAATGGTAAATGAGTATCCCACACACCACCCTTTTTCTAACACACAAGCTCTCAACAAATCTTCAAGCGACTGAATAGTCCTCTCCGACTGACCATCAGTTTGCGGATGATAAGTTGAACTCAATTTCAACTTAGTTCCCAAAGCTTCCTGCAAGCTCTTCCAAAATTCCGAAGTAAACCGCGGATCTCTATCCGACACAATACTGGACGGAACACCATGCAACTTCACAATTACCCGAATGTAAATATCCGCCAGCTTCGTTAACGGAAAACTAATATTGAGCGGCACAAAGTGTGCAGACTTTGTCAATCGATCCACATTCACCCATATAGCATCAAAACCCCTCGCCGTATTCGGCAAACCTGTAACAAAGTCCATAATAATACAATCCCATTTCCAAACCGGAATCTCTAATGGTTGCATAAATCCAGACGGTCTATGATGTTCTACTTTCGACTTCTGACACGTCAAACAGGCATACACAAATTGAGCAATGTCTCTTTTCATACCAGACCACCAAAATAATTTCTTCAAATCATGATACATCTTCGTAGCTCCCGGATGGATACTCAAACTACTACGATGTCCTTCACTTAAAATTGACTTTTTCAATTCTTCATCATCTGGTACACAAATCCTGCCTCTAAATCTCAACACACCTGTACTATCCAATTTAAAGTCACTATCGGAGTCACTTCCTATTCCAGGCATCAAATCTACTAATTTCACATCCAACTTCTGATTCTCTCTAATCATATCCAAGAAGTCATTATTTACCTGCAACATACCCAACATCACACTATCTGCAGTAGTCTCACAAACCATGCTCAAATCTCTGAACTGTTCAATTAACTCAATTTCTTTCACCATCAGAGCTGCCATATGAATTGCTTTCATACTCAAAGCATCTGCCACTACATTGGCCTTTCCTGGATGATAACTCAAACTGAAGTCATAATCCTTCAAAAATTCCAACCATCTTCTCTGCCTCATATTCAGCTCTTTCTGATCAAACAGGTATCTCAGACTCTTATGATCACTAAACACTTCAAATCTTGAACCATATAAATAGTGTCTCCAGATTTTCAACACAAAAACAACCGCAACTAATTCAAGATCATGAGTCGGATAATTTCGCTCATGCACTCTCAATTGTCGCGATGCATATGCTACTACTTTACCATTCTGCATCAGAACCCCGCCTAATCCCATCTTAGACGCATCACAGTACACCACAAACGGTTCACTCGGAGTCGGTAACACTAACACCGGTGCCGTAGTCAATCTCTTTTTCAACTCTTCAAAACTTTCTTCACAAGCAGCATCCTATACAAAAACTTGGTTCTTTCTCGTCAACTGAGTTAATGGCAACGCCAAATTAGAGAACCCCTCAATAAACCTGCGGTAATAACCGGCTAACCCCAAAAAGCTTCTAATCTCTGTCGCTGTCTTCGGCGGTTCCCACTGCAATACTGCACTTACTTTTGACGGATCCACCGCTATTCCATCTTCAGATATTACATGCCCCAAGAAACTTACTTTCTTCAACCAAAAGTCACACTTTGACAGTTTAGCAAATAATTTATTTTCCTTCAACACTTGCAAGGCAATTCTCAGATGTCCTGCATGCTCTTCATCAGATTTAGAATAAATTAATATATCATCAATAAACACTACAATGAACTGATCCAAGTAAGAATGGAAAATTCTGTTCATATACTCCATAAATACTCCCGGCGCATTAGTCACTCCAAACGGCATTACAACATATTCGTAATGTCCATATCGAGTCCTAAAAGCAGTCTTCTGAATATCACCTTCTTTTACTCTGATTTGATGATAACCCGATCTTAAGTCGATCTTACTAAACACACGAGCTCCCACCAGCTGGTCCATCAAGTCATCAATCCTAGGTAGAGGATACTTATTCTTAATAGTCACTTTATTCAACTGACGGTAGTCGATGCACAAACGCATACTACCATCCTTCTTCTTCACCAATAACACTGGAGCTCCCCACGGCGACACACTTGGCCTAATAAACTTCCTATCCAACAATTCTCCAATCTGAGACTTCAACTCAGCCAATTCTACTGTAGACATCCTGTACGGCGCCATAGAAATAAGTCTCGTACCAGGAACAAAATCAATACCAAATTCTACTTCTCGCGTCGGAGGCAATTCCGTAATGTCGTCAGGAAACACTTCCGAAAATTCATTCACCACTGCTAATTCCTCCATTGACGCTTTGCTATCCACCGATAATGATGCAAATAAAGCAAACACTTTAGCTTCATCTTCCAACAAGGTCCTCAATTCTTTATTAGACAAAGAACTTGCCACAACTTCCTCTTCAGGGGTCAGGAACAACAATTCCTTCCGAAAACAATCGATGTAGACTCGGTTGAACTCTAACCAGTTCATACCCAGAATAACATCCAACTTACCAAGTGGTAGACAAATCAGATCCACTCCAAATTCTCTACCGAAAATAGTCAGTGGACACTTCAGGCATACCAAAGAAGTAGTCACTGAGCCAATAGAGGGTGTCTTAATAGCCATCTGTCTCTCAAGAGTAGACGGCACCAATCCTATCCTCTTCACACAGTCAACAGAAATAAACGAGTGGGTTGCACCCGTATCAATAATAGAAGTCAAAGGAATATTATTGATAATACAAGTACCTTTGATAACTCGCTCATCACTGACAGCTTGAGTTCCTGCCAAAGCAAACATTTTCCCACTAGCCGGAGATGTCTGAGGCTTCTTCGGCTTCTCACAATGGGTACTGATGTGAACCTTTTCACCACAGTTATAACAGGTCGGCATAGTAGCTCTGCAATCATCTATCACATGACCTGGCTTCCCACACTTAAAACACTTCTTTACTTCATTAAGACAATCATTAGCACGGTGTCCCATGCCACCGCACCGAAAACATTTCCCTTCAGCAGATGCTCTCCCATCTCTAGGCTTCTTATCAACAACAGCTTTACGTTTTCCCTTATCATCAACAACACTATAAAGAGTATCACTAAACCTCTGCTTACCCTTGTAGTGCGCAATCCTTGCTCGGTTATCGTTATCATAGATTATGCTCCTGCTTACCAGCTCAGGATAGCTCCTGATCTTCTGACAAGCAATCCCCAACTTAATCTCTGGACGCAGTCCATTCTCAAACTTTAAGCACTTAGAGATCATTGCCCCTTCCACATTATAGTGGGGACAATACTGCACCAGCTCCTCAAACTTGGCAGCATATTCTGCTACAGTCATACTACCCTGTATTAGCTCTAAGAATTCAATTTCCTTAGTGCTTCGGATATCTTCCGGGAAATACTTCTCTAGAAAACCTTTCCGAACCACCTCCTAAGTAATGGCAGTTCCAGCAGCTTCCAACCTTTGGCGACTATTGTCCCACCAGGCTTCAGCCTCACCCTCCAGCATGTGAGTACTGTCGTACCTCGAAAAATACGATCCTCGCGATGGACGCGGAAAAATACGTTCGAACAGAGTCGCCACCGAACTTTATTCATTCCAAAGATGGAATAGGAAAATATCGATAAAACCTTTAAGGAGATAAAAACATGGCCATCGCAACCAATATTCTAGGTTCGGGAGTCGGTTACGCAGAGGGAAGGTATTAGCACCCTCTACGTCCGTTGTACTCAACGGGAACCTCTTGATCGATTCGAGAGTAAAGTTAACTATGCTTATTTGTTTTCTTCTAAGGTTTCTCCTATGGGGGGAATGGGTGGTTATAAGATAGGGTGCTCGCCAAGGATTGGGGCCCTTGTGCCTACGTATCTTCACTTGTAAGAAGTGGAAAATCAGAGCATTCGTAGTTTGTGGGACTACGGGAAAAATAGGGGATTGTGCTCGCCAAGATCATCGCAATCTTGTGCCTACGTATCTTACATTCGAAAGAGAATGAAGAATCAGAGCAGCCGTAGTTCGGATAACTACGGTAAAAGGTTTGTGTTTGATGAACGAGTGTTTAGGTCGCATTCTAACTGCTAAACATTGGCTTGTCTGCTCGCTAGGGGAGGCTGAAGCGCGAGTTTGTTATGCGCGGAAGAAGGGACTAAACAATGTTCTTCGGTAAAGGTGTTTGGGACGGAAATCGCACGAGGGCGAGGAATTTAGTGTTTAGAGGATAGTTCAATCGCACGGGGGCGAGAAAGAGAGAGTTAGGTTGAATAGGTAATTAGGGTTTCGATTGCACGGAGGCGAAGAAGATAAGGTCGGTTAGATATTTTGAGGGAGAATGACGACTACTCGATAAATGAGACGTCATTCTCGCAACCAATTAGTCGGGATATCGTTGGAATGCTAGATCCCAACGACACCTTTTTCATTCAATTAATTAGGAAATTGTATTTGAATGGACAGTGAATACTTGTCCAAATAGTTAAGGCGCATGTTTTAGACGAAAGGTCGAATGACACGCTACCTAAGGCGTACGCCTTAATAGTTGTCATTCAAGAATTCAAGGAGTGCGAGACTCCAAGAACTCAGTTCTTTCGTAATTTGATTAAGAAAAATGATTTGAATTTGACGTACGGTTTAGAAACATACTAGTGTTTAGACTCGATCACACGTGAGTGAGGAACGAGGTTAGATGGGTTGAAAACTTTAGGAGGAATGACGACTAATCGATAAACGAGACGTCGGCCTCGCAACCAATTAATCGGGATATTACTGGAATGCTAGATTCCAACGATACCTTTTTCATTCAATTAATTATAAAATATGTTTGTTGGACAATGAAAGTATTTGTCCAAATAATTAAGAAGTATTTTAGGAACGAAAGTTTGAACGATGCGCTACTCAAGGCGTACGCCTCGATAGTAGTCATTCTCGAGTTCAAGGAATGCGCGACTCCAAGAACTTGATACTTTCATAATTTAGTTTAAGAAAATAATTTGGATTTGACGTAGGTGGGTTAAAATAGGGTGAGCATATTGCTCGAATTAGGGTTTACCTACTTTGAAAAGTTTAAACAAAGTTAAGTAGTTTTAGCGATGAAAGATGAAACGAACACAACTCAAGGTGTGCACCTCAAGAGCGGTCGTTTAAGGATCCAAGGAGTGCTAGACTCCAAGGATCCACCACTTTCATATAATTTCAAAGGAATTTTTACTTATTCTAAAAAGAATATTTTGAATTTAATAAAAGGAAAAATAAGAAACAAGTTTGATGAAATTCTAAAAAGAATTCAAGTAAAGTCATATTATAAAGCAAATATAAATTATAAATAAAATTGAAAATTGAAAATTTAAACTAAATGTATTTAGTTCTAAAATATAATCCTATTGAGTTCCACTAAGTTAATATCGCTCCTATAGGCCCAATGACCTAACTGTCCATATCATATCTGTATGAAAATGGGGCATTAGTAATCCAGCTGGGCTGAGGGTGTAAGAGCCCAACTAATCTAATAAATAAGACTTATCACGAACAACAATTCTCAATTCCTCAAAGAGGCAGCCGTCACACACTACCCTAAAGGCTCTCACTGTTAATGTTAAAAAGAGAAGGAAAAAGAAAAGAAAGTGGCAGACAAAGGAACCTGCTTTCAAGATACATAATAATTATTCAAAATTTAGTAATAATTTAATAAAGCCAAAAGAAAACTCACGACGACATACAAGTCTATCGAAGCACTTCCCACACCAATTATTAAAGAAAAACGTTTCTTTTTCATGAGCTTTTTGGATTATTAAACGGTGGACACATCAATTATTTATCATTTATGGTTATTAAATGGGGAGGCAATCAATACCTCGAACTCTTCACAGCCCGTAAAAGGACACTCTCTAAGCCACACATAATAATTAACTCACAGATAATAAAAGAAATAAACATATGAAAATATTTCTCCCAAAACCCATCTACTTTCCCTACACTCCAATTTCCCTCACTCTGAACCTCTTCTCAAACTCTGAAATAATTCTCAAACCTTGCAAAACGTGAAAGCCCCAAATCCCCTCTTTTCTCTAACATCTCTCATATCTTTAACATCCTAAACCCAGAAACAAGAAAACAAACACATACGCATATTAAACTGTCAATCCTATGTTAATTTTAAGATTGCAACCAGTTTTAGATTACGATCACAAACCCTAGTTTCACACAACATTACTATGCATCAAAAGCAATTTTGAAGCGAAATCAGTCAGACATGTATCCAGCAAACACAAGGAAGTTTATCGCAAAAATACAAGGTTTCATCATGTTTACCTCAGGTAAGTGCGTCCACTTCTCAATCTTTTCTTTTGCCTTTGTTTTCCTCTTTTTCTTTTTCGTATTTCGCCGTGCTTTCACTGAAACTACCGTGTGTTGTTAATGCGAATTTGGAGTTAAGCTCGCCTTACACAGAGCTCTGATGTGAGCACTGTGAAGGTTAGAAAACGAGAAGCTTTAGGATAGGTTGAGGGTGGATTTTAACAGAGTAACCTTAGGGTTTTTTTTCCCCCTTTTGCCAATGAATGAAGTGTTATTTATAGGGAATTTTAGGGTTTTGGTGCGTGTGAACTTAGGGATTTTTGGGAGGAATATGCTCTCAAGTGTGTGAGCACAATCTGTACAATCCTCAGACCGTTAGGAAGAATGTTTCACTGAGATTTGGGTGGGGACCATTGAGAGTGACTCACCCTGTGTTTTTGTCTGTAGCTACTTTGAAAACAACTGGTTTTTTTTTGCTGAGTTTTACTGCGTGAATGTGGTATTTTTACTGTCATGAACTGATACCACGTAGAAATGGAATTTGAACGTCTTATGCTTGTTGCAGGTTATGGAGCCAAAGCATTTGAATAGAACCTCAACGACATATCATAGGGACGATAAACAACAGTATTCGTTCAAATTTCCTTATGCTTTTGCAATAATGCGCCAGGGTAATCTTAACTTGAAAAGTGGAACTGGATAACATTTGCTCTTAAACTCTGTTTATTTTTTGAACTTTTGCAGGCTTTGGCTATGGGATGAGGCTATGGTTTTGGTTTGAAAACGGACTAAGGACACGTACCCTCTTCTTTTAATCACTGTCACCTGCTGTAAATATCTTGGATGGTCATCACTGAGTTGGTTGATGAAAAACAAATTTTGTTATGTCTTTGTTTGTTTATACTGATAGGCATTTCTGTTTCGTGAACTTTTCTAATCAAAGTATCTTCTCATCTTTGTAGGTACACCACTAAAGCTTTGGAAAAAAAATGGCATATTCGCATAGTTTTAAGTGTGTTTACGCGGTGATGAGGTAGTTAGCTGTGAAGGTGTTGTGCTTAAGAATTCACAATACTGTGTTAACATTATTTTGCAGATATGATGTTGTCCATTTGAATGAGTTTTGGGACGATACTTTCAGGCACTGTTTATACCGTTTTGAAAAAAATGTAACATGAAGATTGAAGGGAACTTTCAGGTGGTATGATGGCTGTTGAGTTCTTGCAATGGCCCTAATTTGGTAGTTTGGCATTTTGGCGTATTATTTGGTTCATAGTCATCTGGTTTACATATTGTACTAACCACCTGTATCTTCTCTTGCTTTATGTATCATGCTTGAAAGAATTGCGGACCATGCTGAAGCGGTGAATGGACTCAACAGTCCTGGACAAGAGGGTTGCTGTTGAAGACTCATAGCAACTCTTGTACTATTGCATCCTGCTTCTTCCACAAAGTACTTAGTTGGATTGAACTGATCATTGCCTTCTCTCGCAGCAGCTGCCACCCTTTGCTGCTCTTCGACAGTGTTAGAAGCACCACCACCAGTTGATAGTATAGCCTCAAGGTAACCATTAATCCATTCATTACCAGCCATTACGTAACAGTAAACAGATACTATATATTGGACAATTTTCTTAAACTCAAAGAATATTTTTTCCTGAATGTTGTTGCATAGGAATTGATCAACATGGCTCGTGTTTATGTAATGAAGGGAAAGGATGTTCATGCTTTGTCTGCAGAGTTAGAGAACCACATATGGTAACGAATGATGCATATTGCTCTTTTATGGTTCAAGTTTGTGTGCTGTGTGTTGTATGTCGAGTTCCAACTTAGCCTCCTCTAGCTCCATAACATATTGGTTAAATTTTGTTGAGAATACATCAAAGTATGAGTGAACTGCTGTCAAGTTGCCAAGGACCTGGAGCACAGATTCACGTGTGATAGCAAAATCTGGATCATAGTGCTTTGAAGAATTCAAAGAAAGTACTTCTTTAAGGGCCTCTTTGTCTTCATCTCCATCTCTCAGTCTACATAGAACTTGACATGTCCTCTTTTCGAGGTCTCCAAGATTTCCATCACATTTTGTTGACGCTAAAATTTCAACATTTTCCCATACAGTTTTGAGGTTAATGGTGTTTTTCTCTGACTCTCTTGCAGGAAATTTATTGAATTGATAATGAAGATGAAGAGAGAACGAGGAGCTCAATTGAGATTTGGCATTATGGAGGCTCTTCAAATGGCACCCGTTTCACAGTGTCATTCTCTGATTTCCTGATCGAAGGAGGAACAGAGGTTCGGCCACTAGCTCCCATCTTCAGCAACCTGAAACACAGAATATTTGGTTGTTGAAACGCCGCCGCAGAATCGTTGTGATGAAAAGGGAGAGATATAGGAGGCATTAGAGAAGTAGAAGAAACTGCAAAAACAATTTGCATATAGCTCTCTACACGGAATGATGAACGAGCCGTCAACTTAGATTCAAGTGAGCTTCCCAACATTGACGATAACATGAGTGTTGCAAAGAATAAAACCATGGGGAATCTCTTCATCATTTGGACTCAATGCAGGAGTCCACAGGAACACAAAGGTATACATTGAACCTTCAAAGAGGGACTGTACCGCACCAAGCAAGGCTATTTTTCATCAGAAACAATGGCCACAACAGCACTCTTGAATTGGGCAATCAAACTTATGTTTTTTGATCCAAGTCCAAGCGATGTACCGTAGAAACCACAAGGTCATAAGGCTGCTGTACTGTTCAAAGTCTCGAATAGCCACATAAATTAGAAAAATGGCCTTTGTAAAATTATGTAACAATAACTAAGACTATATTGCCTCTCAATTTATGCATGCAGTCTTGTTTGAATTTGTAATGGTGGTGAACTCTATGCTTCACAATGAGAATTATAATTTTGGCTGTGAATAAGGACCACAACATGTTGTTGCCACTGTTCAATTTGTACATCACAATTTTAATTCTATGGTCTTTGTAATCTTGTATATAATTCCATGATATATAATATAACTCATCATTGCTCCAGCTTATTTCCTTTTATGGTTCTCAAGAAAAGATAGAGTGATACTTGACAGTAACCATCTTCTGGCCATTAATATCTTCGGTATTCTTTGCAATAAATTAAGTTATTCTAAAAATATCTCAAAGGTCAACCATATTACAACCACCTTCAAGATTGTCAATAACTTAGGCATGGTGTGTAGGGTATACTACAATCTTAAATGCGAGAATCAAGCAATTTAATAGCTCAAAATCATCTAACCGTGTAAACATAACTAAAACGACCAGATCACTTATTGGCTATGTACATTATGAACTTCTTGAAATGAGATTGATCTAACGCTAAATCTGAGTTTGTCACAAACTGACTTAGAATCCAAACATAGCATGATGCTATTAACCATATCATACCTGCTTGATTGTGAGAACGAGGACACATATAATTTTGGGTATAAGGGTTGGAGGCGTGCTCTTCCCATCATAAATTGTTAGGGATTATAACCATAATGTGTACACACATGGTCTTTATAAACGAAGCCTTAGGGGGAGTCATGGCCGGAAGTTGTGAAGCAGTAAAATAATCACTAAATACTGAAGTAGGACAAATTTGGGGTATGACAGATGCCCCTATTTAATTGCCTTACACCTAAGAGAACAAACTGCTGTATGACATTCATTTTAAGGTGGAAGTCAATTAGATACAAAAAGACCCCGAAATTTGTCCGATAAGCAAGTAAACTGCAGTGATATACTAGTACGGGGTAGCAGGATGCGAAAGCTGAACGAGATGATCTGACCTTCTTTGGGTGGTCGAAGCAGTCCCTTATCCAATAAGGTCCTTTGCAATATCAGAGTAGTATAAACGAGCCTCTTTGGGTGGTCGAAGCAGTCCCTCATTCGTTAAGGTCCTTCGTGATACCAAAGTGGTATATACGAGCCTCTTTGGGTGGTCGAAGCAGTCCCTCATTCGTTAAGGTCCTTCGCGATACCAAAGTGGTATAACCGAGCCTCTTTGGGTGGTCGAAGCAGTCCCTCATTCGTTAAGGTCCTTCGCGATACCAAAATGGTATAACCGAGCCTCTTTGGGTGGTCGAAGCAGTCCCTCATTCGTTAAGGTCCTTCGCGATACCAAAGTGGTATAACCGAGCCTCTTTGGGTGGTCGAAGCAGTCCCTCATTCGTTAAGGTCCTTCGCGATACCAAAGTGGTATAAACAAGCCTCTTTGGGTGGTCGAAGCAGTCCCTCATTCGTTAAGGTCCTTCGCGATACCAAAGTGGTATAACCGAGCCTCTTTGGGTGGTCGAAGCAGCCCCTCATTCGTTAAGGTCCTCCAATGATACCAAAGCGGTATAAACAATCCTCCTTGGGTGGTCGAAGCGGCCCCTCATTTGTTAAAGTCCTCCGATGATACCAAAGCGGTATAAACAATCCTCCTTGGGTGGTCAAAGCGACCCCTCATTCGTTAAGGTCCTTCGATGATACCAAAGCGGTATAAACAATCCTCCTTGGGTGGTCGAAGCGGCCCCTCATTCGTTAAGGTCCTTCGATGATACCAAAGTGGTATAAACGATCCTCCTTGGGTGGTCGAAGCGGCCCCTCATTCGTTAAGGTCCTTCGATGATACCAAAGTGGTATAAACGATCCTCCTTGGGTGGTCGAAGCGGCCCTTCATTCGTTAAGGTCCTTCGATGATACCAAAGTGGTGTCTCTAAACACATGAGATTCTTCGGGTGGTCGAAGCAACCTCTTATCCAATAAGATTCTTCGATGATACCAAAGCAGTATCTCTGAACCGATTTGCTGGGGGGATAATTGAGCCAAAATTCCTATTGGAAGAACGGCGTTGTACCAACTCTGCAGGGGGAAATCCTTCAAGATAGTTTTTAAGATAACCTCTGCTTGGGGAGCCATAAGAGCAATAGCTGTTGGGGATTATCAGCATCAACTGCATGGTTGAAGAATGACTTGCTGGGGAATAAAAATTCCATAAGCACGTGCGGGGTATCAACTTTGTTCAAAGAAATATGCCGACTTAACCGGAGGACTGGCCAAGATGTTTGCAAACTGATCTTGGATCCAGCTATGTTGCTATGCAATGCAATGCTTTATGATGCCCAATATGCAACTAAAAAATGCAATTGCTAGGGAGTGTATGATGTGTATGCAAAGGATATGCTAACACTTGATTATGATTATGATATGATGTGATATTGTATATCGTGCTTAGGATAATGCAATTGATCAGGTATGTTGGGGATAAAATCTTGTCGGGGATATCACCAGGGACTGGATCTGGTAGTTGCCAAATGGATTTGGACTTTGGTTTTATAGGATGCCATCGAGGGTGGACTTTTAGTGGTTGCCAATGAAAACTGGACTTTTAGGGTGAATTGAAGGTGCCAATTGAAGTGGCTTTTTGTAGTTGCCAATAAAAGATTGGACTTTTATTGGTAAAAGGATTTGATTTCCCGACACATAGTATATGACCGCGCCACAATCAGATACACTTGGTGCTCCAAGTTGGATCCTGTGCAGGAGTGGTATTCTTGTTCTTGTAAGAACCTTGCTTCTAGCTAGTACGTCACGACGGCTTACGAATGCTGAGCGTAGCGACTTATCCAAAGCATGTTGACTGCGCGAGCGTAGCGACTTAACCAATGCGTGCTACTCGTGCTAGCGTAGCGACTTAAACAATGCATATGGATTGCGTGAGCGTAGCGACTCAACCAATACGTGCTACTCGTGCTAGCGTAGCGACTTAACCAATGCATATGGATTGCGTGAGCGTAACGACTTAACCAATGTGTATTAGCCGTGCTTTTGCTCTGCCCCAAGGCTTTTGACGTTTATGGACCCCAACCATTACTGGTATCTGGTATGGTCATCTTGATCAAATTTGAAAGCGTGAAGGGAAATTGCCCCTGTTCAGCTAATCTGCCCCAGTTCAAATAGTCTGCCCCAGTCTGCGGGGTATTTGAAGGATTTTCTTCTGGGATGAAAACTTTGGCGATGATTATACCAGGATATGGCTTGAACCCATTTTCCCCAATGTCTAGACCTTGTATTGGTTTGCCCCGGTTTAAACCTTAAAAGGACTTGCCCCAGATTCGTAGGGTTATGAGAAAGTCTTGATTCAGGTCAACACCAATGAGCGATCAAGTTCCTCCTTGACTGCACTTTGTTGGAATTTCTATAATGTCAAGTACTGATTTGCAATTTAAAATTGTTCATTCAAAAATGGTAATTTTAATGCGACATTCATGTGAGTTTTGACAATATCATTTATTGGGAATGATGTGAAAATGTGTGATGAGTGGACTATCAATCCAAACGTAATGCTGATTTAATTGGTGTGAAAGATATAGCAAGAATATGACACCAATACATAAAATTAGCAAATATGTAGGAGTCAGTTTACGCAACCTTGCTGTAGTATGCTTTCAGAATAAATATTCGCCTCAATTAGGTCTTTTGAGGGTTATATCGTGGTCTGGCTCACGGTTATAAAAACAAAGGATATTAGGCTCAAAGTATTATTTGTACCCACCCCTTCTTCGTAATGATCTTCATACCTATGTTCAGTTAATTATGCACATGTTTTACCTTGACGGTGTAAAACTTGATGATTCAAGGTTTGCTCAAAATGGCAGCCACTTTATTTGGTTTTGATGGATGTCAGCTACCCTTTGACTTGGGTGACCACTGAATCTTATTCTGTTTTTTTGTTGAGGGTTTGAGGACCTCTTTTTGGTTTTGTTTTTGATCCCTAACTTTTGCATGGATTGGCTTTGCTTGTCAGATCCATCGGGATTGCCTTGATTTTTTCCTAAGTCTCCTTTTGAGGTGTTCGACTTAGCAGGCTTTTTGAATTTTTGAAGGATTGTGACTGCCATGTCAAGGGCTATTGATGAACAACCATCTTGTATTTGGGTTTTCGATTTGAGTGCGTACTCAAGTTAACTGAACACTACCCATGCCCCAGGTTAAGTGTAAGGGTTTAGAAATCCGAAGGAAACTCCTACTTCTAGGCTCGAAGTGGTTATCTAGGGACTAACTCCTTATTCCTCCAGTGTTTGGGGATTTGAAACAATGCCTGTACGTCATCGGCGAGATTTCATCCAAAAGCATACTATCAACAATTATGGGTATTTAGCTTTCGTCATCCTCCCTCAAATCTTTGCTAAACAGCAGTGCGATAAAGGAAGTGAAATATTTTTGTGATTTTTGAAATAAATGAGAAACTGTGAGTGAATACGAATGGATTTGATCAAAACATGCATGATTATCACATTAACAATACCATTAATAAGAAACAATGTCTAAAAGCAAGTAGCACTTAACATAAAAGAAACTACAAATGCGCAAAAATGATATGGAAATTGCCAGCATTGAGGAACTGGGCTCTTCTTTCTTGCTTCACAGTTTCCATAACCTCTGGCAGCTGTTTCATCTTGCCTTCTGCGTTGTTCTTGTCTTTTCTCAGCTCAACTTGATTCTGCTTCAAGCGATCCATGGTCTTCCAGCACTAATTCAAGTCCAATACGTGTGTCGGGAAATCAACTCCGGATTATGGACAAAGGAAGGATAAGCTTTCTGATTGAGAAAATGATATGCAATGCAAATGAAATGCAAATGCAATGCAGGCACAAACAGGATCCAGGATAACATAAGCAGGTCAAAGCGTCCTAACCGGTAGGTTATACAAGGCAAGTTCTAGATTTTGTACCCACAGACCCACTCACGGGATAGCTTCTATGTTGACGGATAAGGTTCCCAGGATCACGGACACCAATCGCATCAACATTATGCAACAGGCTAGCTGTATTATAACGAGAGTACGATAGGGTCTCTCCTGAGTGGAGTCCTCATGCCAGGCACACGAGGAGCGGGTCCTCGGAGACTAACACTACACGACTACCAATATAGAAACTGGTTCTAAGAGTGGTTCCCAGAGTCACGGACCCTTCATGAATCAAATCGTGCAACAGGCTAGCTGCGTTACAATAGGATCTACGAAAAGGTCTATTCTGGAGGAGCTTTCATGCTAGGCACACAAGGAGCGAGTCCTTGGGGACTAACACTAATTACTACCAATTCTAAACTATGTTTTCTCTCTTCTTTTTCCAAAGCTCGGGTGTAGAGCTTTACTTGCAATGCTATCCTCGAATCCAGCAGGCAGATATAATAAACAACATACGATAGAAAGAGAAAACAGGAAATAAACAATAGGAGAAAATAAACATAAAGAAAACAGTTAAGCAAAAGGTTAGTACTCTCGAATCGAGTCAAGTTAGGCTTGACTCTCTCTTGCATAGGGCAATGCGTATCCCCAGCAGAGTCGCCATCTGTCGTACCTCGAAAAATACGATCCTCGCGATGGACGCGGAAAATACTGTTCGAAACAGAGTCGCCACCGAACTTTATTCATTCCAAGGATGGAATAGGAAAATATCGATAAAACCTTTAAGGAGATAAGAACATGGTCATCGCAACCAATATTCTAGGTTCGAGAGTCGGTTACGCAGAGGGAAGGTATTAGCACCCTCTACGTCCGTTGTACTCAACGGGAACCTCTTGATCGATTCGAGAGTAAAGTTAACTATGCTTGTTTGTTTTCTTCTAAGGTTTCTCCTATGGGGGGAATGGATAGTTTTAAGATAGGGTGCTCGCCAAGGATTGGGGCCCTTGTGCCTACGTATCTTCACTTGTAAGAAGTGGAAAATCAGAGCATTCGTAGTTCGTGGACTACGGGAAAAGGAGGGGATTGTGCTCGCTAGGATTATCGCAATCCTATGCCTACGTACTCTCAACAGATATGAGAGATCAGAGCAGCCGTAGTTCGGCTAACTACGGTAAGGAGGTTTGGTATGGGAACGAACGAGTGTTTAGGTCGTATTCTAACTGCTAAACGTTGGCTTGTCTGCTCGCTAGGGGAGGCTGAAGCACGAGTTTGTTATGCGCAGAAGAAGGGACTAAACAATGTTCTTGACAAAAGGTGTTTTGGTTAGAAATCGCACGAGGGCGAGGAATTTAGTGTTTAGAGGATAGTTCAATCGCACGGGGGCGAGAAAGAGAGAGTTAGGTTGAATAGGTAATTAGGGTTTCGATTGCACGGAGGTGAAGAAGATAAGGTCGGTTAGATATTTTGAGGGAGAATGACGACTACTCGATAAACGAGACGTCAGTCTCGCAACCAATTAGTCGGGATATCGTTGGAATGCTAGATCCCAACGACACCTTTTTCATTCAATTAATTAGGAAATTGTATTTGAATGGACAGTGAATACTTGTCCAAATAGTTAAGGCGCGTGTTTTAGGCGAAAGGTCGAATGACACGCTACCTAAGGCGTACGCCTTAATAGTTGTCATTCAAGAATTCAAGGAGTGCAAGACTCCAAGAACTCAGTTCTTTCGTAATTTGATTAAGAAAAATGATTTGAATTTGACGTACGGTTTAGAAACATACTAGTGTTTAGACTCGATCACACGTGAGTGAGGAACGAGGTTAGATGGGTTGAAAACTTTAGGAGGAATGACGACTAATCGATAAACGAGACGTCGGCCTCGCAACCAATTAATCGGGATATTACTGGAATGCTAGATTCCAACGATACCTTTTTCATTCAATTAATTATAAAATATGTTTGTTGGACAATGTAAGTATTTGTCCAAATAATTAAGAAGTGTTTTAGGAACGAAAGTTCGAATGATATACTATTCAAAGTGTACACCTTGATAGTAACCATTCTCGAATTCAAGGAATGCACGACTCCAAGAACTCGATACTTTCGTAATTTAATTATGAAAATAATTTGAAAATATTAGTGTGTAGATTGAACTAGGGTGAGCGTATTGCTCAAATTAGGGTTTGCGACTTTTGAAAGGTTTAAACGAGGTTGGGTATTTTTTAAGATGAAAGACGAAGTGACCACAACTCAAGGTGTGCACCTCGAGAGCGGTCGCTTAAAGATCCAAGGAGTGCTAGACTCCAAAAATCCAACGCTTCCATTATTTAAATAAGAAAGGTCCTAAAAAAATTAATTATGATCTTTAATTAATATATAAAATGTTTTAAAAGTTCCCCTTTTTAAAAAAAAAAAAGAATTTAAATTAGATTAAGTAAAATGTTTTGATTCTTATATATACTTAAATTGTCTGATCAATACAAGATTAAATATTAACTAACAATTATGTAAGAACTTAATAGTTAAAATCTGTAGATAAAATTGTAATTACCCTAAATTAATTAACTAATGTTAAAACAACTAAAAATAAACTAAGCTCAAATCCAAACCTAATACCCTAAAACCCGTACAAGGTGCAAACTAAGATGGGCCAAGCTTGGCCCTAACCCGAACTCAGCATTAGCATGCGTGGGGGATCGGAATCCTCAACTGATGATGAATCACCCTATTTTAAAACAAACTTATATAAAATAAAATAAAAAAACAAAACAAATAACCCAGGAGATCTCACACGGTTTTACTTCTCCTCTTCATTCCCTTTCCTCTTCTCTTTCTCTGAACTTCTAATCTCCATGGAAACAAATAACTCGAAAACAACCTCAAGAGCGAAACTTTGAAATCTACTCAGAAATTCCCAAATGTCTTCCACAAATCTTAAACATTTGCCCACTATAACCAAAACGAAAAAAACCTAAAATCCCTCATATGGCTCTAATATAGGGTTTGGAGACGCGTGAGGGTTAGTTACTGAAGATCTTGCAATCGAGTTCTCAGACTAGAAGAAACAATGAGGTTCAAAGCATGTCATCGGCCATTATTGAACAAGAAGCAAAATGATAATGAAGCAGGATAGCAATCGTAATCAAAGAGTCAAAATAACAACCATCAGTGGAGAAATAGTGTAAACAGAACTTTACCTGAGTCCGAAGTTCCGGCGAGCTTTCTGAGAAATGCTGCCCCGAGTAAGTTCAACGCGCCACCCCCTTATCTCTTTCTTTTGTTTTTTGCTTCCTTTGCCTTTCAAATGCGTCTTTTCAAATGAACGTGTGTGTGTTCGAGCTCAAAGTTTACTCGGATTCAAAATGGTGAATCTGAGGAACCTTTGTGGATACGAGCTTTGGAGTGGGGTTTGGATAATGATTTGGGCAAAGTAGTGTTAGGGTTTTTGCTCCTTTTTTTCTAAATGAACAGTGAGTGCTTATATATGGAGTTTTTAGGGTTTTGGTGCGTGTGAGAATTTGAATTTTGCTGAAGGGAGGGCTTGATCCGTGTGAGGTAGGACAATGAGGAGCATTTGGGGTAGTACGATTCTGTTAGGAGGTAATACCATGATTTCTGCTTTTCTGAGACTTGATAGTGACCTCTGTGTTTGTCTGTAGTGAATTAAAAAAAATTGCTTTTTACCCTATTTTTTACTGTGTAAAAAAATGTTTCTTTTACTGCTTATCAATTTGCTGATGTGGGACTCTTTTTGACTCAATGCTTTTTTTGTTCTTGTTGCCATATTCTGTTATAACTGTCAATCCCCTTTCTCCTTCATGTGTTGCTAATGTCGAGTAATCATTGCAGGTTGTAACACCTATTGGTCCTTAGTGTTTGGCAAGGTAAAAAACGATGAAGAGGAAACCGCGATATGGAGTCAACTTGGCACAGGTAAATGAACCATGGCATTGCTCCTGTAATTGATTTCTACATCCTAAAAAGCTTTTGACATTTCAACCCCTGTTATTTTTGTGCAGAACTCTCTTTTTGATGCCCACTTTCATAACAACTTGGTGCAGCCGTGGCTTGTGCAACTGCGAAGCTTGCATATAGATTATCCATCACAACGGAATGTTAGACTTGATGCAACCAGCTCCTGCTGTCTGGAATGTATTTGAGGATATGCACCTTGCTTCTGTATCTTCTTTTCTTATCAGGAATGGACTCCAAGATCTCCATGATTTCATACTGAAGTATAGAATGTTTCCACTTTTATTGAAGAAAATCATATGCAACTGAGCCGCAACTTGAACCAGAGTATCTTCATCATGAGATTGCGCCTTATACAAGATATCTCCAATTTCTCTTCATATAGGTATGACAATATTACCTATTGCCATGATTGTAACAAACAGTACAGCACCAGAAGAATCACATTGGAAGTCTGACTGTTGCTTGCTTGATCTTCAAAACCAACCGTGCTCTTTTGGCTCTTCTTATGATTATGCGGCTTTTTAATACTCTTTCATATGTGATGCAGGGCTTGTGAGCAGTTTTGTGGATGGTCATGTCGACGACTATATTGCTCGGGGATCCCTCAAGCTCGAACCGTGGTGCGGATGCTGCCACAAACTCTTCTTTTCACTTCTGATCTGTTTGGACCTAACAGATGCGTCGCCTTCTAGCCCTTCTACATCTTCGTCTTCCTCAACTACAGGCTTATCATGATGGATCTTTTGTTGTTCGAGATGCGCAGCAAACAGCTTTTCCTGAGTTTGAGCAGTCACAGCGGGTTTGCGAGAAGTTGATTTTGGGCTGTAGCAACACAGCACAAGGTACCATTTCTACAGCTGCTACACTTGTAACATGTGTGATAGTGTAGATGTTGAATCTTACTTTGTGCCATATTTGGGCTCTCTGAGTATAACACCTACGGTCCATGCTTACCGTCATGAACTTGTTTGACGTGGCATTGGAAAATATTGTGACTTGTGTTTCTTGGCTGTGCAGGTTTGAAATAAATGACCCTGTATCGTTTCTCTTTAGGAGTCCTGGATTATGTGAGATTAGTAACTAACTTCCCACCAAAAGCATGACAATCTCCAAATAGGCAGTTCAAGAAATAAGATATTGTCGCCGCAAGATCATGATCCTTTGTGTCTCTCGACAAGTCCTTGATAACATGCTTTGCTGATCTGACAACAATCTCATTATTAAAGAGATCCCACAGATGAGGTAAATGTTGAGTCCCCTCTGCCACATTAAAACCACATGCGTAGTGCTTCTGTAAGTGTCTAGCCATCCATAGATGAAACTTTTAGTGTGCATAGGTCTTGTACAAACTTTGGAAATACAACATCAGTAAGATATTAACTAACTTTTCTCACATTATCTTCATCAGCTGCTATTTCCTCTGCTTTATGTGCTGCTGCTTTTACTAACCAATTTTTCATCCTTTTTGTGCATTTCACTAGTTTTGGAGATGGACAAATGAAGAAGTTTGATGCTCGTGCCAAGGCCTACGGACATCATTCCGACACGAACAACCAGCCTGGTTCAAATTTGATGAACTTGACATTGGTTTGGTGAATTTGAATATTGACCAGGCGTACAAACATGCTGAGTTTCGATGCAGGCTTGCCGTTTCCTTTCCTTGTGATTATCCCTATTTTGTATGAAACATGTTACGTGAACTCTTTTCTTTTTGCAGGCTGCGAGGATATTTTAGACATTTTTGTGGGTGAAACCTGTAGCTCAAATGTCAAAGACAGCCGGATTCGAAACAAGAATGCCCTTCTGCCAATTTTAGATTTAGGGAATTTTTTTTTTGCTTAGTTTTTTTGTAAACTTTCACAAATTGAACCTTTGGCATTTTCTTGATCTTGTAGATACAGGCAGAACATGGAAGCATAATGAATGCTATGTGTGCTCGTTGAGTTAGCGTTCTGTCCCACTGTTGGCGAACCTTGCGGCTATGAAACCTTTGACCGTAGTGAATCTTGCTTTTGGTTACCTCATTGTTTTTGCATTATGAACTGACTGTGACTTGTTTTGTTGAATGCGAAGTACGTACGATTGCTGTCAGTTGGAGGATGAAGCCGTCGTCGGTTGACAAGATGAGTCCAACAGAAGCTGCAGAGTAGATGTTTGAATAGGTTGTTGCAGCTCTATGAAGGTTTTGGCACGATGGCAGCCGGTAGTTTCCTTGGAATCTCCATTGGATTGAAATTGGTTTTGCGAATAGGAATAAAAAGTATATCATCTTCTTGTATTCTTTTGCAAAAAGACTTAGCATATGATCTTCTTTTGTGCGCTTTTTAAATCCGAATTGCATGTAGCCTAGAGTCTCCACAGGTATGGGGGGCTTTGAAGTCAGTTTGAAATCAAATGGACCTTGTGTCCATCTTATGATTATCTTGGAATTTTATAATTTTAGTCTATGATGAACCCAAATTAACTCCTGAATATTACCCACCCTTTTCTTTCCATTTAATAGTGCATTAAAAATGCAGAATTTTGATGAAATATTGTCCCTATGTAGCTTGATTAAATGGTAATTCACATGCTGTTTAAATCCTGGCATCTTGAGAAATGACTGCATGCCGCCCTACATGCAGTTGTGTATTGTCTGGTAGCATCCCGAGCTTTGCACTTAAACAAAAGCTTGAATATGATTCGAAAATTCTTGAAATGAGATAACCTGGTCTTGGGTTCTTGGTATTATTTTGAAGTTAATTATCTCCTCATGTTTTAGGGATCAATTCAACTCAAACAAATTCTGTTGTGACTTGAGATCACTTAAACATGGTTGAAAACTAACCCGACACCAATCAAGACAAAGCTTTAAAAACCCTCTTTTGTTCAAACCATGGCTTGTAAATATGACTTAAATAAGATCTATAATTTCATTGAAACAAAACCTTAGCATCATTTTGAAAACAATTGAACTGCCTTGGCTAATTTCATCTCCACTTTGAGTCAATCTTGAAACATTATCTCGAAACACCAATTACTTGTTTTTATCATCCAAAATATCCATATCGATGAGATTGGCCTTGAAACTAATGGATTTGTATAATATGTGCAGTTCATTCCTTAAACATAGCTTGTATGGTTATGAATTGATGCATTATACCATAAGCCTTTGAGGTGAATCGAAATATCTTCTGGACCAATTGCATCTAAATTCAAATTTAATTAAGACTCGAAATTTGCAAGTTAAATCTAAGTTTGTCACAAACTGATTTAGAACCCAAACATAGCTTGACGCTTGCAACCAATTTGAACAAAGCTGGAAGCAAAATCGACTGTGTCTTGAAGTATCATGTGACGTACCTTTGGACAACTTGAATTAAATGCATACAAGCAACTTATTTAAAGAGAAGTCTTGGAGAGTCGTGGCCAGAAGTCATGAAGCAGTAAAACATTCATTAAATACTGAAGTAGGACAAATTTGAGGTATGACAAGTACCAAACCTCACCTTTTGTTCATCGCTACATTCCATAGTCCTGAAGATCTTTTCAATTGCCTTCATCCACTTCTGAGCAGCTTCAGGGTCCAGAATCCCTCCTTCAAATGTTGGCGGCTTGTTGCTCCGAAACTGCGCCAAACTCCTGAATTGGGCATCTGCAGTTTGATTCTGATTAGCAACCGCCTGCGCCATTGCTTGCATAGCAGCAGCCCATGCAGCATCAATCCTTCCTACCATACTTCTCAAAAAGAACAACACCAGGTTAAAAGATGCTCAACTCTATCCTAAAGGACAGACTCAACTCGACTCAACAACACTAGCCGGACGGACCGACCTGCTCTGATACCAATTGTAACACCCCACTTCCCAAAAACAATTAAAATAATAAACATTATAAATAAACATCAGAGTTTTCTTCCCAAGTGGGATATCACATAGCAAAACCAACATTTCCTTATCAAAAAAGGTTTTTCTCCAAATGCAGCGGAATATTAAATAGTAAAATCCAACAAAGGTTTTTGATACGTTCACAGGAACAAAATACAAGTTCAGCATAAAACAAATAAAAACACCCAAGTCCCATGCTACGTATCTGAGAATCCTAGACTCAACTGGCACACCATAATCCAAGCTAGCTAAGTACCTGGATTATCTGTACTTCCGAAGAAGCACAGACCACAACAACAACAAAGGGGTGAGAAAACATGATCAAAAATATATTGGTAATGTAATACATGTAAACAAGGTAGTAAAACACACCAACACCCCAATATTCACCCCACAACACCAATCACGAACCTACTGTTCAAATTACAATATAACATATTATAATGCAAATATGCAACTCAACACCATGCATGCGGTACCGACTCATTGGTTCATTCAATCGAACCTGGACAAATCACTTACGCTCCTACTGAGATATGATCTATCCCCGACAGATCACTTAAGCTCCTACTGAGATATGATCTATCCCCCACCATTCTCCTCAAAGGAGTACGGATGAATCACTTACGCTCCTACTGAGATATGATTCATCCCACCAAACACCATGATATGCAAGACACCAATGCATAACTATTATATTCAGGCACACTAAGTGCACACGATCCTCCTGATCATATCATCATACATCAATGCATATGTGTAGATATATTACACACCAACGACTTATAATTCAAATCACACAGTGAGCAGTTTCACATTCTAACACCAAGTATAAACACATCCCATCACCCGGGGATACCCTATCATAGTGATAACCTTACGATACTCCATATCGCACACTCATCCATCATTCACTTAATTTAAACGATAAAGAATCCACATCCTATCACCAAATGTACTCCCTACATTATCCAATCTCCATCCATACACTCATCATGGTCTAAGGGATACTACACAGCTAGCGCACCAGGCACGACAGCACAAAAAGTCACATTTTGCTACGCTCGCTACTCCCTCGCTAGGCGAGCTCCTCGCGAATGCTCGCTAGCTGTTCGCTTAGCGAACCTCCTCGCGAATGACAATAGTGGCTACTGTAATGGTTCGCTACCCAACTCGTCACAGCGAATACTCGCTACCTGTTCGCCTAACGAACTACCTCGCAAAGGCAAACAGAGACTACTGGACATGCTCGCTACCTTACTCGCTAGGCGAGCACCTAGCGAACGCTCGCTACCAGCTCGATTAGCGAAGTGCTAGCGAGTTGCCAGCGACTTCCCAAATTCTCACAGTTCAGAATTCTCATTCTCCTCCGATTCAAGTCTATTCCACAACATCCACTTTCTATCCTATCAGTATTACAACCAATGCATATTACGCTTATCAATTGTCCTATAACTCTACTCCAGACCAACATTACGGTACATTACCGGCGCTCCAGAGTTACTCAGAATCTTACTCAAACCACACCAACACCAGCACTCATTCAACAATGGCAACATCAAACATCAACAGATCATCATATACATATTATTCAACACAATTCATCAATAATCAACAACATACAACAATCCACACATATTCATCAGAATACCTACGGGGTTAAGGAAATCCCCTCTACCCAATTTCATGTATTTTACCATCCCAATCCATTTCTCCCCCCTTACCTTGTTAATCGGTTTGATCGATGGAAATCCTCCTAGATTTGGTCTCTTGGCTTTCTCCTTTCTCTTTCGTTCCTCGTTCCTTTGCTCGTTCTATGCTCTTCTCACTTCTCTCGTTCTTTCTCCCAACTCTCCAAATGTATCGTAAAAACCACTAACCCCTCACATTCCCTATTTTAATTATCTAATCTTAATAATAATACTAATATAATATTACTAATATAAATGATAACACTTATTAATAATAATAATAATAATAATAATAATAATAATATCGCCACCAATATTACTATTATTTATTATATTATTATATCCACACCAAAACACCACCAATAATCCTCCCATATCAGGGACACCCACCAATCATCATCCAACACACCTCACCAAAGGGCACACCAACACCTAATAATTAAAATTATAATAAAATGACTAAATAATTAAAATGGGTGTTGCATAAGACATGTTTGTAGTATGGTCATAACACTAGGACCTGTAAGAAGAACAAATAGATTGTTCTACAAAAGAACCAAGATGTAACAAAAAATGAGGTACCTACAAATAAGGTACCTAGACAGGCAAGTCAAACTGGGAATGTTCAAAAGGCAACATCAACAAAGGTTAGTCTTGTGGTTTATGGGTAATTGTATATTGTTTGTTGTTTGTATGTTATGAGTAACTGTATATTGTTTTTCAGGGGAGACCTAAGGGTCCATTGAATAAGAAAGTCAAAAGTGGCACCAAGCAAGGCATCTAACAAGTTACCAAGCCAACCACCAAGTAAGGCACAAAGTCAGCCACCAAGTAAGGCTAAGACTGCTCAACCTCAAGTCACAGACCAGATAAATGAGACACCAAGTCAGGCTTCCATCCAAGGTTCTCATGCTGCTCAACCACCAACAGATCCATATAATGCACTACCACCACCAAGTCCTCATGCTGGTACTACACCACTACCAACAGATGCTCAGGCTGCACAATCCATAGCTTTTGATAGAAGAGACAACCTCAATGATATATATCTAAATGTTCTCAAAGCAATTCTCAATAATATCAATGGAATGGATATTATTCTTGACATTCAACCTCTTATAGTTGACTTAAGCCTTATCAAACAGGCTGCTGTAAATACAAGCCCTTCAATGTCTGGTGGTGTGAAGACCTTTTTTGGTAGTGCACCAAAGGTCAAACCCTCCAAAGCATTCAAACATCCAGGAAAGGTCAAGGCAACCTTCAGTGATCCTATAAGTTAGGTCAAGTTTATTCATGGATGTTTTTTAGGTCAATGTTAAGTTACTAAGGTTTATTCATGGCTGTTTTTTAGGTCAAGTCTATGATGCCAAAGAAGAAAAAAGTCTCAGGAGTTGTGAGTCAAACCAGAAAGAGTGAAAGACCCAGGACTATAACAACAAAAGACATCAAGGGGCCTGGAAAACACGCTGAAGATTCAGTTATGCTCACTGAAGATGACACATCAAAACAACCAAAACAAAAGGGAAGAAACAGTTGGGAAGAAATTCAAAAAGGCTTGACTCAATGAGGATGAAGTTTGAAGAAGTTGAATGATCTTGTTTTTTTTGGGCTATGTTACCATAACTGTCTTTTTTTTGTAGACTTTAATTAAGTATGTTTTTTGTCTATGACGTAACCTATGATCACCTGTACTCGATATACAATGACTTGTAATTTTGGTCATCCTTTTGGATCAAACTAAGTCCAAGTGTTAACTTTTAATACTTTAAATTCCTATGTTTTTAATGAAGTTATTTTATGTAAGTTTGTTTGCAAATTATAATGTCAAAAGTGTTACCAAACTTTTAGGGGACATAATGCCTAAAATGAGGCAAAATTTAAGGGAGCATCATGCCAAAATTTAAGATATTATAAAGTCAAATTTTAGATGTTATGAGTCAATTAAAAGACAAATTATAATTGAAACACAAATCTAATAAAAACACACAGAAACAAAGTGATCAAACACATATTCCATTACAAAGCATATCATGACAGAAACTATATAGCATATCAATCTAAAATTCCATTACACTGATCATCCTAAATTCAACAATTATATTGCATAAATTAATACACATTAATCATAACGGAAACTACAAAAAAACATATAAACTTGATTTTTCCAGCCCATGCCTCTGCTCTCAAATTTGCTTGCTTCTTCATGTTCTTCTTCTTCTTCTTCAAACCTTTGTACAACTCTCTCAACAAATCAATCGTATCTAATTCCTTCATCCTGTAATTTTCTACCTGATCAAAACCATTATCATCTTCTCCGACAAGATCTTCATCCCATATAAAAAGATCACAAGTTTCTTCACCCTGCCAAAAAGGACATCTCCAAAAAAGTTTGCCTTTATTGCGACCATTCTTGCAGACGTATGAAACCATACGAGCATCACAACCACAATTCCTTCCTCGACGGTGGCTTCGCACAAATGACGAATACATGATAACGGGTTTCTTAGGACTCGTCCTTGAATACGACATCAAAAGAGTTAAAAGAGGGCAAAGCCAAATGAAAGTTGAAGAAAAGGGTGTAGAGAAATGGAGGCTGAAGAAATGGAAAGCAAGAAGACGAAGACAAGAATCTAAAGATGAAATGAGACTAAAGAGAAAGAGAGGTGTACGAATGTGATTTGATGAAGTTAGGTTAAGTATTCATAATCTATGCTGACCTGTTATCTGATGTGTCGTTTCCTAGCAGACATGAAAATCCAAACAGGTCTAAATGATTAAAAAAGAAAGTCAAATCAGCGTCCACGTAGGATACCGTTAAGTGAAATAGACGGCAGGGAGGAAATTTAGGGACATAAATCTTTAGGAGGATGATTCTTTAAACGAAAATGTTAGAAAGACTAAAACTGGATTTTGGGTTATTTATAGGGATCTGTAACATATTTAACTTATATATACATATTTAACTTATATATATATATATATATATATATATATATATATATATATATATATATATATATATATATATATATATATATATATATATATATATATATATATATAATTTTAATAATGTAGTATATATATTTTAATCTTAAAAAACAGTTAATGACATTTTCTAAATAAATGACCCTTACAATCATATGGATCAATTTTGTGATTCCTAAACCATTATTCGAAAAATGTATAAATAATCTTAAAGTTAGTTTTTGAAACATGGGTAGTGCTAGGGGCACAAGTTATAAACTAAATTAATAAATATTTTTTTTTTTGAAAATTATGCATTGAATTTAATAAAAGCATAAAATTAATTTTTCAATTGTTTTCTCCAATACATATTTATTATAAGTGAATTTCTTACCTTGTGTCTTTAAGGCACAAGTTAACATAATCATTGAAATATCTATATAAAAAATTCAACTTTTGACATGCAAATTCAAAAGTTGTGTTGTGAACAAATATTCATGCAGTCTAAAATCAATTTTGTACAAGAGAGTATATTGTAGAAAAATATTTGTTACAAATGGAGGGTATAAAATGAAAAAGAAAAATTCTTAATGCACCTTATATATTACTATGAATGCATGTGAAAAATATAAAAATGCCTTCATATTCTAGAGAAGTATATCCGAACACACTCCAAACACACACATTCTAGGTCAATTCTGAGTCACACTTTAAGAGCGTGTCTTTTTTAGATCCGGACATGCATCTCCGGAGTCTGTCCATGGATACATTTCCGTAGCATATTGAAATAAAAGCAGAAATTTAGAAAGTTAAATTTTGACAAAATAAAGTTATCATTCTTAACATAAACTCATACATTACATTTCAATGTTCAGGTGGACGCTTCAACATATTCACAATATTTTTGATCGATCTTGAAATCATCACTTCCACTTTGATCAAAACTTTTATTTCGAAACGGAAAAATGTATTCCACATAGCATTTACATTTGTATTTGTCTTGAGTTCATATTTGTTGAACTCAATTTTGTCTTCGTTGTTAAATGACAGTGAATGGTACTCGAACTTCACAATTTTTTTTACCTCCGTAAGGTAAGAGATTTTTTTACCTCGTATTGCATATTTATAAAAGAGGTGCACTCATTGATCTTAAACTTTCGCCTGAGTGTCGCGCTGGAAACTGACACATTTGCGACATACCAAATGATGTTTATTTGTGACAGTTACGACATTTTCTGTTTATATGGAATAAAAAATAAAAGCCCACATTTATAGAAGTTATAGATAAATATGGATCTTAAAAATTCTATCATGTATCAATGGTTATTTTAGAGATGCATTTTCGATACCACCCTATTGTTTTGTTCCGGATATGCATCTGCAGAACCTCTCTTGGACCAGACAGAAAACAAAACCCGTGTGTTTTGTTTTGCAAAATAACAAATTTTGAAGCAAACATAAAAATGTATTTAATTGATGACGAAAAACGAAAACCAACCGAAAGATTCATCGTCGGCTAAATCTATAAGTATGGGTGGTACCCCATTTGACTTTTCTGCATTTGATTCTCTTTCAATATTGCCTAATTTGGTGAACTCTTTCATCCTTTCCATGAATTATTCCGACCAAGTCTTGACTTTTGTTGTTGAATGAACTGTCCATTCTACTAATGTAAGTGGTGTATGATATCCCAGTTTCATATAGATTTGAACAAAGTGTCGTGATATTGAAACCACCCAATATACATAATACGATCATTTGGATTTTAAGGTGGGGCGGTGTGCAATTAGAAAAAAGTTTCCGAAAAGATTAATACACTTTATCATACACATTTGCTATGAGATGACCCATTCAGAGAAGCACATCCATTTTCCTCTTGTTTTGGTTCACTAATTCAAAAAACACAATTACTGTCACCCTCAATATTGATGATTTATTTGATATATTTGTGCATAAAAACCAACATCTCGTAAATGAATGAAATTTTTGGTGAAGGCGGTGAACGAGGTGGTCTGTAAATGTGAGCTCTTTTAAAAATAATTTTTGAGATTTTGGAGTAGGTGAGTTCGGAAAAAATTTGTCAACATATTCAAAATACAAAAGAGACTATACCATTGAATTGTCACTCGATATAGGTTTGGCCTTCTTTGAAGTACCTTTTGTTTTTACTGGTTGAGACAGTAGTTTTAAGTCAGTGGTTCCCGGATAATCAATCTTTCTCAATTTTTCTTTGATGTGGATTTTGATATTATTATTGGCTTTCAAAAATGCTCTTGTATCCTTTCTTATTTGATCAATATAGAGATATTCGATTTACCGTCTTTCATGATACTATCATCATCAAACCTAAGCATTTTCCAGTGACTGCAAACTTCATTCATTCTTAACGGACTATCAAGTTTCACATTCTTTGTTATAAGACAAGCACATGGGAGACCATAGGTTTTCATAGTTGTGCAACCATACATTGCGCTATCAGAGCCTACATTATCAACTCGCGTATCTTCGTGAAAAATATAATTTAAATCTACTAGAGATATGTAGCCGACCAATTGAGAATAAAGATTTTTGTTTTTAAATTTGTGTTCCAAAACTGTGAAGCTCCAATCAAATGATGTTTGTATCTTATTGTGCTGGTTCTGGATCATTTGGTTCATAGAGTCCTAATCTCTACACAAATCACCTTTACTATTTCTCAACTAATTATTTAATATAGCATGAGCAGACTCAACTCGGTTTGTTTTTGTTTTTCCAAGGTGTTTAACCTAATCAGGCCATGCACAAATAATTTTCTACCTCACTTGGTCTAGAATTGTGCTTTCAACATATTTCAACAAATCTGAATATTTCTTGCCTACCTTCCTAAAATGTATAACATAATCAACATATAACTCTTTAGTAGAAGAATCTACTATAGCATTCCATGCATCCATGATTTTTTTCCACTATCACACACACCTTCACAATTTTTCCATCTCCGGCCTTTCTCTATTTCGTCCCTACCGCGAGTTTAATTCGACTTCTCATATTCTTTTTTATGTGATACCTACAAAGTAATGCATAAGAATTATAAAATATCTTGCAACCAAATTCATCAAAGCGGTATTGCAGTTATTAACAATTACTTTTGAAATCTCTTATTGGTCCTTAAACATTGTTCGACACACCTCTAAAGCCCAAGTAATATTCTCCTTTTCTTTGCTCTCTAAAAATGCAATGCCGACAGAATAAGTCTTCTCAGTAGAGGTAACATTAATCATCTCCAATAGTGGAAGTTTGTACTTGTTAGTCTTATACATTAAATCAATGATGAATACAATAAGAAACATGTTGAAGAACTTGATGTAATGAGGATGAGTCAAAAATATATCTCTAATGGTTACTCCATCCTCGTACATTCTGTACTTGGAAACATAATTATTTTCATCCAAAAGTTTCAATAGTTATTGTATTTCACTTCTATCCTCCCTTAACGCCTTGTTATTTTGGTACCAAATATTGTACACTTGTTTGATATTTGAGATATTTTAGGGTATTTTATGTTTTAAAGTTGCTAGTATGCTTTTGGATTGAACCAAATTCAATGTCATGCCTGAAACGCGTTCATTCTCTCATGGCATGAGGTGACACACAATTAGATGACCGACTAACTTTTCACACAAGTCAGGGTTATGTAAACCACATATGATATTAAATCTCCATTTCTTATTTGCCAACAAATAACCATGCAACTTAAAGGGTCACTCACATTTTCTTGAACCATTGTCATTTCGTTTAAAATTCCGGAGAGGATGTATATATTTTTCACTTCTTTCACATGTCATTGTCACAAATGTACATCTTCCATCTGAATAATTATCTAACATTCTGATTATCACACTAAATCCCAGTTTTGAGGCCTCTGTACAAATCCATTAAAACATGTGATAATGAAATTCATACTCTTGCTCATTTTTAAATTGGTTGCTAACATCTACCTCATTCACAACAACACCTTTGGCATCCAAAGACTGATATGTTTGGATAAAACATCAGGGTGCACCACATATAATGAAAGCAATTACAAAAAATAAAAATAAAAAACCACTAATACTGTAAACAGAGCTGAAAAATGAGAATAGACAGTATACGAAGATGCATCTTCGGAAGAGTTCATATAGAATCTAGAGATAAATCTCCAAATTAAACGATCATTTTTCAAACTAAAAATAAACTTAATATGAGCAATGAGACTTGATAAAATTATCTTTACTTGAAATTCTAACTTCTTTTACTCCATTTGATGTTATGAATCACAAGAATGAAGATTTAGTGCGAAAATGTTAATTGAGAATGGAAGAGTTTTTGGAAAGAGTTTTGAGTGGAAAATAAGTATGAGTCTGTGATCATGCAGGTGAGTGTTTTATCAAGTTATTCCGAAAAAAGTTCTGCCTCAAACCTCCATAGATGCATAACCAGAATATCCACTGTACTGCTCAAACATCAATATATTTATTAAAAATATTCGGAGATACATATAAAATTTTGTTCAATCTAGAGTGACACTCATTTAGTGCGTAATAAAATAGTACATGGTATGTCTGTAAATATATCTCTAAAATTTAAGAGATATTTTCAATTTTTTATAGGTTTTTTCGCCGCATACGGTGAGAAGATAAATTCTCAATGAAAAAAGATACAATATTGGGCCAAACCAAGAAAAGAATCTCTAAAGCCCAAAAAAAAACTCATTTCCTTTTTCAACAAAACAACCAAAAAAACATAAATAGAAGAACCTTATTAAGGGTTTTGACTTTCCTTCGATCTCTTACTACTGAACTTCTCTACCATCACCATGGCAGGTACACACCTCCTCTCTCACTCTTGTTCCCTTCCCAAAACCTACAATCACTCTTTCACCAAAAACCCTTTTCCTCAAAACCTTCTCTTCCCTCTGAAATCCCAACCCACCATGAAACCGCGCGTTCTCAGAGCAGTTCAATCTCAAAGCACAGCCAAAACCCCACTAGAAGACACCAAGAACACTCATTTTCACCATTGTTTCAGCAAATCCGAAGATGGGTATCTGTATTGCGAGGGTCTCAAGGTGGATGAGATTATGGAGTCTGTTGAAAAAAGACCTTTTTATTTGTACAGCAAACCCCAAATTACTAGAAACGTTGAAGCTTATAAGAATGCATTGGAAGGGTTAACGTCTATTATTGGTTATGCTATCAAGGCCAATAATAATTATAAGATTTTGGAGCATTTGAGGAACTTGGGTTGTGGTGCCGTGCTTGTTAGTGGAAATGAGCTTAAACTTGCTCTTCGTGCTGGATTTGATCCCACAAGGTTTATTGAGTTTTATAAATTTGGTTAGATGATGTTTGGTTTTAAGCTTTTTCATATACATGATTTTGAATGGATTTGGTTTGTTAAATTGATTTGAATGAAGTGATTTATTTATGGTTTTGAGATGTTTTATATAAAGTTTTCGATGTGGAATTCAAGTTTAGAACCTTATATATGACTCAAACTCCATTGTTTGGCAATTTTTCATCAGTTATACTTTTCTGTTGTTACAAGTTTATGAGGTTCTATGTGTAATTTGTGGTCACTACATAAATGAATAGGTGTATCTTCAATGGAAATGGGAAAATCTTGGAGGATTTGGTCTTGGCTGCCGAAGCAGGCGTGTTTGTGAACATTGACAGTGAGTTTGACTTGGAAAACATTGTGGCTGCTGCAAGAATTGCTGGAAAGAGGGTGAATGTCTTACTTCGGATTAATCCTGATGTTGATCCACAGGTATGTTAATTGTTAGTTTATTTACTGAGTTGCAGAATCTTGTGGTTCAAAGGGAGTAATATTTTAGCCAATACTGTTAAATAGCCACTACAGCAGCGCTACACCGCTACAACGTAGCGGAACTTGGACAAACTGCTATTGTTCTGCGATAAGCTATTTAGTACAAAATATTGTCAAATAGGCGCTATAGCACTATTGCACAGCAGAACTTTAACAATCCGTGATTTTTTTGCTAACACAAGACTGAATTAGCTACTCGTATAGTATTGACGAGGCTGAAATAAGTTTTATGCTTAGAAGAAAATGAAGATTTTTATTACCAAGATATTTATCGAAGTTCTGTTTTACACATTTCTCAGTGCAAACAACAGTTCATACTTTCAAACTATGAACTATCTACAAAATTCACAAGCAATGGTTTTCTTTTCTTCCTACGATACCTGCATATGCATTGGTTAATCTTTTGGTTTATATCTGTTATCTTTAGGTTCATCCTTATGTTGCCACCGGGAATAAGAACTCTAAATTTGGCATTAGAAATGAGAAGCTGCAATGGTTTTTAGATGCTGTCAAAGAGCACCCTGTTGAGTTAAAGCTTGTAGGAGCCCACTGTCATCTTGGATCAACCATTACCAAGGTTATCCAAAAAAGTCTTTATATATCTGCTTTTTCTTGTGCTTATTACTTTGGGATACACTTTTATGCAATCAATGTTTCCTTGTTTATTATGCATTTATTATTTGTCCTTTATTGCTTCGGGTCCGGGACATACTTTTCTTCTTATATTTATGCTTTATTATGTCATTTTGCACTCTTGTCGCTGATTCTTAATCTTTATCTAATTATGAATGTTGATGTGGTTGTTGCTTTCCATTTTCCCTTCTTTCCAGGTAGATATTTTCAGGGATGCAGCCTCTATTATGGTCAACTACATTGACGAAATCCGAGCTCAGGGTTTTGAAGTTGACTACTTAAATATTGGTGGTGGACTTGGGATAGATTATTATCATGCCGGTGCTGTCCTTCCTAAACCCAGAGATCTAATTGATACTGTGAGGACTCTATCCATATAACTCACTTTATCTTTTCATAGTAAATGTGATTTAGGGCGTAATTCCTTTTCAGAATAAGGAATAATAAGTAGCCTTTCCGAAAAAATACATTTGTAAAAGTATGTCAATCAATGTACATATTGTGTGACAGTACTCATGGCCTTACACTGTCTATGTGTCTATTGTTAGAGTACTCCGGACCTTTCACACTATCCCTTCTAATTGAATTTATTAATTTTTTCGGTTGGAGTAGGTGCGGGAGCTTGTTCTTTCCCGTGGTCTTAAACTTATCATTGAACCAGGGAGATCACTTATAGCAAATACTTGTTGCTTAGTTAACCGGGTGACAGGTGTCAAAACCAATGGCTCTAAAAACTTTATTGTGATTGACGGAAGTATGGCTGAACTTATCCGTCCAAGTCTTTATGATGCTTATCAGGTATTTGTTTAAGTACTTGTTAATCTCTGTTAGCTTATCATATAAATCATTGATATCAATGAATGTTTTAATGTCATCTTGTTTTTAATGCAGCATATAGAGCTTGTTTCCCCTGCCCCAGCAAATGCCGAGATTGCTACTTTTGATGTAGTCGGCCCTGTCTGCGAGTCTGCCGATTTCTTAGGAAAAGGAAGAGAACTTCCAACTCCTGCCAAGGTACTATAATGTATTGATATTATATTTAAATAGTTGCACATATAGTACGGTGGAATTTGAACAAACTGTCATTGTTTCGCAATATGCTATTTAGATTAAAGAAAAAAAAATTGAAATAGCGGCTATTGCCCCGAAATGTAGTGGTTGAATAAACCACCATTTTTCTGGATCTGCCGTTGACAACACTGAATGATGATGGCAATAATACCGCCTTGTTTGAAGTTTGACTATCTAATCTGAGTTTCTCTTGCAGGGTGCTGGTCTAGTTGTTCACGATGCCGGTGCTTACTGCATGAGTATGGCATCTACTTACAATCTAAAGATGAGGCCTCCTGAGTACTGGGTATGGATCATCCTTTCTTCATTTGCCAATGTAGTTAGACAAGCTTCTCTATAGTACAAGAAAGTGGTTTCACGAGAACAAAACACATTTTGAAAATCGATAACGAAAACTAATGGATCGTTAGCAAAACCATTTTAAAAGATATTGCTTGTTACACTATGCTATTTGTTTGCAATGGTATGATAAGAATTAAGCATTTGCTTGAAGAAAAAAAAATGCAAAATCGACTCCAGAAATGATTTGTCTTGAAGAATGATATCTTGTAAAATATTTCAGGTTGAAGATGATGGATCATTGAGCAAAATCAGACACGGGGAAACATTCGAAGACCATATCCGGTTCTTCGAGGGGCTTTAAACTGAGGCTTGTGATGTGTTGTATGTGGGTTTTGGATCTTTCCTTATTCAAGAATGTGATATTTTGGTTTTGTTTCTTTGATTGTAATGTGCACTCTTGAAGGGAAGGAAGAATAAAAATGAATTCAGTTATATATAACACATCATTTAATTTCCTCTTTCTAGTTTCAGCTTAGCAAGTGTGAGTCTGTTTGCAAGTATGACATGTGGAGCTTTGATAATGCTTGATAACAATTGCAATTTAAATCCATGTAAACTCTTTTATAAACACGAGTTTATGTTTTAGCTTCATGCAACCTTACGTAAACTCTTCAATAAGGTTGGCAATAAACGCGAAACAAGGACTTTTGGGTGGTGTTCATTACACGCCATGGAATGATCACACATTTTATGGAAATTTGAAAATGCTTTTTTAGTGTTTAAAGATTGAAATCCAAGCGAATTTATTTTACAACAAAATCACTTCATCACAACAAAATCACCAAAGCGATCGCTGCCCTTCCCTGCCTTAAGTTCATGAAAAAAACGGGTGGGACGGGCAAGCTCTAAGTGAAAATGAGCTTTAAAATCTAGTATGTCTCGTCAAAGTGGTGGATTGGCGGACGGTGGACTTGTCTGTTTATTTTTTTTTTTTTTTTTTAATAGATTAATAGAATTATTTTTATATTTCAATTAGATATTTTACTTTTTATAAAATTTTACTTAAAAAAATATTGCATATATTCACAAATATATTCACAAATAAATGTATAAAATAAAATTATCAACAAATATTCTAAAATATAGTTCATGTATTAACTTACAATAAAAAAAATAGTGTTTGATAATTACGTTGACGGATTTAAAAGACAGGTTAAGCGGGTAGGCGAACACAATATTTCAACCCAACTTGTCATTTTTTGACGGATGTGCGGGTCGGCCTTATGGGTCACGACCCGTTTTGCCAACCCTATTCATATAGACACTCCTAATTTTGTTTTAAAAAATGGTTTGGATTTTAATCTTCAAATATTCCCCCACTGTTTGAGGATTGAGATTGGGAAACACCATGCAAGATGACGAGTTTTGCAAAATCTTCATGTATGGATGTCTTCATGATTAAAACACTACAATATTGAAAAACTCTACCAAAATCTTCTACCATATATCTTCATCAAGATTTTTACTTTCAAACATTCTTATGTATTTTGACATCAAAAGGTGAAAAAAAAAAGTTGGAATTACAAGTAATGTACATATATTCCATTGATCATTGATGAGAAAATCTGATTTAGTTTTGTTTGAATATGAACGTTGTGTTTGAATTTTGAAATTCGGATACTCATATGAATGTTTTGAAAATTAAAATTCAAATTGTTTCAATCTTTAATTTAAATTGTCTTCTATTTTATTGGTTGTAGTTATGTGGCACCCTAATGTTGTCACCAAAGTTATTGCATATAAGGATGTTAAACCGAGCGATGTCCATTTTGATGTTGAAAAATTATTTATAAATAAACAATAGTTTGCTATACTCGAACATATACTTCAATAGATCTGCACATAGGTTGTCAAATTAGGGTTCGACATTGTTATCGGGAGACCAGATTCTGGTTCTGATAGAAGACTTGCATTTGTTACAATGAAATGTGAAAGAAGTGAAAAGTATAAAGAAACTACTTGAAAGTTAAAACGCAATAACACCAAATCGAAGAAATGTGCATGTTCTTTTAAGTTACGCGGGTACCATAAGGCAAATAATACACAAACATTTTAATGTGATTTGTGGTATACATAACATGCTTTATGTGACCAGTTAGTCGGTCATCCGATTGTATGTTGTTTGAATTCTAAAAAGAAGAATTTGTTTCTGACATGACATTGAACATGGTTTAGCCAAAACACATATTATCCAATTTGAAAAGGAAAAGACCTAAAAGTTTCTCAAATATTAAGCAAATATACGATGTTCACACCTGAAGCAACAAGGTGATAAGAGGTCGAAGATGTGCAATATCACAACTATTGAAGTTATTAGATGACGAACATTATATATCTAGGTACATAGTGCACGAGGATGAAAATATTGTTCAAGATATATTATGGACTCATTCTAATTCCACTGAGTTGTTCAACTCATTTTCCATTATACTGATGATTGATTCAACATATAAGACCAACAAATACATGTTTCCACTTTTTGATATTGTTGGTGATACTTCTATAGATATGTCTTTCTCAGTTGGTTTGCATTTTTGGAAAGTGAAAGAGAGAATAATGTTATATGGGCTTTGGAAGTATGTCGAACTATGTTAAAAGAACAAGAAAATATGCCACATGCGATTCTCGCTGATCGCCATATCACACTTATAAATTTGCTTGCAAAGCTGTTTCCTACACCATATTTTTTAACCTATAGGCATCATATGATAGCAAATATTAAAGGTAAACTTAAACATGCGGTAGGACCAAACAAATAAATGGTGAAGATGAGAAAATTGTCAAATCTAGTGTGATATTGGAAACATAATGAGCTAAAGACTGATGCAAATGTAAGTGTATGTGGAATATATTTCATTGTTATGCAACCAAGGATCCAATCGAGGTGGATGCAACACTTGCAAGACCGACCAATGATATTTTAAAATTATTAAAACACCCTCAACCATTTATTGATAATAAAATATCATGTTAAATTTATGTATGCCACAACAAAGATTTATGTTAAGTTATGCTATTCTTCATCTATTGTCTGAAAGGGTGTGTTTGTTTCATGGATATAAAATATATTCCTAGGAATATAAGGTTGGAAATAAAAATACCTATGTTTGTTAGAAGGTAAAATTCTGACACACAGATACCAGATGTCAGGACACTGGAATCAAGACAACAACCAACACTTATGCAGAAAAATAAGAGCTTGAATGTAAACAACACAGTCAATTATTAACCCAGTTCAGTGCAACGTCACCTACATCTGGGGGCTACCAAGTCAGGAAGGAAATCCGCTATAATAGTATTAGTTTGAAGCCGTAGAAAACAACCTCTGGTTTACAAGCTTCTTACCTAATCACTATTTGTGCTACTTCTACCTAGGAACACCTAGATATGAGATCCCTCTCATTTTCCACTAGTCACACAAACAGTGACAAACTTAACAATAAAGAAGAAAGGAAGTCACACTTTCAAAGACACATAATCCACTCCTTGCTTAAAAGCTTAGGAGTGATTACAACTCAAAAATCAGTCTAACTCAAATACCTAAGAGGTATATGAATGACTCATAAATACACAAATAACACAGTCCAACTTAAATGTTAAAAGAAATGAGAAAGGATCACAAATTACAACTCAACTAAAAATAAAAGATTTTTGGAATTTTAAGATACTATCCAAACACTTTTTATAATAACTTGTTTCTTGGAATGTTATGCCTGAGAAAATTGTTCATGAGATTAATTTTTTATACCGTGAAACAAACCCTCCAAAATTGTTGATGTTTTTGTGTTAACAAAGTAGAATCTAAATTTTAAATTTAAGTTGGGTGACTGCAATGCAGGAGGGCTTCACAGGTTCTATATGACACAAAGAAATTGCTAAGAGAATATTTTATCGAACTATGATAAGATATGTGATGTTGTACTAAACATCATGTTGGGTGATTAACAATCAACACGAGAATAAAGTAAGTGCAACAGAAATGAGGATATTGCGTCGAATATGTGGTAAGACTAAACATGATAGGATTAGAAACAAAATTATTTGAGAGAGTGTTTAGGTAACTCCTATAATAGAAAAGATTGTGGAAAATAAATTTAGATAATTTGATAATACAGACAAAAGACTTATAAATTATATTGTAAAGAGAATATATCATATGGAGATAATTCAAACAATTAAAAGAAATATAAGACTTAAAAAGATTATAAAAAAATATATAAAAATATTAAATTTAACAATTTCAATAAAAATATTATTTTTAATAAAATATTATGGTGTTGAGCTGATCCACTAATAAATTTTAATTATTGCTGTTGAAGAATAGTTTTTGCCTTTTAAAAGTATTATTTTATCTTCAAAATAAAATATAGTTGAGTGCGTACTATTATAATCAAATAATCCATAAAAAAAAAAATAGAAGGATAAATAGTTAAAATTAATTATTTTTATGATGTCAACAACAATTAATTTTTATGGAAGCAAATTAAAAGATGACTAAATATTATGAAATATTTTTTCTTTGTGGGGGCTGAGACCAGATGGATCCCACTCCATCTTCTATTGAAAAAAGTTAAAAATCAACACAAACATATAACATAGACTTGATTTCAATATGTTCTATCTAATGTTCCACATATTTCCCATATAAAGAATAGATTAATATAAATATCATCTAAGGGGAAAATTTATACCGAAAAAGTAAATATAAATATAAAATCACATGTAAAATTTTATTTAATCTGATATGGTAGGTGAATCTACAACCACACCCTTAATTGTGTGGGAATTAAGAAGATGATGAATTTGCACCCATGTTTAGGTGAAATTATAGAGCATGCTAATTTCTGATTTGCTAATTCCTCTACTTTTGTTAATAAAAGATATTTGTATTTAAAAAATAATTAAATCAAGTGTCAATAGCTAAAAAAATCGTATAAAATCTTCTAACCAATGATTGTTTGACACGTAGAAAGATCATAGACATCATAATAATTAAACTTATTTTCGATGAATCTAGTAGATAATCAAACGCTTCTGATATTATAAAGAATAAATAGAAAATAATAATAAAAATAGCTGCCTATAAATAGCCTCTACCCTTAACCATTTCTTCCATTCCCAATTTCAAGATCACAATTTTTTCCTGAAAAAAACTTAGGGTTCGCGATTTCTCAATCTCCACCTCAAAACCCTAATCATCACCATGTCTTCCCCAAGAAAGATCACTCTCAAGAGCTCCGACGGCGAAGCCTTTGAGGTTGACGAGGCGGTGGCTTTGGAGTCGCAAACAATCAAGCATATGATCGAAGATGATTGTGCAGACAGCGGAATTCCCCTTCCGAACGTTACGAGCAAGATCCTTGCTAAGGTGATTGAATACTGCAAGAAACACGTTGATGCGGTGAGTTCTGATGAAAAGCCCTCTGAAGATGAACTTAAGGCGTGGGATGCAGAGTTCGTGAAGGTTGACCAGGCAACGCTGTTCGATCTCATCCTGGTTAGTTATTAATTTGAGTTTTTTTAGATCTAACCGTTGTTGTGTATCGATTTGGTGTTGTATGTGTTGATGGTATTGACGGTGTTTCATGATTTGGGGATGAATATTAGGGTTTCATGATTTTGTGTTTTCGTTTTGTTGTGATTAATTATTGTGATCTATGATGAAGTTAGCTAGTTGTTTAAACTGTACGTAGCTGTTTTTTTTTCCGGATTAACTCAAGGTATTCTTACGGTGAACCTGTTTGTTTTTTTATTAAGAAATATCTTATTATCTATTTGGGTGTCTGTATTTTAGGTTTAACTCAAGAATTTATTGCTTTTATGTTGAATTTGAATGCAAAATGGAACATTTTATTAATCAGTCATTGATACTAAAATTGTATTTTTTAAAGTTCTTGCAGATTCATCTCAAGATGAAAGGGGGGGTTTGTTTAGTTTATTATCAGTTTAACAATCAATGGTTGATTTGTGGCTGAAACACCCAGAATTTTCATGATATACATATATTTATGCATTTTTATTGAGGCATTCACTGAAAATTAAGGTCATGTTTGGTTTGAGTTTATAATCCTAGTGTCTTTTTCCAAATAGTGTGAATATGTCATAGTTGTATTCACTGAAAGTTAGTCTTGTTTTTCACAGTTTGAATTTTGGAAATATGAATTATTTCACTATAGTTGTGCATACTGTATGTTTGAATTATTTCACTAAAGTGTTTTCTCATACCAAAGTAGCCCCCCAGAAAGATCTGAATTATTGGCGATTTAATCAAGTAGATTATTGAAATTCTTCTAATCAATGTTGTTGGTTTATTTGTCAATGTTTCTGCCCTTTCTAGACTTACAGTGATGTCTTTCTCGCATAACTGTGAAGTTGGTGACTAAAAGTGCTTTCTGAATGGTGGATCAATAAAACCTTAGACATCTATGATTGATGAAAAAATCAAATTGTTGATTATGATATATTTTTCTAATCATGTTCTGGGATTCTTTGATAACTGATGTATTTCACCTTTTTCTGTCGCTGTTGCAACTCAGGATTCTATAATTTCCATTGCATTTTACCTTCTCTCATATTTTCATTACTTCTGCAATGTTGTGTTGGATGAGGTTGTTCATATTTGCTTATTGGTTTGACATTTATTTCTTTTTAGGCTGCAAACTATTTGAACATCAAGAGCCTTCTTGATCTGACATGCCAGACGGTAGCTGATATGATCAAGGGAAAGACACCAGAGGAAATCCGCAAGACTTTTAACATTAAGAATGACTTTAGTCCTGAGGAAGAGGAGGAAGTCCGCAGGGAAAACCAGTGGGCATTTGAATGATGCTTCTTAAAATTTCAAAACAAAGATTTGCACTGTGGATTTATTATGTTTATTTGTTTATTCATGGAAGATCCGCAATGTAAATTTATCTATGTTATATGCTAAGTACTTGTTTATCTTTTGGATTATTTGTGCTGAGTGTTAACTATATTCACTGGGCAGCGTTATTTTCCTTTATAAACTAAGTGCAGTCTGAAATGTAAGTAATAGTTGTTTATGATGATTGATGGGTAAAACTCTGTGTTTGGTATTTGAGTTATATTGAATTCAATAACGCAGCTTAATAACAAGGCTAAAAACAATTTGCTTTGGCTTGTTGATGCTTTCTCTCTGCTAAAAATGGTCGCCTCCTAACGAGGGTCCTACAGCAAAGTATTATAAAGATTTTTATCCAAATAACTGTTTTAAGACTATTTTGTCCGACAAACAGTTTTTTGTTTCTCATTATCAATTTATATTGTTGAAGGGAAACTCCTAGTTTTTAGCATAACTTAATGTTTTGACTGGTAATCACACGTTAAAATTTTTCTTAAACTAAAAATATAGTTATTCAAATTCTAATTACTCCATGATTTTATTGTTTAACTTGAATATATTGGATTCTGAAATGTTGGTATCATATATTGATCATGACCCAGTAACAACTATTTTGAACATGAGAATGAATCATCGAAAGGTTGAGGCAAGCTATAGCCGATTCACTTTCAATCAAAATAGAATGTCAACCTTTAGCAAGAGCAAACTCAATCGCTGGAATAATTGTACTGAATAATTGTAGTGAATTCAATAAACAATTTTTCTGATATTCAAAATTTCTTTTTACCCAGAAAAGTGGCTATTAAATTACCATCCTTGAAATGCAGAGGTTATTCAATGACAAAACCTCGTTGTTGCTCAGAAAAAAGTGCTAAGCGATTAGCTAAAGCTTTAGTTACAACAAAAAACAAATAGAAAGAAATTTTATTTTTCCCAACCCAATATGGGAGTAGGTTTCAACAAATAAATTCAACAGTTCCAGCATATAATTCTCAGAAAACAAATGAAAAAACATTCTAATGCGATATGATATCAATCTTAAAGAAAAAACGGGGGATATGACGAAATTGGTAGACGCTACGGACTTAATTGGATTGAGCCTTGACGAAATTGGTAGACGCTACGGACTTAATTGGATTGAGCCTTGGTATAGAAACTTACCAAGTGAAAACTTTCAAATTCAGCGAAATTCTGGAATTCAAAATGGGCAATCCTGAGCAAGATCCTTCTTTCCGAAAACAAATAAAAGTTCAGAAAGTGAAAATGAAAAAAGGATAGGTGCAGAGACTCAATGGAAGCTGTTCTAACAAATGGAGTTGACAACATTCAATTGATTAATGAAGATTTCTAACTTCTATTTGTAAATATTTAGATTCTATCACAATTGAAACATTAGAATCAAATCAATTACAATTGAAAGAAAAAATCAATGAATAATTACATGTTTAAACTAAAAATTAGTTAAAGCAATCGTATGAAAAATTTCGAGCCTGTTTGCCACGGCCAACTTTGAGATAAGAACAATCATGTTATAATCGAAATTTGTAGGTAAATTTGTAGGTATTCAGCTGTGAATAAAAATTTTCTGCACGGATAAAATAATGTAGTATGTCAACACTTTTGGTAGAAGTGTCTCTCAAAACCATTTGGTCTCGAGCACCATTCTCTTTCGGATCAAAGACATCATTGTTTATGCCTATCACTAAATTTAAGGATGACAAATAAGCATGTTTGTTCTCCAGAATGAACATAGTTGAGGTTGTTAATCTAAAATTTTATTCGTCCATAAAAAAATGAAGGGGCGAGGTGGATTGTGGACATATTATTTTTAGTCTAAAATTACAAAAGATTATATTAAAATTTGTGTCGGTGAAACTAAAAAATACAAAAGATTATATTACAATTTGTGTCTGTGGAAAAAAAAAAAAAGGGTCGAAACACATATTAGAAAGGGTAGCCGTATATTAGCTGAAACCTTGATAGAGCACCCTAAAATAAGGGCGATAGGAAACGGGAAAGCCACAAAGGCGTTACATGACTGTTGGGATGAACCAGTTGTCTAAGAAACAAAATTGACAACAACCTTAATGTTGATAATGCTAATGTTGCTGATTTGGTAAATAACAAAGGTGATTGGGACAGGTGTCGCTTGAAACTCATGTTTCAAGTGGAAATTCTGGAGAAAATTGCTACCATAATTCCAGCAAGCGCATAGCCGGGGTGACGCTAGCATGTGGGGAGAGCAACCAATAGAGAGTTCTCAGTCAAATATGACGCGGTTACTTACGAGGGAAACACCAATCAAGACAAGAAATGGAAGAAAATTTGGAGACTTGAGGTGCCAGAGAGAATTCGCCTATTCATTTGGCAATTACACTAGAAAGGCTTGAAAACCAAAAGTTCCTTGTGCAACGGCAACTATGTGACCCTGTGTAATGAGTGCAGGACAATGAAGAATGTACCTGTCATGGTTTAAGGGACTGCAAAGCTACAAAAGACCCAATCAAGTTGTTTTCTTTAATACTAATTTGCAGGAATGACTAGCTTAATTATAATATGAATATGAATAACAACCTTAGTATGCCACACGATACGGTGACACTTATTCTGAACATGCAACATTAATATAACAACATAATGAACTTAACTCGCAGAAGCAGCTTGAAGATAATGAGTTATACAAGGAGTTGGGAAGATGCAATACCCTGAAGGCGGAGAAAACATAGTGAATATGATTCATAAGAAATTAAAGAGCATGTTTGATATTTGTTAGTAAATTAGAATGATTACTAGTTTTAAATTTTTTTATTAGTGAAAATATTTCTTTAATTGTCTTTTATATGTATTTTGATTATTTTAATAATTAATTAATTAAAATTATTATTTTTAAATAAAATAAATTATATATTTCTAAAGATGTCTAGAAAAGACTTCGTTAAATATTTATTAGGTTTCCTACATCTAATCTGGTTTTTGGACAAAAATGACCTTTTGGGCTGATTGCGGGTTTGTTTATAGTTTCTATGGATTTTTAATGCATCATATATATTATTAAGACACCATGTAAAAATATAAAAATGTTCTCTGATTTCTGAGATACATCTCTGGACACACCCCAAACACACACACTCTAGACTAATTCTGAGTCATGTCCAATGAGTGTAACTTTTTTCGGTCTTGAGATGCATCTCTATAACCTGTCCGTAGATGCATCTCTATAACATATTGAAACAGAAGCAGAAAACTAGAGAATTGTATTTTGACAAAATAAAATTACCTTTCTTAACATAAAATCTACATTACACAGGTGGTGTTAACATAAAATTAGACATTACATTTCAATATTCAGGTGGACGTTTCAACATCTTCACAATATCGTTGACCAATCTTGAAATTACCGCTTCCATCTCGATCAGACTTTTGTTTCAAAACAGAAAAACATATTCCACATAGCCCTTACACCTACATCTATCTTGAACTCATAGTTGTTGAACTCAATCTTGCATTCGTTGTTAATTTATGGTGAACGGTACTTGAGCTTCACATTTTTTCGACTATCTTCGTAAAGTAGGAGATTCTGCACTCTATATTGCAGATATGCAAATGAGGTATACTTGTTGATCTTAAATTTTTGCCCGGGTGTCGCGCTCGAAAATGAGACATTTGCGACATACCAGATGATATTCATTTGTGACATTTGCGACATTTTCTGTGTGTATGAAATAAAAAACATGAACCTATATTTATAGAAGTTTTAGACAAATGTGGATCTAAAAAATTCTTTCTTGTATCAGTGGAGGTTTTGGAGATGTATCTCTGGTACCACCTTATTCTTTTATTGCGGAGATGCGTTTCCGAAATATCTCTGAAATATCTCTTGAACTAGACAAAAAAAACTAAACCTGTGTGGGTACATCTATATCTCAAAAAAAAAACAAAACACATAACTTGTATATATTACACTTTATTAATATTGATACACAATTACATACAATTAATTGATTACGAAAAATTAAAATGAATCAAAAGATTTGTCGCCAGTAAAATCTATAAGTATAAGTGGTCCTCCATTTGACTTTTGCGCATTTGATTCTCTTTCAATGTTGTTCCATTTGGTGAACTCTAGTATCTTTTCCACAAATCGGTCCGGCCAAGTTTCGACTTTTGTTGTTGAATGAGTCGTCCACTCCACTAATGCAAGTGGTATAAGGCATTCTGTTTTCAAATAAACTTGAACAAAATGTCGTGATTTTGAAAGTCATCCAATATACATAATACAATCATTTGGATTTTAAGGTCGGGGCAGTGCACAGTGGAAAAAAGTTTCTGGAAAATTGTATATGATCATGCATGTGAGTGTTTTATCAACTTATTCTGGAAATACATCTCCAAAAATATTTGACATACAAACGTGACAAATATTTTAAAATCTCACCCCAAACCTCCGTAATTGCATCTATCCATTGAACTGGTCAAATATCAATATATTTGTTGAAAATATCTGAAAATATATCTCTAGAATAAAATTTTATTTTACTATAGAGTGACACTCATTTAATACATCATAAGATAGTGCATGATGCATTTAAAGATGCATCTTTGAAATTTGATAGACATTTTGAATTTTTATAAGATGTTTTTCAAACTCATAGGATAGAATAAGAAATATCATGTTCTATGCAAATGTGCAAAAATAGATCCATTAATAAGGTTATATAAAATTTTACATATATTTTTTAAATTTTATCGTAAGATCATTAGATTTTTATTATGATATTTATAATTACACACCTATTTTCAATGGATGCATGATTTCTATATAATTCTGTATTGTTTCACCAGTTATCTATTTTAAAAGAATAATACTTTTTAAATGAAAAAGAAGCAATATTTTTTATCTAAAAAACAAATATGATATGAAGTTATATTTAAACTGAACAATTAATAAATAAAATATTTATCATACATCTCATAATTCCTTTATTTAGAGAAATAACAACTGTGAGATTTTTTGATGTGCGAGCAAACTCTTTATTAATTGATTCAAAATATGTTAAAGGAATAATATATGTTTTAGAATAAAAAATTTCACTTCAAATTATCTAAAAGAATATTAATTTTTGTTTAAAAACTTCTTTTAAACACTTATAATTATAACAAAAAAAAGATATTTAAATTAGAAACCAACAACATGTTATCTCTTTTAATCAAGACAAACCCTAACTGTTATCCTCTCCATTTTAAACCATCATCAATGCAAATTTCTTCCTTTACTTACATATAGTGAATCTCTCAAAGTAATTAATTTTAGTTTCTTTAATTTTTTTTAACAAATACTAATGTTTATATAAATATGATCAACTTTAAAGGTTTAAGAAACATAAAAAATTGAGGTTTGAATTGGATTTCTATATTAAATTTTTTTTTCTATCCAATAGCACAAACAACAACGATTCAACAAAGATAAAAGACACATATATATTTTTATCCTGATTCGCCGTTAACTAAATTACGTTCAGTCCACTCACCTGAGTAATTTTGCCTTCTCAATAAAGACTTAATCCACTAATCAAAGACTTGATTACAAACTCAAAGGCAACATGTTTAAGTCTTCTTGAAAATCCTAACTATAACCTAGTCTCTCAAGGTATTTAACCAAAGGTTAAGAATACAAGATTGTGTTTACAAAGTTGCTTCTAAAATAAGTAGATACATAAATTAAAATAGAGATTACACTTAAGAGATATATTCCAGAAAAATGTTCTAAGTATATGAATGTGATATATTTCTTATCGTGAAACGCTTCTCTTTTTCTTTCTCACGTATAACAGTGTTGTAACGTTTCCAAACTTCCAAGACCTCTTTATATAGATGATGAATAGATCCATTGGAGGGTGGAATTATAATATACTCAATATCATACTTGTACGAAGGTGCTTGATTCTACAACAGTAGAGCGGTGCTTGCAGCATAGAGAGGGTGAAAGGACGAGACAAAAGAAACCCATGTTGGTACAAAAGTACAGTCATTATCCATGCTTTTCATGGTAGTGGAAAAAATATTTGATTTTGTACTGATTGTAATCTTGCCACATATTCTTCTTTCAGTCATTGACTTTTAGTCATTAACTTGTAGTCAGAGGCTTCGTATTTAAGTTGATGAAGCTTGAATAGAGTTCAGAGTCTGTCTTCAGAATCTAGTGAAAATGAGACTTCAGAGTCTATAGAGTTCAGAGTTCTGAGACTTCAGATGCTTGAATTATCAAATGCTTTATCAGAGTCATTATAGATAGATTCTTGCAGAAGCGTTGACTTGGTAATCCAGATGCTTGAATTTTATCTAAAACACTCCTTTGTTTCTTTCTTTGGTTCAGAATGCGTCTACAATTCTGAGTCTGGTACGTACATAGTTGACTTATTCAGATTTACAATTGGTTTTCTTTAATCTGTGTACTTAATAGAATAATTAGAGTAAAAAATTATTCTCTATACATATTTTTCTTTGTTATCATCAGAGCTCAAGGATAGTTGCAGAACCAAACTTGTTCCAACAATCTCCCCCTTTTTGATGACGTCAAATTCACGTATTTTGATGAACAATTTTTACTTGGATAATCAAAATTTTAAAACATCAGAGTTAGGTTTGTAAGCTTTCCTTGATTTTTACATTGTCAAAAGTATTCTCAGCTTCTTCAGAGTGAGGTTTGTAAGCACCCCCTGAGATTGAGACTAGAAAAATTTCAATATTTCAGAACAAAATAATCAGCATGGTAACAAATGCTCACCAGGTTATTATAAGTGTTTCATTGCTTGGTTATTATCAATAAGAAATATGATTACCTGGTTGATAAACTTAAAAACACATACCTGATTTCCTAGTTCATAAGTCTCAAAGAAAAATTCAAGGCATAAGAATATAGCATATTTAGGATGTACTATGGCATAAAGATATATCAAAATCATATTCGTTTCTCCCCCTTTGTCATTAATAAAAAAGAATAAGATAAAACAAAATTAAACTTTTTATAACAAAGTAATAGATAGTCAGAGTCTGAAAAAAACTTTAAAAAGATTTTTGAAGGATACACTACATTTTTTTAAAATGATAATCAATCTAGTAGAAGAAAATGATGGTAATTTGGCTAGAATAACATTTCTTCAATTCTCGAGATGGTCCAATCTCGTTCCAAGCAAATAAGGGAATTAGTAGTAGTCAAACATGGGGAGATGTGCTTGAAGAACAAGAAAATATCTCCCCCCTTTGTTCATTGGAGCACATTAAATAAAGCAGATTGTGCTTTATCCTAAAACTCTCTATTTAAAGGAGACTTTCTTGCAAGAAAGATCACAATCCTCTCTTTCCATCTAATTTTACTCATAACTGATAATATGAGCAAAGCCATTGAGAATTCTAAGAAACGTTCCTCCAAGGATGTTAGCGAGGCCATTTGCAAGCTTAAAGATGATGAGGAGAAAAATCACAATGATGATAGGCTCAAGGCCTCTGAAGGTGCAAGAACAAAAGTCATATCATCTCTGGAGATTATGTGGTAGGAAAGACTTCAATTTCAAGGATGAAAAACCTTAAAAAGAAGAAGAAGCCAACTGAAGGTAGTGGATCAGACATTTATGATGACATTACTAAATTTGATTAATCGAAACCAGCATAAGATGATTCAGAATATTGTACACTCTTATATTTTACACTCTTATGATCACAATCGGGTGACTCATGTGTATTTATCTCTTGACATGTATTGGTTCTTATTCTCCATCTTATTTCAACAAGAAAATTGTTCTATCTGTGGATGTGGTAAAGTTCTAAAACTGTTTTGGGACAATAAGTACTTAGAGGAAAATATGGATCTCCTATAAGGACCCATGAGTTAGTCGGTAGAGAGTGATGAATGGAATGGGACATTGTAGTTTCATGGAGGATCAGAGAGATAACTACTTGTAGGTGTCACACCCTCATTTTCACCATAATCTTTCATATCCTACATTCGTCACATCATACACCGTTCTAGTGCATATCGAGCATGTGGGGTTACAAGGTAAGGATTGGGTCGGTTTATTATCGTTAGTTTTAAATAAGAAGAAGTTGCCTAGCATGGGCCACATGGAAGAAAGGTTCATCATCTAAGTTTTGGTTTAAGTTGAAAAGTCTACTCATGTAGATTTCTTCAAGGTAAAGTCACTTGAAAAATATTAAAGTATTCAAAGTCAATGTTCCTAATGAACATGAAATGCAAGGCCAAATTTAAGATTTCTTCATCTAATTTTGTTTCAAATTCTTGATCAAGTGGAGATATTCATGAATTCAAGACTAGAATATTACAAAGGGAATTTTATGACATTACAAGAATGTCACATTTGTTACAAAGTTTCCAACTCTAAGTAATGCTTAGAAATTAAGCTGTTTCTAATCTTAATTCAAGTTTCTAATCAAATTCATGCCATGTTACCCTTCATGCCCCGACAAGTCTACATGTTCCACATTATGCCCACAAATATCCAAGGAAAATAATCAAGGTTAATTCAACATTAGAACCTTTCAAAAGCAAGACCATTTGTGCCTATTCATGGGCAATTTCAAATTAATCCAAAACAACCCCATGACCAACTAACTCACAACTAAACAAACCATGTCACAAACTTAAGGAACTAGTTCATGTTGGTTCACATACATACCAAAATTCAGATTTTCAAAATTATGTCAAGGGGAGAAGCATGAACCATAAGGACAACCCAAGAACAAGTGAATAAATGAGAGCAATGCAGAAAAAATAGCACTAGGAAAGTGCAGCAGCAAATGCAGAAAAAACAACATTCTAGAAATGGAAAAAAAAAGGGGTTGCATCAAGAAAGTGGTAATAAGCATTTCCAAGTATAGAAATTCTGAAACTTGAAGCATGTGCAAACTCTAATACTTTGGTACAACAGCAAAAGTGCAGCAGAAAAAGTAGGATTTCTAGAAATGGGGAGGAAAATGGTGCACCAAGAAAGTGGCATTGGACATTTCTAAGTGTAGAAATTTTGAAGTTTGAAAACAGGTGCAAACCCTAATGTTTTGGCTATAAAAGAGGAGCAATAGCAGTAGGAAAAGGGGGCCCAATTAGGGAGAAAGAGGAGGCCACATTGAGAACAAGAGATATTGAGAAAACCAGAAAAATAAGAGAGAAAAAAGTGACATTGAGAACAAGAGAGCTTAGAGAGATAAACAAAAAAGAAGAAGGTAGAAACACAGAGGAAAACCTGAGGAAGGCACATCCAACAAAGGACCTTGGTGGCTAGGAGGAGAGTAGAAGTTCTGGGGTATCCATCTCTCTAAACCTTTCTCTTTTATATTTTCATATTTTTGCATGCTTGTCTTATTTGTTTCTTTTTTATCATTGTTAGTTAGGATAATAATTGTTGATGTATATATTGTAATGAGGTCTCAAGAGTGACCTACGTTGTAAAAAAAAGCAAAAGAAAAGAGAGAAACAGGAGTGAGTTTTATGGTAGAATAGTTGAGAAGGAACTCAAAAATGTTGTCATGTTCGCACAACGAACTTTGGTACATTTTGCCTCTGTTTCTGTGAAAAATGCATAGTCTGGGAAAATTCAGAATGAAGTTCGCACAGCGAACTTTTTGATGTTTTTCTGGGCAGGTTCGCTGGCAAGTTCGCACAATGAACTTTGCCCCCTTTCGCCTCTGTTTGTGAATAATGCGTGTTTTGTGGTTTTCCCTAGCAAGTTCGCACAGCGAACTTAGGGATGTTTTTCTGGGCAGCTTCGCTGCAAGGTTCGCACGACGAACTTCGGTCCCTTTTGCCCCTGTTTGTGAATAGTGTACAGATCTGGGAAAATTCTTAAGAAGTTCGCACAACGAACTTTTCATAGTTTTAAAAAAAAATTTCAAGAATTTCGCATGCCGTTTTTTTTCATGTCTTGTTTTATTCGTATTTTCAAGCCGATTAACCCGATGTGGTTGTATGTGGATATTATTATGGTGATTTTTTACTTTTGGTTCAAAAAACTATTTTCAAAAATAAACTCTCGATTTTATCGAGCCGTTTACAACCTTGTAAGTTGATTGCCTTGTGCGTCGCCATCGACCTTGTTCGCATCACTTCAAATATTTTTACAAGCAATAAAACCCTTGATCAAACATCAAGTGGTACTTTTCTCAAAAAATGCAACAAAAAAAAAACATAATAATGGTATGATTAGGATTACACGCCATGAGCTTTAAAGTGGTGGAGAAGGAATGAGAATGGAACCCCACCTACACTCGTTTTGAATGTTTTGAATACAAGGCACTCGACTTGGTTATTCGAAACATTCATCTCTATCCAAGGTCTTTAGTGTGATCCTAATCCAGAATAATTTCTTCTAAAAAAACCTAAAAATAACATCAACTCATCAAACTTCTTTTCGCCTTAGGGTATCGATCTGAAAACCCTTTTTCAAGGTATAAAATCAACCAACATACAATCATTTCACAAGCCTCCGAACTACGGAGCTCTGATTCTTCACTTCTTTTAAGTGGGGATACGTAGGCATAAGGGCTACAATCTTTGGCGAGCACTATAATAAACAACCAACCCCTCTTTTCTTTTAAGCAAGCAAACTCTTAGATTTAAAACACCCATTCCAGCTAAACAACTTAGAAGGTTCCCATCGAGTACGATGGATGCGAGGGGGTGGTAATACCTTCCCACTACATAACCGACTCCCGAACCCTAAAACTTGGTTGCGATGACCATTCTCTTTTCCTAAAGGTTTTATCATTATTTTCCTCTCCCTCCTTGGGATAAATAAAATCCAGTGGCGACTCTGTGTCATTTTTCGTGTAGCGACAACATGAATAAAAGTAAGGCAATCCCATGCCAAGTGTATTATCTTATTGGAGTAATACGAGATAAGTGAAGTATCAGGTGTACACGCTTGTAGTATATAGTATCAAGTCAAGTGAAGTCTATAAAGTTATCAATAGGTGGATTATAAAGTTTGTCACAATTGCTGAAAGATTTATAAGAGAACAGGCATCAGTATTGCTTGTAATCAATGAATTAGTAAATTATCTCATGAAGTTCTAAATTTTTTGACTATCCAATAAAAATAAGGTGTCGTGGTTATGATTTTGATTAACTCAATGCAAGAAAGAGAAATTGTGGATTTTGGAGGGATCTGTGACCCAGTGATTCAGAGCGGTCTGTCAGATGAATTAGGTGGTGAAAAGGTTAGAAGTTAATTAAATATTAGAAATAAGGGTAGGCCTAAGTCAAAGAGTTTATGGAATTTATGAAGGACGGAAGTTTCCAGTGAATAGAAGTTGGAAGTTTTAGTATGTTAGAGGGTTAAACTGAAACAACGTTAAGTTTTGACCTGGGACGATGATGCAATAAGTGTTTCTTTCTTTGAGTGGAAGAAATTTAGGGATGAATTTCAATTTAAGGGGGGGGGGGAATGTAATATCATGTATACTCTTAAGTACTCTAAATGTTGTCAGTTGGGAAAAATAGAGTAATTAGTGGACTTAAAAGAGATTAATTATTATTTAAAGAGACTAACCTTTATTAATAAGTACAAGAAAAAACATTTTGATAACATTAATAATTGGTTAATTGCTCTAGTAGTAAGAAATAATCTTAAGAAAATATCGTTAGAGATATTTCTTACCAACTTTGTCTTTCAACCACTCATTCATATCTCTTTTCTCTACCACTCTTTCTCCATCACATATATTCAAAAAGAGTTAGAATACAAAACATAAAAGAGATATGAATGAGTGGTTGAAAGACAAATTTGGTAAGAAATATCTCTAACGAAAGAAAAAAAATGACAAAGGATTTCCACTCTGTCACGTAAAAAAGAAAGAAAAAAAAGAAAAACGAAAGAAATACATTCATAAATACAAAATAGATCATCATTACATGATCGGTTTCCAAGGAAGAGAAAACCATTCGAGTAGTAGAGAGCATTAAAAGCTTGTGCATTGCATCTTTAATAGTTATTGGTCATAATATTTCCAAGGATCAAGAAAAGGATTTCCATCATTTAGGTTACCCAGATTCCACTATGAAAACAACCAAACCATAAGTCATTTTCATCAACATCCTTTAGAGCAATGATGGAAGCAAAATCTGAGAGCACCAACGTTTTTGTCATAACAGAAATTTCAGAAGATACTACTAGTCTGGAGACACAAAGTCTTCAGATACCAGCAACTTCTAAAGCTTCTAAAATTGGATCCTCATCTACTCTACTGAAGTCTTCTAAGGTGGGTTCATCATCATCAATAATGAGGTCTTCTAAATTCGGTGCATCAACTACTGTTATGAAACCTAAGAAGAAGTCAATAAATATGAAGAAGAACAACAACAAAGATAGGATGACGTTTCAGATGGTTATCTCTGATTATGAGGATGAGGATGAGCCTGATATTGATTGGGGAAACTGGATGAGTCATTGGAATTTAGAGGAGTTAGATTAGTTTAACATTAATATCCTATGTCCTTTATGTAATCCTTCATTTTTGATGATTAATGAAAAATGTTTTGACCATTATTAAATTTGCATAAGTACAATTTTTACTTTTCCCTTTGATTTTCTGACAAATACATAAGCAAAGTAAAACGACGAACATATGAAATAATAAAACCAACAGATAGTTGTTAAGACGACATTTACAGTTGTCTTAAAAGAATCTTTATTAGGATTATATACTAAACATCATTTCCCAAGAGTCATACATTAAAATATTAATTTGACTAATCAATATTGAAACTCTAAACACTTAAGATAACAGATGAATAGTCACTATAAAACGTTCAACAAAATTTCTTTTTGAATCACTTAATCTTTAGAACACCAAAAATGTATAGGTAGAAGCGAATATCCAAAGAGAGATTTTAGAAAGGCAACAATATTGAATGCAATAACTCAAGCAAACGAGAAGAATGTAGCAACTGAAGCATCTTCAAGCAAGAGGATTTCTTCAGAGGCACATACATCTCCAACAACCTTTATTGAGACACAAAGAAAAAGAAGAACTTCCAGGTCAAAATGCAAGAATCTTTTGAGGAAGGAAGCTTTTGTGTTTGTAAAGGAAGATTATTTAAACAATTTAGATATGTCAGATGAGCCTAGGGAATTCCCTATAACAGATCCGAATGTGTAGAAATTTTTTTGATAATATGTATTAGTTTTCAATCTTTCAATGAGTATGTCGCAAGTGTTTTAAGTTTTAGTCCTAATTTTTTATTCTCCAAACATCATAAAAAATGCACATATAATAGTTAAGACACAGAAGAATATGAACAAGAATAATGAACAAATTTTTAACAACAAGATTGCTTAATACAAGATATTTAACAATTACAAGGCATATATTCGCAAAAATCCAACATCAGAATCTATCATTGATAGCTTCAAGATTTTCTCTCCATATTTTAGAAGATTCATCCTTAGAACTTATGACAACTCCGTGTTGACAGTTCAGAAAGAACTCATCTGTAAGTAATGAAGAATGTCTTTCCCTTGTGAAAGGATGGAAGAGTATTCTTCAGATAGTCAAACATAATTTGAAGAAGATCATTCTACAAGTCTGAATTAAGAAGAAGTAGCAAATATTTTTTAGTAGATCCTTGTCCTTAGGTAACAAGTTTGAGTTTAGAATCTGATTCCAAATAATTGCACCAGGACGAAGATTTGAGACCAGAGAAAGGTTTGACGGATCTACAAAAGTACGCCATGTTGGAAGATAGTATTTCCAAACAAGAGTACCTGGGATTTCTCGAATCTCCTCATAGTTGATTACATTAGCAATCGTCTTAGAGGTTATTGTTATAGAAACACCAAAAACCTTGGAAAGAATAACATACTCAGAATTTAGCTCAACAATGTAAGCATTAACCCAAAACTCTTTGACAAGATTTGGATAAGTAAAACCATATAGTATATCAAAGTATCTATTCCAACTTTGTTCAGAAACAGTCTTCCAAAAGTCAAAACCTTGCTTAAGAAGCTCTTCAAAATTCACAATCTTTTCATTGTTGACAACTAGTTGATTCAGTGAAGAATTGACTAGAGAATTTGTAACACCCCACTTCCCAAAAAAACAATTAAAATAATAAACATTATAAATAAACATCAGATTTTTTCTTCCCAAGTGGGATATCACATAGCAAAACCAACATTTCCTTATAAAAAGGTTTTTCTCCAAATACAGCGGAATATTAAATAGTAAAATCCAACAAAGGTTTTTGATACGTTCACAGGAAACAAAATACAAGTTCAACATAAAACAAATAAAAACACCCAAGTCCCGTGCTACGTATCAGAGCATCCTAGACTCAACTGACACACCATAATCCAAGCTAGCTAAGTACCTGGATTATCTGTACTTCCGAATAAGCACATACCACAACAACCAGAAAGGGGTGAGAAAACATGATCAAAAATATATTGGTAATGTAATACATGTAAACAAGGTAGTAAAACACACCAACACACCAATATTCACCCCACAACACCAATCACGAACCTACTGTTCAAATTACAATATAACATATTATAATGCAAATATGCAACTCAACACCATGCATGCGGTACCGTCTCATTGGTTCATTCAATCGAATCCTGGACAGATCACTTACGCTCCTACTGAGATATGATATATCCCCGACAGATCACTTACGCTCCTACTAAGATATGATCTATCTCCCACCATTCTCCACAAAGGAGTACGGATGAATCACTTACGCTCCTCCTGATATATGATTCATCCCACCAAACACCATGATATGCACGACACCAATACATAACTATTATATTCAGGCACACTAAGTGCACACGATCCTCCTGATCATATCATCATACGTCAATGCATATATGTATAGATATATTACACACCAACATCATATAATTCAAATCACACAGTGAGCAATCTCACATTCTAACACCAAGTATAAACATATCCCACCACTCGGGGATACACCAACTAATCATCCACTTAAAACAAAATATTAAGGGATCACTTACTATCACCAAGTACACCAGCTAAATCCTACAATCACCACTCTATCACTTCATCATGGCCAAAGGGATCACACAAGATCAAAGCTCAAGGCCAAACATCACAAAAAGTCACATTTTTCTGCTACGTTCGCTGGGACATTCGTCAGGCGAATCCCTGTAGCGAACCTTCGGTGGCATTCGCCAGGCGAACCTGCTGGCGAAGCCCTCATTTGACTATCGTGCATTCGCCAGGCGAAGCAATCGTTCTCCAGGCGAACCTTCGCTGGCCATACTCGCCAGGCAAAGTTCCTACTCTTTTGGTCTGGGATTTAATTCATAATTATTCGCTACCACTTGCCACAGCTTGCTAGGCGAGTACTCGCCTTCATTCTCCAGGCGAAGCTTCGCCAACACTCGCCAGGCGAAGCCCAACGAATGCTGCGATACCTCTAATTTTCCCACAGCTCTGCAGTGATATCCAGGCTAAATTCAGTCTAACTTTCCCCTTCCAACTTAAATCTTATTATCGGTACCAATAATGTACAATATCATAACCTATCAGTTTCTAAACCACATCCCAGAATCAACCCTTAGACATTCTATCGGTACCTCAAAAGGGCACACAAAACTTCCCTAAAACCGTAACCCAACCAATACCCCAATCTCACCAAAAACAACAATTCATCAACATCGATATATATATCAATTCATCATTGGTTTAACAAATACCAATTCTCAACATCAATCAACAATTATAGGCATGTCAACATAAAACTTCATATACGATACATTCCTACGGGGTTAAGGAATCCCCTCTACCCTATACATGTATATACCATCCCCAATCAAGTTTCTCCCCCTTACCTTGTTAATTGATCTGATTGGTGAAGAAATCCTCCAAGGTTGGCCAATTCTGACTTTCCCTCTTCTCCTTCGTTCTTCGCTCTCTTTCCCGTTCTTCTCACTTCTATCGTTCTTTCTCCCAACTCTTCCAATTCTCTCGTATCCGTTTTCTCTTCTCTCTCCCTAATTCCCTTCTTACCCCTTCAACTTATATCTTATTCTTAATATTCTAATCCCAACTAATAATAATAATAATAATAATATAATATTACTAAATATTAATAATACTAATCATAATACTAATAATAATAATAATAATATTATTATTAACTCACCAAAAGTCATAATAATATTAATAATAATAACAAATATAATAATAATAATAATAATAATAATAATAATAATAATAATAATAATAATAATAATATCACCACCAATATTACTATTATTTATTATATTATTATATCCACACCAAAACACCACCAATAATCCTCCCACATCAGGGACACCCACCAATCATCATCCAACACACCCCCACCAAAGGGCACACCAACATATAATAATTAAAATGATAATAAAATGACTAAATAATTAAAATGGGTGTTACAACTCTCCCCCACTTTAATTATTTTCGTCCTCGAAAATTACCTGATGGAAATAGTTCCGGATACGCTTCTCGCATCCTACTTTCCAACTCCCATGTCACACTGCCTCCTGCAGCACCTCCCCAAGCTACCTTCACCAAAGGTATCTCCTTCCCTCGGAGTTGTTTCATCTTACGGTCCTCGATCCTCAATGGCATCATTTCAACAGTAAGATTCTCCCGAACCTGAACATCATCTCTTTGAATCACATGAGCTGGATCAGAAACTTACTTTTGCAATTGCGACACATGAAACACATCATGTAAGTTCGACAACTCAGGCGGCAACGCCACCCTATAAGCCACATCACCAATTCTCTGCAAAATCTCATAAGGTCCAATAAACTTAGAATCCAGCTTCTTGGACTTCAACGCACGACCCACACCAGCCATCGAATTAACTCTTAGGAATACGTGATCACCTACACAGAATTCCAACTCTTTCCTCCGATTATCATGATAACTCTTCTGCCTACTCTGAGACACTTTCAGTTTCTCACGAATCATCTAAATTGTCTCAATAGTCTGCTGTACAATTTCTGGTCCAAGCACCACATTCTCACCAGTCTCATACCAACACAGAGGAGTCCTACACCTCCTCCCATACAAAGCTTCAAACGGTGCCATTCCAATACTCGAATGGTAACTGTTATTGTACGTGAACTCAATCAATGGTAAATGAGTATCCCACGCACCACCCTTTTCCAACACACAAGCTCTCAGCAAATCCTCAAGCGACTGAATAGTCCTCTCTGACTGACCATCAGTTTGCGGATGATAAGCTGAACCCAACTTCAACTTAGTTCCCAAAGCTTCCTGCAAGCTTTTCCAAAATTCCGAAGTAAACCTCGGGTCTCTATCTGACACAATACTGGACGGAACACCATGTAACTTTACAATTACCCGAATATAAATCTCCGCCAACTTCGTCAATGGGAAACTAATATTAATCGGCACAAAGTGTGCAGACTTCGTCAATCGATCCACAATCACCCATATAGCATCAAATCCTCTCGCCGTATTCGGCAAACCTGTAACAAAGTCCATAGTAATACAATCCCATTTCCAAACCAGAATCTCTAATGGTTGCATAAATCCAGAAGGTCTCTAGTGTTCCACCTTCGACTTCTGACACGTCAAACAGGCATAAACAAATTGAGCAATGTCTCTTTTCATACAAGACCACCAAAATAATTTCTTCAAATCATGATACATTTTCGTAGCTCCCGGATGGATACTCAGATTACTACGATGTCCTTCACTCAAAATCATCTTTTTCAATTCCTCGTCATCTGGTACACAAATCCTGCCTCTAAATCTCAATACACCTGTACTATCCAATTTAAAGTCACTATTGGAGTCACTTCCTACTCCAGGCATCAAATCTACTAATTTCACATCCAACTTCTGATTCTCTCTAATCATATCCAAGAAGTCATTATTTACCTGCAACATACCCAACATCACACTATCTGCAGTAGTCTCACAAACCATGCTCAAATCTCTGAACTGTTCAATTAACTCAATTTCTTTCACCATCAAAGCTGCCATATGAATCGTTTTCCTGCTCAAAGCATCTGCCACTACATTGGCCTTTCCTGGATGATAACTTAAACTGAAGTCATAATCCTTCAAAAATTCTAACCATCTTCTCTGTCTCATATTCAGCTCTTTCTGATCAAACAGATATCTCAGACTCTTATGATCACTAAACACTTCAAATCTCGAACCATATAAATAATGCCTCCAAATTTTCAACACAAAAACAACCGCAGCCAATTCGAGATCATGAGTAGGATAATTTCGCTCATGCACTCTCAGTTTCCGTGAAGCATATGCTACTATCTTACCATTCTGCATAAGAACTCCGCCTAATCCTATCTTAGACGCATCACAGTATACTACAAACGGTTCACACGGAGTCGGCAACACTAACGCCAGTGTCGTAGTTAATTTCTTCTTCAGCTCTTCAAAGCCTTCTTCACAAGCAGCATCCCATACAAAAACTTGGTTCTTCCTCGTCAACTGAGTCAATGGCAATGCCAAATTAGAGAATCTTTCAATAAATCTGCGGTAATAACCTGCCAAACCCAAAAAGCTTCTAATCTCCGTTGCTGTCTTTGGTGGTTCCCACTGCAACACTACACTTACTTTTGACGGGTCCACCGCTATGCCATCACCAGATATTACATGCCCCAAGAAATTCACTTTCTTCAACCAGAAGTCACACTTTGATAGTTTAGCAAACAATTTATTTTCCTTCAGCACCTGCAAGGCAATCCTCAGATGTCCTGCATGTTCTTCATCAGATTTAGAATAAATTAATATATCGTCAATAAATACCACAATGAACTGATCCAAATAAGAATGGAAAATTCTGTTCATATACTCCATAAATACTCCCGGCGCATTAGTCACTCCAAACGGCATTACAGCATATTCGTAATGTCTATATCGAGTCCTAAAAGCAGTCTTCTGAGTATCACCTTCTTTTACCCTTATCTGATGGTAACCCAATCTCAAATCGATCTTACTGAACACACGAGCTCCCACCAGCTGATCCATCAAGTCATCAATCCTTGGTAGAGGATACTTATTCTTAATAGTCACTTTACTCAACTGACGGTAGTCGATGCACAAACGCATACTACCATCCTTCTTCTTCACCAATAACACTGGAGTTCCCCACGACGACACACTCGGTCTAATAAATTTTCTATCCAATAATTCTCCAATCTGAGACTTCAACTCAACCAATTCCACTGCAGACATCCTGTACGGCGCCATAGAAATAGGCCTCGTACCAGGAACAAGATCAATACTAAATTCAACTTCCCTCGTCGAAGGCAATTCCGTAATGTCATCAGGAAACACTTCCGAAAATTCATTCACCACTGCTAATTCCTCCATTGACGCTTTGCTATCCACCGATAATGATGCAAATAAAACAAACACTTTAGCTTCATCTTCCAACAAGGTCCTCAATTCTTTACTAAACAAAGAACCTGCTAAAGCTTCCTCTTCTGGAGTCAGGAACAACAATTCCTTCCGAAAACAATCGATGTAGACTCGGTTGAACTCTAACTAGTTCATACCCAGAATAACATCCAAATTACCAAGTGGTAGACAAATCAGATCCACTCCAAATTCTCTAACGAAAATAGTCAGCGGACACTTCAGGCATACCAAAGAAGTAGTCACTGAGCCAATAAAGGGTGTCTCAATAGTCATTCGTCTCTCAAGAGTAGACGACACCAATCCTATCCTCTTCACACAGTCAACAGAAATAAACGAGTGGGTTGCACCCGTATCAATAATAGCAGTCAAAGGAATATTATTGATAATACAAGTACCTTTGATAACTCGCTCATCACTGACAGCTTGAGTTCCTGGCAAAGCAAACACTTTCCCACCAGCTGGAGATGTCTGAGGCTTCTTCGGCTTCTCACAATGGGTACTGATGTGACCCTTCTCACCACAGTTATAACAGGTCGGCATAGTAGCTCTGCAATCAGCTATCACATGACCTGACTTCCCACACTTAAAACACTTCTTTACTTCATTAGGACAATCATTAGCACGGTGTCCCATGCCACCGCATCAGAAACATTTCCCATCAGCAGATGTTTTTCCCTCTCTGGGCTTCTTATTAACAACAGCTTTACGCTTTCCCTTATCAGCAACAACACTATAAGGAGTACCACTGAACCTCTGCTTACTCTTACGGTCCTTAACAGCTTTGTAGTGTGCAATCCTTGCCCGGTTGCCATTATCATAAATTCTGCTCCTGCTTACCAGCTCGGGATAACTCCTGGTCTTTTGACAAGCAATCCCTAACTTAATCTCTGGACGCAGTCCATTCTCAAATTTTAAACACTTAGAAGTCATTGCCCCATCAATATTATAATGAGGACAATACTGCACCAGCTCTTCAAACTTAGCAGCGTACTCTGCTACCGTCATACTACACTGCTTCAACTCTAAGAATTCAATCTCCTTAGCACTTCGAATATCTTCCGGAAAATACTTTTCCAGAAAACCTTTCTGAACCACCTCCCAAGTAATGGCAGTTCCAGCAGCTTCCAATCTTTGGCGACTGTTGTCCCACCAAGCTTCCGCTTCGCCCTCCAGCATGTGAGTATCAAACCTCACCTTTTGCTCATCACTACAATCCATAGTCCTGAAGATTTTCTCGATTTCCTTCAGCCACTTCTGTGTAGCTTCAGGATCCAGAATTCCTCCTTCAAACGTCGGCGGCTTGTTGCTTCGAAACTGCGCCAAACTCCTGAATTGGGCATCTGCAGTTTGGTTCTGATTAGCAACCGCCTGCACCATTGCTTGCATAGTAGCAGCCAACGCAACATCGTTCCTTCCTGCCATACTGCTCAAAAATAACAACACCATGCTAAAAGATACTCAACTCTATCCTAAAGGACAGACTCAACTCGACTCAACAACACTGGCCGGACGGACCAACCTGCTCTGATACCAATTGTAACACCCCACTTCCAAAAAAAAACAATTAAAATAATAAACATTATAAATAAACATCAGAGTTTTTCTTCCCAAGTGGGATATCACATAGCAAAACCAACATTTCCTTATAAAAAGGTTTTTCTCCAAATACAGCGGAATATTAAATAGTAAAATCCAACAAAGGTTTTTGATACGTTCACAGGAAACAAAATACAAGTTCAGCATAAAACAAATAAAAACACCCAAGTCCCGTGCTACGTATCAGAACATCCTAGACTCGACTGGCACACCATAATCCAAGCTAGCTAAGTACTTGGATTATCTGTACTTCCGAAGAAGCACAGACCACAACAACCACAAAGGGGTGAGAAAACATGATCAAAAATATATTGGTAATGTAATACATGTAAATAAGGTAGTAAAACACACCAACACACCAATATTCACCCCACAACACCAATCACGAACCTACTATTCAAATTACAATATAACATATTATAATGCAAATATGCAACTCAACACTATGCATGCGGTACCGTCTCATTGGTTCATTCAATCGAACCCTGGACATATCACTTACGCTCCTACTGAGATATGATCTATCTCCCACCATTCTCCACAAAGGAGTACGGATGAATCACTTACGCTCCTCCTGAGATATGATTCATCCCACCAAACACCATGATATGCACGACACCAATGCATAATTATTATATTCAGGCACACTAAGTGCACACGATCCTCCTGATCATATCATCATACGTCAATGCATATATGTATAGATATATTACACACCAACATCATATAATTCAAATCACACAGTGAGCAATCTCACATTCTAACACCAAGTATAAACACATCCCACCACTCGGGGATACACCAACTAATCATCCACTTAAAACAAAATATTAAGGGATCACTTACTATCACCAAGTACACCAGCTAAATCCTACAATCACCACTCTATCACTTCATCATGGCCAAAGGGATCACACAAGATCAAAGCTCAAGGCCAAACATCACAAAAAGTCACATTTTTCTGCTACGTTCGCTGGGACATTCACCAGGCGAATCCCCGTAGCGAACCTTCGCTGGCATTCGCCAGGAGAGCCTGCTGGCGAAGCCCTCATTTTACTCTTGTGCATTCGCTCGGCGAAGCAATCGTTCTCCAGGCAAACCTTCGTTGGACACACTCGCCAGGCAAAGTTCCTACTCTTTTGGTCTGGGATTTAATTCATAATTATTCGCTACCACTCGCCACAGCTTTCCAGGCGAATACTCGCCTTCATTCGCCAGGCGAAGCTTCACCAACACTCGCCAGGCAAAGCCCAGCGAATGCTGCGATACCTCTAATTTTCCCACAGCTCTGCAGTGCTATCCAGGCCAAATTCAGTCTAACTTTCCCCTTCCAACTCAAATCTTATTATCGATACCAACAATGTACAATATCATAACCTATCGGTTTCTAAACCACATCCCAGAATCAACCCTTAGACATTCTATCGGTACCTCAAAAGGGCACACAGAACTTCCCTAAAACCGTAACCCAACCAATACCCCAATCTCACCAAAAACAACAATTCATCAACATCGATATATATATATATATATATATATATATATATATATATATATATATATATATATATATATATATATATATATATATATATATATATATATATATATATATATATATATATATATATATATATATATATATATATATATATATATATATATATATATATATATATATATATATATATATATATATATATATCAATTCATCATTGGATTAACAAATACCAATTCTCAACATCAATCAACAATTATAGGCATGTCAACATAAAACTTTATATACGATACATTCCTACGGGGTTAAGGAATCCCCTCTACCCTATACATGTATATACCATCCCCAATCAAGTTTCTCCCCCTTACCTTGTTAATCGATCTGATTGGTGAAGAAATCCTCCAAGGTTGGCCAATTCTGACTTTCCCTCTTCTCTTTCGTTCTTCGCTCTCTTTCCCGTTCTTCTCACTTCTATCGTTCTTTCTCCCAGCTCTTCCAATTCTCTCGTATCCGTTTTCTCTTCTCTCTCCCTAATTCCCTTCTTACCCCTTCAACTTATATCTTATTCTTAATATTCTAATCCCAACTAATAATAATAATAATATAATATTACTAAATATTAATAATACTAATCATAATAATACTAATAATAATAATAATAATAATATTAACTCACCAAAAGTCATAATAATATTAAAATAATAAAAAATATAATAATAATAATATCACCACCAATATTACTATTATTTATTATATTATTATATCCACACCAAAACACCACCAATAATCCTCCCATATCAGGGACACCCACCAATCATCATCCAACACACCCCCACCAAAGGACACACTAACATATAATAATTAAAATGATAATAAAATGACTAAATAATTAAAATAGGTGTTACAGAATTCATCTTAGGTTTGGTTTGATCAGCACACAAAAGAAAAAAAAATAACAAGAAAATATATGAACAAGATTTTAATCGCTAAGGAATAAGAATCTCGTCAAAGGGATAGAAAAGGTGACACAAAATGATGTTTCACAAAAACAAGGGGTAGAGATCATAGACGTATAAAATAAGAAAACACCATTACCCAAGGGTCCTTACCTAGCAGACTTGTCGGATACTAAATGATTTTCAACTTTAGGAATTTTAAGTAAGACAAGAATTTTAAAATAATTCTTACTTAAACTGCTTCATCAGAAGTAAATATTCCTTTTCTGAATCTCAGAGACTGACAATTTTTCAGAAGCTATCTATCATCAGAGTCTAGTAGGATTAGACTTCGAGTGAGACATCTTCTGTTAATTATCATTCTTTGATATTCTATTCAGAGTCAAGCATTTTCTCTTGAAACTAGCGTCATGCTTCATTTATGAATATCGAATTGGTTTCTATGACCACTAACTAGCAGTAGTATTATCATAAATAGTGAGAATATTGTTTTCATAAAAATGATCATCTTCTAATTAATGACATATTCAATACAGTCAAATACATCATAGTTTTTTTTCAAAGATTTCTGAAGATTCTTTTGTTGTTAACAAACATAATTTCTCTAGAGATCTAACAGAGACTTTGTATTCACTCATACTTAAATAGTTCATTGAGTCAAGAATTTTGCAAAAGTAAAGGAATAGAACGTACCTTTTTTTCCTTGGTCAGGATTCAGATGAGTAGTCAAATTTGACCATGTAATCTAAATTCTGTCTCGAGTGGATTCTAAGTCAATGACAGCCAAACCATGAATCCACTTTCTTCTCCAAACTCCATACTTTTGCATCCTTAAGTTCTTGAGTTTGGTATGTAGGCATTTATTCCATCAAATGTTGTAAACAACCTTTGATCAAGTATCATGGAAGATTCCTTCCTCATTTCTTCTGTGATATCTACAGGAAATACAATTTTGAATGTTGGTACCCATATTTCTGAGGGTCCACAAATGTTAGTCTTGAAAGACTTTCATTTACTTCATGCCTTAGTCTGATAGTAGTACCAATATTCATTCTAGAACATAGTCTAGGATGAGTTATGGCACTTAACAAAATCTTGTTGTTAGCGGAGTCTTTGATTTCATTGTCTTGGATTAAATCTATTGACTTGATAAACCTTGATTTTGAAATTTTTTACTAGCATAGAAACAAATAGTGTTTGCTATCAGAGGTTGGCATGAAATAAGTTTTCAGCATTGTCTTAGTATTACCATAAAACAAAATAAGAAATGAAAGGTTTCTCACAGAATTGTCTTTTAACACAAATTCTATGATAACCTTCAATTTCCTTAGGAGCTATGGAGCCACTTAAGATTTAATCTTGAAATGCAGACTCCTTATTATCAATATTGAAGCAAGATGGATTAGTCGATACCTCTTTCTATTTAATAATTTATTTATTCCTGAATTTATATTATTTCTTTAGAGGAAATAATGACCGTCAATGTTAGATTACTTTTTCATTGGATTCTGAATCCTCAACTATGCCAGCTTCATTAGAATATGCTTTGAAGATCTCTGACATTTTTCTTTTTTCTTTTTTCTATCTGGTAGTTTTCTCCTTGTTCTTAATATTGGGATAATCAATTGAAATATGAATATTTCAGAAGCTTCTGAAGTTACTCTTCCATCAACAGATATCACGCTCCATTTAACCAGCTGATATAATCTTCTAATAAGGAAGGATAATTCCTCATCATCAAACATTCCATATGAATTTTCTTTAATAGACTTGAGGAAAGGTGATCTCTTTGTCCACTTTTCTTCATCTTCTTGAATAGATGTAACTTTTTGGTTTGACACTAGCAAGCAGACTTCTCAGAATTTGCTTGGAAAGATTTGATGAAGTGTAACTGGATAAGCTTTCACATGATTCCCTTCAAATTAGAACATAAGATAGAGCACCTACCAGAATGCACCTAACTTCAAGATAATTTTCATAAAGCTTCTTTTGAGTTGGTGTGAGATTTTCTATCATAGATCATCCCTACACCATCAACTTATATAGTAATACATTTCTCAAGGGTATTCCATAGACCTTTATCAAAACCCTTTTATCAAGACCATTGATATAAGAATATATTTTACATTTTTCCATCATTTAAATTTAGTGGAGTCACCCCTTAATATGGTAGGATTAGCAAAGTAATATTTTTCATATGGTACTTGATTCCTTCTTGAAGGAAAGTCTTCAAAAAAACATATTTTTCTCATTGTATCTGATCTTACCGGGATTAGAAGAATCTCTAGTGGCCAACAACATGTCGTGGTCTTCAACTTCAGGTGGGGAAAACAGAGAGAGTGTGTACTTGCAAGGCACTTCGATGTTAAAGTAAGTATAGAGCGAAGAAAGGCAAGTACAGAAGTGGGAAATGGAATTAAATAGAATACCTGACCCTCTATTAGAATAGGTTATTTATAGAGCCTCCAACATTGGCCAATGGTCTCCATTGTAGGCTTGGTAATCAGGCTCATAATGGATAACTGTCAGGGTTCCTACATGCCAGTAGTGATGAGCAGCTCGTGCTCATCATCTTGGGTCAACTGCTCCATATTCTTCGGAGTGAAAGTTGTTCCCGTTACTAAGGGCAGAATGCTTCCGCGGGGTGAGCGGGATCAGCTGGGCACGTGTCCTCGGGTGAGGAGCACGTGAGGAATGGGCACTCCGACGACTACCATTGATTAGGCCTTTGTATTGGGCATTCTTCAATGCATAGTTGGACTGGGTTGTACCCGATGGTGGGCCAGCCTCAGGCCCAATCTAGAACAGGATCTTTATCTGCACCACTATTAAGTGTTATGCACAAACCATGCTCTAATACCAACTAAAGGTGAGAAAAATACACAAGAAGGGGGGTTGAAACAATATTAAAAGCAAATAAATAACAACAAAACACACACCGATTTATCTTGGTTCCTCCCAGACTGAGAGTATTCCAATCCCCTTGTAGCATAAGAGGTTTTTCACTATAATCAAAACATGATTACAATTTATTATGCACTTAAGCATAAGACGTTTCTGCTCATACCCTCAACCCGAGACTTCCTACTTAAACCTCTCAAGTTCAAGACTTCTTGCATATACCCTCAGCCCAGAACTTCCTGCTTAGATTTCACGAATCCAATACTTTCTTGCTTAAACGCCTCAAGTTCAAGACTTTTTCTCAGACTCATGGTCCAACACTTCCCTGCTCAGATTCCACGAATCTAAGACTTCCTACTTAAATCCACATATTCAATACTTTCTTGCTCAACCCCTCCAGGCTCAAGACTTCTACTTAGACCCTTGATCCAAGCTTAAATCCACATACTCAAGACTTACTTGGCTCAAGCTTCACAACAAGATACTTTGATGCTCAAGCACATATCAAGAGACTTTATCTAAAGTTCTAAATAGCTTGTTTAGAAAAATAGAGAACAAGGTGTACTTGATATTGTCACACCCTAGCTTTTAACCATAAGGTCCCACCTTATTTGCATCATTTTTCATATAATATATCATCTTGCGTGTGTGTTTTTATGTATTTACTAACCCTCTTAAGTTCAAGAACATGTGCTTTGGTTGTGTTTTGATCACAAGCTAGGGTTTTGCTCCCAAGAGGTTCAGAAGTTGACTAGTCAAAGGATTGTGTAATTCTCAACATCTCAAGCCCTAATTTATCTAAAATTGTTCAAGGGTCTTTCCTAATCAATAATCAAGTTCAAAATTTCATTGAATCAAGATCAATAGGTCTCAAGTCATCAAATACACCCAAATTAGGGTTTTGACCTGATTCAGTCCCTAGTTTAAATTTTGGAGTAAGACATGATCCAATAACTCAAGGAATATTTCAAGGATCTCAAATGAATCATATTAGTCCATTACCATGATTGGATTGATCAAAGAAGCTTGATTCATAAGCAATGCAAGAATTCAAGTTCATCTAATGAAAAGTCATCTGTGATCAAAACTGAGTTTGACTTTTGGAATTTTTGGTCAAACATGGACTCCTCAAGTCAAAGATTATGAAAACATGTGATTTGGATCATGATCAATCAAGAAAATCAAGAAAATTATCAAAGGATCAAGATTTAGGAAAATTATGGTCCCATGATTTTTCTAAGTTATGAAATTATATGATTTTTACCCTACTTTCCAAGACCTTCCTCATCAATCAACCATTTTCTTTGCGCCAAAAACCAAAATAAAGACCTTGTTTCATACTACAACTTTATCCTAGGGGATGATTTCCAAAAGATGCATATATTAAGAGATATGAGGCCATGAAGTGGAGGGTTCATTAGTTTTGAATCTAGAACACTTAGATATGTCTTGTCATGAAGTTAACTTTACAAGCATTTTTCATCACGATCCCAATTGAATCAAGAAAAATGGTCAACATGAAATTTGTAGATTATGTTTCAAGCTTTCCAAAGAGTCCAAGAACATAATTTTATCATGCTTGAGCTAGGAGTTTCTAAGACATGAAGTTGGCCATTTCAAGCTGAATTTTAGGTCATTTCTATGGCAAGTTCATGATCAAATCCAATTCCTATGCTTTATAATCTTACTTTTCAGGCTATTTTTTCTTCTCAATATTGCCATGATCATAAAATTACACAAACTTTAGTGCATTACACAAGGAGTTGGAGCATTGTCCAAGTATCATACCATTTGTGAGAGTTTTTCATAAAACATTATGTCAATTTCCATAAAGGTTACTTTTTGCTAACCATTTGCATCTTAAACCTCTAAGCTGATGCATCAGATTAAAAACAAAGTTTTCATGATCAAAAGCAACATCTAAAACATTATAAAAGCACAATTGCATCCCTTAAATCGCTCAAATGTTTCATCATGATCAATGGTACCAACTTATGTTATGTGAACCAGATCCTCCAAACTATAATTCCAAATGAACTAAACCTGGTTCTTGCAAATCGCATAAAACCTCTATAAATAAAGGATCATATCTTAGAACCAAACACACTTGAAAAACACTTGAACACACCAGCACTTGCAAGAAACCTCCATTGAAGCAAAAACACACTTTTCACATAACTTGTCAAACCCTTCTTTATTTACAAAACCATCAAACCACCCATCTACGCACATAAAAAAAACATAATTTTTTTATATAAATTATCATCTTCATAAAAAACTCTCGGAATCAAAAAGTCAACCTTTAACACTCATTCTGTTGAATTTTTGCATAAAACACCTCAACACTTCATACAATCTTTTTCCAAACCATCCAAGCCTTCAAACATCATCTATAAACATTGCCTAAGTTGTTCCAAGTGTTATCATGCAACTGTAACATCATTTTATTGAAGTTCAAGTTCACATCTTTCACCATTACAAATGGATTTGGTCAAAATATTTGTGGAAATTTCAAGGCAAGAAAAGCATCTAAACACATTGCTTAGACCTCAAGGAAGCTGTAGGAGTCAAAAGATTGGAACTGGGAGCCCTAAATCATCAAATTCAATTTCTCATTTTTGAAGGTAAGTGGCCATTTATGGAAATCCTATTTTGGAGCATCATTTTTTATCATTCTTGTTACCATATTGCTTGTCATAATGTAGTGAATAAAAGCCTTAAGGTTGCGCTCTTAGTTGTGCATAATAGGCATTTAATTTTAGTTTGATAATTTAGGGTTCATTGAGAATTTCCCAAAATTCGTGAGTTGGAGCGTAAATAAATAAAAAATAATGGTATATTCATATTCCTCATAAAATTCCCATCAAAATGGTATATTGGAACATTGAATTTGGTTAAAAAATGAGAAAGTTATGAAAAGTTGAAGTTGGAAAAATGTGACAATGGAGGAATACGGGTCGGAGGAAGAAAATGATGAGATGGCGTGTGATTTCATATTTTCAAACATGATTTAATATTTATTTTATTGCGTCCATGTTATATGTTGAATGGGCATTGTGCCACATTGGTTGATGTGTGTGTTTGAGAGTGTTTGGCATGCGTGAGGGCTGAGTTTGAATCCCCCTCGCCCCAGCCCTTTTGGTTATTTTATTTTTTTCTTGTTTGGCATGTGGTATTCTCTTATTATGTTACACAGGCACATTTTGTCAAGCCTAAGTCATGTGGTGTGGTGGTAATGTTTTAGGAAACAAACCAAGGTGTGTGAGTTCAATCCATGTGTGCGACATTTCCTTCATTTTTATCACTTAGTTCATTTCACTTTTCTTTCCATCAATCATATCTCTCACTCTGTTTGTCATTATGTAGTTTTTAAAGACTTTTTCATGCTTGTTTTGAGTTGTTTCTCAACCAAATGACTCATAAATGTTTGTGTGACTATTGTCATGTCTTATACCATATAAAATGTTGTGCCTTTGCTGTTCACCTTGATTGAATGTGCCACATTGTCATCGTGTTCAATTTTTCTTTCATGAGCACTTAGTTTTCAAATCATGCTTACTTTTCCTAGGGTTTAAGATAGATTTCACGTTTGTCATGCTTTTGCTCCTCGTCTTGTATGCACGATGTTTCCCTTTTAGGGTTGAGTATTGCTTTCACCATGTTCACATGACCTTTTTTCATGTTTATGCTTGTGTACCATGATGCATGTCTTGTTATGTTTACATTGTTTTCAAGTGTTTCCTCCACAAACCTCCACATTTGTTAAGCATATTTCTTGTATTGTGTTTATCCATGAGATATTTTATTGTGATGTTATGTGAACCTTTTTTATGTCTTATTTATGTTCACCATGTCTAGATCATGTTAATGTTTTGTTCATCATATTTATCAATACATATTCATGAGTGATCAACCTCTATTATGCATATTTCCAAGAGAAGGGCTTGTTGTTGACATTGTTGTCATTTGCATTTGCGTCTTTGCATCTTCTTGTATATATATCCCTTTGTAATCTTAGAACTTGTTATCCCTTAGAAAGTCTCCATTAAGATTACCTTTCAACTTAGACATCTTCAATTAGTGTTTCCCATTTACCAACTCAAAACCACTTTCATTAAAAACCTTGAACCTTGGCCATTGATCTTTTCAATTAAAATCTACCATAACAAACTCTTTTCAATTTATACCCCAAACTAAGAGATTTTGATCCTTCATTGGTACATAGGCACAAGATTTTGTATCTTGCCAAACACAAAAACAATAAAAAATATTTCTCTTCTCATCTCCCCAAACAATCCCAATTAACAAACAAACAAATAACACAAATTCAACAAGAGGTTCCTATATAGTACTATAGATATTTAGGGTGCTAATACCTTCCTTTAGTATAACCAACCCCCGAACCTTAGATTCTCTTTATTGCTCTATTTTGCATTGCATATTTATGAGTTATTCTTTCTTTTCCCCTTCCCTCAGATAAATTAAAGACCGGTGGTGATATCTTAAGATTTGTGAAGCCTAGCTAACTCAATAGATATGGTCTTCGATTCTCACAGCGACAGAAATGGCGACTTCCTTAAGAGGGTTACACCTAACTTGTTTTATATGTGTTATTTGTATATATATATATATATATATATTTGGTTGCTATATGTGTAGGCTCTTTTGGGTGATCTAATTATGGTGAGATAAGTCTTAACCCACACTTTAGAAAAACAAATAAGATAGGAAGGGTGTTATAGTGAAGGAGGCTTTAAGGGAGTAATCCTGAAGAAGTTGACTTGAGGCCCCCTGCTCAGTGGAGTCCCTCTAGAGGGTAGTATTTGTTGAACAAGTAATTGTAAATGTATTACTACTTTCGACCTAGGAGCCCACGAAATTGGGGACCTTAGTTACCTCTTACCCCACTTGGCCTAATTAGGATGTAGTGTGGTGGCTATGAGAGTGTAAACCCGAAATAGTTGATACGTGATACTACACTCAAATGAGATTCTATTGAGAATATTATTGATTTCCAAGTGATTGGTGTGTTAATAATATCCGAAAGATGGATCAATAACTTTGTGAACCTTTTAGAACCTTGTTCTATAGGTACAAAAACCCATAATGCATACCCTTGCGATGGTTAGACCATGGCTCCATGCTCGTTATTTAAAACCCTAAACCCACATATTTGTATATATGTGTATATGTGTGTTTGTGCATCCATCCATGCATTCATGCATTCTTTTTTCTAACTCTTCAAGGAACTTAGAGTTATTTTGCAAATATCATAGGATTTACAATGGATTTTGGAAGGAGAAGAACCCAGAAATACACTTTCAAAAGTACAAAGTTGGAAGATCTAAGGAAATTGGGTGGATCGGTTGAAGACCCATTGGCTTTCAAGGACAGGTATAAAAGGATCTTATATCTATTGAAGCTCAAGATGGTGAATGGAATTCTCTCTATCTTGGTGCAGTTTTATGATCCCTTATACCATTGCTTCACCTTTTTCGACTATCAGTTGATGCCCATGTTGGAAGAATACCCTTGCTTGGTTGGAATCCCTATCTCTTCTCAAGCTCCTTTCTCATGTTTGGAGGATATCCCTAGAGGACAAGATGTTTCAGAAGCTACACACCTAAAGTTGTCAGAGATTAAGGCTCACGTGACCACTAAGGGAGGACTTTTTGAACTGCCAGCCAATTTTTTGATGGAGAAAGCTTAGTATTATGCTGACATGAAGAGTGCAGATGCTTTTGAAGTTATCCTTGCTTTACTCATCTATGAACTTTTCATTTTTCCCAATGTTGACGACTTTGTCGATATTGATGCCTTTAAGATATTTTTACTTGGAAATCCAGTTCCAACATTGCTTGTAGATGCCTATCACTCTGTCCATATAAGGAATTCTCGTGGTGGAGGGATGATTACTTATTGCTTCTCATTGTTCTACAAGTGGTTTATTTCGCACTTGCCTCGGTCAACTACCTTTTGGGATCTCATGGATGGGTTGCTTTGGTCACAGAAGATTATGTATCTCACTCATTCCGATATTGAGTGGTATAATCCTGCTTTTAGAGGAGTGGCAATAATTGACAACTGTAGTGAGTTTTCGAATGTACCTCTTCTTAGTACAAAGAGATGCATAAGCTACAATCTAGTTCTAGCTCGTCGAAATCTTGGTTATCCTATGAAGGATAAACCTAATAATATCCATTTGGAGGGACTTTTCTTCAAAGAGGGTGAGAATCCAGTGCTTAAAGAGAAAATCGTGCATGTTTGGCGTCACGTTCATAGGAAAAGGAATGACAGTGTTAGGGAATCCTGATTGTGTCTCCTTGGAGCCTTATCTCCAATGGGTACAAGATAGGGTCATCAATATGAAGATGCCTTATCCCTGTCATGAGCCTCTATCCATGGCTGTTAGAGATCCCACATTGATCTTTATGAGCGAGAAGGAGAAGCTGAAGATTTCCCTGACTAAAGCTAAGCGAGAAAGGGACGCTTGGAAGAACAAGTATCAAGTCGTCGATTATGAGAATGAAGAACTCCATAAGATTCTAAAGCAGAAGGATGAAAAAGACCTCGCTAAGAAGAAGAAGACACAAGAGGATTTATTTTCCTCTAGCGTACCATCAACTCCTATTTCCAGTTCAGACATTCCTCTGACATCAGTTGCGTGGAAGTTGTACATGGACAAGCTCATCCTTGAGAAGACCAAGATGAAAAAGCAGATCAAGAAACTTACAAGGAGGTTGCAAGGAGAGAATTCTTCCCATCAGATTTCTTAGGACTTTTATTTTCCATTTCTTGTATTGTCCACTTTGTAGGACTTTTGAAAGTTTGTACTTCATTTTGTAACCTTCAAAATTAATCAATGAAATGAGACTTTTTTAGCTACTCAAAACGTGTTTGCTATTATATGATGTTTTCAAATATAACTTTTGAGTTCTTTGGAATTCATTTGCATTTATGCATATTCATTAGCATTGCATTCTTTGCATTCCAGTTACTTACTCTTGTTTTTTCCTCCAATAGTCAAGCTGAGTCATCGGTATAATACTCGAGCCAGCCATCAATAAAGAATGGATCAATTGGAACAAGAGAACAATGCACTCCACGAGGAGGTAGACACATTGAAAGAAAGCTTGGAGAGACTTAACGGTATGATGGAAGTGTTGGCGGCTGCTCAAAATCAGTTGTCGCACAATTCCCAAGAGTACATTCAAAGAACAATGATTTCAGATATTGTCTCTATGCCAATCCCAGTGGCACCAGCCAGTCAGCCTCAATACACCGTGCCTCCCGGTTATACTTGAGGCATGCCTCACAATTTTATGCCAGCGGGATACTATCCCCAAGCGATTGAAGCTCCAGTCATGACCACTGTAATGACTATGCCACCTCCCTTGGTGAACTTTGTTCCTTACAACATTTAAGAGCCAGTTTTCCATACCACACCGAGTGACATTGTTGGAGTTGATGAAATATTGGATGAGTTCCAAGATTAATTATTGGAGATGCAAAAGGAGATAAAATCTCTCAGATGGAAAGACCTATTGGGGAAGACTGCATCAGACCTCTGCTTAGTCCCGAATGTTAAAATTCCTCATAAATTCAAGGTTCTAGACTTTGAAAAGTAAAAAGGAAATTCTTGCCCCCAAATTCATCTCATTATGTATGCTCACAAGATGTCAACATAGACAAATAATCATCAATTTCTTATTCATTATTTCCAAGATAGTATGACAGGTGCGACCCTCAAATGGTATATGGGGCTAGACAGTGCAAAGATTCAAACCTTCAATGATCTTGGTGAGGCCTTTATTAGGCAGTACAAATACAATGTTGATATGGCACCCGACAGGTACTAGTTGAGAGCCATGGCCCAAAAGGATAAAGAAAGCTTCAAAGAGTATGCACAATGCTGGCGCAAAGTGCCTGCTCAGATAAACTCACCTCTGGAAGAGAAGGAAATGACCAAAATCTTTTTGAAGATGTTGAGTTCATTTTTCTATGAGAGGATGATAGTCAGTGCTCCCAGTGACTTTACCGAGATGGTAAACATGGGGATGCGCTTGGAAGAAGGAGTTCACGAGGACAAGTTGGCTAAGGAAGGAAGTGCTTCTAGCAGTGTAAAGAAGCATGGAAGTAGCTTCATAAAGAAGGAGGAGCAAGATGTAAGTGTTGTACATCGTGGCCAATCAAGAAGAAGGTACCAACAACAACATGTTGTCATTGTATCTCTCGTCATTAATGCTCCAACTTATCAGCCTCAATTTACACAACTGCGCGCTCAGCCACAACAATATCAACCACCACAACAAGTTCAACAACAACAACATCATCATCATCATCAGCAAAATCAACAGCCTTTCCAACAGGCTCGTCCACCATTCCACAATCAAAATTGTATGCCAAGAAGGCCAATTTTTGACCCCATTCCTTTGTCTTATGCAAAGCTATTCCCAAATTTGTTGCAAAAGGGGCATACCCAGACCAAGTCTCCGCCAGAAGTTCCCAAGGAGATCCCTTACTGGTATAAGGCAGATCAAATTTTCCCATATCATCAAGGTGCTCCAGGTCACAATATAGAAAATTGCATTGGGCTGAAAGTAGATGTTCAAAGGCTGATTAAATACGAGATTTTATCCTTCATTGACCCTAATCATAACGTTCAAGAAAATCCTCTTCCATAACACGGAACAGTAAGCGTGAATATGGTATATGGTTGCCCCGGTGACTTCATGATTTTCAATGTGTTACATTTGAGTGAAGACTTAGTAAGAATGCACGAGGGGATGGTCAGGCATAGCCGATTACAACTACAGGACTATTTTGCTTGTAAGGTTTGCACCAACACTCCAAGATGGGGGTGTCAACTTGTGAGGAGAAGTCTTCAGAATCTATAGGGCAGAGGGGTTATTAAATGCTACTGAAATAGGGATGCCCCTCAGTTTCATCATCATGTCAACATGGTTCAAGGATGCCCAGGAAAATATGTTATTTTTGACGCCAAGTTCATCCAAGAATCGTTGGTAAGAATGCATGGAGGTTTAACTAAAATGGCTTTTTTCAGCCATGAGAACCACGATTATACCACTTGTCGTATTTGCTTCGTTAATCCTCGAGGTTGTCGCCTTGCGAGAGAAGAAATTCAATATTTATTAGATAGAAGGACTATTACAATAACCTACAATTGAAATCCATATGCCATGGATGAAGATGAAGAAGTGTTTGTGATAGTGTCGTATTTTAATGAATTGGAGCGTATAAAGTTTACATATGATAACAGAAGGTCTTATGTGACTCCTTTGGTTATCAATGTGTCAGGCCCAAGTCCAGATGTCTCTGAAAGGGTAGTTTCATATTATTATAATGCAACCATGCTAGAGAATGGAAGGGAGGTACATTTTCCTGTCTTACCATCCATTCTTAATATTGTCGATGTCAGCAAGGTTACAAGAAGTGGCCGAGTATTTTCTGCAGTACCTTCGAAGAGAAATGAGATTTTTGTTGAGCAACCGCAGGTGAATGATTCCACCCTAGGACAATCCAATGAGGTTGGTTCCTTTTCTAATTTTTATGAAATTCTCAAGATGATTAAAAGGAGTGAATACAAGATTGTGGACTAGCTTCTACAAACTCCATCCAAGATCTTTGTGCTATAGTTGTTAATAAGCTCAGAAGCATAAAAAGAGGCACTACAGAAGGTTCTCGAACGTTGATCATGACGTGACTGTTGATCAGTTTGATGGGATCGTAGGCAACATTACCCCGTGCAACAATCTTGGATTTTGTGAAGAAGAACTCCCAGAGGAGGGGAGGAAGCACAATTTGGCATTACACATTTTTATGAATTGCGTAAATGACGCATTATCCAGTGTGCTAGTTGACACTAGATCCTTATTGAATGTGATGCTAAAAACAACGCTAGTAAGATTTTCGTACCAAGGGGTGCCTATGAGACTAAATGGAATCATTGTTAAAGCTTTTGATGGATCGAGGAAGACAATTATTGGGGAGGTTGATTTATCGATGACCATTGGACCCAATACTTTCCAGATTACATTTTAAACCATGGACATTGATGCAGCCTATAGATGTTTGTTTAGTAGACCATAAATTCATGAGGTAGGGGCAGTCACATCAATGCTGCACCAAAAACTCAATTTTGTTCACGAAGGGAAGCTAGTCAGGGTTTGTGGAGAGCAAACCTTGGTGGTGAGCCATCTCTCTTCCTTCTCATACATTGATGCATATGAGGAAATAGGAACCCAGTTCCAGGCTCTTTCAATTGTTGACATTAGCGCCAAGAAGAGTGGAGTCTCTATTTCATCTCTCAAAGACGCTCAGTGTGTTGTGGAGAGTGGTTCTCAAGAAGGGTGGGGACAAGTTCTGACTTTGCCTGAAAATAAGAACAGAGAAGGCCTCAGCTTCTCAGTTGTTGATTCCACCAAGGCTTCTATGAAAGACATGATTATTCAGCCTATTGAAGAGGTTTTTCATAGTGGAGGGATCATCCATCCGCCCGAAGTCAACACAGATCAGCCTAACTTTGTGACGCATGGAGCATTATCCTAGAATTAGAGTGTTGTCAATGTCCTTGTCATTGTTCATCTATCTAAGTAATTTTATTTTGTTTTGTTTTAAACTCTTTGCTCTGCCCAAGGCAAAGTAGTTGTTGTGTGGGCTTTGTTTTAATAATTTCCCTTTGCTCTGCCTAAGGCAAAGGTGTATCTGTGTTAGGGCTTTGTTTCAAAATTTGCTATCATTAATAAAATTATCATTTTTGTGATTCCATCTTATTATGTTTTTTACTTTTTTTTCTTTTTCTGGAAAATGGTAATCATAAAAAACCAAAAAAAATCACACAATCACTTTCATGTTTGCACACACTCACTCTACATTGATTCTAAAATAAAGCAAATCACATGTGCAGATTATTGCACAAACTAACCTTCGAAAATAATGACCCAATGTCTTCTCCCAATTTTGAGTTTCTTGTGTTTAAGGCAAAAGAGGAAGATGAAGAAGACATTCCCGTTGAGATCTCTAGACTATTTGAGCATGAGCAAAAAGCCATTCAACCTTACAAAGAGCCGGTTGAAATAATCAACATGGGTACAGAGGAAAACAAAAAGGAAGTGAAGCTTGGGGAACTGCTTGTTCCTGCTGTCAAAGAGAGGATGATCGAGCTGCTTAAGGAGTATGTTAATGTGTTCGCTTGGTCATATCAAGATATGCATGGGTTAGACACAAATATTGTGGAGCATAAATTTCCTTTGAAATCGGAATGTTCGCCAGTCAAATAAAAGTAAGAAGAACTCGTCATGATATGCCCCTCAAAATCAAAGAAGAGGTGCATAAAACAAATTGTTGTAGGGTTTCTCGTCACGTCCAAGTATCCTGAATGGTTAGACAATATTATGCCCATGGCGAAGAAATATGGGAAAGTTCATATGTATGTTGATTACATAGATTTAAACAAGGTCATTCCGAAAGATGATTTCTCTCGGCCACATATTGATATGTTGGTCGATAGCACTGCAAAATTTAAGGTATTTTCTTTCATGGATGGTTTTTCAGGTTATAACCATAAATTAGGATGGCTCCTGAAGATATGGAGAAGATTTTGTTTATCATACCTTGGGGAACTTTTTGCTACAAAGTGATGCCTTTCGGTCTAAAAAATGATGGTGCAACCTATCAAAGGGCTATGACTACTCTTTTCCATGATATGATGCATAAGGAAATTGAAGTTTATGTGGATGACATGATCGCTAAATCCAAGAGTGAAGAAGACCACGTGGAATATTTGATGAACTTGTTTCAACGGTTGAGGAAATATCAACTCCGTTTGAATTCGAACAAATGCACATTTGGTGTCCGCTCAATAAAGCTCTTAGGATTCATTTTTAGTTAAAAAGGAATTGAAGTAGACCCGAACAAAATTAAAGCTATTCAAGAAATGCCCGCTCCAACAACTGAAAAGCAAGTTAGGGGATTTTTTGGACACCTGAACTACATCTCACGATTCATATCACATATGACTGCCACTTATGGGCCCATCTTTAAGCTACTCAGAAAGGATCAAGGTTGTATTTAGACTGAAGATTTCCAAAAGGCGTTTGATAGTATCAAAGAATACCTCCTTGAACCTCCCATCTTGATTCCTCAAGTTGAAGGGAAACCTTTGATTATGTATTTGACTATCTTGGAAGACTCCATGGATTGTGTACTCGGTCAATAAGACGAGACAAGGAAGAAAGAGCATGCAATTTATTACTTGATTAAGAAATTCACTGACTGTGAATCTCGATACTCAATGCTCGAGAAAACCTGTTGTGTTTTGGCATGGGTTGCTCGATGTCTAGGCCAGTACATGTTAAACCATACCACTTGGTTGATTTCTAATATGGATCCAATCAAGTATATCTTTGAGAAGCCCACTTTGACTGGAAGAATTTCCCGTTGGCAGATGTTGTTGTCAGATTATGACATTGAATACCACACCCAAAAAGCTATCAAGGGAAGTGTCTTGGCCGACCACCTAGCTCATCAACCTATTGAATATTATCAGTCTGTTCAGGAGGATTTCCTCGATAAAGACATGATGTATCTAAAGATGAAAGATTGTGAAAAACCATTTCCAGATGAAGGACTTGAGCCAAATTCTTAATGGGGTTAATCTTTAATGGTGCCGTCAACGCCTATAGCAAAGGGATTGGGGCAATTATTGTGACTCCTCGTGGGTCTCACATCTTATTTACTGCCAGATTGACTTCACTTGTACAAACAATGAGGCTGAGTATGAAGCATGCATGGGCCTTGAAGAGGCTATTGATATGAGAATCAAGAACTTGGACTTGTTGTCGCTACTGCGAAAAAAGGTGTCGGCAATGATAGAAGAGTCGTCATCATTCGTTTTTTATCCCAACAAGGGAAAGGAAACGAGCAGAGAAATCCTGATGAAAACGGGAGAAGACAGGTCATCGCAACCATGTCTCAGGGTTCGGGAGTCGGTTACGCAAGGGGAAGGTATTAGCACCCCTCACGTCCGTCGTACTCGACGGTATCCACGCTTTGTTATCTATCTGAAGGTGTGTTCATCTATCTAAATAAAGGTCTCAGGGACAAAAGAAAAGAAAATAGACTCGGCAGAGCATCGCCGCTCTGTGCCTACGTATTCCCTCGTGCAATGGGAAAGTCAGAGTCAACGTAGTTCGGCTAACTACGGGTAAAAATGGGGGGAAGGTTGCTCGCCGAGACATCGCCGTCTCATGCCTACGTATTCTCATATGGCATGAGAAATCAGAGCAAACGTAGTTCGGGTAAATAAGAACACCGGTTGGTTCAAAATGTTTTACCCGAGTAGGGTTAACAAATAGTTCTAGCAGTTAGATGTATGCCGCTCGACCTTTGGAGACTTAGGCGTTACCTGTTTGCGGTAGAACTAAGAGTTAACGAAACTCTTGTTTATGAAAAGGTTTTCCATTATTAAGGGGTCCCAAGGGACAAAATGAAGTTTGATCATTTTTTTTGAAGTCTTTTAGGGAGAAGTGTTTTTGAATTGTTTGTAATTCATATTGCACTAAAGACTATGACCTGGGAGCGAATGCGTTGCACATCACCCAAAGGGTGAACACTAAACACTCTAGGCCATTAAGAGGAAACCCCCCAATCACCATTTCCCAAGTACTTAAGGCTCGTAGAATACAATATTCATTAGCCTTTATTAAGTATTTTGAAGTTGTTTTGAGATGAGAAAGAGAGAGGACAAACTAAAGGGAACTAGTTCAAACCTAATAGTTGTCATGCAAGATGAACTTATAGTTGAGAATCTACTTAATATTCTCATACATGGTTTGAAACCTAGTGTCTATCACAATCATCCTTAAATAAAGAGATTGGAAGTCCCAAGGGAGCATGGTAAAAAAAGAGAAGAAGATAACATGATATAAAACATGAGATAAGAATGAATACATATGCTATGCAACACACAAGTAAAGGGAGGAAAAAGTGTGGGGTGAACACCTCCATAAGCACATATCAACCTTTATTAATGCAAGAAAAAAATGCACAAAGGGAAAATAACACACAAGCAAAGGGAGGAAAAAGTGTGGGGTGAACACCTTCACAAGCACATCCCAACCTTTATTAATGCATAAGGGAAGAAAAGATGGATAAAAGCTTACAACATGCATACCTCAATCCTAATGCCCAAAATCATACAACATGAAAGGGAAAGAAGGAGAGGATTGAATGAGATGATGGGAAGCAAAGTGAGAACCAAGGAAACTCACAAGGGCTACTCAACCAAACATACTACATCCAATATGCACACAAATCACACAAATGGTCCTCAAAGGCTCATTACTTATGGCATGCCTTAAATTCCTCCGAAGGAGGGACCAAGCTTCCATAAGTAGGATCCTAAAGTCCTAGGACAGAAAGAGATGAGGGAATAATGTATACAAATTAAATGAAAAGAGATGCACCAAAGAATGCAAACAAATCATGACAAAAGAGTGTAAACATTCACATACATGCACATATGGAATCCTAAAAGATAGGTCAAAAGAAGTACAAACTTAAACAAGTTGCAAACCAAACTAGGACCTAAAATTCAACATACAAACACCTCATTATGCCTATAATATGAATGCACCAAAATTAGAGGCTCAACTAATGCACAAAAACCATTTAGAACACAAACTAGCTCATGTATTAGGGTAAACATCACACAAAGATGACCAAAAATGGAAATTACACTAAAAATAGAAAACATATCCAAAAAATGCCAAATAAAATCCTAGAGGACCCTTAAGGTGTTAGGAACCAGGGGTCAAAATTATGGAGATTTAGTCCAAACACAACTAGGCAAACAGAATTGAAATTCAAAGGGATACCCTAAAAGCAAGGGTAAGCCGAGGGTCCTAAAAATCAACCTAAAACCCTAACCAATTGTCAATAAAACCAGGGGTAAAAATGTCTAAAAAAATCAACTAATATGTCAAGAATATGAGCAACAATTATCAGCCATTAATATGAGGAATTCATTAAGAAATAAAATCAAATACATGAGATATGCAATTTCAATCCAATTAAAATACCTCAAAAGTAAAAAATCAATTTTAATTGGAAAATGGCTTTAAAAATTAAGTGAAAAATTTATAAAATCAATTAACATCCTAAAATGTCTAGAAAATATTTGTTTGGATTTTTATCATTAATTGAGGCATTTTATTTGGATTAAAACTCAAACAGCAAAATAAAATGGAAAAAGAAATAAAGAAGAGAAAATAGAAAAAGAGGTGTGTGGAATAGCAAATATACGCAGTTATTTTATTTGGGCTTGCATTCAAGGGGGTGTGGATAGTAGCTTGGGCCCAAGTCCAAAAACACACTGAACTTTAAGTGAAACAGTTTGTTTCAATGTATTGCGTGGCTGGTTAAATGGTCAAGGGAAGATCTCGTCCGTTCATCATGGATTAGTCAATAAGTCCAAGGCTCATGTGGCATCACACATAGGCGCCTGAGGGAAATGACCAGACGCCGGAGCCACCATGCTCCGATCGTCTTCTTCGATCAGCCAGATTGGTAGGTGGATCAAAACTCCACCGAAACCTATAATTCTTGAGTCTAAACTCATCCTTATCTCACACTGATCACTAATCTATGGTCCAAACTAATTTATCACTCCTAAATCATGTAATATGAATTGAACAAGTTCAAGCAATATCCAAGAATCATCAAGAACAATGATCAAACTAATCCAGAAATGGTCTATGATGTTAGGGGTTCAAGAATCCATGAAAATAGCCTGTGATTGATGCATGAACAGAGAGAAAACATGAAAACTAATCCAGAAATGGTCTATGATGTTGGGCCTTGATTTGTTGATGAAACTCGTGCAAAACCAACCAGAAAGCTTTAAGGAACTTCAATGGAGCTTGCTATCACCTTGAATTGGATTGAATTTACTTGATTCTTGAAAACACGATCTCGCTTTTCTCTTCACTTTTGCAACTGAATTCTGCTCTAAATTCCACCAAAAATTCACACTGAGCACTTGTGAAGCATCTGGAGAATATATGGAATGGATCTAGCCTTGATTGGAGGCCCAATTGTGGCCCTTTAAGGTCAATTGAAAAAATCCAATTTTGAACTTTGAAGCTTGCAAATTCGCGTATGAAACTGCTCCAATGGCTCTGAAGTTGGTTCATACACCTTGCTTGTGCTTCCTTCTCATCAGAGGGATGAGATTAATCCCTTGAAACAATCTTGTGGTTGATTTTGGATGTGTAGCTTCATGGTGAAGCAACTTGGAAAATGGCATGCCTTTGCTCACCAAAACTCACTTCTGAATTTGGAATTGCATTTTTTATGTTCAAGACACTCAAAAAATGCATAAACATGACATGATATGGTTTAATATGACTTTCATTCAAATTATGGCTTTTAAGTACTTTTTCATGGAAATTCCTTCATTTGAAGTGTGCAAAGTGATGAAAATGACCTGTAACCAAAATGACCTATAATCAAAGTTTCCCAAAATACCCCTGCCTTGCAAGCTTCATATCTTGAGCTCCATAAATCAGATGAAGGAGTTCTAGTACTTTTTGGAAAGCTAAGATCATAAGGAACAACTTTCATGTTTGGGTCAAAGTGAGGAGAAACATCCTTCTAGGTCAAACATTTCTTGGAAGTTGGTTGACTTTTGTTGACCAAAATCACATTCATCTAAGGACCCATAACTTGTCAGCATCATAACTTGAGTTCCAGAAATCAGATAGAGGAGTTATAGTACTCAAAAGAAAGCTAGAAGCATGCTCTACAAGTTTCATGTTGGAGTCAAAATGATATGACACTTGTATCTTGGGATATGTGGTCTTGAAGTTAGACAATAAACAAGGGATTTTACACTGACAAGCTTAGAAACGCTAGCTTAGCAACTTCTCACACTCTTGAATCTTTTTTATTTGATCTTAGAATAACTTCTTAGATGAATCAACACAACATTACATGATCATAAGGACTTGGAAATGAGTCTTAATCTCCTTCAATTTCCCAGTTGACCTAGGGTTGACCAGATGAAAACCGTAGCTGCGCCACCTTTGACCGTGGCTTCTTGCACTTGATATAATGAATTGAACAAGCTCCTCAATGACCCTCAAGACATCCAATGAGCTTATATAATTTTATCCATCCATAACCATGGACTCAACATCATCTGATGAACTTCTCATGGCCTCCAAGATAGGAGGTGAACCATATTCATTCATCTGCCTTTTTCAAAGAACTCTGACTTTCTTCTGATGGTGATAAGTACTTGATTGCTTGAATAAGACCTCTTGATTAGGCTTGGAATATCTAGTGATCTCCTCTTGCTAGGAACACCTCCCTCAATCCCCTGTAAATGAACAATGGTATGCAAATGCTAATGCTATGAAAATGCAATGAAACATAAACCAAGTTAGAAAAAGGTTGGGCAAATTTTGGGGTGCAACACTTGTATGGTGACTTTGCTTTGGTGATCCACCAAATTAAAGGAGAGTAGGAGACTCACCAAGATGGCTTTCTTCCATGTATAGATTATGCAAGAAGAATGCTTCTTCAACAAAGTAGAGTTTCATCACATTCCTCGTGACGAGAACAAAATGGAGGACACTTTGGGAACTCTGGCTTCAATGGTTATAGTGAACCATTGGAATGACTATCCTAAGATCAACGTTATGTGTCTCGACAGACCCGCTCATGTGTTTGCAATAGAAGAAGTTAGTGATGATAAGCCTTGGTACCATGATATTGAGATTTTCCTCTGAAAACAAGAGTACCCACATGGGGCCTCCAACAAAGACAAGAAGACATTAAGAAGATTGGTTGGTAACTTCTTCTTGAATAACGATGTGCTTTACAAAAGAAACTTTGACATGGTCCTGCTGAGATATGTTGACAAGCAAAAAGCAGATATGTTAATGACTGAAATTCATGAAGGTTCCTTTGGCACTCATACCAATGGACATGTTATGGCGAAGAAACTCTTAAGAGCAGGCTACTATTGAAAACGATGGAATTTGATTGTTACAAGTTTACTAAGATGTGCCATAAGTGCCAAATCTACGCTGCCAAAATTCATGTACCACCAACTTTTCTTAATGTCATCTCTTCTCCGTGGCCATTCTCCATGTGGGGCATTGACATGATTGGTATGATTGAGCCAAAGGCTTCTAATGGAAATCGCTTTATCTTGGTGGTAATTTATTACTTCACCAAATGGGTCAAATTCGGTTCATATGCAAACGTCACTAGACAAGTGGTTGTCAGATTTATCAAGAATCAACTTATCTGCCATTATGGTGTACCAAGTAAAATCATCACTAACAATGGGTCAAATCTGAATAATAAAATGATGAAAGAACTGTGTGAAGAGTTCAAGGTTGAACATCACAACTCTTCTCCTTACAGACCTAAGATGAATGGCGTTGTTGAGGCTGCAAACAAGAACATAAATAAGATCATTCAGAAAACGATTGTCACATACAAGGACTGGCATGAGATGCTTCCATTTTCTTTGCATGGGTATCGTACTTCAGTACGCACATCAACTAGAAAAACTCATTTTTTCACTTGTTTATGGTATGAAAGTTATACTTATAGTAGAAGTTGAGATTCCTCCTATGCGAGTTCTGATGAGGCTAAACTCTCAGAGGTTGAATGATGTCAAAATAGATATGAATAGCTGAACTTGATTGAAGAAAAGAGGATGACGGCTTTATCATGGTCAGCTATACCAGCAGAGGATGAAGAAAGCTTTTGACAAAAATGTTTGACCTCGTAAATTCAGGGAAGGCGACCTTGTGCTTAAGAAAATCTAATATTTCATCACGGATTCTAGGGGCAAGTGGACTCCCAACTATGATGACCCATATGTTGTCAAGAAAGTATTCTTAGGTGGTGTTTAAATTCTCGCAACTATGGATGGGAAGGAGATCACTCATCCTGTGAATATTGGTGTAGTTAAAAAGTACTATGCCTAAAAAATGAAAAGAAAAGCCCGCTAAGTCGAAAACCTGAAAAGGCGGCTTAGGCAAAAATGAGTGTCTCGATGGACCAAAAACCCGAAAGGGCAGTCCAGGAAAAAATTAGAGACAAAAAACAGAAAAATCATCCCGGTAGATTGAAAACCTGAAAAGGCAATTTAGGCAAAAGTTAGGGATAAGGCTAGTCAACTGCATCATATCAGATTGGATTGTCGAAATCCGTTTCTATCACCAAAAACTCATAAGTCAGATCATAAGAAGCCTAGAGCATTGGAACTCAAAATTGTTTAGGAGAATAGTGGTCATTATTTTTTATATAACCTTTCCATTATTTACCATTTTTCAACTTTGTAATGACACATAGAGTCACGCCATTTGCTGACTAACATTCAATTAATAAAATTTGAGCTTTTCCATTTGTTGGCAATCCTTACGTTTATTTATATCTTGAAAAATGTATTGTATTCTTTGAAACAAATTTAAAGTTATTTTCTAGAATTCGTGTGTTTTTTACTTTGACTTGTGAACACCTAAAAGGGAATTAACAGTTCCTTCAAAATGGTAGACTTTGAGGAGCAGAATTACATTGTTCTCACAACATTTTTTACCCATGTCCCTAGTAAATATCTACTTTAGGTGATCATGGAAATTCCTCGTTGAGTCTCTACTTCGAGAAATCATGGCATGTTTGATGTGTGACCTCCACAGTTTGGTGACCCAAGAATTCCCTAGTGAATTTCTTACAACTTCACTTTTCCCTATAGAAGTTAATGTTTATTTCATTCCTTATAAAGTCTCGAATCTGACATCTACAGATATGACGTTGGTTCAAGCTTTCCCAATGAAGTGGATATTTATTTTATCCCAAGTGAGGCATCAGCTCTAGCATCTTCAGTTACACCTTTCATTCAGAATATTTCAGTTCATAATGGATATTTATTTTGTCCCCTATGAAGTCTCTCCAATTTTGGGTGATTCTTCCCCAATGGATCTTTCTCTTCCTCAGGAGACTAGATTCATTATAAGAATCCCTAGGGAAGTCAGGATGTTATATCCCTAAGTGGAACACTTTCCTTTTCCCCAGAAAAGTTTTAAGCCTTAAAGCAGGACTGTGATTCCATATGTGGGTTTCAACTCATCCCTAGTGATGTTTCTATCTTGTGAAGATTGGCTGAGTATCCTTGTTGAGATGTTTATTTAATCTCCATATTACTTTTCCTTGTTTGCTTTTCCAGCATAAACATAACATGGCATACATTCATTCATGCATATATACATGACATATGTTCATTTTTGCAATCTCTGGTGTTTATTTGATTCATTCACTTTGGCTGTGGTTATCTCCAGGTGACTTGGTTTGTCTTCTCTCTCCAGTAAGTCGTCAGCCTTAAACAGAAAGTGCACTTCCTTTCTAATTCCCCACTAAGTTTGATCCTCGTGGAAGATTTGTTGCTTTAGTTATTTTTTCCATTTTTGGATAAGATAAATCTCCAGTTGAGTTCATTCCTCAATGGGTAAAGTCTTGCTTGGCAGTTTCTCTTCAGTTATTTCCTAGATTGAACTTCGGTCCCTGACAATTATGATTTTGATCTCTCTAGGCTGTTGAACCTAGATTGAGTATGCATTTATTTTTCACTTTACCTCCTCAGGAATCTATTCAAAGATCACCATTGAAGACAAAACCATATTCTCCAACAGTGTTGTTATAACATTTTCTTAGAATTTATACCTAAACAACAAGTGGCAACCTCTTTATTTGAGCAACTTATTATATTATCAGCTTTGGATGGAAAACAGTAATCTCTTTCCAAGATAATTTGTTAATCCCCACTGAAGTTATCATATTATCACCTTCTTCCATCAAATGGAATCTCTCCGGAAGCTCTGTCAGAGAAGTTTGTTGAAGACTTTTACAAAGGGTTTTCTCTTTATTTGAGATATCATAATTACCAAGGATTTTTATTTGCTTCAATGCAATTTCAAAATTACAACTGGTGAGGTTCTCCCCAGTGAGTCCACTATTCAATTTACTTCCATCAAATGGCATCTCTTTGAGAAGTTCGGTGAAGATTCAAATGATCTTTCTCTTTATTTGGGAAGACATGTTTTTCAAATCAACCGGCTTGTATCTCTTTTAAAGATCCTCGGTGAAGTTTCTTGATCTCAGTGAAGTTGTGGATCCCCATTGAAGTTAAATCTCCATGGAAACTCCTAATCCTTAGTGAGGTGTTAATCTCCAATGAAATTATAATCCCCTGCAAAGATGCTTTCCCATAAGTACTCGCCTTCTTAGGAATAAATTGAGACCACCCCGTGGCTTATGACCCGAGATGAGGGGAGGTTTATTTTACCATTTTTAAATGAAAGACCTTGATTAAAGAAGAAACTGAAACCAATATGTGGCTTATGACCTAAGACGAGGGGATGTTTATTTTACCCTTTTCAAGGGAAAGACCTTGATTAAAGAAGAAATTGAGACCATTTCGTGGCTTATGACCCGAGACGAGGGGAGGTTTATTTTACCCTTTTCAAGTGAAAGACCTTGATTAAAGAAGAAAATGAAACCAGTTTGTGGCTTATGACTTGAGACGATGGGAGGTTTATTTTACCCTTTTCAAGGGAAAGAACTTGATTAAAGAAGAAACTGAGACCAATCTGTGGCTTATGACCCGAGACAAGGGGAGGTTTATTTTACCCTTTTCAAGTGAAAGATCTTAATTAAAGAAGAAATTGAGACCAGTCTGTGACTTATGACTCGAGATGAGGGGAGGTTTATTTTACCATTTTCAAGGGAAAGACCTTGATTAAAGAAGAAACAAAGAATAGTATGTGGCTTATGAATCGATACGAGGGGAGGTTTATTTTACCCTTTTCAAGTGAAAGATCTTGATTAAAGAAGAAATTGAGACCAATCAGTGGCTTATGACCCGAGACGAGGGGAGGTTTATTTTACCATTTTCAAATGAAAGACATTGATTAGAGAAGAAACTGAGACCCGTTCGTGACTTGTGACCCGAAGCTTGGGGAGATTTACTATCTTTTTAAATATATTACCCTATTATTCAAAGTTGAATCATTTTCTCGTGAAAGTTTACTTTTTGGAGTCTCATCCCCAGTGGTAGTCAGTAGATTCTTTCCCCGTGAAGTTATCAACCTTTCCCCAGTGGAATTGCAACCTTTTCCCAGTATATTCATCCCTTGTCACATCATTCCTCACAGGACCCCTGTCTTGCATTCATACCATATCATATCCTAAGCATTATATGACATCTTACGGCCAAAATCGTGCATGTTTGTATTTAAGTCTATCCTATCTCGTCGAGACGAAGATTTCAATCTCGATATCTCCAAATAGAAGAACCTTAAATAGGGGCATCTGTCACACCCTAATTTTTAAACCTAAGACCTCACTTCATTTGCATCATTTTTCATAGCATACATCATCTCAAGAGTGTGTGTGTGTGTGTGTGTGTGTGTGTGTGTGTGTGTGTGTGTGTGTGTGTGTGTGTGTGTGTGTGTGTGTGTGTGTTTATGTATTCCCTAATTTTGCCTTCTCATGAAGTCAAATTTACAAGCATTTTTTATCATGATCCCAATTGAATCAAGAAAAGTGGTCAACATGAAAGTTGTGGAGGATGTTTCAATATTTCCAAAGAGTCCAATAACATAATTTTATCATGCTTGAGCTAGGAGTTTCGAAGACATAAAGTTGGCCATTCCAAGCTGAATTTTAGGTCATTTCTATGGCAAGTTCATGATCAAATCCAATGTCTATGCTGTACAATCTTGCTTTGAAGGCTATTTTGCTTCTCAATCTTGCCATGATCAGAACATTACATAACCCCTTGGTGCATTAAACAAGGAGTTGGAGCATTGTCCAAGTGTCATACCATTTATGGGAGTTTTTCATAAAGCATTATGTCCATTTCCATAAAGGTTGCTTTTTGCCAACCATTTACATCTTGAACCTTCAAGCTGTTGCATTAGATAAAAAAAACTTTCATGATCAGAAGCAACATCTAAAACATTAGAAAAGCACAACTATATCCCTTAAATCACTCCAATGTTTCATCATGATCAATGGTACCAACTTGTGCCATGTGAACCAAATCCTCAAAACTATAACTCCAAATGAACTAAACTTAGTTCTTGCAAGTTACATAGAAACTCTATAAATAGGGGATCATATCTCAGAACCAAACAAACTTGAAAAACACTTGAACACACCAGCACTTGCAAGAAACCTCTATAGAAGCAAAAACACATTTTTCACATAACTTGTCAAAACCTTCTCTATTCACAAAACCATCAAACCGCCCATCCGCACACATCATAGAACATGTAATAAAGTTGTCTAAACCATCATCTTCATCAAAAACTCTCAGAATAAAAAATTTAACATTCAACACTCATTTTGTTGACTTTTTGCATAAAACACCTCAACACTTTATATAATCCTTTTCCAAACCATCCAAGCTTTCAAACATCATCCATAAACATTACCTAAGCTATTCCAAGTGTTATCTTGCAACTGTAACATCATTTTCTTGAAGTTTAACTTCACACCTATCACCATTGCAAGTGGATTTGGTCAGAACATTTGAGGAAGTTTTAAGGTAAGAAAAGCATCGAAACACATTTCTTAGACCTCATGGAAGTTGTAGGAGTCAAAAGATTGCAACTGGGAGCCCTAAATCATCAAACTCAATTTCTAATTTTTGGAGGTAAGTGGCCATTTTTGGAACTCCTATTTTGGAGCATCATTTTTCATCATTCTTGTTACCACATTGCTTGTCATAATGTAGTGAATAAAAGCCCCAAAGTTGTGGCTCTTGGTTGTGCATAATAGGCATTTAATTTTAGTTTTAAAAAGTAGGGTTCATTGAGATTTTCCCAAAATTCATGATTTGGAGTATAATTAAATAAAAACCAATGGTATAGTCATATTCCTCATGAAGTTCCCATCAAAATGATATATTGGAACGTTGAATTTGGTTAAAAAATGAGAAAGTTATGAAAAGTTGAAGTTGAAAAAGTGTGGCAATGGAGGAATACGGGTTGAAGAGAAGAAGATGATGAGATGGCACATGATTTCATATTTTAAAACATGTTTTAATATTTATTTTATTGCTTCCATGTTACATGTTGAATGGGCATCGTGCCACAGTGGTTGATGTGTGTGTTTGAAAGTGTTTGGCATGCGTGATGGATAACCATCCCTTTTGGTTATTTTATTTTTTCATGTTTGGCATGTGGTATTCTCTTATTATGTTATACACACGCAATTTATCAATACAAAGTCATGTGGCATGGTGGTAATGTTTTAAGGCACCAAACCAAGGTGTGTGGGTTCAACCCATGTGTGTGACATTTTCATCTTTATCACTTAGTTCATTTCACTTTTTCTTCATTTTTCATCAATCATATCTCTCACTCTATTTGTCATTTTGAGCCAATTATTTGCACACCCCTTGTTTATTATACATATTTTATGAATGCATCAAAAAAATTCAAAAATATTATTTATTTGGTCCATTTTACTATGTTGAAAACATGTCCTTTTTATGTAATTTTTAAAGACTTTTTCATGCTTGTTTTGAGTTGTTTCTCAACCAAATGACTCATAAATGTTTATGTGACTATTGTTATGTCTTATACCATGTAAAATGTTGTGCCTTTGTTGTTAACCTTGATTGAATGTGCCAAATTGTCGCCACGTTCAAGTTTTCTTTCATGAGCACTTAGTTGTCAAAGCATGCTTACTTCTCCTAGGGTTTAAGATAGATTTTATGCTTGCCATGCTCTTGCTCCTAATCTTTTATGCATGAAGATTCCCTTTTAGGGTTGAGCATTGCTTTCCCCATGTCCACGTGACCTTTTTCTTTCATGTTTATGCTTGTGTACCATGATGCATGTCTTGTGATGTTTACTTTGTTTTCAAGTGTTTCTTGCACAAACCTCCACATTTGTTAAGCATGTTTCTTGTCTTGTGTTTATCCATGATATATTTTCTTGTGATTTTATGTGAATCTTTCTTATGTCTTATTTATGTTCACCATGTCTAGATCATGTTAATGTTTTGTTCATCATATTTATCAATACATGTTCATGAGTGATCAACCACTATTATGCATATTTCCAAGGGAAGAGCTTGTTGTTGACATTCTTGTCATTTGAACTTGCATCTTTGCATCTTCTTGTATATATATCCCTTTGTAATCTTAGAACTTGCTATCTCTTAGGAAGTCTCCCTTAGGATTACCTTTCAACTTAGACATCTTCAATTAGGGTTTCCCATTTACCAACTCAAAACCACTTTCATTAAAAACCTTGACCCTTGGTCATTGATCTTTTCAAACTCTTTTCAAACCTTGACCCTTGGTCATTGATCTTTTCAAAATCTCTTAATATAACCAACCCTTGAATCTTAGATTCTCTTTATTGCTCTTTTTTTCATTGCATATTTATGGGTTATTCTTTCTTTACCCATTCCCTTGGATAAATTAAAGATTGGTGGGAATATTTTAAGATTTGTGAAGTCTAGCTAACTCAATAGCTATGGTCCCTGATTCTCACCGTGACAGATACATAATCAGAGGTATATGGTAATAACCATAACAAATATCACAACACTTAAAATTTCTAAGGTATTCAATATTTGAGAAATTTTAAGGCTTTGTACAATTTACAACATATAACAGAATTTTTGCATACTCAACTGTGTTTCTATTGTTGATCTTGTTACTATTCCATTATGATAGAAGTGTGGAACATTTCTATCCTTCTTGACTCTTCTTCTTTATTTTCCTTGTTCCTTGTTGAAAATCCATCTTGAATCTCCAGCTACTTATATAGCAGTTTTAGAGGAATAGTCATTGGAAGAGATAACTTGTACAGGTGTTTTTGTTACTCTATCGTACAAGAGATGTTGAAGATATATACACCAAAAGATCTTGATTCATTGTGTAACTTGTTTAACTATTGAGCCTTGTGAACATATACTCTAACTAACAAACTGATTTAACATTGTAGCTTGCTTTGTGCAGTACAGATAACTTAGCTTTATTGTTGGTTCTGAATGATCACTAGAAGTTGATACATTCAATAAGTTTAGAGACATTATATTTCTCTTCTAATGTTGAGGCCTTCAGCTTCAGATTTTATTCAAACCTATATTATCAATCTTCACTTAAAGAATGTTCTTCAGATTCTAAACCACCAGAAGCCAATAACTTAACTTCTCTTAAGTGCGTCCTTATATCAGATTCTGAATACATTCTTCTTTAAGCTTTAGAACTTGCACACTTAGAACAGACATTAGATAACGTCATGGTTCTTTCAATACTTTGTTATCATCAAAACCCAAAGGATATATGTCATGAACAAATCTTGTTCTAACAAGGAACTCACTGATATTATTATCTCTCCTTACCATTACTTTTTGTAGGTGTTATTTGCAGGTTAAATCCCAGAGAAGTTTTCTGTTGATGTTTCAGAGATTTTGGATTATCGTGATCTTCCGGGATGGATTGTATGCAATGAAGATATTTCACATAGATCTTGGTTTTTATTTAAGCACTATTATATGTCACGTGTCATACTTTATATTTTATCTAATGAACATGTATATAATGATGTCGTTAGGCACTTGTGTTGTATCAATACCAAATTAATATCTCATATAATGTATTTTCTAGATATATATTATACGAGGTGTTACAGAATTTAACAAGACAGGATGTAGAGACTACAAAAAATAATGTAAAATTTTATATATTTCTTATTGGGGGAGTTTTTCACTAGGGAGCATTGAACATTGGATCAAGAGCAACACAAGTGAGAGAGACACCACATATTCATCCAAAACCTTAATTAAGGTGATATATGTATGGGTTCTCCCACTTATAAATGCTTAAATATACACATTTATAACCAATGTAGGACTCCAACTCACACTTGATATATTATTCTCAACACTCCCTCTCAAGTGTGAGTCCACAATGCCCCCCCCCCTCAAGTGACTCTTTTGTCCATATATATTTGTACCTCCATTGACACCTCTTCCTGGGCATTTTGATACACCTCTTCATTAGGAATTTCGATTTCAACGGGACACCACTTCCTAGCATTTCGATTCATGTAAGTCGGTCCCTTTACTCGAACCAAAGGCTCTAACCTTAAGATGATATGTGTATGAGTTTTCCTACTTATAAATGTTCAACTCTCCATATTTATAATCAATGTAGGACTCCAACTCACACTTGATATATTATTCTCAACATTTATAACGTATAACCAATGTTTTAAAAATTGAACTGATTATCGAACTTAGGGTTGGGTAAACCCAATAAACCTTATAATACACCCAAACAGACCCAAAAAATAGGTTAGATCAGGTTATTGGGTGAACACAATTTTCTAAAATGAAAAAACATTCAAAATAATTAGGTTTTAGGTAGACCCACACCCAACCCACAAAAACCAAGGGTTATTGCATGATTATTTTTTACATATTTTTTTTTGTAATTTGATGAGTGATGACTTTGATGTCTTTAATCGTGGTTACTTCAATTACAAACTTTCGAATATATTTTATTTTGTAACTAATTGTTTTAATTTATTTAGGATGTCGCACTTTAATGTTCTTATCTATGTTGTGTAAGTTGCAAGTATATTATTCAATTTTAGGTATTACCATATGTAACTTTGGTTTTTGCAAATATGTTTATGATAAATTTTACTGTGCATTTAGACATTTGATGCTTAAAAAAATAGTGGTAGTAGGTTAAACTATTTATTAGAAAAAATGTAACACATCATTTATAATTGTATCAAGAAGAAAAAAGGGGGAAAAATTGGGCAATCCACTATCCAACCCAATTCAACCCACTGATTTGTGGGTTTACCCAAACCGACCCAATGATATTGTAGGTGGTTATTTTACCTCACCCAAACCATTTTATCATGTATGGGTTAGCTCATGGTTTTATATAAATTCAAATTAAACCCATCCATGTACACCCCTAATCAAACCGGTGAGAGTATTAAGTCACTAGTTCATTTGTCGAATCACTGGGTCACTAGTCGAACCACATAGCTAAACCAGATCAAATCAGATAACTCAATTGAATAAACCGGTCTCTATAACAAGACTATATAGTTATTAAATCTATCGAAACAGATGAGTTTATCTAAAAAAATCACAACATCTACTGTCATACCCCAAAAATTACCCTACCTTTTCCACTTTTCATTTGACTTTGGATCTTTAATTCATTTGCATGCATAATGCTCTTATGAACCTTTCATTTAGATACTCATGCCAAGTTCATTCATCCATTCACATTAACATATTCAAATAGGCATACTGGATTCAAAAGGGTCTTGCTGATAGCTGACAAGGAACTAGGGTTTTTCCTAGGAAGTCAAGCCTATGAGTCTTTGTTGGTGCAATCAAGTTGAGAAGTATGTCTTTTGAGCCAAGTTCTATGAAACCCTAATTTCTTGATCTTTTAGTACTTTTGGATCATGTGGGTTTCCTTCTAGTGTGGATTTAATCAGCAAGTACAAAGATCAATAGGGTCCATTTTGGAGGTTTGCATAAGATTCATTGACCTTGTTATGGGCTTTACACTTTAGGCTTAGTGGTTTGATTTAGACGTGAGGCATCTTCAAGGTTTATTCAAGAAATTCAAAATTATGTTCAAGATTCAAGATCTTTGAGGGGAATTCTTTTCACCTTAAGAATCAAACCAGCATATGTTCAACATCCAAAACGTTAAATTCCACCGCATTCTTCATTAACATAACTCATCCATAGCATGTCAATCACTTCCAACAAATCAAAGTGCTGCTCTTAATCAAATCCCAAATAGGCACAACATGATTGCATCATAATGAAAATTTGACCATCACATTTTGATAAGTTTTATTCCTATGTATCCTTCCATTTAAAGCATCTATCATTTCATGTGTTCACTTGGTGCATAAAAGAGTTTGTTAAAACTTAATTTCATATACTTTATGAAGACTTCCCTTTTGAATCTAATGGTGGCCTAAGTTCTTTTTATGTGCGAGACCAAACACATTTTGTTACAATAGGAAGCTTATTGAATACGTTAAGAGCATTCTTGTAACTTGTACATCATGTTTACAAGTAATGAAAGACTTTTACTACATGGGTACATATCCTTTTACATCATACATCTTAAGATAAAATACAAAAACTACAAAAGAGGTTTGTTTTACACTTTAAATCATAATAAAAAATACAAAAAAAAGGTCTTAAACTTCACTTTCAATCAGCCCAGGCCCAAAGAGTGTGCAATATCATTGATAGACTAGCTCTCTTCTTGCCAACAGCACCAGCAGGCTCTGCATCATTGTGTGGTACGAGCTTAGTGTTGTACCATCCAAGCGTGAAATTTCAACAATCATATGAGCCCTGCAAGATACCATACAATCAGCTATCATACAAAAGGAACCACATCAATTCAAAACACTCTAGCATTTTAACTAACTAGCTACTCACTCTAATTCATAACTTTTAACTATAATCCAAGATAACAACCCTTAGCAACATCCAAGGTACCAACAAGCGATTTCCAAGTGCATTTAAGCATAACACTTCAAGCAACTCTAACTATAACTAACAAACTGAACACAACTCATGCTAACTTCAGTGTATTTTCTAAGCTTCAACTAAATATTTCTAATTGGTTCAGCTTTGAGTTAACACTCATAACAACATAATAAAAACTAACAGAAAAGTCTAACTGTAAAAATTAACCTAACTAACAACTAACTTCGAACTTTTTAACACTCTAATAGCTAGCACAGTCCATCCCCAAACTAACATTTAACAGAGTTAATTATCAAAGCATTAATTTAACTAACTCACTCTACAAAATCTAACAGACCTAACTCTTAATTGAATTCCTCAACTAACTTTAACTGAAAATTTAACACTGTTATAACCTTCAACTAATTTTCACTGTGGAGGATTAACATGCATCATTCACCAATCATTTAACACAGAAATTACCTCAGAACTCTCCATTTTCGCTCTCCCTCTGCATCACTATTTCACCCTCACCACACGCTCCATACCATAGTTGTTAGATCTTCAACATCTGAAGCTCTAAACACTTGAGCACGAGCCTCTGATTCCTATCAACCTTCGTACATCTCTTACACGAGCAACAACAAGAACATAGAACATCACACATCCTACGATAAGGTTAATCAGTTAAGGTTTGAAGGTGACTCTTATTTTTCTTTAGTTGGAATATTAACTACCTTTATAGAAACAAAGTTTTAAGCAGAATTTATTTTCTTTAATACCACACGAATTAATCTCAGCATGCATCGTGAGCAAGTAGGCATTGTTATTATTTTAGAATTTAATATTATTGATTTTATGTTTTAAAAACAAATAGAGGAATTTTTATTTGGAATTCAAATAGCCTGAAATCTATTCGTTTATTACTTGCTTATGCGTGCTCATTGAATTTTCAGTTGCACCAGATAGATGTCAAGAGCGCTTTCCTGAATGGCTACATCAATGAAGAAGTTTATGTCAAGCAACCCCCTGACTTTGAAGACTTCAAGAATCCTTCACACGTCTTTAAGTTGAGAAAAACTCTTTATGGCTTAAAGCAGGCATCAAGGGCATGTTATGATTGAATCAGCAACTTTCTATGCGAAAAGGGATTTGAAAAAGAAAAAATAGATAAGACCTTGTTTATCAAGCGAATTAAGAACAACACTTTACTAGTTCAAGTCTATGTTGACAATATCATATTTGGATCAACCAACAAAGATCTGTGTGAGGAATTCTCGTTGATGATGCAAGGAGAGTTTGAGATATCTATGATGGGAAATATGAATTACTTCCTTGGATTACAAATAAAGTAGTTGAAGGATGGCATCTTCATCAATCAAGCCAAGTATTGCAAAGAGTTGTTGAAGAGATTCGACATAGATAATTGTAAAGTGATGTCTACTCCGATGGGATTCAGAACTTATGTTGATCAAGACGAATAAGGTATTTCAGTTGATATTATAAAGTATCGAGGTATGATTGGTTTTCTACTATATTTGACGGCAACCCGTCCTGACATAATGTTCAGTGTGTGTTTGTGTGCTCGGTTTCAAGCAAATCCAAAGGAATTACACCTCACGGATGTAAAGAAGATCATGAAGTATCTCAAAGGAATAACCAATTTTGGACTATGGTATCCAAAAGGTAGTATTTGTAACTTAGTAGGTTATTCTGACTCAGATTATGCAGGTTGTAAAACAGATCGCAAAAGCACGAGTGGAACTTATCACATTCTAGGTAATGCATTGGTTTCTTGCTCCTGTAAGAAGCAGGCATGTGTTGCTCTTAGCACTGCGGAAGCAGAATACATTGCGAGAGGAAGTTGTTGTGCACATATCCTTTGGCTCAAACAACAACTACATGATTATGGACTGAATCTCAGATGTGTTCCTCTAAGGTATGATAATACAAGTGCGATCAACATTACAAAAAACCTGTCATGCACTCAAGGACAAAACACATTGATATTCGACATCATTTCCTATGATATCACATTCTCCAAAAAGACATTGAAGTTATGTTCGTGGATACTCATAACCAACTGGCAGACATCTTCACAAAACCACTTCCAAAAGAAGCTTTTTACAAAATTCGGAAGGAACTTGGAATTCTAGATGAAAGTGATGTGTAAAATATTCAATAACAATGCATTATTTTCCTAAAAAATAATGTCAAGGTATGAATATTTCTATGGTTCATTATTTTTATTTGAAATATGAAGTTTCTGTTTTTTGTCTTGTGGTAACCGATTACCCACATCTGGTAACCAGTTACTACTGCTGCGTTTTCTCTTTTGCTTGCTGTTTTTGCATGGTAACCGATTACCCAAACCTGGTAACTGGTTACGTCTGTTGTGATTTATACTTCTGCTCTCTGTTTTTGGTATGGTAACCGATTACCCATACCTGGTAATCGGTTACTACTGCTCATTTTGTCAAAAAAATTATTAAAAATAGAATTGCAAAAGTTCATTTAGAACCCACTTCATATTTCTCATAAGCACTTATTCATACTTTTAAGACATTTTGACTCTTCCATATTCATTCTCTTCACTCTTCCATCTTCTCCTCTTCTCCATTAAAGAATTGGTCAACAATCATCAATATCCACTATCATATACCTTTCCTTATATACCTCAACAAAGCTTCTCTCTCTCCATCAAACCACTTCATCAGTGAAACCATAAAAGCTTTCAACAACATCCATGGCACCCAAAATGCAAAACAAGGGAAAGAAGAAATTGGGAGAATCAAGCTCAGAACCCATTGAAGAAGAGAAATCTCATACGGTCAAAGCAAGAAGTCTGACATTCAACATTCGGAATCGTCTATTGATGTCGGTAAAATATGTGAGTCTAAATTCATTTCCTGTTCATAGCTTTGATTTTCCTGAACTGTTGAAAACTCAAGGGATAGATACACTTGTTAGTAATATTGGACCGGTTTACCCGGATTTAGTTAAATAATTTTTGGCTTCTTACAAATTGGGTCATGATGAATTTGGAGATTTAAATTTTCAAACCACTGTTAAAGAAATAACCATTTCTATGAACTTAGAAGAGTTAGGTGAATGTTTAGGAATCCTTTTTGAAGGAGAAAACATCAGGTATGGAATTCAATTAGAGGCTGATCCATGGAAAGACTTTTCAAGTATGAATTATTACATTGAAAACTCTAGAATAATCCAAGCTGGCTAAAACTTACTGTGAGTGACTGAATGCTTCAGTTTGTCCTGGCTTACCTTCTGGTTCCAAAGCACTCCAATCATTCTCAGGTGAGTGATATGGAGGTTCAGATCCTGTTTGCAATCGAGAAAAATTTACAGGTGAATTGGGCATATGTGTTCGTGCATCATATACGCCATATAAAATCTCTTGCTGGAGGACTTCCGTATGGGCGAATCATTTCTATCATTCTAGAGGCAAGCTCCATTTGTCTTCAACGGGAACTTGAGACCATGATGATAGCACGGGCAAATGAAATCAATGTTACCACAGTAACCAAGAATACTGGAATTGTAAAAATCATGAAAAATAATATGTTTACAAGGATGTTTCATCTTCTTCTACTACTGCTCCTGTTCCTAAAGAAGGATACACCAATGAGGCAATCTACAAAAAGATAGTAGCTCTTGAGAACAAAGTTGATCTTAATGCAAGGGAAAATCAGAAAGGCATGGCTTATATGCACAAAATGTTCAAACAACTAGCTATGTAACAACTTCAAGCTCTCCGCAAAGAAGAAGAAGAAGAAGAAGAAGAAGAAGGAGATGAAGACGAAGAAGAAAATGAAGATGATGATGCAATGTCTGAAAGTGATTGAACAATGTTTTCTATTTTGATTAATTTTTTGTCTTATGTTTTTGGGTTGTAAACTCGTACACTATGTTTGGTTTCGTTCATTTTGGTTTTGTTTATTTTGGTTTCATATTTGTGACATGTTATGTTCTTCTTTATGTTCTTGTGTTTTGTTTCTGTCCACATGTGTTTCTTGTTGAAACGTTTTTCCCATCCTTTTTGTTGTTGACAAAGGGGGAGAAGAATTTCTTGTGCTTGTATGTTTGTATCTTGTGTTTTTTTTCACTTCTAACAAATTTTGCATATAATTTCAAAACTCTCTTAAATCATAGATTTAGGGGGAGCATCATCTGAGGGGGAGCACTTGAGCACTTGTTAGAAAAGGCATAAAAACTTTTAAAGAAGATGTTGTCATCATCAAAAAGGGGGAGACTGTGATGACATGACTTCTCAAACGATTTTGACGATGACACACTCTACAACATACAAGGATGGATAAAAGAATCTCAAAGAAATCAAGCTTGAAGAACTTCAATGTCAAATCAATATGTCAAGACTTGTTAAAAAATGAAGACAAAGTTCTACATAAATAAAGGTACAACATTCAACTTCTATATAGCTTGTACAAGTGTTCAACTTCATCTCTTACTCTTGCATATCATTTTAAAATCATTTTAAAACTCTTACAATGCATTTTGCCTCTGTTTCAAAGTGTTTTTTTAGCAAAACCTGTTTTGAGTAACCGGTTACCTATTCCTGGTAATCGGTTAACCTGTGTAAACTTTCAAAAAAATTTAAACGTTGAGGCTGGTAACTGATTACCCACATCTGGTAACCGGTTACTACTGGCAATATGAGCCAGAAAACTGCATCTGTTGGCAGCATTCTATTTTCTCAATTCTTCTTGAACCATGGCAACTCTTGATCATTTACACTCTTTTAAAAGATGTTTATAGGCATTTATATACCTCATAATCTCAGACTTTCAGATTAACCTTCTTGCAAAAAATTCAAATTTCATTTCATCTCTCAAATTCCAAATTTCCACAAGTGTCAAAAATTCTCAAATTTCTAGAGTGAAACTACTGCACCTCAAATTTCATTATTTCATCATAGTTTCATTCCTCTATTTCTTGAACACTTGTATTTGATATATAAGAGTTGATATCTCAAGAAGAAGATCAGTCGCAAGATTGATAATCAAATACTGCTGCAAACTACTCAAATCAGAATTAATTTGTTCTTTGATTACATCTTATTTTTTCAGGAATGTTGGAAATAAGTTTTTAAGGTTGTAGCCTTGCTGTCCAGGATTGTTGGAAGCAAGAGGTCCATTTTGAGAGGATTGTTCTTATTGGACTTACTGATAAAAATTCAAGAGGATTGTTCTTGGTGTTTTGATTGGTTAGAGTCTGTATAAGAAAGACTAGGTAGAAGTCTTGTCTTAGGATCTAACAATATTGATAAATCTCTTTCATGTTGAGAGGGGACTGGAGTAATCTCGGGCTGTGAGGGGAACCAGGATATATCGTCGTGTCTCTTTACTTTCCGCTTTTACTGCATTCAACACATAGTAACTTTTAAGAAAGTAAAACAAGAAATCTACATAAATACCAGAAAAAGTTTTTCAGTACCTAATTCACCCCCCCTCTTAGGTGCAACTCTACTTACACTAACCCATATGGTTTGGACTCAGGATCGCTCTTTTATCGCGTCTAATATAGGATTTAGTGAGTTAGGGTTCATATGATTTTGGCTCGGGTTGGACGTTTGAGTGGAAATTAGGATAATTTGAGGTTGATTTGTGATAGAGGACGTTGAAACGATGTTATTGATGTTATTTGAGGTTGTTTCGACCTCCGTCGCCGCCAGAGGTGATTTTCGGCACGACGGAGATAGTTAGAACCCAGGAAAAATGTTTTTGAGAGTGGACACGTGAGTTAATTTGAACAAGCAGGAAGTGAGTAATCTAATGAACCCTTCTCCCTTGCGTGGTCTTCTGACTTGGGCCTTATGCCCATTGAATTCCTTTTCCCACCTCAATTCCATGCGTTGAACCCCCTACTAAGTTAGGCTTCAGCATATTGGGCCAAGTTGCCAATCCCAAACAAAATTTACTACTTGTACATCCTAATGTTGCGCTTGCAACCCCCCCCCCCCTGTTTCCCTCTCTTTTGTTCTCTTTTTTTTTTCATTTCATTTTATTTTCTAATTCATTTTGATTCCATTTTGTGGTGCTTTTGATGCTTTTCTTTTAACATGATAAACTAGAATAATTTGACATGAGTTCATGTTGTTTAGTTGTTTCTTAATTCATATTGTTGTTGAAAAATGTTCATTAAGTGAATTGTTAGAATTAATCATTGATTTTTAGAATTAACCTTTTAACTAGATTTTGACTAAAAACATGCCATGTTCCCTTAATTCTAGGTTAGTTTTATAATTAAACGTTTGACGTTGCTTTGATTTTCCTTAGGGTTTTTAGGTCATGAATCCTTGTGCCTGATTTACAACTTGATTTTACCCCGACTGATTAAGTTGATCAAAATTTTTTTTATCAACTAAATCCTTTGACATGTGTTTATTCCTTCTGTCTAGCCAAGTGATCTGAAGTCTCTTGATCACTTGATAAGACAAATCTCATGTGTTGAAGCTGCATTGTACCACTCAAGGCTTCACATTCAAATCAATATAATTCAGACAGAACATTGCAGACAGACTGGAGACTAAAATAATGCTAAAGCACAACAGAGGTTCTCCTTCAACACTTGTCAGTTCTGAGGCAAATTGTGCGCCACAAGTCTTAAGTGACGGAGACCGATGAGAAAGGTTATTCCTATCCTTGTCTAGAGTATCTTTGAGTATGGCGCGTATGCCCTAGTTATTCAAAGTATTCGCCTTCATTCATAGACTTTACTGCGATTCAAGTCCAATAATTGATAAGTCTTCTTCCACACATATGCTACCGGTAGACTGGATATCTAGACCTTGACCTTTGAGACTTCTTCCTTCTCTTTTCCTTCCTCTTTTAAGACTAAAACCATTTTTGTACATAAACTCAAAAACACTTAAAAATACGACTTGAATTGTATGCCACGAGCCTTAAGTACTGGAGAATGATGAAAGGGATTATTCCTACCTTTTTCTAAAGTACCTTTGAGTACGGGGCGTAAGCCCCAACTATTTAAAGTATTTGCCTTCGTTCATAGACTTTAGTGTAATCCAAATCAAAACAATTTTTTTTAAATTTAAAATCAATCTCAACTCATCAAATTCATTTTACGCCTTAGGACACTTCTTAAAACCTTTCATAAAGGACATGCTACTTTCGTTTTACCGCAATACAAACAACGCTTAATTTCCCATGCGCGAGCATACAATTAATGTTTAACTGCTAGAATGCGAACGTTAACATTGTTCATTGAAAACAACCAACAAACACTTATTTTCTACTCCGAACTACAGTGCTCTGATTTCTTTATTGCACTATAAGGATGTGTAGGCACAAGATTATTGCACTATAAGGATACGTAGGCACAAAATTGCGAGATCTTGACGAGCACAATAATTAAAAACTTATTTTTACCATAATTAAAACCATTACAAGTAACCTTTAGATAATAACACCCATTCACGCATATAAAACCAAAGTGGTTCTCGTTGAGTACAACAGATTCTGAGGGGTTCTAATATCTTCTCCTTTCATAACCGACTTCTGTACCTGTTCTTGGTTGTGGCGACCACTCTTTTTTCATTTTTTTTTTGGTTTTATCGATATTTTCTCATTTCTCTTAAATAAATAAAGTTCGGCGGCGACTCTGTATTTTTTGCATAGCGACACTTACAAAATTTCAAAATTTTAAAATATCATAATTTTATAAGTTCATTCTTTACACTAAAATATTAAACATCACACATAACAAAATACAAATTCAAATAAATTTTGAATAGAGTCTAGTTACTAATATAAACTGAATAACAAAATAATTCATTGTATATAATAAATTTAATTCAAAAGTGGAAAAGTTGTTTCAAATAAGTTTTGATATTTCAGTTTTATTTTTAATTTTTTTAATAAAAAACAGTGTCGTTTTATCTTAAAAAATCAAACATTAACCCGTCCATTTTCGAAAACTGTCATTTCTTCGGTTTTACCAATTTTTGAACGGTTATCATTGATTCAATAACTTATGCAGTCTAGTAATCAACCAGACTGATGACCCTTTTGATTTTCAATCTGATTTTTAAAACACTGTATAACAATAAATCTCAAATTTAAAACACTCTTTTAAGTAATAATAAAAAGGGTTAAATATGTTTTTTTTGTCCCTGTAAAATTACCAACATTTGTTTTTGGCCTCTATAAAAAAAATAGTGTGTTTTGGTCTCTACGAAATAGTTATTTTTAATCCCTATTGTTAAATTAATGTGTGTTTTTATATGACTATTTTGCACATATATTTAGAACGTTATAAAAAGTTTCTCGAAAAAAAAAAACTCAAAATTTGATTTATAAGTTTGAGATTATCTTTTGAAATTTAAAAAATTCATATTTAATTCTTATCATTTTAACAAATTATATAATTTAGTAAAGAAATGTCTTATAGTAATCTTAACCTGTATGAAAAAAATTATTCAAAAATTTAAAAGTTTAGGAGTAATTAAATAGTTTTCAAAATTTTTAAAAATAGTCAGCACTAAAATTGCATCCATAAATTTTTTGTAAGGATCAAAATATATCTTTTTTTTTAATAGAAACTAAAAATAAAATCTGAGATATTTATAAGGACAAAATCATATTTAACCTTAATAAAGAAATAAAAATTCACATACAATAACTAAATAAAAATTCAAAATAAATTTTAATAATTGTTACTATATTTTCTCTTAAAAAATTGTTGTTAAACAAAATTTTTATAAAGATAAAATTAAATTTAAATCAAAGATTCATATTTAAACAAAGATAAATTTTGAAATAAATTTAAAAAGATATAAGTAAAATACAACTATTTACAGGCCTTATAATTTGAAAAGATAATTGAAAATTCAATAGTCATCTCTTAATAATCTATTTTTCGGTGTAATCAATACTTATTCCATAATCAATGAATCATATCAAAATTGTTATATTTTCATAAAAATAACCTAATTTAAATACCAAATATTTTCTATAATCTATACTTATATATAAAAGTTAAAATTTATTTTTTGGTGTAGTCTATTTTTGTTTCAGATATACCTTTTTTAATTTTTATATTAAATTTTAATTTTTTCTCATTAATCTTTGAATGATGGTTTACTTATCTTTTTCATTCTACTATTTTATTATTATTTTATAAATAACTTAATTAAAATAAAAAATAAATACACAAAAAATATTTTCTATATTTTGACATGTCTATGCATTAACAAAAAGACAGATTGACTCGTCTGGACGCTAATAATAATAATAATAATAATAATAATAATAATAATAATAATAATAATAATCTATAGTCTATAATCTACTATCTATAATCTATAACATATATAAAGGCAATACTTGATTTTTGGTGTAACTTTTTTTATACCAAATTTATCCTTATTTTAAAATATATAACTTACACAATAACTTCCATTGAACTACTATTATCATCTTTGGCAAAATATCCTTCTTGGTCCCTTAACTATACCTCGAGGTTCATTTTGGTCCCTTAACTTTAAAAAGTTCCATATTGGTCCCTTAACTCTTCAAATGTTCCATATAAGTCCTTTTTGACCTATTAGCGACGGATTTAGCAACGGTTTTTTGATTTTTTTTCCGTTGCTAATAGGTCAAAAAGGACTAATATGGAACGTTTGAAGAGTTAAGGGACCAATATGGAACTTTTTAAAGTTAAGGGACCAAAATGAACCCCGAGGTATAGTTAAGGGACCAAGAAGGATATTTTGCCATCATCTTTCATATAACTCCCGACTAATAACTTCCATGTAAAATTAAGAGAGAATGTTATTTCTAAATAACTGTAACATACTAAAGCATCTTTAATGCAAGTTTTTAATAGTTAAATTTTTTGTAGTTAACAATGATTATAAAGAATTTGCATTGGAATGGCTATGACATGACATTTAATTCACTAACTTTTAGTTTTCGGCAATTATATAGCTAACGTATGCTATTTATTTTGAAACATATAATATTATTATTTATATTATTAAAGTCTTGTAATTAAATTAATGGTAACTTCAATAAAAAAATAATTACAATTAAAAAATATAAAATATAGGGTCAAGTTTTAGTTTTTTATAAGTGATCTGACCTGATCAGGAGGGATCACGGACTGGCCACGCTTCGCCGGACGGTTATCTGTTCGCCGAGGTAAGAACGAGGAAGGGGTGTACCTGCAAAGCACTCCGACGCCCAAGTAAGAAGTTGGACAGAGAGGAAGCAATAGTACAGAAAAGGGGGGCAAGAAGAGTTACCTGACCCTCTTGAAGAAGAGGGTATTTATAGAGAGACCCCAGCGCTGGGCCAACGGTCATTCGAGGTGGGCCAGACGACCAGGCCCAACCCTAATGACTGCTAGGGCTTACGTGGCGTAGTGAAGACCAGGACGTGGTCTTCGCCCTAGTTCAACCGCTCCTAGGTCTCCGGAAAGTGGGTTTGACCTGCTCTTTCGGAGGTGGGCGGTTGGCCGATGACGTGTCCCCGCGGAGGGGAGCACGTGGAGAACGTACGCCGAGCACATTATTCTCCCGCGGAGGGAAGCGTATGGATAACGTGCGCCGAGCACGTTATTCTCCCGCGGAGGGAGCCCGGGTAGTCTCGCTCGTCTGGTGTGACGGGCGACGAAGGGGATGCGGCGTGATGGCTTGTGCCCGGCGGACGGTCCTGCTCGTCCGAAGGGGCGTGTGCCAGGTGTGCCCAGTTCGCCTGTTGGGCCGTATTTGGTATTGGGCCTGCCGAGGTGAGGCCCACACCGGAACAGGAGCCCCCCAAGTCGAAGCTCTGGGGAAGAGCGAGGACTTAAGGTCGTCATGTCTGGAGCGGGGGACTCGTGCGAAGGGCTCCGGTCGTCGGTAGAACGGGGAGGAGGCAGATGGAGAGACGCGACTGTCAGGCTGCTTCCACGTGTCTTGCGTTGAGCGGTCGTAGGGGCGGCTAACCTATGTCATTAATGAGCCTAGGGTCGCTTCGAGCCTCGCGCCGGGTTATAAATATGGCGGTCCCCGCTCATTCTGCTACTTTTCTCCCTGTTGATCTTTCATCGTCTCTGCCCGTCCGCCGTTCGCCGCCGATCAACGCCGTGCCATTCGCTTTTTCTTCCGTCCGCCGCCGTTACAAGTGAGTTCCTCTTCTCCCTCTCTTTTATTTTCGTCGTCTGACTGGGACGTGTGGTCGGGGCGCGATGGGCGCCCCGAGGAGGGATGCGAGTTCCGCCGCGTCTGGCGAGTTTTCCGATGAATGTCCCGGGGACGGTAGGCTAGTTCCGATGAATGCCCCGGGGACAGGAGCTTTTTCTGATGAATGCCCCGAGGACGGGGGCTTTTCTCCGATGAATGCCCCGAGGACGGGGGCTTTTTCTGATGAATGCCCCGAGGACGGGGGTTTTTCTTCGATGACTGCCCCGAGGACGGGGGCTTTTTCTGATGAATGCCCCGAGGACGGGGGTTTTTCTTCGATGACTGCCCCGAGGACGGGGGCTTTCTCTGATGACTGCCCCGGGGAGAAGTATCTTCTCCGACGGCCGCCCCGAAGGGCTGAGGGGTCGTTCTTCGATCCCCGAGGAGGGTAGGCGGGGAGCGAATGCCTGCCCGCCGCCCCTCGGCCTTTGTCGCCCTTTCACTTGACTTGCGGTGGAAGGGTGGATTTGATCCTGGCTATCGAATTCACCGAGGTCCTCTGCTTTCAGGTGTAGATGTCGGCTCTGGTGCCGGGGATAATGGTTGAAGATGATGAACCCGAGGTCCCGGAGTATGACGACGGGCGCGTCTCCTTGCCCGAGGAGTGGGCGGCCGAGGAGCCACTTACCATCCCTTCTTGTTTTGTGGTCGACCCGTCCGACGTGTACGCCACGGTCGAGGACACGCCGCTAGGAGAAACGCAACACTGGCAGGTGTATCGCCCGAAAGCGCACCATCGGATCTGCTCGCGCTATGGGCGGAAGATGTTCCCGATGTACGAATTTTATTTTAAAGAAGCTCGGCTCCGGTTGCCGTTCTCTGCCTTCCATCTGGGGATATTTGACTGGCTGCGTCTTGCCCCGTCTCAGCTGCACCCGAACGCTCTGGCTTTCATCCGGGCTTTCGAGGTGGTGTGTTTCTACCTCTCGGTGGAGCCGACGGTGCCGTTGTTCTTTCGCATCTTTCATTTGCAGCGGCAGACGGTGCGAGGTCGTCACGGATGGGTCTCTTTCAAACAATCGACCAAAATTTTTAAAGCGTACAGTGATTCTGTCAAAGACTTCAAGGGTCGGTTCTACCTCGTCAAGCCGATCACGCAGCACGGCTCGGACACTCTCTTTGACGAGGGCGAGCGCACGGTAGATGGCCAGTGGTTCCGAGCGTGGCTTCCCAAGATACATCTGCTGTGGACCTCGGAGCATTTCAGTCGAGGGACGGATAGGTATATCGTCCGGGCGGGAACCCTCGAGGAGAAGGACATGGCCGCTTATCTGAAAATAATTGCCTTTGTGCGGTCACTTCCCCCGTCGAAGCTGGTGACGCCCGACGGTCGGTACATCCTCGATGCCCAGGGGAACGTACGCACTAAAAAGCGTTTGATAAATACTAAGACTTTGCTCGGCTGTGCGACCGGGGCGGCCGCTCTAGATTATCTAGGTAGGGATGTTTCGTTTTCCCTCGTTGTCGGGGTTTTTGATCGTCGCTAACCTATTTCTTTGTTTTTGCAGCGAGCATGTCTACTGTCGACGAGCGGGTGAAGCAGTTGCGTGCTGCCAGGAGTGCCGGGGTCCCGAGGACGAGGGTGAGTCAGCTGGTCAGTCAGGAGGTCGCGACGCAGGGGGGCCAAACTTCGTCCTCGTCGCCTCAAGAGAGCCAATCCCCTGTGTCCCAAGGAGTGTCGAAGAGGCAGAGGTCCGAGGAGCCTCGGGTGGTGGATCTGACGGTCGGCGCCGTCGAGGAAGGTTATGTCGTCCCTCCCTGCCACCAGCACCCGGGGTATTTTCATGGTGCCCGTTCCCCCACCGTTTCCGCCGGGGAGGTGAAGGCTGTTCGCCAGGCTGATCGGGAGGCCCGTCGGCGTGTCCTGGCTGAGGACTTGGCCGCGATGATGCGGACGTTTACGACGGCTCTCGTGCTGAACGAGGAGGGCTGCTCTGCTGCTGAGCTGTCCAAACTGCAAGGGGATCTCACCTTTACGCAGTCGCGGTTGGCCAAGCTCACCGAGGAGTTGGAGAAGAGCCAGAAGGACGTTGCTGAGGAGCGGAAACGAGCAGAGGGTGCTGAGGGGAAGGTGAGTTCGCTGGAAGAGAAGCTGGGGACGGCGACGGCCGAGGTGCAGGCGCTGAAGGTCCGTACTGAGGTTCTGGACAGCGCTGTTCGTCCGGCCGAGGACGAGACTGAGGGGGATCGGCGTTTAATCACCCGTGCTGACTTGATCGCCCGTATCCGGGTGTTGGAGAGCGATTGTCTGGAAGCCGTTGAGGTCGGGTTCAAGAATGCGGTCGAGCAGATTCAGGTCGCCAACCCTGGTGTCGAGCTGGTCGTGGACGGGATAGGGCCGTACCACGAGATCGTTGATGGAAGGGTGATCGATCCTTATTTCGTTATCCCCGACGAGGAAACCGTGGCTGCTGACCGAGCTGATGAGGAAGTGTAGGTTGCCGGGCCTGCGTGCTCGTTGTTTTGTGGCCTGCGTGCCGGTGTTTATCTTTTGCTTTGGGCCTGCGTGCTCGTTTTTGTACTATTGACTACTGGGCTGGTGCCCGCTTTTGTTAAATATATTTATCATGGATTTTCTAAGTGTGCGCTCGTTGTTTGCATGTTGTTTTATGCTCGTTTTTCGTATTTGTTCGAATGCCTTTGATGTGTATGACATTTCTTGTAGATTTTCTAAGTGTTCGCTCGGTGTGTTTAGCTCGACAATTTGTTACCGGTAGTGTAGGGGACTGGCCGGTTTGGCCGGGGATGTAGCCGGGCCTTTTCGGGGGTAGTTTTCCCCGGGGCGTGGACGGCCCATCGCGAGCTGGGTGTCCTGCCTGTTTTGGTACGGCGGCGAGGGGCCTCGGTCGAGGTATTCCCTGCCGAGCAAGGCCTTCTGCCCGCGCACACGAGAGGCAGGGCTTGCTTTCTTTGGTCGTTGGTGGACGCGGGGGTGTGCGGTGGTACCATGTCGCCCCCCCAGTGGCCGGGACGATTGGTCGTCGCGGGCAATGTGTTAACTGTAGTACCGCTTAAGCTTCGCGGCGTTCCATGGTCGGGCTAGTTGTTCACCGTGCCGGTTTTCGAGGTAATAGGCCCCGTGTTCCGTTTTGTCCCGGACTCGGTATGGGCCTTCCCAGTTCGCCGCCAGTTTGCCCTCGTGGGAGTCCTTTTGATTTCTGCGTAGAACTAAGTCTCCAGTTTGAAAATCGCGTTTTATGACTTTGTGGTTATGGCGAAGTGCTACTTGTTGCTTCAGCCGGGCTTCCCGGAGGGCTGCTCCTGCGCGGATTTCTTCGACGAGGTCGAGCTCTTCTCGGAGGGAGCCGTCGTTGTCGTCGGTGTCTAGGGGAGCTTCCGTTCGTCTGGACGGTTCGCGGATTTCGACCGGTATTACGGCCTCGGTTCCGTACGTGAGGCGAAATGGGGTCTCCCCTGTAGTTGAGTGAGGAGTAGTACGGTATGCCCAGAGGACGCTGTGGAGTTCTTCGACCCATGCTCGTTTGGCGTCTCCGAGGCGTCGTCTGAGTCCTCTGAGTATAACTCTGTTTGCCGACTCCGCCTGGCCGTTCGTCTGAGGGTGTTCGACCGAGGCGAAGTGATGTTTGGTCCCGAGGTTGGTGACGAAGTCGCGGAAGTTTTTGTCTGTAAATTGTGTACCGTTGTCGGTGACGATGGCGAGTGGTACCCCGAACCTGGCGAGGATGTTGCGTTTGTAGAATCGGAGAATGTTGTGGGCGGTGATTTTGGCCAGAGCTTCAGCCTCGACCCACTTGGTGAAGTAGTCGACTCCCACGATGAGGTACTTGTTCTGGTATGAACCGAGGGGGAAGGGTCCGAGGATATCCAGCCCCCACCAGGCGAATGGCCACGGAGATGAGAGGGATGTGAGGTCGGTTGGCGGGGCCAGGTGCATGTCTCCGTGTCGTTGACACTTATCGCACCGTTTGACATGTTCTTTCGCGTCGGATTGCATTGACGGCCAGTAGTAGCCCGCGCGTAGGGCCTTGCGCGCTAGGGATCTGCCCCCGAGGTGCTGCGCGTTGATACCTTCGTGGATTTCTTCTAGAACGGCCGTACTCTGGGATTTGTCTATGCATTTGAGGAGTGGGATTGCGAAGCCTCGGCGGTACAGTCGTCCCTCGAGGAGGACGTACGAGCAGGCCCGTCGTTTCGTTGCGTTGGCCTCGCTAGAGCTGGTCGGCAGACGGCCGGTGCTGAGATAGGTGTGGAGGGGGGTCATCCAGCAGTCCGCGTCTCCAATGGCGTTGATGTCGAGGGGTGTGGTGGTCGGGCTGGTACTTGGTTGGGACAAGATTTCTTGAATGACCGATTTGTGACCGCCTCGTTTCTTGGTGCTTGCTAGTTTGGAGAGGATGTCGGCGCGGGTGTTCTGCTCCCGAGGAACGTGTTGAATTTCTGCTGAGTCGAACCCTCTTAGTTTGTCACTGATGAGCGCGAGGTATCCGGCGAGGGTGTCGTTTTTTGCTTGGTATTCACCTCGGACTTGCGAAGCGACCAGCTGGGAATCCGTGTAGATTCGGATGTCCCTGGCTCCCAGGTCGGATGCTAGGCGAAGGCCGGCGAGAAATGCTTCGTATTCGGCTTGGTTGTTGGTCGTTGGGAAAGCTAGCGTGAGGGAGACTTCGATGACCGTACCCTCGTCGTTGTCGAGGACGATGCCGGCGCCGCTCCCCGTAGAGTTGGAGGAGCCGTCCACAAAGATGGTCCAGAGGTGGTTCCTGGTGGGCGGGTCGGGGGGCGTGGTCATCTCGGCTACGAAGTCAGCCAACGCTTGAGCCTTGATGGCGTGCCGGCTCTCGTATGTGATGTCGAACTCGGAGAGCTCTAGCGACCATTTCAGCATGCGCCCAGCCATGTCTGGGCGGCTGAGTAGCTGGCGGAGGGGTTGGTCGGTGCGGAGCACGATGGTGTGTGCTAGAAAATAATGCCGGAGTCGGCGTGCCGCTGTAACGAGGGCCAGGGCGACTTTCTCGATCAGCTGGTATCGGGCCTCCGGGCCGTGGAGGGCTTTACTAGTAAAATAAATGGGCTTTTGTCCTTCCCCGGCTTCGCTCACGAGGACGGCGCTGACGGCTTCGTTAGAGACGGCCAGATATAAGTACAGGGTTTCGCCCGTCGCGGGGTGCGTCAGTACTGGTGGTTCGGAGAGGACGCGTTTGAGGTGGCGAAGGGCTCTCTCACATTCGTCCGTCCATTCGAACTTGGTCTCCTTCCTGAGCAGTTTGAAGAACGGGAGGGCGTGTTGGGCCGATCTCGCGATGAATCGTGAGAGGGAGGCTAGTACGCCGTTGAGGGACTGGATGGCACGCTTCGTGGTCGGCGTGGTTATGTTGGAGAAGGCGTGGCACTTGTCCGGGTTGGCTTCGATCCCCCGTTCGGTCAAGTAGTAGCCGAGGAATTTACCGGCGCAGACGCCGAAAGTGCATTTCTCCGGGTTAAAGCGCATGCGACATGATCTCGCGGTCTTGAAGACCTTCTGGAGATGTGCCGCATGGTCGTCTTCCGCGCCGGATTTGACGATCATGTCGTCCATATAGACTTCGAGCATGTCTCCGATCTCCTTGTGGAAGACGCGGTTCATCATCCGTTGGTACGTGGCCCCGGCGTTTTTGAGGCCGAAAGGCATTACGTTGTAATAGTAATTGCCCGATGCTGTCATGAAGGCCGTGGCCTGTTTGTCGTGTTCGGCCATCGGGATCTGATTGTATCCCGAGTATGCGTCCATGAAGGACAAGAGTTTGAAGCCCGCCGAGTTGTCGACGAGCTTGTCGATGTTGGGGAGGGGGTAGGCGTCCTTAGGACATGCCCGGTTGAGGTCAGTGTAGTCAACACACATGCGCCATTTTCCATTATTCTTTTTAACAAGTACAACGTTGGACAGCCAGGTGGAATACCGGGCTTCCGAAATAAAATTTGCCTCTAAGAGGTCTTTTACAGCTTGTTCGGCTGCTGCCGATTTTTCTGGAGACTGGCGGCGACGGCGTTGCACCACGGCCTTTGCGGTCGGGCTGATGGACAGCTGGTGGCAGGCGACCTCAGGGTCGAGTCCCGGCATTTCCGCGGCGCTCCAGGCGAAGAGGTCGGCATTCTCGCGGAGGCAGGCTTGGAGCTGTCGTTTCGCGAGGTCGGGGAGTCCTGCGCCTACCCTTACGGTTCTGGTCGTGTCGTCCCCGAGGGGAATGAGCTCGAAATCGCCATCCGGGATGGGGCGCGCTGGATGCTCGTTGGCCGCGTCAGTCTTTTTATTGTCGAGCTCGTCGGTGAAGCGACTGTCGAGCTCAACTGATCCGACCAGCTCTGTTGGCTTGTCCTTTGGCGTAGCGCTCGGTGCTTTCTTTTTGGTCGGTGGAGCGATGGAGTCGAAGCCTTTCAGTGCGGCTTCAAAACACCTTCGGGCAGCTTCGATGTCGCCGTTGAGGGTGACCACGGCTCCCCTTCTCGTGTAATATTTCATCTTCAGGTGGGCGGTGGAGGGTACCGCGGTGAGCTCTGCTATCGTTGTCCTGCCCAGGATGCAGTTATACAGGGACGGGCATTCGATGACTAAGAAGCGGATGCTGATGTCTCTGGCCGTTTCCTCTTCCCCAAAGGTGACTTTCAGTTCCACGTATCCCCAGGGTCTTGTCGTCGTCCCGTTGAACCCCTGGAGGTCGGAGCCTACGTAGGGGGAGAGGTTGGACTCGCTGAGCTGGAGAGTCGTGAACAAATGTGAGTACATTATGTCAACCGAGCTCCCTCCGTCGACGAGGAGGCGCCTGACGTCGAAGTTTGCCATACGTGCGCGTATGAGCAAGGGTATGTTGGAATTGGGAGATCCCCCGGGTAGTTCCTCGAGGTAGAACGTGATCGGGTTGGAGCGGCCTCGGAATCTGTCGAGCGTGCTCATCTTACCGGAGTTGCCCGCGATGAGTTCGTCGAATTTCCTTTTCACAGATCCTATGGACAGACTCCTCGTAGCGCCATCAGAGATGACCATGGCTCTGGGGAAGTATTCCCATCGGCTGGTTGGTCGGATTGGCTCGCCGACTAAGCTGGGTGCTTCGGGGATGCCGAGTCCTCTGCTTGCGAACCAGTCCTCGGGGCGGCTGACGCACAGCGCGACCTGGAGTCTCTCACCGTCTTCTGGGCAGGGGAGCTCCTCGATTTTCTTTGCCTCCGGGGCCTCCGATCTGGGTGGTTCACCTCCCCGGGTGTATCGCTTTAAGTGCCCATCTTTGATTAGGATTTCGATCGCATCTTTGAGATGGATGCAGTCTTCCGTTACATGCCCGTGGGTCCTGTGGAACCGGCAGTACTTTGACTTGTCCACGTTGGGTTTGGGCGGCGTTGGTCGTGGAAAACGGACACCTCCCTGCACAAACTCGGTTTTAGCGCATTCGGCCAGTATGCGTTCGCGGGAAGCGACCAAGGCGGTGTACTCGGTGAACCTTCCTGCCGGGCCGCGCGACTCGCGCTGTTCGCGGGGTTCGCGGTGGCGGTCGTCCCGACGGCGGTCCCCTCCTCGCCGGTGGCTCGAAGCTCCGTCGTCTCGGTGCCCGCGGGGGGCTTCTCTGTCTCGGGTGTCGCGGGCGGAGTTGGCCGCTTGTGTTTCCTCGAACCGGATGTAGTGGGCGGCCCTGTCGAGGAAGTCTTGGAGGGACGTGGGCCGGTGTATGCCCACGGCCTCGTAGAATTTGGAGTCATGGCGCAGGCCTTGCTCCATTAAGTAGCGTTTCATTTCGTCGGAAGTCGTCACCTGTACGGCTTCCCGAGTAAATCTTTCGATGTATTTCCGGAGGGGTTCGTCGGGGCCTTGGATGATCGCCCCGAGGACTGCTTCCGTCTTCGGGTGACGCCGGGACGCTGTGAAGTGTTTGGAGAATAGGTCCTTCAAGACCCTCCACGATGTAACTGATTCGGGCTCCAGGCTTTTGTACCAGGTCATAGCGCCTTTCCTCAGAGTCGTCGGGAAGAGTCTGCATTTGATAGCTCCCCGGACATTGCGGTAGTCGAGCATGGCCTCGATGTCTTCCAGATGATCGTCCGGGTCGGAGGTGCCGTCGTACGTTGACAGCGTCGGTGGCTTCTCCATTCCTTGGGGTATAGGGGCCGCCATGATCTCCCGGGATAGTGGGGTGCGGTAGTCATCCTCGTCGCTGTGCGCCGGGGATCTCAGGGGGGATGAGCCGGTCGCGGTGTGTCCCGGGTTTCGGGCCCTCGATCTCAGGCCTGTGCTCCCGCCTCGGGTTTCCTCGGTTGGGGTCGCCGCGGCGTTCTGGTTCCTCCCGCGACCGTGTCTTGCCGGGGATCTGGTGCGTTCCCGTGTCGCTTGGGGGCGGCGTCTCTCCAACCGCGGTCGGCGGTTCCTGGGTCGAGGTGAGGGGCTCCTCGAACCTCCGTTCTGGTCTTCCCGCTGGGGGTACCTCGGGGAGCCGCCGCGTTCCAACGCTCCAATTCTAGCGTTCTGTTGGGACAGCAGCTGGTTCGTCTGGTTGATGGCTGCAAAGAGGGCGGCCACCGTGGGGTCCGCTCCCGCCGGGATGGGAACAGGGTGGAATGCCGGCGGGCTCGGGGGGCGATGGTCGGCGTGCAGGGGCCTTTCCTCGGACGATGGCGAGGCGGTTTGCCCGTCTCTTTCGTCGGCTTCATTCAGGCGCGCCGTTCCTACCTGCTTCCCGTTGGTGGCAGTGTTGAGCGCGAGATCGAGCGGAGTGTCGTCGCGGCGTGGGCTGGCCATAACCGTGGAGGTTTGGTGAAACTTTTGGTTTTTCTGCTCGGAGTAACGGGGAAGTTTCCGTTCCCACAGACGGCGCCACTGATCTGACCTGATCAGGAGGGATCACGGACTGGCCACGCTTCGCCGGACGGTTATCTGTTCGCCGAGGTAAGAACGAGGAAGGGGTGTACCTGCAAAGCACTCCGACGCCCAAGTAAGAAGTTGGACAGAGAGGAAGCAATAGTACAGAAAAGGGGGGCAAGAAGAGTTACCTGACCCTCTTGAAGAAGAGGGTATTTATAGAGAGACCCCAGCGCTGGGCCAACGGTCATTCGAGGTGGGCCAGACGACCAGGCCCAACCCTAATGACTGCTAGGGCTTACGTGGCGTAGTGAAGACCAGGACGTGGTCTTCGCCCTAGTTCAACCGCTCCTAGGTCTCCGGAAAGTGGGTTTGACCTGCTCTTTCGGAGGTGGGCGGTTGGCCGATGACGTGTCCCCGCGGAGGGGAGCACGTGGAGAACGTACGCCGAGCACATTATTCTCCCGCGGAGGGAAGCGTATGGATAACGTGCGCCGAGCACGTTATTCTCCCGCGGAGGGAGCCCGGGTAGTCTCGCTCGTCTGGTGTGACGGGCGACGAAGGGGATGCGGCGTGATGGCTTGTGCCCGGCGGACGGTCCTGCTCGTCCGAAGGGGCGTGTGCCAGGTGTGCCCAGTTCGCCTGTTGGGCCGTATTTGGTATTGGGCCTGCCGAGGTGAGGCCCACACCGGAACAATAAGCAACTATGGTTGAAGTAAAAACAACTCATATCAACTATAAATTTTTCAAATCCTACAAATCACTTTGGGTCCACAAAAAATATCTTAGTTTACCCCCTTAAAATACTCCCACTAAAGATGCTCTAAGAGTATTTAGAAATAAATGTAACATACTAAAAAAAACTATAACAATTGAGAGCTAGCATATACGCTAAATAACTGTAACAATTTTATTCAAGGGTTGTACAAAATTAATAAATTATAATTATTGTACTAAAATAAACTTTTATACATAATTTAAAAAGATTTTCATTCAAGCTACACTCATGATATTAGATTGTTACAGTTATGCTAAAATGAATCGGATTAATAGAGTGTTTTTTTTATCTAATATTAGTGTGCATTAATATCGTATTTTAATAGTGGTTAAGGTTAAGAGTATTATATGCATATTTGTAATATAAATTAGTGCACACACATATTTGATATTAATGCACACTCATAGTAATAGCGTATTTTGTCATAATTATATACTATATTTTACTACTCTATAATTTACTAGAATATTAATGCACACTCATAGTATATAAATTTATCTAATAACTATTACATGCATATTTTATATCACAAGTGTGGGTACTAAAATGAACTAAATAAATGATATTCTTTAACACTTATAGTATACATAATTATTGTACTAATTAATAAAAAGATGAAAATTTACTTTTGATCAATGAAAAAAACTTCAATGATAATATTATGAGTTAACTAAAATATAAAATAATTTGGAGTAATATAAAAATATTATTAAAAATAAAAATAAAAAACTTTGTTAGAGATCTATCAGATTCGGTTAATTTAAACTTATCCGCAAAACTTTGAACAAAATAAAAAAAAAATGCTTAATTAATTATATTTGCTAGACATCCATTAGATTCGGTTAATTTCGAGTTCAAAATTTAAATTCAACTTAAATTATATTTTTATTTTTGTAGTTTAATTTTGATCGATAAAATTTTAATTTTTGTTGAATTCAATTAAATACAATAAAAACATTATTTTTAAGTATGATAAAAAATTTATACAAAATATACACATGTTTATTTTCTATGTTGTGCACATTAAAAAAAGCGGACAGACGGGCACAGAAGTGTCCGTCTGAACGCTAGTAATATACAATGTTAATATATAAAAATGAATATTTTGTTAATACAATTTTTAGTTATGATTTGATAGTGTTGGTTCGGTCTGGTTGCGATGATCGCATTTTTTTGCATTAGCGATACTGTTTGGTTTTTATTACGTTAAATTTCTTTTTCTTTGCGTTTCTTTTTTTTATATATAAATTTAGATCTGAATGATTTTGATTCATGTTGCGATGATTACGTTAAATGTAGCAAGATATCGGTTGATTTCATTGGTTTATGTATGATTCTATGTTTGGTTATTGTTCTATTTCGATTATACACGTGTTTGACGGTTTAGTATAGTGACAATCCACTTTTTGAGCTTACCGATTCGCGTCTCGATTTGCAATTTGTGATTTTCTTGGATCTTATTATCTGTTGTTTATAAGCGGTAACAATTTGTCTTTTCTTTTAATTTTTGTTAAGAATTACGATCCAACATCGTTATGATTAGATCCAATTAAATTTATCTTCGTAGCTTTGCACGCCTTTGCGATCCAACTCACACCCTTTGTGTTACTATTCCTATACATCATATCAAACCATTTTCAAAAAGATCAAACAATTCTCGATTCAATGTCGAGGCCATTTTAAAATCTTTGTAAGTCAATTGCCTTTTGCATCATCATTAACCAAACACAAACCTTTGATCCAACATCAAGTGGTTTCTTCCTTCATAAGTCGGTTACCTTTTGCAATCGCCATCACGCAAATTCAAACCTCGGTCGTACATTGAGTATTTTTATTAAATCAAAATTGAAATATTTTTTATTAAAATAAAGGGAGAATTTTGAATCTTCAAAATTTCTCCTCAATTGTTTGGATGCGAGATATCTTTCTCGATTTTAAACAACTGTTTCCTAAAAAACTTTTCATCCGATCAAATTCAAATCTTTTACAATTAAATGAACGAAACAAAAGGGGAATAGGATCTTCCATTTTTCTGCTCGAGCACCTAGGGTACGATGAATCTTCGTCGTTGCTCAACGCATTCATCATCTTTAAAACACATAGTCATATCTTAATTTTATTTCCCTGGAGACGAAATAGAGGTATTTGAAGTCTTTCATTCCTCTCTTTTAATTGTTGAGGTACGAGATTTCTTTCTCGTATTCGAGCGATTGACATCTATAAAACACACTAACAAACCGTAGTGCCGAACTACGATTTCTCTGACATTCCCATTGCACGAGGGAATACGTAAGCACAAAGGCCTCCATCCTTGGCGTGTACCCTAATAAATAAAAAAAACCACCGAGTTTCTTTAACAAAGTAACCTTAGATAGATTTTGCAACCCTTTCTCTTCTTATCGTTTATTATTCAAAGAAAACAATTAGCATTAGTTAACATTCAAAATCACAAATTAGACTAAGAGGTTCCCGTTGAGTACAACGGACGTGAGGGGTTGCTAATATCTTCCCCTTGCATAACCGACTCCCGAACCCATAAATGGTTGCGATGACCATTTTCCTTTCCTTAAAAGGTTTTGTCAATATTTTCATTTTCCTTTATTGGAATAAATCAAAGTTCGGTGGTGACTCTGTTCAAACATGTTTTTCCGTGACCATCACGAGGATCGTATTTATCGAGGTACGGCAGATGGCGACTCTGCTGGGGAACCATAATTGCTCAATGCAAGAGAGAGTCGAGCTTAACTTAGGTTAATTTGTGAGGAGTGTTAACTTAACTTAGTTGCCTTCTCTTTTGTTTGTGTGATTTCTTCTTGTTTATTTTATTGTTTATTTGTTTTATTATTTGCTTATATTATTTTTCTATATTATTATTATGATGTCGGGCTTTGTGAGATACTTTATACCCGAGCATGAAAATAAATACAAGCTTTGGATGGCAGTTGTGTAGTAGAGACTTGCTAGGAGTCTTCCTTGTGAAAACGATATAAAAACCCCGCTTAGAGTAGATTATTTTGGAAATGTTATTGTTTTGATGAACCTTCATCACGGTGATAATATTTTCAAGCATGAATCATTGACTATAAGGACCTTTAACCCATTCTATCCATGGTGGTTATGTAGTGTTAACCTGCGAGACCTCTGGGCTCGTTGGGTTAATACAAAATCTCAATCAGATGAGATCCCTTGAGTGTATTACTAGTTGACAGTAATGGGTTCAATCTCGATCTATGACTTTGAGAATCCTGTTTTAGAAACCTTGTGTCGATGGTTTTGTAATAGAAGCCTACGAGGTGTCTTCCTCGTGGGAAGATACGTAAACCTCACCTATAAGAGATCATTTCAAGGATATTATTGTCTAATGATCCTTCGCCATGGAGATAATATCTTTGATAGGAATCCATGACTCTAGGAGCCTACCTGTTTAAAGCCTACCCATGGGTTTCCTTTGATCGGTGATACCAATCACTTACCCATTTTAGAGCCTACATAAGGTGTCCCTTTAATCGGAGATATCCTTTATATACCCACTATTTTTACTGACCCGAGAACGTGGTGATCCTGTGATCCTGGATCTTGTATTTTAGCATTACATCCATGCATATCATTTCATCTTACATATGCATCAATTGTGCATCTTACATCTCATTCCAAAACTAGAAACTCATTTCATCTTCCTTCATCTTCATTAAATCAAGCTGATTCCCCGACACCAGTACGTTACTTGAGCCAACACCAAACGAATGATGGACCAGATTCAAGAAGAGCAAGCCTCCTTTAGAGAGGAGTTGGACTCTATCAAGGGCAAGATTAACCAGATTCTCGAAGCCATAACTGTTATGGCCAGAAAGCAAGATGAATTGCGTGATACTGCTGCCGCAAACAACAACGTTCATGTGCAAGGATCTACCTCAAGGCTTTCAGTTCCTATTCCCAACCCCATCATTTATGGAATGTCTCTAAACTTCACTCCTGCAGTTGAAGGAGCCACTACTCAACCAATTCCAACATTTGGGGTTACTGTTGGAGCTATCCCACAAGTTCAACCTACTGTTATTCAAATTCCTATTCGTCGTGCTAAAGAAAAGATACAAGATTAGTATGACATGGAAAATCATCATAAGGATGTCCCCATTATGTGTCCTCATGCTGCTCAAGATTCTAAAGCCATCAAGATGTGTCATACTTTAGCTGAGAAAATCTGAATCATGGAAGGGCATAACCCATCCTTTCTGAATGCCTTGGAGATGCGTCTAGTGCCAGATGTAGAAAAATATAAGGGCCTCAACAATCCTAACATTCATCTAAAGATGTATTGTCGAAAGATGGATGTGTATGCTAGGGATGATAAGGTGATGATCCAATGCTTCTAAGACAGCCTGTTTGGAGCGTGGCTAGAATGGTACATGTAACTGGAACCCAATAGTGTGCGTACTTAGGCTGAGTTAGCTGAAGCTTTTGTTAAGAAATACAAATACAACACTTACCTAGCTCCAAACCTTACTCAACTCTAGAGTATGGCTCAAAAAGATAATGAGTCCTTTGAAGAGTATGCACAATGTTAGAAGGAGTTAGATGCAGGTCCATCGCTGGTCGAACGTGAATTGATTGATATTTTTATGGGTACCTTACAAGGAAAATACTATGAAATTCTAATCAGTATTGTGTCTTCAAGATTCCTAGACATGGTGATTGTTGGTGAAAGAATTGAAGAAGGTTTGAAAAGAGGAAAGATTCAAGGAGGTTCTAGTCTATAACTATATATAAAAGGGATACAAGTTTTTCGCGTGGCCTATTTTTTTTCCCAAAATTGCCCTTTATCTTTTTTATAAATAACTTGAGTAGTTGGTAACTTTTGTTGGTTACCAATTGAATAGTTAACTTCTATCTCTAAAAAAAAAACTTACATCTATAACTTCCATTAACTGTCAATTGTGACACAAGTTAAGAAACATCTTCTATTTCTTTTTTTAAATTCCATCTCTTTCTCAATCAACATACTATTTTTTTTATTAATTTTTTTCCATTCTATAATTTTTTTATTTTTTTAATTTTGATCAATGATCTTTTTATTCTTGAAGAGAGATGAAACATATTTTCAATCAATCAACATATTATATTTTACAATTCAAAGAATTAGTTTAAGTAACTTCCACATACAATAACCACCTAAAGGTTAATGTGGAAGAGATAGACATACAATAACTATCAGAAATTTATAAAAAAGAGAAATGTCATAAAGTAAAACAAAGATCCAATGGACAATTTTCTCTCTGGATTAAACATAACCAATTTTTACAAATGAAAATTTATAAGAGCGCTCATGTTGCCAAGGTTTATGGAACTTCCAATTCTTCTCACATCTCTTTTTTTTTCCTCCTTTTTTTTGTCTTCTATATTACGGTTGCAATCTCTATCATGATTTTCGTTCTTCTTATGTCAGGGTATTTTAATTGATTGTTTTTGTGTTGAAATTTGTATATGTTTGTTCCATTTAGTTTCGAATATGTCTTACATTTTTGTAGTTTTAATTTATTGACTTATTCTTTTTATTATGTATAATTTTTGTGACTGGGAATGCTATTCAAGTCGAGAGAGAAAGAGTCAAAGAGAAAGTTGTCTATGTAGAGAAATTGTCTCAACAATCCTTTTTAAATTTGATTTTGTATCTTTTCAATTTTATTATTATTATTGATTTGTCATAAAGAGGAGAGAGGTTAAGGAAATGAGAGAAAAAGAATGAACTGTGATCAAATGTTGAAACAGGGTGAAGATAAAAATGAGTTTAAATTTATTTGAATTGTAAGTAAAATGAAAAGTGTTATATAAGAAGGAAGTGAGGGAGCACATATATCCAAAACAATAATGGGAATGCTACCACATAGAAATGCTACGACAAGCTAATGAGACAATTCTGGAAAAGTCAGGATCATAGGATACTTTTCTAAATGTAGTGACATAATTTTTCAAGTTGGGTGAGACACTTACCCTAAAACCAATTTGTTCATGTAAAATACTATTCAATTATGTATTTATCATATTTTTTGTTTGCTTTCAGCTTTGTATATATAAGAAAAATGGGAGAGTTTGACAAAGATACGTAAATGGCTAGGCGTTACAAATTATTTTGACAAAAAATAATTGTAACGGAACACTTGACATCTTATTTCACTCCACAAATATATATATATATATATATATATATATATATATATATATATATATATATATATATATATATATATATATATATATATATATATATATATATATATATATATATATATATATATATATTAATTTTAGTGAAGATTAATTGTGTACTTATTGGTCTACAAAAATTTAAAATTTGTTTTAAGGTGTTAATTTTCTTTCTAAGTTTTCACTGTTTGCAATAATTATTCTTAATATATATATATATATATATATATATATATATATATATATATATATATATATATATATATATATATATATATATATATATATATATATATATATATATATATATATATATATATATATATATATATATATATATATATATATATATATATATATATATATATATATATATATATATCTTTATAACAATTTATAAATTAATAGATTATTTTTTATTTTTTATTAAATAAATAAATATGGCCTCCAATTCCATTTCAACTACCATTAAAAATTAATTACAAAATTTAGTTAAAAAAATATATATACATTTATTTTTCTAGGCTGAACCCTAATGCTAATAATAATAATAATGATAATAATAATAATAATAATAATAATAATAATAATAATTAAAAAAAATAGTAATAACCTATTGCAATTCTTAACACCACTATAAATAAAGCATTCACGCCCTTTCTTTTTTATCACAGCTACCATTTTTCAACTCGAGAAAAGAAACAAATTGGGGGTTAGGGTTTTTACTTTTCGGAAAATTTCTCAAAATCGAACTTCAATCGCCATGGCTTCAACAAAGAAGATCACTCTTAAGAGTTCTGATGGAGAGGCATTTGAGGTTGACGAAGCTGTTGCTTTGGAATCGCAAACCATCAAACACATGATTGAAGATGATTGTGCTGATAGTGGAATCCCTCTTCCGAATGTCACTAGCAAGATTTTGGCTAAGGTCATTGAATTCTGCAAGAAACATGTTGATGCTGCGGCTGCTGATGATAAGCCTAGTGAAGATGAGCTTAAAGCTTGGGATGCTGACTTTGTTAAGGTTGATCAGGTCACCCTGTTTGATCTCATATTGGTGAGTCTTTTTTTTGTGACGATTATTCTCTCGTATATGAGATTCTGTTTTTGTTGAATTGTTTATTGGACTTCCTTGTTTGTTTTTGTTGTTTGTTTTTGTTGTGTAAATTTTTCGTTGCTAGATTAGGGTTTTTTTTGTGTGTTCAGAATATGCGTATGGTTGTTAATGTGATATGTTATTGTACTAGCTTTATGAAGTTTTTGTTTAGATACAATTGATTTTGTTCTTGTTGGTTTATACAGAGGTGATCTTGATAATTTTTCTAGGGTTTTTTGAATCGTGGTTGTAATCACTAATCTTCTTGTTGTCTTCTTGATTGTTGTTATGGTGGCTGTTTGAAAAGCATGAATGTATCACTGTTATGCCTCTATTGGGCTGTATCATTATAGTTTACTGTTGAATTTGTTGAATTGTGTTGATTTCTTGTTGCTTTTGTATTTGAAGTGGTTGGATATTGCTGAGGGTATGTTCGCAATTGTAACTTCCTTGGCTTGTGTTGTTTTCCTTAACTATTTTAATGGTGACATTCATGGATATTTTGTGTTTTCTCTCCTGTTTGACAAGAGACTATGATGATGACTCGGTGAGTATCATTAGATGTCCAATTCCCAAATCCATTGTGGGGTTATCAGTGAAGTATTTTGGTTACTTTGTTATACGCTTTTAATGGCTAGCTTTAAAAGGAGGATTTCTCGAATGATTGGATGTTTATCCAAATGACAGAGGGTTTTGAAGTAATCTTTCTTTTTGTCTTCTGTGTTTTTCTGTTTCTTACTTTTCTTTTTAAATAATGCCCGGCAGAGCACTTCTAGTAGTAATAGCAGCTGAATAATCAGCCAAGTCCTGTTTTTTTTCTTATCTCTATTGTATTGTCCCTTTTGCTTGTTTAGTTTGATGTTCTTTGTGTTCACCTCCTTTGTTTGGGATCAAGCTCCTCTGTAAATTGTGCGGCTCACTTTAGAGAGCAAATTAGTAATTGCATTAGTAACCATTGATGAATAAATCAGTGGTTGTTACTTGGAATACATATCTATAACAAAACATGGATGGATAAAATATCATCTATTTTATGTTTTACTTGTCTCTTTATTTTTGGGAGTCTCTATATTTCAGTTTTAAACTAACCTAACTCTTCTATCATCACTTTTGGATTCAGTTTTTGACATACTTGTTTCCTTGTTAAACAATGACTTTCTGTGTTTATTGCTTTACTGAGTTTAATATTTGTAGTGTTAGCTGGTGTTGCTTAATGTAATGCAGTTTTGTTTATTAGTATTGCGTAATGTTAAAGACTTTATAATTACTAACTTATATGTCATTTTTCTTTTTTAGGCTGCTAACTATTTAAACATCAAGAACCTTCTTGATCTTACATGCCAGACTGTAGCAGACATGATCAAGGGAAAGACACCCGAGGAGATCCGCAGGACCTTCAACATTAAGAATGACTTCACTCCTGAGGAAGAGGAGGAAGTTCGTCGTGAAAACCAGTGGGCTTTTGAGTGATTATTTTCAAGGATATGTCTAGTGGATTTATGTTGAATTTCGTTTTATTCATAGAAGAACTTAATGTTAGGTCTTTCAAAGTTTATTTGAACTTGATTATCGTTTGGTTTATGTTTGTTGAGTCCGGTCATGAATCTGCTTCTTCGTTGGAAGATTTTAGTGCATCTTGAATTGTAAGTAAATAGTTGGTTATGATTGGCTAATGCGTTTAATATGGTACAGTGTCTTTTTAGTTGATTATGTTTGGAAGGTTTTTATGTTTTAGATATAAAAATATCTTCTTATTTTTTCAATTTTCAAAGTGGAGAACTTAATGTTAGGTTTTACATTGGTCCATATGAACAAAAATTAAATATGACAAGAAATTCAATTCGAGTGATTTGCTATTACGGTAACAGTGATACTTGTTTAGGACCAAATAGAGAACGACAATCATCTTGCACGTTCCAAACACATAACACATATAGAGCACTTCAAATCGATTCTCAAAAGAATAACATAACAATTATCACAAAGACAACATGAGAAGTTGGCATGCATGATTGATATGCGATTAGACCCATGATCTAGATATCGTCTCAGTTGGCATAATAATATAATCTTCACTCTAAATCGATCCTTAAAAAATAACGTCACAGTTATCACATATACCACATAATATAATCTTCACTTCGAACCTCAAAAGAATAACATAACAACTATCACAAATACATAATAAGTTAGCATTTATGATATGTGATTAGACTATGATCTAGATATGTCTTAGTTGGCATAATATTGTCGTCGCCAAATTGACACAATAAATTAGACCATGATCTAGATATGTCTCATTTGGCATAATAAAATAATCGTCATCCTTTTTTTTGGCACTTACAAAGAATCACCCTTTTTTTGGCACTTAAGGCACAATTAGTCTATAGCCGTGATATGCAAATTTACTTAAATTTATCTTAATCAACAATAATGGCACAAAATCACAACAACACACTTAAAACAGATTCTAAAGCACACTTGCATTACATATTTCTTTCATAACTTTTGTATTTATAAACATATTAATTCATAACACGCATACTTGATATTTCACAACTTTTATATTTATAAACATCTTAATTTACAACCATAATTTATAAACATCTTAATCAACAATAATGGCACAAAGAAGTATTTATTGTTGGAATTTTTCTTTTATGAGCAGTACACCTTTATGAAAAATACACTATATATTCACTCAAAATCTTAAGATTATAAGTGAGTGAGTTCGTTCACTTATAAATACTCAACTCTCCATACTATTCACACTTACACTTGTTATTCTCATTACTCTCCCTCAAGTGTGAGTCTATCCACAATACTCTCCCTCAAGCAGAAGCCATGTTATTTTCAACGGTCTCTCAAGTGTGAGTTTATCCATAATACTTCATTTTAAGTGGAAGTTAAAAACTTTTGATACTGTTGTTGAGGTTTTAATTCAGGGATCAACACGAAAGAACATTTATCGTTGAGATTTTTAATTTATGATCAATACATTTTTGTGAGAAACACATCACATATTTACTCAAAACCTTATAATTAAAAATAATTGATAATATCTACATGATCGGTTTAGCGTTGGTTTTATATAAATTAGAGTTACATTTATTAAGATAAAAAAAATATAACGCAATTAATCAAATGATAAAAATTATATTTTAAAGAAGTAAAAGAATGACAAAAATATAAAATAAGTATAAATATTTAACTAATTGATGGTTGAAATAATGTACTAAAATTTGAGATGCAACGTAGAAATTTTTGTGATTCGATATGTTAAACTTTGACCTCTCCCTTTTTCAATGAAAAATGTGTTTATCACAGTTAGAGTGAAAATATGACATGCCAACTAATAGGTCTAGGATATGGCAAACTATTTTTAAATAGAAAAAACATAAAGCTTTTTTTATAAGTTTATATTTAGTTTTAAAAAACAAAGTCCACGTGCTTTAAAAAATTATTTTTAAATATATCAAATTAACCTATTTAAATAAATATGAGTAACTTTATTATTATTACTATATTATTTTATATATTAAATTAAAATATAAAATAACGTTTAGTTATCTTGCATAACTTATAAGAATAATGTGAAAAAATCTTAAGAACAACGTCATAAATTGTTTTTATAACGTATTTTCATAAGTTCTCTTAAATAAATAGTATTAGAAAACTTATATTTTTAGGTAAACTCGAATAAGCCAATGAAAAAAATATATTTAGTCTCATTGATTTGTTAGTCTATTTAAACACTAGTTAAATTATTTATTTGCATATGTTTAAATAAAATAGATTTTTAAGTAAGCTAATAGGTTAATTAAGTTTTGAAAAATGTCAGATTTAGGCTTAAAAATAAATTTATGATAAATTACAAGTCAACCTTAGATTTTGAAATTTTTAACATATCAGACATAGGTTTGACAAATTCTAACTCAACCCAACCTACTTCCACTCCTAAATTTAAAATTGCCTTGAGAAGAACTTGCTTTCAAGATTGTGGAGGGATCATAGTTATCAGGAATGAGAGGGTTGAAAGTGGATCTAAGCCGCTCATTTTCTTGTTGAATAATAAGAAAGAAGACTTTGTCAATATTAGGAAGTGGATTAATTATCATAATCTGGGATTTGGAATGAAGAAAACATTCATTCAATCCCTTAAGAAACCTGATAATATATTCTTCTTCATAATAGATTTTCACATAAGCAATAACATAATATATTCTTCTTCATAATAGATTTTCACATAAACAATAACGTCACATAAAATCGAAATACTACAATTATAAATAAAAATAAGCGATAGTTCTCTAATTCATCCTAATAGACTTTCGATTGGGTGAAATATACACATCAAGATTGAATAAATTTTTATGAAAATCATTTTTAAATATAAATTAAAAAAATCTATAACAAACTCTAGCTTGTTATTCACTTTATTTCACTCAATAAAAAAAGATAGGGATCCTAATCTCTACGGCCCTCCCTCATGATGTTTTATATGTCTATGTCTCTCATCATTTCTATCGAGTATTTAACTTGTCACCCCTCACTTGTATCTGACATCCCTTCCATTTCGAGTGCTTCTACCTTTATACCCTTTTGTCAAGATAGAATTTTTTTAAAATTTACCTATTTTTACCTAAAATTTTTGAATTTTCAATTTTTTTAATCAAAAATTTTGAAATTTCTGATAAAAAAAGAAATTTTTTGAAAAAATAAAATAAAAAATACCAAAAATTCTCTTTTTTACCGGAAATTTCAAAATTTCCGAAAAAAAATATGAATATTTTTTTTCGCTATTGAAATTTCTGGTGGAATATCGGAAATTTAGAAAAATTTCCGGCAGCGTAAAAAATTTCTAAAATTTAGAAACTTTTTTTGAAAATTTCGAAATTCTTTATATTTTTTTCAAAAATTTCAAAAAAAAAAAAAGGAATTTTTTACGAAAATTTGTTTCAAATTTATTTCAAGAGCAGTTTTGAAATTATGAAACTATGGGGGTGTCAGGTTCAAGTTAGGGGGCAGCAAGTTAATTCCTCATTTATATCTTTCATTCATCTCTTCACTTTGATTTCAATTTTCTGATTTCTCTTTCATAACCTATACAAAATTAAATTCGGACTCCCGCTCGGCAGTAGAGATTCAAATTTGTATAAAATCTAGAGGTTTTCTTATAGCACCTTTGATAGTTCTACTGCACCATGTAAAATTCCAAAAATTCCCCCTGATTCTAGAGATATATCTCCGAACGCATCCAAATGTAAGTAAATGTTAAAATATTTCACAGATATATCTCCGGAACATTTTGAAGCATAAGTCGCGTCAGACTCTTCTCCTTCCTCATTTCACACTTTTCTTCAAACTCAACTTAACGTCTTAATACACTTAAACTTCACCAAATAAAAATTCATCAAGCAACACTCAATGAAACTCAAGGAAACATCAAGCATCATCTATAAAATCATTTAACTTCATCAAAACCATAAATTTCAATTAAGTCTGTTGAGCTTTCGATAAATTTAAAGTTTTAGTGTAAATGTGTAGAAATCAATGATTAGGGTTAGAAATGTGTATGAATCACATGTAATAAAGTTTTGACTTAGTGTATAACTTGTTTGTTGGCTAAAATTCGTGATCAGATCATATTTTCGTCACGTTGCATGAGGTACATTCGCCATTGACGCGACCTCTGTATTGCAGAACATCCCGGAGATCCATATCTGGAATTGTTCAACGTTTCGTATACTTTAGGAAATTCCACAGATGTGTCTTCGAATTGTTCAACATTTTAGTTTAATGGTGCTTCTGAAGATGCATCTCCAATATTTTTCAACGTTTTAGTTTAATGGTGTTTCCGGAGATTCATTTCCAGAGTTTCCTGCAGTATTTTTTTTTAAAAACTTTCTTGCTTGTGTGTGTTGTTTGTGTGCACTAATGATATGTCTTACTTTACCTTACAAGCATAATGGCTGATAGAGCTGACATCCTGAGACGTGACAGGGTTTCTCAGCACACATCTGTTTGGCGGGAGTGAAGCCAGCAGGTTCGAGAGGCTCCAAGTACCTCTGGTCAGGCAAAGGCATCAACTTTTGGGGTGCCTTCTACTCCTAGGGCTCGTACTTCACATCAGGCCACTCCACCTTCTTTTTTTCATAGGAGACAGGATTCACCATCTGTCACGTCACTTCCTCTATCCTCCCGCAAGGCATCATGATTCACCAATGTCACCTCCTACAAATGATGCTTTTGTTCTAGACCCACCTTTCACTGCTGATCTAATGCCACCTCAGAGGGTGAGGTTGTTGTGAATGTCGAGCCAGAGGGTTTTGGATGAGCTAAATATGATTTGTCCTTACTTACTCTATATCCATACCACACTTCCAGACATATATGGGACGAAAAGGTAACATTAGTTGGATTCTTTATTTTTTATGCGTTAATTTTAATTGCTAACATTGATAATTGCTGACATTAATAATTTCTGACATTGCCTATTTCAGACAAATTTCAGGAATATGATCCTCAAAGTTTCTTAACCACGAGAGGAAGATTGTTGCATTGCCTCAGCAAAAGGAAGATTGGTTCAGTCGGTTATGTCCTTATCTGGCCTAAAGGACCTATGCATGACCCGTTACACTCTAGTCAACTGCAGGATACTTAATGCATTCGAGGAGAGATGGCACTCAGAGACCTCTTCGTTTTATCTCCTGCATTGTGAGATGTTTATCACATTGGACGATGTATCATGTTTTTTGCATCCTCCGACTAGGGGGATATTCCGCGATCATGGGAGGATGACCAGAAACGAGGCAATTAAGATGATGGTACAGCATCTAGGAGTTAATCCAAGGGAGGTGATGGAGAAGGTGGATAAGACCAAGGGTGTTCATGCTAGATTATTTTTCTTGAGGAAGCTCTATGTGGCCGAGACCGAGAAGGCACAACAGACACATGGTGACGTTGAGCAGATGGCGGTACACAGGATGCGTGCTTTGAGAGCTTACTTTCTTTTTTTGGCTGGCACTTGCATTTTTTATGGACACGAATGCCACTTATATTGACATTTTCTACCTACGTACTTCTTGGATCTACAACGGATCTATGAGTACAACTAGGGGCGGTTTGCCTGGTTTATCTTTATTCGATGTTGAGAGAAGGCTGTATGTGGAAGACATAGCAGGTCACAGGCAGCGTGACATTACTGGTTGTAATAATTATTGATCCTTGATTTTTTTTTTCATTTTCATTATTTATTTGCAAAACCATAGTCGATGAATAACGTGTTTCAAACTTTTGTATTTCAGGCTTGGATCCTCCAACACTTATCGGACATCGCTGGATGGGTAAGTGTGCTTGAGTACACAGAGGATATACCTCGTGACTATGTTTTTATGTCGCTCAAAGGGAACCAGGCAGTCGAGCCTTTCAGAGTCTATCTTGACTGTTTGGTTGTTGAGGACATGCACTTCAACAACTACGTGGATCATCGTCAGACGCGACAATTTGACGAGATATTGATATACTCTAGATGGTTGGCCTGCGGATTGTATTTCACTGCTCCTCATCTGCCCGAGCGTGTCATGCGACAGTTCGAGTACACCCAAACCATCCCTAGACACCCTGTTATCTCAGCTCCTTCTGCCTTGACTCGTAGACATATAAAGAAGATGTTTGATGATTATGAGAGTCATCTGGTAGGGGTGTTCGCGGTTCGGTTTGGATCAGTTTTGAAGTAAAATATCATCTGATCCAAAGGTAAATTTACTTACGGTTTGGTTCGGTTTTGGATAATTGTTTTAAAAATTTTGATCTGATCCGATCCAATTTAGTGTGGTTTAATTTGAATCGATTTTTTGGATATCGAAATTACAATTTATAGCTTTTATTAATATTCTAAAAGTACTAATAAATAATAAGTTTGACATAATATATAATATATCAAAATTTAATATTACAAAATAAAAATAATAAAAATAAATAGATTAAATCAAATTAATAATTATTATTTAAAAAAATAAGTATTACCTAATATTAACTTAACACAACATATATACTAATAAAAAATAAATAAGTATAAAAATATATATGCGGTTTGGTTTGATTTGGATCGATTTTGAAAAATCAATCCAAAATTCGATCCAAACCGAACAGTTTTTACAAAATGACATCCAAATACGTTCGAAAATTTTTGGTTGTTTTGTAGTTTTCGGTTTTTTTGGATCAATTTTTATTTGAATTGGTTTGGATTTGAACACCCCTATGATATGGTACTGCAAGAGGCACATGCTACCATAGTCCCGAACAACTGGAGCTACATCAAGGGGTACATCAGATGGTTCTTCAGGGTGTCACATATGTATATAATGCAGGCTTCTCTAAGAGATCCGCCGAGACTAGCTCATCAGGAGATACTAGAGGAGGAGCAAACTCAACTAGATCATACTAATGATGTCTTGCCTAGACGTCGTCGCATAATGGAGATTGTGCGGCCAGGCATTGACGAGGGTATCTTTCCTGATGGGTCTGGTGTTAGGCGAGTCCTAGATGCCATCATGGCGGAGGCACATGGGGCACTGTTGTACCAAAGATATCGCCGAGGGACGGGGGGATTGATAGGCGGAGAGGCAAAGCATGCATAAGAGGTAGAAGAGATGTTGTCAGACACACACAGTAGTAGTATGTTATTATTTTGTTGCAGTACTATGCTTTCTACTTTATTTTGACGGTTTTACTACATTTTGAATCTCGATTGTACGATATTTTCTACATATATTTCTATTTTATTTTCTACACACCCAATATTAGTCTCTTACTATTTTGTATGTCTATGTTTTTTTTAATTTTGGATCGTGTGTTATACTTCATCTAAACACAAATACACAACTTATAGTAAAAAAACACCTGTTCTAATACATTTCGGCGATCATCTCTAGAATATTCACGGAGATACATCTCCAAAACAATTCAAATGTAAATGGCTTCTAATAACATGCTTTGAACAATTAATGTATCTCTGAAATGTATTAACGTTTATACCAAAATAGGTGCGTCCGAAGATTCATCTCGGAAATCTAAATACATTTAAATAATTTTGCATGATGGTCAAAGACTATCTATGTTGCATTAAGAAATTCTCAAAATCTATGGCATCTCTTTATTATTATGTATTAAGTAGGGGTGGCAAAGCGGGCGGCCCGCCCCATTTAAAACTGTCCAAAAGCAGGGTGGGGCGGGGCGGGTCAACTTAGGCGTCCGAGCTCAAAAGTCAAGCTCGTTCTGTTTACTAACGAGTTGGCGGGTCGGCCCGCCATTTTTTTTTACTATTTGATTTACTACATAATTTACAAAATTGTTAATCATTATCAAAGGGACCAACAAATTTTAACAACGCATAGTAAGACTTTAACAAGTCTTAATGTAAATGTCATATTCTTCAACATAAACAAAAATCGTAACTATAATACCAAAAACATAAAACAAACACACTAAAATTCCAAAATAATTCTTTTAATTCAAAAAAATCAACAAGCACAACCTAATTAAGGACATCTAGAGACATAAATCAAGAAAACAAACTGCCACAAGCTAAATAAAGATAACTAAGAACTAATAATAAAAACTTAATCAATAATGATTTATGTCGTGAACATACAAAACTTCAAATGATACAGTAGTCACTGGATGAAACCGTCCACCATCTCTCTCCTTGTTGTCACTCACTATTTAATAATTTTCTAGATCAACAACATCAAAAACAATAGATTTATCAATGGAAGCATCTAAAGAAATAAAATAATCCAAGAAAAATCAAAACTTCATTATTTAAAAATTATCAATACAAATAATAAACACTTAATTGAGTATTTTAGTGTCAAAAAATTAATAAAATGAGAATTCAAATAAAATAAAATAAAAATAAAAACTTTATTATCATAATAAGAAACAATCTCTGCAAAACTTACCTTACTTACCTTATAGCTTTAGAACTCTACTCCAATGATAATGAATAATAGAAAATAATGTACTCTCTATGTTTTGCAATAAAGACTTTTTCTACAATGAGTGAAAATAAAGAAAGAAAGAAAGACTAATTGATGTCTTCAAAACGGGGTGTTTGTGGTTATATGAAAAATGAACATTAAAGTTTGAAAAAATAAGAGTTGTTATAAAAGTATATCTACTACAAGCCACGTTAATATTGTTTTAATTTCAAATAAAAAATTAATTTTTTAAAGAAAAAACCCGTGGACAAAATCTGCTCCGCCTCACCCTTGTCCAATATTAAAAGTAGGTTAGCGGGATGAATCAACTTAATACACCAAGACAAAAACTTCGCCCGACCCACCAAAAACGGTGGATTAAATGGGTGAGTCTGCCGGACCTAATCCGTTTTACCATCTCTAATATTAAGCGCATATATATATATATATATATATATATATATATATATATATATATATATATATATATATATATATATATATATATATATATATATAATATTTTATTTTGTGAAGTATAATCACTATATTTTAAAGATACCGAAATTGCAAACGCATACACTTCTTTATCATCAAAATAAAAATATTAAATATTAAATTGACGACTATATTAACTACATAAAAACAGATTTTATTATCAAACTGACTATTACAAAAGAAACTAGACCAATGTGATAGTAAATTATAGCGATCAAAATAATGGTTTGACGTTTGTTTCTTGTTTCACCCAGACTTACATAACTTTTCTAGCATCCTCTAACTAATTCATTTCATTGATAAGAGGATCAATAATTTCTAAGATCATCCTTCTACAGCAGGGTGGTTAAAAAAATACCATGAAAGAACAAAAAGTAGGTTTAGCACCACTGATGCTAAACTCAATCCACACTAAAAAAAACTTCATATAAATTAAACACCTCAAGGCAAAATTGGGTATTCAGTTAGTATCCGTATGGATGCCCCAAGAGAAACTTGGGCTATATAAAGCTCAGATCCTCCAAAGGTTGTTCCGTGGTTGTTTTGACTGGTAAAAAATCAAGGCAACTTATTAAAAAAATGTTACTCGAAGCTCGATTTCTAAGGCTACTTGTCTACAAGTATGCTTAAAAAAATGTTACTCGAAGCTCGATTTCTAAGGCTACTTGTCTACAAGTATGCTTTATCTGTCATCGTCTTCGCAATTCTTTCTGCCCCACTGACGACTGACTTGAATCAGCACATGGCAACCTAAGTCTATGAGATAGTTCATTCATCATCTTGTTTACTGCTTCAATTCCTTCATGCCGTTTGTTTGACACTTTGAACTTGTGAACAATATGTTTCATGTCTACAAGACTGCTTCCGGGGATTATCCCTAACTTTCTTTCCTTCATCAGTTTTTGCACTCTAGAAACATTTTCCCATTGAGCAGCCACGGCATAAATGATAAGCAGAAACTGGTAATAAGATAGGTTCTTAGGATCCGTGTCAATAAGAAGTTCAGCTATCTGTTCCCCCAAGTACACATCTCTCTTGAACCGACACAAACCAAGCAAACTTGCCCATAACAATGACTCATGTGACATATCCGCGTCAAATTTTGCCATGTTCTTCAGACACTCCTCTGCCTCTTCAACAAGCCCCACATTTGCAAGAAGATTCGCCATGCACCAAAAATGAGCAAAATTTGGCTTCACGCCATACACATCAACCATTTGCTTGAAGTAAGACCTGCCTTCACTCAACAGTTCTTCCCGAGCACAGGCACAGAGAATGCCGATGAATGTAATTTCATCCGGGAGAAACCTAACCAAACCTTTATCTGCTGCACTTGAACTTTCATCAACCTCAACTTCACCTTTCACCCTCTCCATCCCAACCATTAAATCGAACAGACTCAGTCCATCTTCAGGACTCCCGCGGATGCAATGCCCCAAAATCATTGCATTCCATGAAACCAAATTCCTACTACCCATCCTCTCGAAAACTTCACTTGCCACCTCAACCCTCCGGCATTTACAATACATATCTACCAAAGCAGTATCAAGAATCAAATTTGACCTTACAAACAACCTGATTATACTTCCATGAACTGATTTTCCTTCTTTAAGTCTACCGGACCGACCACAAGCCGTGACCACACAAACCATACTCCTAACATTACCTCTCAATCCAAGCCTACCCATTTCCCTAAACAACTTCAAAGCATAACCAGGATTCCTACCCTTCAAAAACCCACTAATCATACTATTCCAAGTAACCAAATTCCTCTCAGGCATTACATCAAACAACTGGTGTGCACCACTCAAGTCACCAACCTTAACATACCCATCAATCATCGAGTTCCACGAAACCAAATCCCGACTAAACATTTCATCAAACACCACCCTAGCAAGACCAACATCCCCACAAGAACCATACATATGAACCAAAGAGTTCTGCACCGGCACCACAAAATCAACCCCATTTTTCACAGCCTGACCATGACACATTCCACCACTCTCAACACAATCCATATTAGAACAAGAGGCAATGAGTGGAACAAAGGTATAACTATTAGGAAACAACCCAATCCTCAAAGACCGAAAGTAAAAACCAACAGCTTCATGAGGAACATAGCTATTGCAATAAGAGTTTATCACAGTGTTAACACAGAAAGTATCCAAAGGGTTATTAAAATGTTGAAAAACGAGAAAGGTGAAAGAAACGTCGCATAGATTAGAAGCACGGCTCAAAAGTGTGCGTGCTAAGAAGGGGTTGCGGTAAACGCTTGAAGTAATGAGAAGGGCTTGGATTTGAAGAAGGTGGCGAGTGGTTTGACAATAAGAGGGTGTAAGAAGTGATTGAAAATGAAGGTGGGTGAGGAATGGGGGTGTTGTTTTTTTGTCCTGTGAGAGAAAAGGTGAAGATGAAGAAGAAGGAGCAATGTTAGTGGTGGTGATGGGGCGTGAGAGAAAGGGAAAAAGTTGTCGAGTTGAAACTCTGGCCATTCATTTGGAGGTTGAGTTTCACAGATTTCAGGGGTTGAAAGGTTAATCGCCATTGACGAACATGCTCTCCTCGATTCTCTTCTCTTCTCTGGTAAACGAGTTTTAGATGCGCACCCTTATTAAACGATGCGTTCTCTCTAACGCTAAATTATTTTATTATTTTAATTATATATATATATATATATATATATATATATATATATATATATATATATATATATATATATATATATATATATATATAAATTCAAAAAAACAAGTTGGATACAAGGTGATCCAACCAACCAACTCATACAAAGAGAAATCTAAGATGCACTTGTTAAATCATCTTAGCTAAGTGGCTTCCAAGTTTAACACTTTGCCACCCCATATACACCATACTATCTATAATCTTGTCTTATATATTTGTGTTATCTACAATTTTCTCAAAATCACTTCATTCATATATTATCATATACTATAAACAGTTTTAGCCGCCGTCATTTTCATGATAGAGGCTTTCCACCCTTTGTCTTTAGTAACTCCAATGATCCAATTTAATTTCTCATCTCATTCCTTTGGTCCACCCTTTGTCTGTAGTAACTCCAATGATCCAATTTAATTTCTCATCTCACTCCTTTGGTCATGGTTCATATCTATCCAATTAAGAACTTTGTTCCAGATAGATTTAGTCTTGTTGCACTTAAAGAATAAATGGTTAACAAATTCCTTTTCACTCTTACATAAGTTGCACTAGCTATCTTGCAACATATCAAATCTTCTTAGTCTATCCTTTATGGATCACTTACCATGACAGGCTAACTAGAAGCATTAAACAAGTATAGGTTTGACTTTGTTAACACAGATAATTTTCCTCCAAGGTACCCTGTAATCAACATCATTAAGCATAATGTAGACCAGCTTCATAGAAAACCTCTGGTGAGACAAAGCATGATCTAACTGTTGTTGAACTTTATCCACACTCTCCCTCTGATTCAAAATACTCTTGAATATCCAAAAATTATGATTTCTGGCTTCATACTCCATCACACTAGCACCTTTTAGATAATTTGTATGGATCCATTTCACCCACATATTATCATTTTTCTTGCACAGATTCCACAAACACTTCAATAACATCACACAATTCTGGAAAGTCAGGTTAATTATCTCGTGGCCACCTTGTTTTCTGGAGCTACAAACTCTCTTCCACGCTATAGGGCTTTTTCTGCTAGGCTCGTGTTTCCCAGTCCAGATGAAAGTCCTATAGATTGCATCAATCTTCTTGATCTCAAACTTAGAAATTGGAAAGCATTGCATCCAATATTGAGCAATGACACGAGAAATGCTTTTAACCAAATGTATTGGGCAGGGGTATTGCAGTTGATCTGTCGAAGGTAGAAGTTGTATCGCAATGGGAAGGTCTGAAATCGTTTTTTTTAGATTAGTTGTTTCTTGGTTTGACAGGTTATTATTGAAAATTCATTGAAGGATTTGCCAAGTTATCTTTGTCGTTGACGCGGTTGACTAGGAAGGGCCAAGCTTTTGTTTGGGATGCAAAGTGTGAAGAAAATTTTCAAGAGCTTAAGAGAAGATTGACGACAGTTCTTGTTTTGATTTTGCCGAATCTGGAAGAACCATTTGTTGTATATTATGATGCTTCCTTGATGTACTTGGGAGGTGTGTTGATGCAACATTAGCAAGTTGTAGCTTATGCTTCAAGGAAACTTAAATTGCATGAGAGGAATTATCCAACGCATGATTTAGAGTTGGCTACTATTATGTTTGTATTGAAGCTTTGAAAGCATTATTTGTTGGTTCGAAATTTGAGATATTTAGTGATCATAAGAGTTTGAAGTATCTCTTCGATCAGAAAGAATTGAATGTGAGGCAGAGGAGATGGTTAGAACTTCTGAAGGATTGTGATTTTGGTTTTAATTACCATCCGGGTAAAGTAAACATAGTAGCTAATGCATTAAGTAGGAAATCTTTGCATATGTCGATCGTTTGTGAAGAGACTTCTTATGGAGTTAAGTTGGGTATGTTGAAGTTTACTAGTGACATTCTTGATGAGATAAGAGAAGGTCAGAAATCTGATATGAGTTTAGTTGATCAGTTGACTTTGATCAATCAGGTCAAGGTGGTGATTTTCGGATTGAAGAGAATGGTATTATGAGATGTCGTAATAGAGTTTGTGTTCCAAATATTGTTGAGCTAAAGAAGGGTATTCTTGATGAAGGGCGTCGTAGTGGATTGAGTATTCATCCCGGTGCTACTAAGATGTATCAAGATTTGAGGAAAGTATTTTGGTGGCCTTGTATGAAGAAAGACATGGACGAGTTTGTGTCTGGTCTACCTAGAACACCAAGTAATTATGAAGCTATTTGGGTTATTGTAGATAGATTGATGAAATCTACTCACTTTAATCCAATGTGAATGGATTACCCATTGGAGAAGTTAGCGAAGTTGTACATTGAGAGGATTGTCAGTTTGCATGGTATTTCGTCTTGCATTGTGTCAGATAGAGATATGAGTTTTACTTCGAGATTTTGGGAAAGTTTGCAAAGTGTTTCGAATACGAAGTTACGTTTGAGTTCTGCTTATCATTCGCAGGTAGATGGTCAGACTAAGAGGACGATTCAGTCACTTGAGGATCTTTTGAGAGCTTGTGTGTTGGAAAGGAGAAGGGCTTGGGATAGCTACTTACCTTTGATTGAGTTTACTTACAACAATAAATTTCATTCGAGTATTACAATGGCACCATTTGAGGCATTGTATGGTAGGCGGTGTAGGACGCCATTGTGTTGGTATGAGTTGGGAGAGAGTGACGTGGTTAGACTCGAGATAGTCCAGCAAACTACTGATAAGACTAAGATGACTAAAGAGAAGATGAAGATTTCTCAGAGTCATCAAAAGAGTTATCATGACAAGAGGAGGAAAGCACTTGAATTTTAAGAATGAGATCATGCGTTTCTTCGAGTTGTTCTGATAACTGGTGTTGGTAGAGCGTTGAAGTCGCGTAAGTTGACACTGCATTTTATTTGTCCTTATCAAATTTTGCAGAGGATGGGAGAGGTATCATATCGTATTGCTTTACCGTCGTCGCTTGCTAATCTCCATGACGTGTTTCATGTGTCTCAATTGAGGAGATACATTCTAAATCCGTCTTATGTGATCCTAGTGGATGATGTGCAGGTGAGAGAAAACCTGATTGTGGAGGCATCACCCACGCAGATAGAGGATCGAGAGGTGAAACAGTTGCGAGGTAAAGAGATTGTCTTTGTAAAGGTAGTTTGGGAAGGACCAGCTGGTGGGAGTATGTATTGGGAGCGTGAGGATCAAATGAGGGAGTCGTATCCGACTCTGTTTTCTTCAGTTAATTTTCGAGGACGAAAATTCTTTAAGTGGGGGAGAGTTGTAACACCCTAAGATGATTAGAATATTTATTTAATTTATTTACTATAAATATTCGTGATTTTTGGTAAATTTTGGTGAAATATTTTGATGCCTGATGATTTGTGTTGTAGGGTATTGATGATGTTAAGAGGGTATTGAGGATAATTAAAAATGTATGATTTACTAGAATTATTTAGATAATAATAATAGTGAAATAATGTGAACAACGTTATTTATATTTTTATTATTATTTTAAATAATAGGAAGGGAACACTGAGGGTAAGATGGTAATTTTGGATGGAATAAGCGAGGACGAAATTGAGAAATCATAATAGGGGTCAAAGGGGTAAAAATGACACAAGGAAAAAAGAGAGAGTGAAGAAGTTTATTTGATCGATCGTGTTTTGGGGAAAGCGCTCTGAAGAAAGAAAGATGAAGAGGCTATGGCTTAAAGAGAACTCTGAAGAATTCAAGAAGAAAGTCGAAATTGAATTATCTAAGGTATGAGGAGTATCACTTGTCAATATAATTGATATAAGGATAGATGTATGTAGGTAGTTGGGGATTTTGGGGAACATGATGAGATTATGATGAAATTGTTATTTGGTTGTGTGATAAATGATGTTTTCTAACTGGTAGTGATGAGTTATGTACATGTATGTGTGTAGAAATTCTATTTTAGAAATTGTTGAAAATTCCTCCATTGTTGAGTTTTGGAGTTTCGAGTCGGATGAATGAAAATATGATAAATTGTTGTTAACCCATGAGTAAAAAAACATAGCCTAATTGAGTTTTAGGATGTTATTTTAATATAAAATCAGGTCTAGGGTGATGGGGGTTAGTGGTATAGACTTTGGAGGGGTAATCTGGGGTGAAAGTGCTTTTAAGAAAAATGATTTTTGGGGTTCAGAACAGCGTGAGCCGACCGCTAGAACCTCTGGGTCGACCTGAGGTTACTCGAATTAAAAATTGTGAAAATTTCAACAGTATGCGTTGACTCATAGCTCTGTGCGTCGACTCATAGCTCAGTGTGTCGACCTTTGAGTCGACTTATAGGTAGAAAAATGCCATAAACAATTTCGATCATAACTTTTTAACCGTTAATCCAAATGACGAACTGTTTGAAGCGCTGAAAATTTAATAAGTAGAAATTTAACATGGTGTAATTATATGAATCATTCTCCTAATATTTTTATGTCTAACATCTTGAAGAATGTGGTTGTTTCTTGTTGTGTACCTTAAGAAGTCATGGTGTAAGCGACGAACCTTGCGTGTTGTTTGTATGCCTTGGGTAATCGATGTGTTGTATTTTGATGACTATAACATGATGATTTTGTGGAGTATTTTGAAGAATTGTGATGCATAGTGATGAATTAATACTACGATGTTTTGATGAATTTTCATAAATGATGATGCAACTTTAATGATGATGTGATGATGATTATTATGATGTTTTGCATCATTCATTCATAGCACAATTTAGGACTTCATTCCAATAATGATGTTAGGACCTCGGTCCAGTGATTATGTTAGGACTTCGGTTCAGTGATGATGTTAGGACTTCGGTCTAGTGGTGGCTTCAATCCCATTATGTGGATTGGGGTGTTTATGACGTGCTCCAAATCTTGTGTAATATCAATCCTATTGGTGGGGATCTTTGGAGGGTGATGGCCCAGTGTCCATCAACATGATGAGTTTAGTACCACATGCATGAGTTTGTGTTGTTGCATTTCATACTATGTTGTATTGTATAATTGAGTGTTAAAATGATGTTTAATGATGTTGTGACTTAAGTGATGTTTTGGTGATGAATGTTGATTTGATGATTTATGACAAAAATGTATATATGTTACTATGATAGGAAGGTGTGAGTATAATACTTGGTAAATAATGATGTATGGATTTCTAAGTGAAGTAAACGATGTTAATGATGAGGTGATTTCTAAGTGAAGTGTGACAATGATGTTATTGATGATGTGATTTCTAAGTGACGTGTGACGATGATGATTATTTGGTTTGGCGATACTATGACGGTGTATATGAACTGTTGATGTTGCTATACTGGTATATCTTTTCTTTATATCTTATATATTGATCTGTGATTACTCACCCTGCCTGTTTGAATGTTGCCTCCACGTGGGTAACGTGAAAATTCTCAGGAATAGCTCGGAGAAGCATCAATGATGGCTTTAGAGTTATTTATTTGTGTTTTCGTTAATAGTAGAGGTTTCTTGCTCTAATATGTAACACCAGGTGAGGGAAACGCTTGAGTTGGACGTGACTGATGGTTTTTGACAAGGAACTCATTATTTTGTTATGCTACTAGAAGGGCTGTAACTAAATTGGAATACTCAGAAAATTCACTCATTCTGTACCGTTGTTGCAACACGACTTGAGATGCATGAAAAGTTGATTTTTTTTTCCCAATTTTTCTTCTTCAGTTATAACTATGCCACAAAATTCTAATTGTGCTATAATTTGGTGCATGACAGAGTTATATGCAACAACACTTTTATAATTTTGAAACCTTAATTTGTTTCACTGATCCATTAATGAGGGTAACCAGACTTTCCTCTGATGTCCAAATTTTGCCTTAAGTTTGCCCAATAAAATCTTGGGATCTTTTGCATTTGAATATTCTATTTGTAAACCATCGTCAAGGTGATGTTTGATTATTCGATTTACTTTTGATTTTTTCATTGCCATCTCTTCTGAGTCAACAACTGACATTCTTGAAATTTCTCCTTCAAGGACTTTTATCAAGTCCCTCACATGCAAGATACTCTATTAAGTTATTATTCCATGTTATGTAGGTGTCCTTAGTTATGTTAAAGTTAAAGTATTAACAAGTGTGAGTAGGGTGGATAATAGTCCCACATTGGATAGAAATGTGGTGACTTGAGCATTTATAAATAAGAGAACCCACACACCTATCACCTTAAGGTTTTGGGTGAGTATGTGGTGTGTCCCACTATGTTCAATACTCCCTAGTTGAAAGTCCAACAAGTGATGCGTAACATAAACAAAAAAATATATGTCAATTTATTTAATAACAAAGAATACAAAAACCATAATACTAATGAAGAATATAATAATGACAAGTAGAATGATGAACAAAATAAAACATTTAGCCATTTGAAATATATGAATAAATTTTTGAGAAAGATGTGGAATTTATGAAAGAAGTTAAGTTATATATAGATAATTTTGTAAAACGGCCATTATAGTTACCGTAAGGGAAAAGAAAAGAAAAAGAAAATTGAGAAAGAAAAAAAAATATCATCAAATCAAATTTAAAGTGTGTTAAATATCAACTAACTATTACAAGAGTTTATAGATAATTATAAGATAACATATGTGGTTTTAGACCTCCACTAAATATGAAAGTTGGTAACTGAGGTTTTAGACCTCAATCTTTTATATTAACTTAATATAAAAGTTAGTAACTGCATTTGAGGTTTTAAACATCCATTAAATATAAAAGTTAGTAACTACATATGAGGTTTTAAACCTCTATTAAATATAAAAGTTAGTAACTGAATATAAAAATTAGGAACTAAATATAAAAGTTAGTAACTGCATATGGGATTTTAAACCTTTATTAAATATAAAAGTTAGGAACTGAATATAAAAGTTAGTAACTGTATGAGTTTTAAACCTCCATTAAATATAAAAGTTAGTAATTAAATATAAAAGTTAGTAATTGAATATAAAAGTTAGTAACTGCGTGAGGTTTTAAATCTCCATTAAATATAAAAGTTAGTAACTGCATATGGGTTTTAAACCTCTGTTAAATATAAAAATTAGTAACTCCATATGTGGTTTTAAACTTCCATTAAATATAAAAGTTAGTAATTGAATATAAAAGTTAGTAAGATATGCATATGAGGTTTTAAACCTCCACACAAAGTATATAAAAGTCACACTTATTATAGAGCACTTGACAAATTGTCAGTTTTCTATAGCATCGAGTAAAGTAAAAATAATGATAAAAGTCATTCTAGTAAAAAATAATGATTAAAGTGATAAGTTTATAAGACATACCTAGTGTAATAATAACTTCTGAATTCTGATAGAAACGACCGTGCTGATAACATCTTGAGAAAAACCAATTTTAAATATTTGTTAATATTTATGAACTAATATAAATTATTAAACTAATTATAACTATTAAATTTAGATGGAAAGATTTAAAAAAAGAGAATGTTTTTGTGTTTTCAAACTAAATTTTTTGTGACTTTATATTAGTCAAAAGTAGTATTTATACTACTAAAAATACAACTATTACATTAATATAATAATTGGACTTACTCTTCAAATTATATATCTACAAAAATTTATAATTTCAATTTATATAAATATTTGTAAATAATAATAAAAGTAATGTTAACTTGTGCTCCTGTAGAAGCAAAAGTTAAGAAATACATTTAATTAAGTTTGTATTGAAAACATCAATAAAAAAATTAAATTTTATATTTTTATTAAACACAGTGCACAATTTCTAATATTTTATCAGTGTCCTAATAATAATAATAATAATATAACAATATTAAGTTTTTCTCAACAACTAGTTTCAACATAATGGACAAAACGTGTCATAATTCATATTATTAGAGTGCATTGTTGCCTAAGCCTTGAACATATTTAGTAAGTGGCAACAATACCATGAACTAAAATAAAACACTTTACCAAATCAACAGGAAAAGAAAAAAGGAAAAGCATTTTCTCATAAACGTTTTGTCTTCCTAGTAGAAATTTGTAGTTCATTATGATTTTGATATGGAGCATGGATTTCTATGTTCTCTATGTGAAGCAAGGTAAACAATACAATTCCATTCTCAAAAAATCACATTTTATTCATAAATATTTGCTAATGATGTTTTGGGTCTGTTGAAAAAGGGGTTTTGAGTCTCTACTAACTTGCCATGTAAAATTGCTTCTCAAATCTCATCATCCATCCTTGTTATGCAAGAGCAAAACACTTGATTAAACCCAAATGATTGATAAAAAGTTACAATCTTATGTATCTAATGCCTTTTTAATGTTAACTCTAAGGGATCTAGGTGTGTAGTTTTCAATGCTATATGCTCCACTTAATTTAGGGATAATTAACACCACCAGGCTAGAATTGAGGTTTAGAAAGAACCTGTAGTTTTATGTCGCACCGACATCTCTAAAAAATGTGTGTCTCCGTGTCGAACATCTGTACCGACATTTATAATTATATTTAATTTATTTGTTTTTTAAATTATTATCGGTGTCGCCGCGTAAGTGTCGGAGTCATTTTTGGGATTTCCGTGCTTCATAGTTGTAGTTAGTCCAAGAGAAATCTGTTGTTTGGCAGTGCTCAGTTTGTACTCCATGGCTATGTTGTTTCATTGGTTAAATTGACCACCTTGTTTTGCAATGAAGAGACTATCTTCTTGAATGAAACATGTTAAGCCTAACTAAGGTAAATCCTCTTTATCTACTACAGGATTCTTTTGTTGTATCCTATAGGCTATAGCCATAGTAAATTTTGATCATGAAAATGGTGAGATTTTTAAAGATCGATTAGCTCAATACAACTCCTCTTTTACAAGGTGAGATTTATTCATGTGATGTATTTGCATTGCTAGATTGGGATACTTTAGTAATTCAAGTGAGTAGGTATTAGACTGAAGTCCCACATCATCTACTGCATTAAAGAAACTATAATGCTTACATATAAAATGAAAGGACCTATTTGTTATAACATTTAGGGAGCCGTGTGATGATGACATAGCGAACTATTCTTTCGCCTTTTACTAAAGAATACCGTGTTAGCATCACAATTAGCGGCATACGCTAGTTTCTGGAAGAGTCCTCTATATTGAGGGCTCTGCAATTTAGTTCAACTTTATCAATTTTCATTCAAGATTCTTAAGCTTAATTTATTTTTAATATATTACAAACTTTGATTTTGGTCTGTGCATAGTTTTCTAGTGACTAATCTAAATGATAATCTTTCTATTTTCTTGTCACTTTTAAGAAGTGAGAAAACAAGATTAAGAATTTGGTATGCTGGCCTTTGAAAATCATAATCAAATCAATTAGCAGATGCTTCAACTTTAGACAAATGGAATAATACAAGAGACTGTTAGAGACCCCTTTGATATTTGATGATTGACTAATTTTTAAACATTATTAGTTGTCTCCTTCCCACTGAAGTTGTTGCTTTTCCAGTGATTGGTTAAAACTTTTGAAATCTTGACATGTTTGGCAGTGGTTCAGTTTGTATAATCTATATGCTTAATCATTCTGTTTGAAGAAGTTAAATTGATCACCTTGTTGTGCAATAAAGAGTACTGTTTGTTTCATCTTTCATTGTAATTTACTTTTAGTGCATGAATCGTCTGCTGGCCTGCATCTGTACACTTAGGTAAAAAGCCTCTTTGTCTTCGACATGATTCTTTTGTGAGCTATAGCCATGGTAGATTTTGATCAAGAAAATGGTGAGGTCGCTAAAGACTTACTTAAATAAAAGATGGAATAGATTGTTTAGCTCAATACAGCTCCTCTGTTGCAAGGTGAGTTCTTATTCATGTGCTATGTTTGCGTTAAATTACTTCGATTCTGTTATTTTCATGTCAATGTTTGTACAAATGTTAGATTAAGCTTCGGTCAGGATTTATATAGTCATCAGCTTATCTTGGACTCGTGCTTCATGATTCCATCAAGACATCTTTGTCTCCTAAAGATTTTTCCACTGAAAGGCTTTTGATATAGAAAAAGTAGGGGTCAAAGCTGGGAGTTGAAGATTGTCATTTTGTGGCTGGATTAGAAGTAAGTAAAATTCTATAACTTTGGTACTTGTTTGATGACTGGGCTATTTTTCTACTATTTGCTTGTCTTAGTTGTTGCCAAAACTTCCTAAGTCCCATATTGCTAATGAGAGGAATTAGATAAGCTTGAAGTTATATAGAAAGAAAGCTTATTCCTCGTTCATTTCTATCTTTGCGCTTGGGGCAATGACGCAGCTAGTGAGGTTTTAACCGAGGCGCGTCTATTGCTGGTTGAAAACTATTTCCAAACCCCCTCAAAGGCTTGAGTTTAACTCAAGCTTTTGAGAATTTCTGGAAGGACTCCCTTAGGGGAAAAGTCCTACAACTTTAGATCAATATATTTGTATTTTTTTAATACTCTATTTGTATTATTGATACTTTATTTTTTTGCAATTTATTCAAACTTTGTTTTTTATTTTATCATAAAGTGTAACATAAAATATAATATTGGAACTTACATTATAGTATCTAAATTAACTTGAAACTAAATAAAAACTGATATGAATGGTAAGATTTGATCTCTGTTGATTTCATAACAAGAGCAGAGTTATGCATATAAAAAATTGTTCTAAGAAAACAGTATAGAGGAAAAATAAGGTGACCCAAAAGATTTCATACGCTCACTTATGAAATTCTAGAACTGCAATATTGTTATACATACTTTACCTATTTGGATCCTAATGGAGGTTGCAGTGTGAGTTGGTGTATGAATTGTTGATCCACTAAGTTGATATAGACTGTGTACATACAACTCCAGCACTAAATCTTGGGAACAAATACGTCTTAGTTTAGATTTAAATGACTATTATCTTTCACAAAAAATATCATGAATCAATATCATATTAACCCTAGCCCCACAGTATTTAGAGTTCAAAGACGTTGATGGGGAAAATGAGGGTTCGGTTAATGTGTCATATTCTCTCGGAGTGAGTTTTAGAGACAAGAACCTTTTAAAAACCAATTAATGGAGTTCTTCAGGAACACTCGTGGATGAGAAGATTTCAGAGAAAGATATGAAGTTGATGTTTGTCATTTTGGGCACTTGATGTTACATGACTAAAAAAGGTGTTACCATTCAAAATAAGTAGAACCACCCAAGATTTTACAGCTGATATATTTTAAAGTGGTAGTAAGTAGAAGCTGATGATTGTTAAACCATTTTCAAGTTATTGTATGTAGATTTTCATTAAAAAAAGGAATTATATTACTTTTATTCTATATTTTAGAATTTACATATGATATATGTATCTATACAAACAAAAAAATTTCAATCCTCAGCAGATCCTTAAAATTTGGATGCTTTTGCTTTGGGGAGAAAATAAAGACCCAGTAAACTATTGAGTCATGTTCAAAAGACAAACTCTAGTTTTAACCAAACGCCTAAATACACTTTCCAAACCTTTCTCTAGCCCTTCAGTTGCACTCTCCAAAGCTTCAAAACTTTCAATTGCAACCTGCATCTTTACAATATCAGAACCTTCGCGTAAAAGGGTTCTTAAGGATGCATCCACACGCTGCAGTTCATTTAAATTCTCCTCCTCACATGATATTGTCCTCTTATGCATCAACTTTGCCATTTTCATCCATTTGGTTGCCTTTGACTTGGAAGCCAAGAAAGACAAAATGGATTGAAAGATAGACATGTTCATTACTATAACCTCTCTAAGAACTCTTATCACATAAACAACTTCTTGATCTTGGTTCAAAAGTGTGGAGGCTCCAAATTTACTTTCCATTTGTTTTAGAGATGTGATCAACGTTGTGACATTTTTCTTCACCTTCTTTGTGAAGAAGTTATATTCGGCTACACTTGATTCGATGCTTGAATCTCCCTTTCTTCTTCTAATAGAAGAGTGAAGGGCTTGGACATTTTCTTTAATGTCTAACATGGTGTCTCTTGTAATACCACAAATATCCAAAATTTTCACGGAACCATCCAACAACTCTTCCACAAAATTCTCACCTTGATGCTGAGAAATGGCCTTTTGTGTTGATGCCATATTGAGAAAACCTTCCAATGAAGTGTACAAATCTTCAAGCAAAGAAAGGCCAGTGGTAATTGAATCAGATGTGGATGTTGATGTGGTTTCCCATGTCTTGATTTCACTTAGCTCTTGTTCTATTCTTGTTGAGTTAGGATGAGATTGAGATGGAAAACTATTAGAACGAACATGGTTTTTTGTTGCCATATTGCTCTTTAGTTTGTTCTTATTTTCTTCAAAGATAATTGTAAAGCTTAATGTTTGTGTGATGTCTCCAAATGATCTCGAAACTCTCTTTATATAAGAGCGACTCATGATATTGGTTGATATACAATAAAGAAATAAAATAGGTAGCACTTGTTAATGATGATGGTGTAGAGCATGTGGTGCATGCATGGATTTCCCTTTGAATATGGTAAGCTTGTCACATGTCAACCCAACATTGTGAATTTGTTAATGATACTGCATGTTATATTCTGCAAGATGCTTATATTATTGAAATGTGTTTTAGGTGCATGCTGATTATGACTGGCATGTCTTTCAAGTGTTGGTAATCAGAAAACATCATTAGTATTCAATTAGTTTGCCATCTCTGCTGACACATAACACTCCTAATTGCAATTATAAAAATTGGTGTTTCTTATTGCTTCTTACATGTCATTCATGCACACACAACCGATTAATATAATAAAAATTGCATATTATATCGTTATGGATCCATATTTTGATCATATCCAACAAGATCTGGATCTCATCATTTTATAGTCCATTCTTTAAACTATTTAGCTCCTCAACAATGGAACATGCCAGGCAGAGGTATACCTCTGAACCAAAACAACACATTCTAGTATTTTATATTAGAAACGAAGTGATTAAAGAAGTTTTTAGTTACCGACACTTAAGGGACATGTCAAATCCATTTCATTATTATGATTAGATGTTTACTAATGCGCAATGTTTGGCACAAGGGTGACAAGTGTACTAATTTAAAAGGAAAAATCATGTTTCTACCACATGCATGCTCACACATTGATTCAGAGAGGTGGTTAACTGCATGTGCTGCATTATTTTTTTAATATTTTTTTAATGAAGCATGAAGTGTTTGCTATATATATAAGTGTCAAAGAAGATATTAAGAAGGTGATCATATAATGGATAGAGAATATTATTGAATCAAGGTTATGAACTCAGTGCTTAAAGAAGTTACTGGGACAAACATTTCTATCTTTTGAAGAGAATTTGGAGAATTTCAATGAGTTGCAGTGTGTGAAATAATCTTCAATCATTAAGCAGACTGTGAATGATAGTACTAATGCTGTGAAGATTAAGAGTGTATTTAGATAGCAAAATGCATTTTATCCCATGATTTGGATGAAGAAGAAAAATCATGCCTCATTTGGGAAATTGTCGACAGAGGGAGAAGGTAATTTGTCGACTCCACAAGTCGCTTTATAGGCTCAAGCAACTATCTTGAAGTTGGTTCTAACATTGTTATTGTGCAATTCAAAGACAATTTCTAACAATCCAAAGTTGATTCCTCTCTATTTACGCAGGTTCATGGGGATCGTGTTATTATGGTGCAACTTTATGTTCATGGCATGGTTGGTCATTACCGGTAACAATGATATAGCCATCAGTAATCTCAAGAAATTTCTGAGTTGTTTCAAGGTTAACGAACTTGCTCAAATACTTTTTAGCTCTGAAGCATGGGTAGTTTTAAAATGGTGAAGAAATTTCTCAAGTATCATATCATACTTGTAGTACTTCATTTTTTCTCTTTATTTGGTTTCAATTGAAATTTTTGGATTTTTCAAATATGTATTTTAGTTTCTTTATTATGTATTTTATCATTATTTTTTTAAAATTTTTTTTTATAATGATATATTTTGTTGCGAACATAACAATTTAGCTATCTATTCATATATTTTATAGAAAACTCTTATCTCTTATTAAAGAACATAACAATTTAGCTATCTATTCATATATTTTATAGAAAACTCTTATCTCTTATTAAAGTACACCGGTACCAACTACTATGCCCATACTTATGTATCATAGCTTTTTAGGCATCAGAGTGGCTCTGTTCAAGGCAGGAATAACGATTATCGATTATGTCAAAGAAAATATACATTGTACACATTAGAAGAAGTTGGTAACGATTATCGATTATGTCAAAGAAAATATACATTGTACACATTAGAAGAAGTTGGTAACTTTCAGAAAAATCGATTATTGTCTATATGATACTAGACTTGGTGCTAAAAGAAAGTGAAAGTGAAGCACTCAAGGATCTCACTCAATATTGCAGGCTAATGGGGTATACGACAGAATAGTTTGTTTAGTTATCATCACCCGGCTCTTTTATTTTATATGAAAGTAGAGGTGTCAAAAAGTTCTATAAGATAAAATCCCAATAATTAAGCTCTTTATTTGTCCCCCTATTTTTAAGCTCCTTACTATATGAATATTTTTTAGAATTTTTTTAATGCATCATAAAATGTTCTTCTAAATTTCGGAAATACATCTCCGAACACACCTAATACATACAACGTATGTCATTCTGAGTGACTTCTTAGCAGCTGGATTTTTTTAATCGAAGATACATTTTTAGAATCTATGTGTAGATGCATTTCTGTAACGTATGCACAACAATATCAAAGGAAGTAACCAAAAACTTGTAATTTGACAAAATAAAATAAATATTCATAACATAAAATAAGCATTACATAAATGAGTTCAATATAAAATGTAACAATACACTTCAATGTCTAGGTGGACGCTTCAACTTCTTCAAAATATCTTTGATCGATCTTGAAATCGTTGCTTTCAACTCCAGCATATTAGTAATAATTCATATTTTATTATATTACTTTCTTAAGCCCATAAGTTTGTTAGAGGGTATTTTAGTATTTATCTTATTCTAGTAACCCTAGTTTTAGCTTATAAATAGGGTGACAATCATTGTAACCAAATATCATGTTTTGTAGCCGTCATTCTCTTTAATAGAATATTTCCCTATTTCATCATTTATTCTATCTTTGCACCAACAAATTGGTATCAGAGCTCCGGGTCAAATTCATTGAGAAACACGGGAAACACGAGTGAACGTGAGGTCTTGTGTGTTTGATTTTGATTCTTAGATTCGTGTTGAATCTTGAACAAAATCTGATCAGAATTTTATTCTGTGGGTTGGGAAACACTGTGTGAGAAACATTGAGTGTATTGTGCAAGGTGAAGATGAACGGAAACGGAAACATGAACACCAAGCTTCCAGTATTTGACGGTAAAAACTGGAATCGTTGGATGATCCAAATGCGTGTACTGTTTGGTGCTCAAGATGTTTTAGATCTTGTCACTGATGGTTATGTTCCGGTAGCAGCAGATGCAACAGATGAACAGAAAAACGCGCAGAAGGAAGTAAGGAAGAAGGATCAGAAAGCATTGTTCTTCATTCATCAATGTGTGGATGTAAACGTGTTTGAGAAGATTGCAGACTCTACAACAGCAAAGGCTGCACGGGACACTCTGGTGAGATGTTATGGTGGTGACGCATCAGTGAAGAAGGTGAAACTTCAGTCCTTGAGAAAGCAATATGAGAATCTCAACATGAAGAATAATGAGAAAGTTTCTGAATACATCTCCAGAGTGATTCTGATCACTAATGAGATGAAGGTGTGTGGAGAAACTCTTTCTGAAGAAACAATCATGGAGAAGGTATTGAGATCCCTTACCTCTCAATTTGATTACATTGTGGTAGCAATAGAACATTCCAAAGATCTGAGTACCATGAGAATTGAAGAGCTGCAGAGCAGTTTAGAAGCGCAAGAGTTGCGTTTGACTGAGAGAACTTCTGAAAGGGAAGTAGAGCAGCAGACTCTGAAAGCAACTTCTAATAGGAGGTATCAGAAGCAGTCAGAAGCCAAGAGAAGATCTGATGGTGGTCAGAAGTCAGAAAGCTCAACCTCTGATAGACAAAAGAATGCTCAGAAGGGAAAAGAGAAGTATGACAAGAAGAAGATCCAATGTTACTGTTGTAAGAAGTTTGGTCACTTTGCTAGAGATTGTTGGTCAAACAAGGAGAAGAAATCAGAAGAAGCAAATATAGCCAGAAGTTCTGATGACGAATCTGTGCTATTGATGGCCTCTGAATCTGATGATCTGAGAGACTGGTGGTATATGGACACTGGCTGTTCAAATCATCTTACTGGAAACAAGAAATGGCTGGTTGACTTTGACTCTGAAAAGAGAACAAAGATCAGATGTGCTGATGACAAATATCTTAATGCAGAAGGTATGGGAAATGTCAGAGTGACTCTGAACAATGGGAAAATAGCATTGATTCAGAATGTGTGGTATGTACCTGGCATCAGAAGCAATCTGATGAGTGTGGGACAATTAATTGAGAAAGGTTTCTCAGTTACCATGAAGGACAATCTTCTGAAGCTGTATGACTGTAATCAGAAGTTGATTATGGAGTCAGAACAGGGAAGGAATAGAACATTCAAGGTGAATGTCAGAACTGCAGACTCAGAGTGTCTTAGTGCAACAAGTACTGAGAAGGAGAGTGAGCTGTGGCACAGAAGATTTGGTCATTTGAATTTCAGAAGCTTACAACATCTGAATTCAAAGAAATTGGTACATGGAATTCCTGCAATTAAGAAGCCTGAAAAGTCATGCAAAGTTTGGATGGAAGGAAAACAATCAAGATTGCCATTTGCATCAGAAGTTGCTCCAAGAGCAAAACATGCCTTGGGAGTTGTACACTCTGATGTGTGTGGTCCATTTCCAGTAGCATCAATTGGAGGGAATAAATACTTTGTGCTGTTTGTTGATGAATTCACAAGAATGACATGGGTATCCCTTATTAAGTTCAAACACGAGGTGTTTGATGAATTCAAGAAGTTCAGAATGAAGGCTGAGAATCAGAGTGGTCAGAAGTTGAAGATTCTTAGAACTGATGGTGGAGGTGAGTATAACTCCAAAGAGTTCCAGAAGTTCTGTGAGGAGAATGGAATTGAGCATGAGGTTACTGCTCCTTATACCCCTCAACACAATGGTCTTGCTGAAAGAAGAAACCGTACTTTGCTTGATATGGTGAGAAGCATGCTAAAGGAAAAGAAGCTTCCTCAGAAGCTCTGGGGAGAAGTTGTTGCCACTGCAACGTATGTACTCAACAGATGTCCTACGAAGAAGTTGAAGAAAATAGTTCCTATGCAGAAGTGGACTGGAAACAAGCAAAGTGTTAGTCATCTGAACGTGTTTGGTTCTGTTTGCTATAAACATGTTTCAGAAGCCAGAAGACAGAAGCTGGATGATAGAAGCAAAGTGATGATTCTGATAGGGTACCACAGTACAGGTGCATACAAGCTCTATTGTCCAGAAACCAATAAAATTGAATTCAGCAGAGATGTGATTGTGAAGGAATCAGAAGTTTGGAATTGGGATAAGTCTCAATCTGATTCTGATGTTAGAACCTCTGAAGAAAGGCCAGAGTTAAGAATTTCTGAAGTTGAAGTAAACCCTGATATTGACTCTGACTCTGATACTGATTCAAACTCTGAAGAAGACTCAGAAGATGAAGGTGACCCAGATGACCCAGACTCTGATGATTCAGACTCTGATGGCAATCCAGATCTTGGTGGCAATTCAGACTCTGGAAATATGCCAGACTCTGAAGATGGTCAAAGCTCTGGAGGTCAATCATCTGAAGCTAGAAACTCTGAAGCTCAAGACTCTGAACAAGTTCAGAGACCACAAAGAATAAGAAACGTTCCCAGAAGATATGCAGAATTTGACATGCTGCAAGACACTGAAGTAGACTCTGAAGGAGAAATTATTCAGTGTGCCATGATGGTAGATTCTGAACCCATAAGTACAGAAGAGGCTCTTAAGCAGAATCTTTGGCTAAAGGCCATGAAAGAAGAACTTGATGCTATAGAGAGAAACAAGACTTGGAAGCTGACAGAACTTCCAAAAGACAAGAAAGCCATCAGCGTCAGATGGGTTTTCAAGCAGAAGTTAAAGCCAGATGGTTCAATTGGCAAACATAAAGCAAGGTTGGTAGCCAGAGGATTTCTACAGAAACCTGGGCTGGATTATTCTGAAGTGTTTGCACCTGTAGCAAGACATGAAACAATCAGAATGGTGATTGCAATAACTGCTAACAGGAATTGGCCTCTAATGCATTTAGATGTAAAATCTGCATTTCTGAATGGTCCATTAGAAGAAGAAGTTTATGTGTCACAACCCCCTGGATTTGTGAAAAAGAATCAGGAAGGGATGGTGTACAAATTATACAAAGCTCTATATGGACTGAAACAAGCGCCCAGAGCTTGGAATCAGAGGATTGATTCATTTTTCAAGAAGCAAGGCTTTCAGAAATGTGAGATGGAGTACAGTGTCTATGTTCAGCATACTTCTGAAGGCAATATGACTCTGGTATGTTTATATGTTGATGATATACTATTGATTGGAAGTTCTGAACAGGAGATAGCCAAGTTCAAGAAAGTTTTGATGAATGAATTTGAAATGACTGATCTAGGCAAAATGACATACTTTCTAGGGATGGAGTTCAGATATTCTGAGAAAGGTATCATTTTGCATCAGCTCAAGTATGAATTAGAACTTCTGAAGAGAATTGATCTGAAGAATTGTAAGATGGCTGTCACACCTTCTGATACAAATCAGAAACTGGATTCAGACTCTGAAGGAAAGGATGTGGACGCTACAACCTTCAAACAGTTGGTTGGTTCTCTAAGGTATCTGTGCAATACCAGACCTGATATTTGCTATTCTGTTGGGATGGTTAGTAGGTTCATGAGTAAACCTAAGTGGTCCCATTATCAAGCTGCTGTCAGGATTCTGAGGTATATCAAGGGAAATCTGAAGTATGGAGTGTTATTTCCCTCTGGAAGAAAGAATGAATCAGAACTTCTGAGTTATTCAGACTCTGATTGGTGTGGAGACAGAGTTGACAGAAAAAGTACCTATGGGTACTTGTTCAAATTTCTGGGAGGTCCTATTTCTTGGTGTTCCAAGAAGCAACCTGTTGTGGCGTTATCAACCTGTGAAGCTGAATACATTGCAGGTGCTGTTACTGCATGCTAAGCTGTGTGGATTCTGAATCTGTTGTAGGATCTGAAGATTAAAGTAAGCAAACCTCTGAAGTTGATGATTGACAACAAGTCTGCAATCAACCTTGCCAGAAACCCAGTGCTGCATGGGAGAAGCAAGCATATTGAGACCAAGTATCATTTTCTGAGACATCAAGTTCAGAGTGGAGTGTTAGAAGTTGTACACTGCAGCACTCAGAAGCAGTTGGCAGATGTTCTGACGAAAGCTATCAAGACTGATCAATTTCTCAGATTAAGGGATGGAATTGGTGTTACAAGTTTTGATGGAATATGAATTAAGGGATGGTATTAGTAATAATTCATATTTTATTATATTACTTTCTTAAGCCCATAACTTTGTTAGAGGGTATTTTAGTATTTATCTTATTCTAGTAACCCTAGTTTTAGCTTATAAATAGGGTGACAATCATTGTAACCAAATATCATGTTTTGTAGCCGTCATTCTCTTTAATAGAATATTTCCCTATTTCATCATTTATTCTATCTTTGCACCAACACAGCAAAAAATTTGTTTCGAAACAGAAAAATATATTCCACACAGCCCTTACATCTGCATTCGTCTTGAGCTCAAAGTTGCTGAATTCAATCTTTTCTCCATTGTCAATCGATGATGAACAGTACCCGAGCTACACAATTTTTCGATTGTCTTTGTAAAGTAGGAGATTATGGACTTCGTATTTCAGATATACAAGAGAGGTGTACTCGTTGAGTTTAAATTTTCGCCTAGGTATCATGCTGGAGAAGAAGACATTTGTGACATACCAGCTAATGTTTAGTTGTGACATTTGAGATATTTTTTCTTTGTGTGAAATAAAAAACCACATCCCCCAAATTTATAGAAGTTGTAGACAAATGTGGACCACAAAAATTCTATCAAGCATTAGTGCTGACTTTGGAGATATATTTTCGGTTCCGCAACCAATTATCTTATTCCTGAGATAAATCTCCGAAACCTATCCTAATATCAACCATAACCAACATGATGATTTTGTTTGGAAAATGAACAAATAATTTGGCAAAGATAAAAAAATGTATTAAAATATTAAGAAATTGAATATATTACACATCATTAATATTGAGACACAATTACATACACTTATTTTTTCAATTAAACAGAAAATTAAAACGAATCGAAACATTTGCCGCTGGTTAAATCTATGGGTGGTATCCCTTTTAACTTTTGTGCATTTGATTCTCTTTCAATGTTGCTCAATTTCTTGAACTCTTGCATGCTTTCTACAAAATGGTCTGACCAAGTCACGACTTTTTTTGTTGAATGAGTCATCCACTTCGGTGATGTAAGAGGTATAGAGCATATCGGTTTCAAGTAAGCTTGAACAATATGTCGTAATTTTGAAGGTCACCCAATACACATAATACGATCATTTGGATTTTGAGGCGGAGCAATACGCAGTGGAAAAAAGGTTTTCGAAAAACCGTATAGTGTAAGATCAACACACACTCTATCATACACACATGTTATGAGGTGACCTATTTCAAGGAAGCGTGTCCATTATGCCTATGTTGTCGGTCCACTAAGGCAAGGAACAAGAAACTCCAAAATTGCATCAAATTTTTCTTTCTTTCCGTATAATCGTATGTATGATTCTTTATGAATCCTCAACTCTTGGGTAAGTTGATGGTAGACAAGTGTATGATTATCATCTCTTTTATCAAGTAAAGTTGAAACAACTCGATAACCGCAATTACTGTCCCTATTAACACTGACGATCCGTTCGATGTATTTGTGCATAAAAATCAACATCTTGTCAATGAATGGAATCTTTAGTGAAGGGAGCGAAGAAGGTGATTTGCTAATGCGAGCTCATTTGAAAACACTTTTTTGAGATTTTAGAGTTGGTGAGTCCGAAAAAACTCTGTCAACACGTATAAAATATGAAGGAGACCACACCGTTGAATTGTCACTTGGTGTAGGCTTGAGTTTTTTTGGAGCACCTTTTGTTTTTACCGGTTGAGGTGTCATACTCCAAATTTGTCCTACCTTTCTCAGCATTCTCTCTGTAAGATCGTCTGGCCTTTGACCATGATCTTCTGAAAATTAAGTCATATGATCTTGTGTGCATGCTTATTGGGACTAACCAGCTTGTGCAGGTGCAGTGATTTCAAGTATAGATTCTCACAATCAAGTATTTACGAGCATGACCAGTTGAGCCAGATTCAAAGTGATTTTAAGGTTTCTATTTTGATCTAAGCCCTACTGTTAGAACTCTTTATTGTTCTTGAGCCATCCTGGGATCATTTGTTTTGAAGACATCTTGGATAAATGCTTGTGACTATATTTCCTTAAAGTCAAGGTCGAGCTTTTGATTATAATATATCAAGGGTGCCTCCGGATCAAGATGCTAGGGTGTATGATTAATGCTTCATCATTACTTCAGTTGAGAATACTTAAAATTAGTTTTTTTTATTCTTCTTAAATTCTCAAGTTATTTCTTTATCCAATTCATCAAATGAAGGATGGCTTGTTAAAACAAAGGATTTGGTACGAGGTACAAGTCATGGTGCAAAGGATGAGGTTGTGGAGTTGTTGAGATTAAGGTGACAAAGTAGTGTGATTTGGTTTATGGATTTCATATGGCATCTAAGTTTGGTTCATAACGTTTTGAGTTTGAATGATTCAATTCAGTTGGATTAAAGTTGGTAAGCATGCTAAATTGGAAGGTCCATTTATAGGGATTCCTCGAAGTTCAAGTTCATGTATAATAGAATTTATTGGTGATGGTTACAAGAACATTCAAGTTATCATAAGGTTCAAGTATTCAAATTTCACCCAACTTTATTCTAAAAAAATTTCAAGATTTATGTTCTTTACAAAATTCAAGTTGAAATTCAAATTCAAGTTGTCATGGAATTCAAGAACTTTCAAAGTTATCATAAAGATTCAAAATTTGAGAATGTTTAGTCCAAAGTGGATTGCAAAAGACACAAGGTCATCACGAGGTCAAACATGGAAATCCATATTATCTCATCTTGCTAGAATCCAAGTTATAAAAGCAAGGAGATTTTTTTCATGTTCCTCACACAATTCAATTTGAAGATGTTAAAGCTCTAATTCAAATCACCATTGCAAGCTACCATAAAAGTTCAAAACATATCAAAGTTCATATCATTCAAGTTATAAATTAAAAAAAAGGATATTATGATCAAAATAAAATGCAAAGGTATACACGAGTATTCGCGATGATACAAGACACTATCATTTAAGTCCACATGACATTGATTTGACAAAAAAGTCCAAGTTCTCGTCTGTCAGTTAAAAGTCCAAGTTTCGTGTAGCAGTTAAAAGTCTAAGTTTCCGTCTGGCAGTTAAAAGTACAAGTTCCCGTATGGAAGTTAAAAGTCCAAGTTCTCGTCTGACAGTTAAAAGTCCAAGTTCCTGTCTGAAAAAACTTTTAAAGTTCAATTGTTATTGGCAACTACCTAAAAATCCACCCTTGTTAGCACCTTCAAAATCCAAAGGTCCAATTTTTATTGGCAACTACCTAAAAGTCCACCCTTGTTGGCACCTTCATAATCCAAAAGTCCAATTTTTATTGGAAACTACCTAAAATTCCACCCTTGTTGGCACCTTCATAATCCAAAAGTCCAATTTTTATTGAAAATTACCTGAAAGTCCACTCTTGTTGGCACCTTCATAATCCAAAAGTCCAATTGTTATTGGCAACTACCTAAAAGTCCACCCTTGTTGGTGCCTTCAAGTTCAAAAGTCCAATTTTTATTGGCAACTACCTAAAAGTCCACCCTTGTTGGCACCTTCATAATCCAAAAGTCCAATTTTTATTGGCAACTACCTAAAAGTCCACCCTTGTTGGCACCTTCATAATCCAAACGTCAAGTTTTTATTGGCAATTACCTAAAAGTCCAATTTTTATTGGCAATTACCTAAAAGTCCACCATTGTTGGAACCTTCATAATCCAAAAGTTCAATTGTTATTGGCAACTACCTAAAAGTCCACCCTTGTTGGCACCTTCAAAATCCAAAAGTCCAATTTTTATTGGCAAACATCTAAAAGTCCACCCTTGTTGGCACCTTCATGATTCAAAAATCCAATTTTTATTGGCAACTACCTAAAAGTCCACCCTTGTTGACACCTTCATAATCCAAAAGTCCAATTTTTATTGGCAACTACCTAAAAGTCCACCCTTGTTGGAAACTTCATAAGACCTAAAACAAAGGGAGACCTATCCCAAGCATACTTCATCATTTGCATTGTCACATGCATATCATTCTTGCCCAAAACAAAATTGTCATCAAAAACAGTCATTGCACTCATCAACATAACAAAATCATTTTCATTCTATATGCATGAGAATTCCCAATAGTTGCATCCTTATATACATCTCCATGCATCATGCAATGCATGGAATTTCAACCCAAAGTGGAACATCATATCATAACAGGATCCAAGATTAATCAGCGAACATTCTAGTCAGTCCTTCTTCAAAGTCAACGGTATTCCTCTAAAAGGAGTTGATATCCCGCACTTATTCATGGAATTCTATCCCCCCAGCAACTCACTCTTCAACCATGCAGTTGATAATGATTTTCCCCAACATCTTCGCTTTTGTTGCTTCCCAAGTAGAGGTTACGCTAAAAAGTCTCCTATGAGCTTTTCAAATGTAGAGCTTTGCCGATAAACTTGTTTATTGCATTTTCACTATTTCCTTGTTTGTATTCCATCCTTGCATTGTATTCATACTTCTCATAAGACAAATTTTTTGGGGTATTCTTTTATCTAATTGACTTTTACCCAAAAAAACGAACTCCATGCAGCAGTTCAGTCTCTCGGGTTCAAGGCAATTAGATAGGGGCATCTGTCATACCCCAAATTTGTCCTACATTTCTCAGCATTCTCTCTGTAAGATCATCTGGCCTTTGGCCATGATCTTTTGAGAATTTGGTCATAGGATCTTGTGTGCGTGCTTATTGGGACTAACTAGCTTATGCAGGTGCAGTGATTTCAAGTATAGATTCTCACAATCAAGTATTTCAGGGCATGACCAGTTGAGTCAAATTTAAAGTGGTTTTAGGATTTCTATTTTGATATAAGCCTCGCTGTTAGAAATCTTTCTTGTTCTTGATCCATCCTAGAATCATTTGCTTTGAAGAAATTTGGATAAATGCTCGTGACTATATTTCTTTAAAGTCAAGGTCGAGCTTTTGTTTCTAATATATCAAGGGGGCCTCCGGGTCAAGATGTTAGGGTGTATGATTAATTCTTCATCATTACTTCAGTTGAGAATACTTGAAATTATATTTTTTATTCTTCTTAAATTCTCAAGTTATTCCTTTATCCAAGTAATCAAATGAATGATGGCTTGTTAAAACAAAGGATTTGGTACGAGGTACATGTCATGGTGCAAAGAATGAAGTTGTGGAGTTATTGAGATTAAGGTGACAAAGTAGTGAGATTTGGTTTATGGATTTCATATGGCATCCAAGTTTTGTTCATAACGTTTTGAGTTCAAATGATTCAATTTGGTTGGATTAAAGTTGGTAAGCATGCTAAAATTGGAAGGTCTGTTTGTAGGGGTTCCTTGAAGTTCAAATTCATGTAAAATACAATTTATTGGTGATGGTTACAAGAACATTCAAGTTATCATAAGGTTCAAGTATCCAAATTTCATCAAACTTTATTCTAAGAAACTTCATAATTTATGTTCTTTACAAAATTCACGTTGAAATTCAAATTCAAGTTGTCATGGGATTCAAGAACTTTCAAAGTTATCATAAAGATTCAAATTTTGAGAATTTTTAGTCCAAAGTGGATTCCAAAAGACACAAGGTCATCACGAGTTCAAACATGGAAATCCATATTATCTCACCTTTCTAGAATCCAAGTTATAAAAGCAAATAGATTTTTTTTCCATGTTTCTCACACAATTAAATTTGAAGATGTTAAAGCTCTAATTTAAATAACCATTTCAAGCTACCATAAAAGTTCAAAAGGATATCAAAGTTCATATCATTCAAATTATAAATTAAAAAAAGAAAAGAATATTATGATCAAAATAAAATGCAAAGGTACACGTGAGTATTCACGATGATTCAATGCACTATCATTTAAGTCTACATGACATTAATTCCTAAGTCTACAAACTCATCAACCTAGCTAATAACAAAGTCACTAAGTTTGGTATTCATATATAATGATTGTTTGGAGCTTCCATGCAAATATCTTGTTTCTCCACTTGAAATTGAAAGGATTTCCAAAAATAGTCTTCGTACTTTGGTTGGCAGTGATGTCACAAGCTTTTACCGCTAGTTTCCTCAACAAAATCTTGGTTGTCGGCAACAAATCAATACACAACAAGCTGTTAACACGAAAAAACATTAGCATTCAAACACTTTCCAAAACGTAACAAACATGTTGAAATAAGAAAAAGAAAAGAATCAAGAACAGTGTCACGATAGGTTTCGAACAAAAATCATCATCATTAATCCATATTTATCAGAGCATTCATTCAAGACAGTTTGAGTGAAACATCTTTGAATTGGTACATGGACTTAGAAAGAAGTTGTATCCAGTCCTGGCGAGACTTATCCAACGCCTTTTTGAAGTAGTATGAGTTCAACTTAAACATAACTCCAGACCGTATGCAATTCCAAAGCCTATCTCAAGAGACCAACGGATCTTTCGGAGGATATGCACAACGATGGAGAGAATTGGCAGCCCAAGTGCAACCGCCACTCTTAGAGAAGGAATTGGTTAATCTGTTAATGAGAACCTTGCAAAGCCCATACTACGAAAGGTTAATAAGCAGTGCGATATCAGACTTCGCCCACCTAGTGACAATTGGAGAACACATCGAAGGTGGCCTGAGAAATGGAAGAATCCAAAGCGCTTCAAGCAGCCAAGCTAGTGAAACTGAGCCTCTCAGTAATTCCCAAGAGGATGAAGAGGAGGAAATCAATGCAGTCATGTAAAGTGTTGAGTATTCTTATTGTGCAACAGCAAGACCTTATGGTCCCTCTTCTTCTCAGCAGTCATCTTCAGCACCACACCATCCTTATAGACAACCAATAATGCATAGAGCGTCATACCAGAAACCTTGGACCACTCCTCGTGACCGAGGACATCAGAATCAACGTCAGAGTCAACATAAGCCTTGAAACAATCTGGAAATAAGGAATTCTCCTCTTCATCCGGTTCCCATGTCATACACTCAACTTCTGCCGTATCTGGTCCGAAACTCACTGGTGGAACCTAAATCTCTCAATCTGTTTCCAAAACCATACCCGCCTAGGTACAATCCCAATGTGCGATGTGGATATCATGCTGGATCGATAGGGCACTTACCTGAAGACTGCAAAGCTTTCCAAGTCAAAGTACAATAGTTGATCGGCAAGAAGTGCATATCCTTTCCAGAAGGAAACTTGGTTGTGCACGTCAACTTCTCGCCTGAATGAGTTTGAAGACTTCACGAGGTATCTTCTAAAGCCAGTGGTTCAGACAGGGAGACATTCTCCTTGGAACTGACAATCATTAGATCACTTTTATCATTTGTATTTGTAGTCTTTTTCTTGTTAAATGCTACTTGTATTTAAACATTGTTGTTTTGAATAGTAATATTAATGAAGTGATCATGCATTTTTAAATTAATCAGGTCACATTCGCTCATTTTTCTTCACTTATATAAAAAAAACAAAAAATACATCGATATACCTCTCGTCCAATTTCTTTAGCAAACTCTGTTTTAGCAAAGATTGGAGGGAGGATGATGAAAATGAAATACCCATAATTTCTATTCAATGCTTTCGGATGAAATCCTACTGAGGATGTACATACATTGTTTCAAATCCCCAAACACTGGAGAGATAAATAGTTACTCCCTAGTTAACCATTTCGAGCTTAGAAGTAGGAGCTTCCTTTGGATCTCTAAATCCTTACACTTTACCTGAGGCATGGGTAGTGTTCAGTTAATCTGACTACACATTTGATTACAAGATGAAACATCCCGTCTGAGGATTAGTCATATGTTATTCTTCGCACCCATCCTAACGTGTCGAAGGAACCATACAAAACTCAAAAGTTATGACGATTGTTCTTCGAGGACCAATGACCTAGAAGTCACAAGCCTTTCCAAAAAAGAAAAATAAAAAATAAACTGAAGCCCGCTAAGTCAAACACCCAAAGAGGCGACTTTGACAAAAATCAGGGCAATCGCGATGGACTTGAAAAAAATCAATCCGGACAAAAGTTATGGATATATATATATATATATATATATATATATATATATATATATATATATATATATATATATATATATATATATATATATATATATATATATATATATATATATATATATATATATATATATATATATATATATATATATATATATATATATATATATATATCAAAATCAAAAGAGATCCTTAAATCCTCAACAAAATAAAACTGGATTAAGTGACCACCATGTCAAAAAATAAAAGGGTCATTGACATCCATGAGAAAAGTGAAATAAAGTGACTGCTATTTCAAGCGAGTCTGGAATCCTCATTTACACTTTCACACTGCCGAACTCTCTTAGAAGATGAATACATGTCAATTTAACTGAACGTAAGACTTGAGAACATCACGAATAAGGGGTGAACATAATTCAAATTTTGAGTCATATATCCTTTGTTTATATAACCGTGAACATACCGCGTTATAACCTTCAAAAGACCTATTTGAAACCGAGTTTATTCTGAAAATATACTGCATGAAGTTTGCGTAAACTGACTCTTACATATTTGAGGCAGAGTTTTTTTCGACATATTTTATTATTATGGACATTGAGGAAGATTCTCAAATACTTATCAATGTTGGTAGATTCTCAATTATTGATGTTAAGGGAATGTTAACCCTTAAGGTAGGAAATGAGAGAGTTGAATTCATAATGACAAGAATCCTGAAAGATCCTTATGCAAATGTTTCTTATTACTTAGTTGATGAGATTAAAACTTGTGATGAAGTAAAACGCAAACACCCAACATTTAAGGTATAGCAAAAGTCATCCCTCCGAATAAGAAATATGAACCACTGAATAAGAGAAAGAAAACTAATGATAAAACCAAACCTAAAACAAACACTTAAGGTGGAATAAAAACTATCTTACTGGTTAAAAAGTACGAACCACCCCATAAAAAAAGAGTAGTAAATATGAGAACGGTGGAAGTAGTAAATAGAGATTAAAAGATAAAAAATCAAAAGTATATTTAAGCTAAAACAATAATATGATATAAAACACCATGATAAAAAAATTAAAAGAATAAAGAAAAAGTCACATCATTTGAATGAAATTGTTGATATGTATTCTTGTTAAAAAGTTTATCAAAATTTATTTGCTAAAAAGAGTTTAATAGTAGTGCATTGAAAGTAAAAAATATTACATATATATTTAATCAAAATACTTTTAAATATTATATTATATAAATAATTTAAAGATTAACTTGACAGAATATATGTTATTATTGATTAATTGTGTAAAAATAATTTATTGATTGATTGTGTAAAAATAATTTACTTGCACGGTATAATTATTTTATTATAAAAAATCTTGGAAATCTCAACTCCATAAACTTGAAATTGAATGAATTGGAAGAAGTAGATACTGTAAAATTGAAGTGAAATGGTGAAAGTAAGCAAACAAGTTATGCAAAAAGCGGCGACACTACTCTCCGACTTCCTCGTTTGCCCTCTCTCCAAACAACCCCTAAGGTAGCTACCTCACTTTCATTTCTTTCCAATTTTACATAATGCAAAACCCTAATCAAATTCAACATCTTTTTAGGGTTTCCGAGGAATCAAATTCCCTTATCAGTGATGCTATTGCCGTTTCATTTCCCGTCAGTTCTATCAACTCCTTCCTGCATTTTAATTTTCTCATTCAAATTGCATCAACTTAGTTCCCATGTATTATCAATTTCATTTCTAAAATTACACAATGTTAGTCATGTTCATCAATCTTGATATGTTATTATTGGTTTCAATTGTAACCCTACTTGATTAAGTTTTTGCAATTTGAAGGATCATTTTAATATATTTTTAGTGTAGAGGAATAGATTTATAGTCCTACAATTTCGGAGATCAAATTGAGTATTTACTCGACAACTTCAAATGATAATTGAGTATAGAGACACTTGGAGTTTGGTAAAGAGTTTAATTAAGTGACTTTTTAATACGATTTCTCTTAAGAGTCTTACATTGGGTGGGATAATGTGACGGGATGGAATGGTATGGAAGGAGGTTCAGTTGTTTGGATCAATTAAAATCAGATGGAGCAGAATTGATTGTTATGAATTCTCTTCCATTCCATCACTTACCATCATAATTTCCCCCCTCCGATTTAGGCGGAAGGGAGAACTTGCCTTGCTCTGTCCTAAATACCCAAACAATGGAATGAAATCTTCATTTCGCTCAATTCCATTCCACTCGGTTCATTTCATGATATTCAAACATAAGGCTATGTTTGGATTGATGGAATATAACGAAGCGGAACAAAATGGAACATAACGGAGTGGAATGATGCGTAGTAGAATGGAATATAAATCTCACTCCATTGTTTGTAGATTTTATTAAAATTGTCTCATTTTGCATACATTTCACATTGGATGAAACAAAAAATGGAGGATTGGATGAAATGATCATGTTCCATTCCACTTCATCTATTATTTGCAAATCCAAATAATAAAATCTCATTATTTATCACTTAATTCCATTCCTTCTCATCCCATACCACCAATTCAAACATGGGATGAGATGAAATGGAATGGAATGGTAAATAATAAGATTCTATTGTTTGGATTTGCAAATAATGGATGGAGCGGAATGAAACATAATGGAATCCATTTCATCCCATTCCATCCAATCCTCTATTTTTTGCTCCATCTGGCTTGGGGTATATACAATAGAATGAGACATTTTGAATAAAGTATCTAAATAATGGAGTGAGATCTATATTTCATTTTGTTCCGCTCCATTTCACTCCGTTATGTTCCATCAATCCAAACATAAGGTCAATTTGAATTATAAGATGATATCAGAGTTTGTCTAAGATTCATTTGACCACCTGCTATTGAGCCAATCAGATCACACTCTATGTCAAGTCAAGTGCATGAAGAGGTGTGTTAAGAGTCTTATATTGAATGAGATAAGACTTTACTTCACAAGTCAATTTTATAAAGGTTGATTTATATAAACCTAAGAGAATATGTAGGTAAACTTTACATAAGTTTTGAACAAGCTTATTCTGTAAATTTAGGGGACTTTATGAGATAAACTCGAGAAGATTTATGAGCATTCCCGTGTGCTGTTTTGATAGTCTCCTCCCAGAACTTATACAAGTAATTTTGTTAAATAAATGAGTTTAGATAATATCTTCTAATTATAAGTATAGTCATTAAAACAAATATGATCTAGTTTTAGTGATGACTTATGTTACATTTTTATGTGTACCTGTTAGATAAAGAATGGGATACCTTGCTTGGTTCCAAGAGATGGGAAGATACTCGAGGAAGAAGATGCATCAAAACCAGATAATGATGCCAATTTATATTCAGTAAATGAAGATAATAAGGGAAGAAGTTCCTAAGTTGGTGAGCTGTGGAGACGCTTAAGGTTTGATATTTAGTTTCACAGGGGTTGTGTTGCCCTCTCTTCACTCTTCCTCGCACCTCTTTTCCACATGATGATCAAAATCTGTGACCATTTGGTAGAGTTGTGTGTGACAGAGAAGTTATCCTTTAACACTTTGGGGAGGACTGAAATATGACGCTTCCTTCTTTGAAATAATTATGAAAATAAATCTCAGTTTCCTCCTTCCCTTCGACTGTTTGAATATTATATTCACGCTGAATAGGTTGATTTGTATCTCTTGGATGTCTCTTTTTAACTTAATGATTCAAAGCTTATACTTCATACATTTTTGTCTGTTGGTGGTGATACATCTCTTTGTATATTAACATTTGGGGTTTGGTAATAGCTCTGCAAATGTTAGTAAGTTAGTGGTTATGTTAGTTTTTCAGGTTTTGAACCTTGAATCTCATGCCTATAGCTTCTTTACTGTCTCTTATTTCACCAATCCGAGTATCGATTCGCGACCAAAACTGACTTTGTTACTGCTGGCAATCAAGCGAAATGTCATTCATATATTGTGACTTCATGAACAAGAATGAGAAAACGACTGAAGGTTAGAGTATACAAGATAGCTTTTCTTGCACTTGAAAGCAATGGTCTGCCTCAATGAGGTCTGATCTGGTGGCCTGACTTGTGTTTTACAGCTTACCTACCTGTCTATTTGTTTTCTCTTTTATTTAAACATCAAATTCCCCCATATTTTAAACAGTTTCCAATTTGAGCTAGTTCAAATTTATGGCCTCAAATAACCAATTTATCTTATCATGTTTCAACAATTTCTGAAAGTTTTTCATATGTCAGTTTTCTGTTTTGTCCAAGCTGATAATTAAACCTAACATAATTGTGTCGTTTTCTTGTTTGTATGGTAATAGAAAACACTACAGTAATTCACCAAAGAAAAACTATAGTGAAGTTATTTGACCAATAAATCTTATATTGACAACTTGACTATAACTTAACATCTTCATTCCCTTTTAACTTTTTACACAAACGACCTACTAACAACTTAGTTTGAAATCATCTAAACTGTGGAAGAGTAAAATACTTCAAGATATTTCAGATATTGTTGTGTTAAGAATATGAACCGTAAATATAAATTCAAAATGATGACTTATCTTTAGATTCACATAGTTGTCAGATGAAATATATCTTCTAGTTATTTTTGCGTGTGGTGTACAATTTAAACTCGTTATGCTATTTATAAGAACCGTGATCTTATGATACTCTGCAAAATTTCAAGAGCAATCAAGTTGTCTGCTGAATCATGAATTGCCATGTCACCTTGCCTTGTTGCTTAAAAGACTTTAAACTCATCTGACTAAGACTTAACAAGTGTCATTTTCTAAACACATTATAAAAAATAATAATAATAATAAGGAAAAAAAAGTTAAAAAGTACTAGTAGTTACAATCTAGCACATTAATTCCTGCACTCATTGATGTACCATGTACGTATTCGATAAATATCAAATAATTTAAATTGAATTTTTATATTTTAAATTATTATTCAAAAATTTTAAAAAAACATTTTTTGAACTATTAGATCTCGACTAGTCACTGATGCATCAAACGCGTGACTGCGGTGAATTATCATTTGAATACATACATACATGACTATAGGTACCATATAGAAGTTAGGCATCCAATAGTTTATATAAATAGGTCAAGAGTAACACTCTTGTGTTGGTGTAACCACACTATCTATGGACCATAGAAACTTTCACACAAACATCTACCACCCTTCCAAACCAAGCAAAACAACACAAACAATGACTAAACAAGACCTATAATTGTGCCAATAAGATCCATCACTTGCAACTCAATTTCTTAATAAGGGTCTAATAGCAATGCTTACCCTTCAAAACTCAAGATGACACTCAAAGCCTTTGTATCACTTGTCTTCAATTTAATTGGCCTAGAAGAGGTACAGACAAACAAGGATGCAACTTTACCTTACCTTGTTGCCACCTCAATATCATCAGAATCTTCAACAACAATAACAACAACGAATGTTATTGAGAAAAATAAGGATGCTGGATTGTGTTGTGTGTGCTTGTCTATGTTAAACAACAAAGATGAAATTCGTGTTCTTCCTTGTTCGCACGAATTTCATAAGGTTTGTGTGAATAGTTGGCTGAAGGGTCATCATAAAACATGTCCATTGTGTCGTTTTTCAATGGGAGCTGAGGAAAAGTCTCATCATGCTGAAATGTTTTCTGAAGAAATGTTAATATGGTTTTCTTCTTTCCATATAGCTGGTATGTAAATATAATGATCTAAAATTTACCAGCAAATTTGTGTTTGGTTTTGCCACAAGCTTGAGACTTTGTTTTTGCTTTTGTAATTTTGTTGCTGCAAGGCATATGAATCAATGGGACAAAAAACAAGGCTTATGCATCATAATATGACGAGAACTTTTACTTTATTTAAATTAAAATTTCAAAAATTCCATTGCCGGGAATCGAACCCGGGTCTCCTGGGTGAAAGCCAGATATCCTAACCGCTGGACGACAATGGAGTTGATGTTAAAGCCATGAAAAGTTTAATAGAAATAATTCTATATTATACTATCTGGTTTTCTTAAAGTTTTAATACTTTTTCGTATATATCCAAATCGGTTAGTATTATTTTCTACAATAACACTATGAGAGTTTATTATCTAATATGCTAATACAAAAGTAAAAAGTGTTAACTAATGGAAATGTGACCTTCTATTATGTGTACTAATTTAAAAATATAATATACTAAAAAGAATGACAAAATTGTTTTAAATCTAAACACAAATAGAGATATAAAATATAAGTTTGTAAAAATAACTATTTCAATATTTAGAGGACAATCTAATTTTGTATAAGATTGACTTTAATTCATCTAAATATTATCTATTAAACAAGAAAATAAATTATTGATCACTTATTCTCAATCATTTACTCTCTTCAATCTCAGGCTCTTTTAACTATTATCATTTTATTATTTACTCGCACAAACAATGTGCAAGTAGCCATAAAAGAACCATATGAATGTGAATCATCACTCTAGATAACAACAATCAATCAATATGCATGGCAATATATGCATCATAAACGTTACCTAGCTCGGATACATGATCCTTTAGACATTATTTTCAGACAAATGCATCAATTAATTCAATACATACTAAATATTATTTCTGTCCTAAATTATAAGTCATTTTGAAAAAAATATTTGTTTAAAATTAGAAGTTGATTTATAATTTCAATACAATATTATGACCTTTTTTTTTTCTAATATACCCTCTACCAGATATTGTACAAACAAACTATTGGATCCTTGAGTTATCTTTGCAATACTTGACCCGACATTTGTCAAAGTGTCAGATTATTGAGCAAATTCATGAAGAACCCTCAAGGGTATTATCTCATTGCAATCAAGAGAGTGTTGAGATACATCAAAGATACAACTGATCATGGTGTGATGATGTGTGGTAAAATATAACCAACACAGATGCAGAGGTACATGGTTACACATATTGAAATTTTAATGGAGATCATGAAAAGAAGAAGAGTACTGCAAACTACATATTCATAATTGGAGGTGCCCAAATCTCACGGAGTTCAAGAAAGTAAAGCATTGTGGCTTTGACATCTTGTAATGCTGAGTAGGTGGTTGTATGATATGCAACATGTCAAGTAGCGTGGAAGAAATGTTGCTCGAAAAGCTCAAGATAATGAAATCTAAAATGAAGTTGTTTGTCGATAGCAAGTTATTTATCGTCCTGGAGAATCATTCATTGTATCATGGTCGAAGTAAGTGATGCGTCCGCAAGTGCACGAAAATATCGAAGTAATATTAAAGATTGTCGAACCCACAGAGACCAATGTCAATCTACCGTTATCTATTATTACGGCGTAAAGCTAAGGCTAATGGAATTAGGAAAGTTGAATGCGAATAAAATTAAATGCAAAGGAAATAAAGATAATTGGTTTAAAGAAAAAGCGGTAAAGGGATATCGGTATGCAAGGACTTAGTTATCGGGGATTCGACAGGTCACCGGTGCTTTCTACTCTTTGCAAACACTTTTAAGAAGAAAATAATGGTTTAAAGACCTTTGTCTCACGATGGTTGTTGACTCTAGTCGCAACTCTAAGGCGGAACGTATGCTGTCGCTATCCCGTTCGGGGTTAAAATTACTTTTTGAAAACCATTAAGTTCTAATCCCTTTTAAAGCGTTGTCGCTGTTTTTAAAACGAATGCCTAGTTTTTACTATCTGGTCTTAGCCGCAGCTGTCGCTTGTTGGTTCGTACCTTTATGAATTTCCCACTGTCGTGGCAAAACTACTTTTAAATAAGTTCTCGCTGTCGCGACGAACGTTTATTTAGAAATTAAGATTAAAAACTACGGCCAGAAAGGTTGTTTGTAAAAAGAGAAGGTACCAGTTACTATCGAATCCTGTCCTACTAATTCGGTTACATACCGATAAAACTAATTTAGCTAGACATGATAATTAATGCAAACATAAATAGACATAAACAACTGAATAATAAAGCATGCATTATGACAGAAATAAAGTAGTAATTCAATTAATAAAAACCTGTAAATTGTACTGATCTCAAATCCTTGGGTAGTCCCCCACAATGTCGGCAGGATTCTACTTTGGCAAGAAGTAAAAGGTACAGGAACAAATAAAACCATACAAATGGGAATAAAAGGAAAAGGAAACAGGAAAATAATGCAAGAACGTAAATTCGGCTTCAATTGGTAATTTCGACAGCACTTCGATACGTCGAACGCTCCCCCCAGAAACTCTGAATCTAAGGCCTATTTATAGGAGATAATTCATTCTTCAACTTCTGGAGATCATGGGTGAGTTATGGAGAGAGTGGGAGTAACTTCCAGTAGTGGGCAGTGAGTGGAGAAAGTGTAGGAAGAAATTAAGTTGAGAGTGATCGTGGCTACTTCTGATTTGAACATACTGATATTTTTTCTGCGTGATGCTCGTCATGAAATGTGACGGTCGTAATACGCATGACGGTCGTAAGGGTCATGTGACGACCGTCATATCAGCAAAATCCGTATCTGCTGTTTTTTTATCTGTTTTTCATATGTTTTTCTTCCATTTCTTCTTCTTTTCTTTCTTTAGTCCAAATTCTCCCTAATCTGCTAAACGAAGTAAATTAATCATATAACAGAACATAAATCAAGATAAATTAATAATAGTCACAAATAAATGCATGTAAATCAAGCCAAATAAACGATATGATTTCGCGTTATCAGTAAGCACATAGATATGTGGTATTATTTTTTGAGGGATCGGGTTAACAAAGGAAAGCTTGAACTTGAGGATTGAAAGAAAAAATTGCAACTGGCTAACATACTTCTCAAACCCCTGAAGAAAGTTAGATTCGATGATTTGAAAAGAATATTTGGGATGAGAAGTCTCGAAAACATGTATTAGATGGTGTGTGAGAAGTTGTAATTTAATATTTTATAGAAAAGTTAGTATTTGACTGTGCCGAAGTAGCTAGTCGAAGTAGTAGAATTCATTTGTATTCGACATAGTATAATACAACATTTAGTTATTGTGTTAAATCCAAAATATAACTTGTATGTTTTGGGATTAATTTGTAAGTTTTGGGTTTGGGTTGTATATTTTGGGTCTGAGCTTTTGTTGCATATAAATAAGCATGTCTTTGAAATGAGTTTAACACTTGAAAGTTTTAACAACATAAAATGTTTTCAAATTTAGTTTTGTCTCTTCTCTTTTTTCTCTTCTTCTTCTTCTTATTTATTCTTAAAACTTTAATGGTTCCATCTGTTCCAACAACAGACACATAAATACTAAGGTTTAATGCCCAGCTCTTGACCTGTTAAAAACCCAACCAGCACTACAACGCCAAGCAAATACCATAATTACCTTGCTCCAATACTAGTTCATAACCCCGGAAAAGATTACTTTGTATAGCAAAGTTCTCTACCTAGCGCATAACCACTTCAAAGGAAGCACCTGTCAGAGCTTTAAAGAAAGAAAGCTAGTAGATCGATAAGATATACAAGATGAACTTCAAGAAGATAATACAATCACCTATTAAGAGATGCTTATTGGTCTAAGAAGACAATATCCTCCTTACTATATCCTCCATTATTTTCCATTCCTTTCCCTCTGATAATTTCCTCTGACTGGAAGTTCTAAATATTTTAAGGGTACTCTTCCCACCTTACAATTTAGAACTACTACAACATCCTCCAATCATTATTGATGAATATTCACCCTATTAGTGAACTTCTATGGAAATTTACTTTCAACCCATATACCAATTCAAATCATTGAAGAATTTCCTTTATCGTCCCAATATTCTCCAAACGTTTCTTTCCTACAACAATAATATCATCTCCATATTGTATGTGATAACCACCGAAAAGATTCATATGAACATTTTTGGTCATCTTTAAGAACAAAGACAAGGGATCCCCTTCCCTCACCCTTCTCCCCTCTGAAAGTTTGTTGGTTCGACTTCCACTTATCATTGAACCTTATTCTCTTCCACACAAAATTGAGAAATTTCCAATCCATCGAGTTATAAGCTTTCTCAATGTCGACTTTAAAAACTAATGCTTGTTTCCTCCTTCTCTTATCATCATCTACTAGCTCATTTCCTATAAGAATATAATCTAGCATTTGGCACCCCTAAAAGAAAGCAAATTGGGAATCTGATATTACCTTGTGTACCATTTTCTTCAATTTATTTGCTAGCACCTTATATGTTGTGAATCAGATGTCTTTAAACAAAGTATAAAACGATTTCTTAATGATCAAGAAATACACAAGGGTTAGGGTTAACAAAGGAGACAAGGTAAAACAATAAGGATTTGTTATAAATAGTTATTCTTTCCTTTCTATTTGAACAAGATTACAAGTATACAAGAATAACAAAATAACCTCTTTCTCTCTCTCTCTCGCTCTCTTGAAATTAGGATTTTATCTTCCTATTTTTCCTTATGCCAAGATTGAGAAACTAACATCCTATTTATAAGAAAAATAACACACTAACCTAATGAGATTTTTAACAATTACCCATTACATGCTAAATTAGGGTACAAGTTAACTTAAACACTTGGGCTTACAAGCAAGGCTCAATCCAATATGCTAACAACCTAGCATTATTGACTAAGGCATGTTAGAACAAACTTCGACTACAACACGCATTACTTCGACAACAACATGCGAACAGACTTCGACCTCATGCTTAATTCCTGTTGAACCAGAAGCTACCCTTCGACCATACTAGAGTCCAACATCTCACAAATCTCCACCTTGGATCTAACTCTATAACATCAAGAAACTAGCTTTCTTCAAGCAGCTTTATCAACTGCATACAGTGGAAAAACTTGCAGCTGGGCAACGTCTTGGTGATCATATCAGCAGCATTATGATCTGTCGAAACCTTCAGCACTTGGACTTCTCCACGCTCGATTACCCCTCTGAAAAAATGCAGCCTCACATCAATGTGATTGGTTCGCTCATGATAGGCTGAATTTTTCGACAGGTGTATTACACTTTGACTATCACATTCAACAGAGATAACTCGACCTTGAAGTTTTACCTCCTTTGCAAAGCCTTCAAGCCACAATACTTCCTTCACGGCTTCAGTTAGGGAAATATATTCAGCTTCAGTGGTTGATAAGGCAACAACCTTTTGAAGTGTTGCTTTCCAACTGATTGTTGTCCCAAGCATAGTGAACACATCCAGAAATAGATTTTCTAGAATTCATACAACCTGCATAATCAAAGTTGACATATCCCTCGATTGCTGCTTTACTATCTTCACCTAAGGCTCCAACATAAACTAGGACTCTATTCAGAGACCCATTTATGTACCTTAGAATCCACTTCAATGCTTTCCAATGAGCCTTTCCAGGATTCGCCATGTACCTGCTTACAAGACTTACTGCATATGTTATGTTGGGTCTAGTACAGACCATAACATACATTAAAGAACCTACTACGTTAGCATATGGAATGTTATTCATATAAGTTCTTTCAACATCAGTGTTGGGACACTTATATATACTCAACTTGAATTAAGGGTTTGTCGAAGTCACAATAGGCTTTGAATTCGACATACCATACTTTTCGAGAATCTTCCGTAGGTGTTGCACCCCAAAATTTGACCAACCGGGTCTCGTATCTGGCTCGATATTTCGACGCATTACCGCATTCGCATCTGCATATCGCATACAGTGCATTTCTCATTTGTTTTGATTTTATCAGGATCACAGCTCTCGTCTCGCGTCTCAGGTGTTTTTTTTATCAGTTTAGATAGATAGAATCGTGTTTTTGAGTACGTTTCGGTGTCTGTTTATTTTTACCGGCTATTTTGGTGCGCTCTCGCGGTGTTATGTGTTGTTCGGTGCTTATTTTGTTCCTCTGGAAATTATTGTGATTTTTCTGGATTTTATTGGCCATTTTTAGGGTTTAAATAGATTTAAATCATTTTTTAGCATTTTTTAGAATATTAATAGGATTTTTAATAGTTTTTCTTTTTAAATAGATTTTTAATCATTTTAGGATTTAATAGATTTTTTAGGATAATATAGAATTTTTTAGAATATTAATAGCTTTTAAATAGTGTTAATAGTTTTTTTATCATTTTAATAGAAGAATATAGTTTTGTTTTTCTTTTATTAATAAGAGGTTTTCTTTTAGATAAATAATACAGATTTTTCTTTTAGAATATTAATTGATTTTTGAATATATTTTTTAGATATAGAATAGTAATAGGTTTTAATATTTTAATAGTTTTTAGAACATATTAGGGTCTTAATAGATTTTTTTAAATCATTTTAATAGAAAAATATAGTTTTAATAGTTTTATTAATCATAGATTTTCTTTTAAAGAAATAATATAGAATAGATTTTTTCTCTTAATATAGAATATAGATTTTTCATTTTTAATAAATGGATAGATTTCTCTTTAATAGATATTATAGACTTAATTAGGTTTTTTAGAATATTAGATGTCAATTAATGATTAATAGATATAGTTTTTTCTTTTATATAGATTTAATTAGATTAGATATTAATAGTTTAGAGTGTTTAGAGGTTAATTGGAGTTTGATTTAATTAGGATAGATTAGTTAATAGTTTTAATCCACTTTTTGTTTTTCATTTGTTTCATTTCAGCTTTTGAAGTTTTTAACCATTTTTTCGTTGGGCCCATATCAGGCAAAAAGCCCAGAATTCAGTCCAGAATTGTTCAGAGTCTTCCAGCAAATTTCCAGCAAGTTCCAGAACGTTCCAGAAATATCCAGAGATTCTCAGCCTTTAAATGCATCAGAGCCACGTGTAAGCTGAGAGGGGACCCCACGTTTTCGCAGCCACATCACGCCACGCCACCTCACTTTCCACCTTCACTCTCTCAGTGTCACGCCACACCCACGTGGCACCCATGCAACGCTTCCCTCCACTACCGTGACACGTGCCTCCACACCAGCACCTCGCCTGAAACATTCACCGGCCGACATGCATGGCCGGCGACCGCCGTACCGGTCACCAGAAAACCTCCAAAAACCCAGATTCCGATCAACCTCCTCCTTCAAGCTTCATCCTCTTCGGTCCTCCTCCATCTCCTTCGATCACCATCAACAACTTTTTCCGGCGAGTTCTTCATCCAGATTCACGATCATCAAAATCATCACCAGAAAATCGCTCCTAACACCGATCCCCTTCATCGTTCCCACTTCGGTCATCAACAATCCTCATCCTCCTCCGATCAACACGCATCTTCCACCTCCATCCATTCATCTTCCATAATCACCATTTCCAGAAATCCACCTATCATCATCATCGGTGTTCATTCATTCACCAATCGCCAGAAGATCCTCAAGTGTTCATCATCTCCAGAACGAACTTCCACGAACATCACCAGGAATCATCATCTAATCGTCAACTGCATACGCTTTCCAGAAAGCTCTTCGAATCACCAAAGTATTCATCCTTCAAGATCTAAAATCTCCAGAACGCAACTTCAAGAACATGCGTACTCGATCTTCAACCACCAGAACAGGCAAGAACTCTCAAACTCCAGAAATCATCAGAACATTTGGATCCAGATCCGGGTTAGACTTCAACGAATCTTCCACGGACTTCCTTCAAGCATTTGCGATGAGATCTTCGAGCCATGGTAGTGGGTGTATCCAGATATTCGATTGATGGAATTATTGTTGTTGTTTCTTTGTGAGATGGAGGACGAGAATTGAAGGTTAGGCTGAGAAAGATTGAGAGATGAGGGAGTCTGAGGGGGGGGAGGGCGACGGCGGCGGCGCCATGAGCATCGGAGAAGGAGTGTTAGGGTTTTTGGTTATTCTGAGAATGAATGGAGAGAAGGAAGGAGAGGATGGGACGGTGGGCTGAATCCAGGCCCAATCATTTTTTGGAGACACCTCACCCCCTCATTTTTTGCTGTGAATGGGTTGGGCCCAACATTTGCTTCCAACACCCTCCGTGTTTCTTCTTGCACACCCCTCTGTTTTGCAGCAGTATCAACTGGGCTGGGCCCAGTTTACAGTTTTTTATTTTCTTTTAATCCCCCTGTAATCCAGTGTACCCCCCCTGTTTTTCTTTTCTTTATTTTTCATTTTGTTTAATCCTTTTGGAAAGAAAAATATAAAGGAAATACTATTGTGAAAAAAAATAATAAAGAAGAAAAAGGAAAAGAATGAAAAATAATAATAAAAAGAAATATTAGAGAAAAAATAAAGAGAAAAACATGTGAAAATATTAGAGAAAAAATAAAGAGAAAAACATGTGAAAAAATAGAGAAAAATAAAGAGAAAAATATATTGAAAAAATAGAAAAATAAAGAAAGAATATTTTGAAAGAAAAAAGAAGAAAATAGTTGTAATATTTTTAGGATTGATTTGTTTTAGGATAGTTTTAGAAGTCCACTTGTTAGGGGACTATTTTCCATTCGATTTTTCAGATATGATAGGATAGTACTTCCTAGGAGATTTATTTTCAGCATTCCATCATTGTAATCATTTTTTCAGAATGTTAATAAAACGAGATTTGAGCTGTGGTCCCGAAGTAGCCGAACTACAGCTGCTCTGATTTCTCGTACCAGACGAGAATATGTAGGCATAGGATGCGATGTCCTAGCGAGCACACTAACAACTGACTTTGGTTCTCTCGCTGCTGTGCGATCGAGACTTTCCCGCTGACGACCAATTGTTACCCTTTTTTGCCCGAGTGCATTTGAGACCAAGCCCTAGTTTTTCCCGTAGGTTCCCGTACCTTTGAAGCCAGTTTGATTTCTCACTGCTGTGTGAGAATACCCTGTTTAGCCGTAGTTAGCCTGAACTACGTAAAGCTCTGATCTTCCATGCAGTGTGGAAGTACGTAGGCACAAGACGCGAGGTCTTGGCGAGCCAATTTTCCCCGTAGTCCCGAACTACGTTGACTCTGACTTTCTCTCTTGAGAATACGTAGGCATAGAGTGCGACGCTCTATCGAGTCAATTCCCTTTCGTTTAGATTTAGCAGCCGTAGATAGATTGTTTTGCATCCTTTAGACAACCCAAGCAAGCGTGGATCCTGTCGAGTACGACGGACGTGAGGGGTGCTAATACCTTCCCCTTGCGTAACCGACTCCCGAAACCAGGTTTTGGTTGCGACGACCATACCTTTCCCCATTTTTTTGCGAGGTTTACTTCGAGCGTTTCCTTTCCCTCCGTTGGGATAAATAACGCGCGGTGGCGACTCTTCTGTCAGCCGGCGCCGATTTTCGCAGTAGCGACAGTAGGTATGCCTCTTGAGATAAGCATATTCTCGACTGCTTTCTATCTCTTCGAATGTCAATCCCAAGAATCCTGGACGCAGCTCCCAGATCCTTCATGTCGAACTCCTTATTGAGTTCAGCCTTCACCCTCATTACCTTTTTGACATTGTTGCTTGCTATTAGAATATCATCCATATAGAGCAATAAAATAACAAATGAATTACCCGTTCGAAATCTAAAGTAAACACAGTCGTCGAACTGACTTCTGATGAAACTTATGTGTGCCATGAACTTGTCGAATCTTCTATTCCACTATCGAAGATATTGTTTCAGTCCATATAAGGATCTATTCAACTTGCACACATAATCTTCCTTCCTTTTTTTGACATACCCTTCAGGTTGCCTCATCTGGATTGTTTCATCTAAGTCACCATACAAGAATCCAGTCTTCACATCCATCTGTTCCAGTTCAAGATCGAACTGTGCCATTGTGGCAAACAACATTCAAATTGATTTATGCTTCACAACAGGAGAGAACACGTTATTGAAGTCGATACCTTCTTTCTGTGTGAACCCCTAGCAACCAATCTTGCCTTATATCTCTTCAACACCACTCCTTCGATTCCTTCCTTAACTTTGAAAATTCATTTACAACTGACTAACCTGGCTCCAACAGGTTTCTTGATCATTTCCCAGGTGTTGTTATCATGAAGAGATTTCAGTTCATCGTCTATGTCCTTCAGTCATTCAGTCTTCTTTCGACTCCTCATAATTTCCTTATAGTCTCTAGGTTCTTAATCTAGAACCTCACTTGCAGAGATCAAGGCATAAGCTATAAGATCTGCATACCCAAGTCTCTGAGGTGGCTTGATGACTCTCCTCGACCTGTCTCTTGTTAGAAGGTAGTCATTATCAGTCTCCTCATCTTTGACAGCATCTTCTGCGTCTTCTTCGACTTCATATGGGCTATGCAATTCAACATCAACATGCTCCACCTCAATAGGAATCTCTCCCTATTCCATCTCTTCGTCAGCATCATCAGTTTTCTTGAAATCCATCTATGCTTCATGAAAAACTACATCTCGACTGGTGACACACCACCTGTGACCTGGCTCTAGGCACCATAGCCTATAAGCTTTGACTCCTTCAGGGTATCCCATGAACATGAATTTCAGAGCTCTAGGTTCGACCTTGTCTTGCCTAATATGAGCATAGGCCACACAGCCAAATACTCTTAGTCTGTCGAGAATAGGTGGATGTCCCGACCAAACTTTTTCAGGTGTCTTCATTCCCAAGGCAGTCGAGGGACATCTATTTATAAGGTAAGCTGCTGTCGAAACAGCTTCCGCCCAAAACACCTTCTTCAATCCAGCCCTAACCAACATGCTTCTAAACCTTTCAAGGATTGTTTGATTGAATCTCCCAGCTAAGCCATTTTCTTGAGGAGTACCTGCTACAGTCTTATGCCTTGCAATCCCAGACTCAACACAATAATTGTCTAACGCTTTGTTGCAGAATTCAAGACCATTGTCGGTTCTCAACCTCTTAACCTTTCTGTTAGTTTGAGTTTTGACCATGATCTTCCAACTTTTGAAATTCTCAAAAGTTTCATCCTTCTTCTTCTGAATGAATACCCATAGATTTCTGAAATAGTCATCAACGATGGATAGAAAATACCTTGCACCTGAGTGTGAACGATTCCTTGCAGGCCCCCAAAGATCAGCATTAATGTAATCCAGGGATCCATGTGTTATTTGCTTGCCTTTGTTAAACTTCTCCCTATAGGATTTACCAAATACACAAGATTCACAAAACTCTAACTTTTTGACTTTGTCACCTCCTAGCAGGTTCTGCTTCCCAAATTCGACCAGGCATATTTCGCTGACATGGCCTAATCTGATGTGCCATAATTCTGTCTTCAACACAGGTTTCATGAATGCAACATTTGTCGAACCACTTACAATCTCAGCCTCAAGGGTATACAAGCCTTGTTTCTTCATACCTCTCAAGACTTCCTTCCACCCCTTCATAACTCTTAGGATACTTTTCTCTCCTTGAAAAACGTATCCCTTTCTATCAAATTCACCAAGAGAAATCAAATTTCTCTTCAAGTCAGGTACATACCTGACTTTAGTCAATAACCTTATTAACTCATCATGGAGCTTGAAACTCATAGATCCAATACCTACAATTTTTCAAGATTTGTTGTTTCCCAACAACACAAATCCATCATCTTGATCACATAATCCTGATGCTGTAGTCTCCTTTGATACTTGTCGAAGAACCTTATCACCAAGGCTCAACAATATTGCACTGCGGGCTTTCTTGATCTTGCCTGTCTTTTCTTTTGTCGTTAACGCAGCGTCCATGACCGCCTCAGCCTTCAACGCTTCCAAACAACCCTGCTGAACCAGTAGGGATTTCATCTTCAAGCGCCACAGACCGAAGTCGTTCACTCCGGTGAACTTTTCGATCTCATACTTTGTTGAAGGTATCTTCTCCATGCTCACCACACCAATTTATTGTGAATCAGATGTCTTTAAACAAAGTATAAAACGGTTTCTTAATGATCAAGAAACACACAAGGGTTAGGGTTAACAAAGGAGACAAGGTAAAACAACAAGGATTGGTTATAAAAAGTTATTCTTTCCTTTCTCTTAGAACAAGATTACAAGTATGCAAGAATAACAAAATAACCTCTCTCTCTCTTGAAATTATGATTTTATCTTCCTATTTTTCCTTATGCCAAGATTGAGAAACTAGCATCCTATTTATAAGAAAAATAACACACTAACCTAATAGGCTTTTTAACAATTACCCATTACATGCTAACTTAGGGTACAAGCTATCTTAAACACTTGGGCTTAATAGCAAGGCCCAATCCAATATGCTAACAACCTAGCAATGTTGACTAATGCATGTTAGAACAAACTTCGACTACAACATGCATTACTTTGACAGCAGCAAGCGAACAAACTTCAACCTCATGCTTAATTCCTGTCGAACCAGAAGCTACCCTTCGACCATACTAGAGTTTGATTCAACATCTCACATTATACATACAAGTGATAAACGATATAAGTACAAAATTATTCAATTTCATTGGGCTCTTATATTTTGGGATCAAAGTTAAGAACTAACTCTTAGATCCACATACAATCTCCCTGTTTGTGTGATATTCTGCCATGAACCTAATGAATTTTCATTTGATCACATCCTAGAACTCTTTGATGGAACCAAAATTCACCCCATTTAGACATGATTCTTCAAACTATCACAATGCCACATTGCCCTTCTGATTTCCTCCTTTGAGAATTCAAATGTAAGTTCATCATTATCCTCTGGTTCAATCTTTTTGAATTCAAAAGTGCTCATAAATTCCTTAGAACTGGTAGATTTGCCATATTGTGTCTGAACAACTATGAAAGTGCTCATAAATTTCCTGCTTTATCTCATACACACATATTAATTTATCATCTTGTGTCTCTAAGCAGGTAATCTCATTGGTTTTCCTTTAGTTTACCACACATCGATGCAATAATCTTGTATTCGTGTCTCTTTAACCATTTCATACGTGACTTTTGCCACAAAATGTTGGACTTTATCATTAAAAGAGAAAAAAAGTATTGCAGACGCTTCTCTTTTAAATATAATATCCTCATAATATAGCACTCATACTTCACTTTTTAGCTCTAAATCATTGAATATATTTTGTTGCCTCTTTGATTATACCATCCAATTTTGTCACTTTTCTCACTCCATTGTTTAAGATGTCTTTTGATACACTTGAACTTCTATTTCAATACTTACCCACCACATCCATGAACCTCAAATGAATTCTATTTTTCTTCCACAACATTTGAACATGCAAAATAGTTTCGGGCCCCAATCAAAAGAATTCTCGCAAATTATTATCAAAAAATGATCTGAAATTCCCTTCTCCATAAATCATTGATAAAACCACTTACATATATTAGAAATCTATCAATTCAAATCATGGTTGAACCATCTACTTTTGACCAAGTGAAACGTCTACCTCTTAGTGGTAAATCTACCAAATTCACATTATAGATAAACTCATCAAACTCCATAAACACTAATTTAAAATGCATCACGTTGCCATAGTAGTTACAATTGTTTGGCTTGAAGGATGTCTTAGGCGCATCTAGAGGGTCTATCTTTATATGGTTATCGCCAATGTAGACGTCCATAAAGCTCAAACTTTTGTATCGTATGATCCATCTATCAATTTGTCAATGTTTGGCAATAGGTAAGGATCCTTAGAACACGAAAGGTTTAGATATGTGAAATCTTCACATTTGCCAATTCTTGGATGACTTTCGAACCATTAGAACATTTGTTAACTAAGTCAGATACTTGATCTTTGTGATGAATCATGCTTCCTTCAACTTTTTTACCTTTACGTCTATGGCCACCCGTTTTCTTCATCAACCTTATGTTTTCTCTGTGTTACTGGTTTTACAGTTGAATTGATTGTGAGGTGTAACACCCCCTTTCTATACCCCCAATTAATCAAATAAATAAATTAGGCACTTAGAAAATTTATTTCATCAGAGTTTAATTAAAACATGGTATATAAGAGGCGCATCACATTATCATGAAATTAAACACATACGATACCTGCTCAAAATAGATATGCAACAATGGGTAACCCACATCTCAATATTTAGAATAAAAGCGGAAACATCCAAATATTGAATCAATCACATTCATAAACGTATATACAACCATCAGTTAATTCATGCTTTACAACATATCCACAGCAGATACATACACATATGTATCACAAAAGAATCAAAACAAATGTAACTCCAAAAGAGTCAAAGGCTTCCTAACTACCCAGATGTTACATATCAGAGCCATTGACCAAAAAGAATGAAGACATCGCTTCACAAAAAGAACCTCCAGCTTCCTACTCTGCAATGCCTCATAGAGCATTATAAAACAGCAGAAGGGTGAGAAACAACATCATAACAGTTAATGCATAAAATTGTATATATACATATACTCATATTTGTACAAGTTATACTCAAATTATGTTCTCACCACATTAAGCATATACAATTAATCATGCCTCTACACATGCTTATGAACATTCACAATATGTTCTTCCAAACAATCATATATAACATACACAGTTATATTCATTCAACCAATGCATCATACACAGATGACTCATGCAACTCATAGAGACCGACACACGACTCTATGCAGATGCAAATGCGGTACCGACTCATTCAACAGATTCTCTAAGGAATCGAGTATTCAGCAGATCCTCCACGGGATCAAGTACTCAGCAGATTCTCCACGGAATCAAATATTCATCAGATTCTCCACGGGATCAAGTACTCAGCAGATTCTCCACGGAATCAAATACTCTAGCCAATCCTCCACGGGATTACATGTTATGACCGATTCTCCGAGGAATCACACAATGCAACCGATTCTCCAAGGAATCTAATATAACCATCGTATCATACGAGGTTCTGCAAATCCTCCGAGGGATCATTCAACACAAAAATGCATACTATACTCACAAACATACTCATTGCATTTATCACATACATCGCATATATCTATCATGCATTCACATTATGCACCATTCCACACATGGTTTACACACATATCAGCCTATCAATGCGTTTCTATTCAATTCGAGCAAATACACAAGATTATCAAATATTCAAGATTCACCATTTACTCTACAATCTAGGATTCACGCCTTTCGGCCACCCACACCACGACATGTCAAAATAGTTCACACATCGATCATTCATATAGGCATTAATCATAATTGAATCAATCAAACATCATGCTATGAACAAACAGCAAAACAAAATAACACTGCCAGGTTCGCCAACCTTCGCCTGGCGAAGCCACGCAGCGAATGCTCGCTGGCCTTCGCCTGGCGAACTTCCCAGCGAAGTCCACTGGGAGTAATTCTGGAATTACTCGCTGAGGCTCGCTACACACTCGCCTGGCGAACCTTCGCCAACTCACTTCGCCTGGCGAACTTGCCAGCGAAGACAGGGTGTTAGCTTCTGACTTGCTTCGCTACAGCTCGCTGGGCTTCGCCTGGCGAAGCTTCGCTGCCATTCGCCTGGCGAGCCTGCGAAGACAGAACTTCCATGGCTGTCTCAAAAGCCTAAACTCCACAAAATCAACCGATTAAATCCAAACCAGTCTCAGCGGCACAACCCAACCATCACCCGACTAAACTACATCGTCTAATCCGAGTTCTAACCGATTAAAACCTCATTCTACTCACAAAACCAACTTCTAACCTAAGTGGAAAAAGAGTAGAAACTCTACAAAATCCAAACACATACACATACAATCATATACATTAAAGAGATGATGGAGTTTCACACCCTTACCGATCGATTGCAAGCTTTGGTGATGACCCCTTGATGATTCTAGGTTTTCCTCTCCACTTTCTCTTCTCTTTCTCTTATCCTCTTTTCTTTCTCTTGTTTTTCCTCTTATGTTACTATATTTCTTCCTTTTCCTCTCTTATTCTATTTATATCTCTATTTCTTTCCTCTCAAATTCTTTCCAACACTTACCAATCAATTCTCACACTAAAGTGCTAAATGTCTAAAATGCCCTTTTTACTCTAATTCCCCGAAAACTCTCTGAATCGGTAAAAATAGATAAAATAAGCAAACACCACATAACAATATATAATTTCTCAATTTAAACAAACATCAATTAAATAAATTAAAAGACTCAACAATTAATGGGAATTCAGAATCGGGGCGTTACAACTCTCCCCCACTTTAGAAATTTTCGTCCTCGAAAATATCACCTGATTCAAACAACTCCGAATGCGACTCTCGCATCTTGCTCTCCAATTCCCAAGTCATGTTGCCTTCCGCGGCACCTCCCCAGGACACTTTCACAAGCGCAATATCCTTGCCTCTTAGTTTCTTAACTTCGCGGTCCAAAATACTAACCGGTAAAACTTCAACTGTAAGGTTATCTCTTACTTCAACTTCATCCATCGGGATCACATGTGACGGATCCGGAACATACTTCCGAAGTTGCGAGACATGGAATACATCATGCAAATTCGAAAGGTTCGGAGGTAACGCCACACGATAAGCCACAACACCAACTCGTGCGACAATCTGATACGGACCAATAAAACGAGAAGTCAACTTTCTCGACTTCAAAGCACGACCCACACCCGCAACCGGTGTAACTCTCAAAAACACATGGTCGCCCTCTAGAAACTCGAGATCCTTTCTCCTTTTATCATGATAACTTTTTTGTCTATTCTGAGAAGCTCTCATCTTTTCCCGAATAAATTTCACCTTTTCCGTCGTTTGTTGTACCATTTCCGGACCAACTACCGACTTTTCACCTGTCTCATGCCAACACAGAGGTGTTCGACATCTCCGACCATATAAAGCCTCAAATGGCGCCATACCAATACTCGAATGGAAACTGTTATTATAGGTGAACTCAATCAATGCTAAATAACCGTCCCACGCACCACCTTGTTCAAGCACACAAGCACACAACAAATCTTCTAACGATTGAATCGTCCTCTCGGTTTGACCATCTGTTTGCGGATGATATGCCGAACTCAATCTCAACTTAGAACCCAAGGCACCTTGCAAACTTTCCCAAAATCTTGAAGTAAATCTAGGATCTCTATCCGACACAATACTCTTAGGAATTCCATGAAGCTTCACAATAGTGCCAACATAAATCTCGACCAACCTTTCCAAAGAATAAGTAATATCAATCGGAATAAAGTGAGCCGATTTAGTAAGCCTATCAACAATCACCCAAATAGCATTATGTCCTCTTTGCGTATTCGGCAATCCCGTAACAAAATCCATCGATATACTATCCCATTTCCATTCCGGAATATCCAACGGTTGCATCAATCCACTAGGCTTCTGATGCTCCACCTTAGACTTCTGGCAAGTCAAACACGAGTACACAAAACGAGCAACATCGCTTTTCAATCCAGACCACCAAAAGATCTTCTTCAAATCCTAATACATCTTATTCGCTCCCGGATGAATACTCAAGTTACTCCGATGTCCCTCTTCCAATATCATCTTTTTCAAATCCGCATCATCGGGAATACAAATACGACCTCGAAACCTCAAAACTCCTAATTCATCAACTTTGAAATCTTCATTTCCATTCGTCATCAAATCCACAAATTTCAAATCCAACTTTTGCTTTTCACACACTGTAGCAAGAAAATCATTCGTGACATGCAACATACCAAGCTTCACACTACTCGGCGTTAACTCACAAACCAAACTCAAATCTCTAAAGTTCTCCAAGAGTTCCCACTCTCTAACCATCAAAGTAGACACGTGCAACGACTTCCGACTTAAGGCATCGGCTACCACATTCGCCTTACCCGGATGATAATTTAAACCAAAATCATAGTCCTTCAAAAGTTCTAGCCATCTCCTTTGCCTCATATTCAATTCTTTCTGATCAAACAAATACTTCAAACTCTTGTGATCGCTAAAAACTTCAAATCTTGCACCATAAAGATAGTGCCTCCAAATTTTCAAAACGAACACTACGGCCGCTAACTCCAAATCATGAGTAGGATAATTCTTTTCATGCACTCTCAACTGCCTAGAAGCATACGCCACGACCTTCCCACCTTGCATCAATACACCACCCAATCCTGACAAAGAAGCATCGCAATAAACCACAAAAGGTTTCGTAGGATTCGGCAAAATCAAAACTGGCGCTGTTGTTAACCTTCTCTTTAATTCCATGAAACTCTCTTCACAATTAACATCCCAAATAAAAGTCTTTCCTTTACAAGTCAATTGCGTTAACGGAAGTGCTAACTTTGAAAATCCTTCGATAAACCTCCGGTAGTAACCGGCCAAGCCCAAAAAGCTTCGAATTTCCGTAACCGATCTTGGAGTCTCCCATTGCATTACCGCATCGATCTTGGATGGATCCACACTAATACCATTGCCAGAAATAATATGTCCAAGAAAACTCACCTTCGACAACCAAAACTCACACTTAGACAACTTTGCATACAACTTCTTATCTTTCAAAATCCGCAACACAATCCTTAAATGTTCTTCGTGTTCCTCTCGAGACTTAGAATAAATCAAAATGTCATCGATAAACACTACCACAAAACGATCCAACTGCTCGTGGAAGATACGGTTCATATATTCCATGAAAACACCCGGCGCATTAGAAACTCCGAATGGCATCACCCTATACTCATAGTGACCATATCGTGTTCTAAAAGCCGTCTTCGAAATATCTTCTTCCTTAACCCGAATCTGGTGATAACCGGATCTCAAATCAATCTTACTAAAAACACGGGCTCCAACTAATTGATCCATCAAATCATCAATTCTCGGAAGCGGATACTTGTTCTTAATTGTCACCTTATTCAACTGCCGATAATCAATACACAACCGCATACTACCATCCTTCTTCTTTACCAACAATACCGGCGCACCCCAAGGAGAAACATTTGGTCTTACAAATCTCTTATCCAACAAATCATTCAACTGCTTCTTCAATTCCACCAACTCCGATGCCGACATCCGATACGGGGCCATCGAAATCGGTCTAGTACCCGGAACTAGATCAATAGAAAATTCAACCTCTCTCTTTGGCGGCACATCTGCAACATCTTCCGGAAACACTTCAGGAAATTCACAAACCACAGGAAACATGTCGAGCTCAACTTTGCTCTCCATCGACAACGATGCAAACAAACCAAACAAATGAGCTTCGTCCGCTAAAAGTTTCTTCAACTCTTTAGTGGAAAGAAAACTCTCGTTTTCACCATCTTCCAAAGAAGGAAACCTTACTAACTTGTGATAGCAATCCAGATGAACTCTATTAAATTGCAACCAGTTCATACCCAAGATTACGTCCAAACCCTCCAACGGCAAACACACTAAATCCATAACGAAGTCCTTACCATACATGGTCAAAGGACAACTTGCACACACCAAAGAAGTAGATACCGACCCCGAAGCGGGAGTCCCAATAACCATACCACTACCCAAAGAAACCATACACAAATCCAATCGCTTAGCACACGCAAGAGAAATGAACGAGTGAGTCGCTCCAGTATCAATAATAGCAACTAAAGGCATATCATTAATAAAGCATGTACCTTTAATCAAACGATCCGCTGCATTAGTAGCGTCTGAACCTGCTAATGCGAAAACTTTTCTGCCCGCCTGAGCTTGCTTCGGTTTGGTACAATTCGGGCTAATGTGACCCACCTCGCCACAATTAAAACACTTCACAGCATTCTTTCTACACTTTGCTGCATCATGTCCAAAGAGTCCACAGTTGTAACACTTCGCCTTGAACTTTCCACAATCATAAGACTTGTGGCCCATCACGCCACACTTAAAACATTTGATCGCACCAGAACCTCCTCCGGGTCTCCTATCAAAGTTTCCCCTATGTTTGCCCTTCTCAGCAGGCGTCACATAAGGTCCGCTTCGTACTTGCTGCTTTCCTCTCCTCTCCTCTACTGTCTTCTTCATAAATTCTGCAACACTCGGTCAAATCCGAAAATCTTCGTATCCTTTGATAACCCACCGCTTGCTTTATCTCCGGACGCAAGCCATTCTCATACTTGATACATTTGGAAAATTCCGCCGTAACCGCATCATAGTGAGGGTGAAACTTCACTAACTCAGTAAACTTAGCGGTGTAGTCCACCACCGACATATTACCTTGTTTCAACTCCAGAAATTCCATTTCTCTCTTCCCTTTAACACTTTCGGGATAATACTTCCTTAGAAACTCAGTACGAAATAAATCCCACGTAATCTCCTCATCGTCGACCTCAAGAACTTGCCTCACGCTGACCCACCAGTCATCAGCCTCTTCTCTCAGCATGTGAGTCCCTAGTCTCACCTTGTTCCCTTCAGCACAATCCATCACCCTAAAGATCCTCTCAATTTCCTTTAACCATATTTGAGCACCATCCGGATCAAATCTCCCTTTGAACACCGGTGGTTGGTTCTTCCTGAACTCATCATTCGCATTCACGTTAGGTGCACCCTGCACAGCTCTGGCCATAGCCTCTAACGCCGCTGCCATAGCATTGTCATTACGACCTGCCATATTCTGAGGATTCCCAAAAATAACAACAAGGTTAAACAACCGTTCAACCAACACAACAACAAGACAGACACGACTGACTCAACACTGGCTCTGATACCACTTAATGTAACACCCCCTTTCTATACCCCCAAATTAACCAAATAAATCAATTAGGCACTTAGAAAATTTATTTCATCAGAGTTTAATTAAAACATGGTATATAAGAGGCGCATCACATTATCATGAAATTAAACACATACGATACCTGCTCAAAATAGATATGCAACAATGGGTAACCCACATCTCAATATTTAGAATAAAAGCGGAAACATCCAAATATTGAATCAATCACATTCATAAACGTATATACAACCATCAGTTAATTCATGCTTTACAACATATCCACAGCAGATACATACACATATGTATCACAAAAGAATCAAAACAAATGTAACTCCAAAAGAGTCAAAGGCTTCCTAACTACCCAGATGTTACATATCAGAGCCATTGACCAAAAAGAATGAAGACATCGCTTCACAAAAAGAACCTCCAGCTTCCTACTCTGCAATTCCTCATAGAGCATTATAAAACAGCAGAAGGGTGAGAAACAACATCATAACAGTTAATGCATAAAATTGTATATATACATATACTCATATTTGTACAAGTTATACTCAAATTATGTTCTCACCACATTAAGCATATACAATTAATCATGCCTCTACACATGCTTATGAACATTCACAATATGTTCTTCCAAACAATCATATATAACATACACAGTTATATTCATTCAACCAATGCATCATACACAGATGACTCATGCAACTCATAGAGACCGACACACGACTCTATGCAGATGCAAATGCGGTACCGACTCATTCAACAGATTCTCTAAGGAATCGATTATTCAGCAGATCCTCCACGGGATCAAGTACTCAGCAGATTCTCCACGGAATCAAATATTCATCAGATTCTCCACGGAATCGAATATTCAGCAGATCCTCCACGGGATCAAGTACTCAGCAGATTCTCCACGGAATCAAATACTCTAGCCAATCCTCCACGGGATTACATGTTATGACCGATTCTCTGAGGAATCACACAATGCAACCGATTCTCCAAGGAATCTAATATAACCATCGTATCATACGAGGTTCTGCAAATCCTCCGAGGGATCATTCAACACAAAAATGCATACTATACTCATAAACATACTCATTGCATTTATCACATACATCGCATATATCTATCATGCATTCACATTATGCACCATTCCACACATGGTTTACACACATATCAGCCTATCAATGCGTTTCTATTCAATTCGAGCAAATACACAAGATTATCAAATATTCAAGATTCACCATTTACTCTACAATCTAGGATTCACGCCTTTCGGCCACCCACAGCACGACATGTCAAAATAGTTCACACATCGATCATTCATATAGGCATTAATCATAATTGAATCAATCAAACATCATGCTATGAACAAACAGCAAAACAAAATAACACTGCCAGGTTCGCCAACCTTCGCCTGGCGAAGCCACGCAGCGAATGCTCGCTGGCCTTCGCCTGACGAACTTCCCAGCGAAGTCCACTGGGAGTAATTCTGGAATTACTCGCTGAGGCTCGCTACACACTCGCCTGGCGAACCTTCGCCAACTCACTTCGCCTGGCGAACTTGCCAGCGAAGACAGGGTGTTAGCTTCTGACTTGCTTCACTACAGCTCGCTGGGCTTCGCCTGGCGAGCCTGCAAAGACAGAACTTCCATGGCTGTCTCAAAAGCCCAAACTCCACAAAATCAACCGATTAAATCCAAACCAGTCTCAGCGGCACAACCCAACCATCACCCGACTAAACTACATCGTCTAATCCGAGTTCTAACCGATTAAAACCTCATTCTACTCACAAAACCAACTTCTAACCTAAGTGGAAAAAGAGTAGAAACTCTACAAAATCCAAACACATACACATACAATCATATACATTAAAGAGATGATGGAGTTTCACACCCTTACCGATCGATTGCAAGCTTTGGTGATGATCCCTTGATGATTCTAGGTTTTCCTCTCCACTTTCTCTTCTCTTTCTCTTCTCCTCTTTTCTTTCTCTTGTTTTTCCTCTTATGTTACTATCTTTCTTCCTTTTCCTCTCTTATTGTATTTCTATCTCTATTTCTTTCCTCTCAAATTCTTTCCAACACTTACCAATCAATTCTCACACTAAAGTGCTAAATGTCTAAAATGCCCTTTTTACTCTAATTCCCCGAAAACTCTCCGAATCGGTAAAAATAGATAAAATAAGCAAACACCACATAACAATATATCATTTCTCAATTTAAACAAACATCAATTAAATAAATTAAAAGACTCAACAATTAATGGGAATTCAGAATCGGGGCGTTACATGAGGCGATTACAAACGACCATCGTGTTTATCCCGAGCATATCGTATGAAGCCCGGGAAAATAGGTCAATATTTTTCCTAATCAAGGTGACCATGTCTTCCTCTTCTTCCCTTGTTATTAACGTGCCGAGTTTGGTGTTGTGGAATTTGTGAGGTCCAGTCTAGACTTATTTTAGGTCCTATGTGGGCATGAGTCTCTCTTTTTCAGGCTCTATTTTTGGGTCCAAATCTACAAAATTCACCCCACTGGTGTCTGATTGTGGTGTCGCGACAACAATTATAGTCCCTCTTATGATCGTCAAATTATCTTCCTAACATCTTTAGGTAGTTTATTTATTCTCCTAGATCATGGAAATACATCTACTTGGTAATGAATACTTCATGCTTAGTTAGAGAGTTGACAAGACGGCCTCCATGAGATTGAAAGTATACCGCTCAATGATGATATTGTACGAGCATGATGCATATACCACGAGATACATGACTTTCATGATCTTGGCGTCCTCCTTAAGTTCGAATACCATCTTTAGAGTCATATAGCCTTTCATATGGACCTATTCCCTTGAGAAAACTACCGAAGATCTTCTGAAAGACAAGAGCTCTTATGGATCAAGTTTAAGTCAATCGAAGGTGTCCCAATACAAAATGTCATCCAAACTTCCTAGGTCGATCAACACCCGTTTGATCTCTCAATCGTTACATTGCACCTTTATGACCATAAGGTCATTCTCATGAAGGATATTTCCCACGACGCCTTTCCGGGAGAATAGTATTTTTGGATTCAAACCGTTGTTCAAGTCCGCCTTAGATTTAGTATGCAATTTTTCCAATGCCATGACTTGACGGGCATATAATTCGTGGGAGGAGGTTCATGAACCACCTAATGTCCGCCTCTAAAGTCTTATTGGAGGCATGTAGCTCATTGGTAGTAGCACACATCTCTGCTAAGGTTTCTTGGTCGTCTTGGCTGAAACTAGTAGTCGTGTCAGCGTTTTATAGTGTCGTCGTGTTGAAAAAGAAAGCTAAAGTGATTGGAGGTTTGAGTGATTATGGTCTAAATCAATTTATTGAAAACTCAGAGTAAATACTAATTATACTTGTGAAATACAATTAAGAGTTAATGAAAGTCAACTCAAATATACTATTCTATCTTATATTATAAACAAATTTTACTTTTTAAATTCATTGTAAAATTAATGTATTTAGTCTATATATAGACCAGATACATTAATTTTATAATAAATCTAAAAAATAAATTTTACTTATATTATAAGAAGATGAAGGGTGTAAATAGCAAGGATTCTATATCTTAAGATTAGATATGAGGTTGAAGCATTTATGATCGACTCAATTCTCATTGAGCCTATTCAAAAGGAAAGGAACGCTTTTCTTTTAGTTTCCTTGTGAAGACGTGGAAATAAGGGAATATTAGTACTTCCTCAAATTATGAAGAAAAAAAATTGTTTTCCCTTTTAACAACAATGTCCCATAGAATGGAGCATGGATTTCGATTCAGGCAGAACGACCTAATGTGCTTCTGCATAGTGTTGCCGTACTTGAATTGGGCTTGCTTTGGGATGGAGTATCTCCTTTATTTTATTTTAGTTTAAATTTGAACACCTATAGTACAATGTACTCATTTCTCATAGATGGGGATATAAAAACAAAACGTCATGTCAAGTCATGTCTTGCAAACACCCATCCAGCTAAGCATATAGTTGTAGGCTAAACACTAGTGAGTAGTGACTAGTCTATGCTGCTTTTAGGTCACACTTTTCATCCTTTCCTCTCCAACATTATTCACTTTCCGCATGAAGAAAATTATGTCAAACATTGACCCAAAAAACACATATGGAGTACTTGTCATACCAAAAATGCAAAACGTCAAAACTAGGGAGCATAATAATAATACCATAAAAAGACCAATCTAATTAAGTTTCCCCATTGAGAGGCCCCTGCTACTTGGAATGGCAAAAGCAAAAGCACATTCTTCTTTCATACATTCCACTTTTCCTCAAAATAACTTATAACTAAAACGTGGAAAGATTCACAACCACGGTTACAATTACATCATGGTACACTACACTCAAAAGGGTAACATTTTGTTTACTTGTTCTTAAAATGGAGCTGTTAATGTTCGATGTAAGCTATTCTTCTTTGGTACAGTAGTTGCTGCTTCCCATAACTGCATCCATTGTCACAAACATGTCCTAATATTATTCAACTATTATAGTACAATAATATACATACTAAAAAAACACATGAGAAAAAGAACAAAGATTAAGGAATTGTGACATTAATCATGTACCTCTTGTTGTTGTCTTTTGAGCTTTGCATTCTCTTCCATCAAAAAATCAACTTTTTGCTCCAGTTCGTTCGTGTAAGCCTGAAATAACAAAATGAAACTTGAGACATGTTATCAATGTTTATACAAACAAAGAAACTACATTTGGAAGAAGTAATCTTTTCCTGTTTTCTAGCTCGTGAACGTGCAGCAGATTCACGATTCTTGATCATTCTCTTATTTCTCCTTTCACCGGGACTAACATCAGGTGGTTCACCAAATCTCTTTCCAAAACAGGTGAAAGCGTTAGATACAACACCCGCGTTTGGATCAAATGGTAAGGGATTTACGACATGAGAAACCTTGGAAACAGTAATGTTACGTTGTTGTTGATGTTGATGTTGTTGGTGTTGTTGTTGAAGTAGTAACTGAGAATTGTTATCCTTGGTTTGTCTGATAAGAGGGTCGAAGGGAAAATGATCAGGACGTGAGTTTAAACTGAGAGCAGTGACAAGTGGTGGTGGAGCAGTTGAAACAGTAGGGCAATAAAAAGAAGGATTTTGATCTGAAGCAATAGAAGAAGACGAGTTATTAGAAGAATAATGATGATCAATGCTTTTTGGTGGGTCTATGTTAAGGGGTCGAGTGAGAAAGTCTTGAAGGATAACACCGCCAAAAGTGGAGGAATCACGAGTATTCATAATCATGGGTCGTCGTGTGTTTTTTTCATTCAGTGAAGACATGTTTATGTCTTTCCACACCTCTTCCATGGTTCCTACTATGTTTCTACAAGAAAGAGTTGATGAATTTGTTATGGTGTTATTTATGTATGTTAATTTTGTTGGAAAGAAATGGACAAGGACAAAAACAGTATCGAGAGAGTTTGAATGTTATTTTGATGATGATGACCTGTGTTTGGTGGGATAGGGCAATGCGTTAGGACATAAGAAGTGGGATTTGAAGAGAGAGAGAGAGAGAGAGAGAGAGAGAGAGAGAGAGAGAGAGAGAGAGAGAGAGAGAGAGAGAGAGAGAGAGAGAGAGAGAGAGAGAGAGAGAGAGAGAGAGAGAGAGAGAGAGAGAGAGAGAGAGAGAGAGAGAGAGAGAGAGAGAGAGAGAGAGAGAGAGGTGACTGAAGGTCTGAAGTCTGGAGAGTGAAGTGGTAGAGTACCTGTTACTCATCCATTCTTTCTAGCAAGATCAGTGAGTACGAAATGCTTACAGCTACAGTCATATCAATACTAAAATAATCATATTTAAACTATATCAAAGACTTTCTTTTCTTTCATTTTTTCACTTTATTTTGTTTTTTACACAACTTTTCTATTAGGGTTTTGTGTGTTCCGCAAGATTCACTAGATATAGAACACCACACTAACAATACAAATTAATTCATCCACTAATTGCATCCAGACGTATATTATTATCAACCATTCCCCTGTTTAAAGAGAAAAATATTCCATGTCATGAAGATCAGTTGCCTTTTTCACTACATCGGAAGTTCAGAATCACTACAACAAACTATGAATTCATCCTCTCCAATCAAATCTAGTTTCAGTGCAGAAAATTTTTCTCTGTATGTAAGAATCGACTTCTGATTTATGTGATTCTCCCCGATCTAACTTCTCTATATTTAAGCGAACCTCCTCCAGTAGAAATTCATATCTCATTCGATCAAGCACGCATTTCCATTTTCTAGTCAATTTAGTCATATTCATATTCAAGCTCTCCTCTATCAAATTCATCAATTATAGAAGCTTCCAAAGATAATCGCCCTGTCGTTCAACGACAAGCCGCTGCAGCCAGTGAAGCTGCCAAAAATCCTTCGCCTCCTCCTTAAGGGCCAGACGGTCAAGTCTTAGCAACTTCTCCATATGTTCCCTCACTGTAAAATTATGTCCAACCTATGGCAAATCGATGAGTGTTTCAACCTCTTCCATTCCTTGGATTTGCATTGCAATTTCATCTAGATGAGCCTTCATTCAGACCTATGCTACCACCTACACTGTTTGAACGAAAAATGCTACCCAACTTTCAACTCTTGTAGGCTAACGTTTGCTGCAGCGAGCTAATGGACTATTGAACAACGTCTACCAAATGGTTTAGCAGCAGAACTCTCAAGCCTTCACGGTGATGCTAACTAGGATTGAAAAAAGTTTACAGAACGTTAATTCAAGGAACAACACCGTACAAAAGGATGCTTCGCATAAAAACCACCATTTTTGAACCAATAAGGGATCCATAAGTCTCTAAAGTTGACGATGCCACATGCACCATCGTCCTTCCCATGTTCCCAAGGAAGGAGCGATAGCCATACTCCTCATGAAGTTCGTCCATATAATGAGGAAAAGATATGAAAAATATGATCTCATTCAAACGCGGAAGAAGAACCTCGGTTCCGCTTGCATCTTCAACAACTGAATCTTAAAGTCAATAGAGAAGTCTTTAAAACTTAAGAGTTACAACGAGACTGCAGATCTAGATGAACACGTCGAGCATGTGGACGAAAAACTTTATGGATCTATGTGCTTGTAGAAATGGAGCTAATGAACCTAACGATGTTGACTATATTAGTACTTTGAGGACGACAACACTGATGCTTGTTGAAGTCAATGGTGATATTTTTCCAACTCTTTGTTGATGATGATTAACTTGAAGATATTGCAAGCCTCATGAAGTGGAAGATTCAAGGTTCCAATGAAGTGCTTATTTGATCGATGTATCTGGAAATGGAACTTGAAAGCTTCAGAGTTGTGAAAGAGATAAAGCGCGAAAGCTTGTCTGGTTATGTATGTCTAAGTGGCTAGAGTCTTCTAAAAGTAGGAGAGTAACTTCTAAGATACTAAGGCAAATCACACAGACACACACACAATCAAAATATTTTTAAGGTCTCTCTTTATTTGATAAAATCACCTAAAAATCTTTTTCAAACCTATTCGACTGATAAGGAGAGTGTCTATATTGATTGGGAGACTTTTTGCACTAAATAATTGATTAGACCTATATATCTAATCGACTCTTCTATCTTGGTTGAGTCTATAATCAATTGGGAACGTATCTTAATGATCGACAATGACTAGAAATCAAAACCTTCCATGTTTTGCCTAAATAATTGATTTGGCTAATTGATTAGCTCATTAATTTGACTCATGGATTGTTTCATTTTTTAACATCATTTGTTCTTATATAAATGAGGCACCCCCTCATTCGAAATCACACTAAAATTTGAAGTTTCACTATTTCTTAATTTTTATAAGTTTCATACTCTCTTCTTAATATTTCTCTTTCATCAAAGTTTTATTAGTGTCTTGTGAGTGAAAACTACTTGTAAAGAAAATGTCCTACTGGTGTCGTACCATTGTTTTATTTTCAAGAGTGTCGTTCTATTGAAGAATCATATTTTGTTCTTAATAGCAACTATTGAAAATATCTAATTGCTTATACAACTCCGTTTAGTAAAAATCATTTTAAGTTATTGAAATTAGCCCATAAAATCTCTACTTAGTTTGTTAGCTCAACCTATACAAAAGCTCTCTTTTGGTTGGTAGGATAAACCAATGTAAAATCTATAAATTCACTTGTAATGAAGGTTTGTGGACATAATTCGTAAAAGTTAAAGATTATTATTTATGTGGATATATGTGCTTACCGGTAAAAATTAATAATCCCGTAAAGGACCCTCTTTCATCTTTCTGATGATGGTAACCTAACTAGAGAAACATCTCAAGCCTCTTCAAGAAAAAAAATACTTCATATTGAAGTGTTTATATAATTGATGCATATGGAAAAGAATATTGAAGACTCCAAATGATGAAAGAGAGGAAGAGTGAAAGTCTACCAGATTTTGTCTGTCTAAGTCTAAGTAACTAAAGTTTTATAAAATTAAGGAAATATCTCTTATGTTTTAAGAAAACTCACACACTCACTTAAAAGTTATTTTCTAACATTTTAATACCTTAAAAATATTTTCAAGACAGAGCCAAGTGATTAAGAAACTATCATCTATCTTCTAAAATATTATTTGAACTACCGAATTGATTGGAATTTTTTTGAACCAACCAATCGATTGGAGAATTAAGCCCATCGATTAAAAAATGCCTAAACGATTATCCAAACAATTAGGACATCATCTTAATGACTTATAACTACTTTTTATATATTCTTTCCTTTCTAGTTTTTTCATTACCTATATAAATGAGGCTTGTCTCATCTTCATTTCAGGCCACTTTCCAAAGCTTTATATGTTATTTGGAATTTATCTCTCTAGTTTTTGTCTTTCTCTCTTTAGAAATATTTTTTGTCACTTAAGTTGCCTTAACACTTTTGAGTGAAAATTTACTTGTGAGGAAGAGTTTGTAAGTGGTCTGACTGATTATTTAATTCTTGAGAGTGTGATACTCTTGGAAGGTTAAGTTTGATTTGTAAGATAAACCAATCATAAAATCTCTATTTTGATTTCTATGATTTCTCTATAAAAAGGTTTGTTTTGGTTATTGAGATAAACTTGAAAATCTCGAAAAAAAAGATTCATTTGATTTGTATGTGGTAAAAGCTATATTTAGTAGGGGATAAGCCTGTAAATATATCAAGATCATATTGTAATAAGATTCATGGACATAACATATAAAAGCTCAAAGTTTATAGTCAAAATTTTAAAAAGATCTCTTGTGAACCGAAGTAAGTCATCAATGGAATGAAATTATTGTTCTATTCAATCTCAATTTCATATTGATGTAAATTAGATATTTACTATACTTTAAAATAAATTGAGAAGTAAGGTCAACCAATTATAAAGTAATTTTCAGAGGTGATCTTTCTCTTATAAGCTCGGTATGCCATGTATGCCAATTATAGTTTTCATGGTTGCTACAATTGAGGCACGTCAAAAGACACGTGTGAGGAATGACCATGTTGTATTGTTTTCGGTAATTTTTACGATATTTATTTAAGCATGATACAAATGGATTACCTATACGCATAATGAAATATTTACCAAAACAATTATCATTCATGCACTCAGCAGTGATCCAACAAGATGTTACCTTGCAATTTCTATTAAAATATGATATCAGGGGTTGGAGTTGATTTGGATATATATCATATTTATTAGATCAAAGTATGCGTGTCTGATAAAATATTATATTTATCATGATTTTGCGGGATGATCCGCAAGTAGACTTGGTACGCTAATCAAGTGTGTTGGTTTGGTCATGTTGCAAGAAAACTAAATAGATCGAGTGAAACATCACAACCAACAACGATCGAGCTATCAAACATCAAAGAGAAGTCGCCTGCAAATAATTGAAACATGTATCAAAATACAAGTTGATAAAATCAATCTAGAGAGCTAGGAGTTGTCAAGCATGATCGTAAAAAAAATCAAGAGACTTGACATATATAACTCTAAACTTAAATAATTAGCTTAAATAATCATATTTATTATTGAATAAGATGAGTTAATGTGTCTATTGTTTGTAACTAATGACTCATTTAGAATTTACTTTAAAGTATAAGTGTCGCTCATTTTTCATGTGAGGAAGAGAGACACCTCTTTTCTTCTAAAAACTTTTAAAATCATGCCTGATAGTTGTCGGAACAAAGATCGTACAAAGACTTCCCCTTCCATAAAAGAAGGGACCAAGAATGACGAAAATTTACACAAGGGGCATAATCAGCTTTGTCCGGGCTATGTTAATACACTTTTGACCGAAGTTCAAGTGCACTTGATGTCTCTAGCAAAATCGGCGGGCTATGCTAATATATCTTTGGCCGAAGTCTAAGCGCACTTGAAGCCTCTGACGAAATCGGCTTTGTTCGGGCTATGTTAATATACCTCTTGCCGAAATCCAAGCGCATTGGATGCCTCTAGCGAAATCGGCTTTGTCTGGGCTATGTTAATATACATCTAGCTGATGTCCAAGCGCACTTGATGCCTCTAGAGAAATCAATTTTGTATGAGTTATGCTAATATACCTATGGCCGAAATCTAAGCGCACTTGATGCCTCTAGAGAAATCAACTTTGTTCTGGCTATGTTAATATACATATGGTCGAAGTCCAAGCGCATTTGATGCCTCTAGAGAAATCAGCTTTGTTTGGGCTACGTTAATATACATATGGCCGAAGTCCAAGCACATTTGATGCCTCTAGAGAAATCAACTTTGTTTGGGCTACGTTAATATACCTCTAACTAAAGTTAAAACGCACTCGATGCCTCTGGCGAAATCGGCTTTGTCCAGACTATGTTAATATACCTATGGCTGAAGTCCAAGCGCACTTGATGCCTCTGGTAAAATCGGCTTTGTCTGGGATATGTTAATATACCTCTGGACGAAATCCAAGCGCACTTGATGCCTCTTCCAAAATCAATTTTGTTCGGGTTATGTTAATATACCTCTATTCAAAGTCCAAGCGCACTTGATTCCTCTGGAAAAGTCAGACTTTGTACAGGCTATGATATACCTCTAGCCTAAAATTAAAACCAGAAGCATTTTAAAACTTTTGACATAAAATCAAGACCGAGAGCATTTTAAGACTTTTGCATAATTGCCTTCGGCTGGGTCATGCAAAATAAAGGCCTATGAACTCCATTTAACGTCAACCCCCATGAGACTTTGAACAACGGTCATGCAAAGTTAACATATCGTTGTATTTAATTATTCGGTTAAATTAACACTGACTAGATACCTGACATGATCTACTTAGGGTTAGTTGGTTTGTGTTCGAGATTAATGAGACCCTCAAATCATTAAAACCCGACACTAGGGCTCTCCGACTCCTCCATATCTAAAACTCACTGAGTTCCGCGACATCTAAATATGGTCTAGGACCCCTGAGGCTCTCCAATTTCTCTATAACCAGAACCCATCAGGTTCTAAGATGACACTATGTCAGGAATCTACTAGGAATCTCCAGCTTTTTTATCAAAGACGTAGTGTTCTTCGACATCATAGATCTTCTTAAAATACCCTTTGGTCTTAAAGGTCGGGTAATCATCAAATATCAGTAGAAATATAATACAACATTGTTATAAATCCATAGGATCCGAACATATTGCGAGAGAGAGAGAGAGAGAGAGAGAGAGAGAGAGAGAGAGAGAGAGAGAGAGAGAGAGAGAGAGAGAGAGAGAGAGAGAGAGAGAGAGAGAGAGAGAGAGAGAGAGAGAGAGAGAGAGAGAGAGAACCTGGCAAAAAGACATGCCTCATGTTATACAAGTTTTGCCACAACCATTAACATCATTATAGATTATACTATTAATCAGGATATTATAGTTAAATTATATTATATATTAATTTTATTAATTGAATTAATTATGAATAGATTATTATTTTATTAGTAAACCCTATTATTAGTATTTGTACATCCTGAAAATTATCTGGTCGACAGAGGTATGAAGTCAAAATTTTCTAAATTGACCGAGGTACCTACTTTCTAATATTGGTCGAGATGGGACAGAGGTATGAAGCCATATTTTCTAAATTGACCGAGGCACCTACTTTCTAATATTGGTCGAGATGGTCGTGTAGGAGCCTTATATCGGCACACATAGGCTGACCTCAGATGTCGGGTGGCTAGGTTATTAAACAGTTAAAAGGGGTCAACCAAAAATTTATGAAACAGTTACAGATATTTATAAAAGACGTTACAAACGATTAATAACAAATACGTTACAGATGATTAATAAGGAGTTGATTACAAGTTACTTATTGAACCATGTCTCATCAATATCCAGGGGAGAGTCAGGTTTGCATATAAATATGCTCTAAGACCAAACAGAAAGGGGAAGCCACGTGAATGAGTAACACAGAAAGGAGTGAAAAACAACATAAACCTTAGATCATCTACAATGGTGGCCAAGAACCCTTTAACCATTACAAACACATTTAACCATACATTCACGACCTTCCCTGACTAGCATCAGGGAGGTCAACCGATATATATTTTTTTACACAAGAACAATATTATTACTATTAAATGTTATTTGTAAGAGTTAATTATTAAGGGTTAATTTATTTGATCAAGTAGCTATGTTTTTTTTTATTATTTATAGATTTATGATATTAATTTATATTATTATTTATAGTCAGATTTTATTAAATTATATTATTAGTATTATTTATTTAAAACTAGCTATTACTTTTGTTATTAGTGATAGAGGTAGACGTGTCAAGTTTTCTTTAGATATTATTTTGATTATCATTGTCGCGGTGAAGAATCGGAGACCAAACTATTGATTAACTTGACCCGTAAAATAAAATGTCACCATCGAACTTTTAGTTTTTCAAGGGAAGGGGAAAAGATCGAATAAACCCATAATAAACATGCAAAGCAAAAAAGCAAGGCTAAAAAGCAAAGCAATAAGGAGATCAAAGGTATGAGAGTTGGTTGTGCTAAGGAAAGGTACTATCACCATAAACATCTCTAGTATCCTATGGAAACCTTTTGAAATATTTGTGCTTGGTTAAAAGTGTTCGCTGAAAAAGATTGAGGAGATGAGGAAAGAAATGTTTTTTTATTGTTTATGATTTGGAAAGACATAAAGTCTTATGTCTACATTCCAATAATGGATCAAAACCTCGTAGTTTGGGGTACAAAAACAAAAGGGTTTGTTTTGATTGATTTTAATGAGGAAGACACAAGTTACAATCTTAAGGAGAATACTCAACTAATCCACCACAAACATGTGGAAGATGGATTTTTGCATCACAATAAAAGAAAGGCTCTAACTTGGATATAGAATTAACAAGTATGCCTCATGCCTCCCTCAAGTGTAAAAGAATCAACATCATTCTCAACAATATCATGGGGTAGGAGAATTATACTTCAACAATAGATGACTCATGTCTAATCTTTTTTTTTAAGAAAAGGTTTTAAAAGGAAACGCCAAATGGCAAAAGTCTTGAATGAGGTTTGTGTCTTTTAGTCTTATGAAAAGATTTTAATATGATTAAGATGTCTTGAAGCATTTATAAAAGAAAATAAAGTTTTAAAAATACAATGACGTAAGTCAAGGTTTTTTTATTAAAAGAGGTTCAACTTGGGAAATGGAAATCTAAGGGTAAACATGAAGTAAATGAAGGGTAAAAGATGCAACAAGACACATTATGAACATACATACGACCTAAGTCAACCATAATCTATTTCCCTTGGATTTAAACACAAGCAACATAAAGATAATAATCAAGGATCACAAGACAAGTCTCAAATGTCAAAACAAAGGTTCATAAGCAAATTACAACTCATATACAAGTCAAAGGTTTAAGTGGAAAGATACTCAAATACAAGTCAAGTCTTAATCACAAGTAACAATCTAAGCAAAAGAGAATACATACCATGTTATGGATTAGAATGAAAGCATAGGAGCAAGAGATGTCATGGTGATAGAACACTCAAAAAGGAAACATACAAATATGGATCACATGAATACATAAGCTACCAAACAATACAAGAGACATGGTAAGGCAAACATAAAGGCATCTAGAAATTATTTAAAAATTCACTTAACCTCACAAGAAAATAGCTCAAGTAACCTCAAGTTGAAATCCTAAACATGCATCAAGATCAAACATCCCAAGTGTATCATGACAACATCAAGTCATTAGGGCAAGGCATCGATACATGACAAAGATTCACATTCAAGCAAGAACTCAAGTCATTAGGGTTTTGAATCACATAAGCATTCATTTTTTATTCAAACCCTAAAATCAACTAAGACCTATTAAGAAGCCTAACATCAAGTAACATGATCATAATCATCAGGACGTTCAAACCTAAGACATGCCCAAAAGTTAACCGATCATCAACACATAAGTCATACAAGCACACATGCATCAAGAATAAACTCATAAGTTTATCAAAACATCAAAAATACATAGCTTCGACATGGCATTAAGTATAAGGCATGGTAAAAGGATGGTCAAAATTTGTCAAGAAGCAAGCAATAATAAGTTCTTAAACATAATCAAAAGTCATGTGATCATAAAATAATTAATACAAAATAAACTAAATAAAATAAAATATTTTTTAGGTTTTTAAATATTAAGACTAAAAATAAGTAAAATAAAATTTAGAGGGAATCAAACAAAATAAAAGAAATAAAAGGAAAAGAAGAAAAAGAATAAAGGAAATGAGAAAAAGGTGAAAATATGGAAAGAAAAGGAAAAGGAGGAGAGACAAAAAGGTTCATGGGTGTTGAACCCAGGACCTCAAAGTCACAACAAAACCACTTAACCAACACACCAAGGCCTTCTAACATGTCAACAGATTCAACCTGAATAAAAAAATATTATAACTAATATTTAATAGTGAAAATGACGCGCAACTTCATCTTCTACCTCACGACTAAGCAAAATCTTCAAATCATGACTTCATCAAATACACACTAAATGAGACATATCAATATACCATTTTGCTCAGAATTTAACAAGGAACACAACTATGGTCTTGGTTTACATTTATTTTAACTCTAACTCATGAATTTGATCAAAAAACCAGAAGAACCCTAAAAATTTAAAATTAAATTAAATCACATACATTAACAATAAATGTCCATTTTCATGGGGCTTCAGACCACAACATTAAAACAAACATGTGTGTAACAAGAATGAATCAAAGTGATGCTTTAAAGTAGGAGAACCAAAGGGTTGAAAAGTTACCTAACAGAGAGAGTCTGTTTCCCATTCAAATGCTCTTACAGAATCCCTTTAGCTTCCTTAAGTCCCCAGGAGTGTAATTATATGCTTTGAATCACTTGAAACCTTGTGAATTGGTCCTGAATCAAGTTGTAAGTGTGAAAAATTATGGTTTAGATATGGAGTTTTAGAAGCTACAATCATGTTCTAATGCACACGATAGCTTTTATGTGATATATGGAAGGTGTTTGTGAATGAAATTCAGAAGGAAAGTGAAATAATTGTGAAATTCGAAAATATACTTCAATGGAGTTGTGAGCTTTTAGGTTTAATGGGGTTCTCTGTGCTATTGCTTGGATCCTGATGTTATGAGGTGAAACTTGCTTATGAAAAGGTTTGAATCAGGTTAGGGATCAGGTTTGATCAGAGGTCGGGCTTGGAGTTTGCATCATTGGACCAATTCAAAATGAAATGGCAAAGAGGGTACTATATGTTATGGCTTGGGTTTGGCTTGTGTGGACATTTTTTAGTAAGGTTTCCAGGGTTGGATAAGTTGCTTTTGGTGTCTGAACTCATCTAAAACCATCTCACAACTTGTTGAATAAGTTTTAATGAAAATCACTTTTTCACATAATGCCAAGAATGTTGATCAGAGCGAACAGTTGAAGCATGTTTTGTCCTTATTGTATAGATTCAGATTGCACAAAAATGGTATCTTTGTAATGTTAGCATGTAAAGGAACAAGTTTTGTGTTGATAATAAGTTGAGGAAAGGCTTGGAAAGTGTTCAAAATTAACCTCAAACTCGTGTGAAACAAATTGACTTCAACACTTAATGAAATCTGGCTCATATTGCATTTCTACACAATGTGAAACCCTAACTTTAGCCTCATATTTCTCTTAATTGGCAAAAGTTTTTTGGATCAAGTTTTCCACCATGATGGAGTAGAAAGTATGCTCTTTAAATGCAACCCTCAAGCATCAATAATGGTTGCTTGAATTGTTTACAAATTGGACACAAAGTCATGCACTTGGAAAGATTAAAAACTTAGAAATTTGTTTAAGTGTTTTGACATTTGCAACAACTTGAAACCTCAACTTTCACCATTAATTTCTTCCATTTCAAGAAAGCTTTTGGCTTCAATTTTTCATCAATTTATATTATCAAATATCATATTTAATTGCAGCTCTCAAGTGTTTCAATTGGATGCTTGGATCAAACACCATGGCCTTGAAAAGTGTTAAAAGTTAAACTTTGACTTTAAGCATTTGTTGACTTTTTAGCAATTGAATCAAAATTCTTCAACTATCAATAATTGAAATTTCTTGCAAGTTAATTACATGAATGGAACAAAAAAATATATTTGAATCCTTTGAATCATGTTTCAAGCCATGAGATCATGTTTTGGTCAAAAAGTCCACATCAAGCTAACTTTGACCAAACCCCTAATTTGGAGCACATGATCGATTGAAACTTGATGAACTTGAATTGATGCAAACTCGAACTTAATTATTGATGAAGGGAAAATCTTGACCACCATGTATGAGTAGATAATATTGGGACGTTGAGGATCATACTAAACCCTGATTGATCAACCACTTGAACTCCTTGATGCAAAACCCTAACTTGTAAGCAAAGCAACCAAGACATATTTTTGTATTTTCATGGGGTTAGCAAAACATAAAGTACACACAAAAAGTGATTGATATTATGCAATTCATATAAATGAAGGTGGGATCTTAGGGGTGAAAATTAAGGTATGACAATTATGAAAAATTATTAATGAGTTAATCTGGTCAAAATGTTGACCAGATTAAGCTGACCCAAGCCCAAAGTCTAGAGAAACCCTAATGTGAAAAAAACCGAGTGCAGAAATGGATCAATCTTATCGAAGATCAGATTTCAATCAAATCCTTATAATTAAAACTACAAATACACTGCATTTCAATCAGATCCTTATAATTAAAATTACAAATACATTGCAAAAACTTAATCTATAAGAGAATTCGGTCCAAGTACAATCACATCAGAAACCTTAATATTTACATTGCAAATCAAATCTCTAATCCTAACTAAATCAATCAAATTATAAATCAAATACAATCAAATGAAAAGTTTCAAAATACAGCAAATCAAATTGATTACTGAGACTAATCCTAAACCTATAACTACGAGATTTTTTAGAGACGAATGAGAGGACAAAAAACCCTAAATAAAATACTATTGCTTCTGCAACACCACCCATCACCAAAGCTCTAGTTGAACAGAGATTAGGGTTTCACATTGAAACCCTAATTCATCCGAGCTAAACCACATCACCACACCATCAGTACCTTGCACGGAAGAAATAAGAAGTGGTTAAAACAAGAAGGGAGGATCAGAAGGAGTATAAACGAAAGAAAAAGAGATTAAATCAAATTATTACCTTACTAGATAAAATCTTATCTCTGAAGGTTGGTGCATTTAAAATTTGTCCTTGATCATTGATGAATGCTTATGCTTGTTGTTTGATATCCATGTTTCATTTATATTGTTGAATAGGTTTAGGTTTCAGAATAAAGGGATTTATGGTTTGTGATTTTGTGGTTTGATTTATTTGTTTTGATGGTTGATTGAGGTTGAGGGGATCACGAGCTACGATTTAATGTTTATTTGAGTGTTTTTGGAAAAGTTTTAGAGTTATGGTTCCTCGCCATTAGGGTTTCCTTACTTCAGTACAAGGAACTCTGTCTCCTCCTTTCCGCAAACATCTTCAGGAAAATACTTTCTCAAAAATTATCTCTTGAAAACAACCCAAGTTATCTCAGTACCAACATCCTCCAACCTCTGACGCATGTTATCCTACCAATCTTCAGCCTCTTCCGACAACATATGAGTACCAAAATGTACCTGTTGAGCATCAGTACACGCCATCACTCGAAAAATCTTTTCAACCACCTTAAGCCACTTTTGTTCACCATCTGGGTCATGAGTGCCCATGAAAGTTGGTTGATTGTTCCTCTGGAACATCCCAAAGCATGAAACTCATAAGGAGCTCTACCATTCTAATTATTTTGAGCCATCACTTGAGGAGTGATTCCAACGCATCAGCAATAGCACAGTTGTTTCTTCCAACCATTCTGCATATCGTCAACAATTTTAGAAGAAAACAAATCATCGACAGTGTATCCACACTCATCGACTGACAGAGGACTGACATCATACAAAAACCTGTCTGGACGGACCAACCAGGCTTTGATACCACTAACATAACACCCTTCTACCCCAAAGAACATTCACGATAATTATAAACAATCATATCATAGTACATCACCACAAGGGTGTCACATTTTGTTAAAACATCTGAATAACATCCTGCTCCGTAACACAGGTTCTATCATCAATAAAGTTCAAAACAAATAGAACTACATTTGCAGCGGAGAAAAATCATAATCTCAAAAACCGTCAAAATAGCCAAATTCCTAATGACATCAAGTCTATAAAACCAACATAAAAAATTTAACTCAATATCGTCCCGACCCGATGTTACATATTAGAGTAGGACACCTTCTAAGTTCAGCGGAATTAAAACTAAACACTCCAGAAGCTAAACCTTCATGCACCAAGAGCTAATCCCGATCACTTGCACGTTACCCACATGGAGGAAACATTCAAATAGGAAGGGTGAGTAACCACAAGTCATTGTACAAGAAATAAAGATAAAATATATTAAGATAGTATTCATCATACAAAAACAACAACATCATGAAATCCATGCATCATCATTTACCAAGTATTATACTCAAACCTTCATATCATAGTATCATATATACACCTTCGTTCATAAAGTCATCAAATCAACAACTCATCACCAAAACCTCACTTATGTCACAACCTCATCACACTTCATTTTAAAAATCACCTCATCAATAATAACAGTTATTCACATAGATGCAATGCCACATAACATGAAATGTAACAACATAGAATCATGCATGTGGTACCAATTCAACATGTTGATGGACACTGGGCCATCACCCTCCAAAGATCTCCACCAATAGGGCCGATTCTACACAAGAACCAGAGCATAACATAAACACCCCAAATGCTCAGCAACCTCTTCTTCAAATTTAGAGTATATCATAATATCATCAAAAAAAACCACTATAAACTTATCCAAATACTCATGGAAAATCCAATTCATATACTCCATGAACACACCAGGTGCATTGGATACACCAAACGGTGTCGCAGTGTATTCATAGTGACTATACCTCGTCCTGAAAGTTGTCTTCGAAATATCATCAGGTTTAACATGAATCTGATAATGACCAGACCTTAAATCAATCTTGCTAAACACACAAGCGCATACTAACTGATCCATAAAATTGTCAATTCTCAGAAGCGGATATTTATTCTTGATAGTCACTTTATTCAACTGCCAATAATCAACACACAACCTCATACTACCATCTTTCTTCTTAACGTAAAAAACTCGGTCGAACAAGCTTCTTTTCAAGTAATTCTTCCAATTGCTTCTTCAATTCTCTTAACTCAAAAGCTGACATCTGATAAGGAGCCTTTGACACTAGATTTGTTCTTGGTATCAAATCCACTACAAACTCTACCTCACGCTCTAGAGGTAAATCACTTATGTCATCTGGAACACCTCTGGAAATTCACAGACAACAGGTAATTCGACACTCGCAGCTTCACGATCAACTTGCAACGTTGCAAACAGCGCAAAGATCAAAGCTTCGCCTTCTAGAAGTTCGTCTACTTGCTTAGCGGACAAGAATATCAACTCTCCTTATCACCAAACTCAATAAACTCCACGGTCTTATTATAACAGTTGATATGAACATAGTTGAACTTCAAACAGTTCATTCCCAAGATTACATCGATTTGGTGTAAGGGTAAACAATCCAAATCGATCACAAAACTATTTCCGTAAATCGTCAAAGGACACCTCGAACACACGAAAGTAGTAGTAACAGAACCCTTAGCATGAGTTTGTATCACCATGTTACCATTCATATCAGACAATTTAAAACCTAACATAGTAGCATATTCAAGCGAAATAAACGAATGAGTAGCATCAGTATCAATAATAGCGACCAACTCAACATTGTAAATGAAACAAGTACCTCGAATCAAGTTATCCTTCTTGGAAACTTCTGAACCACTCAAAGCAAACACCTTGCCATTAGTCTGAGCAGCAGTAGCAGTCTTCTTCAGCTTCTGACACTGGGTACTAATGTGACCCTGTTCACCACAGTTGAAATAAGTCGGACCTTCATCATTGCAATCGGTAACTCTATGGCCTCTCTTACCATATTGTTAACACCTTAACACACTATAGTTGCAGACTTCCGCACGGTGTCCTTGCTCGCCACACCTGTAACACTTAATAGAAGCGGGATCTACTCCCCCACTTGTCTTCTTCCTATTTGAAACCTTTTGTTTCCTTTTGTCAGCTGGAGTCACATAAGGCTTTCCTCTAAAATTTCCTTTCTCTTTTTTATCACTAAGATGTTTCTAGTGAGCAGATCGAGCTCGACTATCCTCATCATAAATCCTACTCTTATCCATCAGCTCGGCATACATGTGAATCTATTGGTATCCAATACCCTGCTTAACCTATGGTATGAGTTCATTCTTAAACTTGATACATTTAGACATCTCAGGATCAACACGGTTGTAATTCGAACAAAACTTCACCAGCGCCTCAAATTTTGTAGCATACTCTGCCACATTCATGTTTCCTTGCTTCAGTTCAAGGAACTTTATCTCCTTCTTGCCACGAACATCTTCAGGAAAATACTTTCCCAAAAAAAATTTCTTGAATACAACCCAAGTTATCTTAGTACCAACATCCTCCGACCTCTGACGCATGTTATCCCATCAATCTTCAGCTTCTTTCGACAACATATGAGTACCAAATTGTACCTATTAAGCGTCAGTAGACGCCATCACTCGAAAGATCTTTTCAATCACCTTAAGCCACTTTTGTGCACCATCTGGGACATGAGTGCCCATGAAAGTTGGCGGATTGTTCCTCTGGAACTTCCCAAAGCACAAAAATCATCAGGAGCTCTACCATTCTGATTATTCTAAGCCATCGCTTGAGCAAGTGATTCCAATGCATCAGCAATAGCACGGTCGTTTCTTCTAGCCATTATGCACATCGTCAATAATGTTAGAAGAAAACAAATCATCGACAGTGTACCCACACTCATCGACTGACAAAGGACTGACATCATACAAAAACCTGGCCGGACGGACCGACCAGGCTCTGATACCACTAATGTAACACCCTTCTACCCCAAAGAGCATTCACGATAATTATAAACAATTATATCATAGTGCATCACCACAAGGGTGCCACTAATGTAACAAGATAAACAATTATATCATAGTACATTCACGAATCATTTAATGAACAAGATAATAAGATGCAAAACTAGATATATATTTCCGGAGTCAGCATGCCAGCTATTGACTAGTCCATATTGATCTATGACTTCTATAAATTAAGGTACTCTTATATAATATTTCACACAAACTGAAAATGTCTTAAATGTCACAAATAAACATCAACTGATATGTCACAAATATCTCCTTCTCCAGCTATGCACCATGGCAAACGTTTAAGCTCATCGAGAACAACTCTCTCAAAGATATCAAAGATGAAATTCATAATCTACAATCGGAGGATTGTGAAGTTCGAGTACCGTTCACTATCGATTGACAACGAAAGGAAGATTGAGTTCAACAAATTTGAGCTCAAGATGCAAATTGTAACGCCCCGATTTCGATTTTCACTTTTATTGGGCCCCAATTTAATTAAATTGGGTGAATAATATTTGGATGTAGAATTTGTGTGGAAATATGTTATATTTACATATTATCATATTTTTAACCGGTATTGGGAGGTTTCGGAGGAAATAGTTTGGAAGGGTATTTTGGACATTTCCTATTTAATATTAAGTGAGATATTTGTGAGATATTGAATTAATAGATGTTTTGGAAAAATAATGGAAAAGATATTAAAGAGGAAATAGAAGGGAAAGAAAGGATAGTAAGAAGAAGAGAAAGAAAGGAGAAAGAAAGAAGAGGAGGAGAAAGAGAAGAGAAAGAGGAAAACCTAGAATCATCAAGAATCGATCAAAGCTTGCGATTAATCAGGTAAGGGTGAGAAGTTTTATCATCTTAATAATGTATAGCATCATATATGTATTAGTTTGGGCTTGTTGGTAGTTTTTCTACACTATCCATTTCTAGGGCAAAAGTTGGAATAATCGGTAGATTGAAGATTTAATCGGTTGAAACTGAGTAATAACGCCGTAGAATAGTCGGGTAACATGTATTGATGCTATTTGTACTGATTTAGATGTTTAAGAGATGGTTGATGATGGATTGGTGAAGGAGAGACAGAACAGAATGCTGTTCTGCGCAGGTTCGCTGGCTCTCGCCAGGCGAGCGAAGGCGAAGCTTCGCCAGGCGAAGCCCGGCGAATGCTGGCGAGTAATTATGTTTAAGTCCCAGTGGACTTCGCTGGTGAGTTCGCCAGGCGAAGGTGGATAGCGAAGGTTCGCCCAGCGAAGGTGCTGGCGAATGGTGGCGAATGAAGTCAGTAGCTACTGACTTGGGCTCGCTGGCGAGTTCGCCAGGCGAAGCCTAGCGAAGGTTCGCTGCGGGGGTTCGCCAGGCGAATAAAGGCGAACGTGACAGCATTTTTCTTGTGTTGTGTTGCTCATGTGGTGATTGTTTGGTTGATTCACATAGGTTAATACCTCTATGATATGAATAAGTATGTGATCTATTGTGATAACATGTGTTGTGGGTAGCCTTCGTGCGTAAATCCTCGATTGTGAATTGTGGCCGTTTGGGCAAATATGTGCATTGTTTAAATTGATTTAAAATGCATGATAATGAGGTGAATGACTAATGTGTCGTGTAATATACATTGTGATGTATGATGATTGTATGAAATTGAATGAGGTGAAGATGCATGAACATATTATGTGTATGTGTGTGCATTTCAAGAATTGTATAGAATACATTCTTGTGTTGTTGATTCCTAGGAGAATCTGATGAGTGATAGGACTCTTAGGAGAGCCTGAGGAGAGACATGACTCTTAGGAGAGTCTGATGAGAGGTGTGATTCCTTGGAGAGTCTGCTGTATGACCTGATTCCTCGGAGAATCTGATGGATGGTGTGATTCCTCGGAGAATCTGCTGAATGAATTGATTCCTCGGAGAATCTGACGAGATATGTGATTCCTTGGAGAGTTTGCTGATTAACCTGATTCCTTGGAGAATCTGATGAACAGTGTGATTCCTCGGAGAATCTGACGAGTGGCGTGATTCCTTGGAGAATCTGATGAATGGTGTGATTCCTAGGAGAGTCTGATGAGTGTTGTGATTCCTAGGAGAATCTGACAAGTGATAGAATACCCATGAGGGGTGAGAGTAGATTGATCCTTAGGAGGATCTGACGATCGACTAGATCGATGTTGTGTTGCATTTACATAGAGTAGCGAGTTGTCCTCTATGATTTGCATTTGTCATCTGTATATGATGTATAGTGAAATAAACATGTTGTGTATGTTTATTGAATTAACGTGAAATGTATGTTTTGGCATAATGTAGATACTGGAGGATATATATATATAGATATATATATATATGTGGTTGCATGTTTATGAAAAGATATAAACATTGATGATGCATATTGAGTATGCTTGGTGTTATAGTTGTATATAGATATATTATATTGTACAAGGTGAGTTGTGGTGAGAATGCGTAGAATGCATAATTGTTGATATGAGATATTTATATATGTCTTTATGCATTATTTATTATGATATTGTTTCTCACCATTCTGCTGTTTTATAATGCTCTATGAGGCATTGCAGATTAGATGGCTGGAGATATTTTGTGAAGCATGACTTCATTTCCCTTTTGGTCGGTCGGCTCTGATATGTAGCACCGGGTAGATAGGAGTTATTTCGATTCTTTTGCGATACATCTGTGCATGTATCTGCCGATGTTATGTTTTGTTGACATGTGGGATGATAATTGTATATGTGAATACATGTATTGGAGATATGAAATATTTAGATGTTTCCGCCTTGTTCTAAATATTTTCTCGTGGGCGCTGACCCGTTGTTGCATATCTGTTGAGCAGGTGTTGTATTGCATTGGAATTTTTATGATAATGTGACATACCCCCTTTTGTGCTATGACTTACATGTACTCTGATAAAATTTTGACTTATGCCTAAATGATTAATTGAATTATTTTGGGGTAGGAATAAGGGGGGTGTTACAAGTGGTATCAGAGCCAGTGTTGAGTCGGTTGTGTTTGTCTTATTGTTTTGTTGGTTGAGCGGTTGTTTAACCTTGTTGCTGTTTTTGCGATTAAGAAGATTATGGCAGGTCGTAATGACAGTGCTATGGCTGCGGCATTGGAGGCGATGGCTAGAGCGGTGCAGGGTGCGCCGAATGTGAACGCAAATGATGAGTTTAGAAAGAATAAGCCACCGGTGTTCAAAGGAAGGTTTAATCCGGACGGTGCCCAGAATTGGTTGAAAGAGATCGAGAGGATCTTCAGAGTTATGAACTGTGCTGAGGGCAATAAGGTGAGGCTTGGATCTCACATGTTGCGGGAAGAAGCCGATGACTGGTGGATCGGCATGAGGCAAGTGCTTGAAGTAGATGACGAGGAAATAACTTGGGATTTATTTCGTGCTGAATTCTTGAGGAAGTATTATCCTGAGAGTGTGAAAGGAAGGAAGGAAATGGAATTTCTTGAGTTGAAACAAGGCAATATGTCTGTGGTGGATTACACGGCTAAGTTTATGGAGTTAGTAAAATTTCATCCTCACTATGATGCGGTGACGGCAGAATTCTCTAAGTGTGTTAAGTATGAGAACGGCTTGCGTCCCGAGATCAAACAAGCGGTGGGCTATCAGAGGATAAGGAGATTTTCGGACTTGACCGAATGTTGTCGAATTTTTGAAGAAGATCGCAAAGCTCGTTCTACTCACTACAAGAGTTTGAAGGAGGAGAAAGAAAAGCGACAAGTAAGGAGTGAACCTTATGAGACGCCAGCTGATAAGGGCAAGCATAAGGGAAACTTTGTTAAGGGATCTGGAGGAGGGAGTTCTGGATCCATTAAATGCTACAAGTGTGGCGAGATGGGTCATAAGTCTTTTATGTGTGGAAAGCCCAAGATCAAATGCTCTAATTGTGGAGTTCTTGGACATGATGTTAAGGATTGTAGAATGGGTGCAGTGAAGTGCTACAATTGTGGAGAAGTGGGTCACATCAGTGCGAAGTGTCCTAAACCGAAGCAAGCTTCAGAAAGTGGGAAAGTGTTTGCATTGGCAGGGTCAGACACTACCAATGCGGATCGTTTGATTTGAGGTATGTGCTTTAATTATGTTGCACCTTTAGTTGTTATGTTTGATATCGGAGCGACTCATTTGTTCGTTTCTTTTGAGTACGCTTAGTGTTTGGTTTTGATTTTTCGTTGATGCGATGGTAATTGAGAGTGAAGACTTTAAGATGGTGACGTTGGACAACGTACGTGTTAGAGATTTGAGCTCATTGGGGTAGAATGACTAGTATGTTATTCCTGATGAGGTATAAGTATCATGGTTGTATTCGCTAGGGTAGAATGGCTATGTGTCGTTCCTAGTGGAAAGAATCACCGGGGTAGAATGACCTAGATGTTGTTCCTGGTGAAGTACCAGTGATGTACCCGTAATCTCCAATGGGAGTTGATGAGGGTGACAGTCTTTTATGAGCCACGTGGCATGGCTGTGATTGTGATAAGGAAGTATGCATGTGGAAGATTGTGTGTAACTTGGGAATTCAGGAAAGGACGCAGAAATCGTGTCCGGTGTGTTTTGAATCAAGTGATATTTTCGAGGACGAAAATTTTTTAAGTGGGGGAGAGTTGTAACGCCCCGATTTCGATTTTCACTTTTATTGGGCCCCAATTTAATTAAATTGGGTGAATAATATTTGGATGTAGAATTTGTGTGGAAATATGTTATATTTACATATTATCATATTTTTAACCGGTATTGGGAGGTTTCGGAGGAAATAGTTTGGAAGGGTATTTTGGACATTTCCTATTTAATATTAAGTGAGATATTTGTGAGATATTGAATTAATAGATGTTTTGGAAAAATAATGGAAAAGATATTAAAGAGGAAATAGAAGGGAAAGAAAGGATAGTAAGAAGAAGAGAAAGAAAGGAGAAAGAAAGAAGAGGAGGAGAAAGAGAAGAGAAAGAGGAAAACCTAGAATCATCAAGAATCGATCAAAGCTTGCGATTAATCAGGTAAGGGTGAGAAGTTTTATCATCTTAATAATGTATAGCATCATATATGTATTAGTTTGGGCTTGTTGGTAGTTTTTCTACACTATCCATTTCTAGGGCAAAAGTTGGAATAATCGGTAGATTGAAGATTTAATCGGTTGAAACTGAGTAATAACGCCGTAGAATAGTCGGGTAACATGTATTGATGCTATTTGTACTGATTTAGATGTTTAAGAGATGGTTGATGATGGATTGGTGAAGGAGAGACAGAACAGAATGCTGTTCTGCGCAGGTTCGCTGGCTCTCGCCAGGCGAGCGAAGGCGAAGCTTCGCCAGGCGAAGCCCGACGAATGCTGGCGAGTAATTATGTTTAAGTCCCAGTGGACTTCGCTGGTGAGTTCGCCAGGCGAAGGTGGATAGCGAAGGTTCGCCCAGCGAAGGTGCTGGCGAATGGTGGCGAATGAAGTCAGTAGCTACTGACTTGGGCTCGCTGGCGAGTTCGCCAGGCGAAGCCTAGCGAAGGTTCGCTGCGGGGGTTCGCCAGGCGAATAAAGGCGAACGTGACAACATTTTTCTTGTGCTGTGTTGCTCATGTGGTGATTGTTTGGTTGATTCACATAGGTTAATACCTCTATGATATGAATAAGTATGTGATCTATTGTGATAACATGTGCTGTGGGTAGCCTTCGTGCGTAAATCCTCGATTGTGAATTGTGGCCGTTTGGGCAAATATGTGCATTGTTTAAATTGATTTAAAATGCATGATAATGAGGTGAATGACTAATGTGTCGTGTAATATACATTGCGATGTATGATGATTGTATGAAATTGAATGAGGTGAAGATGCATGAACATATTATGTGTATGTGTGTGCATTTCAAGAATTGTATAGAATACATTCTTGTGTTGTTGATTCCTAGGAGAATCTGATGAGTGATAGGACTCTTAGGAGAGCCTGAGGAGAGACATGACTCTTAGGAGAGTCTGATGAGAGGTGTGATTCCTTGGAGAGTCTGTTGTATGACCTGATTCCTCGGAGAATCTGATGGATGGTGTGATTCCTCGGAGAATCTGCTGAATGAATTGATTCCTCGGAGAATCTGACGAGATATGTGATTCCTTGGAGAGTCTGCTGATTAACCTGATTCCTTGGAGAATCTGATGAACAGTGTGATTCCTCGGAGAATCTGACGAGTGGCGTGATTCTTTGGAGAATCTGATGAATGGTGTGATTCCTAGGAGAGTCTGATGAGTGTTGTGATTCTTAGGAGAATCTGACAAGTGATAGAATACCCATGAGGGGTGAGAGTAGATTGATCCTTAGGAGGATCTGACGATCGACTAGATCGATGTTGTGTTGCATTTACATAGAGTAGCGAGTTGTCCTCTATGATTTGCATTTGTCATCTGTATATGATGTATAGTGAAATAAACATGTTGTGTATGTTTATTGAATTAACGTGAAATGTATGTTTTGGCATAATGTAGATACTGGAGGATATATATATATATAGATATATATATATGTGGTTGCATGTTTATGAAAAGATATAAACATTGATGATGCATATTGAGTATGCTTGGTGTTATAGTTGTATATAGATATATTATATTGTACAAGGTGAGTTGTGGTGAGAATGCGTAGAATGCATAATTGTTGATATGAGATATTTATATATGTCTTTATGCATTATTTATTATGATATTGTTTCTCACCCTTCTGCTGTTTTATAATGCTCTATGAGGCATTGCAGATTAGATGGCTGGAGATATTTTGTGAAGCATGACTTCATTTCCCTTTTGGTCGGTCGGCTCTGATATGTAGCACCGGGTAGATAGGAGTTATTTCGATTCTTTTGCGATACATCTGTGCATGTATCTGCCGATGTTATGTTTTGTTGACATGTGGGATGATAATTGTATATGTGAATACATGTATTGGAGATATGAAATATTTAGATGTTTCCGCCTTGTTCTAAATATTTTCTCGTGGACGCTGACCCGTTGTTGCATATCTGTTGAGCAGGTGTTGTATTGCATTGGAATTTTTATGATAATGTGACATACCCCCTTTTGTGCTATGACTTACATGTACTCTGATAAAATTTTGACTTATGCCTAAATGATTAATTGAATTATTTTGGGGTAGGAATAAGGGGGGTGTTACACAAATAGATGTAAGGGTTATGTGAAATACATATTTCTGTTTCAAAACAAAAATTTTCCTCGAGTTGGAAACGACGATTTCAAGATCAGTCGAAGATATTACGAAGATGTTGAAGCGTCCACATGGATATTGAAGTAATATTGCATTTTATGTTGAAATGATCTATGTAATCCTTATTTTATTTTATGAATCTTAATTTCATTTTGAAAAATTACATGTTTTTGGTTCTGCTACTGATGTGTCTATATTACGAAAATGTAATTATGGAAATTTTATGGAGATACATCTCTAAAATAAATAAGAAAATCTGACTTATAGAACGTCACTCAAAATAACAAGTGTTGAATGTGTATTGGGCTACATTCGAAAATGCATCTCTAAAAATTATAAATATTTTAAAAATTTTGTGTAATATCTATAAAACATATAATTGAAATTGCCAGAATAAAAAGTTAAATTAATTTTACAAGTGAGTCCAATTGAGCTAGCCTAATAGAATAATAAATTTGTTTTGATTTCTAAAAAAAAAAAAAAAATCTAACCTAACAATCACCATTCACTTGTTTTTGTTAAAAGTGAAATTCATCAAACTCTTAATCACAAAAAAAAAAAAAAAAATCATCAAACTCTCACTTTATTAGACACACTATAGCTCTCTCTCATTCAAGTGTAACATAGAAAAGAAATTACTAAGGTTTTCACTGGACAAGCGCAAGTCAATTAAATCAACCTAAGTGAGTCACAATGGTAAAAAGAAACCATAGTTGGCTTCATGGCACCCCAACTCAAGAGCAAAGTATTACAGTAGTAAAATTGATCATTATTAGGCAGGATTCTAGTACCCATCTATTTTCACTCCCTCATCCCTGTTAAGGAAAACACTGTCCATCTTGTTGTGATTTTAGGAAACCAAACACATTCCCAAAAGGATGTCCAAAGGTTTCCACTTTGCAGACTATACCCTCCAAACACAGGGGGCCAGCTGTTCCTAAAATAATTCTCACCATACACTTTCACAGTTTCACTAGAGATGTGATTTATATCACATCACTATAGCTAAAAAGCTGATATTGCTATCAAATATCCTATAGGTAAAAAGTTATATATATTTGTGAATCTTTTTATTCAAAACTCCAATACACAGTTGGAATGCCATGTCCTAACACTACCAAATTGCCATTCTCCAACTGCTAGCATGAGATTGGTATGTACAAGTAGAACTGAAACTTGTGAAACATACATCTCTTTTTTCGGAAAACCAACGAAACAGTGAACTCTGATTTGAACAAGTGTTACTCTATCAAACCTAACCATCATAGGTTTCCTCTTCACACACTGCTTAATTTGTTTGCAACCAGCTTCTATGTTTATCAAAATACATATGATTTGACTCATCCATAAAAAATCCAACGGTTAATAACCATTCCACGTTTTTGGACCAGTGAACAATATCATTCGTAGGTGACAGATACAACACACTTTATAGTTATAGATAGGACAAAACACCTTTCAAAAATAAACAAAGGTCATTTTCTGATTGATATTCTCTCTGAACACCTACATACTCAAGCTAGCTTGATGAGTCCCAATCAATCAAACAATGGTTAAGAGTCATTATTATTTTTTGAAACTTGAAACTCCTATATTACTCTAATTTTGAACTAATTGTACTACTCAACTGATCTTTAATAAATTTGGTAAACTAAAACTTCATAGAAATGGAAATAAAAATTAGGTTACATTTTGCATGTACCTAGTAAGGAAATAAAACAATATGTGAGGGTTTAAAGAAATATGTGTCTTCGCTTCATATGGAAGTGATTGTTGAAAATGGTAATAAGCTGGAGAAGAAGTAAGCATGAGAAAAGAGGAGCTAGCTAGGAAAAAGTTACTAGGTACAAGTAACCTAAAAATAAATACATATAAAGGGATACTTTTATGGGAAATTCACCGGTTAAAGGAAAAGTTAGTCTATCCTTCTATTTCAAATAGATTTTATATATATATATATATATATATGGAAAATGAAAAAGATGAAAGAGATAGAAAATGCTAAATAACTTTCACTTTCTTATTGAAAAACAATTACACAATAAATACTATTTCAAATTAAAACTGAATTCAGTTTATATATTACAAAAGAAATTAAATGCATTTTAAATTAATCTTAAATAAAACTCAAATGATGTTCTAACTAATTGAATTTGTATTACACTTTAAATATCATCTCATAATTCAAATTCAAGACTAACATTAAAAACACAAGTTTTATCCCTCAAATGGATAAATGTTTAGTTTTTATAGTTTTAGTTCGCACATTTGCAAGTTATTTTTGAGTGCTACAGTGAACATCTTCAAGTACTCTATTCTGAATCTGATTGTGCAGAAAATAGAACTTCGTGCCAATGTGTTTGCTCCTTTCATGTAGCACTGATTCTTAGCAAGATTTATAGTTGATTTGTTGTCAATCATCAACCTCAAAAGCTTGTTCATCTTTATCTTTAGATCTTGCAATAAGTTCATAATGCAAACAGCTTGACACACAGACAGAATATTTGCAATGTACTCAAATTCACATGTTGACAATGCAACCACTGATTACTTTTTGAAGCACCAAGAAATGGGATCTCCCAGATACTTGAAAAAATATCCATAAGTACTTATTCTGTCAACTCTGTCTCCACACCAATCAGAGTCTGAATAGCATATCAACCCTGAAGCAGATTCACTACCAAAAGGAAAAAAACTGCATACCTCATAGTCCCCTTAATATACCTCAGTATCCTGATAGCAGCTTGGTAATGTGATCCCATTGGTTTGTTCATAAACTTACTCACCATTCCTATTGCATAACAGATGTCAGGTCTGGTGTTACATATATATCTCAATGAGCCCACCAACTATTTAAAATTTGTAACATTTACATCATCACCCTCAACATCATAATCCAGTTTATGACTTGTTTCAGCATGTGTGATGCAGACTTGCAATTTATAAGCTCAAATCTCTTCAGAAGTTAAAATTCATACTTCAGGGGATGCAAAATTATACCCTTATCAGAGTACAGAATCTCCATCCCTAGAAAATATACCATATTTTATAGACCAGTCATCTCAAACTCATTCATCAGCACCTTCTTGAACTTGACTATCTCATTTGAACAAATCTCTGTTAGCAATATGTCATCAACATAGAGACACGCCATAATGATATTTATATCAGATGTATGTTGAATATAAACACAATACTCCATATCACATTTTCTGAATCTTTGAAGGTTGAAAAGTGAATCAATTTTCAAATTCTAAACTCTAAGAGTTTGTTTCAGTCCATACAAGACTTTATACAATTGACCCTCATAATTCCCTTTCGATCACATAGAGATACTTTTTTACACTAAAAATAAAAAGATTGTTTTTTTAATGCATAACTTAAATAAGTTTAATGAAAAATAATTTTTAAGGTAAAATAGAAAAAAAAATGTAAGTGAAAATGTATATGTTATGAGATATATACTTACCCATGTTGACAACTAGTATTTGTAGTGATCATTTTGTTAACTCTCTTATGAAGTTTTATGCAATGCGTCTGGTTGAACTCGTGAAACATAGTTGTGGTTGGAATGTCTCAGTTATCATCATTGTCGTCGTCATCATCATCACTTTCATAGACAAAGTGTTCGAAGACTTTGTCTACATTTTCGCTTAAGTTACATGCTTCTTCATTGTAAGGGTTCATAACGTCTTTCTTTTAAGGTGATCACATGTAATTGTTCATATGATTGATAATCTTGGAAAGGATTGTACACTTCAAATGGTTGAATGTCTTGAGAAAGACGGTATGATTAATTTAGTTGGTAGTCTTGGGATGGATGATACATTTAAAATGGTTGAAAGTCTTGAGAAATATTCTATAGTTTTCTTCGGTGGAAGTTTTCAAAATAATTGTATGGTTCACTTTCTTAGTAGTATTTGAATGTAAAAGTGATCAAAGAATGGATGGAAAAAATATTAAAATCTTGTGTATAGTTGTGGTTTAAGTCTATTGTATGTTCAAGTTGGTATTAGGGTGGTTTCTCTATAAAAAAAAGTTGAATCATGATAAGGTTTTTACATCACAGAATTAAAACTAAAATGTCTAAATGTGTTTGGGTGCATGAGTGGAAAAAGAAAAAGAGGAATTAGATTTATTTTTTTTTTGGTGTTGTTGTAAGAGTGAATGTGTTCATATTTATAATATTGTATATTGTTATAAGATGAGTGAAGTAAAATAAATATGACATTACTCACTTATCTTTTTATACAAATTCATAGGGTAAACTATGATGAAACCTTTTCATTAGTTGCAATGCTTAAATCTGTTCAGATTTTACTTGCTATCGCTGCATATCATGATTATGAAATATGACAGATGAATGTCAATACTCATTTCCTTAATGGGAATCTTCTTGAGGACGTGTACATGACACAACCTGAAGGATTTGACATACCAGAAGAAGCCCAAAAGATATACAAGTTACAGCGATTAATCTATGGATTGAAGCAAGCTTCAAGAAGCTGGAATCTTCGTTTTGATGAAACTGTAAAAAAAATATAGATTCATAAAGAATAAAGATGAGTCTTGTGTCTACGAGAAGGTTAGTGGGAGCATGATCATCTTTCTGGTATTATATGTGGATGACATATTACTCATTGAAAACGATGTCCCTACTTTGCAGAAAGTGAAACTTGGTTAGGGAAATGATTTTCTATGAAAGACCTAGGTGAAGCAGCCTATATATTAGGAATCAGGATCTATAGAGATATATCATAAAAACTGCTTGGCCTAAGTCAAATTATATACATAGACAAAGTGTTGAGACGCTTTAATATGCATGATTCCAAGAAAGGATTTATATCTATGCAACATGGCCTATGTCTATCAAAAACATAATCCTCTTCAACTAAGGAAGAAAGGGATCGCATGAATAAGATTTCATATGCATCTGCAATAGGATCTATCATGTATTCCATATTATGTACTCAACTAGATGTCTCGTATGCTTTAAGTGCAATGAGTAGGTACCAATCTGATCTTGGTGATGCTCATTTAGTAGCTGTCAAGAATATCCTTAGGTACTTGAGAAGGACTAAGAAATCATTCTTGGTATATGAAGGTCAGGAGGAGCTTCTTGTAATTGGATGCAGTGATGCTAGCTTCCAGAAAGATAAGAATGACTTCAGATCGCAATCTGGTTATGTGTTCTGCTTAAATGGTGGTGCTGTGAGCTGGAAAAGTTCAAAGCAAGAAATATTTATTCATTCTACAACTGAGGCCGAGTACATTGATGCCTCAAATGCAGCAAAGGAATCTGTTTTGATCAAGAAGTTTATTAGTGAACTTGGTATAGTCCCTAGCATTATGGATCCGATTGATCTCTATTGTGATAACAATGGTGCTATAGCACAAGCTAAAGAGCCTATATCTCACCAACGATCCAAACACATACTTATGCGTTATCACCTCATTCGAGAGATAATAGATCAAGGAGATGTGAAGATGTGCAGAGTACCTACACTTGACAACATTGTTGACCCACTCACAAAGCCTCTTGGGCAGCAGAAGCATGATGGCCATACTAGATCTATGGGTATTAAGGGTATGCTTGATTGGATCTAGTGCTAGTGGGAGATTGTTGGTGTAAGCCCTAGAGGCCATTACTTTTGGTACTTGTATCAAATTATTTATTAATAATAAGAGACATTTATTTATTATATTTGTTTTTTCCAAGATAATAAAGTCCCTATAATAGCTAGTATGTTTAATGAAATGTTAAATGTGACTTAATCATGAGATCCCATTAAACATAAGGACATTATTCTTAAAGTATCTGTAGTCGAGCTTTACTGTGAAGTAGGATAACCTTAAAGCATTAAGGTTATTATGTAGATAGATTGATGATCACATCTCATGGATCATGGATAAGGAGTTATCAAGTCTTAACATATGTATGAATATTAGGAGTAATATTTATACTGGATTGACCCGATATGAGAGTACTACATATAATGTTATGCAAAGTGACATAAGTTACTCTTATGGTGATAGTAGTGTATACCACCTTTTGACCTGAATCCACTAAGGACCTTAGATGTAGAGTCGAATAGTTTATTGTTGATCTAACATTGTCAGTAACTGGATGACCATAAAGACAGTTGATGGGTACTCCACAAAGCATGCTGAGGGACATGAGTGATCTAGATGGAATTTTCCCATCCTACATAACAAAATAAATATATAAGGGACCAATATTGAACTGGACAAGGATGAAACGGTATATACCTTGTGTTCAATATAGACATAAGAGGAAAAGGGTAATTATACACACAAGTACTATCACAAAAGTTTTTGTCAGATCACATGACAATTTTGTGATTTGGGTAGCAGTGATGTGTTGCTAGATACCACTCACTGTTTAATATGTTAAATGTGTGATTTAATATAATTGACAACGTCACGAAAACCTAAAGGGTCACACATATAAGGACATATTAATAAGAGGTAGAGTAAATAAGGAACACCATAAAGTATGATGCACTTGATAAATGTAGAACACTGTAAGGGTAACAGTGATGTGTTGCTAGATACCACGTGCTTAGGTGATATACGTTACATCATAAGATATGGTGTGCATACACTTAAGTGGGCTTTTTAGCTTGCATCCCACACATGTGGTTCTATAAATAGAACCCTTGTGAAAAAGCATACACTCTTGATGAGAATTAAGACTGTAAAACCCTAGCCGTATTTTTCCTTCTCTCTCTCTCTCTCTCTCTCTCTCTCTCTCTCTCTCTATCTATCTATCTATCTATCTATCTATATATCTATCTATCTATCTCTCTCTCTCTCACACACACACACACACACACAGACACACACAAAGCCTTCAATTATAGCAGCTAGTACTGAGTCTGAAGGAATCTACTCGTGTGGACAGAGTAGAGGCGTTGTTCATCATACATCTCTCGTGATCACTTATTCGATTCTGAATTAAAGGTTTCATTGCCACAAAGAATTAATTGTTATATCACTGATCATGACCATTCATAAGGATGACAAAAGGGAAATTTTTATTTTCCGCTGTATTTTAGATTGCATATTTCCCTTCAGTTCACTCGTCCTTACGTTTGAAAAAAGAGTGAAGTAAAATATATGTAACACTAGTCACTTGTCCTTGCGCAAAAAAAAAGTAGAGTAAAGTGGATATGACATTATTCAATTATCCTTGTGCAAAAAAAAGAAGTAGATAAAAAATAGTTATATTATTGTTCACTCATCGCTGCGTCATAAAAAAGAGTGAAGTAGATAAAAATAGAATCTTTTGTTGATGAATTGCTCCTCCTTTTTAAAAATATCCATCTTGAACAAAATAAGAATCTGGAAACACACCCAATAAGAACAAGGTATCTACTCTGATACCAATTGAAACTCTGTTCTAAGCAGGACAGATGTTAGACACAATGTCTTAGACAATGTGTACCACAAAAAAAAAATTATACTAGATTATCACAGGCAAGGAAATTAAAGTAGAAAGCAATAAAGAAGACAAGAGAATTGTTAACTCACTCTATTGCAAAGTCATCTACATCTTGGGGGCTCCCAACCTAAGAATGAAAATCAACTCTCAATAGTATTAGTACAATTAGTCTTAGATGAACAAACATTTTTAATGCCTACTCCTTTATATTGTCTGTATCTTTCTATTTAAGACTCCCCCTAAATATGATAACTCTTCTCACTTTCTCTCAATCACTACTCTAGTAATTTATGCTTTTAACATATTGAAGATGTTAAATTACAACTCAACTAACAATCAACCTCTATGCCTTGAATATTCTGTTTTAGGCTTCTTTAGGGGTTTATAATAAAAAACAAAAATACAAAGACTAAAAGAACAAACCCTAGCACACTAGATCTTCAATAATTGTGTCTTCTTTTCAGTAGAAATGAGTCTTCTTATATATCAAACCATCTATTGGGCCTGGGCAATCGAATTAAAACCAAACTGATTTAATTGGATGCAAAATTAGATTTGATGGATATTTGATTTTCTTATACATTAATGTCCACCAAGAGTTTTAATCTCGTTCAATTTGATTTGGTCTTAGATAATCTTTTTAGCCAGTCTTTTTAATAATAAATTGCTAAAATATATAAAACATAACTGACAAATATTCTTTGAATCAACCAAAAACGTGTTCATATTTACTCATTGAATTTGTCTTCCAAACTGAGGACAAATGCTCCACACATGCTGTAACATTATGTCTCACATCTCGCCTCTTCACAAATTCATCTTATTTTTCTCATGTTATTTTACCTAAAGTATCAAACCAAATGGAACAACAAAAGTCATACCAACAATTTCACATAAAGGTTGTTTGTACTTATATGTCATGTATGTGATGTCCATAATCAACACATTAGGAAAAATATTCAACAACTTCAGTGAATCTGGGTGCGTCCAAAAAATAGCTCACAACATTTGTGTCATATGTTCTTCTAATCCAGTAAAAGTAACTTTTATCATTCATCATTTAAACATATGTTGTATCTCGGTTATAGGATCTATGATCTCTTTTTTTAGTTTTCTCTTATGTTTATATATTTGTGTGATCTAAGTAACGTTATTTGGATCTCACTCTTGCAATGAAAGTTGTACATGTCTGGGTGGAACATGATGTTTTGTCAAATCAATAAAATATTTCCTTTCATCTGAACTTAAACGACCAACAAATGAATGACCTTCTAATCTATAAGGTAAATTATGGTTTTGAAATCCATATTTTACATCAATCTTCCATCCTAAACCATCTTTAAATAACGTTGATCAGATTTTAAATGAACACCAGTATTGTTTAGTCGCACTTTGTGTTGCACTATCCACTTCCTTATATTTTCCCCTGTCACAACCAAATATTAATTTGTTATTTTCTTCTCTTTTTCTTGTTTATGTATCTTAACGAGTAATGATAACGGTCACTTCATGTCTGATTCCAACCTCCTTAATCCACCTTATCACTTCTTCTCATGTATCAAATTTTTCTGTAGTTGAGAATGTTTTTGTTGTGTCTACCCATGTCTGAATTCTACCGCATATTTGTAAAGGGATCTCAATATCTGTGAAACATAAAAATAAAATAAATAAATAAAATCAATTTTTGTTTTGAAAAACATGCATACCAGATAGCTTATAAGTGAGTTATCTAGTGAACAAATTAAAGACTATCGAAATATTTATAACCCAATTATTTGATGAAGATTATAATATCAGATGATTTATATGTAAGTTATCCAATGAACATATAACTTGCACACATATATTATATATGACCCAATTTATATTTGGGTTGGGTCTAAGGGGCTTACCAATCAAATTTGTAATTTATTTAGACATTTTTTTTAACGTACTCTATATGTTTCTAATGCACCGCACAAATTTTCAAAAATACCTATTATTTTCGGAGATGTATTTACGGACGCACCCCAGCATACGCTCAACAAAGATCATTTTAAGTTATGCCCTTTTTTATTTATTTTATTCCGGAGATGCAACTCTAAAATATTTTCGTAGTTACATTTCTGTAACACAGATAAATCAATAGCAAAGTTAAAACCAAATAATTTTTCAAAATGAAATTAACATTCATAATATAAAATAAGCATTACATAAATGATTTAAACATAAAATGCAACATTACACTTCAATATGCAGGAGGACGCTTCCACGTCTTCATAATATCTTCAACCGATCTTGATACCGTCGCTTCTAACTCGAGCAGAATTGTCCTTTCAAAATAGAAATACGTATGCCACATAGCCCTTACATCTGCTTGCGCCTTGAGCTCAAATTTGCTGAAGTCAATCTTTCATTTGTTGTCAATTAATGGTGAACGGTACTCGAGCTTCACAATTCTTCAGTTGTCTTAGTAAGGTATGAGATTTTGGATTTTGTCTTTGATATCTTTGAGGGAGCTGAAATCAATTAGCTTAAACGTTTTCTCCAGTGTAGAGTTGGAGAAGGAGACCTTTGCGACATACCAATAGATGTTAATTTGTGACATTTGAGACATTTTTAGTTTGCGTGACATATAAAATAAGAGCACCTTAATTTAGAGAAGTCATTGGTCAATATGGACCTCTTAATAATTGGCAAGATGCTTCCGAAGATATATCTCTAGAACAACACCCTATTATCTTGTTGCAGAGATGCATCTCTAGAACTTGTCTTGAACCAATTCCAAAATAGAACCCTAAAACATAACTTTTTTTTTTAATTTACAAAATAATAATTGTCGATATGGGTGTTGGGTCAAATATTATATTCATCCAAGTCCCACATCAGATAGTAGAAAAAAAATAGAATTTGAGTATTAATATAAATAGAGATAGTTAGTTTTAATTTTTTACACAACAACAAAATATAGTATTTTGAGTGTTTTTGGGATTTGAATAGTTGTGTGTTTAGAGAGGGTTTCCTATTTTTCCGTTCAAAAGTAGTTTGTTGAGAGAGTTTGCAATTTTTCCATCCAAAATTGCAATTGAAAGAGGGTTTGCAATTTTTTCGTCCAAAAATTGCAATTGAGAGAGGTTTGTAATTTTTCCGTCCAAAAATTGCAATTGAGGGAGGCTTTACAATTTTTCCATTCAAAAATTGTAATTAGGAGATTTTGCAATTTTCTCCTTAAATTTTGAAATTGTATGGGAGGGTTTGTAATTTTGTCCTTGTAAAACTTATAAGTTAAAGTATGATTTTATGAATTTTTTGTTGGAATTATTTGCTTTTTTTCTTTTTTGTGGGTATGCTTTTGCGTGCCTATAAATTTATTTTTTTCGTTATTTTACCAAAAACTGGTATCAGAGTCTGGTTTGAGTAAGGGACCGGCTCCTTGTGTCGAAAATCTTTCCGACATGGTGGTCAAGTGGCGTGTTTTGTTGAAGTGTCCATGACGAGACAAAGGTGTCTCTCAACGGTGGTACAAGTATGTGGATGAAATATTTTCCGCTTGAGGGGGCATAGTAGATGAACTCACACTTGGGAAGAAATTGTTGGAAAACAAGTGTGAGTTGTGTAGAGAAACAACTGTGAGTTCTAAGTCTCATATTGCTTAGAAAAGTGGAGTTTGATTATTTTATAAGTAAGAGGAATCATACACCTATCACCTTAAGACTTTAGGTGAATATGTGGTGTCTCTCTCACTTGTTTGGGTGAGTATTTGACCTTTAGGTGAATGTTTGACCAAATGTGAATGTTTCCCCCTCATGATGAGTCCGGTTCCGATCAAGGAAGGAAGAGTAACAATTATTTTGATCAAGGGAGGAAGAAAACAAAAAGATTGAAGAGTAATACTTTTACAAATATGCATAATCATTATAATTATAATGATCGCTTTGAAGATGAAGTTAAAAACAAAGTGAAGATATGTGAGACTTTGGATGAAGGGAGGATTTGTTGGGTCAAATAGTACATTAATCCAAGTCCCACATCGGGTAGTAGAAAAAATAGAATTTGAGTATTAATATAAGTAGAGATAGTTAGTTTTAGTTTTTTACACATAAACAAAATATAGTCTTTTGAGTATTTTGGAGATTTGGTTAAGTGTGCATTTAAAGAGGGTTTCCTATTTTCCGTTCAAAAATATTTTATTGAGAGGGTTTGCAATTTTTCTGTCCAAAAGTTGCAACTGAGAGCGGGTTTGCAATTTTTGAGTTTGTAATTTTGTCCTTGTAAAAATTACAAGTTAAAGTATGATTTATGAATTTTTTGTTGAAATTATTTGCTTTTTTTTCTTTTTTGTAGGTAGGCTTCCGTATGCATAGCAACTTATTTATTTTTTATTTTTCCAACAATGAGGAAGATAAAAAATGCATTGATATACAATATAAACAAAAGGTGAATATATTACAATTTATTTATATTAATACACAATTACATACAATCATTTATCCGGTTAAACAAGAAATTAAAACGAATAGAAACATAGGTTGCCGACTAAATCTATATGTGGTATCCCCTTGGACTTTTGTGCATTTGATTCTTTTTCAATGTTGTTCAATTTGTCAAATCTTAGCATCCTTTCCATAAAATGGTCTGACCAAGTCTCGGTCTTTATGGTTGAATGAGTCATCCACTCCAGTGATCTAAGTGGTATAGGGCATTCTGGTTTCAAGTAAACTTGAACAAAATGACTCTATTTTGAAATTCATCCAATACAGATGATACAACCATTTGGATTTTGAGGTGGCACAATGCGTAGTGAGAAAAAGGTTTCCGAAAAACCGTAATGTGTCAGGTTAACACACACTCTATCATACGCATATGCTATTAGGCAGACTCAACTCTGCTAGTTGTTGTATATACAAGGTGTATAATATTATCAGTCCAGACACAAACAATTTTCTCCTTCACCTGGTCAAAAATTTTGCTTTCAACAAATCTGGATACTTTTCACACACTTTCCTAAAATGCATAACAGAACCAACACATAGTTCTTTTATGGAGGAATTTATTATATGATTCCTTACATACATTATTTTATCCACAGCCACACCCACCTTCGCCATTTTTTCATTTTTGGACTCTATCTATTTCGCCCCTACTGCGAGTTTAACCCGACTTCTCACATTTTTTGTTATGGGATACCTGCAAAGTAATACATTAGAAGAAGGAAATACCTTTGCAACTGAATTCATCAATGCGGTATCACAGTCGATAACAATCGCTTTAGGCATCTCATATTGATCCTTCAATAGTGTCTAGTACACCTTTAATGTCCAAGTAAAATTTTCCTTTTTTTCACACTCAAGAAATGAAAAACTAACAGAATATGTCTTCTCAGTTGAGGTAACACCAACCATCTCCAAAAATGGAAGTTCATTCTTGTTGATCTTGTAGGTTGAATCAAGTATGAGCCACATAAGAAACGTGTTGAACAATTTTATAGAATCTAGATGAGTCCAAAATATATCTTTAACAATAACTTCATCCTCGCACGTCTGGTACCTAGACAAGTAACTATTATCATCTAACAGTTTGAAGAGTTTTTGCATCTCAGTTCTATCCCCCCTAAGTGCCTTGTTAGTAAGGTGCCAAATATATACACTTGCTTGATATTTGATATATTTTTGGATCGTTTCCATTTCAATGTTGCAAGTATATTTTCCAATTGAACCAGATTTAAGACATGTCAGCAACACATTCTTTCTCTGTCGGCATGAGCCGACACACACTAGGATGACCGACTAATTTTTTGCACAAATCATGATTATGCAAATCACACATCACATTAAATCTCCAATTTTTTTTTGCCAACATCTAACCACGCACCTTAAACAGACACTCACGGTGTCGTCTCTTTTAAATACCGAAGAGGAGTTATATATTTGTCGTTTCTTTGCACGTCATTGTCACAAAAGCGCATATTTTATTTGTACCATTATCAGACCTTCCGATAACCATACCAAATCCAAGTTTAGAGGCCTTCATACGAATCCATTGAAGCATTTGATCACGAGATTCAAACTCTTGCTTGTTTTTAAATTGGTTGCCAACATCTACCGCCTTCACAACAATACCTTGGACATTCGGAGAAACAACTTGTTTTGGAAAAACATCGGGGTGCACCATATCTAATGAAAACAATTAAAACCATAACAGTATATAAGCGCTACTGTTGAAGACAGACTTGGAAAATGAATAATGAAAACTTCCGAAAATGCATATCCGGACAAGTTCATACTCGTTCCGGAGATACATTTTCGGACACGACGCTACTTTTTTTAGAAGAAAAAAAAGATGATTAATGTGACCAATGCTGAGGAGAATGAAGAATCTTTACTTGAAATTCTATCTTCTTTTACTCCCTATGATGTGATGAACCAAAATAATTGAGATTTAGAGTGAAAACATGGATTGAGAATGGATGATTTTTTGGTAAAGGGTTTGGTTGAAAAACAACAATGGCAACAATGGTTGTGTGATCATGCAGCTATTTCTTTTATCAGATTATTCTAGAGATGTATCTCCGAAAGTATCTGACATGCAAATGTGACAGGAAATTTCAAATTTCCACTCATATTTTCGAAGATATAACTCCGGAATTTCTAATGAACTGACAACTTATTAAACTATTTCTTAAAATATTTCGGAGATGCGTCTCCGGAATAAAAATAACTCAACTTATAAGATGCTACTCATAATGGTCTTTATTGAGTGTGTAAGAAATACGTCTGGAGATGTATTTTCAGAAACGAAGAATATTTTTAAAAATTTGCATGGTGCATAAGAAACATATGCCTTAAGAAATAATATTTATTTACTTGAAAAATTTTCTTTTAATTGTTAGGAGATTTTTGAAATTATTATTTAAATTTCTGAGTTGATTGTAATGAATTAATAATTTTTTATTCTTTTTACTATATTTGTTATCAAAAAAATATGTTATTTAATTAATATACAAATTTTTTTTATCATCAATTTTTTCATAACAAAATACTAAATAATTATTTTATTTTCTCTTTCTTTTTTACATCAACCAAAAAGAGTATAAAAATTTAAACTGTCCCATTTTAAAATTTCATAAAATAATAAATATTTTCATTTTTGTCGTAGATTAAACTAGGTTTTGTTGTTTTATTAATGATTAAAATAGACTTCACTTTAAACTTTACTTCTCACTTTTTATATATATTACTATAGATGTGAAGTTACTATTTGAGAAATAATCTCATGACACCACATTTTACGCTTACAACTTACTTTCTACTATGAATTTATACATATCATTTTTTTAATATTTTTTTTGTCTCGTTTTGGTAGTTGTGCAAGGCAAAAACAAATATATACATACTGTGTAAATAGCATGGTGTAGGAAAAGAGTGTCATCATAGCATAGCTCGTAATTTCATTTTTTCACATTGCATGTTACTCAATGTATGTGTTTTATGATAATTTTACGATTTATTTTTTATGGTTATTTACTTTTAAAAAAAGAAAAAATATTTAAAAATTTAGGCTATAAAATCTCACTTGAATTTAACAAAATATAATTACATTTGAGTTTTACAGAAGTATTGTAAAATAGTACCCAAAAAATGTAATTTTCAAGTATAATGATTATTCTTAGTTAGTTTATCATGTAACAATTAAAATTTGTGCTTTACATAAAGTACTTATAATCAAAATATAGTATTCTTTAAATTGTGGGAAAATGCAAGGGTAAATTTTCAAGTATAATGTAATTTCTTAGATAGTGTGTCATGTAACACTTAAAATTTGTGCTATACATAAAGTGCTTATAATAAAAGAGAATTTCTTAAACTTCCCTCTTTGAGGTTTTTAGGCACCATGTTGTGCGCTTTTAAAAATATCTTTTTTTTTAAAGATATATTTTCGGATGCACATTTTTTTACTCAATGTTGGTTTTTTTTTCGGAGCTATATTTACGGAATATTTTCGTTTATATAACTCCGGAACAAATTGGAATACATTCGCGCCAGAGTCTCTTTTTCTCTCTTATTCTTTATTTTTCATCTTCTTCACTCTCAAACTCTTTCAATCCTCAAAAAATCTTTTTCCAGCAAACTGAACTTTTTTCAATCAAGTTCGTCAAGGAGTATTCATTTCAACGATCAAGACACTCCAACTCATTCAAAGCTCGATATAATCAATAAGTTTTCGAGTTTCCGAGGTATTTTCGAATATATCCTGTAAACGAGTTAGAATATAGTTTTAGGGATAGAAACCCATAGATAGTTTTAGAAACATAATTTAGAGACAATGTAGGTATTGTTTGTTGACTGAAACGAATGACCAGGGCTTCGACAAACCGATTTTCATGGGTAGGGGACGTCATTGTCGTGACTATTGGAGTTGCAGGAAGTTTCGGAGCTACATCTACGGAACAAATTAACGTTAGGGCAATTTCGTAGATGCAGCTCCGGAACAAATAAACTTTCTGAATTTTGGGTTCTTCTGTAGATACATATACAAAAGTTTTTCCTATGTTCATATCCAGAAGTAAAAAAAAAATGTTAATTTTTTTCTTTTTTCTTTTTTAATTTATTTGTATCTAATTGTTTTTCTTGGTTATATCTTGCAGACATTATGGCAGACAGAGCAGATAGATTGCGACTTGGACGGGTTTTACAACATGCATCTGTGAGACGTGAGCAGAGTCAGACCACCGTTACTGAGGCCGATACAGTTGAAGCACATATTTCTTCATCACATGCCAGGACATTCTCTCGACCTTGTATCCCATCCCATCATCCACTTCTTCATCCCGGAGGCGTCGGGATTCAGCTGAGAATTCATCACAGGCCTCGTCTTCCCGCAGGCCTCGTCGGGATACTTTTGGTCCTCTTCATGCCGATGATCCGGTGCCACCTTTCGAGGGTGATGACCCGCCACCAGAGGATGCTGGTGACGTCGATGATGATGAGCCTGAGGGTTTCCCAAGAGGTCCCTTAGATATGTCCATGCTGACTGGATAATCTGACCATACTACCATACATGTCTGGGGTGGAGAGGTAACATTACTCATATTATTTCTTTTATTTTTCATTGGAAATTTATAATTTGTACCATTGTTTTTTATTTATGGAAATTTTCAGACTCGTCGGCCGCAAAAGTTCTATAACCACGGGCGAAAGATATTATCTTTGGAGCAGCCACAAGAGACTTGGTTTTTGGATGTCCATGTCGCCTCTAGTTTGAAGGACCTTTGTGAAATCGGTTACAGCCCGATCCACAACGGGATGCTGATAGGCTTTGCAGAGAGATGGCATCCTGAGTCGTCTTCATTCCATCTACCGCACGACGAGCTCACGATCACACTGGACGACATCTCCTGTCTGCTACATATACCGATCAGGGGTACCCTCCTCGATCACGGTAGGATGACGGAGGAGGATGCGAGAGAGATGTTAGTCGAGGAGCTTGGGATGATCCACTAGATGCGCTTGAGGAGGTGGATAAGACCATATGAGCTCATGTGAGGTTCTCCTTTCTCACACGTAGATTTGGTGAGGCGCTCGCTGCTACACGCCAGATAGTGATCCAGCTGAGGTTGAGATACACGGGCAGTGTGTGCTAAGATGTTATTTTCTATTTTTAGTCGTCACTCAGCTGTTTATGGACACTTCCTCCACTTATACGGATGTCGCTTATCTGATCTACTTTTTGGATTCCACACGGATCCATGAGTACAACTGGGGGATGGCTACCCTTGGTTACATGTATTTGAGGCTGGTAGAGGGATGCCTTTAGAAGACTGAGACTGTGGCACTACTTATGGTAACAATCTTATATCCTTCGACTTTTTTTCATTTCTTTTCATTCTATATTTGTGATAATGCTTGATCCTGATGTTTTTTATTTTCATTTCAGGTTTGGATATTCCAGCACTTTCCCATGATCGCAAGGTGGGGGAGTGTGCTTGATTACACAGAGCTGATACCGCATGCCCATGCCTTTCTCCCGCTTAGGGGGAACCATGCGATGGATCGCCTGGCTACTGAGGAAATCCGGTACAACGTCTATGCAAATCACCGTGCAACGTGCCCGTTTGACGACATCTCCATATTCTCAGAATGGTTGGCATGTTGTTCGACCATCATTATTCCATATTTTCCAGAGCGCGTTATGCAACAGTTCGACTACACTTAGACCATTCCCAGACACCTAACTATCTCCGCTTCTCTCGGCTTGACCCGTATGCAGATAAATGAGATCTATGCCGACTACCAGAGGCACATGACACCTGACGAGGCTCAAGCGACCAGAGCACTGAGAGACTATAGTTGTATTGATGGCTACATCATGTGGTTCTTCACCGTCTCACACCCCTACATGGTGCCCACTACCGAAGGATCACCGTCCAGACCAGCTCATCCGGATATCTTAGAGGCGCAACAATCTCAGTTGGACCATACTCAAGATGTCTTACCTCGTTGTCATCAGATAGTGGAGATGGGGCGGCCAGGAATTACCGCCAGAGTCTTCCCTGAGGGGTCTGACCACAGAAGTGTATTGGATGACATGATTTCGGTGGTAGCGGGGGCACTTATATACCTTAGACATTGTGCCGGGATGGGTGAGATCGATGGTCGATGACGCAGACCGGGCGATCGAGGAGGCGGGAGAGGCGGATGAGGCATAGGCGGAGGAGGGGATGCAGATGTTGTCAGACACACACAATAGTGATTGTGATGTTTTTTATGTACTATATTTTGATGACATTGATGTACTATATATATATATATATATATATATATATATATATATATATATATATATATATATATATATATATATATATATATATATATATATATATATATATATATATATATATATATATATATATATATATATATATATATATATATATATATATATATATATATATATATATATATATATATATCATATTATTTTATCTACAGATGTATGTCATTTTATATTCAGCTGTCACAGTTAATTTCCATTTGCGACCAACAAAACTTGATTTTTTTTTAAAACTTGTTCTGATAAGATTTCGAAGATGCGTCCATAGAACTTTTTCCGTAGATGTGTCTCTGAAAGCATCCAGCGTAAAGGAAAAAAAAGTGCGTCCGGATATGTATCTCTGGAAGTAAGGGGCGTAAAATGAATTTCGCTAGGTGCCTAAGAGTATCAATGGATGGATTAAGAAATTCTCTAATAAAAATATATTATTTGAAATTGTGGAAAAATGTAAGGGTGAGAACCAATTAAATTGCAAGGGTATGAGAAAAACGTTTTTGTTTATAGACCTCCTATCAAGTTTATTTATACTAAGCATGAAGCCAAAAGACCAAGCAATTGACCCAATTTATGTTATTATTATGTTTTATATAGAATAAGGATGATAATTTAGAGTCATTGAATTGTTGTTAAATGTGGTTTAGTTAATGGAGAAATTAGACTCTATAATTTGAGGTTGATTATTACTGTGTCAGTTATTTTTTTTATTTTGCAGTTACACAATACTATTGTCTATTAGAGTTTCTATTAAATAAATACATTTTTATTGTAACCGCGCTTGCATATGGAAGCTACCATATCTTGTCAGATCTTATCATTGGTATCAGTGGCACCAATATGATGCATGGTACTTACAAGATTGACGCAAAATTGGAATTTCTCAAGAAAACTTACAACGATTTAATGACATATCGTAAAGATTTTTAAGAGTTGCAACAAAGTATGGAAGTTGAGAAAGCAATTTCCCTGCGACGCATTCATGAACTGGAATAGATTATTTGTGGCCTCACAATTGCGACCCCAAACCACAATGATTCCACTTCGTCGAATAACCAATAAGGTTTCACCACTGGAAACTCCTACAATAATCGTGCATTGGAAGAAAGATGGAGGAAACTTTCCATCCCTATTTTTGACGACGAGGATAGATATTGATGGGTCAATTGAGTTGAGAGTTATTTCGAGTTGAAAGGTGAAAATTATGTTCCTAAGGGGATAGATGTCAGACACGATGTTGGGACAACTTGTCCAATGTTATACATCAGTATGACTGCAGTGTATAATATTTAACTTATACAATATGATGAAGTAGAAAAGGAATAAAGAGAACATAAGAAATTGGTAACCCAGTACGGTGAAACTATACATACGTCTGGGGGCACTCTACCTAAGAAAGGAGATTCACTACTTTGAATTAGAATAATTAGTCTTATAAGAACCTCAAACCCTATGAAGTCCTATGTATCTCCCTAATCTAAGTGACTTTCTATTTAGGTCTCCCTCTAAATATGAGAACCCTTCTCACTTTCTCTCAATCACTAACCCCTAGTAATCAACTTAACCATTAATACAATGAATGTTGAATTTATAACTCCACTAAAACAAACCAACAACTATGTCAAATTACTGAATCATTGAGTGGTGTGAAACAAATAGATTCAAAACTAATATACCATTAGTGTGGAATACAAATAACACTTTGTTCTCAAACTCATAGACTTAGTGTCTAGGAATAAAGCTTCACAACTCTACTAACAAAATAAATTTTATTTCTTAAGATATGAAAGGAGACGCTAGAGTGGTGCACAAACAAATACTCAAAATATAAACCTTAACACTAAATATCTTCAAAGCGTGCGCACCTCAAATGTGAGTTTTGAGTCTCCTTAAATAGAAATGCAATTATAGGCTTTTCTCCTTTGGATTTCTGATTTAATTTTGTCCAGAATAATAGCATATATTGTTGGATTTGATTTGATCCATAAATATCTCCAATAAAGGATATGATTTGTTATTAATTCAAATTCAAATTTAAATCTCCATTTAAATCGATTTGATCTTCAACAGTTGTCAACCAAGTCACACAAGCGCATTGCAAAAATATAGCAATAAATCTAATTGAATATTAACCAGATTTTTGCTCCGAAAATGCAACAACATTGCCTGCCGAACTAAGGAAAGATATTTCAAACATGTTAGAAAATCGTGTTTCACATGTGTCCCTTCTTTACTACAACTACACTAACATCAATCTGTCGACAGAGACCCGGTGTTGCAGTACATCCTTCTTCACCATAACTTCACTAACATTTGTTTGTTGACATAGACCTGATGTTGCAGCACACATGTTGGAACATTGAAAATAACTTTCTTCATATAAGTCATCTCTGTAGAGTAAATATTAGACCAAATTTTCCTTCAAGGTACATCTAATCAATTCTTCTTTGACTGAAACAAATCCAAATATTTTCAAGTTAATTTTGGATTAACACCCCAAACTTCTTCCCAAAATCACCTTTGCATCTTCTGAAGAAGTCAACACCACAACTCTTATGAAGAACATTTGAAGATACTCAGAACCCAAAACTTAAGCATGTTGCTTAACTGGTTCAACCAAGCACTTTAGCTAAATATCTCTGCCTTAACCAGTTATGTCAAGCACTTTAGCTAAACAGCTCTTTCTTAACTAGTTATGTCAAACACTTTAGTTGAACAACACTTTTTAGCAATAAACATTATCACACTCAGATGTTGAAACACAAGTTAGAACATCTTGTTCCTCATGTTTCTTAAAATACATCTCGTACATATGTTGTTTTACCTAATGCAACCAAATAAAATGAACTACAAAAGACATCCTGGAAGAAGAAAAAATGTAGGTTGTTAGGGTTGTCATGGAAGAAAAGAATTTTTCATGGTATTAGTGGTGGGAATTTTCTTCTCCAAATCCTACTTGGCTGGACTTTAAGGTCGGGCTTTTGAAGTTGTTTCAACCAATGATAATGAGTAGCACCTACTAACTCTTGACGAGTCTCGAACAAACCCGTATTATTGAAAAATTCCAGGATGAATTTGAACTATATGCAGGACTACTCTGAAGTGTCGAGCTTGAATATTTGAAAGTTATTTTTCTAAATAGTTTGAAAGATGTTATTAAGGTTGAATTGAAATTGCATCATGTTGATTATTTGCCTGAGATAATGGACTTTCCGCAACACATTGATGATTGGAATAAAAAATTTATACTAACCCGCATAGAACGATCATATGCCACAGAATTACACCAAATCCTTTCCATCAAATCACACCATTTCCTGGGAACCCCCAACCAAAATAACCCACATAAAAACTCTTCCAATCAATAATTTTCAATAATTAACCATAAATCAGTCTTATAACAACCAGTGAAGGGCTTTTTAAGAGGCTCTATGATACTAAAATGCAGGATAAAGTCACCAAAGGCCTTTGTTTTTGTTGTGATGAACAATTTGCACCGGGACATGTTTGGGGTAATAAAAAACTTCATATGTTGTTAATCAAAGAGGATGTTGACTTTGGTGATTTTAATAATGTTGACATAGTAGTCAATGAATTCCAGAATCTGCACCTTTCAATCTTTAACATTTCAAGTTTTACTTCGAAGAAAACAATCAAATTGTGGGAGATAGAAGGTCAAAAGTCATTGTTATGGTTGATTGTATAGCCTCTTGCAACTTTATTTCAACTCTTTTGGTGGAAGAATCGGGTTTTCCGATTGCGACAACATGTGCTCGCATGGTGGAAGTGGAAGATGGTCGAATGATTACTTGTACGGACATTGTGAGGTTGTGTGTTTGCATATGCAAGGCCATGTGATACAATATTTTTATATCTTTGATGTTGGAGGAGTTGATATAATTCTAGGAATGGATTAGTTGGCTCAACTAGGCGGAATTCGTGCAAACTTTAGTGAACTAACTTTCTAAATTCAAACAAAATAAGGTTGTGACATGTTATAGGGAGATCCTACATTTTACCAAGCTTCCATTTCATTGAAGACACTCATTCATGAGTTGCACTAGGAAAATGAGGGCTTGGTACTAAGATTTATACTTTTTTTTGTCTTTAGAACCGAGACAACAATTGCCAACGTAGATGCAGACTATTATGGACAACTATCTGGAAGTCTTTACGGACGTCCAAGGACTTCCCCCATAAAGAGTTCATAGTTCTAGATAAATTTCTGGAAGTATTGGAAGTTTTGGAAGTTTTGTATGAATTATCAGGATTTGAATAAGATCATAGTTCTAGATAAATTTCTTATCCTAATCATTGACAAATTATTAGATGAGTTAGGAGAGCCACTAATTTTTCAAAGCTGGACTTAAAATCAGGATATCACCAAATCCATATGCAACCAGAGGATGTTCCTAACATAGAATTCTGGACTCATGGAGGTCATTATGAGTTTGTTGTCATGCCCTTTGGTTTAGTTTGGTTTGACGAATGCTTCGTCCACATTTCAAGAAGTCCTCTATAATTATTTAAGGAAGTTTTCTTTGGTGTTTTTTTATGATATTTTAGTGTACAACAAAATCAAGGGGATCTTCAATTTCACCTTCAAGTTGTCTTATCGCTTTTTAAGAAGAATAAACTCTTAGAAAATTTCAGCAAATGCACTTTTGGCCAGTCACAACTTGATTATTTAGGTCATATCATTTCAGCCCAAGGCATGGCAACAAACTCTCAAAAAATTGAAGCAATGCTTACTTAGACAACACCTAAAGATCTCAAGTTCCTAAGAGGTTTCTTGAGTTTAACGAGGTATTATCACCGTTTTATGAAGCATTGTGGCAAGTTAGCAAGGCCTCTAACCCAATTTCTCAAGAAAGATAAGTTTCATTGGGATGAGGAGGAGCATAGTGCATTTTTTAGATTGAAAACAACGAGCGAATTGTCAGTGCTCACGGTTCTAAATTTCAATTTGTCATTTGTGGTAGAAACAAATGCTTCATACAAAGGTTTAAGTGTTATATTAATGCAACGTGGTCGATCAGACACTTTCTTGAGTCAACCATTCTCTAATCGTGTTAAACGGAAGTCAATTTATGAAATAGAAATGATAGCCATTGTGATGGAAGTACAAAAGTGGTGTCATTACTTGATTGAATAACATTTCATTGTACAAACAGACCAAAATGTTTGACGTTTTTTATGGATCAATGTGTTCTGGGAGAGGAGCAATTTAAACAGACTTCCAAACTCGTGGGTTTTGATTTTGATTTTGTTTACAGGCTAGGATGTGATAATGGGATTGCAGGTGCGGTTTTTTTTTTTGCGCTCTCTCCATGGTTCACTTCTCAAAATTGGACGATGGAAAACTGAGGTTCAGACTCACCTAAAACTTTCAATGTATCATCCAAAATATGATTCAGCATTCTCAATTACATCTAGATTGCACTTTTATTAAGCGTGATGTCAAAAACGGAAAAAATACACTAAATTTATATTATTTAATATGTTTTAAATTGAATAATTGTACTTTGGTCAAGTGAGAGATTATGAGCTATAATTCTTAATGATTAATTATTATTGTGTCATTCATTTCTTTTTAATTAACAATTGCACAATACTACCATCTTTTACAGCTTCCATTGAATAAAGACATTTGTATTGTAACTGCTCTTACATAGAACATTTACCATATCCTAGTACATCCTATCAATTTCTTATTATATTTTTCGAAAATCCACTGAATGCTTAAAATACATACTGTTGGTCAATCATGATATCCAAACACCAACCTGATTAAATTCACTTGATTATTTTAATCAATAGTTATTATATCTTATTTCGGTTATGGTTTCTTCATAATTGAATTTAGAATATTAGTTAGAAAAAAGATCAAATTGAAATCATATTCATAGCCTACTTCCATCTTAACATTATTTGAGACTATACACTCCGGAAAATTAATAGATTCTAGAGAAGCTCTCTAACGTTGAATAGAAAATTACTAATCATATTGTAAATGATAGAAAAATACTATATTAAAATTTTAAAATGCTTTTTAAATTTCAGAAATATATTTTCGAACTCACTTTAAATGTCACCAAAACACGTTATAAATAAAACTCACCTTTTTTTTTTCAAAATTTAGTCTATAACTCACCTTTTTTTTTTCAAAATTTAGTCTATAACTCACCTCTTTTTTTCAAAATTTAGTCAAAGATGCATTTCGGAATTCACATTATACCCTATTACCTTAAATTTATAGGTATATTGGTTTTCTTTCTTTCACCCTATTATTCCAACCAATGCCTTGTTGGGAAAAGCAAATAGAGAAGCACCCCATTACTTCAAAGTGATACATTTCTTTTCATTAAAAGACACGCCTCATCTAATAAAAATCACACCCTTAATTACTCCTTTATATAATTTTTCAAATTCATTGCATTTTATTTAATTACAAATCCATCACTCTCCTTCTAGCTTAAAAAATGTGGAACGTGGCATAAAACACTACTAGTTTATTTATCTAGTCCTTGCAACTTAAGAAGAAACCATGTTATAAGACACTAAAACAAAATATTACAATTCTATCATTTTTCAAAAGTATACTTCCAGATATTATATAGATGTAAGTTGAGACTTTTTTTTTTTTTTACAAAATAGAGGATGACTCACATAAATTTGGTATATTTAAAATGTATGCATCTTCAAAATCTAAGTATTTTCTATTTTTCACGAAGATGCAGTAGGAATTCTTAATGTCTTACATAATTCCATTGAGTAATATGTGAGAAGCCCGCTAATTTTCTTAATGCCTTACATATTTCCGTTGAGTAATACGTGAGATGCCTTACATAATTCCGTTGGGTGAGAGGCCTGCTAATTCTCTTCTTGGTAAAGGAATTGGTAGTATTATAATGGAGAGGTTCTTAGGGTATTCTTTCGAGCTATTAGTCATTATGTGCGTTTCTTTAAATATTTTCAAATTTTAAAAATATATCTCCAAAATCTGAGATTTAAAAAAACGCACATTCCTTAAATACTTTCAAATTTCAAAAATATATCTTCAAAATCTTAGGAGATTTAAGAAAAGGCACATGCTAGCTAAGACCTAAAGGGTGGAATAAATATATCTCCAAAATCTTAAGAGATTTAAAAAAATACGCATTCCTTAAATACTTTCAAATTTCAAAAATATATCTAGATTTAAGAAAACGCACAACATTTTCTAAATTTTAATTTCATATCTATACACTGTCAATGCAAAAACTTTTACAATGTCAATTCATTACTATCACCCGTTGATATTACTTAATTAATAATTAAAATTAAAAGATTTTTTTTAAAAATATCCAACATATATGATTACACTGTTAATGTATTTCAATTTACTCTTATGTTTAATATTAAAAAATATTTAATTAAAAAAATTGTATTGTCAAGGGCAATTGTCTTTAAAAAATATCTAGTTTCCTTTATATTATAACATTGATTTCTACCAAGTTAAAGTATCACATTTAAAACATGCATTTCTAAAGTTTTACTCAATGTTATCATTTGAAGTTGTTTTAGTAGAATACTACATGATAATAATAATAAATAAAAAAGAATATCAGATACAAAATTTAAAACAAATTTATAGCTATATATCGCAACATAAAAAAAGTGGATTATTACCGTGTGTGGGAGTCATCAAGATAATATAAAAAGTTACGAAATATCAAAATATAAGTTTAGATAAGCAGTCTACACTGTGCACAGCTGTAACCTGTACAACTTGTCTTAAATTTTAAATTTAAATGAGCTGTGACCGACGCACATGGTCAATGTGATTACGTTGTAATTTGAGTAAAAACAAACATGAAGACCGAAAAATGCTAGAGTATCAATGTCATTCCATATATGACAACGACCATATATAGTAAGAGACATCAAGCAAGCATTCTTTAATGTGGTCCTAGGACAAGCTCAGCCACCAGAAAGCCATACTTCCTCTTCCCTCAGAGGCAGTAGAAAGCTATCACCAGACACATTCCTCATACAACAGCCATTTTTAATAATAAAAAGTTCCTAAAACTGGTGGAAAGCTGAAGCTGACCTCAAATTTTAAAAGGCAGCTGAGGCACAGTCGGGAAACAAAACAAAGCCAAAATTCAAGCAAGCAAAACCATCCTCTATGGCTAATAAAATACATATATGTATCCCATAATAATAAGTAATAATAACAGTTGTGCCACTAGGTCCACAACAAAAATAAAAATGAAATGCCTGTGTTCATTCTTAGAGGGAGAGGGGTTCAACTTTGCCATTTAGTCCTGTTTTCTGTTTTGCAATAGGAATTTTCTTCCCATTCCTCAATCATGTTATCCTAAATATGTCTCGTGAGAAATTATTCCCCATTGTGCCACATGCAAAAAAGTGAGATAGTTTTTAGATACCTGCTTCATGTATCCTTAACTTTTAATGGCTCTCCAAAAAAAACAATGTGCCGAAGCACATTTGTAACTTCAATTTCTCGTTGAAATAGAGTTATCTGAGTCATGATGACCAACTTGGCCAGTACTTATGCTATCTGGTAGAACTAGTCCTCCAGCACCAGCATAGATAGTGGTCTCTAGGGAAATGTTGTGCACTTCTTCTGAGAGCACGTCATAAGTCAGCACACCTGGAGTTTCAACATTATGAAACTGAACAGGAGGAGGTATGATCCATTTTTTCCAATCAACTTTCCTCCTTAGTTTGTCTCCCTATAATATAAATAAAGAAATAAAATCAAAACAAAAGGCTCAAGAAATTGATAGAACAGGGAAAATTCAAATAGTCTAGAAATAGTACATCTAGTCAAATGGAATAGTACATCTATTCAAATTATAAACACAAATCTCCAATGCAATAATCAGAAAAAAGAAATTGATAGAAGAGTAAAAGTGAGAAAGATAGAAATTCAAAACAAGAGTTTCAAGATTCAATAAAACAGGGAAAGTGAGAATTATCATTTTCATTCATATTCCAACTGATATTGTCAATCCATTCAAAAACTATAAACTAAAACTTCTGTATGACGTTCAGAAAAGTACCTGCACTTCAACAACAGATGAAGTTCGAACTGCATCCATTATAAGCTGGATATTGTCGGTCAAAAGCATGACCTGTCAAGTGGAAGATTTTCATTAATTAAAACATAAAGCTATAACTCACATCCAAATAAAAGAATGTTTAAGACAGTTAAGACGGGTTCGGAAAACAAGAAAACAGCACAGTGGGAAATGTAAATGATAATTAACAAAGTAAACCATAAAATAGTCAACAGTATAAGTACTAGTACAAAATACATGCTGGAGCCCGAAACGTGTATTACATGCATAGTCTTGCACATTTACATATCCAGTTCCATCTTGCCAGCATCGACCATAATTATGATGGTAAATAATTCAGTAGATAAAATTCTGTATAGACGCCAGAGCATATAATTTTGCGGGTTATGAATGCAATTACTTATAAATCAAATATGCATTGATCAACATCAAAAACCAAACATACAGATCTTCATGGTCCACCCTTAGTCTATAACCACCAAATCATAAGCATGACAATGACTGTATCCATTAATAAGCTACTTTATCTGTTATGAGGTGATAGTAGTACTATATTAATAACAGTAGTAATCCTTACTATGGTAAACAGAATATAATTACAAATCTAAGAGAACAAATAATTAAAAAGTGCAAATTAAAAGGACCAAACTTCTCATCTTAAAAGCTTTTTATTCTTCTGACATGGTTCATTGTGCATACATTCATTTAACTATCAAACCGTGTTTTTCCACGGAAGGGAGCGTGAGAAAAGGCGCCTAGAAAAGGCCCCTATCCATTGGTCAACATCAATAACAAAACATACAGAACTTTATGGTCAATACTTCGTCTATAACCACCATATAACAAGCACGACAATGACTGTATCCAGTAAATAAGCCACTTTAGCTGTTATGAGCAGATAGTAGTACCAATAATAATAATGATAACAACAGTAGTAATCCTTACTATAAACAGACCATAATTATAAATCCAAGAGAACAGACAATTAAAAAGTGAAAATTAAAATGATCAAATTTCAAATCTTCTTAAAAGCTTTTTATTCTTCTGATTTGGTTCATTGTGCATACATTCATTTATACTATCAAACCCATGTATTTCCACTGAAGGGAGAGGGAGAAAAGGCGCTATTGCAGAAGGCCAACACAGGCAAAAATATTCATGTAACATATAGTACCTGGTAGGCGATGTTTCACGATTCTATCTCACTGACGTTTAAAAAAGATATGGATTATAGAAAAAATATCATTTTAATTTAATATGAATGAGTTGAACATTTTTTAAATAAAAAGTCAGGGCATAGCCTTGCCTTTGAAAATTTTCCTGTCCAGATGCTATAAACATTTCATCAAGACTTTAAACAAGTTTTTGTTTTCTTGGTATAATTTCAAGATACACAGCATAACTAATCACAACTTGAGACCAGGTTCCTTAAATAGAACTGCAAATATTAATGAAAGCAAAAGAAGGTTCAAAGGAAAAATAAAGACCATAACATCAATCCCCACAAATTAGGAGATATACTAGCCTAATTCCTCAGACGATTTGAAATAGTATAGGGTAGGATGCTAGCTTTGGCGATATGACCAGAATTCTGCAGCCATGGAGAGACAACAAGTGCTGCCACCATTGTCATGCCAATTTTCCATAGAACAAACAAAAAAATTATAACATGATACTTATCAAAAATAAACACTGCACATGCAATAAACCAATCATGACTTAATCCTTTCCAAGCAGCGGCAAAATTAGTAAATAAGTGGATAATTGTGTGTGTGTGTGTGTGTGTGTGTGTGTGTGTGTGTGTGTGTGTGTGTGTGTGTGTGAGTGAGTGTGTGTGTGTGTTGTGTGTGTGTTATGAGTCAGCTATAGAAACAAAAATATAATCCATTCTCGCCTATCCCTCTCATACGCACATAAAAAAAGCAATCATATACACCAAACTACTCACTTTTTTGAAACCTGCAATTAGTTTTATTGGAACCCAGCCCTGGTCATCCATTTTCTGCCGCAAGAATGTATCCCTAACTAAATTTTCATTACTGCAATAGAAAAGCTGTGTTATTGTCTACAGTCAACTTTCTTAACAAATAAAAATGCATGCAATACAAAAATTGGCAGACCAAAGCAAAAGCCGTACCTAAAATAGTACTCAATCTGACTAACTATCATACTATGCAACTGAGGGTCTGGCCCTGCATAATAAAGTGCTGGATGTGCCATTGGAGGCACAAAGGGAACACCTCTTAGTGAATCCAGGGGTGGCGGTGGAGGTGGAGCTGCGACAAATACCACTGGAGGTGCTAGTTCTAAAAATGAATACAGAAATCAGAGAATATTCACATCATAAGAGAAATCATCTTGACATCAATACAACATACCATGGAATCCCATGTGACCACCAAAAGGCCGCAATGATTGTGGATGAATAAATTGTCCAGAATTAGGAGGCAGGGATGGCCTTATTATTCTTGGAGAAACTCTTGGAGGCACATGCATGTCTCTACCATTGAAATTTCGACGACTATTCCAGTCTTGATCACGCCTGTTCCCATAGTTATGATGGTGAGAACCATCTCCACGCTGATGCGGACCATTACTACGATTTCTAAATGAATTACGCTGCTGTGGATGATCACTGGACAATGACCCACTTCTCTGTGTATGGTCTTTGGAAAAAGAGTTGTGAGATCCAGTTGAAACTACAGCAACTTGGGGGGCAGACTGCTGTGTGTGGACCCCGTTAGAAGAGGCATTTGAACTGTTGTGTTTGATTGGTTTCTGGCGAGTTGGTGCCATATTGTTTAAATTTACATGATCTTCAACTTGTCTCTGCATCTGGGAAGAGGAAGAAGGTGTGCTTTCCATACCCTATAATTGGCACTTAAAACAATGGCAATATCGATGTGCATATAAACAAAAAATAAAAAATAAAAAACAACGAGCATATATGAATATGTCAACAAAGTGAAAAATGACGGCATTTCAAAATTCATCTAATTGTGAAGACAAAGCAATTTGAACTAATAATATGCCCACTTCACATGCTTTGGCAGCTGTGTATTTTCCATAACTTCAGACCCAAAATGTTAATTTGCATTCTGAACTTCACATGCTTCAAAGCAATTTTCACTGCATTTTCGAAACTATGCGGTGAAAAAATAAGAAAAGTTAATTTGAATGTGAAGTACATAATGCATCTTTGATTTAATCGAACATATATTGCATAATGATCCTAACCTGCTGAAATTTATCTTAATCTTTATTATCCATGATATCAACAGTGAAATTAACTTAATACGAAAACAAAACCATTGAGAACACATGAAAAATCAACTCAACAACGCTTCAAAAACAACCATATCTAACTAATCGGAACTTTTGAATTGCAGGAATAGTATTGTAAATGCTAATAACTGAAATACTATAGTGAATCCCGACGGAAACAAACCTGCGATTGAGGAACAGAAGATCCGTCTAACAAACCCTTTGATGACTCCGATTTCGTAAAAGCTTTAGCCGAGTCAGACAACGCTGGCCAAGAGTGTGCATCCATGACCGGCCGTACCTCCGAAGCTGCACCATTGAAGGAAGGTTTATTCCAAGCAGGTCTCTTATCAGTGCCGCCATTGTGCTCACCTCCGTTATCGGAGGTCTCCAAAACAGAGCTAGTATAATCAACGACCGTAGTTGCGGACGGAAAAGGTTCCTCCGACGGCGCCGATGAAGAAACGGCGGGAACAAACTCCGATTCGCCGCGAACTACCTGGTTCCAAGGCGAAGAGACCGGGAGCCGACTCGATTGGAGGTTATCGGAGGAATGACGAGAAATTTCGTTACCGATCATGGCCATCGATGACTAGGAATGTTTAGGGCTAAAATAAGTAATAACTCTCCGGTGATGAAATAATCGACGTTAACGGAGAAGATTGATTCGAATAGTGTGTTTTGCGAGGTTGCGATGAAGGTGTGAAACGAAATGTGGTAGATTAGGGTTCCAAAAATTGTACGATCTAATCGCAGGGAATAATGAGAATAAGGAAGAAGAAGAACTTTTGTTTTGTTTTTGTGCGTGCGGGGAGAGAAGAATGCGTTCGAAAGAAACACTGCGAAACGCTACGGATGCCAGGTTTGTCACTGGGACTCGTGAGTTTACGGAAATACCCCTCTTTTATTTTCCTTACAACTTCCATTTAACTTTTTCACGACGGAGTCTGGGTTGTGACGTCTGACGGGCACCTAATTCAACAGTTTTTAACCCCAAAAGCAATGTGGTTCATTGCACTTGACAAACGTTTTTTAATTCCTTCAATGAATCTACCTAATGGGATAGTAAATGTTAAATTTATAGCCGATTTATTTTGTAACTTTTGATAAAATTAGTAACTGATTAATATAAAATAATATAAATTTTAATTAAAATAGTTTTATGATTTTATCGACTTGTTTATATGAAAAAGAAAGTGTATGACAGATAGTCACTGAATGAACATTAAAGGGATGATTTATAGTAGAAGTAAAAGAAAATAGAAAATGAAAAAAAAGGAAAGATATATATTTTGACGAATAAATAAATACTTCATTTACCAAATAAATTGTGTAAATTTTATTTTAATTATATTATTAAAATATTTATTTAAAATAAAAATAGAAATAAATAGAAATACGCAGTATTTTTTATCACATCTTCCAAACTACATTTGATATGGTAAAATAAGGGTATTAATGTCTTTTTATTTATTTACGAGACTTGCTTCCGTTTTCTCTCCAATATTGTGTGGAAAACATTTTTGGGTGGGCCTATGTAAAATTTTCTTTCCTTTGCCTTTTAGAATGCAATCAAATGAGGGAAAGGGATATATTCTTTAATCTTTCTTTCATTCTCCTTTATTTTATTTGCTTCTGTCTTCCACAAAACCATAACACATTATACAAGTTAGAAAGTTAAATTATTGATTAAAAAAACTGTTATAATGTTATAGACTTTATTAAAGTTATCACAAGAATAAAGAAATCGACACATTGATTTTTTTTTAGGATAAAACACACAATTCGACATTTCAAATTATTACTTAACAAACATAAATATAAACACTTATAGGATTGAATAAATTTGTTATCATTCTTCAAAGCACTTAGGATATTTTTGGGTTGAGGGATGAAAGGATTTATTTTTAAATTGTGAAATAGTTTAGTTTACACCAAAAATAAATCACATCTTATTTAGAATCGACAAGACATACGATTAATAGATAGCAAAATTCGATCAACCGATAGCAAGTCAGTCAAGTATAAACACAGACGAATCTTTCTCAAGTCTATTGAGTTTTATCAAGGTTATCAAAATTTTAGACTCAATCGAAACATACCATAACACTACTACAAAATAGATTTTTCGTAACACTCATTTTACAACGGTCTTCCTGTTAACTGTGGTAATAATTTTTTTTAGTGTTTTTTTTTATTTACAAAAAGACATTTCACAAAGGTCATAGGTACCAACCGTAGTGAAACGTATCTAGAGTGAAAGGGTTTGAAGCTCAGCACCAACAATTTTTCATTTATCGTGACATAATGGGTTTGACCTTATATATCGCCATGATTTTTATAATCAATCGTGGTGTAAGTTGCAATGATTTCATCACGATTCGTGTTGTCAACTCTGGTGAAAGGTATTACTTATTTATATATAAGTAAAAAAAAATCTCGCTTCAGTACATTATAATCGTCTCTCTCAAAATAAAATCCTAACATCTATTTCACTCGTCTCTCTCAAAATAAAATCCTAACATCTATTTCACTCGTCTCTCTCAAAATAAAGGTGTTACTTATTTATATATAAGTGAAATTATTTCTCGCTTCAGTACATTACAATCGTCTCTCTGAAAATAAAATTCTAACATCTATTTCACTCGTCTCTCTCAAAACAAAACCCTAACATCTTTGTAACTCATCTCTCTCATATGGAAATCTCAAACTTATGCAGTCAACTCGTCTTTTTCGAAGGATATCTTTGTTGCATTAAATTTTAGCAAACGACTACTTTACATGTTCGTCTTCACTATAGTTTATGTTTTAAAATATGTTTATGTAATATTGTTTGTGTGTCAATAACTTGTTTTATAATGTTTAAACCTTTTGCTTGTTTTGACTTGTAGGTAGAGATACTCGTTTCAATAACGAGGAAGAAGTTAAAGTGAGCGTTGCAAACTTGTGTGAAAGACCCGGAATGACATTCATTCAAAATAAACACAAGTTGATAGCTCTCACTTTAGCTTCATCATTCTTTCATTGTGGATGTCATTATAGGAGATGTACATTTCTGAAAATTTTATGACTTTATATGTTTGTTGTATCGTTTATGTTGTTTATGGTTTGTTGTTGATGAATGTTATTGTTTATATTTGTTTAAAGATAAGTTTATTATAACTTATGTAGTTTGAGTGTTTTTCGAATCCCTTACCAAATATATAATTTTTCAGATTGTATTAGAAAATCATAATATGATAGATAAAGTTATATTATAAAACAGGTACACGGTCAATTCTTGACAACAATTCTTTAGTCTGTTATCAGCATTTCATTCTTTGACTATTGGAACTTTATTTAATGCTTGTAGTTCTTCCACCACCTCTAATTTTGTTTGCAAAATAAATAATATTTTTCAAAATGAACTAGATGTGAAGGAATATGTGATGGAAGAACTAATAGCATTAAACAAAGTTCTAATTGTTAAAAAGTAAAATGTGGATAACTTACTTGAAGAATTATTATCAACCATTGAACGTGAACTTATTCTTTTAATATAACTTAATTTGTCATATTATAATGTTCTAGATCATATTGAAAGGTTATATGTTTAGTGAGCATTGGCAAAATAAGTATTCCACATAATTTATAATAATCTCATTGTATATATCACAACGGTTGTTTATACCAACTATTGTTAAATGTTATGCATTAAAGAATATCACAGCGGTTGTTTAAAGTAACTGTTATGGTAGGTAGCATGCTGCATAGCTTATAATCACGGTCGCACGACCATGATAGAGAGCATCATACATATAATCACACATTACCTCACAATGGTTGGTCGAGTGTAGTGGTATCCATTTTCCAATTGTTGTGATAGTTGTTTTATGTAGTTGTGTAATTAGAAAAATTGACATTATAACCGTGTTTTATGTTGATAGTCATGGTAGTCAGAATTGTGATCCAAAGTGTATAATTGAACGATTATATGGTCTTACAGCCCCCTTCGTGTCGAAGTATAGCCGACATTGTTTTTTGGTACGCCTTGCGTGAATCGCCGCGATAACATGTGAAACGGGGCAATCGTCACGCACCGTCGTTTTCGTTCACAACCCAGGAATTCAGATTCGCGAGTCGGGTTCGCGACCCTCTTTGGAAGAAACAAAAAAAAAACATTTCTTTTCGGATTGAAATTTGAAACATTTATTTTCAGCTTGATATTTGAAACGTTTCTCCTAATTAAAATTAGTAATCAATACTCACCCACCCAATAATCAATAATTTATGCAACTTTCTAATACACATCCATGATTAGTGTAACTTCCCAAAATACAACAATTTCCTCCTATTCGATACATCTCTCTCTTGTTCAATACAATAATTATTTTATATTTTATATTTTATTCTCTATCTTCTCACTCACGCTAAAAACAACATTTCATTCTCTATATTCTCTCTCATGTTAAAAACAACCCTTTGAGTTTCAAAATTTCTCCAATGGCTTCAAGGTCAATTGTTGGAACTTTAGTTGTTGGTGCTCTCATTGCTCCTCTTGTAATTACACCCCCACCATGCTATTAAACATTGCCTAAAAATGCCCACGATAGCATAACTGATATAGCATGGAAACATGGTGTTGATGATCTGGGTAATCCAAGGAAAGTACAATGCAAGTATTATAAATTAAAAAAAAGTAATTGAAGGTGTCTGCAGGTTAAAACATCACTTGGATGGAATTAAAAAAGATGTTGAAGCATGTAGGGTTGTTCCAAATGAAATTGAGAGAGAAATACTGCAAATTTGTTCAAGATTGTAAGAAAAATTTATCAAAAAATAGAGACAGTGATGGAGGAGGAGAAGTTAGAGGTTGGTGAAAAAATAATGAACAATATCATCTTTAGAAACACATTTAGGAAAATGTGTTTAAGATAACAACCTAGCATCAATATAGTTTTAAATAACGGTTTAAGAGATGAGGCATGTCAAGTAATTACGAGGTTTTTTACAACAATGTCATGACATTCAATGTAGCAAGGAGTGAGAACTCCATTATTATGTATGATATGATTTCAAGACATGCTAATGGATTCAAGCCACAATCTCATAATGAGCTAAGAGTTAAGTTGTTAAACCAATAAGTGAAATTGATAAACGAAGCTTTAGAAGAATATAGGAAGGAATGAAGGAACATCGGTTGCACCATAATGACCAGTAGATTGATTGATAGGGATAGGTGGTCATTTTTAAAATTATTTGTTAATAGTTTAAAGGGTATTTTATTTTTGAAGTCTCTTTATGCATCCAGCGTATGCTAAACAACTGATAAAATCTTTGAGATGATTGGTGTTGTTGTTAAAGAGGTTGGAGAAGATAATGTCATTCAGTTCGTGACAAATAATGCAGTAAACTACAAAGCTGGCAGTGAGATGTTGATGCGAAATAGCAAAAAATTATATTGGAGACCTTGTGTTGTACACTATCTTGATTTGATGCTTTAAGAGTTAGATAAGAACAACCATTTCACGAAGAGACAATTCCAAAGGGTGAAATAATTATAACTTTTATTTCTTCAAGAACTTTTCTGGTTTCTATTTTGCATCATCACATAAAAATACAAATATATACTGAGGACAGATGCTACTCAGTTAGCCACATCTTACCTTACTTTATGGTGCTTGTATGAGAACAAGAAGACTTTGATAAGAATGTTCACTTCCAAAGAATGGAAGTCCATCAAATATGCAAATTTAATAGATGGAAAATCCACTGAATATATGGGTTTGTGTAGTGTTATATTTATGGCAATATTAGACAAGGGCGAAGAGGCCTGGGCAATATTCTCACAGAGCAGATGGGCTCGTCCTTGGCACTGACGACGTGTGTAATGTGTTGGTCAACTAATAGGAAGTTCATCATGATTCCCTTAAGAATAGGTGGTTAATAACCTTTTGTGATCACGAGGGAGTAGTTACCTTATCTAAGGGTTTCCTAACCTTAGGCCCAAAAAGGCCTTTGTAAATGTATCTCCCCTAGGAGGAAAGGGGGATAGATCCTAACGGAGATACATATTATCCAAAGCACAACACTTCACTCTGAGTCTCTCACCTCACGGGAGAAAGATCTTTTAAACTACCAAAACCGCCATCACACAAGGTTTATTGTTGTTGCAGAAAAGCCCTAACCACCATACAACTTAATATACCTATTATGGCCTCTGAGAATCCTTGTCCTTTTCAGGGGTAACATGCACACCTGTATATTTTGACCAGTATAGTGGTTCCCATCGTGGGACTTTGGTAAAGCAAACATGGGTCATACCTTCCTCATCGCCATCATCGTACTGAATGTTACCCTCCACTTCTACATATATCCACTTTCGAATATGATTAACAAGAGGGTTTCGTCCAATACTCTAGAAGGTACCAACAATATCGGTGATGTCAATGCTCTGGTAGAGATGCGTGCCTCCACGGACAAATTACGTCTTTACAATCAAAAACTGGAGTGCGATGTCCATAATATTATATAGCACCAGCAGGAACCCAATCCCTTATAAGAGATAGAGGTGATGGTTCCTTAGCCACTTTTGGACAAGATATGAAGAATGCATGTCCCTGAGGGATTCAAACCTCCCTCTTTGGGCAAGTTTTACGGGTGTTGTGAACCCTATGAAAATGTCACCTCTATTGACACACATATGACCATCATAGGAGGATTTGAGTCCATAAAATGAAAATTATTGGCTGGCACTTTCAGGGACGCCGCATTGCGATGGTATATAGGTCTACCTCGTGCCTCCATCGCTAGCTATCATGAACTAGTAAAGAAACTTGAGCACTAGATCGCCACTAACTGTCACATGAAAATGTCCACTAACAACCTGTTCAATATACATCAGGGTCCATTAGCGTCGCTAAGGGACTACCTCGCCCATTTTAACGAAGTCATCATTTGGTTCGTAATATCAAACCAAGAAATGTTTGTGGGGGCATTCTATAATGGACTCAAGGTGAAACACTTCAACGAGTCTCTCTCTTGAAAGCCAACTATTTCGTTGGAAGAAGTGATCACCATGGCATAATGTTATATAAAGGGCGAGGAGAGCAACACCGAAAAGAATGTGCATGATGTCAAGGAACATGTTCTCGTCGCTGAAGGTTCACACCACTAAAGGAAGAGAAATTATACCTCTCTCATAAAAGACATGATTGCATTCAAGAGAGTAACAAGGCGACAAAGAATTTCACTCCCTGAACACACATTATGAACAGATCTAATGTTAGGTATTTCACCTGCACAACATCCCTATGTCAGCCATTCCAAAGGTGGATGTAATGGGTCCTGAATCACTTTAAATGATCTTGAATCAAGTTGATTTTTACTTGATTCCATGTATAACAAATTTGTTAATCTCTTTCTCAAAATTACAATCCAAATGAATGTACATTGAGTGTTCATCATATGGTATCAAACTTTTGAATGATTTAAAAGTTATACACAAAGTTTCATGACTTCAAATTTTTTTAACATTTAGAAAAATATGTTTGAATGTATAAAAATATTTATGAAATAAGTAAATCTGAATTTTTATGAGAACATCTTATATACAACATGAACCATTGTTATAAAAGGATACACAAGTTTGAAAATGATTCTTAATAATTGCTATCAAGGGATTTACAAGTTTAAAAAATAAATCATGAAGCATTGCAATGTGTTAGAAACATTTTAAAAATGAAAAAATGCATTGCTTCAAGTTGGTATTTGAATGCCAATATGTGGTAATCGAATACCACTTCAAAAACATTTAAAAATTTAAAATTCAAAAACTGGTGTTCAGATACCATATCATATATTCAAACACCACTCTCTTAAAAGTGAAAATATGTAACTTTTTCAACTGGTATTTGGATACCATATATGGTATTTTAATACAATAAACATTGTTATTCATATACCATATATGGTATTCGAATACCATTAAACCAATTTTGCATTTGTTTGAGCAATATTTGAATAACAGAACATGGTATTTGAATACCATCAACAATATAGGTAAAAATTGACTTTTGAATGAATGGTTTCATGCATTTGAATGCAATATGTTTTAGAATATTGTAGATGAAGTTTGATACATATTTATGAACATTCAGTATGATATAATGTGAATTGTAATGTACTTTTAATCATAATTATTTACTTAGTTATTCTCTTGGTTGTATTCATAAGTGATAATCCTTTGACATCCCACTTTTATTCTTTATCTTCTTTGATAAACTTTTGTTGTCATCAAAACCAAACTAAGATATATGATGGACATGTTCTTCACACTTAAGTGATGAGATTGAGAAAAAGATGAACTTCTTTGGTGATGGTAGAGCTAGGATCAAGCTAAAGGTATTTATTGGCTTTATTGAGACTGTTTGTCTATGCATAAGAATGATAGATGAATGAGGTTTAAAAATCTAAGCGCTTTCAACTATGATATGCTTGGTAGACAAGCTTGGAAGTTCATGACAAGTTAAGGTAACTTGATCACATGTCTCTTTAAAGTTAAATTTTTCCTAAGTGTGTTTTTTTATATTTATTGGGCATACCTCTAATCATGTGTGGCAAAGTATTTGGAGTTCAACGTTTATTGTGTAATAAGGGTACATATGGAGTAGTGGGTCGGAAGAGACAATTTCTGTTTGAGGTCAAAAGTGGTTGTATGATAGTACATTGCTAGCAAACTCATGGCCAACCATCTCGATAGTATACAATATGAAGCTTTATGATTTGATGGTTATTAATGGAAAACAATGGAATAATAATTTGATTCACTGTTGTTGGAGAAGGAGAAATGGATAAAGTTATTAAAAATCCCCTATTTGAAGTTTGTATGGTTGGCAACATTGTATGTGTTTTGGGTCGGGAATATCTCCCTCAATTCGGCCACACATCCGTTGATCTGGCCACCTTAAAACAAAACACCCCAGGTTTGAATATACTAATCAGTATTTCAATCGACTTATAAAATATTCTTCTAACCACCATAATATCATATGCCCAGCTACACAAGATCCAGACCCTAAGAAAATCCAACAGTCTTCCACGTTTCATGCCTGAAAGATATCGAGGCAGTTAATTTTCTCCCTTATATATAAGGAATGGCGCCAAATCAGGTAACAAGTTTCAAACAAGATTTGAATACTCTCTCGTTATTCAAATACTGACTTGATCGTTGGAGTGCTAACCTTGCAGCTACACCCCCTGCTCCATTACATTGGAAGCTCTCCTCCTTCCAACTTTCATAACTCTTCACATTTCTAGTTCCATAATGGAACAGTGGCACCATTTGTAGAAATCGACTTTCGATTTTTGCGTGTTTCGTCAAGAACAACTTGTTTTTTATTTCAAGAAAGATCCCCATCATAAACCAATTGAGCATGAGTTATAACATCGAATATGATTACTGAAGAAACTGGATCCGCTTAGGATCTGGTTTTTCATGAACCATATCAATTGACGTATTCCGAAACGTCACTTCGTTGGATGACTTTCCCTTCTCCGATTGTTTCTTACTAGATGTCGATTCAAGAGTTCAACAAATTGATAGATCGAGGTTAGGATTCCTAGATAGTGAAAATATCGACAAAATCAATAACACTGATTTACCTTTAGTTATCATGGTCATTTACAAAGATACATTGGAATCGTTGGGCCTTCGACGGATAAACTGAAGTCCATCAGTTGGAAAGGGTTTGTTAATCTTCAATGATTCAACAACTCAACATTATGAAGCATCAATCTTGTGTTATTAGTTATAGGAGGAACGAGCTAGAGAATAATAACTCTCTCGTTCCTTGTGGTACAATGCATAAGTGCCTTCAAAGGCATCTTAAAGAGGTTTTTCTTAGCGAAATTGGACGTATTTTCTTCTACAGTCCATTTGAAGATAACCTATCATGACAAAAAGGGAATACCAGTCACTCTAAAAACATATTTATAAGAAGTTAGGAGAATCAATAAGGTAATCCACGAAGGAATTCTAACATCAACATTGAAGAGTAGCGACGAGATCGGTCTAAACGCGTGTAAAAGTGATATCAAACCTACCCCGGACGATGAATTCAAAATTGTACAACTATGAGATAATCCGGCCAAGTCAATTAAGATCATATATAGGCTCTATCCAGAGGTAAGGTCCATATTGATCAAATTCCTCCAAGCGAATTTCTACCTTTTATTATCTCTTCATACGAGATGCTCGACATAGATCCCCAAGTAACTTGTCATCAATTGAAGGAAAACAAAAAGATGCACCTCCCGACCCTCCAAAGGTATCAGTCACAGAGTAAACTTTCAATCACTTTATCCTCTTTACCCGATATTTATTAGGGCTAAATACGAGGGTTCTAACATGTTTCTTTTTAGGTTTGTCCTCAAAAGAGGTCGGTGCAATAGGGTTAACCTCGAACTATAACTAGGTAAGATTCTTCTTGTATTTATTTGACAGAAGGGATGAAAATAAATAAGTAATGAATAAACAAGTCTGTATGTCCACAAAAGAAAGAAATAAACAACTTACCAAACACCTTTCTCCATAACCAACCTCCGCCACTTCCTTGCGAGGTATCAGATCATCGGAAAACAAAAACATAATCGCCTTGATATCTCTATAAACCTCATAAAGAGCTTTATAAGACACCCAATAACTCTTGGCACACTAAGATAAATGTTCTTAATACTATAACCACCACCACCTTTACATGCAACTAGTTCGCTCGTCGGGAATAAAGAAAGCAACGCCTAAAACTCTTATAGGGAATGGAAAAATGGGGATCAACGATCCAGATCTAGTAATTCGAGAGTAACACGCTTTTTTGCCATCATCCCACACGAGAACTGAGAAACACTCGAATTCCGTAAGTAGGGTAATTAATTCTTAACCCATGTGCTTAAAGTGATTTTCTTACAAGTAAGAGAGACAACAAATCGGCAACAAGAAAAGCATTAAATGCACTCATTTCTTATGTGAAACACTCCAAACATTTCAATTTTCAATGTAACCAAGGAAAAGCCTTCAATATGACCTACCAAAGCTACTAAATACTTCTCGGTCCCCAAGAATCTCGTTGTCTCAGGGGAAATTATTCTGGGCTGAGTATATCTCCCTAAATTTGGCCACACCTTCGTTTATATGGCCACCTCAAGACGAAATACCCTGAGTCTGAATGAACCAATCAGTCATTCAGCCAAAGTCTTAAATATTCTTCTGACCACCATAAAATATTGTACCCAACTATAGAGGATCTAAGCCCTAAGCATATCCAACGGTCTTCTGGTTTTCATGCTTGAAAAGATAACGAGACAATTATTCATCTCCCATATATATAGGGAATGCTGCTAAATCATGTAACAAGTTTTCAAACACAATTTGAACACTTTCTCCTTATTCACATACTGACTTGAGTGTTGAAGTGCTAATCTTGCTGGTACACCCCCGCCATGTCGTATCGGAAGCTCTCTGCCGCAACTTCTACAATTTTTCACGTTTCTGGTTCCAAAACAGAACAATATGGAAGTTTGAAAAGAATGACATGTTTCTAGTATGTAGTTCTTGTCAATGTTGTATAGAAAAGGATATTGATATAAACCATCTAAGAGTTCTTCAGAATTAACCCCTCATCTGAAAAATAAAGATCCACTTGAGATTAAAAACCTCCCTTTTAGTGTCTGTGTACTAACAAGAAAACGTTTGATAGATAAAAATGCACAAGGTCTGATTTATTGCGGTGTATATGGTGGAGGAATGGAAAATGATAAACATATTTTCTTGTATTGTCCAAAAAGTATTGAGGGCTAGAAGAAATTGGGATTACAACCTATTATACAATAGGTGTCAAGTGATAACATCCCATTTGTTGGTGTGAATATAGAGTCAATAAACAATATAGAGGGATGGTGAATAACCCTTTTAAAATTTTGAGTGATTCAAATCAAGTGAAAACAGTGATTCGAGTTACAAATACAAAAATCCTTCTTATTTTCCTTTGTTTGATTTGATTCGAGTCACACGCGTGAAATCTTAATTTTTCAAGTTTTTCAAAATAATTTGAGATTCCACTTCCCATATAACTTGAACCAATATCAAATACAATTTTAGTTCCATTAACTCAACTAATTGACTTAAAACATAATGATCGTACTTAGATTCAAACAATTCAATTATGCATGCTAAAATGAGTGTATTGAAAACTTAATCTGAAGATGAGACTTAATAAACAATAATAATGAAATGAAAGCTTAAGATACGAGCAACAAAATTGTAGTGGGGTTATCCCCCTTAATGTATTAGAGACATGCAATTTCACCATTCACATCAATAATTTCCTTTCTTTTACAGGAAACAAATGAACCAACAAGCAGTGTTCTAAGCTATATCGTGGAGTATTTGAAAGGTAAAAACATACATATTTGTAACTATATAGAAGATCCAGCAAAAAAAATTTGTGATTGTGCCTCTTCCTCACTGTTGGGATGGAGAAATGTGCAATATCTCCGATTGTAAGACCGTCTTAAATGTAATATGCATATATCCTTCTCAACTTATATAATAAGGTAACGATAAATGCTTGTGTTTGAGATAAATATAAGCAATTGTGGCAGCTCAGTCAAAGTGGTTTTCTCATATTATTAAGGTTAATATAGGGGAGACTTTAGGTCTTTTAGAAACCCTTAAATGAGTGCATGACCTTGACCTTTGCGGAGTGAGCTTTGCATTATATCTAAATAGTTAGTAGATAATGTGAATAGCCAATAACTAAATATCAAAATTTAGTAATACAATCAATGAATGTAAACACTTAAAAACTCTTTATTTCATGAACTCTCCTATTAAGTTCTTAAGATACAACTAGACAATTAAAAAAAAAAAAGCAAACTGCATCTATAATAAAAGAAAAGTAGATGCTCTGGAAATACCTCTCTAGCCTCTGCCTTATTTTGCTCCACGTCCACAATTTTAGGGCTTTCATGGTCTAAAATTTTATTTTTTCAACCAAATAAGTAATTTGATTTCTATTCAACATATAGTTGTCAGGTTTCATCAATAAATGTTTTCCTTCCCCACATTCCCCAACTGCTATTTTAGTAGAAAGTTACAAGCAAACCATATGTTAAATCAAACATGTTTCCTATCAAAGTTTTTCAATTACAGTCTTCCTAACAGTTGTTTACAAGATGACTCTTCCTCAATTTTTCAATATTCGTCCTATGTCAATCAACTACTATAGAAATACCTTATCTTTCTCATATCTGCATTTAGGCACCCGATTTGAAATTTCTTCTTCAAACACTAAAATCGTTGTTTCGTTAAGCCAGGTAACCCTCTTATATATGTTGAAATCTTCTTCCATATTTAACATCATTTGATTTCTGCACAACTTTCGTATGTTTGGTTCTTTGCATCTTCATTTATTAACACTAACGATATACAAATTTTATTTACTCAACTAATAAGTTTCATATTTTACATTTACCTTTTTTTATTTATGTTTCTGAAACCCTAATATTTTCATTTGTACTACTAGCTTAGATATGCATTATCACCATATTTTCCTTTAAACTCATAATGCCTTAATTTTACCTTAATCATTTGATTGTGTTTTTTTTTTTCAAATTTAAAATTTATTTGATGATTCATATATTTAAACTCATTTTTTTTCTCTTTCATTTTCTTATTCAAATTTAGAAAAGATCGTGGAGGAAAATTTGGATGTGGAGCCAATAACGAATCTAAAGTATCATATCTTTAAGCTCAGATAATTTTCATATCTAGATATTCAAATATATTGTGGATAAAATGTATGTTTTCAGTTCCACCAACATTTTCTTAGATATTGCTTTGGGTAACTAAGTTTTTATTACGGTTTGTTGGCTCATCAATTATTCATATTTTAAAGGACTAACATATAACGTTCTTTTTAGATAATTGACCGAAGTAAAACATTAATTAAGTTAAAGGACTAAAACATGCGTGCCTCCACCAACTATTCATATTTTTGTTTGTTTTACTGAACGAAAAGTAATATGATTTTAATACTTTTTGTTATATCTTATTGTTGAAGCTAAATTATCATTTTTTATTGATGCAAACACACAAAAAATGCATGACAAAAATGTATATCATTTTCAGTTAGCTTAACCAGTTTACACTAAAATGTATGTTACTAATTGATACCGATAAAATTAAAATAATAAACTAATCAATATTATTACTTTTCAAACAACAATTCTTCTTTTAAATATAATACCCTTAATTATTTAATACATTCATTTTACTCTCTCTATATAAGAATTACATAGGGGTAATTGTAAAAAAATGCAATTAATACTATCTTGAACTTTGCAAGTGACAATTAAAAAGAAACAAAAAATAATCAAGAAAGAGACACTAAAAAACAGAGAATATATATATATATATATATATATATATATATATATATATATATATATATATATATATATATATATATATATATATATATATATATATATATATATATATATATATATATATATATATATATATATATATATATATATATATATATATATATATATATATATATATATATATATATATATATATATATATATATATATATATATATATATATATATATATATATATATATATATATATATATATATATATATATATACACACACACACACACATAGGGGTAATTGTAAAAAAGTGCAATTAATACTATCTTGAACTTTGGCGAGTGACAATTAAAAAGAAACAAAAAATTATCAAGAAAGAGACACTAAAAAAACGGAGAGAGTGTGTGTCTATATATATATATATATATATATATATATATATCATAAAATACAGTTGTCATTGATAATATCATAAAATATATGATACAAATTATCTTATTATTCTTTTATATAAAATAAAAGACGATGATATTCAAAATATGTTTTTGTTTTGTTATTTTGAATTTATAAAAAATACAAACACAAATATAATTTTTATCTTTGAGAAAAAACAAAACAAACATAGAGAAAAAAGAGTAACACAATCATAACACAAAAACATAACGTGGAAACTCCAAAACCAGAGAAAAAATCACGATCTTTATCAATAGACAACTAGAGAATAACATTATGCGGAAATGGTTACATAATTGATAAACACAAAATAAGGTTAGTAGCAAGATGATTTATACAAAAGTCTGGGTTAGACTACTTTGAGGTGTTTGCTCATATAGTGAGACATGAGACAGTCATACTAATGATTGCGATACGGTAACTGCTAATAAGAATTGTCCTCTAATACATCTGGATGTGAAATCTGCCTTTCTGAATGGTCCATTCAATAAGAGTTATACATGTCACAACCTTCTGGATTTATGAGAAAGAATCAAGAATGGATGATGTACATGTTACGTAAAATGTTGTATGGATTGAAACAAGCTCCTAGAGCTTGGAATCTGAAATTTGATTAATTTTTCAAGCTTCAAGGATTCAGAAAGTGTGACATGGAGTATGGTGTCTAATCTGACCTAATCAGAAGGGGAACGATGACATACCACACATCGTTGATCTGTGAGTTGCTCACAAGGAATAAGGACGAGTAGGGGGGTGTACCTGCAAAACACTCTGATGGCAAGGTAAGTAATGGACCAGAGTGGAAGCAAATACAAAAGAGACGTTAAAAAGAGAATATCTGACTCTCTTGTGAAATAGGGTATTTATAGAGAGACCTCGGCGCAGGGCCAACGGTCACTTGTGTTGGGCTGGATTGTCAGGCCCAACCCAGGTGACTGCTAGGGCTTATGTGACGTAGTGAAGACCAGCACGTGGTCTTCGCCCTAGTTCAACCGTTCTTGATCTCCAGAAGGTGGGTTGACCATCTATTTTGGAGGTGGTTAGTTGGATGATGACGTATCCCCGCGGAAGGAAGTACGTGGAGAACGTGTGGAGGGCACGTTGTTTTACCCGACAGAGGAACTGTCCTGGTCAACGGGAGCACTTGTGCTCGACATCAGGGTAATTTGGGCCTGGTGGGCCTTCCCCAAATAGCGCGGGATTGGGCCTGCCCGTTCAGGCCTGGCCCCAATCCAGAATAGTGTCTATGTTTAGCATGCTTTTGAAGGCAATATGATTCTTGTATGTCTCTATGTTGATGAACAAAGAACTATTAAGATGAGATAGCTAAATTTAAGAAAGTGCTGATGAATGAGTTTGAGATGACTGATCTAGGAAATATGACATTTTTTTAGGGATGTAGATTATGTACTTTGAGAAATGTATAATTTTACATCAGCTGAAGTATGAACTTAAGCTTTTGAAGAGATTTGAGCTGCTGAATTGTAAGGTTGTTGTCACACCTTCAGAAACAAATCACAAATCGGATTCTGGTCCTGAGGGTGATGATGCAAATGCTACAACTTTTAAGCAGTTGGTTGGATCGCTGAGGTATTTGTGTAATACCAGACCTGATATTTGTTATCTAATTGAAATGGTTAATAGGTTCATGAGTAAACCGAAGTGGTATAATTACCAAGCTGTTGTCAGAATTCTGAGGTATATTAAATGGACTCTGAAGTATGAAGTTTTGTTCTCTTATGGTGAAAAGATTAATTCATAGCTGATGTGTTATTCAGACTCTGATTGTTGTGGAGACAGAGTTGACAGAAGAAGTACTTCTGAATATTTGTTTAAATATTTGGGAGGTCTTATTTCTTGGTCTTCCAATAAGCAACCAATTGTTGATTTGTTAAGCTGTTTGACTTTTGAATTTACTACAAAATCTGAAGATCAAGGTAAACAAGCATTTGAAGCAGATGATTGATAACAACTATGCAATCAATCTTGCCAAGAACCCAGTGCTGCATGAGAGAAGCAAACATATTGAGACTAAGTATCACTTTGTGAGAAGTCAGGTTCAAAATAAAGTATTAGAAATTATGCATTGTAACACCCAGAAGCAGCTGACAAATTTTCTGACGAAAGCGATCAAGACCGATCAATTTCTCCACTTGAGGGATGAAATTTATGTTGTTAGTTTTGATTAGCTAAATTTGAATTAAGTGATGATGTTGAAGAATAATTCAATTTTTTTAGTTGTTTCCACTTGTATTTAAACAAATGTAGTTTTCAATAGTGTATCTTTTATTCACTCTAACCGTTTATAAGAATACTAGAAATTTGTTATTCAATTCTCTCTCTTCTTCCATTTCCATCTTCTTTATCTTATACACCAACAATACCAATTATATTTCACTTGTGTATGATAATCACAACAATACTTAAATTTTATTTTATGTTTAATATCTTTGTCTGTTTTTGTTTTATATATATATATATATATATATATATATATATATATATATATATATATATATATATATATATATATATATATATATATATATATATATATATATATATATATATATATATATATATATATATATATATATATTAAGATTTTGATATAATCAACATTATCATTTTTTAATTTGTATATAAATGCACGTATTAATGACATGTATTGCTTCTTCTATGTACTAACATCTATTTAACCGTTTTTTATTAATGATATGAATTAATATTTTTATCATATCCTACTTCGAACATTTTCACATTTAAATGACTAAACTTAAAAAAGATAACCATTTGTTTCAATCATAAAATGAAAAGAAATTGAATCATTGCATTTACCAAAACTAAAAAAAGCAAATTTTTATTTATTTTTATAATCTTACTTTTAAAACAATTTTAAAGTTAAATAATATTACAAATTTATCGTTAATGAATTTTTTTGTTTGGTTTTTCCTTTTTCTTAATTTTAAAATAAAAAACCAAAAAAACAAAATTAATTAATTTTAAAAAATAGTTTTATAAAATTAAACTATCAAATTTTTTTTATCATTTTTAAATTTTTAAAAAAACTTGCATTTTCCATTCAAGAAAAGAAAGCAATGCATGAGATTTTGAATTTAACCAGATTCTGATACGTTTTGGAATTTAACCTAAATTCTTTATTTTTTCTTCTTTTTCTGGAGCATGGACGAGAATGATTGTGACGAAGAATCTGATAACACCGCCACAATGAGCACAATTTCTCAGCACAATTTCAGCGATAATTCGGAAACTATCTGCATCTCCATCGTTGAGGTACTCAATTTCCACTTCCCAAACTCCAATTTCGTCACCCTGAAATCTCAAACTAACAAACCTAATGCTGTTCTATGATTTCAAATTTTTATACAGAACATGAGGGAAGATTACGGCTTATACGTGTGGCCTTGCGCTGTAATTCTCGGCGAGTATGTTTGGCAGCAGAAGCAGCGATTTTCAGAAGCTAACGTTGTTGAGGTGAATTTTTTCTTCGAAATTCGTGATTATATGGAGTTTATTTTCTATGATTTCTTATCAATATTCGCGCAGCTTGGTGCTGGAACTTGCTTACCTGGTTTGGTTGCAGCAAAAGTTGGTGCCAGTGTCACTCTTACCGATGACTCCAGCAGATTGGAGGTATTACCCTTTCACTGTCATATTCTTTCTTCCTGTTTATATATTGATATGTTTTTTTGACTAAGGAGTGTTTGGAAAATTTTGGTTAGAGGTTGATTTAGTTTGTATAATCATTGCTATTTTGGATTAAAGGATATGCATGTTCATAATGTACTATTTATCTATTAATATTTTGGCAAATTTAGAAAATCGGATGGTCAATATGTCCACGGGTTTTAATAAGCTTTTAATTAAGGTGTATGTTTACCAAACTTGGCTTAAGTGTTGCCTTGAATCCGACTGTTATCTCGGTTTGCGAATGTGAGAATGGTTTTCAATTTTCATTAGTATTGTTTTTTTTATTTTTTATCAGTTTAGTTATTTAATGGTCGAATTCGGGAACTTGTTGATCTGTCAAATGACCGCGGCTTGTTCTGGACTTGCAGGTGCTTGACAACATGAGAAGAGTTTGTGACTTGAATAAACTTGAGTGCAATGTAAGCTATTATATATTAGAATAACACTGTGTATATATATCATGGAATTTCAGAAGGATGGTTATTATTATGCAATAACTGATCTTGAGGTTTTTATTTCTATCATGTTTGTAATGCATTGGCTTCTTTTGAAGGTGCTAGGACTGACGTGGGGAGTTTGGGATTCGTCCATATTTGATTTACGACCTACAATTATTCTAGGGGCTGATGTGTTGTATGACTCGAATGGTGAGAAAAGGGTCTGTTTCAGTTTTTCTTATCATCTGTGGATTTGATTTACCTAACCTAAGTATTGTTTCTTTTTCATTATTTAGCTTTTGACGACCTCTTTGCCACTGTGGCATTCTTGCTCCATAATTCACCTGGATCAACTTTTATAACTTCATATCACAATAGAAGGTACTTTTCATCCTCTCGGATGTTCAGAACTTGTGAAGCAATTTAGTCTTAACTCTATCCTATGCATCTTCTACAAATTTTAATATATTTTTTTAACTTAGCGAAGTAATAATTTGCAGTGGACATCACCTTATTGAGTTTTTGATGCAAAGATGGGGTTTGAAGTGTGTCAAGCTTCTTGATGGGTTTTCTATCCTGCCATCCTTCAAGGCTTCTCAGCTAAGTGGTAACATCCAATTGGTAGAGATGGCTCTAATGTCGAAAGATAATGCTTGAGGTACCTCAAAATTTTATCATTTTTTTAAGGAGTATTTGTAATTTTAGGCGATGCTGCAGCCATCTATGTTGTTCTTAATTCTTATTGTCGATGATCAAGCAATAGACTAGGACTTGATCATTTTAAAGGAATTCCTCTCAAAATTGATATCGCACTTCTCACATTTGATGAAGAAGAAACAAAATTCCTTTTTATTTCGAATTTTTGATGTTGCTTAAAATATGGAAACATGACAGCGATTAGCAAATAGTAAAATTTGGACGGGGCAATTGAGATGGCTCATACTAAGGAAATTCCAGCATTATTTATTTCAACTGCTTTAATTGTATTTGGGCTTGATTTGATTTACTCTTAAGAATAACTTGGAATTTTATCATACAGCAACTGAAAAGATGTTTACATGTAGTCAAATGGTTAAGCCTAAAACCCTTATGACTATTTTGAATTATTTTCAAATGTTGAGTTTTGCATTCTTATCTGTTATTTCAAATCATCCTTGGAGAAGCAGGGCTCATGTGGCTGATTGAAACATTTCTTGAATTATTTCTTAAGATTACTTAATAACTTATAACTTATAAGTATATTTCTAAATTGATTTGCCAAAACAAGCTTGAGCTTTTATTTTACTGATATAAGAATACATATTTCTTTATATATGAAAAAGCACAATATTCCTACCATCTTCAAAATGTGACCCACCACTTTTAATACAATAGCTTGACTGAAATACATAGATTAACTTGAACTAAATTAAGGTTTTCTAATTGATTTTTCTGCAGTCCTTTCTAACTTCCTGCCCACCGTTGATGCTACTCATTTTGATCATGGACTTTGCAAAAGCTTTGTAGAAAGCCTCTTGTGAGGCGGCAAACTTAGAAACCAAACGCTTGGTGTTTGGGCTGTTAAGTAAAGCCTGATCAGAAGAAAACAAGCCTTTTTGTTGGAGGATCAACTTGTAATATGTATTATCGAAAGTTGTTGAAGAAGGATCCATCGTGGCGCCAGCATTTTTTGCATTATTTTTCAACAGACAAGTTGATTTTAGTTTTGCTGCGAACGACGGATTTAATGAAGGGTCCACATGATGTGTAGCATTAAAGTTTTGGATTCTGTTCCGGAAAGATGAGCAGTGAGAGAAACCTAAGGTATGCCCTCCTACATATTGGTCAAAACACCTTACTGTTTAACTCCATTCAGATATAATATATTTTTTTCAAACTAAAAAAAATGATAGTCTCAGACATAAATATAAATTCGAAAACACAAAAAGTGGTGAAGTTTTGGTGGTTTATAACTTGAGGAATAGCTTACCTGACAGAGCTACCAAGTCTTCGGCTGACAATGCTCTTTGCGAGAAGCTTGTTTGCAGTTGTGATATATTGAATGTTGGTGCTGGTAACTGTCTTGTTTCACTGGCCTTAGATGTTCTTCCATCCTTTCTTCCTTTAGGAACATCCCATTTTGGTCCTCCAGACTGTAGAATATGATAGACTTACCATTAATTTAAACTTACAAATAGAAGTTCCCTTATGCGAAAAACAAGAACATAATGGAATCTCAATGAAGAGAACATTGTTCATGGCTTTGTTTTATTACCAGATAAACGGCGTCTCTTGCAGCGAGAGCAAGGATATCAGCACAAGAAACTACGCCAGGGCATTTAGCTTCTAATGCTTTCTTTGCATTATCAATAACATAGAATGCATGCAAGGAAATGTTTGGTGGTCCGTCCTTTTCTGCTTTGTTGTTTCCTTTCGAGTTTAGCAGCACAGAGGCGTCACATCCCTTCAAAAGTATAGATAGAAAATAAAGACTCATTCAAATGAATAATCGAACTGTATAAATGGCACGGGAAAAAAAAGAAAACAGAAAAAAACAATGTCAAGAAGAAAGAAGTTTGTTATAGCAATACCCGAACGAAGCAATCATGGAAGTGCATTCGCAGAAGTGCTGCTGGAACAGTTTTGTCCTTAGCAGTAGCATCCTTCACTGCCTTCAAAACAATAAACTCCAGATCATGGCATGTCTTTTCATAGTAGTTTAAGCTCAGTGATTTGCCTGTAGAAACAACTGAAAGCATGACAATTAAATTCAAGAATGTAGCCATGAAAGCCATGCTAACTAAGAGTACTTGATTATTGTTTAGATTTTAGATGTTGAAATCAAAGATGGGTTGAATGGGTTTTATAAGGGGGAAAAGAGAATAATCATTATTATTATGAGATAAAGTGACCCTAGAAGATTAGTTCGTTAACTAGTATTGTCAATGAAGTAGTAATGTTTAAGCATTCTCATTACAAAAAGACAATCTACTTTATTTGGTCAGTAAACCAAAGGAAGGTTCAATTGTTCTGATGTGCAATGTTATTTTTTTCTAGTTTGGGTGAAATTTGAAGGTGTAGAGCATGTTACTATCAATCAGAATAAATTAATTACACGGCTCATCAAATCTAGTGTTAAGCTATGATTGCATGGTCTTCATGAGTACGATTAAACTAATGAAAAGTCAAGCCCCATGATACATTTGTAAATGGTTCATCGATTATTACATATTTTTTGACACTGTCCATCCTAAAGTCAGGACTGAATGGTTTTACTTTACTCTAAATACTTTTTCTTTAAATTCTCCTCTTTCCCATGTTTACAGAAATCTATAATATTACCAATTTCATCTGCGATGCATGAGGAATGCTGAACTGGCGGATGATTAAATGCCTATAGGCTCTTAGAAATAAGTATATTTGAGAGTTATGAGAGCACTAGTAGTTATACGAGTGATAATATTTTCTTTCTTTTTTTTGATTAAATGACTATAGGCTTTTTCTTAGAAATAAGAATATTTGGGCGTTATGAGAGCACTAGTAGTTATGCGAGTGATAAGTATTCACATTTTTTTAATTGTTTTTTTCAAGAAATTCTCAGCAATTAATGGCAGTTTGCCTTCACATTGTTCGAAGCAGAGGTTTTAACAACTACAAACGTGTTGCGTCTTTCTAGATTTCGCCAAATGACTACTAGGGCCTTTGAGATTATACGTCGGCGATTGGATGCCAACCTTACCACAAGGTTATTCTTCCCCTTTTATGGTATTAAGACTGGTACGAAAGGCAAATCAGGTAACTCCGTGCGCCATGTCTGGGAGGATAATATTCAAGCCTCACTCTAAACATTTCAAAAATTGAAAAGATAGGTTTACGAGAGTCAGGGGGCAAGATGACACCTCCATGGTCACAACTGGGGAGGATGACACTCCTCAGAGTCCTTTGACTTGGACTGAAGACCCAATGTCGATCACTAAATTTAACTTCAACTACCTTTACCTCTATTGAGAAGGAGGTAGTTTATTTTTTGGATGAACTTGATGCTATGAGCTCCCTTATAATGATTGAATTTGATCAGGGAATGGACATTGAGATTGAGGAATACTTGCGTAAGTCTAAGCCTATAGTTATTCTCAGTTGTTGGGACTAATTACCCGACTGGTTATTTATAACTTTGTTTTTTCCATTTTTTTTTTGCAAAAATTTCATTCTAGTCTTTGAGAGGAAAGCTCGTCTGACCAGGAAAAAGGTGGAGCGCCAAGAGCTATGGACTAATAGTCAGAAAAGCCACAAGTGTGACCTCATCACAAAAGGAGGCAAGAGGGCGTCGAAGGGACAACCCTTACTGAGACTCGCCTTTCTAAAAGCTTAAAGCAAGATGAGAGTTCTTCTTCGGTCCCAAAGGACAATGCCATTGTAATCCTTAAAGAGGATGAAGATGACAAACAACACACTAGCTCACAAATTCAAGTTGACTCTCCGTAACACTCTTTGTTGTGGACTGATGCAATGCTCAATGCAATAAGATACATCGACACTCGACTCCTCTTCCATGAAGACTTTCCTAGTGACTACAAGGCAATTAGTCAAATGATGACTCAAAATATCCAGAATGATGGATAATCGTATGCTTAAAGGCATGTTGATGAAGCGATTGCTCAGTGAGAATAATGCCAAAACTCCAAGTGACCTAAAGTCTAGATATGTTATTGCCAAGGAATCTCGACCAAAGGGCAGGAAATAGTAAAAAAAAATTACCCTTGGAGTGCGATGAGAAGAAGTACTCAAAGGTGACACATAAAGGGGACATCAGAAAGGCAGTGTCTCAGGCCAAGCACATGCTCTTTTACAGAAAAGCTTGAAGGAACCTATTGAGTCTGCCATCCACTCTAAGGAAAAGCTGGAAGGAGAACTGTTCATCCTCAAGGAAGCATTGATGGATACTTTTGACCAGTATTTTGAGCGGGCAAAGGAATATATATCCCTTCTTTACCCTGGCTTGAACTTGAGTCAGATGGACTTATTCAAGGTAGTATGAGACTATAAAATAGTATGAAAAGGAAATGCCACTCTCCAAGGCGCCTGATCAATCTTTTGGTGAGGACGTTCAGGTCAAAACTGAGAACACCAAGGAAGGGGAAAACAAAACTCCCAAGGTGGGTGTTGTTTGCGAGGAAGTCGCTTCGGAAGAACGGCGACCCGAAAGGATGGCCAGTTAGCTCATAGTTCCGTCTTTGGCTCTCTCGTTGTTTTACTCTTGTGGATTTTTCTAACCATGCCTTTGGAGGCTTTATGTAATGATTAACTATGCCCTTAGGGGATTTTATCTGTAGTATTTCCCTTCAGAACTTCATTATTGACATTCTTGGCCTTAAGGCACCCCTTTTTGTCTTTGCACCGTTTTGCTTATTTGTATTGAGTAAATTGTTTTAGAACACTCTGAATAGGTTTTCAAACACTACATTTTCCCTTGGGGGTGGGAGGAAGGGGAAAGGGCTCCTTATTGAAGATTCTAAGTTCTGGTAGCCCATTGGGCGACAAGAATACCTCCACGAGGATCTAATATAAGTCATTGCCACTTGGAAACAAGGATTTCTCCACGAGGATATAACGTAAGTCATTGCCACTTAGGCGATAAGGATTTCTCCACGAGGATCCAACGTAAGTCATTGCCACTTAGGCAACATGGATTTCTCCACGAGGATCTAACATAAGTCATTACCACTTAGACGACAAGGATTCCTCCGAGAGGATCCAACATAAGTCATTGCCACTTGAGCGACAAGTATTGCTCCATGAGGATCCATCATAATTCATTGCCTCGTGGGTGACAAGGATTCTTCCACGAGGATCCAACGTAATTCATTGCTTTGTAGGCGAAAAAAATTCCTCCATGAAGATCTGTCATAAGCCATTGCCATTTGGGCAACAATGATTCCTCACGAGGATCCAACATAATTCATTGCCACTCGGGTGACTTGGTTAAAGTTCTAAAGTCCAGTCACCAAATCCTGCAAAATAAGAACAATAGTCTACAAAAATTCATAAAGAAACATGAGGTGCCTAATTAAATACCTTTGTGCCCACAGTGGAAAAGAATGCCACCCCATTAAATAAATGACACTTTAAAATAAATTATATAGTCGACATAGATGATATACTCCATGTTAACTAATTCAACTGATAACCTAACTAAACAAAGCACGACACTAAACCTAACAAAGTTAATGAAATCGTCACAATTTCTTCACCTGATACTTCCATGTTTCTCTTGAACAACACAACTAATTCTTCCTTTTCTAGAGGCATCCACTCCTTCTCTTAGAGATTCACTTTTGGCTTAATTAAGGTCAACAACATTCACTTCTTGCACATCAAGTTGTTGGGCATGTCCAGATGACATCTTCTGACAGTCTTCTGATCACCATCGATAACCCCAACATTGCTTATTAGGAAACAAGTACTTCATGCACATATATAGTGTAGATAGAACAAATCCCCAAAGGTTGAAAATAGCTCACCATATGATCATTTTATATAAGGAAGGGACATCTATGATGATATATCGTACCTTGATCATCCTTGCACTTTTCTGCACCCCATATATGGTATTCAGGGGGATGTAATCCTTTACTTGTACTTGTTCGCCCAATGAGCCTTTGAAAGCTTTGAGGTCTTTTAGATCCAAAAAATCTCTCGAAAGAATTCTAGTAGAGGATGCTAGTAGAATTCTCCTGATCAATTAACACTCTCTTAATCTCCCACTCACCACACCTCATGGTTATGCCTAAGGGGTCATTATCATGGGGATGGGTGCCAACAACGTCTTTCTTAGAGAATGTGATCCCAGATTCTAGAGCTTCCTTATTTCCCATATCAAGTCTGGAAAGTGAGCCTTCTACGGTCAAGACTTTGCGTGCATACCTTATACGAGAGGAGTTAGTCTCTTCACCATCGACAAACCCTTCTTTTATGGTATTAAGAATGTGACATAGAAGCTTATCTTCATTTCCTTTGCTAGGTTCCTTTCTTTCTTTTTATCTTAGGCTTCTAAAGGCATCTCACCCTTAAGATCTGAAGTTTCCTGATGACTAGGTAGAGCTGCCTCAGACATATTTTTGTAAGTGGTCCTTTTGGATAAGGCACTCAATCTCCTTCTTGAGCAGGTATCACTCTTCTGTGTGATGGTCTTGGCCTTATGAATTTTTTTCCACCTCCTGGGTTCAGGTCCTATGATGTATCACTTAGGGACTGACAAAGAGGAACATCACGCGTAAGGGTGGAAAAACGGGCCAGGCTCTCCAACCATGCCCCTTTTGCCTGCATTTTTTTGTGTGGGGTGGGCCAAGGTTAGACTCACATCCTCTAATATGTCTGTCACGTTTCTTTGCGAAGTTTTACACGCGTGGGCATAAACATAATTTTTGAAAATTTTAAGCGTTAAAAATGCAATGCTCGTGGCCCACCGACATTCTTTTGCGGGGCGAGCCAAGATTTTAGGTCAGTGCCATCAATAATGCCCGCCCTTCCCTGTCTGCTCTGGTTTTTGTAGGCTTTTACGGGGCAAAGTCTAAATGGGACGGACATGCCCATTTTCCATCCTAATCTCTCCACCACAAGTGTTCAAGGGAGTGATGTTCTCTATAGGCCTCCCGTTCTGTTTGAATGCCTCCTTATTCCTAATATGCAAGGTGTAATGGTTCTCGCGTGCCTGCTGCGTGGAATTAAGAGTTATAGATGTCAACAATTTGAAATCCCTAAAATTCTTTTCTATGTTGTTATCTTCCCCCTTTATTTAGCATTCCACGTACATCACCACTTTCACTACGGATAGCAAGCCTCTGGGCGAGGAATTTAGTAAAATGCTTGACCATAAGTTTATTTTGGAAGGCTTCTAAGAACATCTTGGTTCAGGTGGATGACCTCGATGGTCCCCTCATTGAATCGGGCGAGATATTCTCTCAAGGAATCTGAAGGGCCTTGGAGAATGTTGATCAGACTGGTGGCGTACATCCTCTTGTGTGTGCTTGTTGAAAATTGGTGGACCAATTTGTTTACTAGGTCAAGGTAGTTGGTGATTAAGAGTCGTGGTAGACTCATGTACCACCTTAACGCCGTGTACTTGAAGAGGCTGGAGATGAGTTTGTATTTCAAGAAATCAGAGGCTCCAATGATTGTCATCTCCGTGTTAATGGAAGTGACATGCTCGTAGGGGTCACTCTTTCCATCAAACATTTTTGAGGGATGACGTCTTGAAGCTTTCTATTATCAGGGCTCCCTAAATATTATTTGAGAGAGGTTAGAAGTCCTGAACTTCCGTCTCCTCAGTGGGAACAACCTCCTGCTAACAATGTTGGAAATTAAGGATGTTGTCCTTCAAAGTTGGATTACTGCGACACATGTCTTCCATAGTGGCATGCACCTTTACTATGGCATCTTGGTTGTCGTCGGAGCTGTTGGAAGTTGAGGTTGTTGCTTGCTTATTCACCATATTTGATAGGGGTTGAAGAGGTGGCCAAAAAGTTGATCATCAGGTAAAAAAAGGGTCCCATGTCAATTTTACCAGGACCTCATGATGGACACCAATTATACTTGCTAAAAAAGTACAATGAGGGGTAGTCGTGTACTTGGAGGGTTGTCTGCGATGTTTAGGATTATTGATTATGTTTAGAGATAGCTACCACAGGGTGATAAAAAGCTTTGTATATGTGGTTTCCGGGTGAAAAACTGATTCTCCCCATAACCCTGAGGCTGAGGTATTTATAAAGACCTTTTGGACTTGAGCTAGAGAGTTGTGACCTCCGCTTCTCTCTCAGAAATGTGAATAGTAATGGAGTTATTCTTCCTCAGATGAAGGTGATGATGATTATCCTCTTTGACCTTTTCTCCTAGTACATTATGATGTGACATGTCATCTCCCATGTTCACTAAGCAAGTGAATAATGAGAGCGAGTTCAAGTGGGCTAAAATAAACCGACAGGAAGCTACTAATATTAAGCGATCTCATGGCCCATTTTGGGCGGCCTATGGCTTCGTAAGCTAACTATCCCTTGCTAGTGTCTTTTGCCTTCCTTATGTGAGATGTTTCTTCTTAAGGTCCAACTCAATTATAACAATACAAAGTTTGTCAATGACATACTATCTATAATCACTATCTCCAACAAAATCAACAATATTATTAATAATATGAATCATAAAAAAATTCAAATCATTTAGAAATGTGTTTAACAAAATCAATAGGCCCAATAACTTCATGCACAATTTCGAGTTTCAAATAAGCGTAAAAAACAAATGGATCTTCCATTCATAAAATAGTATTATAAACATGAGAAAAATCACTAACACAATAAAACATAGCCCAAATTGAGATATTCTTATGGATTTTGAACTATCCAGATTTTGCAATCCGATAATATCGTTAGAAAAATAAAACACAAAAATAAAATAATGAGGAATGGTTTATGTTAAATATGTTTGGATCTCAACCCTTGAAAGCTAGCTCAAAGGACGAGGTTATCCTCACATATTTAAACATTCAACAATCTAAGAACCTAAGCAATATGAGATTTCAAACAAACTTCAACAACAGAAATACATATTCAACATCCTCCCTCATGCCTATCTTGGATTTGAGTCAAATTTTCACATTACATTTTTTAACTCAACTCTGATACCATGTTAAATATACTTGAATCTCATTCCCGAAAGCTATTTCAAAGGGTGAGACTGCCCTTATATATATATATATATATATATATATATATATATATATATATATATATATATATATATATATATATATATATATATATATATATATATATATATATATATATATATATATATATATATATATATATATATATATATATATATATATATATATATATATATATATATATATATATATATATATATATATATATATATATATATATATATATATATATATATATATATATATATATATATATATATATATATATATATATATATATATATATATATATATATATATATATATATATATATATATATATATATATATATATATATATATATATATATATAATATATATATATATATATATATATATATATATATATATATATATATATATATATATATATATATATATATATATATATATATATATATATATATATATATATATATATATATATATATATATATATATATATATATATATATATATATATATATATATATATATATAATATATATATATATATATATATATATATATATATATATATATATATATATATATATATATATATATATATATATATATATATATATATATATATATATATATATATATATATATATATATATATATATATATATATATATATATATATATATATATATATATATATATATATATATATATATATATATATATATATATATATATATATATATATATATATATATATATATATATATATATATATATATATATATATATATATATATATATATATATATATATATATATATATATATATATATATATATATATATATATATATATATATATATATATATATATATATATATATATATATATATATATATATATATATATATATATATATATATATATATGAGCAATCCAAGAACCTGAGCAATGTGAGATTTCAAACAAACTTCAACAATACAATTACATATTTAACACACACCCTCATGCCTAGCATGGGTCTGAGTCAAATGCCCACATTGAAATCCTTAAACCGAATTCGATGTCATGTTTAAAATGTTTGGATCTCACTCTAAAAGCTATCTCAAAGGGTGATATTTCCCTCCCATATTTATACATTCAACAACCCGTGAACCTAAGAAATGTGAGACTTCAAATAAACTCCAACAACAAAAATACATATTCAACACCCTTCCTCACGCATAGCATGGACATGGGTCAAATGCCCACATTGCAGTCCTTAAACTGAATCTAATACCATATTAAATATGCTTGGATCTCATCCTCAAAAGCATTGACATGAAACGAAACCTTGAGAGTTTCTCACACAAAACATAAAAACACACTCAATAATAAACGATATAAATCTAAAGTTCTAGCATTCTCTTTAAGTTAAAGCTTGTTAAATTTTAAGTTTGTTATAAATTGACCTTAAAAGTAAGTGATCAAACCAAACTAACTAATATCATAACTAGTGAAAAAAGCAACCAATAAGAAAAACCATCATAGAGAGAATCAATAATCAAAGAGAGAAGAAATAACCGTTGAAGAAGTCAAAGAGAGAAACCAACAGAAGGATAAGCAATCAAAGAGAGGGAAAAAAATAGAGCCAACAATTCAAATCGAACCAAATCAATTTTACCCAACCAAATCAATTTTAACTGAACCAAATCAAAGCAAATCAATTTGAACCAAACATGTCTGAAATTCTGGTATGCAGATTTCAGATGTCCTAAGAACATTGATCTCTGCTGAAACAAAACAAGGACATAACCTGACCAATTTAAATTTCTTTAAATTGTATCAATGTCATGACCAATGTCATGACGTCTGTTGTAACATCTGCAGACTGATAGAACTATTTATCTAACCATTTAAATTGTGCAGAATTGTAAATGCAGAAAGATAAATAACACCAGTAATTGTTTACCCAGTTCGGTGCAACCTCACCTACATCTGGGGGCTACCAAGCCAGGGAGGAAATTCACTATTAGTAGAATTAATTCAGAGTCAAACAACCCGTTTGCACTCTTCACTTAAGACCTACCCAATGACACTTCAGCCTAGAGACCACTAGACCTGAGTATACCCACTCACTCCCCCTCAATCACCGTAGTGATAATCAATTCACAATTACAATTTGAAGACACTCTTCAAACACACCTTGATCTTGCTTCACAACTTTGATCAAGGGACAATACGCTCTTGCTTAACAGTTTTGAGTGACACAATGAACACACCTGTTCATACACAATAACCAAAGCAATCATACAATTGCTTGGCACACAAGGAATCCTAAGACTCCACACATGTGAAGAATCACTGCACACCACAATTCTTCACTCACAAAACACACGTGAAGAGCAAGACTCTTCACTCACAAATATGTCTACCACAATGTATCAAAAGATACAAAGGGTGACTTACAAAGACACACACAAGGGACTCTCAAACCCTAGACCTTTATTTTACACTCAAGTTGTTCTTGATGTGAGTGCTTGATTTCCCTTGCTTCTGCTCCTCCTTAAATAACAATGCAGACTGGGCTTGGGCTGGTCACAAGTAACAAACATTAGGTTTAACAAAGTAAAACTACTTTGCATAATTCAAGGTGCTTTCAAATAGGTCATGATAAGCTCAGCACTGCCTAGAATCTCGTCTGAGATAACTAAGGAACCCTAACAGGTTTCTTGAAATCTAGCCTGAGATATATCAGGTATCATAACAGAAAAACAAACCCTGCAAGCCTGATGTCATACGATCAATGTCATAACATTTAATCACGACATTCAACTTCACTTACTCTTAGCTGACCAGACTCCCCCTGCTGAACACTCCTGCAGAATCTTCTTCACAACAGTAGAAACAAGCATATTATAGTTTCCTAAAAAGTCTCAAAGATCCTTTTTATGAACGCCAATTAAATCTGCACTTTATTCCTAATGAATCACTTTTGCCTGCACATACTGATGAGGTGTATCAAAAGCATTTCTGTCAAGTGATAAAACAGCAGCACTTGCTGTACCAGACATCGATGTCATGACATTCAATATGACATCTATGACAGCAGTTCTGTCATCAGCTCCTGCTGCACCAGACAGTGATGTCATGACATTGGTAATGACATCCTGTTTAAAACACATGACAACAATTCTGTCATCTGCTCCTGCTAGCTCCTGCTGCACCAGACATCGATGTCATGACATTGGTAATGACATCTTGTTTAAAACACATGTCAACAGTTCTGTTACCACAACTCTTGCTGTATCAGACAGCGATGTCATGACATGTGATTAAAAACACATGACAACAGTTCTGTCATGACAGCAGATGGATGTCACGACATTCAACATGACATTCACATTAAAATACTCCACAACAGTTCTGTCACCACAGCAGATAGAGATGTTATAACATCCTGCTTAACATTAGTGCAGAATCATGTTTTATCAAAATTTAGCCAATGATAGAACCATGGACAATTCTATATCATAGAATCATGGAACTAACAATGTCAAAACAAACCAAACCAAACAGAATCAATCCAATCAAATCCAAACTAAACCAAACCAAACATAATCAATCCAAAATGAACCAAATCAATGAGCCAAACATACCAAAACGAAATAAATCAAATTGAATCAAACCATATCAAAATGAATAAATCCAATCCAAACAGAATAACCAATATGAAAAGGAGTAACCAAATAGAAGAGTCAATTGTGAAAGAAGTAACCAAATAGAAGAACCAATAAAAAAAAGAGTAATCAAATAGAAGAGTCGATGAAAGGGGGTCAACCAACCATAAGAACGAAACGAAACAAACCAAACAAAATGAAACAAAACAAAACCAAATAAGAGAGAGAGAGAGAGAGAGAGAGAGAGAGAGAGAGAGAGAGAGAGAGAGAGAGAGAGAGAGAGAGAGAGAGATTACAATAATATTACTAACACGGCGTAAGAAAATAAAATTTCAAAGAGAATATATAATAAAATATAAATTGATTAAACTACCATTAATCTTACTATAACAAAATATCCACTACATATTACCCAACTGTTTAAGGCAATGTTTTAAAACCCAAATCAATTATCGACCCGGTCAAACTATTAAATTACTGGGTTACTGATCGGACTAAGAAATCATTGGTTGGACCACACGACTTCTAATTCATTTTATACAAATTTAAAAAAGTATATTCATAAAATAAAATGTTTCATATAAATTTCATAACCATAAAATCTACACAAGAAAATTTTATAAAATTATTCATGTAAATAAGTTAAAAAAAACAATCTTAAATACAATTTTAACTTTTAAACCTAATAATTTGTTGATGCTTATAAATTAATAAAACTTAGAAAAGTAATTGTATGATATAATAATACTATAAATTAATAAACTAATATACAACATAAACAAATATGATGCTCTATATAAACAGTTAAAAATAAAAGACATGGTAGAAAAATAGGAAAGTGAAAATTTAATTTCATCTTTCTTTGTTAATGTTAGTTTAATGGCAGAAAATAACAAATAGAGATGCAGAGAAGTAGAGAAAACTGTTGGTTAAAAGAAAGGAATATATTTTGATCAATAGAAGCGTTACAATAAATAATAGAAAGGAAAACTTAAAACTATCCCACATAACCAGGATTTTAGGGAATTGAATAATTAAACTAATTTCCTCCTAAAGTATAGCAACTACTACTAGCTTGCTCCTAAAGTATAGCAACCACTAATTGACTAAAAAACTGAAACAATAAAATAAAATAGTAATAATAAATCTAGCAGTTGCAAAAGCACATTTAATACTCCTCCTTGCTTTAGGAACTGCAAACTCCAATCAGTTGCCTTAGATATTCAAATTTGCTGATAGATTATGGCTTTGTAAACAAGTCAGCCAATTGATCTTCAGACTTGCAGTAAATTAAGTTTATTTCTCCACTTTGTTGCATCTCTCTCAAAAAATAGAGATTGATGTTGAAATGTTTAGTCTTTCCGTGACATACTGGATTGTTTGCAATAGCAATTGCAACCTGGTTGTCAACAAAAATTTCTGTTTTGTTCTTCTGCTGCAAAGATAAATCATATAAAATCTTCTTCAACCATAAAGCTTGATTTACAGCAGCTGTTGCTGCTATAAATTCAGCCTCAGCGGTGGATTGTGCTACAGTCTCTTGCTTCTTTGTGCACCATGAGAATACTCCCGAGCCTAGGCTGAAACAGTATCCTGAAGTGCTCTTCATATCATCAATGGATCCAGCCCAATCACTATCAGAGAATCCATACAACTTGAATTCTTTAAACGTATCGAACTTGACTCCATAATCAATAGTGCCTTTGATATATCTCAATATTCCTTTTGCTGCTTGCAAATGAATTTCACTTGGACAGTGCATAAAACGAGACAAGAGACTTACTGCAAATAGAATGTCCGGCCTTGTTACAGTGAGATACATCAGACATCCAATCAAGCCTCTATAATACCCTTCATCAATTTTTTCAGCACCATCATCCTTGCTCAACTTCTCCTTTTGATTCATTGGTGTGCTAACAGATTTACATTCCTCCATTTTAAATTTTTTCAAAATTTCCTTTGCATATTTTCTTTGACAAATTAACACTTCATTCTCACTTTGTTTGATCTCAATTCCAAGAAAATAGGTCCTGAGACCAAGATCTGTCATTTCAAAAGCTTGCATCATTTCTTGCTTGAACTCGTCAACTAGGCTTGCGTCATCTCCTGTTACTAAAAGATCATCCACATAAAGGGAAACTATGAGAAAAAATTTTCCCTTATGTTTCACATAAAGAGTGGACTCGGATAAGCTTTTTACAAAGCCTATGCTCAATAAGTGATTATTAATCTTGCTGTACCAAGCCCTTGGCGCTTGCTTGAGGCCATAGAGAGCCTTTTTTAGAAGATAAACTTTATCTTCTTCACCTTGCTTCACGAATCCTTCTGGCTGGTCTACATATATTTCTTCATGTAGCTCTCCATTTAAAAAAGCTGATTTAACATCTAACTGAAATATTTTCCAGCCATTTTGCGCAGCAACTGCTAACACCAATCTAATAGTATCTAATCTGGACCAGGTGCAAAAGTGTCAGAATAATCAACACCAAAAATTTGCGCATACCCTTTAACTACAAGTCTAGCCTTGTGCTTGTTGATTGAGCAATTTGCATTAAGCTTTGTTCTGAAAACCCATTTAACTCCAATGACTTTTCTATTTTCAGGCCTGTCAACCAGCTCCCATGTTTTGTTTTTTTGTATCATGGACATCTCCTCCTCCATTGCAGTTTTCCATTTCTGGTCCTTTTGCGCTTCCTCGCAGCTAGCAGGTTCACAAACTGCTACATTACATCTTTGATAGATGTCAGATAACAGCCTTTTGCCTCTGACTGGAGGGTCGTCTTTTAATTCATCCTGTAACAGCTCTGTTGTTTGCTGTCCCGAATGCTTATCATCAATGTTGCCAAATAGTTTAGTTGTTCTTTGTGAGTTCTCCCAATTCCATTGCTGTTCTTCATTAAAGTGCACATCTCTGGTAACAATCATCTTTCCGGTTTGAGGATGATACACTTTGTAGGCCTTTGAAACTGAACTGTAACCCACAAAGATGCCCGATGTTGCCTTCTTGTCAAGTTTGTCACGCTTAGCCTGTGGAACATGTGCAAAACAAACACAACCAAACACTTTAAGAAACATTAGTGATGGCTTATACCCATACCAAGCCTCAAATGGAGTTTTATCCTTCAAGGCTTTGGTTGGAAGCCGATTTTGGAGAAATACCATTGTGTTAGCCGCCTCTGCCCAAAATGTTTTAGGCAACTCCTTCTCATGTAACATGCATCTAGCCATCTCCATCACCGATTTATTTCTCCTTTCACTAACCCCATTTTGCTGTGGAGTGTAAGGGGCTGCGAGTTGATGTTTAACACCAACTTCTTCACAAAATTGATTAAATTTTGTTGATGTATACTCTGTCCCATTGTCAGATCTTATACATTAAATCTTGCAGCCACTTTGAGTTTCCACCATTTTCTTGAACTTCATAAATACTCCAGCCACTTCATGCTTAAATTTCAAAAAAAATATCCAGCACATTCTTGTGAAGTCATCTATGAAAAGAATGAAGTATAGACTACCTTGTAGTGATGGTGTTCTTTGGGGTCCCGCCACATCAGTGTGAACAAGCTGCAACTTTTGAGAAGCTCTCCAAGCTGATTTGGGGAATGATTTTCTTATTTGTTTACCAAATTGACAAGCATTACAATTTGGTAAATTATCAGAAAGTATTGGCAGACCTCTTGACATGCCTTTTCTTTGCATGTTCAACATTCTTTCAAGATGGCAATGGCTGAGTCTCTTGTGCCAGAGTTCTGTGGGACTGACTTGAGTAAAATAGACTGCCTGCTCCTCCTCTGTTGGATCAAACGAGAAGCTTTTACCTCTCATTTTAACCCGTAAAACTTCCCATCCAGCAATGTCGTAGATGAGACATTGTTGATTTTCAAAGGATACTTTAAATCCCTTTTTAATCAACTGACCTACACTTAGTAAATTTTGGTCAATGTCGGGTACGTAGAGAACATCGGATATAATTTTGGTACCTGAACACGTTGAAATTGCAATGGTTCCTTTTTGTTTTGCAGTAATATAGCCACCATTCCCTATTCTGACCTTTGAGACATTTGTGGGCTTCAAATCCTTGAATAGAGTCTTGTCATATGTCATGTGGTTCGTACAACCACTACCAATTAACCACCATTCAGAATTGCTCCTTGTCGAATAGCATGTTGCAGCAAAAATATAGTCTTCTTCATCTTGCTCAACAACTTGGGCATTGGCTTAATGTTGTTGCTGAAATTTGCTCCTACAAATTACAGCTTCATGTCCAAGCTGATTGCATTTACTACACTTCGCGTCTGGTCGTTTCCAACATTTGTATGGTGGGTGACCCAATTTCCCGCAGTGCTGACAAGGTGGGTAGTTTTTCTTTTTAACCCTACCATTGTTTTGGTTGTTTGCACTATTACCGCTGCTTGATGGCTGGTCCTTCTTGACATGCTTCTTTCTACTGGTTTCCCCATAATGGTGCTTGGCTCGTAAAGCACCTTCGACTGCACCATCTTGTCTCATCAACCTTCGCTGCTCTTGGGACTGCATAGCACTTACAAGTTCTGCCAATGTGATCTTTGAAAGATCCTTAGTGTTTTCTAATGAAGTAATAGAAGCTTCAAATTTTTCAGGAGCAGTTACTAGTATTTTCTGAACTATTCTTGAATCAGAAAAATCAGAACCTAACAACCTCACCTTGTTAGCAATGTTAAGAAGTTTGTTTGCATACTCCTTAATTGTTTCAGACTCCTTCATCTTTTGCATTTCAAATTCTCTAACCAGATTCATTGCTTGCATTCCCTTGATTCTTTCATCTCTTTCATATTCTTTCTTGAGGAAATTCCAGATCTCAAATGCCGAATTAATCGTCATGATTCTGGTGAAAATGTCTTGTGAGACAGCAGCAAACAAAGTAGCTCTTGCCTTAGATTTTCTTCCTTTCTTCTCCTTGTGATTTTTCATCTGAGCCATAGTTGGATTGTTCGGTAAAGGAAGAACTTCATAGTCTTCCTCAACGGCTTCCCAAAGGTCATTTGCTTCTAGGTAAGCCTCCATTCTTGCTGCCCAGATGTAATAATTATCACCGTCAAACACAGGCGGTGCTAGTTTTGTGTAAGGAGTTTCAAAATCCATCTATTTGATGAATTGAGGGAAGGTTTATTATGGTGGATTTTTTAATGGGTTCACTCACAGGTCTCTCTAAGAAGAAGGCTCTAGATACCAATTTGTTAGTTTAATGGCAGAAAATAACAAATAGAGATGCAGAGAAGTAGAGAAAACTGTTGGTTAAAAGAAAGGAATATATTTTGATCAATAGAAGCGTTACAATAAATAATAGAAAGGAAAACTGAAAACTATCCCATGTAACCAAGATTTTAGGGAATTGAATAATTAAACTAATTTGCTCCTAAAGTATAGCAACTACTACTAGCTTGCTCCTAAAATATAGCAACCACTAATTGACTAAAAAACTAAAACAATAAAATAAAATAGTAATAATAAATCTAACAGTTACAAAAACACATTTAATAGTTAACATAATTTTTTTCTTCTAAATAATGAGATTTATACTGAAAATAGTGTTAAAATATAATTTCATTTTTCTTTAGTAACATGATATTTTTTGAAATCTTTTGTTAATTTCCAGGATGATTATATCACATAATTAATTATCTAACCTTTTAAATTTATTATATTAATCTATTATATGATTAATAATAAATAAATTTAATAAGAATGAATTAGAGAAAAATATTGTAGTTATAGAATATATAATTCTTTTTTCTTTGATTAAATTACACATCAGAGAAATTTATGGTATATTTGATAAAACTACAATCTTAATAGTTTTAAAAAGTTAAATATTTGATTCTTAAAATTGGACCAAAAATATCATTTTTGCAATTTTAACATTATTTAGTTATTATAAATAATTAACATAATTATAAATATTAATAAAATTAAATTTTAAAACAACGTACACAAAACTTGAAAAATGAAAATAGTGGATGAAAAGTATAATTAAGCTAAAGAAATAAAAATAAAAAGATCATTTTGTCGGATCAAGAAATTCACTAATTGATTGGTTTGACTTGTAAACCAATCAAATCACACTGACTTGTAATTGTGATATATGATCTTATCAGACGGCTCTACTTCTAATTCATAGTCTAATCACTCTGACCGATTGGTCTGAATTTTAAAACAATGGTTTAAGATCACGCTGCTATAACAAAATATTCACTACATAATAGGATTGTGGAAAGAAACACAAACTTTATAAAAATTAAAATTTACTCATTGCTTTTACTATAAAACACCTATATGAAGGAGGAATGAATGAGGTGGTTAAGGCATAGCAATCGTAGTTTGTTTGTTTTTGCTTCCTTAGCTTGCATTGTAAGTTATTTTATAATACTACAAGGAATCTAACCATGTTTTATCAAAGCTTTAATTATTGCTGTTGTTTTTCTGTGGATGTGGAATTTTAGTTAAAAGGAATCTAACTATTGACAAGCCAGCTTTATTTTTGATATCCGAACAGTTTGGTGATTTTACAAAAGCTATAGCATAATGTAGGTTTTTTCTTCTTCGTTTTAGATGGAAAGTAGCTATCTAATCGGTGCGGGTATTTGCAATGATTAACTTTTTAGGTCCATTGGTTACTTTTTGTTGTGAATTGAAAATGCAAACATGTTTTTTATTTTATTTTTTTATGTCAAACAACTTTCATTAAGAAGAAGAATCAGAATTACAAACACAAGGTCTCAAACAAGATATGTGCCCAGTCCAAGTTCTAGAATCTAAGACCTTGCCAATACCAAATATATGATGAACATTAATATTACACAACCTGCTAATAAACATAATGATAACACTATTACAATTAGATATTAAATTTCTATAATCACAGACAATAGAATTCAAATTTGCATTAAAGGTTACACCATTGAAACAGTCAACTACATTTAACGAACCAGATTGTACCACAAAGCTCTTTAAGTCGAACTCTTTTGCCACTTATAACGATCAACAAATAGTTAATAATTCAACATTGAAAGGATCAGTTACACTAAGGATTCTTTTAGAAGCAGTAAGGAAAATATTGGACGCAGGATCTCTAATGATGCAACCAAGAGAGACAATACCCCCTTCGAAGCAACCCGCATCCGACTGCACAATCCAACCACTAAATTTCTCCAGATTTTTCTCAGTACCAGACTCAATGGCTGCACTTTTCACTTGTACCCCAACTCCTTCGTCAAAGGCCTCCCAGATCTCCAAGCCACCGCTCGCGGGTCTGACGTGGCTTTCTTAAAAACCACGCTATTTCGAACCTGCCAGATCTTCCACAAGTATGTAGCAACTAACTGACCAAACAACACATATTTCTTTGTAAAAATATCACACAACCTTCTTGAATGTCAGGGTGCCCCTTCCGATGTTGCACCCCCAACTAGTGATACGCAGACCTCACTGAAAAGTTGTCGTCCTTTTCAAGATGCCAAATAAGCTTATCCTCCGGAAGGTTGAAAGAGAGAGGGATACTGCTAAGTGGTTTATATCTTGGGCATCAAAATTCTCTCTAAGGATCTCCATATTCCAGCAAGTCAGGTCACAATCAATGAGATGACAAAATTTGATTTCAGGAGCAAGGGCACAAGCCATAAAAGAAGGTTGGAATCCAGGGAGAGTTGAATCCATCTATCTTGCCCAATACTAACCTTCAAACCATTACCAATTCTCCATCGTGAGCCATGAAGAACCACATCTTTCGAACTCAAACTATTCCGCTAGTGAATCCATCTATCTTCCCCTTTTTATTGAGCCAACCTCTCCCAACTCATCCAGTGAATCTTTATTTCCCCTTCCTTCGAGCCCCACCAGAACTTAGCAAGCATGGATTCAATTTCTTTGCAACAAATTTTCGAAATTCGGTAACATCTCATTATGTAAGTAAGGATGTCTTGAGCAACAACTTTAATCAAAACTTCTTTACCTGCTCTTGACAGAAAGTTCTCCTTCCAACCTTTAACCTTCTTCCACACTCTTTCTGCAACAAGTTTGAGAACCTCTTCTTTTAACCTTCCAAAGACAACTGGCAAGCCCAAGTAGCGAGAATGGTTGTTTACCAAACGAAAACTATGTTTGGCCTTGATTCTATCTTTGACTTTGTCCACCAATATTGCCACTAAAAGAGACTTCTGATTTATCAGTGTTTACAACATGTCCAGAAGCTTTTTGATAAGAGTTCAGAATATGGAGAATACAGCCAGCTCCCTCCTCGCTAACTCTTGTAAAGAGAGGACTGTCGTCAGCAAAGAAAATGTGGGAGATAATTAGAGACTTCCTCGCGACCCTGATGCCATGAATCTTTTTTCCTGTCACATCTCGTTTTAACACCCCCGAAAGCACATCTACACAAATAACAAACAAATAAGGTGAGAGTGGGCCTCCTTGACGAAGACCTCTTTCCAGAAAGAAGCGTTTACTAGGCTGGCCATTGATGAGCAATTGGTAAGAGACCGTGGTGATACACTTGTGAATCAAAGAGGTCATTGTAACACCCCAAATTTATTGGAATACTTATTTAATTTATTTAAATATGAATATCGTATTTTTGGTGATTTTCGGTGGTTGGTGTGAATATTGGGAATTATGGAGTTTTGAGTTATTTATTTAAATAATAGTATATAATATGAATATATTGATATTATTATTAATTTATTGGAATACTTAAGTTAACTAAGGGCAAATTGGACAATTAAGGAGGAGTTAGTGAGGGTAATAGTGGAAAAACCCAATTTATAGGCCCAAAGTTAGATTTAACAAAAATGAATTTTTGAGGGAATTAGGATTCATTCTTGTAAGACCGTGAAAAAAGAAGAAATAGAAGCCAAAGCTCTGAGGAAGAGGATTGAGGCAAAAGGTTCGCGAGGTTCCCACGAATCAAGGAGAAGGCTTATAGTTGGAAATTAAGGTATGGGGAGTATTGCCTTCATTAATTTCAATATGTGATTTCAATGTATTTAAAGCCGATTTAAGGGTTTACGGATAGAAGGTTTTGTGAGCATTTGTATTGCTGTTGCCTTTCTAAGGTGTAAGAGTCTTGAGAGTTTTGAACTGATGGCCTGATAGATTTGAGGCTGATTTAGGTTAAAGGAAATTAGGCTTTCGTGGCAAAAGATCTGATTTGACATTTGTTTAACCCCGTAGAGTAAAGAAATTTATGAGAACCCGATAAATGTGGGTAATTGTAATGGTATAATTGTGTTAAAATTGTAGACTTACTTTAATTAATTATAGTATTGGATGAGTTATAATTTTCTGAGAGTTTAAGTTTTTACGGAATTGAAATCGGAGATCCGGAAGGTCTCAAACGGTGAAAAACGCATAAAATTCTACATGCTGTCTGTCACGACTGTTCATGTTTTCGGCCGAAATCGTTTTGGACGTAACTTTTAATTCGTAAGTCCGTTTTAGCCCCCGTTCGAAGCGTTGGAAAGCTAATGAACTGGGCTATAACATAGTATAAATAAGATGATTGATTGTCTAATATTTTTATGAGATTAAATACGTGATTGTATGATGAATTATCATGAGTATAACTATGATTCCGATGAGATTAATACATGATTGTATAATGATGATTCCTATGAGTAATGATGATGATCTATGATGATATTTCCATGAGTTTTTGATGATTCTATGATGACATGATTTATGATGATTATTTTGATGAATGATGTTGCACCTATGATGTTATTATGAGGATGATTATTGACGTGTGCATCATGCATTCATGTGCATCCGGAATTCGGTTCAGGACCTTGATTTCTTTGGCTTCAGTCCCATTGTGCGGATGTGAGGTATTTTGATGTGCTATGGTTCTTGTATAGAATCGATCCTATTGATGAAGATCTATGGATAGTTGATGACCTAGTGTCCATCGAGTTGTGATGATTGGTACCACATGCATGAGTCTTGTTGCATTTGCATTTATGAGATAATTTGGTGTAATTATGATATTGTGACCTTTGATGTTTTTTGATGACCCTATGTGACAATCTTGAGTAATTTATGATATTATGACCTTTTATGTTCCTTAATGATCCTATGTGACAATCTTGAGTAATTTATGATATTATGCCCTTTGATGTTCCTTAATGAGTATGATGAGGTTGAATATGAAAATGACGCTGTTTTATATATTGATTCCTATATTGATTATTATGAATCGTTTTACTCACCCTGCCTGTTTGAATGTTGCCTTCACGTGGGTAACGTGCAGGTGACCAGGTTTAGCTGTGGATGTCGTCGAGGACTTTTTAAAGATTTTGGGTCGTTGGTCATTATGATTGACTTAAAAGGTCTTGCTCTGATAGTGTAACACCGGGTTGGGGTCTTTGAGTTAAACTATATTTTATTGAGTTTTTGTTATGTTGATTTCCTTGGTGCTCTAAGAAAACTTTGGAATTTTTTTTCCTTTTTGAGTTCCGCTGTCATTGGAGTAATTTTGGGAAAACCCATTCTTTACGGAGCATTGACTTTGATTTGAAATTATTGAGAAATGTACGCCCTTTTGAGATGATTTCATCGTGTTTAATATTTTACTCTAATAAATTCGATTATTTTGCCATAATATTTGTGAGGTAGAATAAAGGTGTTACATTAGTGGTATCAGAGCAGGTCGGTCCGTCCGGCCAAGTTGTCTAATGTTATTTGTTCCCTAGTATGCGACGTGTGCGTGAAAACACTGTTAGTACACGTTTGTTTTCTAACCTTTGTTTGCAGAAGTGGGAATAAAACAAGTGGGGGAGAAGCTTGTGCTTCTCCAGGATGCTTCAAGTGTGGAGTGGTGGCTCAGTGTGTCGATGAACGCTCTTATAGTTTGGTAAAGATGGTTTATGCCTCATCATGATTTTCGGCTGTCTATTGAAAAATTGAGGAACTGATCACCCTTAATCTCTTGTTGATAAGTAGACGGAGTCATGTTGGATGAGATAGACGTGTCTTGCAAGCTTATATGGCGTGTGCAGTGAGTTGTTTTAAGTTAAGCTAAGTGCTTACAGATTGTTTTGGTGAGTCGGTGCAGGATGGTGCTGAGATGTTTATTTTGATGGAAACTTGAGTGTTAATAAAGTGGGGAAGTTGGTGGTGTGCCAATTATTTGTGATTATCTGGAAGTTTTTCCTGATGAGATAAGTGATTTACCGTCGGATCGTGAAGTGGAGTTTACGATCGACCTAGTTCTTGAAACTAGTTGGTAGCGATGGCCCCATATCGTATGTCCACACCGGAGTCGAAGAAGTTGAAGAGTCAACTTGAAGATCTGCTTGAGGAGAGGTTCTTTTGTTCGAGTGTGTCACTGTGGGGTGCACCAATTTTGGTAGTTAAGAAGAAAGAAGGTTTTGTGAGGCTTTGTATGGATTATAGACAATTGAACAAGGTGACTATCAAGAATAAGTGTCCACTTCCAAGGATTGATGATTTGATGGATCAGTTGGTTGTTGCAAGTGTGTTCAGTAAGATAGATTTGAGATCTGGGTATCATCAAATTCGTGTGAAGGCTGAAGATATTTAGAAGACTGCTTTTAAGACAAGGTATGGACATTATGAGTATTTCGTGATGCCATAGGTGTGACTAATGCACCATGTGGAGTATATGAACATGCTTTTCTATTCTTATTTGGACAAGTTTGTGGTTGTGTTCATTGATGATATTTTGATATATTCGAAGAGTAAAGAGGATTATGTTGAGCGTCTAAAAATTGTGTTATCAGCATTGAAAGAGAAGCAATTGTATGCAAAACTGTCAAAGTGTGAGTTTTGGTTGAAGGAAGTGAGTTTCCTTGGTCATGTGATCTCGAGTAGAGTTATTGCGATTGATATGTTGAAGGTTAAATTTGTATCGTAATGGTGTAACACGGTGGGAGAACTGACTTTAAACAATGTTGCGGATAGCAAGAGTCGCCACCGACTTTTATTTTATCCATAAGGAAAGGTTATAAAAGAACAGGAAAGACCTTAGAGAATATTTTGGGTCCGGGGGGTAGGTTATGAAAAGGGAAGGTGTTAGCACCCTTTTCATCCATGGTTATCCATGGGCTCTTAGGTACTTAAGCTCACTTTTGAATTGTTTTGAAATTGTAGTGTGTGAATAGAAAATTTTCAGAATAGTTAATAAATAATCCATGTAAGGATGTGTTAAGAACTTGTTTGAAAACTTGTTGAAAATTTGTTTAAGTGCGAAACAGTTTTGAAGTGAGCAAGCACCTAGGAGAAACCTACCCTAATGTTTAAAGGTCTTTCTTATTCTTCATTCTTTCCTTTAGTAAGACTATCCCTACTATAATGGAGTAGGTAGTCCTTACTTTGGATGTTAAGGGACATGTGAGGGACAATTTGACTTTGAAGGCCATTGTGGGATGTAATAAGCACGTATAAGGGACCATCATCATTTTTCGAAAGGGACTCGATTCGTAAAGGCAACCATAAGGGACTTTGATGATTTTTCTATTTGAGGGACTTGCTTTATACACCCCACTTAACCAGTATTCGTAGGCAACTTGAGGGATATCCTTAGGAAGTGAGACGACGATTAAAATCGACTTACGTGTGTGACGTGTTTATTTTAATTATCTTTATTTAAAAGTGATCTAAATTTATTTTAATATTACATACATGTTGTTACACTCCCTAATTACTAACCATAATAATAATTAAATAATTACAAAATAATAAGCAAAATAATTAAATAGCAAAGATAAATAAAATATAAATAAGCAATAATAAATAATAAAGGGGGTTAATTCTAAGTTTACTCGGCAAGACATCGCATCTTGTGCCTACGTATCCTTACGGGAGTGGAATCAGAGTAATCGTAGTTCCCCTCAATAGGGAGGTTAGAAACTTCTTGACTGTGGTCAAGGTCTCAAGGGGAATAAACGCATCTTAAGGACACGCTTACGTGGAGTGTAGAAACTCCAAATCTCTACGTTGAAATGTTAAGTTGTAATTAGGGTTAAATTAGGGATTCCACGGCGGGAAACCCTAAAATAAGCGCGGCGGCTCTTTGACCTAATGCTAAGGGTAAAATTGTAATTTTGCCTGCGGCGAGGCATTTGTGAAAATTAGGGTTTGTAGTTTGTTTCAAAAAAAGGTCGTTTTAGGTATAAAATAGATATATATTATTTGTCTAAAAAGACTTATTAATTTATAAAAGATGATTTAATAAAAGAAAGTGGATTAATTAGTAGAAAACAATAGTTTGATTTTTTTTTTAAAAAAAGAGTTGATTAAGGTTTAAATTGGTTAGGTTAATTAAAGGTGGATTAAGGGATAAATTAGCGGTTAATTAAGGTTAGAGGGTGTGTGTGTGTGTGACAAGTGGTGTGTGATTATGCAACAGTAGAACAATAATAAGCAACAAATGAAAAAAAAAACAAACGGAACCCTAAGGTCCCTTCCCCCCCCAAATCGGCGCCCTTGTTCATCTTTCTCTCTGCCTCCGATCGCACTTTCACTATCTCTTCCCTTTGTTTCCCGATTTTTGTTTCTCCCTCATTTGGTCCTGAAAACACAAACACACACATCAAACGTTCATTAATTTAGACATGGGTCGAATTTTACCGAAGGTTGGGGTAGCGGCGGCGTTTCACGATGGCGATGGGTTTCGCGACAGCGTGCGAGGGCCTCGCTTGTAGGAAAGATAAGTGTTCCTTCTTCCTTCCTTTGTTTTCCGCGATGGTTCTTCTAGGGTTTTCAAACTTGTGGTTGTTCGTGTATTGTTCGTATGATCCTCTCCCGTTTCGTTTTCAATATCCTCTTTATATAGGAAGACATCCTGGATAAGTAATGAAAGTTATTCTTGAATGCTGATTTGATTGTTGATTGGGATTTCCATTTTGGGTTTAATCGGATTTGAAAACTTTCCTCTTTCTGCTCCCATCTCTTTAAGTGTCTATTAATCGAAAATCGAATCTCAGATTCTGTATCAAATCCATTAAATGTTCACGGTTTTGGACTTGGATATTCTTTGAATTGATTTTGCTAGCTCTGATTTTTGCGTTCTGAAGGTGTGAGTAGCAATTGAATTTGGGCCAAGGGAGAAATATGCAGTCCAGGTGTGGATAACGGTTCCTCTTCTCTTTCCTTGGACTTCGTCTCAAGTTCTGAAATTTGGTTTTACAATCTTAAATTGTGATCTCCCGTTTTCTTCTCTGCAGGTCCAATCAGTTAAGCATGGGGAGCGAATTATCAATGGAGGCTCTTATTTTGGCGCGTCTATCCGTAGGACCAATGCAGTTGACTCAAGTGGGTGAGGTTGTTATCCATCTTCTGTTGTTGTTTGACATGGACACAACTCTGATTGCATCTCTGTTAAGTGAATTATTTGATCATAACGGTTGTGGCTTTTGAAAGTAATAGTGTCTTGATTGTTGCATGAACCCAGGATTGAACACAATTGGTGTAGAGTAGCTGGTTAGCATGCCTTGACATATCGCAACTGAAGTTGTACCCTTCTTCTTCATCATCAAAACATGTGTACGATAGATCCTTTTGCAGTATTTAGATGCTCCCTCAAGATTGTAACTGCAGTCGTTCCCAAATTCTTCCTCGTGAAAATTTTGTGTATGCGTATGGTTATTATTGATGTATTTTCTGGTATGAATACTTTACAAAAACATGATTTATGTTGTGGCCTTCTTCAGAAGCGGGGCACAAAGGTTCCGTCTATTTCTATATCGGAGGTCCTAACTTGGCTTGCCTCCTTGTTCAGTATTTCCTAGATAGAACACATCCTTCACTTATGGTTGTTCTCCTCTGTTCCAGGAACAAAAGCTGGAAGGTTGTGCAATGATATCAGAAGTGAACTTCTTCATCCTGTACTGCTGCTCAGTAGGTAATGCGCTCCATCTGTATTTAATTACACCCTCTAGCACTTAATTAGTTTCCTGCATCAGTAGCCTCCTTGCTAATGCTATGTGTGTCATCATTTGCAGGAGTTGCCACAATATTTCCTTCACTTACTACAGGTTTAGATACCTCCTCAACCACCCTCCTTTCCTAGGTATCCATTTGAAAAATTTCCTCTTTTTATTGCCGTAATAGTAGAACCATCGGTGCCTATGTTAACTGTTGGATTTTCTGAATACTAGTTTGTTTGCAGGATTATTTTCTTTTCACCACATGTGATTTCCTTTGGGATTTACTTGATTGTGTTGGTTTTGACCAAAGCCATGATGCATATGCGCCGAAGAAAGCCGTTGCCTACTCTGAAATTACTGATGCCCAAGCTGTGGAGAAAATTGCATCTGATGTTGTCCTTGCATCTGACCCATTCCTTGCATCATAGATTGCCTGAATTGTTGTTGCTGATGTGCAAGAAGTTGTTGTTGTTGTTCCATGTATGCTCTTACATTACTAGCTACATTCTTTCCATGATTCACTCCTGTAAAATCAGGGTATATGTTTCCCGTACTAATTCCATTATGAAATGCAGGTCCTGTCTTGTTGAAACCCGTACGACGCAATAGAGTGTTGGTGTAGTTTGAGATCCAGCAGCAGCCTTTACTTCTATTCGTGTTTGGGACTTGGTTTTTGTGAACTCACCTATGTGGTTCAGAATTGATGCTGCTTATGAATTGTTTAGGTTTTGAGTTCTGAATTCTGAACCTAGTACTGATGCTGTTGTGATTTTCAGGTGTTGGAAAAAACTTAGAGCACAGAGTGATTTAGACCTGCCGGCATCTGGGTCTGAATCCAGATTGACTATGTTGCCTTACTCTTGTATCAGTTTGGAAATCCAATTGCGGCAAAAGCGAATCAGTCCCGCTTCTTTTATCACTTCTATCTCTCGGATGTCCCGTAATGATAAGAACAGGTGTTACCTGATCGGATGCCAACGGCGCGGATCAGTAACGGGGGTAGGACGCAACTTCGGTTGTGCCACTCCCGGCACTCGATGATGACAATGTTCTGAGAGTGTCAAATTCATCTTTCTAACATCTTCCTACTCTGTTCTGTTTTGTTTCTCTTATTTTTTGCAGGTGATCGGGAACTTCGAGGAACACTCAAGGGAAGGATACCATGAAGAAGCCTTAGGAGTTTTTAGGATTTAGGATTTTTTAGAGTAGATGTAACATTTGTAAATGTAATCTCACAGCAATTCAAATGTGAAATGATTCACTTCCTTTTGTAAAATGATATTCTTATGAAATAAAAATTCCATGATCATTCAACTTTGAATCTATTTATATTTATTTCTAGTTATAAATTATAAACATTTGTGAATAAATCCACAAATATTTAAATTCATTATTCTAGTCATAAACCATAAATACTCACAAATGATATTCTTGCTCATGTACTTGTCTCGTTGGTAGTCCTAATCTCATCACCTGACTTCATTCATTTGGATTCTAGCCAACAATATTCTCCTCATTTTCTAACCAAACGCGAATGTGCGCCGTAATCACAACAGATTTAGTATCAATGATGATATTGCCCGTAATTGAATTCCACTGACCAAATGATATAAGCAACAATCCAATAATACCCAATTAAACTGCGCCTTATTAACAGCAACGGAAATGCTCTGGAAATAAACCATGAGCGATAAAACGGACCTTAAATCCAGTTATGCCCGACAAATTTCGATACCGAACACATCGAATTGGCACCTTGATATAATCAAAACAGGTGATAAATAAATGCCTCAGAAATAGTGTCTCAAATGTCTCACAGCTCAGTAACAGCCCGTCTTCAAAGAATTAGCGGGATCCACGTAAAAATGACCAAAATACCCCTGGGACCAAATCTGAAGTCTTGGAAGTCCATTTAGCCTGATTAAAGTCAAAACCCTAGTTTTGGATGCACTGCTTAGGAGGTGCATTGTCTGAGGGAATTGTCAACTCTTCTGACCAATTGTGAATTTTGTGAACCTTGTGAACCTTCTTGGAACACAAAGTCTTGTATTGTGAGGGCAAATTTTGGGGTGCAACAGCTGCCCCTGTTCAATTTTCTGAAACCTGAGGGGTTAGATTGGTATATTTGCCAGTCGTAACCTGGAAGGTTGAAGGGGATTGAACACAAAAGCCCAAAAATTTGCACTCACCAGTGCATGGAGTGATATTGATGGTTGGTTGAACATGATTGAGTGGGCTTAAAGATGCCACTAGTGGAAAGTTCTTCAGTAGTATAATGAGAACTGTCAGGAGTCTGGAGTAATACTGATGTAACAGCATGTCTTCATGAGGATAGAGCAATCAATAATGATAACCCTAAAGCAGTCTTGAAGTGATAAATCTGACCTCAGGAGGATAGAGCAATCAATAGCTCTAAAGCAGTCTTGAAGTAATAATGGCTTCAGGAGGATAGAGCAATCAATAGCTCTAAAGCAGTCTTGAAGTAATAGAATGGCTTCAGTAGGATAGAGCAATCAACAGCTCTAAAGCAGTCTTGAAATAATAATGTGATATGTCTTCAGGAGGATAGAGCAATCAATAGCTCTAAAGCAGTCTTGAAGTAATGATTTCAGGAGGATAGAGCAATGGATAGCTCTAAAGCAGTCTTGAAATAATTAGATGGCTTCAGGAGGATAGAGCAATGAATAGCTCCAAAGCAGTCTTGAAGTAGTAATATGACCTCATGAGGATAGAGCAATGAATAGCTCTAAAGCAGTCTTGAAGTAATAGGATGATTTCAGGAGGATAGAGCAATCAATAGCTCTAAAGCAGTCTTGAAATAATAATGTGATATGTCTTCAGGAGGATAGAGCAATCAATAGCTCTAAAGCAGTCTTGAAGTAATGATTTCAGGAGGATAGAGCAATGGATAGCTCTAAAGCAGTCTTGAAATAATTAGATGGCTTCAGGAGGATAGAGCAATGAATAGCTCCAAAGCAGTCTTGAAGTAGTAATACGACCTCATGAGGATAGAGCAATGAATAGCTCTAAAGCAGTCTTGAAGTAATAGGATGATTTCAGGAGGATAGAGCAATCAGTAGCTCTAAAGCAGTCTTGAAGTCATGAGAGGCTATCAGGAGGATAAAATAACCCTGAGGTTACAATAAAGCAGTCCCAAAGTAATAAGAAGCTCATCAGGAGGATAAAGTAACCCTGAGGTTACAATAAAGCAGTCCCAAAGTAATAAGAAGCTCATCAGGAGGATAAAGTAACCCTGAGGTTACAATAAAGCAGTCCCAAAGATCATAAGCTTGTTTGTTGGATAATTAACCTGAAAACAAGGTAGCATTCTGTATAACAACATTAGTTTATGCTTTATATATGCATGTATGACATGATGCACTTAGGTAATGTACTATAGACATATATGTTATGGTATGATGTAAATGATGTATGTATGCTATGACACTGCTGGAAATGTCTGGATATCCTTGTATAACAACTGCTGGCCAAGGAAAATAAATCCCGATTCGTTGTTGAAGAATATATAACCCTCCGTCTGCTGGGGATAACAAGGTATAGATAACCTCCCGTTGTTGGGGATAGTAGGGTATAGATAACCTTCGTTTTCGTTTGATAGTAGGATAAGTATAACATCCCGTCTTCGTTCATCGTGCCCTTATTGGAAAGTAATTTCCGTATATCCGTATGAGGATAAAAGAGATGGATATAAATTCCAGAGGAGATTAGACTTTGTGAAAATGGATTAGTCCTACTGATGGTTTGTAACTGTCTTGTAAAGATGAACCGGCGAAGCTTCGTTGAAATCCTTCCCTCGTTCGTCCTTAGTAAATACTATTACTGCATTTTCATGCATTTCTGGTAAACATCAATCATATTAAAAGCATACATGCGTTTCTGGTAAACATCAATCATATTCAAAGGCATACATACATTCAAACACAACCAATGGACGTTTCGCTTATGTAAATAGGGTAAAAGTAAATCTGGATTCAAAAGATGGAGTTTATTTATATCAAAAGTGACCCATACACGGGTAAGTTTGTACAAGGAGACATAAACCCTAGTAAGAGAATTTTGTCATGAAGTTTTACAAAAAGAATCAGCTATGCGGGAAATAATCCTATTGAGTTTCAATTCTACTATTGCCACTCAAGTATCTCATCTTCTTGCTGTTGAGACGGAAACGATTGGATTGAGCTTTATCTGTTTGAGCTTGAGTAAGTAGTACAACTGGTTGCAGTTTCATGAGTGATCCAAACGAGACATAGTCATACGCTTTAATCCCTAACTTTTGCCTGGATTGCCCTTTCAGGTTTTCAATCCACCGGGATACCCTTTTTTGCCCAAGCCGCCTTTTCAGGTTTTCGACTTGCCGGGTGTACATCTTTTTAAATATATCCCTAATTTTTGCCCAAACCCTTTTGGTTTGCCGAGATGCCCTTATTTTTGCCTAGGCCAGTCAACCTAGCGGGTCTCTTTTTATGCGTAGTATTTTTTAACTATGTCTGCGTTTACAGGTTGTGGGAAGTCTTCACCATCCCAGCTGATCTCACACATAGATGCCAAGGTGGCCAATGCGTCTGCCAACTGATTCTCTCTTCGTGGAATATGTCCAAAAGTAATCTCTTTGAAATGTGGGATCAAAGACAACACATGTTCTCTGTAAGGAATGAGATTATCATGCTTTGTATCCCAATCTCTTTTAATCTGACTTACTACCAGAGCTGAATCTCCATATACCTCAAGGAACTGAATCTTCATATCAATAGCAACTTGCATACCCATGATACATGCCTCATACTCAGCCATGTTATTGGTACAATAGAAACAAAGTCTGGCAGTAATCGGGGTATGACAACCTTCAGGGGAACTAATCACAACACCAACACCATTACCATGTGCATTGGAGGCACCATCAAAAACCATAATCCATCGGGATCCTTGTTCAGGTCCGTCATATTGTCCAGGTTCTTTGGTAACAGACATAATGTCTTTATCAGGGAACTCAAAATTCATTGACTGGTAATCACCTACTGCTTGATGAGCCAAATGATCAGCAACAACACTCCCCTTAATGGCCTTCTGAGTAGTATATTGTATATCATATTCCGTCAAGATCATTTGCCATCTTGCAATTCTTCCGGAAAGAGCAGGTTTCTCAAATATGTACTTGATTGGATCCATCTTCGAAATCAACAGGGTAGTATGGGTCAACATATACTGTCTTAGTCGGCGAGCAGCCCATGCCAAAGCGCAGCAAGTTTTCTCGAGCAGTGAGTATCTTGTTTCACAGTCGGTAAACTTTTTGCTAAGGTAGTATATTGCCTGCTCTTTTCGACCAGACTCGTCATGTTGCCCCAATACACACCCCATTGAGTTGTCTAATACTGTTAAATACATAATCAAGGGTCTTCCATCAACTGGTGGCATTAAAATTGGAGGTTCTAGCAAATATCTCTTGATTTCATCAAAGGCAGTCTGGCACTCATCATTCCATTCCATCACCTGATCTTTCTTCAACAACTTGAAGATTGGCTCACAGATGGTAGTTAATTGGGAAATAAATCTTGCAATGTAGTTCAATCGTCCCAAGAAACCTCTAACCTCCTTCTCAGTACGGGGAGCTGGCATCTCTCGTATAGCTTTCACTTTTGCAGGATCCACTTCAATACCTTTTCCACTGACAATGAAACCCAGGAGCTTTCCAGATCTAACTCCAAAAGTACACTTGTTTGGATTTAATCTCAACCTGTATTTCTTCAACCTCTCAAACAACTTGTGCAGATGATCAAGATGTTGTTCTTCATTCTGAGACCTGGCTATCATATCATCCACATATACCTCTATCTCATGATGAATCATATCATGAAACAAAGCCACCATAGCACGCTGATATGTTGCCCCTGCATTCTTCAAACCAAATGGCATTACCTTATAGCAAAAGGTGCCCCACTGTGTCACAAATGTAGTCTTCTCCATATCTTCAGGTGCCATCTGAATCAACCTGCTCTTGACACTGTCCTCTAAATCAGCCCCTATCTGGACCTCTTTTCTGTTTTCTTTAGTTCCCAGATTCACAACTTCGACTGGCTCTTCATGTGGCTGTATAGCTTTCTCTTCTTGTTGTAACAACCTAGCAAGCCCTACAGGTATTTCACAATCGTCCTCGTTTCCGTCTTCAGTTTGATAGATCGGATTCTCGAAATTGTAACTGGCAATAGTAGAACTGTTATCAACTGGATCCAGAGTGGATGAGGATCTGCATTTTAGTGACGTGGGTGTGTGTAAGAACACATAGCTGATAAAGCAAAAATAAAAGAAAAAGAAAGACAAGGAGCACAATATTTACGAAAACGAAACGTCCACTGATTTTATTGAATGAAGTATGCAAATGAAATGACAACCCGCAACAAGCACACCATTGTGCCCCGGGTAAGGCACATGGCTTGAAAGTCTTAATTGTTCCAGAAATTACAAATTTAAAAACATAACACAGTAATAGTATTTACTCCTGACTAAAGGAGATAGGGATAACATCTTCAGCTTTCCAATTATTGAGTCCAGCACCCACAGTAGGAAAAATCCATGCCTCCAAGTTGTAGTCTTCACCTTGATCTCCCACAGCATTGATAACCCCTTGATTGGTGATACGAACAGCACGAGCACGACGAACAGCCTTCTGGGACTCTGCAGTGAAACCCAAACCAAACTTTTCAGACTTGTATGGAATATCAGGAAGCTGACCCCAAATAGTACAACCACCTTCTTCCACCACAGCTTTTGCATCATTGAGGGAGGCCATTGCCATTGTTGGAGGGTTTCTGATGACCACAGGAACCTTCTTCACAGCAGGAGGAGTCACACAATCCTTAACAGCCCAGGGAACCACTTCAAATGACTGACATGGAGTTTCAATGTATTCACCTTCTACTTCCAGATACTTGAAAGTGTTTACATGGCTGACAAAGTATTCTTCCTCTCCAAAGACAGTAACAACTTTTCCATTCACCGGATATCTCAACTTTTGATGTAATGTGGAGGTCACAGCACCTGCCCCATGGATCCAGGGACGACCAAGCAGACATGAGTATGAAGGACGAATATCCATCACATAGAATGTAGCAGTAAACACCTGAGAGCCAACCTTGATTGGAAGATCAATTTCCCCATGCACTACTCTTCTAGAACCATCAAAAGCCTTTACCACAATATTACTGGGCTTCAATACCGTATCTTCAGGACTCAGCTTGTTCAGGACTTCCTTAGGCAACACATTCAGAGAGGAACCATTGTCTATCAGCACATGAGACAGGGTAGTGCCCCTGCATTCAATTGAAATATGCAAGGCCCTGTTATGATCCCTCTTGGCAGGGGTCAAGTCAGCATCAGAAAATCCTAACCCGTTGTCATAGGTCAGGTGAGCAACACAATTCTCAAACTGGTCCACAGAAATTGCACTGGGTACATGAGCCATCTTTAGAAACTTAATCAATGACTTGGCATGAGCCTCAGAACATAATAACAGGGAGAGCATAGAAATCTTTGAGGGAGTATGCCCCAGCTGATCAACAATATCATAATCACTCTTGCGAATGATTTTCAATACTTCTTCCATCTGCTTAGAGAGGTCATCAGCAGCTGGCACATTAGTAGATACAGGCTCAATAACAGGACCCTTGCCCCGAGCATCAGTGGTGGAAGTAACAGCAGGAGTAACTGCACTCTTAGAAGCAACTGGAGGAGAGAAGACTCTTCCACTACGAGTGATCTTGCTAGATCCAGCAATATTATCAATGTCAACAGGCATATCAGGTAAAGGCTCCTGCTTGACACCATGGATGTAAACATCAGACCCATAGTGCCAAGGCACAGCTTTGTCAGATGTATAAGGAATAGGACCAGGAGTGGTAATGATCAGAGGAGCTACTCTGGCTTCAGCAACAACTTTCACAGGACCTTCAGCAGTAATCTTGATTGGGCCCTGATGAGTGATTTTAATGGGACCCTTTGAAGTGATTCTTAGTGGTACTTTGTCAACCATGTCAACCTCTTCAATCTTCTTACCCTGAGTCAGATGATCCACCATACTTTCTACAGATGCTGGTCTTCTTTCAAACACTATAGTATATTTATCCATGAGACGTTGAATCCCATCTCTCAAAATGAAGCAACTATCCGGTTTATAGGTACAATATAGACAATCTTCATGACAACCTGGAAAGATCCCAGCTTGTACTAACCTCTTTTTGATAACAGACAATGGTGTGCTCAACTCCATAACTGAATAGACATGCAGATCTTCATCAATATCTTCATCAATGGCGTTGACAGTCTTCTCGTGATTTGGCATTGGAGCTGTAATCACATTTGGAGTACCTGGTGGATCAAACTCAATTTCTCCAGCATCAATCATATCCTGAATTTTGTTCTTCAAGACCCAGCAGTTATTAGTATCATGTCCTGGACAGTTTGAATGATATGCACATCGTGCATTGGGATTGTACTTGGGAGAGGTAACATTGGGATTCTGAGGAGCCTCCCTCAGGGTAATAAGTTCAGCCTTCAACAAGTGTTGCAATGCCTGAGCCATTGACATGTTGATCTTCGTGAACTGTCTCCTAGCCCTCTGTTGGTTGCCTTGAGGCTGCTCTGTTGTTGCAGGAGTTGGATTTGAAATATGAACTGCACTAACAGACTGATGCCTTCTGTTACGATCAGGCTGACCATACACAGCATTAGATTCTCTCTTCCCAGCGGGAGGCTTCTTTGCAGCACCTGATGAAGAAGTGCCCACTTGGATCTTACCACTCTTGATACCATTCTCTACTCGCTCTCCTGTCATGATCAACTCAGTGAAGCCAGATGATGAGCTTCCAATGAGATGACTGTAAAACGGACCATTCAGCGTACACATGAACATATCAACCAACTCCCTATCAGTCAAAGGGGGTTGAACTCTTCCAGCTAAGTCTCTCCACTTCTGAGCATACTCCTTAAAGCTTTCTTTGGCACCCATAGACATGCTTTGAAGCTGCATGCGAGTGGGGGCTAAGTCAGCATTGTATTGATACTGCTTGTAGAAAGCTTCAGCAAGGTCATTCCAATCTCTGATGTTGACACTCTCCAACTGATAATACCACTCTAGCTGAGCTCCAGATAAACTCTCTTGAAAGAAATGGATCCACAACTTTTTATCAGCAGTGTGGGGTTGCATTCTTCTGACATAAGACCTCAGATGCAATTTGGGACAAGAGACCCCATCATAGACAACAAATGTAGGAACCTTGAACCCAATGGGTATGACCACCCCAGATATCAAGCTCAAATCCTCAAAATCCAACCCAGATGATTTCTGTAATTCCATAGCATCCATTCTATCCACCAGCATCTTGAATTTGTCTTCGTTAGGCTCATGGTAGTAGTTAGCCTCAGAATCAGAGTCCCCCATAGTGTTGTGGAGACTGCCTCTCTCCTGCTCAGATTCTTCAGATTCATAGTCTTCAACCTGTTCCTTGGTCTTGGCAGGACCTTTGAACCTTCTTCCCATGTTGAGCAACCCAGCAGACCTTCTAGCCTTCTTAGTCTTCTTGGCCAGCAGTGTCTTCAATTCATCCTGCCCCTTGGATAGGTTCAGGATCAGCTCTTGGAACTGTGCATTCTGTGCCTGGAGATCCTTAACTGATTGTTCAAGAGCCATTGCTGAAATAAACAGCGAGAAGATGAGAAACCTGTGCACAATTATAAACCTGTGATGCAATGATATGGGAATGCATATGCAATGTTTTCAAGGACCGCAGGATTTAAATTTGCTTAAACAAACAAGAAAGTAACTTTTTATTAGTAATAACTTGTTTTGCCTTTTAGGCTTACAAAAAATGAAAACGAAATAAGTACAAAAGATGGGGTTTTAAGCCTCCCATGGACGTTTCCTCTTTGTGTTGAGGTATGAGTTGAGGTTTCGTTCCTCATGAAGTAGCTTTGTTAGCTCTAGGATCCTTGCTTGGCTTGCTTTGTAATGAGCCTCGAAAGTATCCCTTTGCTCTTTCAGTTGGATCCATGATCTCTGCAAGTCTTCCATATCAGTAGGCATGTCTGGGTGAAGGATGGTATAAGCTGTGTCTCCTTCAGCAACAGGTTCCATGGTAACTGGTAGGATGGCAGGATATGGCATCATGAGTGTCTGAGCACGAAATCGTACCCATCTGAGATAAGCCTCCATAGGAATGGTGTACTTAGGCTCCAGTGTCTTGCTGTCAATCCTGTTTACCTTTCCCCAAGCTCGGATGAATCTCTGACGGTAACCCTGAAGATCGTTGTCATAGTCAAACACAATGCCCTGAATCAACATGTCATGTGGACCATTGCTCCGGGCGTAACCAAACTGTCGTAAAGCTAGAGATGGGTTGTAGGTGATGCCTCCTCTTATGCCTAGAAGTGGCACATTAGGAAACTCCCCACAACGGTCAATGATGGTGACATTCTCCATAGATCTGGAGCACCAATGGATGTCTGAGTGAGAAAGTGACATGATCCTCTTGGACCATCTCAACCCTTGCTCATTCTTCATTACTGAGCGAGGAAGGTGAGAAATAAACCACCTAGAAAGTAAAGGTATGCAGCACATCAAAGTTCCTCTTGCCCTTGTAGTACGGGTGTGAAGAGAATGTAGGATGTCTCCAAGTAAGGTAGGCACTGGATTGTGACTCAGGAATATGTTGATGGCATGAACGTCTATGAACTGATCAGGATTGGGGAACAACACTAAGCCATAAATCAATAAGGCTAAGATCTCCTCAAAAGCATCGTAGCTCATAGCCTTCAAGAACATTTGAGCTTTATCCACTAATACCTTGGCAAGAATACCTTTAACTCCACTTCTCGTCTCTAGAACAATGTCAGACTTCTTCAGATGTAGAGCTGCAGCAATAACTTCTGGTTTAAGCTCCTTCTCTAAGCCTGTGAATGGCTTCTGATCAAGAACAGGTATACCCAGAAGTTTAGAGAACTCCTCCATGGTTGGAACCAGCTGATAATCAGGAAATGTAAAGCAATGGTGCTTAGGGTCAAAGAACTGAAACAGCACACTCATCATGTCTTCACTGAACCCTGAAGTAACTAGATCCAATAAGTGACCATGTCTCTTGTTGAACTGGGAATGATCAGGCACTAGGGAAACCAACTCCTTGAGCTTAGCAGGTATCCCTACAAAGTTGATCCTGATGGTGTTTCTACGAGCAGAAGCCATGACCTGCAACAAAGAACAAAAATAAATCCCTTGGTCCTTGAAATGGTTAGGGAAAATGATATGCTCATGATGCATGATGATGTCATGATGTTATGTTCAATCACAAACATGTGGCACACACAAACAAGTCACACAATTGCCCTAGGTTTAAAGGCTTGCATGAGGTTTAAAGGTAAGTACCCTCCCCTGAAGTTAGATGGTTCATCCTGTCCTACAAAAGTAACCGGGTTCTAAGGGATCTCAATATCATTGATCCTTCACAAGGGTGGTTGATCAGAAGGCAACTTACTTGCCAACCAAAACCCTCCAAGTTTAAGATCTCAATGAGCGTAGCATCGAGTGTCAACCAACTTCAGTCTGCACCAAAGCCGGTTACCTCACTACTTTCTAAAGGCCAAGATGAGTTAACTAGGGTTCTAAAAGTCAGTTAGTGCATTGACAACATATGGCAGCCTCAATATTATCCTCAACTTGACTTAAGGAATATAAGCACCAACCAAGAAGTCGCACTAACTATGGCCACCAGATCAACCGTATCGATATACGTCGTACAGTTTCCTTGGTCTATTGCCATTTACTTAAGGTACACTAGATCCGGGTTAGGACCTTTCACACATAAGAGCACCCCAACAATATAATAATAAAGCAAACAAGGCAAACAATTTAAAGTGATCTTAATTCCTAAGGGTACCCCTCTTAAATAAATCCCCAGCAGAGTCGCCAGTTCTGTAACACGGTGGGAGAACTGACTTTAAACAATGTTGCGGATAGCAAGAGTCGCCACCGACTTTTATTTTATCCATAAGGAAAGGTTATAAAAGAACAGGAAAGACCTTAGAGAATATTTTGGGTCCGGGGGGTAGGTTATGAAAAGGGAAGGTGTTAGCACCCTTTTCATCCATGGTTATCCATGGGCTCTTAGGTACTTAAGCTCACTTTTGAATTGTTTTGAAATTGTAGTGTGTGAATAGAAAATTTTCAGAATAGTTAATAAATAATCCATGTAAGGATGTGTTAAGAACTTGTTTGAAAACTTGTTGAAAATTTGTTTAAGTGCGAAACAGTTTTGAAGTGAGCAAGCACCTAGGAGAAACCTACCCTAATGTTTAAAGGTCTTTCTTATTCTTCATTCTTTCCTTTAGTAAGACTATCCCTACTATAATGGAGTAGGTAGTCCTTACTTTGGATGTTAAGGGACATGTGAGGGACAATTTGACTTTGAAGGCCATTGTGGGATGTAATAAGCACGTATAAGGGACCATCATCATTTTTCGAAAGGGACTCGATTCGTAAAGGCAACCATAAGGGACTTTGATGATTTTTCTATTTGAGGGACTTGCTTTATACACCCCACTTAACCAGTATTCGTAGGCAACTTGAGGGATATCCTTAGGAAGTGAGACGACGATTAAAATCGACTTACGTGTGTGACGTGTTTATTTTAATTATCTTTATTTAAAAGTGATCTAAATTTATTTTAATATTACATACATGTTGTTACACTCCCTAATTACTAACCATAATAATAATTAAATAATTACAAAATAATAAGCAAAATAATTAAATAGCAAAGATAAATAAAATATAAATAAGCAATAATAAATAATAAAGGGGGTTAATTCTAAGTTTACTCGGCAAGACATCGCATCTTGTGCCTACGTATCCTTACGGGAGTGGAATCAGAGTAATCGTAGTTCCCCTCAATAGGGAGGTTAGAAACTTCTTGACTGTGGTCAAGGTCTCAAGGGGAATAAACGCATCTTAAGGACACGCTTACGTGGAGTGTAGAAACTCCAAATCTCTACGTTGAAATGTTAAGTTGTAATTAGGGTTAAATTAGGGATTCCACGGCGGGAAACCCTAAAATAAGCGCGGCGGCTCTTTGACCTAATGCTAAGGGTAAAATTGTAATTTTGCCTGCGGCGAGGCATTTGTGAAAATTAGGGTTTGTAGTTTGTTTCAAAAAAAGGTCGTTTTAGGTATAAAATAGATATATATTATTTGTCTAAAAAGACTTATTAATTTATAAAAGATGATTTAATAAAAGAAAGTGGATTAATTAGTAGAAAACAATAGTTTGATTTTTTTTAAAAAAAAAGAGTTGATTAAGGTTTAAATTGGTTAGGTTAATTAAAGGTGGATTAAGGGATAAATTAGCGGTTAATTAAGGTTAGAGGGTGTGTGTGTGTGTGACAAGTGGTGTGTGATTATGCAACAGTAGAACAATAATAAGCAACAAATGAAGAAAAAAAACAAACGGAACCCTAAGGTCCCTTCCCCCCCCAAATCGGCGCCCTTGTTCATCTTTCTCTCTGCCTCCGATCGCACTTTCACTATCTCTTCCCTTTGTTTCCCGATTTTCGTTTCTCCCTCATTTGGTCCTGAAAACACAAACACACACATCAAACGTTCATTAATTTAGACATGGGTCGAATTTTACCGAAGGTTGGGGTAGCGGCGGCGTTTCACGATGGCGATGGGTTTCGCGACAGCGTGCGAGGGCCTCGCTTGTAGGAAAGATAAGTGTTCCTTCTTCCTTCCTTTGTTTTCCGCGATGGTTCTTCTAGGGTTTTCAAACTTGTGGTTGTTCGTGTATTGTTCGTATGATCCTCTCCCGTTTCGTTTTCAATATCCTCTTTATATAGGAAGACATCCTGGATAAGTAATGAAAGTTATTCTTGAATGCTGATTTGATTGTTGATTGGGATTTCCATTTTGGGTTTAATCGGATTTGAAAACTTTCCTCTTTCTGCTCCCATCTCTTTAAGTGTCTATTAATCGAAAATCGAATCTCAGATTCTGTATCAAATCCATTAAATGTTCACGGTTTTGGACTTGGATATTCTTTGAATTGATTTTGCTAGCTCTGATTTTTGCGTTCTGAAGGTGTGAGTAGCAATTGAATTTGGGCCAAGGGAGAAATATGCAGTCCAGGTGTGGATAACGATTCCTCTTCTCTTTCCTTGGACTTCGTCTCAAGTTCTGAAATTTGGTTTTACAATCTTAAATTGTGATCTCCCGTTTTCTTCTCTGCAGGTCCAATCAGTTAAGCATGGGGAGCGAATTATCAATGGAGGCTCTTATTTTGGCGCGTCTATCCGTAGGACCAATGCAGTTGACTCAAGTGGGTGAGGTTGTTATCCATCTTCTGTTGTTGTTTGACATGGACACAACTCTGATTGCATCTCTGTTAAGTGAATTATTTGATCATAACGGTTGTGGCTTTTGAAAGTAATAGTGTCTTGATTGTTGCATGAACCCAGGATTGAACACAATTGGTGTAGAGTAGCTGGTTAGCATGCCTTGACATATCGCAACTGAAGTTGTACCCTTCTTCTTCATCATCAAAACATGTGTACGATAGATCCTTTTGCAGTATTTAGATGCTCCCTCAAGATTGTAACTGCAGTCGTTCCCAAATTCTTCCTCGTGAAAATTTTGTGTATGCGTATGGTTATTATTGATGTATTTTCTGGTATGAATACTTTACAAAAACATGATTTATGTTGTGGCCTTCTTCAGAAGCGGGGCACAAAGGTTCCGTCTATTTCTATATCGGAGGTCCTAACTTGGCTTGCCTCCTTGTTCAGTATTTCCTAGATAGAACACATCCTTCACTTATGGTTGTTCTCCTCTGTTCCAGGAACAAAAGCTGGAAGGTTGTGCAATGATATCAGAAGTGAACTTCTTCATCCTGTACTACTGCTCAGTAGGTAATGCGCTCCATCTGTATTTAATTACACCCTCTAGCACTTAATTAGTTTCCTGCATCAGTAGCCTCCTTGCTAATGCTATGTGTGTCATCATTTGCAGGAGTTGCCACAATATTTCCTTCACTTACTACAGGTTTAGATACCTCCTCAACCACCCTCCTTTCCTAGGTATCCATTTGAAAAATTTCCTCTTTTTATTGCCGTAATAGTAGAACCATCGGTGCCTATGTTAACTGTTGGATTTTCTGAATACTAGTTTGTTTGCAGGATTATTTTCTTTTCACCACATGTGATTTCCTTTGGGATTTACTTGATTGTGTTGGTTTTGACCAAAGCCATGATGCATATGCGCCGAAGAAAGCCGTTGCCTACTCTGAAATTACTGATGCCCAAGCTGTGGAGAAAATTGCATCTGATGTTGTCCTTGCATCTGACCCATTCCTTGCATCATAGATTGCCTGAATTGTTGTTGCTGATGTGCAAGAAGTTGTTGTTGTTGTTCCATGTATGCTCTTACATTACTAGCTACATTCTTTCCATGATTCACTCCTGTAAAATCAGGGTATATGTTTCCCGTACTAATTCCATTATGAAATGCAGGTCCTGTCTTGTTGAAACCCGTACGACGCAATAGAGTGTTGGTGTAGTTTGAGATCCAGCAGCAGCCTTTACTTCTATTCGTGTTTGGGACTTGGTTTTTGTGAACTCACCTATGTGGTTCAGAATTGATGCTGCTTATGAATTGTTTAGGTTTTGAGTTCTGAATTCTGAACCTAGTACTGATGCTGTTGTGATTTTCAGGTGTTGGAAAAAACTTAGAGCACAGAGTGATTTAGACCTGCCGGCATCTGGGTCTGAATCCAGATTGACTATGTTGCCTTACTCTTGTATCAGTTTGGAAATCCAATTGCGGCAAAAGCGAATCAGTCCCGCTTCTTTTATCACTTCTATCTCTCGGATGTCCCGTAATGATAAGAACAGGTGTTACCTGATCGGACGCCAACGGCGCGGATCGGTAACGGGGGTAGGACGCAACTTCGGTTGTGCCACTCCCGGCACTCGATGATGACAATGTTCTGAGAGTGTCAAATTCATCTTTCTAACATCTTCCTACTCTGTTCTGTTTTGTTTCTCTTATTTTTTGCAGGTGATCGGGAACTTCGAGGAACACTCAAGGGAAGGATACCATGAAGAAGCCTTAGGAGTTTTTAGGATTTAGGATTTTTTAGAGTAGATGTAACATTTGTAAATGTAATCTCACAGCAATTCAAATGTGAAATGATTCACTTCCTTTTGTAAAATGATATTCTTATGAAATAAAAATTCCATGATCATTCAACTTTGAATCTATTTATATTTATTTCTAGTTATAAATTATAAACATTTGTGAATAAATCCACAAATATTTAAATTCATTATTCTAGTCATAAACCATAAATACTCACGAATGATATTCTTGCTCATGTACTTGTCTCGTTGGTAGTCCTAATCTCATCACCTGACTTCATTCATTTGGATTCTAGCCAACAATATTCTCCTCATTTTCTAACCAAACGCGAATGTGCGCCGTAATCACAACAGATTTAGTATCAATGATGATATTGCCCGTAATTGAATTCCACTGACCAAATGATATAAGCAACAATCCAATAATACCCAATTAAACTGCGCCTTATTAACAGCAACGGAAATGCTCTGGAAATAAACCATGAGCGATAAAACGGACCTTAAATCCAGTTATGCCCGACAAATTTCGATACCGAACACATCGAATTGGCACCTTGATATAATCAAAACAGGTGATAAATAAATGCCTCAGAAATAGTGTCTCAAATGTCTCACAGCTCAGTAACAGCCCGTCTTCAAAGAATTAGCGGGATCCACGTAAAAATGACCAAAATACCCCTGGGACCAAATCTGAAGTCTTGGAAGTCCATTTAGCCTGATTAAAGTCAAAACCCTAGTTTTGGATGCACTGCTTAGGAGGTGCATTGTCTGAGGGAATTGTCAACTCTTCTGACCAATTGTGAATTTTGTGAACCTTGTGAACCTTCTTGGAACACAAAGTCTTGTATTGTGAGGGCAAATTTTGGGGTGCAACAAATGGGAAGCTCCAAAACCTGTTTTTGAGATTAGAAGTTTTCTTAGGTTGGCAGATTATTATCGAAAATTCATTGAAGGATTTTTCCAAGTTATCTTTACCAATGACGCAGTGGACTAGGAAGGTTCAAGCTTTTGTTTTGGATGCAAAGTGTGAAGAAAGTTTCAAGAGCTTTTGAGAAGGCTGACAACAGCTCATGTTTTAATTTTGCCGAATGTGACAGAACCACTGTTGTATATTGTGATGCTTCGTTGATGGAATGGGGAGGTGTGTTAATGCAACATTAGCAAGTTTTAGCTTACGCTTCAAGTCAACTTAAAGTGCATAAGAGGAATTATCTGACGCATGATTTAGAGTTGGTTGTTGTTGTGTTTGTGTCGAAGCTTTGGAGGCATTATTTGTTTAGTTCGAGATTGGAGATATTTAGTGATCATAAGAGTTTGAAGTATTTCTTTGATCAGCAAGAATTGAATGCGAGGAGGAGGAGATGATTGGGACTTCTGAAGGGTTATGTTTTTGGTTTGAATTACCATTCGGATAAAGCAAGCGTGGTAGCTGATGCATTGAGTAGGAAATCTTTGCATATACCGAGGAGGATGGTAAAAGAGTTAGAACTGATTGAGCAATTTCGTGATATGAGTTTGGTTTGTGAAGAAACTTCTTATGGAGTTAAGCTTGGTATGTTGAAGCTCATTAGTGGTATTTTTGATGAGATTCGAGAAGGTCAGAAATATGATTTGAGTTGGTAGGTCGGTTGAATTTGATGAATCAAAGTCGAAGAGCTGATTTTCGGATTAATGAAAATGGTATCATGCGATGTCGTGATAGAGTTTGTGTTCCAGATATTGTTGAGTTGAAGAAGAGTATTTTTGAGGAAGGACATCGAAGTAGATTGAGTATCCATCCCGGTGCTACGAAGAGGTACTAGGATTTGAGGAAATTGTTTTGATGGTCAGGGATGAAGAAAGAAGTGGCTGAGTTTGTGTATGCTGGTTAGACTTGTCAGAAGTCGAAGATTAAACATCAAAGATCATTGGGTCTGATGCAACCGTTGAATATTCCAGAGTGGAAATGGGATAACATTTCTATGGATTTTGTGACAGGTCTACCGAGGACTTTGAAGGGATATGATTCAATTTGGGTGATTGTTGATAGATTGACCAAATCGGCTCATTTTATACTGATGAGGATCAATTATTTGTTGCAGAAGTTGGCCAAATTGTATATTGATGAGATTGTGAAATTGCATGGTATTCCTTCAAGTATTGTGTCTGATAGAGATCTGAGATTCACATCAAGGTTATGGGAGAGTTACAGATAGCTTTGGGTACTAAGTTGAGGTTGAGTTCTGCCTATCACTCGCAGACAGATGGACAGACAAAGAGAATTATCCGGTCTTTAGAGGATTTGTTAAGAGCTTGTGTATTGGATCAAGGTGGATCATGGGATAGTTATTTTCCGTTGATTGAGTTTACCTGCAACAACAATTATCATTCTAGTATTGGAATGGCACCGTATGAGGCATTGTATGGTAGGAGATGTAGGACTCTTTTGTGGTGGTATGAATCAGGCGAGAGTGTTGTACCCGGACTTGAAATTATGCAAGAGACGACTGAAAAGATCAAGATGATCTAAGAAAAGATGAAAGCATCACAAAGTTGTCAGAAGAGTTACCATGATAAGAGAAGGAAAGCACTTGAGTTCCATGAAAGAGATCACGTGTTTTTGAGAGTTACGCTGGTAACTGGTGCTGGTCGAGCTTTGAAGTCTCAAAAGGTCACACCGCGTTTTGTTGGTCCGTGTCGTAGTGGCGCAACGAAAGCGTGGGAGAAGTAGCATATTGAATTGCTTTACCGTTGTCGCTTGCGAATTTGCATGATGTATTTCACGTGTCTCAGTTGAGGAAGTACATTCCAGATCCATCACGTATGATTCAGATAGATGATGTACAAGTGAGATATAATTTAACTGTTGAGGCACTGCCAGTACGGATTGATAACAAGAAGTGAAGTAACTGCGAGGGAAAGAGATTTCCTTGGTAAAGGTAGTTTTGGGGGGACCAGCTGGAGAGAGTTGGACTTGGGAGCGTGGGGATCAGATGACGGAGTCGTATCCGACTCTGTTTCCTTGAGGTAATTTTCGAGGGCGAAAATTCTTTTAAGTGGGGGAGAGTTGTAACACCCCAAATTTATTGGAATATTTATTTAATTTATTTAAATATGAATATCGTATTTTTGGTGATTTTCGGTGGTTGGTGTGAATATTGGGAATTATGGAGTTTTGAGTTATTTATTTAAATAATAGTATATAATATGAATATATTGGTATTACTATTAATTTAAATAAATATAAGTTAACTAAGGAAAAATTGGACAATTAAGGAGGAGTTAGTGAGGGTAATATTGGAAAAGCCCAATTTATAGGCCCAAAGTTAGGTTTAACAAAAAAAGATTTTTGAGGGAATTAGGATTCATTCTTGTTAGACCGTGAAAAGAGAAAAAATAGAGGACAGAGCTCTGAGGAAGAGGATTGAGGCAAAAGGTTCGCGAGGTTCCCACGAATCAAGGAGAAGACTTAGAGTCGACAATGAAGGTATGGGGAGTATTGCCTTCATTATTTTCAATATGTGATTTCAATGTATTTAAAGGCAATTTAAGGGTTTAAGGGTAGAAGGTTTTGTGAGCATTTGTATTGTTGTTGCCTTTCTAAGGTGTAAGAGTCTTAAGAGTTTTGAACTGATGGCTTGATAGATTCGAGGCTGATTTGGGTTAAAGGAAATTAGGCCTTCGTGGCCAAAGATCTGATTTGACATTTGTTTAACCCCGTAGAGTAAAGAAATTTATGAGAATCTGGTGAATGTGGGTAATTGTGTTAAAATTGTAGACTTACTTGAATTAATTATAGTATTGGATGAGTTGTAATTTTCTGAGAGTTTAAGTTTTTACGGAATTGAAATCGGAGATCCGAAAGGTCTCCAACGGTGAAAAACGCATAAAATTCTACATGTTGTCTGTCACGACTGTTCATGTTTTCGGTCGAAATCGTTTTGGACATAACTTTTGATCCGTAAGTCCGTTTTGGCCCCCGTTTGAAGCATTGGAAAGCTAATGAACAGGGCTATAATATGGTATGAATAAGATAATTTATTGCCTAATATTCTTATGAGATTAAATACATGATTGTATGATGAATTACCATGAGTATAACTATGATTCCGATAAGATTAATACGTGATTGTATAATGATGATTCCTATGTGTAATAATGATGAGATATGATGATATTTCCATGAGTTTTTATGATTCTATGATGAAATGATTTATGATGATGATTTTGATGAATGATGATGCACCTATGATGTTATTATGAGGATGATTATTGACGTGTGCATCATGCATTCATGTGAATCCGGACTTTGGTTCAGGACTTTGATTTCTTTGGCTTCAGTCCCATTGTGCGGATGTGAGGTATTTTGATGTGCTCCAGTTCTTGCATAGAATTGATCCTATTGATAGGGATCTATGGAGAGTTGATGACCTAGTGCCCATCGATTTGTGATGATTGATACCACATGCATGAGTCTTGTTGCATTTGCATTTATAAGATAATTTAGTGTAACTATGATATTATGACCTTTGATGTTTTTTGATGACCCTATGTGACAATCTTGAGTAATTTATGATATTATGACCTTTGATGTTTCTTGATGACCCTATGTGACAATCTTGAGTAATTTATGATATTATGCCCTTTGATGTTCCTTGATGATTATGATGAGGTTGAATATGAAAATGACGTTGTTTTATATATTGGTTCCTATATTGATTATTATGAATCGTTTTACTCACCCTGCCTGTTTGAATGTTGCCTCCACGTGGGTAACGTGCAGGTGACCAGGTTTAGCCGTGGATGCCTTTGAGAACTTTTTAAAGATTTTGGGTCGTTGGCCATTGTGGTTGACTTAGAGGGTCTTGCTCTGATAGTGTAACATCGGGTTGGGATCTTTGAGTTAAACTATATTTTATTGAGTTTTTGTTATGTTGATTTCCTTGGTGCTCAAACAAAACTTTGGATTTTTTCCTTTTTGAGTTCTGTTGCCATTTGAGTAATTCTGGGAAAACCCGTTGTTTACGGAGCATTGACTTTGATTTGAAATTATTGAGAAATGTACTCCCTTTTGAGATGATTTTATTGCGTTCAATATTTTACTCTAATAAATTCGATTATTTTGCCATAATATTCGTGGGGTAGAATAAGGGTGTTACAGTCATCGGCTGAGAAAATTCCAGACTTCTCAAAGTTTCAATCACAAAACTCCACTCCAATCTGTCATAAGCTTTAGACATATATAATTTCAGAGCCATGGTACCCTTCCTACCCTTCTTCTTGTGTTTCATCCAATGGAAACACTCCATAGCAATGAGAGCATTATGGGTGATGAGTCTTGTCGCTACGCGAAAAATGACACAGAGTCGCCACCGGATTTTATTTATCTGGGAAAGGGAAATAACGATAAAACCTTAAGGGAAAGGGCATGGTCATCGCAACCAAGTTTTAGGGTTCGGGAGTCGGTTATGCGAGGGGAAGGTATTAACACCTCCTCACATCCATCGTACTCGATGGGAACCTTCTAAGTTGTTTATCTTGAATGAGTGTTTTAATCTAAAAGTTTGCTTGCTTAAAAGAAAAGAGGGGTTGGTTTTTTATTAGAGTGCTCGCCAAGGATCTTGGCCCTTGTGCCTACGTATCCTCACTTAAAAGAAGTGAAGAATCAGATCTCCATAGTTCGGAGGCTTGTGAAATAGTTGTTTGTTGGTTGATTTTATACCTTGAAAAAGGATTTTCGGATTGATGCCCTAAGGCAAAAAGAAGTTTGATGAGTTGATGTTATTTTTAGGTTTTTTGAGAAAAAAATATTCTTGATTAAGATCACACTAAAGACTTTGGATAGAGATGAATGTTTCGAATAACCAAGTCGAGCGCCCTGTGTTCAAAACAATCGGAACGAGTGTAGGAGGGTTCCATTCTCATTCCTTCTCCACCACTTTAAAGCTTATGGCGTATAAACCTAATCGTGTCTTTATTGTTTTTTTGGATTTTTTATGAGAAAAGTACCACTTGATGTTGGATCAAGGGTTTTATTGCATGTAAAAATATTTGAAGTGATGCGAACAAGGTCGATGGCGACGCACAAGGCAATCGATTTACAAGGTTGAAAATGGCTCGATAAAATCGAGAGTTTATTTTTGAAAATAGTCTTCGGAACCAAAAGTAAAAAAATGACCGTAATAACATCCATATACAATGGTCGTACAATCACATCGGGTTAGTCGACTTGAAAAAAAAAACAAGTCATGAAAAAAAAACAAATTTTTTTTTGGAAAAAAACTATGGAAAGTTCGCTGTGCGAACCTTGCAGCGAAGCTGTCCAGAAAACAACAAGAAGTTCGTTGTGCAAACTTCCTAGAGAATACGTACTATTCACAAACAGAAGCAAAAGGCACTGAAGTTTGCTGTGCGAACCTTGTAGCGAAGCTGCCCAGAAAAAACAACAAGAAGTTCGTTGTGCGAACTTCCTAGCGAACGTGCATTATTCACAAACAGAGGTGAAAGGGGGAAAAGTTCGCAGTGCAAAGGTCCCAGCGAACAACTCGCTAGCTAAAAACAAGGGAAAATTGACTGTTCAGTGGCAATTTGAGTACCACAAATACTTGTTCGCTAGGCAAAGGGAATGTTCGCAGTGTGAACATGACAGTAAAGATGAGTATTTTTCAACTTATCTCACAATGAAAACTACACTATGTTCTTCTTTTTTCTTAGTTTTTACAATAGTTCTTGCTCACTCTTAGGACCTTATTATAGTATGAACATCACAAATATCATTTAAGAGAGAAAAAAATAAAACATGCAAAGATGTAAAGAGAAAAGAGTTTGAAAGAAAGGATACCCAAGAGCTACTCTTCTCCTTCTAATCACCAATGGCTTTTGCTGGATGTGCTCTATGATTCACCTCCTTCTGGTTTTCTATCCCTCTCTTGTTCTCTCAATGGTTTCTCTTTCTCCTTTCTCAATCTTTTTTTTTTAATTTTTTATCAATGCCTCTTGCTCTCAATATCCCTCCCCCTTGTTTGCTGCTGCTCCCTCTTCTTTTAAGCTCAACACATTAGGGTTTCCACATGTTTCAAAACTTCAGATTTTTCATTGAGAAATGCTTCTTACCACTTTCTTGATGTCACTCTCTTTCTTTCCATTTTCATGTATGTTACCTTGCTGTATTTTTGCTGCTACACTTGTATAGCCTGTCTTTTTTCTGTTGCACTTTGTATTGCTCTCAAATCTTGTACCTATTTGTTGGCTTGTGCTTGGACTGCCCTTGTGGTCAATGTTACTACCTTTGACAAAAATTTAAAATTCAGATATTTGATGTGTAGATGCATCACTGTGATTTTATTCCTCTGGTTTTGTGACATGAATTGTTTGGTTATGAGGCAATTTGTCACTTCTTGCATGAGACTGTTTTGGATCACATTAAAAATGCCCATGACTAAGCATGCATAGTCTTGATCTTGACATGTTCCAATATTAAGTTGTATATTAATTATTTTCCTTGGATGTTTGTAAGCATAATGAGGAACATGTGGACTTGATGGGGTATGAAGGGTACCATAGCATGAAGTTGATTAGAAACTTGAATTAAGATTAGAAATATCTTGATTTTCTAAGCATTACTTAGGGTTAGAAACTTTGTAACAAATGTGACATTCTTGCAATGTCATTACATTTCTCTTTGTAATATTCTTGAATCTAATCTTGAATTCATGAATCTTGAACTTGGAATGATGGATCTCCCTTATGCCATTGAATTTGAAATGAATGAAGTCTTGAATTATGAACTTGTGGTCTTGACTTATGTCTTGCAAATTTTAATTCCACTTGAACATAGAATTTGAAACAAAGTTGGATGAAGAAATCTTGAATTCGGCCTTGCACTTCATGTTCATTAGGAATATTAATCTTGAATATCCTAATATTTTTCAAGTAACTTCTCCTTGAAAGAATCTACATGAGTAGACTTTCCAACTTGAACCAAACCTTAGATGATGAACCTTTTCTTCCATGTAGCCCATGATAGGCAATTTATCTTATTTGAAATGGAAAACAACGAATCGACCCAATCCTTACCTTGTGAACCCACATGCTCGATATGTAATAGAACGATGTATGATATGACGAACGTAGGATATGAAAGGCTAAAAGTGAAAATGAGGGTGTGACAAGTCTTCCGTGAATAAACACACTTTGTTCTTCACTAATAATCTCTGGGAGAAAACTCTTTAAACTATTACCAATCACTTTGGTAATGGCCTTCATAATGACATTACAAAGAATGATTGGTCTAAAGTCCAAAGGATTTGTAGGATGATTTTTCTTTGGAATAAGAGTGATGAAGGTGTTGTTGATATCAATAGGGTCCTTGCTATTATTCAGAATATCCAGAGTATAGTGTATAACCTCTTCCCCAACAATAGGCCATAATTTTGAAAGAAGAGAGCAGGGAGGCCACCCAGGCCTGATGACTTTGTAGGATGCATTTGAAAGATGGCTTCACGAACCTTCTCACTAGAAAACTGGTTAGCACAGAGCAGCTTATGAGTTTCAGAAAGTCTCCCAGGAATGAATTTTCTAATCTCTTGAGAATTCTCAGGATGGGTAAAAGTGAATATATCCTTGAAGTATCAGATTAGAATTTTCTCACAATCGTTTCGACCTCTTTTCCAGTTGCCATGTTCATCCTTCAGCCTCTTTATAATATTGTTCCTCCTCCTTCAACCAGCTTTACAATAAAAGAATTTTGTGTTTTTTTCGCCGTCCTTAAGCCAAACAACATGACTTCTTTGTCTCCATAACGTCTCTTCAGTCTTCAGAAGTGAGTCCCTCTGTCTCTCAATGGCTTTGTATTGTTGAATTTCTGGCCACTCTCCAGACCATCTTCAATCATTCTTGATAAGCTCTTGAAGCTTCATAATTTCCTTTCTAATATAGTTGGTACAAATATCTTTGAAGCAATGTTTCAGTTCCTGCATAGACCTAATCCTCTGATAAATTGAACTAGAATTACTGCACCACAACTGCCTTATTAACTCTCCACAATTATTCTGCTTGGACCACGCCTCTTCAAAACGAAACAGGTAGTGTCTCTTATCTAAAGAAGCATCTTTATGAATCAAAATATGCAATGCAACATGGTCAGAACCAAATCTCTCCAAGTGAACAACTTTAGTTTGAGGGAAACACTGCTTAAAATCAAAGGAATACAAACATTTATCAAGCCTACATTGAATGTTCTCCTCACCATGTCTATCATTCGTCCAAGTGTAAGAATATCCTTCAAAACTAACATCCTGAAGCCCATACCTATCCATAGCCTGTCTACACCACTACAAACATATTTCTTAACTGTGTTTATGAGTAGGAAAATTCGTTTCTCTCTTTTGAGTATTTTAGAGAATTTTAAAAGTAATAAAAATATCATTCATATTAAACTCCTTTTAGTTAAATACGGAGTATAATTTTTTTTTCATTCTTTCCCTCACTTCATCAAACTTTGTTTTCTCAATCATTTGGCCTCATTTTAAATAAATCTTGTTAGAAACAACAATAGTCTTCCTATTACGAAACGAAGTAGCAGTACATTCTGGCTTGATCACATGATTTATTCAATGTTTTCCCTTCTTTTTGAATTATTCATACCGTCAAAATTATAGAATCCAAATATTTTCCAGACTTAATTTCGGATGGTAGAATTCAGACGCATTCTCAAACATGCCTTCAAATTTTAAAATTTGAACCATGACAATACATGGTATACTCCCTTCATTTTAAAGAATATTTCCAGACATTCTACTAAGTTAACTCTATCTATTATAAGTTCATCATTGTTGATCAAAGCTATGTTAAATATATGAACTATGTTTTGTCCCCAAGGACCGGGGCACTTAGATCCTTTGTAGTTTGAAAATTGTACATGGCTACATGATAAGGTAACTATAAATATCAAATTCATACTTGATTCCTGCACCGGAAAGGATATGCAACTGTCAATTAAAGAGGAAGCCTTTTCAAAGAGGGTTTCAGTATTGAAAAAAAAACTAAAAAAACATCAACACAAATAAAAATAAGGTAAAATAAACTGAATTCCCAAATAAACTTTCACAAATAACATTTTTACAAAGTTGCAATTTTTATAAGGAGAAAAATGTAAATGTGCAACTAAAATTTTTCAAACTACAATTTATTGACAAAAGATTTAAAAAAAATTCTAGCCACATAATTACCCAAACCCCAAATACACATTAAAGTCTAGACTAGAGTTGTTACAGTGAATAAAGTTAAACTAGGTCTTTGTATTTATAATAATTTTCCATATTTTTTTTTTAAAATTGTTGGACGAAAATATAATGTATTCAACGGTCTAGAGGAGGGAAGGGGTGAATAGACCTCTCAATTAAAAAAAACTTTCGTTGAAAATAATTTGAAAAACTGTTATCAGAGTTTTAAAAATAACATTTATTTTACGCAGCGGAAGTAAACTTTAGCGTAATATAGATTATTCTTGTAGATTAGAATTGACACGTAAAGACTTAAACTGTTCCCAATACAATAAAGATTGAAAATCTCGAATTCAACCAAATATACAAACAACTTACTTGTATTGAATACTTGTTCAAATTATAAGAGAAGTGTGATTTTATAGATTCTACAATCACCGTTTTCTGTTTAATCTACAACAACAAAAAATTGAATTTTCGATTCTAACAAAACCTACACCTTTACAATAAAATAGATATCAAAAAAATCCTAATGACATGTATTTTCTAGAAAGCATTAAATAACAACCTAATCATGAATTAACTACGAGTCATAAGATGTGTGATTCGAATCACACGTATAATCTCAAATTTTTTGCAATTTTGAAGATGTTTTAAGATTCTACCAATATCATGACTTGAACCAACTCAAAATTGATCCATTTTTTTTGGAAAAATTGACTTAAAACATACTGCTTATACTATAATCAAACATTTTAATTTACAAATGCTAAAATACATATCTAAAATTCGATCCAGAGATGTACAATTGATGAGTAGACTTGAAGATATAAAACTACAAACCAAAAGCTTAAGAGACAAGAAAAAAACCATAATCATTAAGGTAGCAAAGCTATGCAACTTTATTCTCTCCATTTTCTATGCTTGGCAAACTTGCAACCTTCTCCTAATATTTTACCTTTTGCGGTGTCTCCATACGTGGCGTGACCGGTTTCTTAGTGATCGTACTTAATAAACATGTAAGTGTCTCTTATCATGTGTCTTGAGCATCAACTATCTAGGAACCACAATCTTTTTGCAAAGACAATACATTCTTAAAAAAAATCAAACAGGTAATTTAGGTACCCAACTAGTGGGTCCTGAAAGATTAGCTAAATAACACTTAGGTATTCAAGGCATGGTACTATTAGGAACTTTGACATTGCTAATGTGGCAAAAATGCCTAATGTGACCTTTGTCACCATAATAATGACATGTTTCTTTAGATGAAATACTCTTTCTATTTCTTCTAGAAAAGAGAGGGTTTTTTCTCAAAACTAATCTCTCTTTCACTTAAAAAAGTAGAACTAGTTGTAGATAGATAAATAGCTTGTGCTAATTGTCCTTTAAGATTTTCATTTTCAAGTTTTAAAATTGATCAAGTAACATAATTCATTTTTACTACCTTTTCAACTAAAGTATTAAAAGCATCATCATGCTCATCCTTTAAGAAATTTAAAGCACTATTAATATCAATAATCTCCATTTCAAATTTTGAAATAAATTTTCTTTGGAGAGAAATTTTCTTAAAAGCACTTAATGCGTCTGCATGTATTTGACTAAACACTTTTGGCAATTGTTTATAATAAGGTTTAACTTCAGGGTCAAAAGTATATACCTTTGAGTCTTCAATTTTCTTGTGTGCCATCAAACATAGGTTGACATATTCATCATCTGAAATTGAACTAGAAAACGAAGAGGAGCTCTTATCATCTTCTTCCCAAACAATATAGCCTATACGCCCTTTTGCATTATTTTCAATCCTCTTGTCGAATACCATATCCTTTTTATTATGATATTTATTGAGACTCAGACATGTCATTCAGTAATGACCTAAAATTCCGCATTCAAAAAATGTAACACCTTCTCCCCTTTTCTTATTCTTGTGTGGATGAGACTTCTTGAAATTAATCATATTTTTGTCTGAATGTTTAAGCTTATGTTTCCTCATATACCGATTTTAGCGCTTGACGTATAACCCCATATATTCTTCTTTAGACGAGTCTTCATCATAACTATCACTCTTGTCCTTGGTTTTCTTTGTCCTTGATGATGAAACTTTCAAGGAAAGATCCCACTTTTATTCTTTTGATTTCTCTTTCTTTTTTAACTTTAATTCACTTTCAGCGAGACATTTCAATTCATTCTCATGTTTGGTCAACTTCCCAAACAATTTTGTGATATCTAAATTACTAAGACCATTTAATTCCTTGATGTCCGTAACCTTTGGTATCCATTTCTTGCACATAGATCTTACAATTTTGTTATCAAAAACTTTGTTAGAAAATGAATTTCTCAAGTTGTATGGCTTGTTGATTAGATGGAGAAAATGAGTCTACATGGATTCTACAGATTCACTGGGTTCTATATGGAAAAGTTCATATGCCTCTAACAACATATTGATTTTAGAATCTTTAACATTTTCAGTTCCCTCGTAAAGGACTTGAAGAGCATTTCGTATTGTTTGTGCACTCTTATGATGTGAGATAGAGTAATATACTTCATCACTTAATGCAACGATAAGCATATTCCTCGCCTTCAAATAATATAATGCCTTTTTGGTTTCACCACCGTTCCAATATTTTGGGAGTTTAAGAAAATTATCGACTTCGTTTTTGGTAATGAAAGGCCCATCGATAATTGCTACCCATAGATACTTGTCAACTGACATTAAGTGTATATACATATTTTTCTTCCAATATTATCGCCTTTTAAAAGTGGTGATCTATTATAAGCTCTCTTTGGATCTTCATCACCCATATTCTCAAACTTTCGAGTCACTTAGACCTAATCAAAAGACCAGCTCTAAAGTCAATTATTAGACGACAATATGATGTATTCAATGGTTTAGAAAGAGTTTTAAAATAGTCAATTATTAGGGGTGAGTAGACCTCCTAACTAAAATACTTTTCTTGAAAATAGTTTGAAAAACTTTTTATCAGAGTTTTAAAAACAAAATTGATTTTGAATGGCAGAAGAAAACTTTAACATAAAATAGATTATGCTTATAGTTTAGAACTGACACGTAAAGACTTAAACAATTCACAATACAATAAAGACCAAAATCTCAAATTTAACCAAATATACAAAACTGACTTTTATTAAATACTTGTTCAAATTTCACGAGAGGTGTGATTTTACAACACCAATACTATATAGATTCTACAACAACAATTTTTCAGTTTAATCTACAACAAGACAAAATTGAATTTTCAATTCTAACAAAACCTACATTTTTACAATAAAATAACTACTAAAAGAAATCTTAATGGCGTGTAGTTTCTAGAAAGAATTAAAGAACAACTTAATCATGCAATTAACTACGGGAAAAAAGGAGAGAGAGAGAGAGAGAGAGAGAGAGAGAGTACACCGATATTTATACTAGTTCGGAGCGTCCGTCCTTACTTTACGCCTTCTCTAGTTTTCAATAGTCGCCATTGAAAATTTGTTGGTTTTCCACTATGATTTGTGGAATAAAATTACAAGTGTTCAAACAATCACAATATCCAATTTAAATGTTGAAAATATAAAAAATTTCTTTCTGGATATTTGACTTGTACACAGTCTACGAATTGAACTCTTTGCAAAATTGCTTCTTGAATCTTTTAGCCCCAACAACCTTTTTCTCAGTCTCCATTCTGTAACAATTTTTACTCGATACTACTGGTATCTTGAGCATTGGTCTGTCATAAAATTGAGAAGAACTCCTAATTCGTCTATAGGCTTCCACACAACACTACTCATATCAACATGGAGAGAAAAACCTTATTCTTTTTAACTAGATTTTTCAAAACTAGTCACAACACCACACACCTTACAAACCTCTGAAATCTTAACCAAATCTTCAAAGAAAATGAGGTTCAAATTCATACAACAACGAAGAAAGAATGAGACAAAATATAAAAGAGATCGTTTGGAAGTGTTCACGAAAGATTCAAAAATCTTTTGGAAACGTGAAATAATAAGTGGTTTGTGAGTTCTCAAATCAATATTGGAAGTGTGTATTTTTTTTTAACATTATGAAGGTTTTGAGAGAAAATGATTTTATAGATGTTGGATAACTAACACAAAAATGAGTGAAAAATGATGTTTGATTTGAGTCACAAGCAAAAGCATGATCTCAATCAAGGAACAAAGTGATTTGAATCAAGATATGAGAAACTCATATTCATGATCTGGGTCATGACTCATGCCATGGTTTGAGTCATGAAGATGTATGATTCGAATAAAAAAAAAGGCAAAGGCAAACCATGGAACTGTAGCTCTCCATGATTTGAGTAACAGGGTGCTACAATTCGAATCGTGTACAAATTGTTATTCAAATCATGACAACTTCAAACACTTCCTGAAAGCTTGTATTTCATCTGATTCACATCATAGGGCATCTAATTCAAATCACACACCTTCAATCTCAATTTTTTTTTTCATTTTTGAAGATGTTTTGAGATTCTACCAATGTGATGACTTGAATCAAACTCAATTATAGTTTTTGATCCAAAAAACACGACAAATTGGCTTTAGCATATCACTTACACTATAATCAAACATTTTGATTTATGCATGCAAAGATACAAATCTAAAATCCGATCCAAAGATGCGCAATTAATAAGAAGACTCAATGATATAAAACTACTAACAAAAAATTTAAGAGACAAGTAACAAAATCATAACCATTAAGATAGTAGAGACACACAACTTCACATGTGACTCGACGCAGTACTGGATGAGTACCCACTTTGACACAACATAACTAACCATGTTTGTAGAAGGAATGCTTTTAAATTTTTCTTCCTTCTTTTTTATGATTTGCGAATTTTCGATGAATTCTAGACATTTAACTTTTATGAAAAAAATTGTTCGATGAATTCTAGAGACTCATATCTATTGGTTAAAAAGTTCTCTCATATTGATAATCATAGTTCTTTCCTTCCCACCATTGCCTACTAGTATTAAATTGTCTTTGAAATTTTTTTCAATACATGATGAGTTGATTCTCCTTCAACGATTTCACCACTTCTCCTACCTGTGGTCATCTATTTTCTATTAGCAATTATTGCACTAGTGATTTGTAAATCCGGGTAGTGAAGCCAACCAAAGTAATATTTGTTTTTCATCTTTAATATTTTTTCCTATATTCATGATTCTAGATACCAATTTGCTAACCATATTAATATGATCAACACAATCATTTTAATTTGTGGAACATATTCCAATTGAATTGTGCTCAATGCATTTCTTTGTATTGTATTTCAATCTAATTCCTTCATCTTACTTGGTGTTTTCGTTTTCAAATCACTATTAAAACCTTGTTGGACCAAATAGTCTTAAATCATGCATAAATATAAAGATAAATTCATCTTTTCACCAACAAAGAATATTATCTTAAGAAAAACAAATAAAATTATAGCCAACCTGTATCGCTTTTGAAAGACAATACTTTAATACTAATCTTTTTAAAAATAAAAATTCACAATCAAATTTATTACTAACTTTCAAATTTTACAATAAAAAATTACAAACTCTCAAATCTAATCTATAATTCTTTGAAGGAAAAAATGATAAAATACTGTCAACTATAACAATTTTTAAACAAAAAATGATAAATCTTCTAAAGACACACCTACCGAAACTCTAATACACACAAAGACTAGAGTTGCGATAAACAAATCAAAACTTTTTTATTTTTTAAAAAAAAATTGTGAATTTATTTTTTGGGAAAAACTAGTTTTGAAGTTATATTTTTTTATAGAATTTTGTCCATTTAAAAATAAATTTTTTTTATAGAATTAAAAAACAAGTATTTTCAAAATTGTGTAATAAAAATTATTCTTTTATTTTCTATTTAAATTTAAAATTTGAAATGAATTCAAATTAAAATCTTTTGTTTAAAAAAATAGTGCCTTAAGCCACCCAAAGTTAATAACATTAAAAGACTAAAGACTAGGGTTAAAAAGTATTAATTCAATAAATGACAACAATAAGGGGCTAAATAGAGAGTTTAATAAATGGAACTTTATCATTTAGCATTTTTTGACATCTATAGGCAAGATATTCTCTTGAGGGACTATACCGAAAGAATAAGATTTTCAACACGGTTTTTTTAGAGAATTTTAAAAAGAAGCCTATGTTACATTGTGGATGAAGAGGAATGTAGTAGAGATTTGTCAACAGTGACAAAGGAAGAGCTTCAAGGAACAAATGAATCATGAACAAAGAATGGCTAAAAGAGCTGCAAGCAAGTCGAAGAATGATGTAGATTTGCAGGTGCAATCATCAAAAGAAAAGAAAGGCAAGGGGACATGGTTCGACAACAAAGGTAGAGGAGGCTACACGAAATCGACTGGTAGAGGAAAACGGTAAGAAGGAAATTTGTCGAACCAGAGAAGACCCTCATACCAAAGTAGCCGCCGAGTGGTGGTACTGGTAGAGGAAGAGGTGGTGGAAGAAAACCTGAAAAAGTCACATTCAATGTTTTAATTGTCAGAGGTATGGCCATTATTCTAGTGATTGTCTTGAAAACAAAAGAATCAAGAAAATGATGCAAATTTTGCAAAATATGAAGAAGAAAAGATGTTGTTGATGATCACAAGAATAGATGAAGAAAGATTCAAGGATCAATGGTATTTGGATTTAGGATGTTCATCACACATGACTAGTAGGAAAGATTGGTTATTCAACATAAAACCCTCGATGAAGAACATGATAAAATTTGTAAATGACAATACTCTAGTAGCTTAAGGTATTGATTATGTTCTGATTATAAAGAAAGATGGCAAAAGATCAGTAATTTATAATGTATTATACATACAATGCATGAAGAGTCATTTTCTTAGCATAGGAAAGTTGGTCGAAAAGAATTACAAAGTCTCGATTGAAGATAAGATGATGAGAGTTATCCATTCATGTGGAAGGTTAATCTTGAAGGCTCTCATGCATGCCTCAGAATAGAACCTTCAAGATTGAACTTAATATGATGAAGCACAAGTGCCTTGCAACCGAAGCTAGTAGGGATGAATGGATATGAAAATATAGACTAGGCCATTTCAATTTAAAGACATCAGAGATTTGAGAAGAAGAAATATGGTTTCAGGGTTACCAGAAATTGAAATTCCAAATGAAGTGTGTGAGGAATGTGTGCAAGCAAAGCAACACAAGAACAACTTCAGCAAGGATGCAGGAAGCAAGTCAAAGGCAATACTTGAAATCATATACTCTGATGTATGTTGTCCTGTTCAAGTGGATTCGATTAGAGGTAACAGATACTTTGTCACATTCATAGATGATTTCAGTCGAAAACTATGGACTTATCTGATCAACAAGAAAAGTGAAGTGATCGAGGTACTTGACAAGTTTAAATCTATGGTCGAAATACAAAGTGGTCAAAAGCTCAATATTCTGACGAATGATGGTGGTGAAGAATATGTGTCGAAAGACTTCGACACATTATGTGAGAAAGAATGGACTGTGCATGAGGTGGTGTCACCCTACACTCCATATCTGAATGGAACTGCAAAAAGGAATAATAGAACCATCATGAATATGGTGAGAAGTATGTTAAAAGGGAAACATCTACCCAAAGATATATAGGGATAACCTGTGTCGACTGCAACATGCATGCTGAACATATGTTCGACAAAGAAGCTAGAAGGAAACACGCTAGAAGAATGTGGGTTTGGTGTCAAGCTTAGCTTGAGTCATCTGAAGGTATTTGGATCTATAGTACATAGACATGTGTTTGATCATTTAGGAAGAAAACTTGATGACAAGTCAAGTCAAATGATTCTAATAGGATATCACTCGACTGAAGGATACAAGTTGTTCGACCCAGTGAACAAACAAGTAGTGATCAAAAGTGACATGATCATAGATTAGCTTAAGGAATGCGATTAGACTGAAAATATAGAGAAGGATTCAGTGAGAGTCCTATATGAAGAACCAACATGTGAAGTCAAAAGAGAAGTTTGACAAGAAAAAGTCAGAGGTCAAGTGTTGCACCCGAAATTTGCCCTCGTTTTTTCTAACTTTGACTGGCTTTTGCTTCGCATTCATCTGCATATCATTTAGGTGGATCATTTTTCGCATATTGTCCATGTTATCAGCCAGAATGGATTTATCGGGATTACAGTCACTTTGTTCACATTTTGGACGGTTTAAACCGTTTCGACGGATAAGTTTTATTTTGAAATTGGACGGAGTGTTGCGTTTCTTCCGAGTGGTTTATTTCGCGCTGATATTTTAGGCACGTTCGTTTTTTTTTTTGGTTTTGAGTATTACTTAAGTTTTTCGTTTTCATTTTGTGACTTATTTTTTACAGTCGTTTGTTAATTTAAGTTTATTTTTTATTTGTTTAGATTAATTAGATTTTTTATTTAGATTTTTTTATATATTAGTTTTTAGATTTGAAAATAGAATTAGATTGATTAATTAATTAAGATTATGTTAGAAATAGATTAAGAATTTTGATTTTGATTTTTATTAGAAATAGATTAGAATTATAATTATTAGTTAATTTGATTTAATTAGAATTAGATTAGTTTTAGATTTAGTTATTAGAACAAATTTTTAATTATTAAACAAAAATTAAAATTAAAAAGAAAAAAAGAAAAAAGAAAGTAAAAGTTAACAAGACACATTTTTTTCCAGTATATATGAGGAGCACTATTCATCTTCTCCTTAAAGGAGAAACCCTAAATGGCCGCTGCCCCAACACTATTCAGTTTCCTCTCCAATTCGAAAACACAAGCCGCCATCCAAGAAAAACCCTAGGAGCCGCCGCAACTTTTCTTCTTCTCACTCAAACAGGTCGTCCAAGTCCATCTCTTCTTCTCCTTCGAATCCCTTTCCGCCGTCTCCTTCCACCTTCATTATCTTCAAACTCAATCGCCCCTAAAAAGCTATACAGCCACGAGCTGTCTTCCCTCTTCGTCAACCTTCTGAAACCCATCTTCTTCCGTCTCACCACGCACCACCACCATGAATCTCTCTCTGTCTTCCACTTACCATTTTCAGCTTTAAACACGCCAATCCAAACCTCTACTTCACGTCGAAACTTCCACCATTAATCCTCCCTCTAACCTCCTTAAAACCTTCAGCAAAACCTCAATCCCACCTCCATTTCCGCTTCTACGAACAACGACAAAGCTCGCTACAAACCTGAAAATCCAAACGTACAAAGAGACCTGAGTTCAAGCAAACCCATAAACATGAAAGGAGGAGAAGTAGTTTGAAACCCATAAAATCAAGAGAGATTGAGATCGAAATACTCGAACCTGAGAGGAAACGACGGAGACGGAGGCGAGAGATTACGCGAATGAAGGTCATGGATTTGGGGATTCTTGTCCATTGCAAGTGTCTTATTCTTCATTCTTAGCATTTGATAACCGAGAGAAATGATTAACAATCTGATGTGGAAATTTGCATGTCAGCTTTTGTTTTGAAAACGCAACGTTGCCTCATGTTGGATTCGTAGAAGAGCTGATCTTATTTCATTTCTGTTGCTTTGGTGCTGAGTGTTTCCTTGACCCCTTCTTTTGTGTGTATCTCACCGTTTTGTTTCTTCTTGGGGAGGTGATGGGCTTCAGGCCCATATGATCCTCTCTAACTCACACCCCCACCAAATTCTTAGTTTAACCCTTTTTTCTTTATGTATGTAATATTTATTTTATATATTAGTTGTTTTAGAATTGTAAATATATTTTTTAAAAAAAAGTTTTAGAGTTTTCGATATCCTTTTTAAATTAATTTTTAGAGTTTCTAATATTTTTTTAAATAGTTGTTTTAAAATTGTAAATATTTTTTTTTTCTAATTAGTTTTTTTTAAAGAAATTGTTAATATGTTTTATAAATTACTTAGAGTTTTATAATATTTTTCTAAAATTAGTTTTTAGAGCTTTTGAACATATTTTTCTAAAGTCAGATTTTGGTATTTTTATTTATCTTTGAGGTTTTACTTTCGTATTATTCGTTTCGGTCGACGACGAGACCTCCAAAAATCATTACTAGTCAAACTATTGATAAATAATGATGGATCCGAGACCTACCTCTTTCTCTCCTCATTTCTTCTTCATTTCGATTTTCATTTTTTTTCTCGATCCATGAAGTCTTTCAATTCGTAAACACCGTTTTATCGAAGTCGATAACCTTCTCGATTTCAAATCTATAGAAAATGACCATTTGGGTCATTTTCTTTACTTTGGAATCATGATAGGCTACCTTCGATTAATCGACATAATGTTTGCGATTAAGACGAGATCCCACCTTTTTTTGAGCCGTGCGACACGATTAAATCCGAGAATGATCCTCAATATCATTTCTCTATCTTGTCCATAGCACGAATATCGATTCACGCGACCTCCTATAGTTCAACTTCCATCATAAGTCGAGCTACGATGGTTTAGCATTATATTTTGTCCCGATTCAATTCACTAACAGACTAACCACTAACTTTACTTTCTGTCAATATACACTGCTTTTATTTTTCAGTCAATATTATCCTGTCCATATACTCATTAACAAATATCTTGATATATTATTATGGATATTCTTGTACATGTTATTCATATCTTGTAAATATTCAAACTGACTTGTACATTCTTTCAAAACACTTAATAAATATTGAAACTATAAAATCCTAAATTGGTGGACTGTTGGTTGTTTGTCCGAGTGACAGACCTTTGGATATTTTCAGGAACCCAAGCATGGAGTTGTGCCCGACCTTTGCTCAAGGCTTAGTATAGGACACATTGCACACACACGACTTTCTCTTAGGCTACTTGACAATGAGACTTTTTTGTTTTCATGCAATCCCGTGTAATTTGTATGTACCCCTTTCTCATTTCTGATGTACGTATTTTGTATTTCTTTGACTTCGGCTTATCGTCTAGGAGCACCCCCAGGGACTAGAATGTTCGTTTTCAAACTAATTCTCGACTCTTCATCGAGCCATTTTCAAACTCACTTCCATTTCACCACGCTTTTGCACGCAAATACAAGTCAAACCCTTGATCCAATGTCAAGCGGATTTTCTCAACCAACTGTTAAACCAATTCACCACTCCTTCTTTTACAACTTTTCTCTTAAAACCTTGGTCTCGTACCGAGCGCATTTTTAAACTCTTTTCACAATAAAACTTTAATGGTCGTGGAATGGTTAGGCGTAGGCCTTCTCCTATCCCGAGTGCTTGACATTACCTTTAGGATTCACTATCGTAAAGCACTTACCATTCAAGATCAAAAATATTTTTAATAAGAGAATGAAGTCCTCTTTGTATTGAACTAAAGAGAGAGGATTGAGTGCAGACTTCTTCCTCTCCGAGTTTCAGGATACTCACTGTAGAGTGTGTGATCTAGATACTCGTCTTTCAATACGAAGATGCAACTGTATTCGCCACACCTTTTTACAATAAATCTTTGAGATAAAAAATTGGGTACTACCCACAAGGGGTTACTATCCGAGGATCTATTTCACCCCTAAAAACAACTCACAAATAAAACGTGACATCTTACCTCGATGGCGAAAACTAATCTTTTCAAAAAGGATATGTTACGCCCGTTCTACCGCAAACAGGTAACATCTAAGTCTCCAACGTACGAGCAGTAATACATCTAACTACTAGAATGTGTATGATAACATCATCCACAAAAACACCCATTAATCGTATCCTGAACTACGTTTGCTCTGATTTCTCATACCAAATGAGAATACGTAGGCACAAGACGGCGATGTCTTGGCGAGCGCCCTTTTTTTCTTTTATCCGTAGTTAGCCGAACTACGGCTGCTCTGATTTCTCATACCAGATGAGGATACATAGGCACAAGACGACGATGTCTTGGCGAGCACACTCTTCTATCTGTTACCCGTAGTTTCCCGAACTACGTTAACTCTAACTTTCTCATATCTGTTGAGAATATGTAGGCATAGGACCGCGAGGTCCTACCGAGTCCTTTCTCCCCGTGTTACCTCTCCTTTCCCCGTTTATAACCTTTCTATTTATCTATTGGAACACTCTTTATAACAATAAATTTTAGCATATATCATCACACATAGACAAACAAATGGTTCCCATCGAGTACGATGGATGCGAGGGGTACTAATACCTTCCCTTCGCATAACCGGCTTCCAAACCCGTTCTTGGTCACGAGACCATCTTATCTGTTTCTTTCTTAATGTTTTCTCGATATTTTCCTTTCCCCTCACGGGATAAATAAAGTTCGGTGGTGACTATTCTGTCTTTTCTTCTCACCTCTCCGTTGTTGCACGATTTTTTTGAGTAGCGACATCAAGCAAGCACAAGTAGACGTCAAAGAACAAGATACATGCTTGCAAGGTTACAAGAATGTGTGATCACATCATATGAAGTGTAGGGGTGGCAAAATGGGTCGTTATCCGCGGGGCCAGCCTGCGCATCTGCCAAAAAATGGAGGGTTGGGTTGGGATATATGTAATATTTTTTGAAGTGATATTTGTTTAAAAGATGCTTTTTAAAAATTGTTCTAAAAAATAAGTGAAAAATCTAATTAAATGTAAAAAAAAGCCTATTAATCTATTAAAAAATGAAAAAACAAATAAATAAAAAAGTAGGTGGGCAAGCCCGCCACCTTAGCGGGGCGAGCTAGATTTTTATGCCAATTTCCACAAGGCGGGCTTGCCCGCCCCACATTTTTTTTGGCGAGCTTAAGGCGGGGTAAGGCGGGGCGGGGCAGGCGGCCTGTTTTGCCACCCCTAATGATGTGGTTGATGATGAAGGTGAGTTGGTACACTATGCTTTATATGCAAATATTGAACCAGTCAATGCAACTGAGGCATTGAAGGATTAAAAATGGATGAAAGCAATGAATGAGGAACTAAAGTCCATTGAAGTCAACAATGAAGGTGCGAGAAACACAAGAAAGGGGGGTTTAATTCGGTTTCACCAATAATAATCTTTTCAGACTTTTATACACCAAAATTAGTAAGTGAATGAAAATGAAGAACACAATCATTTCTATCCTGATTCACCGTTAAATAAGTTACTCCAGTCCACTCGCCAAGGTGATTTTTCCTTAAAAAAGGACTTAATCCAATAATCTTGAAAGATTACAAATGATCGTCTAAGTGTTTAGAAAAACATCTTAGCCCTCTCAAGTATACAGACTAACACGTAGTCACTTGAGAAAACATAAACTCAAAAGAGAATACATATGTGTATACAAGAATGCTTCTACATAAGTAGATTACACGATATTTAAGATTAATAACACAACAGTGTTAATTTGCAAGATACGAGCAAAAGTTCCTTGATGTTTTACAAAACTATATCTATAATGGATCTCACATGAGATTTTATGCAGCGTTTTAGTATGAGTTTTGTATAGTAGAATGTTGTCTTTTCAATTCTTCCAAGTCTTCCTTTTATAGTTGAAAAATAGATTTGTTGAAGGGTATAATAGGAAATGGAAATTCAGCGGCTATGTCTTCAACGGTCAATGTGGAAATGTCAGTCATCATCGTATTAAAAATTACTTTAGCAGGATAGTAATCAGTGTACTTTGTACTTTTATGTTTGTCCTTTCACGCAAGGCATTTCTGATCTTTAACTTCTAATCTTTAGAGGCTTCTAATATATGTTAGTAAAGCTTTGATGCAGAAGGATAAAAAACTTATTCCTCATATATTAAGTTACTAGAAGTGATGTTCTCAGAACCTTCGGAACCAGAACTTTAGAACTTAATTCTTCAGAGCCTTCAAAACTTGAGTCCTCGGAGTCTTCATAACTATCAACCCAAATCTTGCCAGAAGCTCTAATACTAACGTTCTTTTAGAATCATTATATAAGATGCATTCTAGATTTTTGACTTGAATTTTTTAATCACCGTATGTTTTCTTCTAGAGTGTTAATTTCAGAGCCTAATGAGGTCACATGCCTTTTCTATTAAAGTCAGAAACTGTTTACTAAAAGGCTACACAGTAGACAAAAAATAGTTCGAGTATAAAATTGTTCTCTAAGATAATATGTGAAGTTATCATCAAAACATAAGGCCAGATGGAGAACCAAATCTTGTTCTTACAATCTCCCCCTTTTTGATGTTGACAAACTCATGTATTTTGATAGAATAAATTATATGGGTAATAACTGAAAATCACAACATCAAAAGTTAAGCTAACCAGCTCCCCCTGAATCTATTCGGCCAAAAAACTATTTATGCTTGTTCAGAGTCCCCCCCCCCCCCTGAGTTCAAGATCATATAATAATTTTTTTACTTACAGTAGATGAGTTAGAGAGAAAATACTTCATTATTAATGTCTCATTAGAGCTTGACTAGCACTGCCCGATTTTCATCTCAGATCCCAGCGGACTATCAAAATGTTATGATGTATCAAAACCTAATTAGTAACAGACTAAACGCTTTGCATCATGTGTCAGAACGCGATTCTTCAGATTCTCGATCTTGCCACCAGACAGTGCAAAGTATTATGTGATTTAGAAGACTTACAACTTTAGTCGTAATCTAGATGACCATGTCTTGGCCAAATTTCCAAAGGGTTTACAACTTCTGAAGAATGTGTTACATTTAAAATTTGGCTTATCAAAACAGACGTCATGCATTTAGATCAAATGTTCTAATCTTCAATTAACCTGTCTAAGAAGAATTAGTGAACTTTTACAAAGTTCCTAAATCAAGCATCATCAACCAGGGTTTGAAGCAAAGGATTATAAATACTTTTGGGTTTAAGATTCTGAGAATAGATATAATCAAAATCATATAATTTCTCCCCCTTTGTCAGAAATAAAAAAGAATTTTAGCACACTTTTCTAAGAGAATGAGAATAGTAAAGAACATAAATAAATAAAGCGAGGATAAGACAATAAATGCAAGGAACAAGGAAAGAACATTTTCATTCATAATGATTAGAGGATTACAAAATAAAGGAGTACATGAGCAAAACCAAAAGAGACGTAAGGAACACATCATCAAAACCAAACACAAGGAAAAACAACAACAACAACTCCTGCCCAATAGAACTAGCCACCAACAACACACAGCTAAACTTTAAAACCTTCACACCTCTCTTCCAAAAGAGCATTCTCTGGTTCAGTCCTACGAACCAACCCAACGACCTCAGTCTTATAGAAACATTCATACAAAACTCTTCAAAAAGGTATGTGTGTCTTGTGTTGACTTCTAGAGACATCAAATGATTCCTTCAGATAGTTGAAGATGGTTTTAGGCAAGTTGACCATGACATGATTCACCATAAAGTAGATGAAAAGTCTATCATCATAGGACAAAATATCCATATCTACTTCATGTGGTCGGAAGTTTGTGAGAAGAATATCAAACTATACTTTGGCAATAGGAAGGAGCTTTTCAGGATTGGTGGGTTCATAACAAGACGAGGAGATGTCATGGATGGAGATGAGGTTTTCAATAAAATGGTATGTAAATAGAAACTAGTATACAATGATTCCATTTTCAACACATCCAATGGCTTAAGCAATAGAAGACAGGGTGATGATAACCTGGATACCATACACACTACAACAAATAGAACTACACTGCCACACACTGAATCATACTTCCAAAACTCTTTTACAAGATTCGGATATACAGGTCCATGCAGATTTGCATAGTAACTCGTTCGCCCTTGAATTTGCATGTTGAAGGTGATATTACGATCAGTAGATCTCAGGCGAGGAAGATTTGGACATTTTTCATTAATGACTTCTATGATTTCTTCGTTGTCGCTGAAGGTTTTAGTAAACATGATGAAGGGGGAAAATATGGTATGAAAAAAAAATTAGGAATGAGGAATGAGGGTGAAGAGATGAGATATAAATAGAAGAAGGAATACCATGATAGAAGAGTAATCATACTCAAGACACACAAAGTAATTAAGATAAAAAGACAAACAATAAATGCTGCCATCATTTCTGAAACGAATGACAAAGGAAAATCAAAAGACACAGGAGACAAAAATAGATAGGTCGTGCTAAAATTTTATATTTTCAATAAAAAAATCCAAAAAGACCATTAATAAATATATGTTATTCAATAACCGACAATAGTCACTTAAATAAATAAAGATATACTTGTAAACGGAAAATAATTCTGACAATGGATAGAATGAGAAGATTTCTTATATAATCCTAGGGATCTTTCATTTACCCTAAGTGTCACGGCAGATACTAGGCATATCACATAATAGACAACTGTCTAATTTTAGAGTTACGCGCTCTATATTGCCTGACAACTTATAAAAGACAAACTAAATGGGTTCCATCATACATAAGCATTCTTAAGAGAATACTCTGGCCATGGATACTTATGAGATATGAGAACCTTCACCACTCAGAAGCCTCACAATTCAGAAGCCAACAAAACATGTAAACCTAATAGAAGAGAATAGGAATGTTGCTCTCAAAGATTTGATAGTCCTTCATATAATGCTTCAACTAGAGTGTCTTTAGCCATGAAACAAAGTTGTCACCTAGAAGCTTGGCAATTTCTAGAGGTGCTTCTACGTTCTAATCTGCCTTTAGCATTATCTGCATCACAGAAACCTAATAGCTTATATTTTGATGTTTTCTCATACAACAAGCCAATGTTAGATGTTCCCTTCAGATACCTTAGGATTCTTTTAATAGATGTTAAATGAGTTTCCCTTGGATAAGATTGAAATCGAGCACAATGATATACACTGAATAAAATATCTAGACGAGAAGTAGTCAGATAGATAATAGAACATATCATACCACGATAGAGTTTCTGACAAACCTTTTTACTTACCTCATCTTTCTTCAGAATGCATGTAGGATGCATGGGAGTCCTTGCTGGTTTTTATCTGACATGTCAAATTTGTTTAGGAGCTCTTTAGTGTACTTGCTTTGATGAACGTATGTGGCATCTGATGTTTGATTTATTTGTATCCCCAAAAAGTACTTTAATTCTTGCATCAAATTCTGCCTGTATTAGCTTATAAAACTCTTGACACACAGATGGATTAGAAAAACCAAAAATTATATCATCTACATAAATTTGGAAAATTATCATACAGTTTCCAAAGTTCATACAGAAGAGAGCAGTGTCCACTTGGCCTCTGGTAAAGTCATTTTCTAGAAGAAAAAAACTTAGTCTTTCATACCAAGCTCTGGGAGCTTATTTTCAAAACCTGGAAGTTAGTGAACGTATACTTCTTCAAAAATGTATCCGTTCAGAAACACACTTTTGACATCCATTTGATATAAAATAATACCATGATTAACAACAAAAGAAATTAAAAGATGGATAGATTCTAACCTGGCGATTTGAGCAAATGTTTCAGTATAGTCAATACCTTTTTATTAACTGTAACCTTGTGCAACCAGTCGTACTTTGTTTCTAACGACTTCTCCTTTCTCATTTAATTTGTTTTTGAATACCCCCTTGGTTCCAATAACATGAATTCCCTTTGGTTTGGGTACTAGATCCCATACATCATTTATGGAGAACTGATTTAGTTCTTCTTGCATTGCCAGAATCCATTCATTGTCCTGAAGTGCTTCATCACACGAAGTTGGTTCGATCAGAGACACCAATCCCAAAAGTATTTTCTCAGTTTGTTTAAAGGTGGATCTTTTTTTGACAGGTTAACTTTGTCTCTAAGAATCAATTCAGAAACAATTTGTCTATTTCCTTGCCTTTTCTGAGTTGGAGGATATTCAGTTACTTTAGATGTATTTTTATCAGCGTTCTTTGAATCTTTATCCTCAGAGTCTTTTTCTTTTTCTCCAGATCCTGCAAGTTTTATTTCTAGATATGCAAAATTCTCAACTAGCTTTGAATTTTCTGAGTTAAGCTTATCATAAAATATAACATGAATTGACTATTCCACAAACACGTGTTTATGTATTGTATACTCTGTAGCCTTTACAGTGTTCAGAGTATCCCAACATAATACATTTATGTGCTTTAGAGTCAAACTTGTTCAGATTCTCTCTAGTGTTCAGAATAAAACAAGAACATCCAAAAGGATGGAAATAAAAAAATGTTGGGTTTTCTTCCCTTACACAATTCATAAGGAGTCTTCTCTAAAATAGGTCTGATAGAGGTCTTATTCTGAATGTAACACGCTGTATTCACAGCTTCTTCCTAAAAGTGCTTAGCCACATTTGTTTCATTGATCATGGTTCTGGCCATTTCTTGCAACGTCCTATTTTTCCTCTTTATAACTCCATTCTGCTGTGGAGTTCTAGATCTGGAGAAATCATGGGATATTCCATTAGAGTCAAATAGCTCTTCAAACCACTAATTCTCTAATTTTCCACCATGATCACTTCTGACTATAACGATCTTAGAGTCAAATTCGTTTTGCACCTTAAAATAGAAACTAGTAAATATAGAATGTTAGTTCCATGATTCTATGATTGTCCATGGTTCTATGATTGGCTAAATTTTGGTAAAACATGATTCTGCACTGATGTTAAGCAAGATGTTATAACATCTCCATCTATTGTCAAGACAGAACTGTTGTCATGTGTTTTAATCAAGATGTCGTGACATCTTTGTCTGGTACAGCAGGAGCTGCTATTCTATATCTCTTGATAGAGGTGTTTTGGTGTGATGAGATCCTGTTGGATACACCTCATCAGTGTGTGCAGGTCAAAGAGATTTATTTGGAACAAAGTGCGGATTTAATTGGTGTTCATAAAAAGGATCTTTGAGACTTTTTAGGAAACTATAATATATTTGTTTCTACTGTTATGAAGAAGATTTTGCAGAAGAATGAGAGTTTGTAGATGTTCTTGATTGGCTTCATTTTATGGTAAAACATTATTGTGTGTAGATGTCTTGACTGATGTCATGACATACTTGTGTAGTGTGCTACTGGGCAAGTTCTGTTAGCTAGAACAAAGTGTATTGGATGTCATGCTGAATGTTATGACATCAGGTAGCTGCCAGCAAGGGCGAGTGTTTGTTTTTCCGTTATGGTTCCTAAGTTATATCAGGCTAAATTTTAGGAAACCTGTTAGGGTTCCTTAGTTATCGCAAGCGATACTCTAGGCAGTGCTGAGCATAACATGAAATGCATATGACCTATTTGATAGCACCATGAATTGTGGAGATTGGATTAACTTGGTTAAACCTAATTTCTGTTGTAATTTATGAACATTGAAATCTTCTCTCCCTGCTGTTACTTTTGATCAGCCTAAGCCCAGTTTGCATTACTATTTAAGGAGGCGCAGAAGCAAGGAAAATTGAGAACTCACAACAAGAAAAACTTGAGTGTAAAATAAGGGTTTAAGGTTTTGAGAGTCTTGTGTGTGTGACTTTGTAAGTAACCCTTTGTATCTTTGGATGCATCGTGGTAGACATATTGTTAGTTGTTATTTGTTAATTGCTAATTGTTCACTCAAAGCTTGTAAGCAAGAGTGTATTGTTCTTGATTGAAGCTGTTAAGCAAAATCAAGTATTGTGACTTTGAAGAGTGTCTTCTAAAGTCTTCTTTTTGTATTGAATTGTTTATCACTGTTGTGATTGAGGGGGAGTGAGAGGTGTCTCTTGTCTAGTGGTTTCTAGGAACAAATTACATTGGGTAGAGATTAAGTGAGGAGTTGTAAACTGGGAGTTTAGCTCTGAATTAACTCTGCTAATAGTGGATTTCCTTCCTGGCTTGGTAGCCCCCAAATGTAGGTGATGTTGCACTGAACTGGGTAAAAAAATTTATGTGTTCTTTACTGCTTTCGTTACCTGTTTACTGCTAAGTTTAATAATCTGTTCAGAAGCAGATGTCATAACATTCGATATAACATCGACTGTCAGTTACTTATCTTTTTGCATTTAACATTCTGCTCAATTTTAAAAGGTTAGATAAACTGTTCTATCAGTCTGCAGATGTTACAGTAGATGTTACGACACTGCTAATTTTTAAAGTGAATTAAAATGCACATGTTATGTCCTTGTTCTGTTTTAGCAGAGATCAATGTTCTTTGCATCTCTTAGGACATCTAAGATCTGCATACCAGAATTTCAATTGGTATCAGAGCAGGCATCCTGTCTGTTCTGGATGAGATCTTGGGACATGCTTTCTGGTGTTTTGAACAAGGAGAAGTGGTAGCTGTTTTGCTGATCTTGCTAAATGTTTGAGCTGCTGCTTATGGAGTTTAGGGGGAGTTTATGTTAACTCCTGTTGTTGAAGGATTCTGGGTATCAGCTGTTGTACCCTCTGATATAGTTGCTTCTGTATGATGTCCTATAAGATGTTCTGACATCTTAGGGCATATTGAAGATGTTCTTTTGGTGGTTCTGTTGCATATTTTTCTGATGAAGAACTCTGGTAGCCATGGGAGAGTATCGTGCATACTGTATTCAATTTGATATATGGCAATGGCAGGTGTGTAGTTGGTTGAAAGATGGTGTCTGTTGTTGTTTTGTTTGATCTGACATGATGTTGATCCTGCTGAATGCTGCTTGTTTAGGCTGTTGCTAATTATTTCTACAGGATGCTGAATGTTGTAGCTATGTTTCTTGTGTGCCTGGGCTGTTGATTGTGTGCTTGGGCTGTTCTGTTGTATATTACAAGCTGCTGAAGAATGTTTTAGAGAAGATAGTGAGAGGTGATTTATTTTCACCACTCATGACTTGCTAGGTTTCTATCAACATAGGAGGTTATAGGCAGGTTGAGTCAAGGGTGTCAGTCTTGATGTTTCAACATTAAAGATACTTATACTAAAGAATACTTTTGGTATTAATGAAGTGTAAATATCTATCAGATGGTCTTCTCAACAAGTTGTATGGATTTAAGATCAATTGCTATTTGTGGACTACAAACATATTTAATTGGTTATCCATGAAGTTCAGAGAAAGATTTATTTTAAGGATTTAAGATTCATTGCTATTTGAGATATTCTCAAATATTTAATGGATTAACCTTAGTTGATGATCAAGTTGTCTCATCAGTTGTTGCACAAGTGTCAGGCCCCTGATTTGGTTGGTCTATTTCAAGGATCTGATGTTCAACCAGATGTTGAGACATTCCATCAGCAGAGATTGTGCAGAATTATGTTGATTCAAGGAGTGAATCACTAGATCAAAGGAGATATAGTTGGATCTGTCCTTATTCTAGTAAGGTTCTTGGCAAGAAACTAAGGCTAGAATGTAGTGCTGATGGAAGTGAAGATGAAGACATTTTTCTTAGATCTGTTTATTTCTAATCTAGGAGTATTGGAGTGCAGTAGGTGTGTTCTAGTTTCTACTAGAAGCATATGATCTTTATCTAGAAAGTTTCCTAGCAAGAAACCTGTCTAGAAGATGGTGTTGGTGATAGCACTCCTTGGATCAGTTTATTTTGTAATGAAGTGCAGTAGGTGTCAAGGATAAGTGGCGGTTATCTTTGACTTCCTGAAGAAGTCTCTACTTAAGGAAAGCGGGAGTCCTTTTGTAAATATTTTTGTGACCCTTCCTCTATGAAGAATCAAGCTTTGGCATGTTTGGGTTCTTTAAAGAGGAGTTTCTTAAGCAAATGCATTTCAAGGGATTTGTTGTGAAGCAGAATACAGGTTGTCTACTCAAACTTGCTATCAGAACATGGAACTCTTGATGAGGTTCTTTTAAATGGCATAATGAAGGACTGACTTCACTAGCAGGATGTCTTATCCGATGTTGTGACATCAAGCAAACTTTAGGACCTTAATTGATGTTGTGGCACATCATTGTAAGATAGGTTGATCTTCTCGGGTATGAACATAATTAATTCTATCTCATGCAGTTTGCGGGAGTTGTGTGAAGGAGTAGATGTTACAGGTCCAAGTCTTGGTGTATCTAAGTTGCCTTGGAGCATGTAGTATATGAAGATCACGTTTGCTTAGATTTTCTAGAGCTCTGAGAGAAGCTGAGTTAACCAAACAGTGGCATTTGGTTGGTCTCTAATGTGATTTCAAGCAGTGAACTTGGAACTAATTACTCTTGTGCAGAAGGGTAGTTGGTTGAAGATTAAAGAAGGTTCTGGTTATGTCCATTTAGTGGAGCTTGTGGTAGAAGCCCTGAGTTGCTTATGGAAGATTACATTCTTTTGGAGATGTATGATAGTTTATCTCTTTGGTTGTCTGAAGTTCTTATTGATCAAGCTGGTGGAGCAGTGTTTTCTGAAGATCTTCAGTTGGATTACTAGGCAGTAGTAAGTCCAGTTGTGGGCATATCAAGAACCGTTGGATGTTGTGTCTGTGATATATGAAGGATGTCCTAATTAATGTTAGAACATCATCTGGTTTGTGTTGAAGTTCTGTTGAGGAACTTGTGATTCACATCTTGACTAAAAAGTACTCTATCTTGTCATACGGGAGAATGATGAGGTAAAAGGACTGTCTTGGAGTATGATGTGAAGGTATTGTACAATACTGGAGTGGATCATTGGTTGATTGCATAAAAGTCTGGATCCTGATGTGCTATATGGAAGTGAATAGTCACCAGTTTAATCAGAAGCGTTCCATCTTATCATACGGGAGAATGATGAGACGAAGACTGTCTTGGATTAATAATCATTTTGTTTGCTAAACTTGGGGTTCAGATTGTGGAAGCTGATATTCACTAGTTGAAACATAAGTGTTCTAACTTATCATATGATAAGGTCAAGAATGTCTTGGATTATGGAGTGTCTATCTTATTCTCTGACTCAGACTGAGGTAAGAATACTTGTGGAAAAGTGGTTTCTTCTTAAAAAAGTGGAGCAGTTTGATGCCTTCTCACTGTATGAGCATGAAGTTGGTAATGAGAGATAATGTGGTGATCTTGGGTATTTCTTGCTGAAAAGAGCATCTTCTATAAAAGATAAGGGGAGAACTTCTGTTTGATGGGTGTACTATTTGCTTGTGGTTCAAGCAGTAAGTGAATGCGTTCAGCAGGTGTGTTGAACAAAGAGTGAGCTCTTGAAGACATGAAGATGAGTCTTATCTTTTCCATTCACGTGCTTCTGGAAAAATAGCACTATTTATCCTTGATATGGGGAGTTATACTTCTTGGATCTGTTGCTGCAATAGTAAAGTTTCAAGATTGTTTGTGGTCTCAAGCAGTTTGTGATTGTATGGCTCTATGAGGATGGAATGTCAGACACGATATTGTGACATTATGTTACTGCTCTAGCTCATGGTGAACCTGACAGTGTATTTTTTTGGTTCTGTCATTGGGTATCAATGGATCAAATCAGATTTTTGGGCCTCTATCCAAGTGTTTTGTCTTGTATGGCTGGTGAATATGAAGATCAAGATATCATTAGCTCTGATTTTGTGCATAAGGAAGGACTTTCACCCTGTCATCTTGGAGATTTTTCTAGTCCTTCAAAGCTGAATACGAGTAATCTTACAGATAGTTATGTCTATTCTGCAACTACTTCTGCTATTTGGTCTAGTATGGTTTGTGAAATAAGGAGTGTAAAGTTGCAGTGTGTGATGAAGTGTTTCTTCATGTGTTTGGGTTCTCTCTTTTAGGGGGAGTGCTGATTATGCATGACAGGGGAGATGTGTACTTGTATGATGTGTAGTTGCATTGCTTGTGGTGACTTTGTGCTGATGTGGAGTTGTGTACAAAGTTTGCTGATTCTCAGGCAAGCTTGTGTTCTTGAACCACTAATGAGGTTGTAATGTCAGACAAGATGTCCTGACATTGTGCTGTCTGGTGCAATTTTTCCTGACAATGTGACTGTGGGTCTGGCATTGTAAGACTTTGTTCTTATGAATGACCTAGGAAACAACATTGGTTTATGTCTGGGAGAATTTATTTTTCTCTGCTGAATTTTTGTGTGTCTCAATTTGGGGATTTAAAATCAGTTGCTACTTGGCAAGTATTTAACTGATTATCCTTTAATTGGTAAGTGTCACTCCTGAAGGTGCAACTTCAAACAAGGCAAGAACTCAAGATTCATGACTATGTTCATAGGGTAAAGCTATGTGGAGTTCTTACTGTGGAGGTTGTGGTTTTGATTCAGATTTTGGGTTTGGCTCTGTTATTTGTATGCATCTGAGTTTATGTGTGCACACTTATTCCATTTGTTGTCAATTTTTGACTAAAAAGGGGGAGTAAAGTATTGATGTTATCTGTTGTCCTGATGTTGTGTTGTTGTTGCTTGCTGGATGTAACTATTAAGGGGGAGCATGATAGTTTGTGAGGCTGGATGTATTTGAGAAAACTACTGATGTTGCTGCCCTGATAAGTTTGTCTGGTTGTTTTAGTCAAAATTTGCCAAAGGGGGAGATTGTTAGTTCCATGATTCTATGATTGTCCATGGTTCTATGATTGGCTAAATTTTGGTAAAACATGATTCTGCACTGATGTTAAGCAAGATGTTATAACATCTTCATCTATTGTTAAGACATAACTGTTGTCATGTGTTTTAATCAAGATGTCGAGACAGATGTCATGACATCTTTGTCTGATACACCAGGAGCTGCTATTTTATATCTCTTGACATAGGTGTTTTGGTTTGATGACATCATGTTGGATATACCTCATCAGTGTGTGCAGGTTAAAGAGATTTATTTGGAACAAAGTGCAGATTTAATTGGTGTTCATAAAAAGTATCTTTGAGACTTTTTAGGAAACTATAATATATTTGTTTCTACTGTTATGAAGAAGATTCTGCAGAAGAATAGAAGTTAGTAGAAGTTCTTGATTGACTGCATTTTATGGTAAAACATTGTTGTGTTTAGATGTCTTGACTGATGCCATGACATACTTGTGTAGTGTACTGCTGGGTAAGTTTGGTTAGCTAGAACAGAGTGTATTGGATGTCATACTGAATGTTATGACATCAGGTAGCTGCCAGCAAGGGCGCATGTTTGTTTTTCTGTTATGGTTCCTGAGTTATCTCAGGCTAGATTTCAGGAAACTTGCTAGGGTTCCTTAGTTATCTCAGGCTAGATTTCAGGAAACTTGCTAGGGTTCCTTAGTTATCTCAGGCGAGACTCTAGGCAGTGTTGAGCATAACATGAAACACATATGACCTATTTGATAGCACCATGAATTGTTGAGATTGGATTAACTTGGTTAAACCTAATTTCTGTTGCTATTTATGAACATTGAAATCTTTTCTCCCTGCTGTTACTTTTGATCAGCCCAAGCCCAGACTGCATTACTATTTAAGGAGGCGCAGAAGCAAGGAAAATTGAGCACTCACAACAAGAAAAACTTGAGTGTAAAATAAGGGTTTAAGATTTTGAGAGTCTTGTGTGTGTGTGACTTTGTAAGTCACCCTTTGTATCTTTGGATGCATCATGGTAGACATATTGTTAGCTGTTATTTGTTAATTGCTAATTCTTCACTCAAAGCTTGTAAGCAAGAGTGTATTGTTCTTGATTGAAGTTGTTAAGCAAAATCAGGTATTGTGACTTTGAAGAGTGTCTTCTAAAGTCTTCTTTTTGTATTGAATTGTTTATCACTGTTGTGATTGAGGGGGAGTGAGAGGTGTCTCTTGTCTAGTGGTTTCTAGGAAGAAATTACATTGGGTAGAGATTAAGTGAGGATTTATAAACTGGGAGTTTAGCTCTAAATTAATTCTGCTAATAGTGGATTTCCTTCCCGGCTTGGTAGCCCCCATATGTAGGTGATGTTGCACCGAACTGGGTAAACAATTTCTTGTGTTCTTTACTGCTTTCATTACATGTTTACTGCTAAGTTTAATAATCTGTTTAGAAGCGGATGTCATAACATCCGATATAACATCGACTGTCAGTTACTTATCTTTCTGCATTTAACATTCTACTCAATTTTAAAAGGTTAGATAAATTGTTCTGTCAGTCTGCAGATGTTATAGCAGATGTCACGACACTGCTAATTTTTAAAGTGAATTAAAATGTACATGTTCTGTCCTTGTTCTGTTTTAGCAGAGATCAATGTTCTTTGCATCTCTTAGGACATCTGAGATCTGCATACCATAATTTCATAGAACGTGACTCATTCTTGTGCCTTAGGAATTTATCCCATGTCCAACGACTGTAATCATTCATAATAACAAGTCCATACTTCTTACTATTGACTAACTTATAGTGTTGCTTATTTTTATAAAAGATAATGTCATAACTATTATCTCATAATTGATTTATGGACAACAATACAGACTAACACGTAGTCACTTGAGAAAACATAAACTCAAAAGAAAATACATATGTTTATACAAGAATGCTTCTTCATAAGCGAATTACATTATATTTAAGATTAATAACACAACAGTGTTAATTTGCAAGATACGAGCAAAAGTTCCTTGTTGTATTACAAAACTATATCTAGAATGCATCTCACATGAGATTTTATGCAGCGTTTTAGTATGAGTTTTGTAGAGTAGAATGTTATCTTTTCAATTCTTCCAAGTCTTCCTTTTATAGTTGAAAATTAGATTCGTTGAAGGGTATAATAGGAAATGGAAATTCAGCTGCTATGTCTTCAACGGTCAATGTGGAAGTGTCAGTCATCATCGTATCAAAAATTACTTTAGCAGGATAGTAATCAGTGTACTTTGTACTTTTATATTTATCCTTTCACGCAAGGCATTTCTGATCTTTAACTTCTAATCTTTAAAGGCTTTTAATATATGTTGATAAAGCTTTGTTGCAGAAGGATAAAAAACTTAGTCCTCATATATTAAGTTACTAGAAGTGATGTTCTCATAATCTTCGGAACTAGAATTTCAGAACTTAATTCTTTAGAGCCTTTGAAACTTGAGTCTTTGGAACTTGAGTCCTCAGAGTCTTTAGAACTATCAAACCAAATCTTGATCAGAAGCTCTAATACTAACGTTTTTTTAGAACCGATATATCAGATGCATTCCAGAATTTTGACTTGAATTTTGTAATCACCATATGTTTTCTTCTAGAGTGTTAATTCCAGTGTCTGATGAGATCACATGCCTTTTCTATTAGAGTCAGAAACTGTTTACTAAAAGGCTTCACACTAGACAAAAAATAGTTCGAGCATAAATTTTTTTCTAAGATAATATGTGAAGTTATCATCAAAACATAAGGTCAGATGCAGAACCAGATCTTATTCTTATAAACAACATTTGGTGACTTGTCGAATTGCCTTAAGGCAAGAAAACAATCGACGTGAAGTGGATATACAATGTGAAGTTGAATCCCAAATGAGAAGTAAATCAACACAAGGTAATACTTGTGGCAAAAGAATTTCTTCAGAAAGAAGGAATCGACTTCGGTGAGGTTTTTACATCTGTTGTTAGGACCGAAACAATTAGGTTGATTGTTAGTCTAACAAACACGAACATCTGGCATATTTGTCAGATGGATGTGAAATATGCATTTCTAAATGGCCCATTAAATAAAGAAGTTTATGTTGCACAATTAGTTGTGTTTATGAAACAATGTATAGAAAGTAAGGTATACGAGCTGCATAAAGCCCTGTACGGACTTAAGCAAGCTCCAAGAGCTTGGAATAAGAAGATAGATAACTTTCTAAGGGAGAAGGAATTTATGAAGTGAACAACTGAGCATGGAGTATAAGTAAGAAGAAGAAAGAGTGAATTGCTTATACTATATCTCTTTATCGATGGCTTGTTGATAACAGGTAGCTGCAAGAAAGAGATCGAACACTTCAAATGTAATCTTAGCAAAGAACTCGAAGTTTTTGATCTGGGCGACATTTCATACTTCATTTTCATCAAATTCTACAAGATTAGTAGAGGCTTGATGATGCATCAAAGAAGATATACAAGCGAGATACTCAAGAGATTTGAGATGGAATACTACAATTCAACTTTGACACCTGCTGAACCAAGAATGAGACTGTCAAAAAAATCAGATGAAGATGATGTTAACCAAACACTATACGAAAGACTTATTGAGTCATTAATATACCTTTCTCACACAAGGCCTGATCTAGTATACAGTGTAAGTATGGTGAGTAAATTCATGCAGAAGGCAAAGATATCACATCTAGCAGCGACGAAGAAGATACTAAGGTATCTGAAAGGAACTCTCGACTATGACATTTTGTTTCCTACAGTTGATGAAAGAAAAGAATGCAAACTAGTGCGTTACATCGACTCAAGTTAGCGTAGTGATGTTGAGGATAGAAAATCCACAATTTGCTATGTGTATATGCTAGGTGATGCACCAGTTTCTTAGACTCAAGAAAAGAACTAGCAGTAGCATTGTCGTCGCGTGAAACTGAGTATATAGCTTCTTTCCTCTATGCATGTCAAACAATGTAGATGGTGAATCTGGTCGAAGAAATTACAAGGAAGAATCATGGAGCAATTACCATGAAGATCGACAACATGCCTGCTATTAATCTGGCAAATAATCTGATAGCACATGGAAAAAGCAAATATATCGAAATGAGGTTTCATTATCTTCGAGAGCAAGTAGCAAATGGGAAGCTGAACTTGAAATACTGCAGAACTGAGAATCAAATTGTAGACATCATGATGAAAGGTGTACATGTCGAAGTGTTCAAAAGACTAAGAACTATGATGAATGTAGATAACTTAGACACAATGAATTAGGTAGTGTGTTTAAAATAAAATTATGTGTCAAAGCACCATTTTCGACAAAGTCTGTTGTTGTCGAAATGCTCTGAGCAGGAATTGTATAGATGTCGAAATGTCGAAGAAGTGTGTTTTCAGCCTATAATTGAAGATTGCTTAGTCGACAAAATTTAAAGATTGCTTAGTCGAGTTAGGTTAATTGAAGATTGCTTGGTGTGCAAGCAATTTCAGCCTATAAATAGGGAGGTAACCTATCATTGTAATAATGCAGTTGCATAGAGAAAAGGTTGAATAAACTTCAGTTTGAAGGCAGAGAGAAACTCTACATAAATATTCTCTTTCTTTTCCTTTTCTCCAAAACCCTAATTTTCCTTTCTTTCCCAGTTCATCTTTTCCTTTCTTCTTTCACTATCGATTGTGCAGCAAAATCATCTTGCAATTAAGGTTGGTTGATTCACTCTAGTGAAGAGTGAAGAAAAAGAAGCGAAATCGATCGATATGATTGATTCTTCTTGTTCATCAAGATTGATTCGAAATTCTCCAGAAATTTGATGTAATTCCAACAGAAGCGTGATCAATATTGAGTATCACTGTTGGTTAGTTGACGATAATGGACGTGTTTACTTCACTAAAATGGAACTATAAAACAATGTTGATGTGAAAATCATAACCTCAATTTGATCAAAACAAATTCTTGAGACCTATCGAGTTATGCGCTACCATAATTTCAATATCGTTTCTTGAGACCTGTCGAGTTAAACTCTACCATAATTATATTTGTCGATGTTATTAGTTCATGTTTGACTTATTCTAGAGTGTTGGACGAGATTACAATGTGTATATTTAAGTAAGAGAAAGAAGTAACTAATCTATCCGATTTATAATCTTATTTGTATTTAATTGATGTTTTTAATTATTTTTTAGTTATTGTTAATGCTTGTCAAATTGACATATAACAGGGTTAATGTTTGCCAAATTGCCATATAACATGTTATCTGATTTAATGAAGTTTCCAAGTTATGGGTGTTTGATATGGATTAAACTATTTTAAGTTCTAGAATCTACATACCTAAAAACACGATTCAGATTCTAGAACTCGGAGGTATAATTGAATTATTTGATTCTGTTCTCCTGCAACATAGATTTGTATAACTAATTTGCAAATATTTCCATTGAAGTTCTAAAGACCAAAAATGAGTTCAGTCAATTACAATATAAAGAATCAAAATTTAAATCACGTGGTATACAACTATATATGCGTTTATATTATCTACAAACCCTATCAAATCAATGCTATTAAGACTCCAGAAAAAGAAAAAGTAGTAATATCACTTCTCTCTGTTCTGAAAAAAATAGTACTAATCTAAATATACAACACTTAACAGCTAAAGGTATGATCAAAAAATGGCCAAAAGCAGAAAAATTGCCACTGTAAATGCAAAAGCAGGTTTTATCTTTAATGAATGACTAGATGGTGTTCTTTCAGGATCATTAGACTGGTTAGATGTTTTTGCAGGATTCACAGCCATAGCAGGAGAAACAGCAGGAGCGTACGATCGGTTAACAGGTAAACTCGAGAGTTCATCATAACCTGATATTAACATAACATAACATAACATCATTTCTCATTCAATAATAACCAATGAAGCAGTAAAGAACTAGATGGTATATTCTGAAGCATAATAAGGTGAATTGTACTCACAGTTAGATTCTCTCCAACGCAGAGTCATGTTCTCGCGATCGAAGACTATACGGTAACCGGTCATGAAGTTTTCTGCATGAAAAGAAACATGATGATCAATGTTGCAATTATACTTATTAAAAGCTTTAATTCGGTTATCATACTCACGTCCTATGATATTCAGATTGTTGCTTTTCAAGACAGCCAAACAAAGAACATTGCTGCTACCATCCTGAAATGAACACCAAAAGAAGCATTCGTGAAGTTAAGAGAGATGCAAAACATTATATACCAATTTCGGAACAATTTTTTTCTTGAAATCGTGCTCGTAGCCCGTAACTAACCATTACTATTGGGTCCATGACATAATAATTGTCTCCGCCTTTCATCGTTAGGTTAACAGTGGGAACTTGAACCGTCATCTGGTTTGGGCTGCAAACAAAGTTGAAATTGTAACTAATTTGCAACTAATACAGTTTGCTCTTGATTACAATGAGCGCGTGATACACTTTACATAGAGAAAATAACAAATCTTAACTAACTTGTAACTAACTTCAACAAACTCCAATTATATCTAACAATAAGTTCTTGGTGATCAATATGAAATGAAAAAAGAAGAAAACTCTCTTAAAGCTATAGTCACCTGAGCTCATAGCAGTACTCAAAGGGAAGATCATCAGCTGAATGTCTTTGGAGTTTAATGTTTGAATCAAACTGCAAAAACAGCATAAAAAATTAAGAAAGAACTCAAGTGATACATGAAATGAAACTCTAGTTACTATGTTGAAGATTATAATTAATTAAGATTACTTACAGTTTCAGTAATTTGCTTATAAGCCGGGTTGTTTAGGTATGTAAACGAGGTTCCAGTGTCAAATATTGCATTTAACTCGAGATCAGCAACATTTCCTCCCACAATAATTTGGGTGACAGTGATGTTGTAAGTTGAACTGCAAAAAAATGGCCATATTAACTAAAACTTCAAAGTAGACGCTTGTCGTAGAAGTTTAGAATTTGACATGTTTCAATGTTTTGCATATGAGTGACCATTTCGTGTTCGAGGAAACAAGAAAAAAGAATCTAAGAGTGAGATATACTAGTAACCACTTACTGCAATGGCCTAATGTTGAATGGTGTTTTTCCTTGGTCCAGGCTATTATTATTATTATCACCGAAAGTGATTCTTCCATTGCCATCATCACCAAAACACATTGAAAATGAATTTGAAGTTAGCCCTTGTTTGGCTAAGACACTTGGAACAGATACATCACTCATTCCTAATCCAAACAAGCCATTTGGAGCTGCCCCAGTCAGAAAAGCACCGGTTTGAACTTGCCCACAACTGCAACATATTCAATGACAAATACAACTATAAAAAACCAACACCAAAAACAAACAAAAAAATGATTCCATAACTAAATTCACTGACAGAGATTTAGATGCTGAAAACTTACCCAAACGGAACAGTCGGGTTAGCCTGTTTAGTTTGACCACCATGATCTGTAATTAGATGCAACACGTCTTCCACCAAGAAACCAGAAGTTGAAGTATTTTCAGATAGATATTGAACTTGGTATGGACAAGTGCCACCAGATGAAGAAGAACAAAGTGCCGGCTGCCCACATAAGCTGCTGTTGCAGGCAACATTTTTACTAGTGGATGATCTCTTATTATCATAGATATTAAACTCAATTTTCTGTAAGCAACAAAGAAACATCATTAAATCGGCTTTGAAGGCGTGAAAGACAGACTACATCACAGACTCAAAATTTGTGCCGGTTAAAATAGAACCTCATAAAATGTTTGTCTCGGTGGTTAAACAGAGACTCTATTTGTTCTATCATTGTTAAACTGCGATTAATCTACAGAGACGGCTCTAGATAGTATAATAGTTTAAGATTTAAGTATACCTGTCGTGATGATGTCTGTATACCACCATGGACACATTTGGTACAATTGCAAGGGAGCCAGAACAAGTCACTACCAGTATCCAATGCAACAAGAAACCATGAAGCTGGTGTTCCAACAGAAACATTCGCAAAATGCAAACTGAATTCCAAATAATCATCAATATATTGAACAAGAAAAATAAAATCATATGAAAGTAACAGAAAATTAACAAGTAATTGAAAAAAAATTCTTACTATCCAAACAAGGGAATCCGGTAGGTGGAGTTATCAGGAGAAAACGCAAGAAGTTTCTGAACAATATCGTCGCCGTCAGCGAGGCGGCGAGCGTGAAACACGCGGTCTCTGTGGGCCATAGCAACGTAATATTCACGAGTTCCCACGTCGGGTAGTTTGTCAATACCGAAAATACCCTTGACCGGTTCGGAATAGCGATGGTGGATGTCAAAACCGAATGAACTTGAACCATAGCATCTCTGTGATTGTGAAATTAAACATAATAACAACAACGCTAATAACACTAAAGCCATGAATATGTTGATGAGTTGAATTGAAGTTAGCTATGTTGATGAGTTTTCCTGATGTATATGATTGAGTCGAGTTTAGTAATGGTGTGTTTTGTGCGTGTGGAAAAAAATGTTGAAGAAACATGTAAGAAAGTTCCGTGTATATTTGAAATGTTCAATTAATAATAAAATTATTTTTTATTTTCTTAATTTGTGATTAATTGTTGCATGGAGGGATATGGAGAAGATACCGTAAGTTTTGGTTTAAGATTAGTCAAAAGTGTTTTTGCGAAGCGCGATCGGTGTTGATTTGGCGAGAGGTGGGTCCCGGAAATACTACGGTTGGAGACTTGGTTTAGCGTATATTGACTTCTTCTATGTACTGATAGTGTTTAGTTATTTATTTATTTAATTAATTAAGTTTGGTGAACAAAGAAAGTTTTGCCGGTGAAAATCGGTATTTTAGTGGTGAAGAAGAACAGAGGCCAACTCCAGCATCAACTTGAACAACATTTTTCTAGCCAAGTTGTTCAGTGCTGCTTAGTTAGTTTCGTAATTTTTTAAAATGATTTTTAGTTACGTGTTTTTATTTCATAAAAGTTAGCAATTTTTTAAAAAGAAATTACAAATAAAAAATTAATTTGGATATATATTTTTATTTTATTTTAATCTTTCTAATTTTTTAACATTAAAATTTTAAAAAATTATTTATATTTAAAACTGTTTTAAATTATTTTTTTTAAAAAAATATGATTGAAATATTTTTTTAAGTTCATACGATTTTAGTTATGTTTTAATTTTTTTTAATAATTTATGTTTATGATTTTGGATGACAAAAGTTTAATTTTTTAATTTATAATAGACGTAAGCTCACTATGATCCCCTATTTATTTTTTAATCTTTTAGTTCCTATTCAATTTTTTTAACTTTTTGGTTCTTTTATTCAATTTTGATTGAGTTTTTTTTTTCTTCAGACGGCAAGTGAAAACACTCCGTTGACACATAATAGTTAGCACTACGTTATTAATTTAAATTAAAAATTAATAATGTATCTTCTAAACTAATTTTTTTGATAATATATAGTATTTTAATTTAATTTATATAAACAAATTAAAACTCTATACTTATAATAAAATTAGAATTCCAAAGTGTCGTTCAGCCCCTTTCATTCTTCACCTTCGCCCACCAATTTTGTTGTTCATCATGTTTTCTTGTTCATCCACTTTCAACATTCATTATGTTTCGTTGGTCAAGGTATTAAGAAGATGAATAACCCTCGCAATTTGTGGCAAAACAAAGAAGAAGTGAAATATTGTTTTAGGTATGTAAAATGGTTTTATTTTCTGGGTTTAGGTGTTTGTTTAGTATATCTGTCATTTATAGGTTTATGGTTTAAAATATATCTGTCATTTCTGGGTTTAGGATTTATGATTGTGCATATTAATTTGTTTTCCCGACAATCTTTGAATCGTACAATTAGGTTAAGAATTCATTATATGGAAAAACGAGTAAAAACACATGTGAAGTGGTACATTAATGAAGTAGTCTCCGAAATGAATTTGAAGTGGGATGTGGACTATATGTCCTATATGTAGTTGGAAGGAATGATAAGAAATAAGGGATATACCAATATCAAGTGTTTGTGGTACTAGAACCCTGGGTATTGCTTTAGTCGTGGCCTTATACCCCTTAATTGTGATGTTGATGTTCTTAAGTTTATTAAGGATGCTAATGGGTTTGAATTGGTAGATGTGTATGTAGAGCATGCCATTGGTAATCCTGAAATGATAGATGATGCAAAATTAGTTCATGATTATGCTGAGGAAGTACATTTTAATGATGAATTTGTTCGAAGTTCTGATGACGAGGAGGTAGAAGTTGAGTGGGTTGATGATGATGTGAAATTTGGGAGTGAAAGTATTGAGGATGAAGTGCATGTAGGGACTCAGAATATTGAGGATGAAGTACAGGAAGGGAGTAATAATGTTGACCCAGACTATGTTGGAAGTGAAGATGATGAGGACAATGTCAGTGACGATTGTCGCAACTGCGAAAAAAGGGCCGACAGAAACAAACAAAAGAGTCTCCACCGAACGTTATTTATCCTAAAGAGAGGGAAATGAATGATCTAAGAAAACCTAAAAGAAAAGGGAAAAGACAAGGTCATCGCAACCAAATCTTGAGTTCGGGAGTCGGTTACGCAAGGGGAAGGTATGAGCACCCCTCACGTCCGTTGTACTCAACGGGATCCATGTTTGTTGTCTAATATATGGGTGAAATCTATCTAAAGCTACTGCTAAACAGGGTGAAAGGAAAGAACATACTCGATAGGACATCGCCGCCCTACGCCTACGTATTCTCTCGTGCAATGGAAAAGTCAGAGTCAACGTAGTTCGGGAAACTACGGGTGATGGGGGGAAGGTTGCTCGCCAAGACATCGTCGTCTTATGCCTACGTATCCTCACCTGGTATGAGAAATCAGAGCAAACGTAGTTCGGGTAACTATGAGACAAGGATGAAAACGTGTTTTTGCAAGTGACGTTAAATCTCCATTCCAGTAGTTAGGAACGATGCCTATTTGCGGCAGAACGGGAAAGTAACGTACTCTTTTTGAAAATGAGGTTTGAAACAATCCTGAAGGATGAAAAGGGTTTGAGTTTGGTCTGTGAGTTTTAATGAAGTGGATTGAGTTAGTTTTAGACTCGTGTCGCACTAAAGACTATGACACGGGGGAGAATGCGTCGCATATCGCCCAAAGGGCATACGTTAAACACTCTAGACAAACAAGGAGGAACCCCCCCCCCCCTCACTCATCATTCCCTATGTACTTAAGGCTCGTAGCGCACGGCGCTCGTCGTCCTTTATTAAGTGTCTTGAAGAAAGTTTGAGGTGAGAAAAGAGAGACGCACACAAAGACCTAGGGGGGACTGATCCCTAATTGTTGTCATACAATGTGTCCCTAAAGTCAGGATTAGGAGGGAAACTAACCTAATATTGTCATCCTTGGATTGAAAGCCTAATGTCTCTCCTACTCCTAACTTAATCGGAAATTAGGTCGGGCTATGAATCCTAAGGGGATCATGCGAATACAGGAGGTAAACAGCAAGTAAACACGAAACAACGTAATCACAGACAACATCAAATTTTAAACTCAAGAAATATGTACAGAAAATAAGCACAAGTATTTACAGACGCACTCGAGATTTAATTGGAATTAAAAAGATTTAAAAAAAATTAAATCCTATGTTAACTACATTAAATAAAATTCTAAATTAAAATTTAATTAAAGTTAGTCTAAACTAAAATATAAAACTAAGGTTAATTAAAAATCTAATTCTAAATAAATATCTAAAGAGAACTCAACCTAATATAATTCTAAACCAATTAAAAATCTAAATAGAAACCTAAATTCTAAAGTTAATTAAAATCTAATTCTAAATTAGTTAAACCTAATTCTAAATTAGTTAAACCTAAGTTAAATTAATTCTAAAATTAAAGTACTAACCAAAATCTTTAACTAAAACATTAACTCCCTAAATTAAAATACTATCCTAAATATATTAAACTTAAATTAAGCTAAGCTAAATCTAAACTAATCTAAAAAACTATCAACCTAAACAAACTAAGAAAACAAAACAAACTGGAACAGGGAAGAATTCCCGTTGGGCTTCAAATCCAGGCCCAATGGCCTTCAAAAAAGCTGCAGTTAGGGGGTAGTGAGTTAAGACGGGTGTGAAGAGGAATAATGGACGGGCCTAAAGACCCGGCCCATATCGGATTTAACCTAAAAAAGAGAGAACAAAACCAAAGTCTTTTATCCTTCTGGCCGCAGACTCCTCCACTTTTTCTGCGCCATCTTCCCCAATCCACTTTAACTCTTCTCCACCAAAACTTTCCTTCTTCCCAACACCTCCTTTCTTCTCCCAATGTTTTCTCTCTTCCCCACGAGTTTTCTCCTCTTCCCTTTATTCTTTCTCTTGAATCTCTCTCTCTCTTCCTAAACTATTTTCTTCTCTCAAAACCCAAGTCAAACCTCTCTCAAACGCTCTAAGACTCTCTCCTCTCAAATAACTCTGACTCTCCCCTCTCCCCTTTCAACGAAACTCTCTCCCACCAATTGTTTTCCTGATGTATATGATTGAGTCGAGTTTAGTAATAGTGTGTTTTGTGCGTGTGGAAAAAAATGTTGAAGAAACATGTAAGAAAGTTCCGTGTATATTTAAAATGTTCAATTAATAATAAAATTATTTTTTATTTTCTTAATTTGTGATTAATTGTTGCATGGAGGGATATGGAGAAGATACCGTAAGTTTTGGTTAAAGATTAGTCAAAAGTGTTTATGCGAAGCGCGATCGGTGTTGATTTGGCGAGAGGTGGGTCCCGGAAATACTACGGTTGGAATCTTGGTTTAGCGTATATTGACTTCTTCTATGTACTGATAGTGTTTATTTATTTATTTAATTAATTGAGTTTGGTGAACAAAAAAAAATTCTAGCCAAGTTGTTCAGTACTGCTTAGTTTGTTTCGTAATTTTTTAAAATTATTTTTAGTTACATGTTTTTATTACATAAAAGTTAACCATTTTTTAAAAGAAGTTTCAAATAAAAAATTGATTTAAATTTTTTTTTAATTTTAGATAAATCATCTTTCTAGTTTTTTTAATATTAAAATTTTACAAAATTATTTATATTTAAAACTATTTTAAATTACTTTTCATAAAAATTATGATTGAAATATTTTTTTTAAGTTCATATGATTTTATTATGTTTTAATCTTTTTTAATAATTTATGTTTATGTTTTTGGATGACAGACTTTATTTTTCTAATTTATAAAAGACTTAAGCCACTATGATTCCCTATTTATTTTTTATTCTTTTAGTTCCTATTTAATTTTTTTAACTTTTTGGTCCTTTTATTCAATTTTGATTGAGTTTTTTTTTCTTCGAACTTTGTCTTATATGGTAGGTTAGCACTACGTCATTAATTTAAATTAAAAATTAATAATGTATTTTTTAAACTAATTTTTTAATAATATATAGTATTTTAATTTATATAAACAAGTTAAAACTCTATACTTATAATAAAATTAGAATTCCAAAGTGTCCTTCATCCCCTTTCACTCTTCAGCTTCACCCACCAGTTTTGTTGTGCATCATGTTTCCTTGTTTATCCACTTTCAGCAATCATTCAGTGAAATATTGTTTTAGGTATCTGAAATGGTTTTGTTTTCTGAGTTTAGGTGTTTGCTATAATATATTTGTAGGTTTATGGTTTAAAATATATCTGTTATTTATGGGTTTAGGATTTATGATTGTGCATTTTAACAAAATACATAAATTTATTTTTATTTTATCATTTAAAATATTAAATTTAATCCAGTAGGGATGACAATTGATAGTTTGAGTAAAGTACTATACTATAACCATGCTTTGGAGGCATGCCTCCAAAGCATTTATACAAATGTTACAAAGTGATTGAGACTCAAAATATGCAATTACCTAACTGAAAAACATAAAAACTCAGGCTTATAACTCGTTACACTAAACTTGTAACCGATTACAGCTTCGACATTTTTCTTGTTTCTTTAGCTCATTAGAGAAATTACCCATGATGTAACCGCTTACACCCCTATGTTAATCGTTTACATCACTTGAATTACTAACAACACTTTTAACACACCACCTTAATTCAAGTTCTCCAAGTCTTCCATGCCCATGTTCATCTTCAATCTCTTGAACACATAATTGGTGATTCCCTTAGTCCATAAATCAATCACTTAGTCTTCATTTCTACAATATCTCAATCTTAACTTTCATTCACTAACAAGCTCACTTAAGTAGTAAAACCTCTCAATATGCTTGTTCCTTCCATGTGCAATTGGGTTCTTACCAAGATTAAAAATGTTAGCAATCAGGAGTGTAACAACTTCACCCTTATTGCTGCCTAACTCTTCCAATAGATTCATTAACCACACGGCTCGGCACGCACATAACGAAGCTGAAATGTACTCAACCTTACAAGACAAAAGTGAAACTACTAGTTCTTTCTTTGAACACCATGAGATTGTTATTCCATCGAACATAAAGATATATCCAGTTGTAGACTTTTGATCGTCTTTATCTCCGCACCAATTGAATTTAGTACAACCGAGCAAATTGCATTTTTTTCTTGTATCTGTTACGGGAAAGAGAATTCTACAGCCAATATACCCTTTGGCATATCTTAGGATCCTCTTGTCTGCTGTCAAGTGAGAAACCTTTGGTATACCCATGAATCTACTCACAATACCAACACCAAAAGTCAAGTTCGGTCGTGTATTGCACAAATAGCGCAAGGATCCAATCAGACTCTTATATTGATTTGGATTAACATCTTACTCATCTTCATTTTTTGACAATTATAGCCTCAGTTTAACCTGAGTAATGGCAGCATTATAATGCTCCATTTCAAACTTCTTCAATATCTCAAGCGCATATCTTATTTTGTGCATGAGCAGTCTCCCTTTGGACTTGTGGAACTCAATACGATGGAAGTATGTCATGAGGCCAAAGTCGATCATCTCAAATTCTTTCATAAGCTCACTCTTGAAATTTGAAATGCACTTTTGTTGTAGCCTGTTATCATTAAGTCATCTACATATACACAAAGGATAATCACGCATTCACTTGTATCCGTCTTCACATACACACCATGCTTGAATACACATTTCTTGAAGCCAACCTCCTTTAGGAAACCATCAATTCTTTTGTTCCAAGATCATAGAGCTTTGCTTTAAACCATAAAATGTTTTCTTCAACTTGTAGAACTTTACCTCTTAGTTTCTCATAACAAAACAAGAGAGTTGTTCTACATACACCTCTTCTATAAGAGTCCATTCAAAAACACAGATTTGACGTCCATTTGGTAGAAGGATCAATTATTTTTATTTGGTATACTAACAACTAGCCTTATGGTTCCAATCCTATTAGTGGGTGTGAATACGTATTCAAAGTATATGCCTTCTCTTTGCAAGGATCCCTTTGCAATTAATCAAGCCTTATGTTTGATTATTTCACCCTTGAGATTTGCCTTTACTTTGAACACCCATATCATACCAATTGACTACTTTTCATCTGGTAAACCAACCAAATTCTAAGTATTTTTCTTCTCATTTGACTCCAACTCCTCCTTCATAGCATAAATCCACTTTGGATCACTTAGAGCCTCTTACGATTTAACGGGTTCAGATTCATTCATAAGTTAAAAGTGGATGAAATCACCATCATCATTGAATTCGTTGTCTCAGAATAAATCATAATCTTGGAGTCTTTTAGGTAAACCTCTTTTCCTTGTTGGTCTTCTCACATTTTCTTCATTTCAGGCTTCGAAAACGAGAGTTTATGCATTTTCCGTTTTTGCAGAGTCTGAAATTTCAAAGATGTAATCCGATTACAACTTTTACGTAACTGGTTACAGGTTGCTGCAACTCCTTGATTTCGTCAACAATGACGTCTCGACTGATCACAACTCTCCTCTTTGATACATCAAACAACTTTAAGCACTAGTAGAATATATTGGAAAAAATAGATAAGAGTTGTTGTATTTTATTCCTCAGTCTTAGGCTGGTTTATATAGAGAAGATACAATTATTACACTTGATTTTCTCCTCAATGGAGAATAAAGGAAAATAAAGAAAAATAAAACTAGTATTAAAGGAAATAATAAAACTGAAAATAAAATATTTTCCAACAGAATGATACCCTACAAGTATCATTATTCTCTCTTATTATCCAGCTTTTTTTTAAGTTGCCCTAGAACATGTCGAGACGCTACGAAACCAAAAAATCTTAAATGGTTCGGATTCAGTTTTAATCCCGACCATGCTTCCTCCGGTGTTACCTTCTCAAGCTTCTTTATTGGATACATATTCAATAAATAGGCAGGTGTAGATTGTAACACCCATTTTATTTATTTAGTCATTTTGGTGTTAATTTAATTATTTTATGTTGGTGTGCCCTTAGGTGGAGTGTGTTGGTATGTGATTGGTGAGTATCCTTGATATATAAGGATCATTGGTGGTGTGGAGATAATAATATAATAGTTAATAGTAATATTGGTGATATTATTATTATTATTATTATTATTATTATTATCATTATTATTATTATTATTATTATTATTATCATCGGTATGAATATTATTATTGGTGGGTGTCCCTGATATGGGAGGATTATTGGTGGTGTTTTGGTGAATATAATAATATAGTGTATAATATTGATATTGGTGGGAATATTATTATTATTATTATATTTATTATAGTTACTATTGTTATTAACATTATTATTATTTTGGTGAGATAATAATAGGATTATTATTATTATTATTTTATTAAGTTATTAACATTATTATTATTTTGGTGAGATAATAATAGGATTATTATTACTATTATTATTATTTATTATTATTATTATTATTATTAAGTTATTATTATTATTGGGATTAGAGAATTAAAATAGAAACGTGAGGGATTAGTAGTTTTACGATACATTGTGAGAAGTTAGAGAAAGTGGAAAAAGAACGATAGAAAGGAGAGAACGGAAAAGGGAACGGAAAAGGGAGCAAAGAACGAAGGATACAGGGGAAAATCAGAATTGGCCAAACCTTGGAGGGTTCTTTCATCGATCAACCGATTAACAAGGTAAGGGGGGAGAAACTTGATTGGGATGGTATATACATGTATAGGGTAGAGGGGAGTCCTTAACCCCGTAGGAAAATTCCGATCTATGAAGTTTTATATTGGCATGCTTGTTATTGTTGTTGCTAATGCTAAATTGATGCTTGATATTGATGAATTGTTGATTGGTATTGGTGAATTTGGTGTATATATATTATGGTGATGTTAGTGAGATTATATGTTGTTACTGCAGTGTTGATAGTAAATATAAATAAAGTTTTGGTGAGATTCTGTGTTGTTACTGTAGTGTGGGTAATGACTATGATTATAGCTTTGGGGAACATTATGTGTTGTTTCCCTATAGTGTCGTTAATGATTATGGATAGGACCTTGGTGAGATTCAGAGTGACTCTAAAGTGTCGGTAATGTACCGTAATGTTGGTTCTAGAGTAGGAAGTATAGGATAATTGGTAAGTATAATGTTTATTGGTGTGTTTGTGTTTGATGATAACTAGTAATTGATAGTGATGGAGTATAAGTCAATGTTAATGAATTGGTGTTTTGGGTTGATTTGGCATATAGGGCATATAGGGTGTTTTACAGTTTTTAGGGAAAATTCTGTATGGCTTTTGAGGTATCGATAAAGTGTGTAGGTGATGATTTTGGGAATAGGAATTAGAAGCCTATTGGTTACGGTAATGTGCAAGATTGGTACTAGAATAGACTGAGGATCTGAGTTGAGATGATAGGTACAGTTTGGCCTTGATGCACTGTAAGAATGATGAGTGTGGGAACTAACTTGTGTACTTGGTGATAGTGCATGTTTCCCGTAATAATGACTGGTGAACAATTAGTTGATGTATATGTATGTAGTGATCAGTAGGATCGCGTACCCCCGAGTGGTGGGATATGTTTATATCTTGGTGTTAAAGTATGAACTTGTTTACTATCTGGTTGACTTATATGGTGTTGGTGTATGTTATATCTGTACATATATGCATTGATGTATGATGATATGATCAGGAGGATCATGTGCACGTTGAATGCCTAAATATATTAGTTATGCATTGGTGTGTGCATATCATGGTGTTTTGGTGGGATAAATCATGTCTCAGGAGGAGCGTAAGTGATTCATCCGTACTCCTTTGTGGAGAATGGTGGGGGATAGATCATGTCTCAGGAGGAGCGTAAGTGATCTATCCAGGTTCGATTGAATGAACCAATGAGTCGGTACCGCATGCATGGTGTTGAGTTGCATATTTGCATTATAATATGTTATATTGTAATTTGAACAGTAGGTTCGTCATATGGAGTTGTTGGGGGTGAATATTGGTGTGTTGGTGTGTTTTACTACCTTATTTACATGTATTACATTACCATTATATTCTGATCATTATTTCTCACCCCTTTGTTGTTGTTGTGGTCTGTGCTTCTTCGGAAGTACAGATAATCCAGGTGTTTAGCTAGCTTGGATATTGGTGTGACCGTCGAGTCTAGGATGCTCTGATACGTAACACAGGATATGGGTGTTGTAATTGTTTTATGTCAAACGTGTTGAAATCCTGTGACGTATCATGTTTTGATGTATTTTACTTTATGAAACAAATTCCGCTGTATTATTTTGAAAAGAATGAATAAAGTATTTTTATAAAATTTGGAGATGTGATATCCCACTTTTTGGTGAAAACTCTGATTATTATTATAATATTTATATTTTATTTAATACGGGAAGTGGGGTGTTACATAGATAACTCTTCTCCCTATAACTCTTTCAGAAATTTCTTACCCTTTAACATGTTTCTTACCATATTCATGATCGGTCGATTCTTCCTTTTAGCAACACCGTTTTATTATGGTGTATAAGGTGGTACTACCTCATTTACAATCCCTTCTTAACCACAAAACCTCGCAGTCTTTTGAGACATATTCACCTTCACCATCCATTTTAAGTACTTTGAGTTTGTGACCGCTTTCCCTCTCAACCATGGACTTGAACTTGTTAACCACTTCAAATACCTCATCATTTCTCTTGACTATGTATATCTATAACTTTCTATTATGATCGTTGATGAATGTGACAAAATATTATTGTCAATAATGGAATCTACTTGTGTTGGTCCACACACATCTGAATACACCACCTCAAGGTGATTCTTGGTTCTGCAACATGCATATATCCTTGCTGAATTTACCCTTATGTTGCATCACTTGCACACATTCTTCACAAATTTCATTTGGTATGTTGATCAACTGCAAACCCGTTACCATTATGTTCTTTTGCAAGTCTTTGAGATCTCAGAAATTGAGATGATCCATTCTTCTCAACTTGCCGCTATAGCAAGAAATATATACTCTATAACCTTCAGCTAAACCTCGAAAGTTCTACTGACAGCCATAAGAGCTTTAAGGACCAAAACTCTTTTTACATCTATAACGCACAACCCATTATTTTTCATGTGAATCTTGTGATCCTTCTCAAGAAATTGACCAATACTTATAAGGTTACATTTGATTCATGGAATGTACAAAAGATCTTTGATCAAGGAATGTCCACCATCCCTTCTCATAATCAAAACATCACTGATCCCATCGACAACTAGAATTGTGTCATATGCAAACTTCACTTTATTTTTTATGGCACGACTGATTTTAACAAACCAATCCTTATTTTGTGTCATATAAGTAGAACACCCCGAATCCAAATACCATTCCTCATTGCACTTGGCTCTTTCTCTCATTGTTACCATGACATTTTCTTCTTCATGTAACCGGTTAACGCTTTCATGTAACAGATTACGGCCTGTTTTTGCAGCATTCCTATAATTGTTGTTATTATTACCCCGCGGCCTGCTGCTGCGGCATTCTCCTTTCGTGATAATGACCAATAGTGTATTCTCTTCATCAAACTCTTGTATTGCAACCTTAGCTCCATCTTATTGAGGTTCCTTCTTGTTCACATCACACTATTTTGCAAAATGACTGAACCTTTGACACCTAAAGCATTGCTCTTTGATTTTGTCAAACCTCTTCTTTTCACCTCAAAAGTTTCCTCAACCACCTTTTTTGTTGTAGTTGCTCTCACCCCTTTGAAAAGTTGAATTCTTGACATTTTAGAACTCTCTTCCATGGCTACAACCGGATTGCTGATACATTTTAATGGAAGGATGTTGAAAATTCACCTCACACCCTATGAAGAATTTCCTTCAATCTTGATCTCAAGATTGATGAACAAACCCATAATATGATAATGATGGTAATAAGAAGTAATTATCAAGAACAACAAAAGAGAAGAAGAATAACAAACAAGAAAGAGAAGAATGAGAGAAGAAGTATTTGGAGAGAATGTGTTACCCACAACTGTGGGATTTCTTATTGAACTTTCACTTGCTAACTGCAATTGTGAAATCTGTTCTGTTGTGATGTAGAATACAAAGCAAGGCACCCTATTTATAGTTTTAGGTTTACACTAGCGCAAAACATAAAAGGCCCAAAATATTCTAAATCAAATCTAATCATATGATATCAAATCTAATCATATGATATCAAATCTAATCATATGATATCTAATCATATCATATCAAATTAATCATATGATATCAAATCTAATCATATGATATCAAATCTAATCATATCAAATCACAATGAATTATATTTAACACACCACCTAATTCATTGTGTCTAAAATGTCTACATTCATCATGGCCCTTAGTTTTCTGAAGGCTTCGACCTGCACTCCCTTCGTCATGATATCTGCAATCTGATTCTCAGTGTTCCAACTTCATCTTCCCTTCTGCTACCCGCTCTCGGAGATAATGGAACCTCATTTCGATGTGCTTGCTTCGACCATGAGCTATTGGATTCTTTGCCAAGTTGATAGCTGACATGCTGTCTATCTTCATGGTAATTGCTCCATGGTTCTTACCTGTGATTTCTTCGACCAAGTTCACCATCCAAGTTACTTGACATGCACAAAGGGAAGCAGCTATATATTCTGCTTCGCATGATGATAATGCCACCACTGGTTCCTTTCTTGAATTCCAAGCAACTGGTGCACCACCTAACATAAACATATATCCAGCTGTGGATTTTCGATCCTCAGCATCACTACACCAACTAGAGTTTGTGTATCCCACTAACTTGCATTCTTTTCCTTCATCAGCTGCTGGAAACAAAATGCCATAGTCGAGAGTTCCTTTCAGATACCTCAGTATCCTCTTCGCCGCTGCTAGGTGTGATACCTTTGGTTTCTGCATGAATCTACTTATCATACCAACATTATATGCTAAGTCAGGCCTTGTGTGGCAAAGGTATCTAAGTGACCCAATAAGTCTTATGTATTGGGTTGGGTCGACATCATATTTATCTGAATCCTTCGACAGTTGCAATCTGGGCTCAGCTGGAGTCGAAGTTTGGTTGCAATCTTGCATCTCAAATCTCTTGAGTATCTCGCCTGCATATCTTCTTTGGTGCATCATCAAACCTCTACTTGTCTTGTAGAATTCGATGCCAAGAAAATATGAGAGATTTCCCAAGTCTGACATTTCAAACTCCTTACTCAGGTCATGTTTGAAATCTTCGATCTCCTTCTTGGAACTCCCTGTTATCAACAAATCATCAACATAGAGACATAGTATAAGCAATTCGCCATTTCTTATTCTTACATATACTCCATGCTCAGTTGTACACTTCACAAATTCCTTCTCCCTTAAGAAGCTGTCAATTTTCTTATTCCAAGCTCTTGGAGCTTGCTTAAGTCCATACAGGGCTTTATGAAGTCTATACACCTTTCTTTCTTCGCCTTGTTTCACAAACCCAGCTGGTTGTGCAACATAAACTTCTTCTTCTAAGGGGCCATTAAGGAATGCACACTTCACGTCCATCTGACATGTGTGCCAGTTGTTCATATTTGCTAGACCAACAACCAACCTGATTGTTTCGATTCTAGCAACAGGTGCAAATACTTCATCGAAGTCGATTCCTTCCTTCTGAAGAAATCCTTTCGCCACAAGTCTCGCTTTGTGCCGAGTTACTTCTCCTTTAGGATTTACCTTCACCTTGTAAACCCACCTCACATTAATTGCCTTCTTGCCTTGCGGCAATTCGACAAATGACCAGGTATCATTGACTTTGATGGACTCTAACTCTTCAATAATTGCTTTCACCCACTTCGAATCTTTCAATGCCTCAGCTGCATTGACTGGTTCGACATCTGCGTAGAAAGCATAACGTACCAGCTCACCCTCTTCATCGACTACATCATCTGATGTGATTACACATTCTTGCAACCTTGCAGGCATGTGTCTAGTTCGTCGAGATCTGTTTGAACCTGCTTCATCTGCAACTGGTTCCTGTCGAACTTCTATTTCGACTTCAGTGGCTGCAGTTGCTAAACACTTGTGCTCCATCACATTGAGTCCAATCTTGAAGGTCCTATTCTAAGACATTGGAGCCTTCAAGATTAGTCTACCACCTGCGTCGAGGACTCTCATCATCTTGTCTTCGACAACTACCTTGTAGTTCTTTTCGACAAGCTGCCCTATACTGAGCAAATTACTCTTCATGCCTGGTATGTGCAACACATTGGAAATTGTTGACCTTTTGCCATCTTTCCTCATAATCAGAACATCACCAACACCTTCAGTTGCTAGAGTGTTGTCATTTGCAAACTTCACCTTATTCTTCGACGAGGGCTTCATGTTGACAAACCAATCTTTCCTTCCAGTCATGTGTGATGAGCATCCTGACTCCAAGTACCACTAATCTTGGAATCTTTCTTCATCGTTTGTTGTGACAATTAGCAACGTTTCTTCTTCTTCATGTTTCGCCAGCTTTGCATCAGTCTCTTGATTTCTCTTCTTTTCTGGACAATCACTAGCATAATGACCATACTTCTAGCAATTGAAACACTAAATGTGGCTTTTGTCTGGCTTTCGACCACCACCTCTTCCTTTACCTGCAGCACCACCTCTTTGGTTTCCTTGGTTCCAAGGTTTCTTCTGATTCGATTGGTTTCCTCCTTTGTTGCCATTCCAGCTACCTTTGCCTTTTCTTTCCTTTTCTGACTGCGCCTGTAAAGCCATATCTTTCGACTTTCCTGCAGCTCTCTCAGCCATCCTCTGTTCATGAGACTCAAGAGTCCCTTGAAGCTCTTCCTTCGTCAACACTGAAAGGTCTTTAGACTCTTCTATGGCAACTACCACGTGGTCGAATTTTGGAGCCAACGATCTCAAGATTTTTGAGACAACTGCTTTCGTCGTCAGCGCTTCTCCACATACTTTGATTTGATTCACCAACTTTGTAACTCTGGTGAAGAAATCTGTAATGCTTTCATTGTCTTCCATCTGAAGCAACTCATAGATTCTCTTGTGAGTTTGTAACCTCACCTCTTTCACCTTCTCTGCGCCTCCAAACGACTTTTCAAGAATCTCCCATGCTTCTTTTGCTGAATCAACATCACTAACCTTTTCAAAGTTATCAGGATCAACACATTGATGAATTATAAAGAGTGCTTTATAATCCTTCTTCTTCAATTCTTTGTGCGCTGCCTTTTTCGCCTCCGTTGCGTTCTCCCCAAGCGATGTTACTCCATCTTTCACAAGATCCCAAAGATCTTGATAACAGAAGATCACCTTAATCTGCTTGCACCAATTCTCATAATTGTCTTTCTTGAGAATTGGCAGGTTCGTCGGAAAGTTGCCGTTCGGATAATTCATCTCCATCACTATCTTCCTTCCTTGAATCTCTTAACCGGAGCTCTAGATACCAGATGTTGAAAATTCACCTCACACCCTATGAAGAATTTCCTTCAATCTTGATCTCAAGATTGATGAACAAACCCACAATATGATAATGATGGTAATAAGAAGTAATTATCAAGAGCAACAAAAGAGAAGAAGAATAACAAACAAGAAAGAGAAGAATGAGAGAAGAAGTATTTGGAGAGAATGTGTTACCCACAACTGTGGGATTTCTTATTGAACTTTCACTTGCTAACTGCAACTGTGAAATCTGTTCTGTTGTGATGTAGAATACAAAGCAAGACACCCTATTTATAGTTTTAGGTTTACACTAGCCTAAAACATAAAAGACCCAAAATATTTTAAATCAAATATAATCATATGATATCAAATCTAATCATATGATATCTAATCATATCAAATTAATCATATGATATCAAATCTAATAATATGATATCAAATCTAATCATATCAAATCACAATGAATTATATTTAACGTTTACAAGCTGTGTCTCAAAAATTTATAACATAAGATAAGTTGAAACAAGTCAATCCAAATTGACCATAAATTTAATTTGCTTCAAATTTTTTGGGATTTATAATTTCATTCTATGTAGTGAAAAATGACCCTATAAAAATTTAAATTTGTCTTTTAAATTTTAGAGATGAAAAATTTTCAAACACACCGTAAATTATTAAAATAATACATAAATTATTAAATACATAAGTAAATGAACCATACTTTTACTTTTATATTTTAAAAATCCAAAAATATATTTTTCGAAAAAATTATTGTCAAAGGTTCCGTTTATCTTTATCATTTTCAGTACCTTTAACATATCTACAATGCTCTAATTAGAAAAATGTGAAATTAGGTTACCATGTCCCAAGCATAGTCATTCCCCACAAGAGAAAAATTGTCATCAATTTTGAAATGATCATTTGCATAAAACAAAGCCAATTCACTGCTACACACCCAACACATCGGGTCAACCAAATCACAAAAGGATCTTCCTCGTGGTTGCGTGATTCAAAGAAAAGTAGAACATCCTATTCCTATCACACTAACCAAACGTAAGGAAACATGATAAAAGCATGCTAATCATTAATCAAACTACTTGATCTGGTCACTGGTTGAATCGAATAATTAAATCGGTTAAAATTACATAATTCAGTTGAATAAATTTGTTACTATAATAAAATTATACAAATATTAAGACAATTGAACCGGATGATTCGGTGTTTAAAAATATCAACTTTTACTATGTTTAACATCGTTGTCATCAATTTTTAAATGAAAAAATGTAAACTTTCCCTTATATTTATATTTATGTTTTTTTTCTAAATAATAAAATACAAGTTTAAATTTACAAAAAAATATTTAAACTGTCGATTTTTTAATTTTTATCGGTTTTCTAATTTTTACTGATTTACATCTATTTTTACCGATTCTCATCAATTCAATTACATACTCGATCCAATAATTAAACCAAATCAATTATCATTTTGATTGTCAATCCGACCGACTGGTTCATTCCAGTTTTTTAAACTATAATTTTGTATATTTTTTCAATAAAGTTAAGCTGGTAGTGCAATTGAACATTCATTTTTTCAAAACACATCATTTATAAAATACATGTCTTCTATCATTTTCTTCCATGATTATGTACTTTCTCAATTTATTATTTTTATTAACTTTTCTTGATTTCGATCCATTATTATATTTTAATATTATAATTTTATCTTCTTATAATTTTGACATTTCTTATTTGATAGAATAAAGCATGGTGCAAAATTGAGTGGTGGAACTGAAAAAGGCTTTTTTATCAATGAAGAAATCATGATTAATTGTATATGTTAAAAAATATCCGATATACTTATTAACCAAAGGAGACATATGTGAGGAAACATTCTCTTCACTCTCTTTAACACTTTTCATAGTTTTTTCTCTATATTATTTCTACATTTTTCATTTTGAGCATTGTTGAGTTTTCTCAGTTTGAACAATTAAATAAAATGGATTGAGGAAGTCATTGACCAAACTACCATAGTCTTTTCTGACAGAATTGATTACCGTAGTTAACAAGTCAAGTGTAAATAATTCAATCATATGAAATTAAAACAACATATATCACATGCTTCATAAATATAGAGATCTTGTAAGAAAATTTGAGAGAGAGGGAATAGAAATGGAAAATAGATACTTCAACATTATCATCAAAATTTTGTAAGATGTTTTCTATTGTTTTTCTTTTATGATAAATTATTGTTGTACTAAATTTAATTTTAAATTAAGTGTTATTACTCTTTCAAATGGACCAACCAAAGTTCTATAATAATATATCTTCTTTCAATAATCAATAACAATATATTCTTAAAGATGATTTATTCAAATTTGCTAATGAGTTTCGAGTGTGGTAGTGCTAAAGGCAATAACGACATTGTTTCTTACTCTTGTGTCGAAAGGAGATAATTCTCAAGAGATCGATGATTTTAGACCAATCTATCTAATTGGTAGTCTTTATAGGATCTTATCCAAGATTTTGGCGGATAGATTAAAAAATGTTATGAATAATCTGATATTGAAATCTCAAATGGTGTTTATGGCAGAAAGGTAAATGTTAGATGGTATCTTAATGGTGAATGAGGTGTTGTATTTTGCAAGGCGTAGAAAGGAGGAATGTTTAAACATGAAGCTCAATTTTACGAAGGCTTATGATTGCTTATCGTGGAAGTATATGAGAAATATTTTAGTGCGGATGGAATTCGGTACAAGATGGTTACTTTGGATGAACGAAGTGATCTTCAACAACACTATGTGAATCCTTGTAAATGGTAGTCCAACAGAGGCTTTTGTGGTGCATAGAGGGATTCACCAGGGTGATATGCTTTCTCCCTTTCTATTTCTAATTGTTGCTGAAGGGTTAATGGGGCTGATGCGGAATGCTGTAAATTTGGGACAGTTTAATGGTGTCAAGGTGGGTGAGTCGGTTCACTTCGAGTTGCTGCGGTTTGCAGACGACACGGTGGTGTTATGCGATGGAAAGTGGACAAATTTATGGAGTTTGAAAGCTATCCTTAGAGGTTTTCAATTGGCGTCTGGTCTAAGTCTTAATCTGAATAAAAGTTGGATTTTTTGTGTAAATATTTCTTCATATTTTTTGCAAATTGCTGCTACTTTTCTTGTGTGCAAAGTTGGAACCATTCCGTTGTTGTTTTTGGGCCTGCCGGTTGGAGCTAATCATCGTAGGAAGATTCCTTGGAATCCCATTATTTCTAAGATGCGTCAGAGGCTTTCGGAGTGGCATATCAAGTCTCTATCTTTGGCCGAAAGAGTTACAATGTCGAATGCGGTTTTGACTAATATTTCAATTTATTTTCTTTCTTTTTTCAAGGCTCCTAAAGTCGTTGTGCAAGAATTTATATCTATTCAACGAAGATTTTTATAGGGAGGGGTCAATGAAGTTAATAATGTTTGTTAGATAAGATGAGACGATATATGCAAGACTAAAAAGGATGAGGGGCTCGGGGTCAAACATGTTAGGAGGTTTAACATTGCACTCCTCAATAAATGGTTATGACAGATATTGATTGAGAAAAATAATTTGTGGAACGAGCTGTTAAAGGAATGGTATGGAAATCCGAGTTTCAACATTTTTTTTCTAATTATTGTGTTTCAAATGCAGTAATGCGAAAGTAATCGTTTTGGTGGAGAGACATAATTGGTATTGGAGCGGTGGTCAATATGGATATTAATTGGTTCAATAAGTCCATTCGCGATAAAGTTGGAGATGACAACATAATCGACTTCTGGCAACATTCTTGGATTAGTTTGAAACCACCCGCAGCTGCTTTTCCAGATTTATTCAGCAACTGCGCTACATGACTGACCACCATTTTGTCTATGGGTGCTTGGATAGGGGATAAATGAGTGTGAAAGTTGTCGGACGTTAATAATTCTCTTTCGGTTCAGACAGTGGAACAGTTCTTGAAGTTACATCAGCTTATAGACGACATGCAACCGAAGCGTTCGGGAGAAGATACGTTTGTTTGGAATTTGGATTCCAAAGGTTTCTCGACAGTAAGTTGTTACTTACAGTTAGTTGCAAACAATGAGGAGGTGATTGTGACGGAAACTTTAATTCTTAAAGGGTTGTCGAATATTTGGAGATCGAAGACGCCGAGTAAAATTCAATTTTTCGGTTGGAGATGTTTGTTGGATAGTTTTCCTACAAAGGAAAATTTATTGAGAATATGTATTATTTTATGTAACTCCATTTGTCCATTTTGTTTTAATGCCGACAAAACTCTATTCCATCTTCTCTGTTATTGTGATGTGGTACAAATGGTCTGGGAGAGTCTTTGCGGATGACTTGGAATTTAGTTATGTAGGGAGCAGAATTCTTTATGTTCTTTTTATTTATTTTTTTATTTTTTTTGCATTTTAAGAATTTATGTTCAAACAAGGTCAAAGTTGAGTTCCATTGTTGTTTGTGGTTACCAATCTATTGGGCATTGTGGACTTTTAGGAATTCTATCATTTTTGAAGAAGGAAGATTGAAGGAGATGGACATTTTGAGAATCATTAAAGTTCTATCTAAAGAGTTGTTTTTGGCCAAGTTTTGTGGAAAGATTATTATTGATTTGTTGGTGTGACAAAACAATTTGTCATTTTATTTAGTCATGTAATAGTCTTTTTTATTGTTTTTTCTGCTCTTTTGGTGATTTTCAGCTTTTTGTAAGGGTTGAACACCCCTTATATTCTTTTTAATATATTTAATTTGCTTATAGAAAATAAGATATTCATTTTTTTTTATCTATAATCTTAATATATAAAGTCAAGATTTTGTTTTGGTGTAACTTATTTGTATATCTTTTATATTTTTATTATATTTATAATTGTAGATATAAGGGATAGACGAGTTATGTCTGATCTATTATTATTTATATATTATTCTTTTAAATACAATTTATTAATGAAAAAGTGTAGCTTTTTAAAGAGGAATTGTAATCCTCCAACAAATAAAAAAGAGAGATCATTTAACAAGAGTATATATCTATCAGAGTTGTTTTTCCACCTTTTTATTAAAGGTCTCAAAATATAACTGCACAACTCAAGTTAAATGAGTCAAACGGTTATAAGAGTTGATAACTCTATTAAATATCTAATTTATTTTCTATTTTATTCTTCAAAACAATTCAATGATTCAATGGCTACAAATGAAAAAATTAAGTTATCTAAGTTTGTATTATAAGAATCATGTTGTTTCTATCATTGTACTTGAAAGATATTTAAATATTTAATTGAGAAGTTATAGTATAAGAATAAAGATCGACAAATAATAGAAATAAATGATAAACTAAAAAAGATTCTCTTTTTAAAACACGTCTTTTAAATTCGTGATTACAGACAATTAACTATTTCAATTTAACAAAAAACATCGAAAATTACTTATTTATCATTTTCACTAATTTGTGTTAAAGGTTAGTGATTATAAATGATTTTGACAAATAATAGAAACAAATGATAAACTATAAAAGGTTTCCTTCTCAAAAACACGTCTTTTAAATTCGTGATTACAGGCAATTAACTATTCCAATTTTAAAAAAAAAACATCAAAAATTACTTATTTATCATTTTCACTAATTTGTGTTAAAGGTTAGTGATTATAAATAATTGTGACAAAAAGGAGGGTTATGTAATATTGATTTTTTTGGATGTTTCTATGAGTATTTATTTTGTCTCGCGTTAAATATGAAAAGCTATGTGGTAGAAGTTAGCTCTTAAAGATAATTTAATTAAACATAAATCTAGAGTTAAATGGGTGAGAGAGGGGCTGTTAACACCAAGTATTTTCATTCTTGTTTGAAGAGTGGGATTTTGAAGAATTCCATTGTCTCTATTACCTCTCTTGATGGAATTGTGGAGTTAGTTGAGGGCATTAAAGAGGAGGTGTTCAGTCATTTTGAGAAGATGTTTAAGAAGCTTGATTGTTCTAGACCTTCCTTAGAGGGTGTTGTTTAAAATCATTTTCCCCTGTTCAATCTTTGCTGATTGAGAAACCTTTTTTTGAAGTTAGAATTAAAGTTGTTGTATAGGACTGTGATGGTAACAAGAGTTCGGGCTCATATGGGTTTAATCTGGAATTCATTAAGAGATGTTGGGATATTCTCAAGATTGATGTGTTAGATTTTTTCTAAGAATGTCATTCCAATATTGCTATTCTTCCCAAGGCCTTCATATCTTCTTTTCTTATCCTAACCCCCAAGAATAACAATCCTATGGGACTGGATGAGTATAAGACAATTTGTATGGTGGTTTGTCTCTATAAGGTCTTATCCAAACTTTTAGCATCTAGGTTGAAGAAAGTTCTTAGTTGCATAATCTCTCTCAGCCAGTCTGCTTTCGTTCCTGGTAGATAAATGTTGGATGAGATTATGGATGCTAATGAACTCATTAATGTAGCTAATAGGAGTAAGAAGAATTGTATGTTTCTCAAATTAGACTTTGAGAAGACTTATGATAAAGTTAATTGGAACTTTTTGAGATTCTTGTTGAAGAATATAGGATTTGGGGTTAAATGGTGTAGTTGGATGGATGCTTGTATTTTTTCTAGCTACATGTCTATTATTGTGAACGACATTTCCATTAAGGAATTCAAAGTAGAGAAATGATTGGGATAGGGAGATCTTCTCTCTCCATTCTTGTTTGTTTTTGTGACTGAAGCTTTAACTGGTTTGGTGAAGAAAGTTGTGGATTTAGACATGTATTATGGCTTCAAAGTGTCTAGTGGTTTGTCTTTTTACTTCCTCCAATTTGCAGATGAAACCTTACTTATTTGTGAAAGAACATGGTAGGATTTATGGTGTGTGAAGTCTATTCTTAGATGCTTTGAATTTGTGTCTGGTCTTCCGGTGAATCTTTGGAAGATTAATCTCTATGCTATCAATATTAATAGTAACTTCATTAAAGTTGCTTCTACTTTTTTGTCCTGCTGAGTAGATGAGTTCCCTTTCACCTTTCTTGGCATTAAAGTGGGAAGTAATCCTAGGAGGCTTGACAATTGGAGATTTCTTGTGGACAAAGTCAAGAGAAGGCTCAATTCTTGGAGCAACAAACATCTTTCTCTTGGAGGAAAGGTAACTATTGTCATACCCTAAATTTTACCCCTTAGATGTCATCAACATTTACATGAGCATCATAGGTCAATCATCCTTGCATCACTAACCAAATCATCAAGCTTGTGGTTTTGTTTGTTTTGTGGAATTGGGGTTTTGTGGAGAAGAGGAGGAAGCCTTGATTAATCAAGACTTAAAGGGGAAATCAACCAAACAAGTCCTCACACATTTCATGGGTTTGTAAGAGGTCATTTGGTCCAAAGGAATCCAATTCAAAAGCTTCCTAAGTGGATAGAAGAGGTATTGAATTCATCTGATTCAAAATTCAACTGAGGCATCATAAAAGTCAACCATTTGATTTTGAAGTCAAATAAGAGCTTCACAAGTATTATTACATGGTTTCATATGAATGAATCAAGGAAAATCAAGTTAGAATCATAAAATCAAGAGTTTGGAGAAATTAGGGTTTGATTGAAAAATTCTAAGTGTGGAAATCAAGAATTCTAGTCATCTTGCAAGAGTCATATCTCCCTCATCCATGATCCAATTAGAGTAAACCATTGATCTTTTTAAAGAGGATATCCTAAACTACAAGTTTGTAGAAGAAATCATATCCAAAAGATGTATAGATTTGGAGTTATATTGATTCAAAGTTGGGAAAAACTTGATTTAGAAATTCCATACTTAGAAAATTTTCTAAGTTATAAATTTCAGCTTGTTGGAATGGTTTTCATGGCCAAATTCAAGAGGGTTCCAAGTTTAATTTTACTTCTCCATCAACATGAAAGTTGCAGATAATCTTCTCAGATTTCTTTTGATATCAAGAAATCCTCAAAAACATGTCTAGAACTCAAGTTATGGTGCTTTGAAGTTAGGGTTGCAAAGTTGTTAAATTTGACAATTTAATTTTCAGTATTTTGAAGGCACCTTCATGTGAATTTTTCTCAATATTCCAAGCCTCAATTCAAAATTCTTCAAACATAAGAGTTATCCTTTGTCCTCCAAGCTTTCCAAGCATACCAAGAAAGTTTCATTTGGGTCAGCCAATCTCTAGTTATGATGTTCTAAAGTAAGGTGATTCCAAGGTTTGGATTTGGTAATTTAGAAATTTTGATAAGTCTTTTTGCATAACTAGTTTTACCAATTCTCATGCTATGATTTCTCAAGCTCCTAAGTATAATCTCAAAAAGTTTCCAACATGAGAATTTTAGAGTTATATGCCTACTTTCCAAAGAACTCAAAACCTCACCGTTTGAGCCAAGGACCATGAAGTTATAATGTGCTACAGTGAACTTCATGAACATTGTCACGTCTTGTCACCATGACCAAATATTGAACCAAGCTTTGCCAAAATTTTGCAGCATAAAAATCATTGATATAAGTGTGCTTAACCTGTCATTTAGCATCTCTAAGGTTTTCGTATTAAGCCCTTTTCACTTATGACACGTATAAAAAGCATTTTGGACCATGTCATTTGGCACAAAAAAAAAAACAAACCTGTGGCTCATGTCATTTTCTTCTCACTCTTTGCTACTTTTCTTTTTACTGTCACTAGCCAACAAATTGCACTCCTCAACACCTGCACCTTGAGATATCATTGTCACCTGTCTTGCCTTTCAGAGTTTTAAGAAAAAGCAACAGCTGATTTTTTTTTCCTAATCACCAAAAAGAGTCACATACAGGAGGGGCTGGACGACATACACAAAAAGCAAGATATACTTTCTCTCTTTTGGGATGAAGAAATAGGCAACTCATAGGAAAAACCCATTATCTTTGGTTGACTACCTCAGCACACCTAGAAGGCTGGACCGGGGACTGCATAATAGAAGGAGAGAATACACATACGAACCAAGAAAAACTTCTGACAAATGGTAGTTTCTTGAAGAAGATCACCATCATCAATCTCACACCCTTTCTTCTATCTAACTCCAAATCACTACACATAATAATCTCCATCTTCCATTCACTCCAAAAAAATCGAAACACAACCATTGTGGAAGTATTAACCATACTCCATAGCTCAATTTGCGCTCAGAATAATTTCGCCACTGCCGGTAAATTTCGAATGCTCTCGAATCATGTTTTTACGTAAATATTGTGTTGTTGTTAATGATGCATGTCATGTGTTACTAGTATTTTGTTTTATCATTATGTGTGAATGAATGCTAGTTTTTTTTTCTTCTTATATTTGAAATCATCATGAGTGGTATGTTTAAACGTGTGTGTGAGTGTTAGTTTGTGGCAATATTTTCGTCATATGCATGCATGTCAAGAGAGTACTACCTAGTTTCTTATCATATCTTGCTACTGTTATGTGATATTTCATGTCTTTTTCTTTTCCAAACTTGAAAAGACATTATCTCTTCAAAATCTCTTAGCAAAAGCATCTTTACTTCTCAAAAAATGGAACTAGTTTTGAACTTAGGTGACACCCTCCTCTCAACTTTCACACTTTCTTCTTCTTAAAATAGAACATGTATTCTTCCTCTTCTTCATGCCCCATAGTACCACACACCACCATTTTTAAAACCTACTAAACTCTCACTTCTTCATGTTCACCCACACACGACCAACACTTCCCTACCATTGCCATCATTCTCTTTCTCTCATGTTGAATTCATAAACAACAGCAACAACAAACACACGAAACATCATCGACCACCCTTCCATTAGCGTTGAAACCGTAACCATTTTCTCCTTCAAATTCCTCAAACATAGCTTCAAAGTCATCGACGAAACGGACGCATGAAAACCGTAACCATTTTCATCACAGCTTTAGCATGGTGATGTTCATGTTCTTCAGCTGCAAGAAACGAGAGTGTTCGAGAGGGAGGTCGTGAAAGAAAGAGAGACAAAAAAAGGTGAGAGTGCAGAGGAAGTCACAGTTGAGTTTCATGATTGCGTATGTTTCTTTTACGTGTGCTTCATGGCTTTGTTTTCATTGGGTTGTTTTGTTTTTTTTACAACATATTAGTTAAAGTGTATCTTGTTTTAGTTAACTTGGTATATATCATGTTTCATTTAGTTAGCTTAATATATCATAATACTTCAATCTTAGCTTAATTAACTATTATGTTATATTAATTTTTAGTTTTAGTTATTCTAATTGAATTTGGTGTCTTAGTCTTGGCCCATCTAGGATTTATACCTCTTCTTTTAAAATTTTTTTTAATTATTTTTTTAATATATATCCTATTTATTTGTTTTTCTTAATAATTTTTCTTTTTATTCATATATTCTAGAAAAATACAAAAAAAAATGTTTTAACTAATTTATTCTTTTTATTTTCATTTTTTTTTAGTTTTATATCTAAAAAATGTATAAAAAATATGTTGCTAATTATTAAGTGATTTAAGTATTTTTTATATAATATTAATTAATTAAATTATTGATTAATCTTTTTTAGATATTGATCGTACCTGATCAGAAGAGATTGTTGACCGCCACGCGTCGTTGATCTGAAAGTTGTTCGCCGAAGGTAGAGAGGAGGAGGGGGTGTACCTGCAATACACTCCAATGCCAAAGTAAGTAAGAGACCAGAGTGAGAGCGAATACAGAAGAGAGGTGTAGAGAATTGAATACCTGACCCTCTAGTGAAAGAGGGTATTTATAGTGAGACTCCAGCACAGGGCCAACAATCACTTGTGTTGGGCTGGATTGTCAGGCCCAACCCAAGTGACTGCTAGGGCTTACATGGCGTAGTGAAGACCAACACGTGGTCTTCGCTCTAGTTCAACCGTCCTGTGATCTCCGGAAGGTGGGCTGACCAACTCTTTCGAAGGTGAGTAGTTGTCTGATAACGTGTCCCCGCGGGGGGAGCACGTGGAAGATGTGTTGTTCTGCCCGACGAGGGGATGGTGCCTGCTCAGTGTGTCTAGACCCGTGTCCGACACTGAGAGATTTGGGTCTTGTTGGGCCTTCTCCAAATAGCGTTGGCCTGGGCCTACCCGACGGATGGGCAGGCCTGGGCCCAGTCCAGAACAAGAGCCCCCCAAGTCGTAGCTCCAAAGTAAATGAGCGATGACTTATCGATAACTGTGTCGGGGAGGAAGAAGGCGCGAGGCAGAATCTTTGTCGGTCTGCCGGGTCGAGGACGCGGGGCGTGAGGATCTCGGTCTTGTCGGGCTATCAGGTCGAGGAGGGGAAGGTTGGCGCGTCCTCGCCTGTCGGTGCTCGCGGGGGAGAATGAAGGGACGTGATTGTTCGCGGTGGCCACGTGTCTAATAATTAATGGGCCACGTAAGGCGGCTACCCTAGGGTACTCGAGTGTCTAGGGGCACTTCGAGTCCCGTGCTGGATTTATAAATAGGTAGGAGGCTGCTCCTTTACCACTTTTCTTATTCTCTAGCTTTCGCACGTGACATTTGAATCTCCGTACACGCAATTGCTCATCATCGCCACCGTTACGTCCGCCGTCTCCACCGATCCAATAAGTTTTTTGCCTCTATTCTTCTATTTTCTTTGAATTCGACGCCGTTGTCGGGGGCATGATGAATGCCTTGAGGAGGGCGTGGGTTTCCCGTCGACTACGGCGGGATATCCTTTGACTTAGGATGAAGGCCCCGAGGATATTTGGGGTTGTATGATGAATGTCCCGAGGACGGTCGACATGATATAGATGAGTACCCCGGGGATATAACATAGTGTTAGATGAACATCCCGGGGACGTAGGATAAGGTCAGATGAATACCCCGGGGATGTTGAATGAGATTGGATGAATGCCCTGGGGAGGAACGCCTGGGCAGAAATGGACGCCGCGGGGACACGAGTTACCGCCGAGTTGTGGTCGCCGTTCCCATCGCACTTTCACTTGATTTGTGGTGGAAGGGTGAATTTGATCTTGAACGTCAAATTCACCATTTCCTTCTGCTTTTCAGGTGAATATGACCTCGTGGGTGTCGGGGACCATGAAAGTCGACGTGGAGCCGAGGCTCCTGCTGCTAAGGTGCGTACCCGCTTTGTCGAGGACTGGGTCACTGAGGAACCCTTAATCATGCTGTCCTATTTTGCCGACAGCGACATCGACGCTTTCACGACTATAGAGGACCGTTGCGAAGGCTCTTCTGTGAACTGGCAGGTGTACCGACCACAGGACTACCATCAGATATGCTCGAGCTATGGGAAGATGAGGTTCCCCATGTACCAGTTCTGTTTCCGCGAGGTGGGCCTTCGACTGCCTTTTACTAATTTCCAGCTGGGCGTTTTCGACTGGATGAATCTGACCCCTTCACAGCTGCACCCTAATGCCATAGCCTTCATCCGGGTGTACGAGCTTGTATGCCAACATTTGGAGATTGAGGCCACTCTTACGTTGTTCTTCCTACTGTTCCACTTGCAGAGGCAAACAGTGGATGGCCGACAAGGGTGGGTATCGTTGAAGCAACCGAGGAGGATCTTTCGGGCGTATATGGACTCTGTCCGGGATTTCAAAACGCATTTCTTTGTGGTTCGGCCTATTTCTTTCGAGGCGTGTGCCTCCTTGTATTGACGAGAAGCCTGTGAAGTGAACGGGCAGCGGGAGGAAGTTATGGTGCCGAGGGTACCCTTGGAGTGGTCGGAGGAGCACTTTAAAAAGGGGACAGGTCATTATATTGTGCGAGCATGGACCATGGATGAGGAGGTTCTGGTGGGAAACCAGAGAATAGTGTTCTTTGTGGCCAACTTCTCCCCGGCCAAGCTTGTGACGCCCGACGGGAAATTCATCCTTGACAGTCAAGGGAACGTTCGTCAGCAGATGAGGTTGATAAATACGAAGGCTCTGCTCGAGTGTCCGTCCGATGAGGAGGCTCTCCGTTTCCTAGGTAGTGGGTGATGACCTACCCGGCTCTTTGGTCTTCATTTGTCTATTTTTGCTAACCCTTTATTGTTCTGTTTTGCAGGAAGCATGTCGACCATTGAGGAGCGAGTGAGGAAGTTGGAGGCCTCCAGAGCCTCATCCAAAAGCGGGAAGGGCAGGGTTTCCCAAGTGATGCAGCAGCCTCTTGCCGACCAAGGAGGAAAGGGGTCCTCGTCTTCGCCTCAAGGCAGCCACTCCCCGACGTTGCAAGGGACTGCGAAGTGGGCAAGTGTTTAGTCGTCTGATACCGTCGTCGACCTCACGGAAGGAGTTTCCGAGGAGGGATTTCTCATCCCCCCCTTTCCACCAGCATCCCGGGTTCTTCCACGACGCTAGGTCGTCAGCGGTGTCGGCTTCAGAAGTGAAAGTGGTCCTTAGGGAGAGCCGCGATGCTCGACGACAGGTACTTAATAAAGATCTGGCCGCGATGATGCGTGTTTTCTCAACTGCTCTAGTCTTATGTGAATAGGGTTGATCTTCTGCCGAGCTAGCTAAGTTGCAGGGAGATCTCGCCTTTGCTCAGTCGAGGCTAACCAGGTTGACCGCAGAGCTGGGCCTGAGCAAGGAAGAGGTGGTCACGCAGTGCAAGAGGGGTATCCATGCTGAGGATAGGGTGAAAGTCGCCGAGGAAGAATTGTCGAGGTTGTGGTCTCGCGTGGAGGAGCTAGAGAACTGACTTCTTCCTACCGAGGACGAGACGGATGAGGAGAAGCTTTTGTTCTCTCGTGTTGATTTACTAGGCAGGATCCGCGAACTAGAGCATGACTGTCTGGGGGCTGTTAAGGTTGGGTTCTCTAGTGCTGTGGAGCAGATCAGGGTCACGAATTCCAAGTTTGCTCTGGTCACCGAGGGGATCGGGCCCTACCACCAGGTCACCAACGGGCGAGTGGTCACGGTTGGTTCCGAGGTTAACGAGGATGACACCCCGATTGATGAGCCTGATCAGTGCATCTTTATGCAAATTCTTCTATATTAGGCATTTCTTTACTTTATTTTGATTATTCTTATATTTTATTATGTTTTTATATTTTATTTTATTTTTGGTTTAATTTGATTTTGGCACTTTATTTTTTAGCTTTATCAGTCTGCACGAAAACGATCATAACTGGAGTTTCGGGAATCCGTTTGAGGCGTTCTAATAATCTCCGGAAAGCTAAGAGAGAGAGCTACGACTTTCATGTTGAAGTCGAAGTCAAATTTGGAGCATATGTTTCCAGAATTACGTTTGAACCTACATCAGTAGTTTTATTAAGTTTTGGGTCGTTAGTTTTGGGTCTGGGTTATGTTATTTGACCCAGTTGGGTTATGACCCGAATTATCTTTTGTCTCCTCTTTAGTCTAGGTCTGGCCATACAGCCTAGGATCTGATACACTATTCACGAAAAATATTGTTGAAGCTTTGTACGAATTATGGAGAACTAATTCCTTCACGTTAATCTACTGTAATCGGTTTCCGCCGACACTTTGAGGTTCTTTCAATTCTTCCAATAAAATCTATTTCCTTTCAATTCTTCTCTATGATATCTTATTTGCTTAATTCGAATTATCTTAGGGATGATTGATTTATTTCGATGATTGCATGTTCTTATACTTTAATCGTGTTTGCTTAATCCGCGTATGTTTCTCGTGTTTGCTTAATTAACGGTTACTATATTTTATCTGTTTGCTTAATTCGGAAATTAGGAATATGTTTCGTATAATATCAATTGCGCTTGTTTGATTGTTATTATAATCGAAAAGGGGATAGAATTCGCTTATGAATTGGGAATTATTAGGATTGATGATAAGTTGGGAAACTAAAACAGCAGATTAACCGTTTCAGCTTATTTTGATAATCACTTATTTTTAGTTTTTTTTCTCTTAATCAAAAATCCAAACCCCCCATAACTGTTACTTTATTGGTCAATCACTACAAGAATCCTTGCGATACGACTCGAGTCATTGTCGCTAAACTACCATTTTCCAAACTACTCGTTTTGATCCGCGCGCAACAGCGGATCAAATTGGCGTCATTGCCGGGGATTCTTGTCTTTATTAATCGATATTAGAGTCATAGGTTTAGTTTTGTTGCACTTAGGCCCTAGGTTCCCCGCGTTTTTGGCCTTCTCGCGTCCAGAGTCGAAAAAATCGGTTTTTGGAAAAATTGTGTCCGATCGTAAAACTGTTTTGCCTACGAGAAGCAGAAAAAAATCGGTTTTCTATTTTTAATGAATTTTTTACTATTTTCATAGAGTCGAAAAAAATCAAAATTTTTTCTCATAAGTGTTATTTTGCTTAATTAGCTTAATTCTGGTGTTATTTTATTTTTCTGAAATTTAATTAATCGTTTTCCATAATTGTGTTTGAGTCTGAGTCTGATTATCTGCATAACTTGTTTGCTTCGGATACTGAACTTGATTTTGAAATGGCTGATAATAGAACCTTAAGGCAATTGGCTGCCCCTGATGTGAATTATAATGGCTTGTGTATTGAATATGATGATGTTGTTGTTCCTTTTGAATTAAAATCTGGTTTAATACACTTGTTGTCAAGGTTTAATGGACTTACAGGTGAGGATCCGAATAAGCATATGAATAAATTCCAAATTGTGTGCTCTACACCTTATGAACCTTCATTAGAGGACCTTGTCAAGCAAATGACTATGAATGATCTCTAGTTTCAGCAACAAACAGATTCCACTCTTCAGACTTTCAGACACAGATTGGACAGCTTGCCACTATAGTAAATGCCATGCAGCAAGCTCAAGTATCAAACCAACTACCCGCCCAAACTGTAGTGAATCCAAAAGATTTATTGTCTGATTTAGTTGATGATATTTATCCTGAGTTGTTATCTGATTTTCCATCTTTATTAGATTATGATGATACTTACTCTTGTGATTTATGTACTGACACTAACGTTTGCTCTGTTTGTGCTGAGATTAATGTTGCCTTGCAGGGTGATTCTTTTAATGATGTCGTTTATACAGTCGAAACTCTTGATATCACGGCTGCCCCAACCAAATATTCTTCTGAACAACCACCTTCTGAACCACTTCCTGAGGATTTATATTATTCATCAAAGCTTCAATTTGAGCAGGAAGAAAAGTTATTGCAGGAACATAATAAGGGAATTGGATGGACCTTGGTTGACACTCGTAATTTTAGCCCATCCATGAGTATGCGTAGGGTCTCAATTGAAGATGGAAGAAAAGCAGCGAGACAACCCTTTAATCCCTTGATTCTTGATGTTGTGGAAACGGAGACCACTTTCACATGCCCATTCGACACTTTTACTTATCGAAGATTCTTCTTTGATCCTGGAATAAAAGTCGAAGACACTAATAAATATTTCAAGGTTAATGGATGCTACCCAAAGTTACTTTATGACATCCCCACTTTGGGAGAGGAGCCTGTAGAAGATCTTTCTTTGGGAAAGGCTGCTTATATGATCACCTACCCACCTTGACTACCCGGGTGTGTTCTTTCCTTTCTCTCACTCTTATTTAATAGTTATGTCCTTTAATTGAGGACAATGCATGTTTTAAGTGTGGGAGAGGGAAATTGTTTGTTTTCCTTATTTTTGTTAGTGTTTTATTTGTTTTCAGTCAAATAAAAAAAATGCATCTTCTTGAAAGTTTGAGGTTATAGTCTAATTTGAGATTAATTTGCGGAGACTTGGGAAAAATTCACAAGATCGGTATTGTCTTAACACCGTAAGTCTCCTGCATATGGAAATTGATTTGAATTCTTATTATGGTTTAGCCTTAAATTTTCATTCTCTGACAGCTCTTGAGTAGTTTATTTCAGCAGTCAGCACCATCTCACACGCACTTTATGTAGGGAAGTCGATGAAAATAAGTGAGTGATCCAATTTTTATTTGAAAAAAAAAGAATACACCTTCTATGTTTAGTGACCCTCACCCGGTCACTTAACCCAACGGATGTAGAGCCTTCAAAAAAAAAAAGAAGTTGAAAAAATTACTCGTTGTTAGTTGGTTCAGCGGTTTCTGGTGCTGAACTTGGTAGGGCGGATTACAGTCTGATCCCCCGTAACTACAACTGAGTAAGCAAAGGGTTATGCCACGTAAGTACCAGAACCCTAAACAAAAAGGATCAGAGTTACTAACCGGTCGCCTTGCTATGAGTGTGTGGAGATAACAAGCTTAATGTGATTGCGCCTGAATGAAAAAGAGCAAAAAGGAGGAAGAGTAAGTTAGGCTTCAGCATAATAACATGATTCGAGTTGATTTGTATATTCAGGAGGTTTATAATTGCACAATTATGGATTAGTGTTCCTACGATATCCTTAGTGTGTAAGATTAGTACCCATCGATGCAAACTTAACCGAAGAAGACTTTTAGCCTGAAATGAGTAACTGTTGATGTGTTTGTGCTTTCTTTGTTTTGTTTTATTTTAATTTTGCTCGGAGTGCAAAAGTTCAAGTGTGGGGGATTTTGATCAGTGCATCTTTATGCACATTCTTCTATATTTTTACTTAGGGATTTCTTTACTTTATTTTGATTATTCTTATGTTTTTATATTTTATTTTATTTTTGGTTTAATTTGATTTTGGCACTTTATTTTTCAGCTTTACCAGTCTGCACGGAAATGATCATAACTGGAGTTTCGGGAATCTGTTTGAGACGTTCTAATAATCGCCGGAAATCTAAGAAAGAGAGCTACGACTTTCATGTTAGAGTCGAAGTCAGATTTGGAGCATATTTTTCTAGAATTACGTTTGAACCTACAACATTAGTTTTATTAAGTTTTGGATCGTCAGTTTTGGGTCTGGGATGTTTATTTGACCCAGTTGGGTTATGACCCGAATTCTCTTTTGTCTCCTCTTTAGTCTAGGTCTGGCCATACAGCCTAGGATCTGATACACTACTCACAAAAAATATTGTTGAAGCTTTGTACGAATTATGGAGAACTAATTCCTTCACGTTAATCTGCTGTAATCGGTTTTCGCCGACACTTTGAGGTTCTTTCAATTCTTCCAATAAAATCTATTTCCTTTCAATTCTTCTCTATGATATCTTGTTTGCTTAATTCTAATTATCTTAGGGATGATTGATTTATTTCGATGATTGCATGTTCTTATATTTTAATTGCGTTTGCTTAATCTGCGTATGTTTCTCGTGTTTGCTTAATTCACGGTTACTATATTTTATCCGTTTGCTTAATTCGGAAATTAGGGATATGTTTCGTATAATATCAATTGCGCTTGTTTGATTGTTATTATAATCGAAAAGGGGATAGAATCCGCTTAGGAATTGAGAATTATTAGGATCAATGATAAGTTGGGAAACTAAAACACTAGATTAACCGTTTCAGCTTATTTTGATAATCACTTATTTTCAGTTTTTTTCTCTTAATCAAAAATCCAAACCCCCCATAACTGTTACTTTATTGGTCAATCACTATAAGAATCCTTGTGATACGACTCGAGTCATTGTCGCTAAACTACCGTTTTCCAAACTACTCGTTTTGATCCGCGCGCGACAGCGGATCAAGCCCGAAGGAGGTCGACTCGAAGCTTAACCTAGGTGTTTCCGGGCCTGCGTGTCCGTAGTTTCTAGGCCTGCGTGCCCATTTTTGTTAGTTGTTTTGTCGGGCCTGTGTGCCCTTTTTGATGTAATTCTTGACTATTGGGTTGGTGCCCCTTTTATAATATAATATTTTGCTTTTTGTTAAGTGTGTGCTCGTTTATATGTTTGCATGTTTTTATGCTTGTATGTATGAATTTGTATTTTTGTATGTTGTTAGGAATGTTGCTCGACGCTTTATCAGTTGTGTTTGGTAGTGTAGGGAACTGGTATGGTGACTGGAGATGTTACCTGGTCGATTACGAAGGGGGACCGCGGTCGCAGACCTCTCTCCGCAACGTGAATGTCCCATCGCAAGCTGGGTGTTCTTCCATCTTGGTACGACGGTGGTGGCTCTCGATTGGGGGGCTCCCGTTGACAGAACGCTCTGCTCGCATACACGACAGGGTAGGCGTTTGTTTTGGTTGAGTTGTTTGGGCGGCGCGCGGTACCAAGGTGCGCTTCCGTGATCACTAAGTCGTTCTTCATGGGAAGTGTTTAACTATAGTATCTTTTAAGCTTCTCAGCGTTTCATGGTCGAGCAATTTCATACCCGTGTAGGTTTTCGAGGTAGTAGTTCCCGTGTTCCGTCTTGTCCCGCACACGATAGGGGTGTTGCACCCTAAAATTTGCTCAACCTTATTCATTTGGTTTATGTTTCAATATCATTAGCATTTGCATATAGAGGCATGCACATAGCCTAACCATCTGCATAGCATAAGCATAGCAAGTCATCCAACAGGGGACCAATTATTATTCTCATCTCTAGAGGCCTATCAAGAGGTTATTCAAGTCATCAGAAAAGAATTTGAAAGTTGGAGAAGTCAGTGGATCAAGCATTGAGTCTATCTCCTAGCTGAGGGTATCTGAGCATCATCAAAGAAGTTGGGAGTTGTGAATCAAGAGTATGGAGGGTATGGAGATATCATAGAGGACTTAGAAAGTCATTTGGAGAAGGAGACAAGTCATTGGTATGGTCACAAGAATTGCAGTTGAAGACAGTCAACTAGGGTTTCATCTGGGTCAACCTTGGGTCAACTCCAGGTCAATTGACTGATTGAAAGGCATTAAGGGCTATTGGAGGGATGTGGGGTTCATCATTTGACATGTAGAAAAGGATATGGTGTTGTGCTAAGAAGAAATCAAGAGAAATCAAGGAGAAGAGGAGTTTCTAAATTAGGGTTTCTATGTAAAATCCCCTAGTTTAGGTCAAATTTCCAAGCAAGATAAGTCAAAATGCAAGCTTCAAATGGATCCTTGGCCAACATGAAACTTGTAGAGGAGCTCAATACCTTTAATTTGAGTGGTGGAAGACATCAAGGAGATTTATAGAACTCAAGTTATGGTCCTTGCAAGTTACAGGTCATCTGAGGTATCTGAAATTTTGTCTGTGAAAGTGACTTGACTTCCAAGCAATTTTTACCCCTCAAGGAGATTTCAAATGAATGCTTGGTCAACATAAGAATTGTTCCTCATCGTCTTATATTTCTAGAATGGTATAGTATGCCCTCATATGATTTGTGGAACTCTACTTATAGTCTTGGCAAGCAAAGGGTATTTTGGTCATTTGAGAATTACAGGTCATTTCAACCTATGCCCAAAACTCATACAAGGAAGCTTCAAATGGAAAACTTTACAACATCAAACTTGTTCCAAATGACATTTTGAGTCTAGAAAAGTGACCATGAGAGATTGGAAAGATTCATAGCACAAGGTTTCAAAATTGTTGGATTTAATGAATAAAAATGGACTTAAAAATGAGATTTTTCATATTTTGGCCAAATGAAGCAAAATTATAGGTCATTTTGAATGGAAAGATCATTTTGAGAACATTGGCTAAAGTGGAATTTTGAGGTTAGTTCAAATTTTAAGAGTTATTCATGGTTACTTGTAATGGAAGATACATAAACCAAATCCAAGGGAAATCACACATGGGAAGTTTCTCCAAGTTTCTAGGAGGTTCTAAGGACATGTATATATTGATATGAGAGGGTTCATGCCATGGTTGGTGATCTCATTTGCTCAAAACCACAAGTTTCATACACTTTCTCCAATTTGCAAAAGCATCTCAAACTCTCTCAAATCTCCATCAATTCCCCCATTTCTTGACTTGATCATCATCTAGATCATTCATAGATCAGAATTCCATCAAAGAATTGGTTGAATTGAGCAAGAATTGTGCTATCCATCTTCATCATCCAAGTTGCAAGAAGGTTTCAAATTCAAGATTCAAGGAGTTTGCCCAAGATCCATTGCATACAGAACTCATAATCAAGGCCACTGATCACTTTCCAATCACTGCAAGCATCAGATCCAAGGAGTTACATAACTGTTTTCACCATTTTGCACCAGGTTAGATTTCTATTCGAATTGCTTAGTTCAGTTAGAATTAGAGAGATTTGTTAGCTTAGAACTGTTAGGATAGGTTAGAGGATTGATTTTGGTGAATTTGAAGAAGTTTCATGAAGGTTGCTCATAGTGCACCAAATCTGTTAGGATTGATAACTCACAGTTTATGGCAAGATAATCCTAGATGAATGGCTCAGGTTGATTAGCATGGCTTGTAGATCATTTTAGGGTAAAAATTATGGAGAATTGAAGCAGTTGATATCAGGTGTTAATGGTGGATTCTATCTGTTATACCTATCGGGTTCCATTATTGCTTGAGTTTTAGGAGGAGTTGTGGTTATGGCTGTGTAGAGGGAGAAATTTAGAGCAACTTTGCTCTTTGGATCAAGGGCATTCATGGAGAATTGAGGGAGAACCAGGCTGTGGAAGGTGCGTGCATGGAGGGAGATTTCTGAAACCCTAGGGTTTCTAAGGTTGAATACGAAGTGAGAGCCACACGATTTGGCGTTTGACCTTGACTAGGGAGGTAATCTAATGGCTGTGATTTAAAACGAAAACGGAGGGAGATTCAAACGCCTATACGCAGCGTTTCATTTATTTTGCCAGACTGGGCTCCAAAATCCTTGCTAACACCACCCCCTCAAATCAGGCCCAACGAGATTATAACTGGAAACCTTACTATTTGCACCGTTCTCATCTTTTTTATTTTTTGTTAATTTCTGAGTATGTGCTGGGCCCAGACGCGCTTGCTATGCGCGCCCCCCCAGTCTGGGCCCATTTGATTCTTTTAACTGATTTGTATTAATTTCTGCACCCCTCACTCCAAATTAATTCCATTTTTATTTTTTTAATTCATTTCAATTCTTTCCAAAATCATAAGAAAATGAAAACTTCATATTTTTTTAATGATTCTTTTTGCATTAATTTCTTCAAGATGTCTAGAAAATTATAAAAAATAAAAATTGCATTTTATTTTTTATTTGATATTTTTCCCATATTTTCCAAATAAATGCCTATTTTAGGTGTTTCATTTCATACATGAATTTGTTGATTTTTGTTCTAATAGTTGCTTTAACATTTTTAATCCATTCTTTTTAGGTTGTTTAGTTTAGACATTCAACTTGTACATAGAATTTAGTTCCCATTTTTAGAAATTAATTTCAGGTGATTAGTTTAGGTGTGAATAACATGAACAAAAATTAGGGTTTAAGTAATGACTTAGGAAAATTAGTTCATTTCCCTTAGGACTTAGAGATTGAATACTTTAGCTATGGGACTATAGGGACTATGGGTAGTTATTAGATCCCTTAGAAATCACTAGGATTCCCCTACTGCTATTGGTATAATACTGTCTGTATTTGATTGATTGATGTGGTGTGCCCTCTGGGGATTATTGTTTGTCTGTATGGGTATTGGGATTGCTTGGGGATTGGGGGAGCTGAAGACTTGTGATGATGAAGTCATTAGAGATCCAGAGCTTGAAGGCCAACTTCCAGAGTTGATGAGGAGATCCTGCTAGCAGCTGTTGAGGAGACTAGGGTTTAGGAGCTAGGCAGAGCTCTAAATTAGAAAGCTTGTTTCTCAAACATGGAATGCTTTGTTTGCATCCATCCTTTCCCTATGATTCAAAGTCTCTTTCAAATATCCACCTCCTTCCTTTGGAAGGATCAGTGAATGTATTTGAAAGATAGAACTTTTGAGGGGAAACTTTCTGTTTAATGTTAACAGTTAATGAACCACCCTTGGTAGGTAATTGACTGTCTAACATTCATTCACTTCATCTGGTTGATTGATATTCATCCTGGAGATTGAGACTTGAAGAAAAGCCATTGTAGACTGAAGATTGATGGTCAAGACCTTGCTGGAAAGCTGTGGAGATGGAGATTGAGGCTTGCTGAAGCTTGAAGACTGATGTTGATGCAGAGTTGCTGAGGCTGTTTATTTTTCTGCTGTTATTCATTTCTGATGTATTGATTGGTTTTCGAGACTGTATTGTTTGCTGTTTACCCTGTTGGGTTGAAAGTGAATCCTGTTCACTTTTGCCTATTGTTTTCTAGGTTCGAGGTTGAGTGAGACTCCCTTGCCTCGCTTGTATTGCTGCATCCATGCATTTTACCGCTTTACTGTATATATCTGATATTGTTTCTATTTCCGTTTACTCCCTTAGGATCTCTGTTTCTCTCTGTGCAAGAGAGGAGCATGATAGACACTAGGTTTTAACCCATGCATGATAACATTAGGTTAGCTTGATTCCCTTCGCAACCATAGGTTAGAGTTCTGTCTCTTCTTCCTCAAAACAAACAGAAAATACAATAAAATTTCAAACACAATAAAAGACACTTCTTCCGTAAAAGAATGTGAACTCATCAAAACGTCATTTTTGTCCGCTGGGACTGTTAATCCGAAAAACCCTTTTTCAGAAGGAATAAAATCAACCAAGACAGACTTGTGTCGTACGTGGCCCGAACTACGTCTGCTCTGATCTTTCATGCTGTATGAGAGTACGTAGGCATAGGATGCGATATCCTAGCGAGCAACCTTCCCCTCCTTTCCCGTAGGTAGGCGAACTACGTTGACTCTGATTTCTTGTTTCAGACGGGAATACGTAGGCATAAAGTGCGATACTTTGCCGAGTCATTTTATTTTCATTTTCTTGTCTTTTAACCCCTGACCTATAGAGTAGATAGAATAACAATCCCTATCCGAAAACAAGCGTGGATCCCGTCGAGTACGACGGACGTGAGGGGTGCTAATACCTTCCCCTTGCGTAACCGACTCCCGAATCCAGGTTTTGGTTGCGACGACCATACCTTTCCCGTGTTGTGCGAGGTTTACTCTGAGCGTTTCCTTTCCCTCCTGTGGGATAAATAACGCACGGTGGCGACTCTTCAGTTCAGCCGGCGCCGATTTTCGCAGTAGCGACAGCTGGCGACTCTGCTGGGGATCCAACGTCCCCTGGCTGCTAAGGACTGCGATAGTTCTTATGCATTTGGGATCCAACGTCCCTTAAGAGAGTCAATCCTAACGCTTGTTTTCCCGTCGAGGATTTTGTATGGATTTATATTTCAGGATTTGATGATGCCACTCCTTCTGGGAATCGTACCATCAACCCTGAAAGTCTGTGACGCCAACGACCGCATAGGATGCCGTACCTTTGTCAGTTACTAGGACATCCACCTGTGAGAGGGTTTAGGGTTATGCAGGTAACTAGACCTTCAGACTACCGGTTTGTTCCTTGATCAGAGGTCCTGGGTATTTATGGAGAGTTCTGAGGTCTGTCAGAGACCAGTTGGAGGGTTCTGAGGTCTGTCAGAGACCAGTTGGAGATGTGATTTGAGGTCTACCAGAGACCAGTTAGAGTTATGGCTTGAGGTCTGTCAGAGACCATTGTTGGAGCTTTGTTTTAGGTCTATCTGAGACCAGGGTTTGAGGACTTCTATAGAGTCTATCTGAGACTTCTTGATATGGTTCAGGCTATTCAGCTACGACAGTTGGTCCCTGTTGCATGTTACTTGCATTGCATTGTTTGCATACCCATTATCATTGCATCCCATTAACGTGTGTCTGTGCTGCAGGTGCATTTGCATATCCTCCAATTCTAGTGCCCAGACTTCTGAGTATTGATCATGGCTGGTTTGAGGAAGACAGTTGCGTATAAGCTGCCTACACCTGATATTACTTCTTTGCTTGGTCTGATATCTCTTACTGATGAGGAGGTTAGGAGAAGCTTCAGAATGAGCCATGGGAGATTACTGAGATTAGTCTGCAAGCCCACTGCTGATGAGATGAACGGGCTGTACACCTTGATGCAGTTCTATGACCCCGCATTGAGATGTTTTACGTTTGCTGACTTCATTCTAGGGCCCACCATTGAGGAGTATGTGGAGTTTACTGAGTTACCCGTGCAGAACAAGGTTCCCTTTATTCACTCTGCTGCTGAGCCCAGGCTGGAGGACTTAGCCAAAACCTTGCATATGGACGCTGCAGAACTGTTAGTGACTTCTTGGCCTGGGGTTTCAGGTTTCTCTCTTGATTTCTTGGTTGGCAAAGCTCAGGAGTATGCCAAGAGCGGATGTTGGGTAGTTTTCAATGCTATTTTGGCTCTATGCATCTATGGGATTGTGCTGTTTCCTAACTTGCCCAATTTCGTAGACTTGGACGCTTTCCATCTATTTGCTGCCGGCAATCCAGTGCCCACGTTGATCGGAGACTTCTACCACTCATTGCACTACAAGAACGAAAACAGAAGGGGAAAGGTTGTTTACTATTGTGCTCCTTTGTTGAATATGTGGTTCGAGAGTCATCTTCCCATGAAGGGATCCTTTGTGGAAAGTGCAACCACCGCTAGCTGGTCAGAGCGCCTGATGAGGCTATCTTCCGAAGACGTTGAATGGTTTGATCGAGACCTGTTAGGGGCTGAGCTTATATTCAGTTGTTCGGGGTATCCCAATGTCCCGCTGATAGGAAGAAAAGGGTGTATCAACTACAACCCATCTTTGTTGGTTCGTCAGTTCGGATATGCGCTGAAGAACCCACCAAAGGAGGAAGAAGTACAGGAATCTCTGTACTTCACCGAAGACTTGAAGGGGGAGTTACTAGCCAAGCTGCAGCATGCCTGGACGCGCATTAACCGAAGAGGGAAGCCGTTGTTAGGGAAGAACGACTGTCAGGCCTATGCACCATACAGAGTTTGGATCCAGGAGAGAGCAAGTCAGTTACGGATGCCATTTCCAGATGCACCAGTCCTTGTTCCCATTCTGGCAGCAGAGCCAACTACTGTTTCTAGGGAGGCCTACGAACAAGTGGTGAAAGAGAAAGAAGCCTTGATGAAGATCAACGAAGGGTTAGAGCAAGAGCTATCCCAGATACGCAGTGAGAAAAACAAGGCCGTGTACGCTTTCTAACAGCAGATTGAGCTAATGAACAGACTAGGGGCTGAGTTGTCTGAGGAGAGGAAGAAGCGCGAACGTTTGGGGCAAGAGTTCAGAAGCTCCCATGACATGCTGGAATCCAAAAAGAAAGCGCTCGACGCAGCACACCGAGAGATCTCTTCTTGCAATAAGACTTGGAATGCTACGCTCACCAACAATAAGAAGAGGGAAGATAAGTTGAAGCAGCAAATCTCCGACCTCGAAGAGCAGTTGAAGTCCAGCATCAAGAAGTGTGAAGAAGAAGTGATGACCCGGTATAGTCTCCAGAACGCACTGAACAAGGCCATCAAAGGCAGAGATGAAGCTGTGTCTCAGAAGCGTAAACTAGAGGATCGCTTCGGAGAAGGGGCATGGGAAGAAACTGCTGAAGACGTGCGACATGTTCTTAAGAAAAGAAACCAACTTGTTGAAGGGCTTCTTGCTCGACCAAGCCATCCGGAGACCAAGAAGTTGCTAGAAGAATACCGGACTTATGGGAGTGTTTGATCATTTCATGTAGTAACTTGTACGCTTTATTTGCATAATGCTGACCATCACCAGGATTGTTGGTTGAGGTCATGCCTTCTCATTGTGCTCTCAGTGACATTGTATTCTTGGCTTATTGGTTTCTCAGCAATATATGAGGCTTTCTATGATTCAACTCCGATCTTTGTATTGCTAGCATCGGCACCTTCACACTAGAATCGGGGAATAAATTTCCCTAATGCACAGACACACATTGCATTGCATTCATATTCATATTGCATTACAGGTAATCTTTGGATGGTGTCTTATTTCCTGCTCTGTACCAGGTACTTTCCAGGATTGCAGATCAGCACCCGCACCACTATTCCACTCGCACCAACTGTCGAAGAATCATGGATCAAATGCAGAACGAGATGCAAGATGTGCGCGAGAAGCTGGCTCTCTTTATGCAGACCATGGAAGCTATTGCAAAAGGTCAGGAGAATTTGCAAGCCATGGTGCAACCTCTGTTGGTCAGAAACGCCGGTCACGGTAACGAGGATCATCAGTCTGTGCGAGTCGATACTGTTCATGGAGATGGCACTCCCACGCCAGTGGCTCCACCTGTAGTCAATATACCTGCTGCTAATGTCAACAACGCTACCGCTGCTGGGAACGGTAACGTCGGAGGTGGGAACGAGACTGCTGTCCATAACGTTGGGCTTGGTGATGTCAACTTGGGTGATAATATGGGAGGCAACGGCTTTGGCAATGCTGGATTCGGGTTCAACGATCAAGGATTCGATAACGCTGGGAAATATGGTTTCAATGCTCAAGGCTTTGGGCAAGATGGTTATGGTGTGGCCAATCAGGGCTATGGAGGTTTCGGAAATGGAAACGGCAATGGGTTAATGGCTTTTGGGCCTGCTGGAGGTGTTCAAGGGTACGGCAACAGAGGCCGAGGCCCGGTGATGAATCAGATTAGAGTTGGCCGCAATAATGAATATGATGGGTATGGAGCTGGGAATGGTATGTGGCAAGAAGATCAGCAGGAGGACGCTTTCTCCGGCGGAGGCTTTGAAGGGCCGATGGATAACTCCCAGAAGATCAGAATGCTAGAAGAGCAGATGAGGGGGGGTCCTGAACCAAAGTGCTGTGGGCTTGGACATGGCAACAATGGGTCTGGTACCTGGTTTGAGGGTGCCAATCAAATTCAAAGCTCCTACATTTGATAAGTATAAAGGGGACACATGTCCGAAAGTGCACGTACGGGCTTATTACAGAAAGATGTCTGCGTACTCAACTGATGAGAGAATGCTAATGCATTTCTTTCAAGATAGTATGTCGGGCCCTTCCTTAGAGTGGTACATGGGGTTGGAGCCAACTAATATCAAGACATGGAAGCAATTGGCAGAGGCATTTGTAGCTCACTACAAGTATAACAGCGACTTGGCGCCCAATCGGGTCCAATTGACAGGGCTGTCGCAGAAGAAGGGTGAGAGCTTTAAAGAGTACGCGCAAAGGTGGCGCGATATGGCTGCCAGGGTCCGCCCTCCTTTAGAAGACAAGGAAATGAACGACATGTTCATCGGCACGTTCACAGGCATGTTTTATGACAAGTTGTTTCACACATCTTTGGCCAGCTTCTCCGACTTAATTCTGATGGGAGAAAAGATTGAAAACAACATTAAGCAAGGCAGGTTCCAGGCTGAGGAATCAGCTGCATCTGGCAGTAATAGGAAGGCTTTTGGTGGGCGCTGTCAGGGCGAGGCCAGTGCAGTATTTGGAGGCCGAGGCCGAGGCCGAGGCCGAGGCAGGGGACGAAACCAATATCATCAGCCGCAGCAGGTGGCGAGTGTTACTATTCCATATCAACAACAACCATTTCAGCAGCAGCCAATGCAACAACAACAGAAACAGCAGCAGCAGCAGCCTCAGCAGGGGGCACAGCAGGCTCAGCGAAGATTCCAGGGTGGTAAACCAAGAAGAGTGTTTGAGAAGCCTCCCTCAACCTATGCAGATTTGTTGCAGACATTGTTGGGTTTGAACCTGGTAGAGAAGAGAACTCTGGCACCGATAACAGGAACTCCTCCGTATGGTTATGATGCAAGCAGGCACTGTGAGTTTCATTCTGGGGCTCCGGGCCACGATATAGAGGGTTGCCATGCTTTTAAGCATGTTGTGCAAGATCTTTTAGATAATAAGACTATCAATTTCGGAACGGCAGGTCCGAATATAGTGCAGAAACCCATACCTAATCATGGGGCAAACGCCATTCTGACTGAGGAAGGGTTGAATCTGGTTATGAATGTCGACGATTTAAAGACACCGCTGAGCGAGATAAAAAGCAGATTGTTGCAAGGGGGTGTTTTTCCAGGATGTGACGAGTATTGCTTAGAATGCTGGACCCTAGCTGGGGGGTGTGATGATTTGAAGAAAGGCATTCAGGCTTTAATTGATGGCGGCACATTGCAGTTTGACCGAGCAGCAATTGAAGAGCCTGCAGGGGCAGCAGCAGATGATCAAAGTGATGTGGCCACTGTAACGATTCCTCGGAAGACAATCACTATTGCAGCACCGGTCCAGCGACCACCGATCACCATAACTAAGGCCGGACCGATCCCGTACGAGAGCACGAAAGCAGTCCCCTGGTCATATGGGTTGGAGGTGTATTGTGACGGGATAAAGATTGATGTTGATAAGCAGCCAGCCGAGACTGTGGATAATGTTGTTGGTTCAGGAGGTATGACAAGGAGTGGTAGGATCTTTATATCACCTGAAGTGGAGGCCGAAAGACTAGCAAAAGGAAAAGGGAAGATGGTTGAGAATGTCCCAGTGCAAGCAGGCGAAAAAGAAGCGGCATCAAAGGACGTAGAAGAGTTCATGCGTTTGATTCGAAAAAGTGATTATAAGATTGTGGAGCATCTGCAACAAACGCCATCCAAGATATCTATCTTGTCGTTGCTACTATGTTCTGAAGCTCACAGAAATGCTTTGTTGAAAGTCCTGGATACTTCCTTCGTACCCCAAGACGTCTCTGTAAATCAGCTGGAAGGGGTGCTGGCACATGTGAATGCCGGCCACAGCTTAGGCTTTACCGACTTTGATTTGACCTCAAAAGGGAGAGATCATAATATGGCGCTGCACATATCTGTCGAATGTAGAGGATCGGTAATGTCGCATGTATTGGTCGACACCGGATCGTCTTTGAATGTGCTACCCAAGAAGGCGATGATGAAACTAGATGTCAGAGGAATCATGTGCACGCCCAGTGACTTGGTAGTCAGAGCATTTGATGGCACACGAAGAACAGTCTTTGGATCGATAACATTGCCTCTACAGGTGGGGCCGGAGGTGTTTGCCACTGAGTTTTATATCATGGATATACAACCCGCATATAGCTGCCTGCTCGGAAGACCCTGGATTCATGGGGCTGGGGCAGTCACGTCTACCCTGCATCAGAAGTTGAAATATATGGTCGGAGACAGCGTAGTCACCGTGTGCGGAGAAGAAGACATCCTGGTCAGCCATCTGTCGTCATTTAAATATGTGGAGGTCAACGGAGAGATCCACGAAACGCCCTGCCAGGCATTTGAAGGTTTGCGTATCAAGGACAGAGGTCCCGGGCCGAGCAAGGTGTCAGAGATAGCCGTCTCGTCGTATAAAGAAGCTCAAGCTCTAGTGGAGGCAGGAGAAACAAAGGGCTGGGGCAAAGTGCTGGATATCCCTGTAAAGATGGACCGGTTTGGGCTAGGATACCAACCGTCGTCATCAACACCTGCGGTGGAAGCACCCCGTTTCAGAAGGCCAGTAATCATCTCTGCCAGTGGAGTATGTCATGAAACCATCAACGCTGCTTCGGAGTCTGACGAAGGAGACAGCGACTGTGATATGGATGCCTGGATTCAGCCAAGCACGCCAGGACAAGGACTGTGCAACTGGTCTATTCAGGAGCTTGTTCCTGTGACTCTTAAACAGTAATGCTTTGCTTTATTAATTGTTGAATAATCTGATGTCTTGCCCGGGGCATCGTGATTTGCTTAGGGTTGTGTTGTTATGAACATTGCGTGTTAATCATTAAATAAATGGCGTTTTCTTCATGTGCAAATACTGTAATCTCTGTCTTTCTTGTTTTGTATTTTTTTCAATAAAATGGCAACGTGGTTATTCGCTTTATACGCATTTTGAAGCACTTAACCATTCCTTTTGCAGGATAACATTTTCAGATGACATCCTTGAACCACCTATGACTCGTCCCGACTTTGAGCACCCGGTATTTCAGGCCGAAGAAGAGGTTGTCGAAGATAGCGACGTGCCTGAAGAACTGTCTTGGTTGGTGAAGCGAGAGGAAAGAGCCATTCTGCCCCACGAAGAGGTCATCAAAATTATCAATTTGGGGTCGGAAGGGGTTGAGAAGAATATTCGTATCGGAGCCGCGCTGCAGGGCGATATCAAGCGAAGACTGGTTGAAATGCTCCGAAAGTATAGTGATGTATTCGCTTGGTCGTATGAAGATATGCCAGGGCTCGATACAGATATGGTTGTGCACCGTCTGCCACTGAAAGAAGAATGCCCGCCGGTCAAACAAAAGCTTCGCAGAACTCGACCAGATATGGCAGTGAAGATCAAAGAGGAAGTTCAAAAACAGTGGGACGCTGGTTTCCTGGCTGTGACAAAATATCCCTCATGGGTTGCTAACATCGTACCAGTGCCAAAGAAAGATGGCAAGGTTCGGATGTGCGTGGATTATAGAGATTTGAATAAAGCAAGCCCAAAAGACGATTTTCCGCTTCCTCATATTGACGTGCTAGTTGATAATACTGCTCAATACTCCGTATTCTCCTTCATGGATGGCTTTTCAGGCTATAATCAAATTAAAATGGCGCCAGAGGATATGGAGAAGACCACTTTCATAACGCCTTGGGGAACATTTTGCTACAAAGTGATGCCCTTTGGTTTGAAAAATGCTGGGGCAACATATCAGCGTGCGATGACGACTCTTTTCCATGATATGATGCATAAAGAGATCGAAGTTTATGTTGACGATATGATTGCCAAATCCCAGACGGAGGAAGAGCATCTGGTGAATCTGCTGAAGTTATTTAAAAGGCTTAGGAAGTTCAGGCTGAGACTGAACCCTAACAAATGCACCTTCGGGGTGAGATCGGGTAAGCTACTGGGGTTTATCGTAAGCAAAAGAGGAATAGAGGTCGATCCTGCTAAAATAAAAGCGATTCAAGAAATGCCGACGCCTAAAACAGAGAAAGAGGTGCGCGGGTTTTTAGGGAGGTTGAACTACATCGCTCGGTTCATCTCTCACCTAACGGCCACGTGTGAACCATTATTCAAGTTGTTAAAGAAAGATCAAGCTGTAACGTGGAACGAAAACTGTCAAAAGGCGTTCGATAAAATAAAGCAGTATTTGCAGGAGCCTCCTATTTTAATACCCCCAGTGGCAGGTAGGCCCTTGATCATGTATTTGACAGTTCTTGAGGGAAGCATGGGTTGTGTTCTCGGTCAACACGACGAGACAGGAAGAAAAGAGCATGCAATCTATTACTTGAGTAAGAAATTTACAGATTGTGAATCTCGATATTCAATGCTTGAGAAAACTTGTTGCGCGCTAGCCTGGGCCGCCAAGCGTTTGAGGCAGTATATGCTGAATCATACAACCATGCTCATCTCGAAGATGGATCCTATCAAATATGTATTCGAAAAGCAGGCGTTGTCAGGGAGAATTGCCCGTTGGCAGATGGTCTTGACTGAATATGACATTCAATACGTCTCGCAAAAGTCTATAAAGGGGAGTGTGCTGTCTGAGTATCTGGCGGAGCAGCCTATTAAAGATTACCAATCGATGAGGTTCGATTTTCCTGACGAGGATATCATGTACCTAAAGATGAAAGATTGTGAAGAGCCGTTGCCAGACGAAGGACCAGAGTTGGGTTCCAAATGGAAGATGATATTTGACGGAGCTGTGAACGCTTACGGTAGCGGAATAGGGGCAATCATCACTACTCCACACAGGTCGCACATCCCGTTTACTGCCCGATTGACCTTTGCCGTCACCAATAATGAAGCCGAATACGAAGCTTGTATAATGGGGATTGAAGAAGCCATTGATTTGCGAATCAAGAATCTGGACGTATACGGAGACTCAACTCTGGTGGTGAATCAAATAAAAGGGGAATGAGAGACGCGTCAGCCCAACTTGATACATTACATGAATTATGCAAGGAGATTGTTGCCCTTCTTCGACAAGGTTGAATTGCATCACGTACCGCGGGCAGAGAATCAAATGGCTGACGCTCTCGCCACGTTGTCTTCCATGTACAAAGTCAACTTCTGGAACGAGGCTCCCAGAGTCATTATCTCTCGACTTGACAGACCAGCTTTCGTATTTGCTATTGATGAAGCATCCGATGATAAACCGTGGTATTTTGATATCCTTAATTTCCTGAAGAAAAAAGAGTATCCGGCTGGGGCATCCAGTCAAGATCAGAAGACTCTCAGGAGATTAGCGGGTAATTTCTATTTGAATCCGGATGGCGTCTTATACAGAAGAAACCGCGATTTGGTGCTGTTGCGTTGTGTAGACGAGAAAGAGGCGAAGCTTCTCATGGAGGAAATACACGAAGGTACCTTCGGTACGTATGCTGGTGGGCATGCTATGGCAAGAAAGCTGCTGCGGGCAGGTTATTTTTGGCTGACTATGGAAACTGATTGTTTCAAGTTTGCGAGGAAGTGCCACAAGTGCCAAATCTATGCTGATAAGATCCATGTGCCTCCGAGTCCTCTGAATGTAATGTCATCGCCATGGCCATTCTCGATGTGGGGAATCGATATGATTGGAAAGATCGAGCCGACGACTTCTAATGGGCACAGGTTCATTCTAGTAGCGATCGATTATTTCACCAAGTGGGTGGAAGCGGCGTCATATGCAAATGTAACGAAGCAAGTGGTGGCCAGATTCATCAAGAGAGATATCATTTGCAGATATGGAATCCCCGAGCGGATAATCACGGACAACAGTTCGAACCTGAACAACAAAATGATGAAGGAGCTATGTCAGAATTTCAAGATCGAACATCACAACTCCTCCCCTTACCGACCCAAGATGAATGGCGCTGTCGAGGCAGCCAATAAGAATATCAAGAAGATCGTGCAGAAAATGGTGGTGACCTATAAGGATTGGCATGAGATGCTACCTTTCGCGTTGCACGGTTATCGTACGACGGTACGCACATCAACCGGGGCAACCCCGTTCTCGTTGGTATACGGAATGGAAGCGGTATTACCATTGGAAGTTGAGATCCCTTCTCTGAGGGTATTGCGAGACGTTCAGCTAGACGAGGCAGAATGGGTGAAAGACAGGTTGAACCAATTCAGTTTGATGGATGAGAAGAGGCTAGCTTCTCTAGCATACGGTCGTTTGTACCAGAGCCGAATGAAGAAAGCATATGATAAGAAGATACATCCGCGAAGCTTTCAGACGGGCGACCTTGTGCTGAAAAGGATTCTCCCGCCGCAGGCAGATCACAGGGGCAAGTGGACCCCCAACTACGAAGGGCCATACGTTGTCAGAAAAGTCTTTTCAGGAGGAGAGTTGTTATTGTCCACTATGGACGGTGAAGACTTTACGTCACCTGTGAATTCGGACGCAGTTAAAAAATACTTTGCTTGAAAATTGACCCGCTGGACAGAAAAAGAGAGTCCAGGCAAAAAGGGGGCATCCTGGCGAACCAAAAAACAGAATGAAAGGTTCGGGCAAAAGTTAGGGATAAAAGTGAAAAAATGTACACCCGCGAAGTTGAAAACCTACACTGGGCGACTTCGGCAAAAAGGGGTATCCCGGTGAACTGAAAACCCGTAAAGGGCGGTTCACGCAAAAGTTAGGGATTTGAAAAGCAAATGACTGCGGTCCGAATTTGATATTGCAGTGAGCATCAATGCGGGAGAATACCTGAGGGGTCGATTATCAGATACAACCTCTTCGGAAGAGTGAATACTGGGAAAGCATTTGAGTCAGGCGAGTCATGGGAGGATCAGTTCGTGGTGTTCGTCTGCATCCCGTTGCCGACATGTGTACAAAATTTAATTTGTCAAAATATTTATGCTTCTTGTGCATACTTGTGTATTTGCTTTGTGTAGCTTCCTCTTTTCAGGAGTTACATCCCGTGTACATAAACTCCGCCCATTCAGGGACCCAATCAATAAAATATGTTATTCAGTACTTGATGTTGGCTCTTTACTGTTTTGTGCATGATAAAACGCCTAAGTTTACGGGAACTAGCATGTGTATAACATCACTGGCCCTTGCCAACAATTGCTAAAGCTTTGAATTAACTGAAAATAACGTCACTAACCTGAATCGATTTGGTTGTATAGGCTTGTCTTGTCTTGTTTGTGTTGATTGCAGGTTTCATGGCCGTACGAGGAAGATGATCTAGAGACTGCAGTAATAAAAGACTCGACCTTCACGCAGGTCATGCATGTTCTTCCTGAAGAAGGATAGAATTCCCCAGCTAGTCGTAGCCTATCCAGAAGGCATGCTCCAACAAAGCCATTTATTTTCAGCAGAATTGACAATTCCAAGATTATAAGGCTGCATTCAGACAGTGTATCTCAAGCAGAGTGGATTTAGCCTCAGAAGATTAATATTTTGTGAGCTGTATTCAGACAAGTTCATCTTTCCCCGCAGGGTCATTTACTCTCCCCTATCGGAATCAGCGGATTTTCCCCAAGAGAATCGTCCCAGCCCCAGTGGAGTTCTCTTTTCCTCAAGTAGTTTCATTCCTCCCAGTGGAATTCGAAGATTAAGACTCCCCCCGACAGAGTTGGTTGGGAGTCCTGGCATTTATTTTGCCAGGATATCGTGTGATACCCGTTCACTCTCCAGCAGAAGTCTAATCCTACCAGGCGCATATGCTATTCTCCAGCAGAGTTATATTCCCAGCAGGGTGTTATTTCAACGAGGTGTTTGGTTTAAGTTCCCTGTTTCCCAGCTGAGTCGACTTCACTCTTCCGGCATTTATTTTGTTGGAATAATTCTGTAGCACCTGGCTATCCCCAGCGGAGCTGGCATTGTCTTCAACATTTATTTTGCTGAAGCAGTTTCTGTATCCCAGCAGTTCGAGTCTGCATTTGCATCGGCATATAGCGTCATATTTGCATATAGTGTCACACTTGCATCCACCAAATAAAATGTGTAGCATTCCCATGTCGATTGGAGCATTGCGTCATTGTCAAACACATGCATTTGAAACATGAACCAGGTTGGCTAACCGTTTGTTTCAAGTATTGCTCTCTTGCAGGTGGAAGGAGTTCTTGCTCCAATGAATTACCAAACGTTCAAAGTCTCGGCAGGAGACATTCAACGAAGTGTCAGCTTTGGCACTACTCCCCACAGAGTCAGCAGGATAAGTTTCTCTTTGTCCCCAAGCAGGGTTACTTACTTCCCCGCCAGGGTTTCATGTTGAAGTTTCTCTAGTCCGACCAGCGGATTGTTTCCTTCAAAGTTGTTGTTACGTCAGCATTAAAAGGTTTCATGAACCAGAATTTCAGAGGCTACCGCCAGTTATCAGAACAGGCATCCAGTGGTTTGGTTTCCAAATATCCCCAGTAGAGTCAGCCTCAAAGCTGCTGTAACGTCAGTGCTAAGAAGTTTGTGGGTTGGGATCAATGAAGAAATGAGTCCTGACGTGGACATTCTTATTGACGGGATTTCTTTGTGCTAGAGAAGTGGGGGTCCTAACGTGGACAGATTTATTTCCCCGGGCTAATAAGAGGTGTTAGTCCTAACGTGGACAGGGTCGATTTCTCAGAATTGATGGAACGTGGAGTCCTGACATGGACATTTCCCAAATTGGCGATATGTGCTAGTCCTAACGTGGACCAATTTGATTCCTCCGTATTGATTGAAGGTGCAGTCCTGACGTGGACAAGATTGGTTATTCTTCGTGTTGATGTCCTGACGTGGACAATTTATTTTCAGCAAGTGTCTTCCTTCTTAATGGTGAACTGTGTGTCCTGACGTGGGCAAAGTTATAGTTTTTCGTGATGACAAGACGCGAGAGTCCTGGTGTGGACAAATTTATCCTTCTTCGTGTTGTTGGCAGAGTGTGTGTCCTGACGTGGACGAGTTTTATTTCCCCAGCAAGTCGAAGACGCGCGAGTCCTGACGTGGACAGGTTCTATTACTTCAGCAGGTTGAGATGTGAGTCCTGACGTGGACAAGTCTCACTTCCCAAGTAGATCAAAGAAGTTATTCCTAACGTGGAAAAAGAAGATAGATTCCTTACGTGGAAAGTTTAGTCCTGACGTGGACGGATCCAGAAGAAATGGTATTCCTTACGTGGAAAGAAAGTTGCATTCCTAACGTGGAAAAGAGGTGTTCCTTACGTGGAAAGATGACATTCCTAACGTGGAAAGAAAGATTGATATAGTATTCCTCACGTGGAAGGATTGGAGTCCTGACGTGGACATATCAAGTTGTATTCCTTACGTGGAAAGATTGGGGTTTTCCTTACGTGGAAAGTTTGTGATTCCTTACGTGGAAAGGTGGAGTCCTTACGTGGACAAAGTAAAAGAAGACGTATTCCTTACGTGGAAGAGTTTGACAAAGCAGAAAGAAGTTTATTCCTTACGTGGAAAAGTTTAGTCCTGACGCGGATATTCCTTACGTGGAAAGATTGAGTCCTTACGCGGACATATCAAGATGAGATCCCTTACGTGGAAAAAAAGATGTAGTCCTTACATGGACAGATCAAAGTTTGTTTCCTAGCGTGGAAAAGATGGCGGTTATTCCTAACGTGGAAAGGTGAGTCCTAACGTGGACAATGTTATTCCTAACATAGACGGTGTTATTCCTAACGTGGAACGATTATTCCTAACGTGGAAAGGTGAGTCCTAACGTGGACAATGTCATTCCTAACGTGGACGGTGTTATTCCTGACGTGGAACGGTTATTCCTTACGTGGAAGGGTGAGTCCTAACGTGGACAATGTTATTCCTAACGTGGACAAGAGTTTACTCCTGACGTGGACGGTTTATTCCTTACATGGAAAGACGAGCCCTCCCCAGCACGGTCGCTAATGGATCAGTTGATTGCCGTAACAGTCAGATTCAGTTGATGAAAATAATTCCCAAGCAATGGCGCAGTTTATTTCTGCGGTTGGCAAATTTCTGGGTTCTTAGTATTCAACCGTCTCGTACCTCGAATGTTTGAAGGCCGTTCGCTCTTCACCCAATCGGGTCCAAGTCGCTTGAATAGGGGCAGCTGTTGCACCCTAAAATTTGCTCAACCTTATTCATTTGGTTTATGTTTCAATATCATTAGCATTTGCATATAGAGGCATGCACATAGCCTAACCATCTGCATAGCATAAGCATAGCAAGTCATTCAACAGGGGACCAATCATTATTCTCATCTCTAGAGGCCTATCAAGAGGTTATTCAAGTCATCAGAAAAGAATTTGAAAGTTGGAGAAGTCAGTGGATCAAGCATTGAGTCTATCTCCTAGCTGAGGGTATCTGAGCATCATCAAAGAAGTTGGGAGTTGTGAATCAAGAGTATGGAGGGTATGGAGATATCATAGAGGACTTAGAAAGTCATTTGGAGAAGGAGACAAGTCATTGGTATGGTCACAAGAATTGCAGTTGAAGACAGTCAACTAGGGTTTCATCTGGGTCAACCTTGGGTCAACTCCAGGTCAATTGACTGATTGAAAGGCATTAAGGGCTATTGGAGGGATGTGGGGTTCATCATTTGACATGTAGAAAAGGATATGGTGTTGTGCTAAGAAGAAATCAAGAGAAATCAAGGAGAAGAGGAGTTTCTAAATTAGGGTTTCTATGTAAAATCCCCTAGTTTAGGTCAAATTTCCAAGCAAGATAAGTCAAAATGAAAGCTTCAAATGGATCCTTGGCCAACATGAAACTTGTAGAGGAGCTCAAGAACTTTAATTTGAGTGGTGGAAGACGTCAAGGATATTTATATAACTCAAGTTATGGTCCTTGCAAGTTACAGGTCATCTGAGGTATCTGAAATTTTGTCTGTGAAAGTGACTTGACTTCCAAGCAATTTTTACCCCTCAAGGAGATTTCAAATGAATGCCTGGTCAACATAAGAATTGTTCCTCATTGTCTTAGCTTTCTAGAATGGTATAGTATTCCCTCATATGATTTGTGGAACTCTACTTATGGTCTTGGCAAGAAAAGGGTATTTTGGTCATTTGAGAATTACAAGTCATTTCAACCTATGCCCAAAACTCATACAAGGAAGCTTCAAATGGAAAACTTTACAACATCAAACTTGTTACAAATGACATTTTGAGTCTAGAAAAGTGACCATGAGAGATTGGAAAGATTCATAGCACAAGGTTTCAAAATTGTTGGATTTAATGAATAAAAATGGACTTAAAAATGAGATTTTTCATATTTTGGCCAAATGAAGCAAAATTATAGGTCATTTTGAATGGAAAGATCATTTTGAGAACATTGGATAAAGTGGAATTTTGAGTTTAGTTCAAATTTTAAGAGTTATTCATGGTTACTTGTAATGGAAGATACATAAACCAAATCCAAGGGAAATCACACATGGGAAGTTTCTCCAAGTTTCTAGGAGGTTCTAAGGACATGTATATATTGATATGAGAGGGTTCATGCCATGGTTGGTGATCTCATTTGCTCAAAACCACAAGTTTCATACACTTTCTCCAATTTGCAAAAGCATCTCAAACTCTCTCAAATCTCCATCAATTCCCCCATTTCTTGACTTGATCATCATCTAGATCATTCATAGATCAGAATTCCATCAAAGAATTGGTTGAATTGAGCAAGAATTATGCTATCCATCTTCATCATCCAAGTTGCAAGAAGGTTTCAAATTCAAGATTCAAGGAGTTTGCCCAAGATCCATTGCATACAGAACTCATAATCAAGGTCACTGATCACTTTCCAATCACTGCAAGCATCAGATCCAAGGAGTTACATAACTGTTTTCACCATTTTGCACCAGGTTAGATTTCTATTCGAATTGCTTAGTTCAGTTAGAATTAGAGAGATTTGTTAGCTTAGAACTGTTAGGATAGGTTAAAGGATTGATTTTGGTGAATTTGAAGAAGTTTCATGAAGGTTGCTCATAGTGCACCAAATCTGTTAGGATTGATAACTCACAGTTTATGGCAAGATAATCCTAGATGAATGGCTCAGGTTGATTAGCATGGCTTGTAGATCATTTTAGGGTAAAAATTATGGAGAATTGAAGCAGTTGATATCAGGTGTTAATGGTGGATTCTATCTGTTATACCTATCGGGTTCCATTATTGCTTGAGTTTTAGGAGGAGTTGTGGTTATGGCTGTGTAGAGGGAGAAATTTAGAGCAACTTTGCTCTTTGGATCGAGGGCATTCATGGAGAATTGAGGGAGAACCAAGTTGTGGAAGGTGCGTGCATGGAGGGAGATTTCTGAAACCCTAGGGTTTCTAAGGTTGAAGACGAAGTGAGAGCCACACGATTTGGCGTTTGACCTTGACTAGGGAGGTAATCTAATGGCTGTGATTTAAAACGAAAACGGAGGGAGATTCAAACGCCTATACGCAGCGTTTCATTTATTTTGCCAGACTGGGCTCCAAAATCCTTGCTAACACCACCCCCTCAAATCAGGCCCAATGAGATTATAACTGGAAACCTTACTATTTGCACCGTTCTCATCTTTTTTATTTTTTGTTAATTTCTGAGTATGTGCTGGGCCCAGACGCGCTTGCTATGCGCGCCCCCCAGTCTGGGCCCATTTGATTCTTTTAACTGATTTGTATTAATTTCTGCACCCCTCACTCCAAATTAATTCCATTTTTATTTTTTTAATTCATTTCAATTCTTTCCAAAATCATAAGAAAATGAAAACTTCATATTTTTTAATGATTCTTTTTGCATTAATTTCTTCAAGATGTCTAGAAAATTATAAAAAATAAAAATTGCATTTTATTTTTTATTTGATATTTTTCCCATATTTTCCAAATAAATGCCTATTTTAGGTGTTTCATTTCATACATGAATTTGCTGATTTTTGTTCTAATAGTTGCTTTAACATTTTTAATCCATTCTTTTTAGGTTGTTTAGTTTAGACATTCAACTTGTACATACAATTTAGTTCCCATTTTTAGAAATTAATTTCAGGTGATTAGTTTAGGTGTGAATAACATGAACAAAAATTAGGGTTTAAGTAATGACTTAGGAAAATTAGTTCATTTCCCTTAGGACTTAGAGATTGAATACTTTAGCTATGGGACTATAGGGACTATGGGTAGTTATTAGATCCCTTAGAAATCACTAGGATTCCCCTACTGCTATTGGTATAATACTATCTGTATTTGATTGATTGATGTGGTGTGCCCTCTGGGGATTATTGTTTGTCTGTATGGGTATTGGGATTGCTTGGGGATTGGGGGAGCTGAAGACTTGTGATGATGAAGTCATTAGAGATCCAGAGCTTGAAGGCCAACTTCCAGAGTTGATGAGGAGATCTTGCTAGCAGCTGTTGAGGAGACTAGGGTTTAGGAGCTAGGCAGAGCTCTAAATTAGAAAGCTTGTTTCTCAAACATGGAATGCTTTGTTTGCATCCATCCTTTCCCTATGATTCAAAGTCTCTTTCAAATATCCACCTCCTTCCTTTGGAAGGATCAGTGAATGTATTTGAAAGATAGAACTTTTGAGGGGAAACTTTATGTTTAATGTTAACAGTTAATGAACCACCCTTGGTAGGTAATTGACTGTCTAACATTCATTCACTTCATCTGGTTGATTGATATTCATCCTGGAGATTGAGACTTGAAGAAAAGCCATTGTAGACTGAAGATTGATGGTCAAGACCTTGCTGGAAAGCTGTGGAGATGGAGATTGAGGCTTGCTGAAGCTTGAAGACTGATGTTGATGCAGAGTTGCTGAGGCTGTTTATTTTTCTGCTGTTATTCATTTCTGATGTATTGATTGGTTTTCGGGACTGTATTGTTTGTTGTTTACCCTGTTGGGTTGAAAGTGAATCCTGTTCACTTTTGCCTATTGTTTTCTAGGTTCGAGGTTGAGTGGGACTCCCTTGCCTCGCTTGTATTGCTGCATCCATGCATTTTACCGCTTTACTGTATATATCTGATATTGTTTCTATTTCCGTTTACTCCCTTAGGATCTCTGTTTCTCTCTGTGCAAGAGAGGAGCATGATAGACACTAGGTCTTAACCCATTCATGATAACATTAGGTTAGCTTGATTCCCTTCGCAACCATAGGTTAGAGTTCTGTCTCTTCTTCCTCAAAACAAACAGAAAATACAATAAAATTTCAAACACAATAAAAGACACTTCTTCCGTAAAAGAATGTGAACTCATCAAAACGTCATTTTTGTCCGCTGGGACTGTTAATCCGAAAAACCCTTTTTCAGAAGGAATAAAATCAACCAAGACAGACTTGTGTCGTACGTGGCCCGAACTACGTCTGCTCTGATCTTTCATGCTGTATGAAAGTACGTAGGCATAGGATGCGATATCCTAGCGAGCAACCTTCCCCTCCTTTCCCGTAGGTAGGCGAACTACGTTGACTCTGATTTCTTGTTTCAGACGGGAATACGTAGGCATAAAGTGTGATACTTTGCCGAGTCATTTTATTTTCATTTTCTTGTCTTTTAACCCCTGACCTATAGAGTAGATAGAATAACAATCCCTATCCGAAAACAAGCGTGGATCCCGTCGAGTACGACGGACATGAGGGGTGCTAATACCTTCCCTTTGCGTAACCGACTCCCGAATCCAGGTTTTGGTTGCGACGACCATACCTTTCCCGTGTTGTGCGAGGTTTACTCTGAGCGTTTCCTTTCCCTCCTGTGGGATAAATAACGCACGGTGGCGACTCTTCAGTTCAGCCGGCGCCGATTTTCGCAGTAGCGACAAGGGGCCCTCCCAATTTGTGGCGAGTTTGCCCTCGCGTGAGTCCTTTTGGTTTCTTCGTAAGACCAAGTCATCGACCTGGAATTTGCATCTTACGACTTTGCTGTCATAGAGAAGGGCAATTTTATGCTTTAGCATAGCCTCGCGGAGAGCGGCTCCCGAGCGGATATCTTTGACCAAGTCGAGCTCTTCTCAGAGAGCATCGTCGATGGTTTCCTCCTCGAGGGGGGATTCGGTCCTTCTGGAAGGCTCCCTTATTTCCATTGGGATCACCGCCTCAGTTCCGTAGGTGAGTCGGAAAGGGGTTTCTCCGATGGTCAAGTGGAGTGTTGTTCGATAGGCCCAGAGCATGTTGTGGTGCTCCTCGACCCATCTTTTCTTGGCGTCCCCGGGTCTTCGCTTTAGACCTCTGAGGAGAACCCTGTTCGCAGCCTCTGCTTGGCCGTTCGTTTGCAGGTGTTTGACCGACATAAAGTGATAATTGGTCCCGAGTTTGATCACGAAGTCTCGGAAGTTCTTGTTAGTGAATTGTGTCCCGTTGTCGGTGATGATGGCAAGGGGGGCGCCGAACCTGACGAGGATGTTTCTCTTGTAGAAATGGAGTATGTTGTGCGCTGTGATCTTGGCCAGAGCTTCGGCCTCGATCCATTTGGTGAAGTAGTCGACGTCGACTATCAGGTATTTGTTCTGATAAAAGCCTATGGTAAAAGGACCGAGGATGTCCATCCTCCACCAGGAGAATGGCCATGGAGAGGAGAGGGTATTGAGTTCGCTTGAGGGGGCGAGGTGCATGTCCCCGTGCCTCTGACACCTGTCGCATCTCTTCGCATGCTCCTTAGCGTCTTGTTGCATTGTCGTCCAGTAGTACCCTGCTCGTAGGGCCTTTCGGGCGAGGGACCTTCTCCCCAAGTGTTGAGCGTTGATGCCCTCGTGAATCTCTTGCAGGATGCCCGGGGCCTGGGCTTTGTCAACGCATTTGAGAAGGGGGATCGAGAAGCCTCTTCGGTACATTCTCTCTTCGAGCAGCACATAGGAACAGACTCGACGTTTGATGGCGTTGGCCTCATTTGCATTGTCGGGGAGTTGACCAGTGCTAAGGTAGGTATGAACTGGGGTCATCCAGCAGTCGTTGTCCCTAATGGTGTTGACTTCGAGCGTTGTATTTGCCAGTTCTGTGCTGGGACGAGCGAGGACCTCTTGGACGACAGATTTGTTCCCTGCTTTCTTCTTCGTACTCTCTAGCTTCGAGAGGATATCTGCCTGGGTATTATGCTCGCGTGGAACGTGCTATACTTCCGCAGAGTCAAAACTCTTCATCTTCTCCCTAATGAGGGTGAAATATTTGGCCAGGTTATCGTTCTTCGCTTGGTATTCTTCCTGGACCTGGGAGGCGACCAGCTGGGAGTCCGTGAAGATCTTTATCTCCTTCACCCCGAGGTCTTCTGCCAGGAGGAGTCCGGCCAGGAAAGCTTCGTACTCGGCATGGTTGTTCGTCGTTGGGAAGGATAAGGTTAGGGAGACTTCCACTTCCGTACCCTCCTCGTTTTCGAGGATGATGCTCGCGTCGCTTCCCGAGGGGCTCGAAGCGCCATCGACGAAGATGATCCACTTGTGGGCCCCGGGGGTAGGTTCTGCGCTAGGGGTCATTTCAGCGACGAAATTGGTCAGTACTTGCGCTTTGAGGGCTTTCCTGTCTTCGTAGACAATGTCGAACTCAGAGAGTTCCAGCGACTATTTCAACATGTGTCCTGCCATGTCAGGCCTCCCGAGTAGCTGTTTGATAGATTGTTCAGCTCTGACCACGATGGTATGAGCCAGGAAGTAGTGTCGGAGTCTCCTGGCTGCATTGATGAGGGCCAAGGTGACTTTTTTGATCTGCTGGTACCTCACTTCAGGCCCATGGAGGGCCTTTGTTGTGAAGTAGATCGGCTTCTGCCCGTAAGGGGTTTCCCGGATTAGCATGGCGCTTACGGCCTCGGTTGAGACGGCCAGTTATATGTAAAGGGTTTCCCTGATGTCAGGTCTCGTCAGGACAGGTGGTTCTGATAAGACGCGTTTGAGATGGAGGAGGTCCTGCTCGCATTCTTCCGTCCATTCGAACGCGGCCTCCTTTCTTAGCAGTTTGAAGAATGGGAAGGCGTGTTATACGGATTTGGAGATGAAGCAGGACAACGATGCGAGCATCCTGTTGATGGACTGTATTGACTTCTTCGTGCTTGGCGTCACGACCTCGAAGAAGGCCTGAAATTTTTCTGGGTTTTCCTCGATCCCTCGCTTGGTCAGGTAAAATCCGAGGAATTTCCTTGCGCGTACACCGAAAGTGCACTTCTCCGGGTTAAACCGCATCCTGCACTTCCTCGTTGTCTCGAAGACTTTCTTGAGGTGGGTCGTGTGGTCGACCTCAGTGCGAGATTTAACGATCATGTCGTCCATGTAGACTTCGAGCATGTCGCCTATCTCTCCCCGGAAGACTTTGTTCATCATTCGTTGGTAGGTGACGTCGACGTTGTTTAGGCCGAAGGGCATTACATTGTAATAATAGTTGCCTGAATCGGTCATGAATGTCGTTCTCTGTTTGTCGACCTCGGTCATAGGGATCTGGTTGTATCTCGAGTAGGCGTCGATGAAGGACAACAGTTTGAAACCCGCCGAGTTATCGACGAGCTTGTCGATGTTAGAGAGGGGATAGACGTCTTTTGGACATGCCCGGTTGAGATCGGTGTAATCAACGTACATTCTCTATTTTCCATTATATTTTTTCACAAGTATAACGTTGGACAGTCAGGTTGAATATCGGGCTTCCAAAATAAATTTTTCCTCTAGGAGGTCTTTTACAGCTTTTTCAACTGCCCCCGACTTTTCAGGGGACTGCCTACGTCTATGTTGTACTACGACCTTCACGGTCGGGTTGATGGAGAGTTGGTGGCAGGATACCTCGGGATCAAGGCCAAGCATCTCCGAGATGCTCCAGGCGAAGAGGTCGGTGTTCTCATGGAGGCAGGCCTTCAGCTGCTTCCTCGCCAGGTCGGGCAGTCCTGCTCCAATCTTCACGCTCCTGGTCGTGTCTTCGCCGAAGACTACTATCTCGAAGTCCCCGTCTGGAATGGGGCGCGTTGGGTGGATGGGATGACTGTTGGCCTTTGGGGGAGCGGGTTCGGCTTCGTCCTCGTGATCTGGTTCACCGGGGAAGTGGCAGTCGAGGTCCACAGTGTCGACGTGGTCCTTTGGCCTGTTCTCCTGGAGGGGCGGAGGCTTGGTTGCTTTGGACGGGGGTCCGATTATGCTGAGTCCCTTCATTGCCGTCTCAAAACACCTTCGGGCTGCTTCTATATCCCCGTTGAGGGTGACATCAGCTCCCAGCCTGGTATAGTACTTCATATTTAGGTGAACTATCGATGGCACTATGGTAAGTTCTACCAGCGTTGTCCTGCCCAAGATGCAGTTGTACAGGGATGGGCACTCGATAACCAGGAAGCGGACGTTGATTTCCCTAGCCGTTTCCTGTGCCCCAAAGGTGACCTTGAGCTCCACGTATCCCCATGGTCTTATCATCGTCTCGTTGAACCCCTAGAGGTTGGAGCCAACGTAGGGGGTCAGGTTGGTCTCGTCGAGCTATAGCGTCGAGAATAGATGGGTATACATGATATCCACCAAACTCCCTCCATCGACCAGGATGCGGCGGACATCGAAATTAGTCGATTATGCCCGGATCAGTAAGGGAATGACCGAGTTTGGGGCTCCCTCGGGGAGCTTTTCGAGATAGTATGTGATCGGGTTGAACCAGCCGTGGAATTTGTCGAGCGTGCTCATTTTGCCGGAGTTGTTGTTCATCAGCTCGTCAAACTTCCTCTTTACTCACCCGATAGAGAGCTTATTCGGGGCCCTACCTGAGATGACCATCACCTTGGGGAAGTATTCCCACGGGCTGATGGGGCGTACTGGTTCCTCGGGCAGCTGATGCCCGATAGGAGGGTTGTGTTCTCTTAGTGAAAACCAGTCTTCAGGCCGATCAACTCAGAGGGCCACTTGTAGCCCGGATTCGTTGGTGGAAGGAGGGATGTTCTCGACTTTTTTGGCTTCGTGGGCCTCTTGTCGGGGGGCATCTCCTTCCCTGGTGTATCTCTTCAAGTGTCCATCCTTGATGAGTATTTCGATTGCATCCTTCGGGTGGATGCTATCCTTTGTAACATGCCTGTGGCCCTGGTGCAAGCGGCCATATTTGGATTTGTCCATGTTGGCCTTGAGGGGTGCCGGTTTGGGAAAGCGGACACCTCCCCGGACGAACTCCGACAATATGCGCTCGCGGGAAGTGACTAGGGTTGTGTATTTGGTGAAGCGGCCTGCAGGGCCCTTCTGCTCACGGGGCTTTCGGGGACGATCGTCTCGTTGTCAGTCTCCCCCATGTCGGGGAGCTGGTGCTCCTTTTTCTCGGGACCCGTGGGATGTTTCGCGGTTTCGGGATTCCCGGGCAGAATTTGCAGCCTTGATTTCCTCGTACCGGATATAGTGGTAGGTTTTTTCGAGGAAGCCTTGCAGGATGGTTGGTCGGTGGATCACCACGGCATCGTAGAATTTGGAGCCGTGGCGTAGGCCTTGCTCCATGAGGTAACGCTTCATATCGTCTAGAGTTGTCACCTGGACTGCTTTCCCTGGTGAATCTCTCAATGTAGTTTCTAAGAGGTCCATCCAGGGCTTGGATGATTGCGCTGAAGGCGGCTTCCGTCTTCGGTTGCCGTCGGGACTGTGAAATGTTGCGAGAAAAGATCCTTCAAGATCTTCCACGATGTGACGAACTCATATTCCAGGATTTTGTAGCAAGCCATGGCTCCCTTTCCTTAGCATCGTCGGGAAGAGCCTGCACTTGATATCTCCTCGGACGTTCCTGTAGTCGAGCATGGCCTCGATGTCTTCTAGGTGGTCGTCTGGGTCCGAGGTACCGCGTATGTGGATAGTACGGGCGGCTTCTCTATCCCGTGGGGATGGGGGTTGCCATGATTTCCCGCGACAGGGGGGGTCCTGTAGTCGTCCTCGTTACTGCAGATAGGGGAGCGCGAAGACAATGAATTGTGCCAAGGGGGTTGGTTACGTCCCCTCGACCTCCTGCCTGGGGCTTCAGGCTTGTTCGCTCTTGCGACCGGGGAACGCCTATCCTTCCGGGTAGGTGACCAGGCACATTTCTTGGAGGCCACAGGTTGAGGCCTCTCTAGTTGTGGTCGGCATCCCCGTGGACGGGGAGAGGGGTCCGGGAGTCTCCGCGTTGATTTCTCCATGGGGGAGAGCGAGACGAGGTATCTTACTATAGCACGCCGATGCGTTCATTCTACTGGAACAACATCAAATTCATTTGGTTGATGGATGCGAAGAGGGCAGTCATCATTGGGTCTGTTCCAACTGGCGTAGGAACGGGCTGGAAGACAGCCGGGCTCCTTGCTCGAGGTGCGACGTGATGTGCCGTGTCCTCGGACGAAGGAGAAGCAGTTTGGTCGTCCCTAGTGTCTCCTTCACGGGCGTGGGACTTCCCCTCCTGGTCGTTGCCGTTGGTGATTGGGGCGAAGGTGGAATTGTGGACAGCGTCATCGTGACGTGGGCTAGTCATGATCTCGGAATTTGAAATTGGAAGCTTTGGTTCTTCTGCTTGGAGGAACGGGGAAGCTTTAGGTTCCCACAGATGGCGCCACTGATCATACCTGATCAAAAGAGATTACTGACCGCCCCGCATCGTTGATCTGAAAGCTGTTCACCAGAGGTAGAGAGGAGGAAGGGGTGTACCCGCAAGACACTCTGATGCCAAAGTAAGTAAGGGACCAGAGTGAAAGAAAATATAGAAGAGTGGCGTAGAGAATTGAATACCTGACCCTCTAGTGAAAGAGGGTATTTATAGTGAGACCCCAACGCAGGGCCAACGGTCACTTGTGTTGGGCTGGATTGCCAGGCCTAACCTAAGTGATTGCTAGGGCTTACATGGCGTAATGAAGACCAGCACATGGTCTTCGCCCTAGTTCAATCATCATGTGATCTCCTGAAGGTGGGTTGACCAGCTCTTTTGGAGGTGGGTAGTTGCCTGATGACGTGTCCCCGCGGGGGGAGCACGTGGAGAACGTGTGGAAGATGTGTTGTTCTGCCCGACGGGGGGAGGGTGCCTGCCTGGTGTGTCTAGACCCGTGCCCGACACTAGGGGATTTGGGCCTTGTTGGGCCTTCCCCAAATAGCATTGGGTTGGGCCTGCCCGGCGGATGGGCTGGCATGAGCCCAGTCCAAAACAGATATTTATATTTAAGTTGATTAGTAATTCGTCGGTGGCCCGATTTTATTTTTGCGATTCACTTGCTTCTTTGTTTTAGCTTGGTTTCTTCAGTTTAATCTTGATACTTTTTCCTTGACAAATTTGATTAATTCTTGATGACCGCGATGTTTTATCATATATTTTCTTGTGCTTGTTCATACCATTATACTTTTGCCTTATAAGTTTGTATTGGCTACCTGCCATGATGATTGCTTTATACATGTGTTATTACTCGTTTATGGGTTTAAATTTGATACTTGAGGCTTTACGTTGTTCTATTTGGATACTATCTCATGATACCTGACATTCAATTGACGCTTTTCACTATATTCCTTTGTTTATCATTGACTATTCCCAAGTCCAAAGGAAATGATTCTCCTGTTGACTACCATGTCACATTTAGGATACCTTAGTCAACCTCCTACCTACCACATGACCTTGTTAGAGTCATTCTCTTGTCCTTCTTAGAGCCATTTTCCCTCTTTGACCTAGCCTTAGGTTAGGGTTTGTTAACCATGTGTGGGTACTATTGTTATAAGTACTTACCTTCTTTTCTTGGCCTTGTTAGATCCATTTTGTCTCGTAACTTTGAATTAGGTTTAGAGTTGGTAAACTATATGCAAGTATCATGGTTATGGGTACTCATCTTCCCCTTGTTGACTTTTGTTAAAGTCAAATCCCCGGTTAGTTTTCAATTTAGACTTAGAAAGTTGGTTAACTCTGTGTAAGTATCATGGTTATGGATACTTACTTTCCCTTTAGAACCTTGATCATTATCAAGAGTTCCTCATCCTTAGTTAGGAGAACTATGGTTGCTCTGATTCCATGCTAGTCAGGATACGTAGGCACGAGATGCAACGTCTTGGCGAGCATACTTAGTGTATATACCTTAGGTTTTTACCTTAGCACATTTTCCTTTAGCAAGCAAACTTTAACATAACACAAATACTAACAAGAGGTTCCTGTAGAGTACTACAGATACTTAGGATGCTAACACCTTCCCTAGGTATAACCAACCCCCGAACTTTAGATCTCTAGCTGTGTTGTTATATAGTGCACTTAGGGTTTTCTTCTATCTTTACCCTTTCCTTTGGATAAATTAAAGCTCGGTGGTGAATTTCATAGATTTGTGATTCAAGTTAATTAATAGCTTGATATTTGATTCTCACCGCAACAACTATCATCAACTCCACTTTGAATTCTATTCATGTCTTCAGTATGTCCTTCTTTAGAATCCCTAGTGGAATCAGAAAGGAATTGGAATCTATTTATCAAAATTTCTTGTGGGATGGTTTGAATTTGAAGAGAAAGGTCCATTGGGTGAATTAGAGTTTGATTTGTAAAAAAAAAGACAAAAGAGGTCTAGGAAATGAAGGCTTTTGGTTAAAGATAAAAGCATATGTTCTGAGCTGATTAAGTTCAAATATGGAAACATTGCCTTTGATTTTCTAGGTGCTGCTGAATCTGGGTGCAATAGGAAGAGCTCTATTTGGTGGAGGGACTTGAAGAGGGTGAACTTAATTAAGGCTAACAATGTTTCTTATTTTGCAGGTAACATTATTTGTTCAGTAGGTATAGGGAATAAAATTCCATTTTGGTGGGCCATTTGGATTGGTGATCAAAGTTTACTCAATTGTTTCCCTAAGGTTTATCAATCAGCCATTGTGAAGAATTGTTCAATTGAAGATGTTGACGCTTGGAATAAGGACTATTGGGTTTGGAATATTGAGAAGATTTTACCATCTGATGCTTCTAATATTACTAGCAGCTTAGATGGCCTAAAGGTCTTGCTTTCTAATAGCATCCTAAACAAGTTGTTAGCAGACAAGTTTTGCTAGAAGCCTGATTCTTCCAATTTATTTTCTGTGCAGAGCTGTTATGATCAGCTTACTTCCCTGTATGGTGTTGTTGTTGATGATGATCATTTCTTTGCTAAGGCTTTATCTGACATTTGGAGGAACAAAATCCCACCAAAAATCAAGCTTTTTGGTTGGAGGTTGTTCAACAACAGACTCCCTAGCATATATCAACTCTATAGAAGATGTATCTTATTTAATCCTCATGATTTACCTTGTGTCCTCTGTTTCCTAGAGTAGAAATTTGTCTTGCATCTTTTGTTCCATTATCAAACACCAAGAAATATTTGGAAAGGTGTGGAAACTTTACTTGGAATAGGGATCAATTTTGAGGATGACCAACCCATCTGGTTCTTCTTGAAACAATTTAAGGAAGAGCTTTCTAAGAAGATGAAAGAAGGTTTTGAATGTTTATTTCAATGAGATACAGTTTGGACAATTTGGACTAAGAGGAATAGATTAATCTTTCAAGGAGAGGCGGTTAATGTCAATGACATTATTTTATCTATCAAACTTACAGCTTGGAGATGAAGTGCTTTAGGAAGGAATTTTAATAATTTATGTAACTTTCAAGGTTTCTTCATTGCTTCTATCGATAGTCTTTTGTAGTATTTTCTTTGTTTTGCTTTCTTCTTGTTGGATTGTGGCCTTCTGTTGTTTTGGATTTGAATACCTCTAATACTTTAATTAATTTCATTGTTTTGCTTATAAAAAAAATGAAAAAGAGCTATGAGACACTAATTTTAAAAAATGATACGACATACAACACTAATTTTTAAAGTTTAAAAATATTTTCTTATGAATTATTTTGATTTGGCTATTTTTATGTTTTGTTCTCTAATAAATATCTTTCATTTCTACCACTATTTGTCTTCTTTATTATTTCTTCTCTCACATTTCACTCTTTTAATTTTTTAATTATACAAATTTTATTTAAAATAACAGAAATAAAAATTAGTGATTAACATTTTAAAATTTTTTTACCCTCTTACAAATTTCAACCGTGAAGACTAAAATTTAAAAAAAAAAATAGTATTTATGAGTGAGAGAATAAATGTGTGTGTATTTTTTTTCTATCTTATTTTATTGACGAATATTATTAAAGAGGTATTCATCTTTTCTTTTGGTCTTCGGCCCTCCCTCTTATAAAAAAAATAGTGATCGATTAATTAACATTCAATAATTTAATAAAATAGCTACTTTTATTCTTATTTTATCATTTAAAAGACTAAATCAATTATAAGAAAAATACTACAACACTATCTAATGTTTTTTTATGTTCAATTTAATCATATATATATATATATATATATATATATATATATATATATATATATATATATATATATATATATATATATATATATATATATATATATATATATATATATATATATATATATATATATATATCAAAAATACTAGTACAATATAATATATCTTTCTATGTTTAGTTGTTTTCTTGTATTCAAGAAGGTCCAAGTCTTGGAAGTTTTAGATACGACTTTTCTCGAGGTTTATATACTATTTTAAAGAGGTACTGCTTAAACTGTTTTGAAAGCAATGAATCATCAGTTTGTTGTTCTCTATACGAGTTGCCATTTTTCAGTAGTACATTATATAATTCTTCTTCGGACATGTGTGACCCTTGTATTTTTCAAAATCTGGTGTTTTGATTTTGAAATTAATTTCCAGGTCGGATACTAGGCAAATCTCCCTAGCAACAACACCAAATACCTTATCACCTTCAATAGCCATGTAACTCCCTATATCATGTATATCTAGAATAATATCATACAAGTGTTATTATTTGGCACTGACACCATCATAAGTGACTATTGGCATAATTTACATACTTGACCATTTAAAGCAAAACAAAAAAGAACAACAATAGTACAAGATATGGAAAGTGCCAAACATAAAAATCTAAGATCTAAGTACAACATCCTTCATTGTACACAATGCATAATACACAATAGAATAACCATAATCTAAGCTTCCTTTGAAAAATCCATGCATAGTTCCACTTTCAAGCTAAACCTCTAATTAATACCTAAAAAACAACAACAATAATGGGGTGAGATAATAATCTCAGTGAGTTCCCCTATCCTATGGGTGCACTTGCCTTTACAGGGTTCTAATCAAAATTTCTAACTCAAGTTAAAGGGGGAAAAGGTAAATAAGACTTGAACTCACAACTCACGATGTATGGAAACATGTCTCTTGAGTTCATCGACTCAAACTATCACTAATTGGAAACCATACCAAGATATCCTTCCCCGTCCTCTCCTACGTGTAGTACTATCGACATAGTTCTTTGATTCTTGTACGTGCTTTAACCATGAATTCTAAGGGAATCCTCAACCGTACTAAAATTGAACGACTACGAATGAATTTGGATTCTAAGGGACTCCTCAATTGTACTATAACCGTATGACTACGAATGGATTCAAATTCTAAGGGACTCCTCAACCATACAAGAATCATCACTTTCTATGGGACTTACAACCCATTTCAAGCCTTTCACTCGTATTCTACATTCACATAAGAGCTCAATCCGTCAAAGCACGGGCACATACATCCCAATGGAACTCGAACTGAGTATCACTCTTGGGATGGTACCTATAGGGATTTGTCTCCAGTTACGTGATAAAAGGATAACATGATTGTATTTGAAAATCACAAGGCAACACATTCACCTTAATCATACAACAAAATCACATGTTCCATACAATGCATCTCACTCACAACTATGGTAACCGTTCACCCATGACACTCACCTAGGTATCATGTTGCATGAATGTCACCTTCTAGTGTCATCTAAATCATACTTGTAACCTAATTATCTTTTTAGTCCATTTACCTAGTTATCCGCTTAGGTTTCCTCACTCATCCTCGTAATGTTTTAAGCACATTATTTCTCAATCAAGCATGTATATCATACATAATAGCATAACATAATGTCATACATAAAACACATATAGTAGCACAGCATGTCAAACATTACCAATCATAGTAGTTCACAACATTTTAAGGCATACAAGCCACTACTATCCTTTACCAAGAATTATTTATTAGTTCATGGTCTCACATCACCATTTAATAGCACATTGAATTATCCTTCCAATGCTTCAAGTTCCATATCAATCGGACTTCCGATTCATGAATTATGGCGGAAGCAAGAATCAAATTATTCACATTCACTTCAATTCCATTTCTATCCTATAAATTAATGGAATATATCTATGTTTTTACTTCACTATCACATATAATATTGAAATAGATTTCCAACGCTTCCGACCATGCGTCAAACGGAGTTACGAAACTCAAGTTACACCCTAAACCGTACTGAGGAAAAACGTGAATCTGCCATCCATGCTCTGCGTCGGGAAATAGAGAGGCTGCACTAGCAGCACCATGAGATAAATACCCTACACTAGCAGCATCTGGAAGTGCTCTGGGTTGCGCGTAACACCCCTAGGTTGAGCATGGCCCAAAAACCAGTTCCAACACATAAAACTCCATTTTCTTCCACTTTTATCCACTCTAAGCCATTTATAATCACCTCTTAACATGCACAAACATCCCACACCATGAATTTAATTATTTACCAACTCTAAGAAACAAAAATATCATCGCTTCACCATTTATTTACAACATGAATATGAAATCAATCCAACAATAACATAGAATCAATAACAACAATTTATCATGGAATCACACAATCCTAATTCCCGATCATGAAATATCCCTCCCTAAAGTTAATGCTATCTATGGAACTCACCTCTTGAAGATGATGAAGTTTGGTGAAGAATATGATGAATGATCTTGGCTTTCATGACTTCTCCTTATTCTTCCTTTCTTCTCTTCTTTTCCTCTTTCTTCTTTCTCCTTTCTCTTCTCACGTTTTCTTTCCTCTTTTCTTTTTCCCTGATAAGTTTCTTTCTCCTTCTTACCTACTTTCTTTCTTTTTCTACCACATACACATATATAATATAATATATAATATGTGTGGTTAGTATTAAAAGTTGGTAATAAAATATCACAATTGATATTTTATCTTCTAATACCAATTAACCAATTATTAATGTTACTAAAATGTCCCCACTTGTACTTATTAATAATGGTTCTTCTCTTTTAATAAGGATTGATTCTCTTCAGAGTCCACTGGCTACTCTATTTGTCCCAACTGATAACATTTAGAGCACCTAGGAGCTCTAATTATTCTGACTGACAAAAGATATAGTATATAGGAACTCAATTGATCTCAATTGACACCCAATTGATCATTTATGGGAATATGAGATATTGCATTCTCCCCCCTTAAGTTGAAATTTGCTCCCGAATTTCCTCTATTCAACAAATAACCACTTCTTGCACCACCATCAAAGATCAACACTTAACTTTACTTCAGTTAAAACTTCTAATGTACTCAATTTTTTCAACTTGTATTCATAGACCAATTTCCTTCTTTCACCAATCCTAAAAATTTTTTGGTCTTAGCCACATTCTTATTCCAATGTTTAGTTAACTTCAAACTTTACTTTTCCTTAATTCATCTATTATGCCATTATAAAATAATTGGTCACATTATGCTTTCGGAATCTACAACTCCACGTTCTTCTACTGAGCCACAAAACATAACCACAACATCCTATCTTGGTTTGGACAACCAACACTCATCAAATCTCTACGAGATAATTCACGGATTCCTTGTCTGCACGCAATACTGACAACCACTCTCTTATAAATCCTTCAACATTTAAAACCACTTTATAACCCATCGATTAACATCTCTATCAGTCCCACTTGATCTAGTACTATAATTGCGAATGTTCACACCCAATGCTCCACCTCTTTCGTACTATACCAATAAGATAACACCCTTAGCACAAGATTGTCTTACTTCTATTCTTACGAATAACTATCTCTCTGATTCCTACTGGTCTGACTGAACCCTTTCATTTGTCACCTTCCACCGTGATACTCTGATGCTAAAAGTGAAACACCTCGAACTCTTAAGCACTATTGGTCAGCTAACAATCTGCGCGGAAACCCACTTATCCATAGGAGTGCCCACTAATCAAACGGTACAAGAACCTTTCTGACGTTCATTATCAGGATATCTTCTTTGCTATCACAAAAACGTTTAGAATAGGTTCAAAACTCTCCACACGATAAATATGCATGATTTATATGACTACAACCACAAAAGTATACAACTTCTAAATTCATCCTGAGCTCAAAGTAGTTTATCCAAAATAGTGTTACAACTTCTGGCTATGGTTGCTACATTCCATATCAAATCCTCTTATGGAGTTCTGATTCATCAAGGTTTCTGCCAACACAAGATCTCAACCAAAGCAAAATAGCACCATCACAGAACTCAATCATTCGTGAGTCACCACTACTAAAACTTAAGCCATCCAGAATGTAATTGCAAATTTTCATACCACTCACTGGTTCACACATATATTTGGAGACAATATTACACTTCCTATCTAGATCCACCCTTATCTATCGTCCAGTTCCATATACGATCCAAGTTACATACTTAACTTCAGAATGTCTGATTCTCACTCTTACTTGGAAGGATAACTTCCAAATCCCTTCAATTGGGTAAAGTACGATTGCACACCTTCTTTACCATTCTCACGGTGTCTATATCTGATGCCATGAACTCGAGAGAATTAACAAACTCCATATTCTGACTAATCGTTTGTACCTTACTAATAGATATTCAAAAATATCGAACCGTTCTCCGCAAGGTCATCATTTATTGAGTCTCTTCCAACTTCACTCTTTATGGTCCATAGCAATTATGATAGTGATACATTCAACACTTGATCATACCGACCATGGTCCACCAGATCGTTTCCCAAACGTCAAACTCCCTTGACATCTACACAAATGATCACTATGTAATACCCTTCCCAAAATTCCAATTTCAGAACCACCAATCCGGCTTGCCTTAACTTGCATTTCATCATCAACTCGCATAATAATTACCAACCATAATAGTCAACATAAGGTAATATAAGACAAGGCTAAAACATGCATATGAAACACTCCAACCAACAAAGAAGGAAATTTCCCAAATTTCTTTCACGATCGCCCGGCGAGCAGGCAATGAGGTAGCTAGCAGAAATTCAACAGATGATGGCATTGAAGGGGTTTCTTAACCATAAACATATACTTGATTCACCCACAAGCAACATCAACACACAACCACTACATGGTACCATATTAGTCATGAACAAACCTCGTCAAGAATACAACCTCCTTCTCCCGCTTGATTCTTTGGTGAGAATCAAGACAACAAACTTTCCTAGTCCAACAAAAGATAGATTCAGAATACTTCGATCATTCACAATTACAGGAAATTCTTCCACTCTTGACAACCAAGATAATACATCTTCCTGAAGAACCTTGACTTCTTCCAAAAGTTCATTGACTGGAATCCTTTTCCCATCCAATATTCATTGCACCCTACACTACTCCAAAACCGTTTACCAAATAACTCGCAACCAACAACTCTCATAAACCACTTACAAAACCACCTGGTAGAGTCTGTTCCATGAATTATAATTAGTCTCATTCTAAGTCTTTGTTTGTTCCTTATTGCTTACCACATTCTTACTTCTTAGAACACAATACTCACTGCTCCACAAAGAGAGTTTTACTTCGCATCCATATGAAAACTAGGAACCCATTATGTACACTTGTGACCACAATGGCTACTACCACATGTCTCACAATACTGACGTCTAACTTCTTCCACTCCACTTCACACTTAAAAATCTTCATAAGTGAACAACCACTAATGACACACCCTTATCTTAGTCTTGATAAAAACTTGGGTACTCCATTATACATCCGTCCAAAATACATCTTATTGCCACTTTCCTATTACAATGTTGACATTGTTCCCTTTCCTATCCAACTCTCTTTCAACACATCCTTTGGTAATCCAACATTTCCATAACATACTTCCACTAACACCGAATTCTTGACAACTATCCTGAACCCAATCTCTCCTCCGAGATTGAATATACTTGATTTATCTTCTAACCTTCGTCTAGCACACACATGTTTCACTTTGGACATATAGTCATATCGTCGAGTTTCTTCTCACTCCCCATCACTACCTTAGATTCTTACAACGATGTTGGACATCCTTATCTCTCATGCTTTTAACCTTTGGGAAGATACCATTATGAAAATACTCCCTGAAGTATTCCTGCCCTTCCAATATGTTCTAGTAACCTTAGAAACCTAACACTGATGAACTACCTCATTTTCATACCTTAAGTCGTACACTCCACAAAACATCATTTCTTCCTTACTGAATGAGATTACTTGAAATTCTTGTCCATACCAATGGTTAATTCAGTTCTAATAGCAAATCCCATGTTCCTCAAAACTCCAACAATCCACTCAATGGAAATCCCCAACTTCTGATTCCATCAACACTACAGGATTGCTCAAACCATACACTATTCTCCAATTCCATGCTACCAGAAACACAACATCCACTAAGATCTCAACTGAGCTGACCAGTTCTCCTTACTTCTAACTCTTGGCTTGAGTCTACCCTCAAGGCACCAGTTTCGACAATAGTTCAGAGTCCTCATGGAATGGATTTAGATTCTAAGGGACTTCTCAACTGTACTAGAATCGTCGCTTCCAATGGGACTTCCAACCCATTTCAAGCCTTTCATCTGTAGTCTCCATTCACATAAGAGCTCAAATCGTCAAAGCACCGACACGTACATCCCAATGGAACCTGAACTTAGAATCACTCTTGGGATGGTACCTATAGGGATTTGTCTTCGGTTGCATGATAAAAGGATAACATGATTGTATTTGAAAAAAACAAGGCAACACATTCACCTTAATCACACAACGAAATCACATGTTCCATACAATGCATCTCACTCACAACTATGATAACCATTCACCCATGACACTCACCTAGGTATCATGTTGCGTGAATGTCACCTTCTAGTGTCATCTAAATCATACTTGTAACCTAAGTATCTTTTTAATCCATTTACCTAGTTATCAGCTTAGGTTTCCTCACTTATCCTCATAATGTTTTGAGCATGTTATTTCACAACCAAGCATGTATATCATACATAATAGCATAACACAATGTCATACATAAAACACATATAGTAGCACAACATGTCAAACATAACCAACCATAGTAGTTCATGTAACAACCCAAATTTCATTAAATAATTAATTATAGTAATTAATTGATTTAGTGGGATTTTTATTAATGTTGGAAATTAATTTTTATTAATTGGGATTAATAGAAAATTAAGAAGGAATTGGAGTGGAAGGAAAATAAAGGAATATATAAGAGAGAAAAGAAAAGAAAAGAAAGATAGAAAACATTTGGAAAGAAAGAGGAAAGAAGAAGAAAGGAGAGAAAGAGAAGAGAAGAAGAGGAAAAGTGGAAATCATCAAGAACAAACATCAAAGCTCCGATTAATCGAGGTAAGGGTGAGAAACATTGCTATTTAATCATTGTATGATGTTATGTATGTTGGGTTGGGGTTTTGGTAGAGTTTTCATCACTTTCCTATTAGCGCAAATGTTGGATAATCGGTAGATTGAGGATTTAATCGGTTGAAACTGAGCAATAATGCCGTAGAATAGTCGGGTAACGTGTATTGATGCTGTTTATACTGATTTGGATGTGTAAGAGAGGGTTGATGATGGATTGGTGAAGGAGAAGACAGAATAGGGTTCTGTTCTGCGCAGGTTCGCTGGCTCTCGCCAGGCGAGCGAAGGCGAATCTTCGCCAGGCGAAGCCTAGCGAATGTTGGCGAATAATTACATTTAAGTCCCAGTAGACTTCGCTGGTGGGTTCGCCAGGCAAAGTGGGATAGCGAAGGTTCGCCCAGCGAAGGTGCTGGCGAATGAAGTCAGTAGCTACTGACTTGGGCTCGCTGGGAAGTCTCGCCAGGCGAAGCCTAGCGAGTGTTCGCTGAGAGAGTTCGCCAGGCGAAGGCCAGGCGAAGGTTCGCTGCGAGGGTTCGCCAGGCGAATGAAGGCGAATGTGGCAGTATATTTTCTTTGCTGTGTTATCCAAATGGGGATTGTTTAGTTGATTCGCATATGTTTATACTTCTATGTTATGAATGAGTATGTGAACTATCATGATAACATGTGCTGTGGGTAGCCTTCGGGCGTGAATCCTAGAGTTGTGATATGAATGATTAATTGTAGTCGGTTAAAATACATGTGAACATAATAAGTGATTATGTGTGTATTATTTAATGAATTTGTGAATGCTTGAGGTGTATACAATTATGTAATGAGTATGCATGAGAACATTTTGAATATGTGTGCATAACTTATAATTGTATGATTGGTATTGTAATGAGAATACCTTGATTGTTGTGATAATTAGAGATACATGGGAATACAATGAGGAATGTATGTGTATCGTCTAATGAATTGTGAGTGCATATATGTATGCGATTGTTGTGTGAATGCATGGGAACATATGTGATATGTGTGCATTGTTGTTGAATATGATGATGTGCGAAATGAATACATTGATAAATGTTTGATATATGTTGTATGTGCAATCATGATGAAATTCTCGAAGGGGTGAATTATTCGAATGCATGGGATTAAGACGCGGGAACGGTCTTAAGTGCATTTATTGTGATTGGTTGATTGTACATGCATCATTCAGTCAAGAGGCAATGTCCGTTAGTTTCGTGGAAACTAGTGGCTTGTCCCAAACCTATAAGGGTGGGTTTGAAGCCTAGGGGACGGGCTTGGGAGTTATCGGTCTAGAAGGGTGGACCCGGTTTAAAGTAAAAACCGAAAAATGATAACGAGTTATCGGTCTAGAAGGGTGGACCCGGTTTAGAGTGAAAACCGAAAAAAGATAACGAGAGTCGGTACTGCATAGCATTGAGTTGCATTGAATATGTTGAGTCACATTGCATAATATTGTTGTTGTACAAATGTGCTTGTGAATGATTGTGAAATTAAGCATGAAGGGATGTGCTTGTGAATGTTCATAATGTTGATATATGTGAACATGGTATGATTTATGACTATGAGAATGAAGTGTGGTGAGAAATGTGAATATGTGCTATATGACTATCTATATATATATAATCTTATGCTTTGATTATTATGGTTATATTTCTCACCCTTCTGCTGTTTTATAATGCTCTACGAGGCATTGCAGATTAGGATGCTGGAGTCCTTTTGTGAAGAATAGTCTTCATTCTTTTGAGTCTGCTGCTCTGATATGTAACACCGGGTAATTAGACTAGTATAGTCATTCTTTTGTGATACATTGCGATGTATCAGCTTATGTGGTTCTGTAAATCTAACTGATGTGATATATTAATTTAGATAGCTTATGTGTACGTGGATTAATATTTTGAAAACGATCAAATGATTTTATCTTCCGCTTAAATTGAAAATGTTACATATTTTATGGAGCAAATTGTGAAAGTGTTTTATTGGTGAAATTGTGGCATTCTTCTTTTATACCTTATTATAAAACCTTTTTACTCTGATAACTTGTATGTGCTTAATTGTTTTATATGCATTTATTTGGGGTATAGAAGGGGGTGTTACAATAGTGGTATCAGAGCAGGTCGGTCCGTTCGGCCAAGTTGTTAGAGTGTTTTTCCCTGTGTGTTATTGATATGCGTGTGATGCATTATCAATATTGGTTGTTCTTACGTGGTTCTGTTGCTGGAATTAGTAAGATGGTTGCAGGAAGGAACGACGAAGCGATTGCGGAGGCATTGACGAGATTGGCGGGGGCAATTGGGCAGAATCCTCCGGCCAATGTGAATGTGGGGAATCATGCTGATGATGGATTTCGTGCTTTGGGGAAATTCCAAAAGAATAACCCTCCGGTCTTCAAGGGAACTCATGAACCGGATAAGGCACAAATTTGGTTGAAAGCTGTGGAAAAGATTTTTCGAGTTATGAATTGCTCGGATGCACAGAAGGTGCAGTTTGGGACTCATATGCTCGAAGAAGAAGCTGAAGATTGGTGGGGTAATACTCGCCAAAGATTTGAGGAAGATGATATTGTGATTACTTGGGATTTGTTTAGAGAAACCTTTCTGGAGAAGTATTTTCCAGAGGATGTGCGGGGGAAGAAAGAGATCAGAAGTTTTCTTGGTTTAGCCGGTTATTATCGGAAGTTTATTGAAGGATTTGCTAAGTTATCATTGTCGTTGACGCAATTGACTAGGAAAGGTCAAGCTTTTGTTTGGGACGCCAAGTGTGAAGCGAGTTTTCGAGAACTTAAACGAAGGTTGACGACAGCTCCTGTTTTGATTTTGCCAAATCCGGAAGAACCATTCGTTGTGTATTGTGATGCTTCTTTGATGGGTTTAGGAGGTGTGTTGATGCAGAATAACCAAGTTGTGGCTTATGCTTCGAGGCAACTCAAAGTGCATGAGAAGAATTATCCGACGCATGACTTAGAGTTGGCCGCCGTTGTGTTCGTGTTGAAACTTTGGAGGCATTATTTGTTTGGCGCAAGATTTGAAGTGTTTAGTGACCACAAGAGTTTGAGATATCTTTTTGATCAAAAGGAATTGAATGCAAGACAAAGAAGATGACTTGAACTTTTGAAGGATTTTGATTTTGGCTTGAATTACCATCCGGGTAAAGCGAATGTAGTAGCGGATGCATTGAGTCGGAAATCATTGCATATGTCGGCATTGATGGTGAAAGAGTTAGAATTGGTCGAGCAATTTCGAGATTTGAGTTTGGTATGTGAGAGAACTTCTTTTGGATTTATGTTGGGTATGTTAAAGCTTACAAGTGGTATTTTGGATGAAATTCGAGAAGGACAGAAATCGGATTTGAGCTTAGTTGATCGGTTGACCTTGATCAACCAAGGCCAAGGTGGTGATTTTCGGATTGATGAGAATGGTATTATGAGATGTCGGGATCGAGTTTGTGTTCCGAACATGGTTGAGCTTAGAAAGAGTATCCTTGAAGAAGGACATCGTAGCGGATTGAGTATTCATCCGGGTGCTACTAAGATGTATCAGGATTTGAGGAAAGTATTTTGGTGGCCTAGTATGAAGAAGGATATTGCGGAATTTGTGTATTCTTGTTTGACTTGCCAGAAGTCAAAGATTGAGCATCAGAAGCCATCGGGTTTGATGAAGCCGTTGTTTATTCCTGAGTGGAAATGGGATAGTATCTCCATGGATTTTGTATCGGGTTTGCCGAGGACGCCGAGTAATTTTGAGGCTATTTGGGTTATAGTGGATAGGTTGACTAAATCTGCTCACTTTATCCCTATGCGTATGAATTACCCTTTGGAGAGGTTGGCTAAGTTGTATATTGAGAGGATTGTGTGTCTGCATGGTATTCCGCTAAGTATTGTTTCGGATAGAGATCCGCGATTTACTTCGAGATTTTGGGAAAGCCTGCAGAGTGCTTTGGGTACTAAGTTGCGTTTGAGTTCAGCTTATCATCCGCAGACTGATGGTCAGACGGAGAGGACGATTCAGTCGCTTGAAGATCTTTTGAGAGCCTGTGTATTGGAAAAAGGAGGAGCTTGGGATAACTACTTGCCTTTGATTGAGTTTACCTACAACAATAGTTTCCATTCGAGTATTGGTATGGCACCATTTGAGGCGTTGTATGGTAGGCGGTGTAGGACACCATTGTGTTGGTTCGAGTCCGGAGAGAGTTCTGTTGTTGGACCCGAGTTAGTTCAACAGACTACTGATAAGATCAAGATGATTCAAGAGAAGATGAGAATTACTCAGAGTCGTCAGAAGAGTTATTATGACAAGAGGAGGAAGGCACTTGAATTTCAAGAGGGAGATCATGTGTTTCTTCGAGTCACTCCGATGACAGGTGTTGGTAGGGCACTGAAGTCGCGCAAGTTGTCGCCGCGTTTCATTGGTCCTTATCAGATTTTGCAAAGGATAGGAGAAGTGGCCTATCGTGTGGCTTTACCACCGTCGCTTGCTAATCTTCATGACGTATTCCATGTATCTCAGTTGAGGAAATACATTGCGGATCCGTCTCATGTAGTCCAAATAGATGATGTGCAGGTGAGAGATAACCTGACTGTTGAGGCATCACCTATGCGGATTGAGGATCGGAAATTGAAGCAGCTTCGAGGTAAAGAGATTGCTTTAGTGAAGGTCGCTTGGGGAGGACCGGCTGATGGAAATGTTACGTGGGAGCTTGAGAGCCAGATGAAGGAGTCTTATCAAGAGCTGTTTGAATCAGGTAACATTTTCGAGGGCGAAAATTCCTAAGTGGGGGAGGGTTGTAACAGCCCAAATTTCATTAAATAATTAATTATAGTAATTAATTGATTTAGTGGGATTTTTATTAATGTTGGAAATTAATTTTTATTAATTGGGATTAATAGAAAATTAAGAAGGAATTGGAGTGGAAGGAAAATAAAGGAATATATAAGAGAGAAAAGAAAAGAAAAGAAAGATAGAAAACATTTGGAAAGAAAGAGGAAAGAAGAAGAAAGGAGAGAAAGAGAAGAGAAGAAGATGAAAAGTGGAAATCATCAAGAACCAACATCAAAGCTCCGATTAATCGAGGTAAGGGTGAGAAACATTGCTATTTAATCATTGTATGATGTTATGTATGTTGGGTTGGGGTTTTGGTAGAGTTTTCATCACTTTCCTATTAGGGCAAATGTTGGATAATCGGTAGATTGAGGATTTAATCGGTTGAAACTGAGCAATAATGCCGTAGAATAGTCGGGTAACGTGTATTGATGTTGTTTATACTGATTTGGATGTGTAAGAGAGGGTTGATGATGGATTGGTGAAGGAGAAGACAGAATAGGGTTCTGTTCTGCGCAGGTTCGCTGGCTCTCGCCAGGCGAGCGAAGGCGAATCTTCGCCAGGCGAAGCCTAGCGAATGTTGGCGAATAATTACATTTAAGTCCCAGTAGACTTCGCTGGTGGGTTCGCCAGGCGAAGTGGGATAGCGAAGGTTCGCCCAGCGAAGGTGCTGGCGAATGGTGGCGAATGAAGTCAGTAGCTACTGACTTGGGCTCGCTGGGAAGTCTCACCAGGCGAAGCCTAGCGAGTGTTCGCTGAGAGAGTTCGCCAGGCGAAGGCCAGGCGAAGGTTCGCTGCGAGGGTTCGCCAGGCGAATGAAGGCGAATGTGGCAGTATATTTTCTTTGCTGTGTTATCCAAATGGGGATTGTTTAGTTGATTCGCATATGTTTATACTTCTATATTATGAATGAGTATGTGAACTATCATGATAACATGTGATGTGGGTAGCCTTCGGGCGTGAATCCTAGAGTTGTGATATGAATGATTAATTGTAGTTGGTTAAAATACATGTGAACATAATAAGTGATTATGTGTGTATTATTTAATGAATTTGCGAATGCTTGAGGTGTATACAATTATGTAATGAGTATGCATGAGAACATTTTGAATATGTGTGCATAACTTATAATTGTATGATTGGTATTGTAATGAGAATACCTTGATTGTTGTGATAATTAGAGATACATGGGAATACAATGAGGAATGTATGTGTATCGTCTAATGAATTGTGAGTGCATATATGTATGCGATTGTTGTGTGAATGCATGGGAACATATGTGATATGTGTGCATTGTTGTTGAATATGATGATGTGCGAAATGAATACATTGATAAATGTTTGATATATGTTGTATGTGCAATCATGATGAAATTCTCGAAGGGGTGAATTATTCGAATGCATGGGATTAAGACGCGGGAACGGTCTTAAGTGCATTTATTGTGATTGGTTGATTGTACATGCATCATTCAGTCAAGAGGCAATGTCCGTTAGTTTCGTGGAAACTAGTGGCTTGTCCCAAACCTAGAAGGGTGGGTTTGAAGCCTAGGGGACGAGCTTGGGAGTTATCGGTCTAGAAGGGTGGACCCGGTTTAAAGTAAAAACCGAAAAATGATAACGAGTTATCGGTCTAGAAGGGTGGACCCGGTTTAGAGTGAAAACCGAAAAAAGATAACGAGAGTCGGTACCGCATAGCATTGAGTTGCATTGAATATGTTGAGTCACATTGCATAATATTGTTGTTGTACAAATGTGCTTGTGAATGATTGTGAAATTATGCATGAAGGGATGTGCTTGTGAATGTTCATAATGTTGATATATGTGAACATGGTATGATTTATGACTATGAGAATGAAGTGTGGTGAGAAATGTGAATATGTGCTATATGACTACCTATATATATAATCTTATGCTTTGATTATTATGGTTATATTTCTCACCCTTCTGCTGTTTTATAATGCTCTACGAGGCATTGCAGATTAGGATGCTGGAGTCCTTTTGTGAAGAATAGTCTTCATTCTTTTGAGTCTGCTGCTCTGATATGTAACACCGGGTAGTTAGACTAGTATAGTCATTCTTTTGTGATACATTGCGATGTATCAGCTTATGTGGTTCTGTAAATCTAACTGATGTGATATATTAATTTAGATAGCTTATGTGTACGTGGATTAATATTTTGAAAACGATCAAACGATTTTATCTTCCGCTTAAATTGAAAATGTTACATATTTTATGGAGCAAATTGTGAAAGTGTTTTATTGGTGAAATTGTGGCATTCTTCTTTTATACCTTATTATAAAACCTTTTTACTCTGATAACTTGTATGTGCTTAATTGTTTTATATGCATTTATTTGGGGTATAGAAGGGGGTGTTACAATAGTGGTATCAGAGCAGGTCGGTCCGTTCGGCCAAGTTGTTAGAGTGTTTTTCCCTGTGTGTTATTGATATGCGTGTGATGCATTATCAATATTGGTTGTTCTTACGTGGTTCTGTTGCTGGAATTAGTAAGATGGTTGCAGGAAGGAACGACGAAGCGATTGCGGAGGCATTGACGATATTGGCGGGGGCAATTGGGCCGAATCCTCCGGCCAATGTGAATGTGGGGAATCATGCTGATGATGGATTCCGTGCTTTGGGGAAATTCCAAAAGAATAACCCTCCGGTCTTCAAGGGAACTCATGAACCGGACAAGGCACAAATTTGGTTGAAAGTTGTGGAAAAGATTTTTCGAGTTATGAATTGCTCGGATGCACAGAAGGTGCAGTTTGGGACTCATATGCTCGAAGAAGAAGCTGAAGATTGGTGGGGTAATACTCGCCAAAGATTTGAGGAAGATGATATTGTGATTACTTGGGATTTGTTTAGAGAAACCTTTCTGGAGAAGTATTTTCCAGAGGATGTGCGGGGGAAGAAAGAGATCAGAAGTTTTCTTGGTTTAGCCGGTTATTATCGGAAGTTTATTGAAGGATTTGCTAAGTTATCATTGTCGTTGACGCAGTTGACTAGGAAAGGTCAAGCTTTTGTTTGGGACGCCAAGTGTGAAGCGAGTTTTCGAGAACTTAAACGAAGGTTGACGACAGCTCCTGTTTTGATTTTGCCAAATCCAGAAGAACCATTCGTTGTGTATTGTGATGCTTCTTTGATGGGTTTAGGAGGTGTGTTGATGCAGAATAACCAAGTTGTGGCTTATGCTTCGAGGCAACTCAAAGTGCATGAGAAGAATTATCCGACGCATGACTTAGAGTTGGCCGCCGTTGTGTTCGTGTTGAAACTTTGGAGGCATTATTTGTTTGGCGCAAGATTTGAAGTGTTTAGTGACCACAAGAGTTTGAGATATCTTTTTGATCAAAAGGAATTGAATGCAAGACAAAGAAGATGGCTTGAACTTTTGAAGGATTTTGATTTTGGCTTGAATTACCATCCGGGTAAAGCGAATGTAGTAGCGGATGCATTGAGTCGGAAATCATTGCATATGTCGGCATTGATGGTGAAAGAGTTAGAATTGGTCGAGCAATTTCGATATTTGAGTTTGGTATGTGAGAGAACTTCTTTTGGATTTATGTTGGGTATGTTAAAGCTTACAAGTGGTATTTTGGATGAAATTCGAGAAGGACAGAAATCGGATTTGAGCTTAGTTGATCGGTTGACCTTGATCAACCAAGGCCAAGGTGGTGATTTTCGGATTGATGAGAATGGTATTATGAGATGTCGGGATCGAGTTTGTGTTCCGAACATGGTTGAGCTTAGAAAGAGTATCCTTGAAGAAGGACATCGTAGCGGATTGAGTATTCATCCGGGTGCTACTAAGATGTATCAGGATTTGAGGAAAGTATTTTGGTGGCCTAGTATGAAGAAGGATATTGCGGAATTTGTGTATTCTTGTTTGACTTGCCAGAAGTCAAAGATTGAGCATCAGAAGCCATCGGGTTTGATGAAGCCGTTGTTTATTCCTGAGTGGAAATGGGATAGTATCTCCATGGATTTTGTATCGGGTTTGCCGAGGACGCCGAGTAATTTTGAGGCTATTTGGGTTATAGTGGATAGGTTGACTAAATCTGCTCACTTTATCCCTATGCGTATGAATTACCCTTTGGAGAGGTTGGCTAAGTTGTATATTGAGAGGATTGTGTGTCTGCATGGTATTCCGCTAAGTATTGTTTCGGATAGAGATCCGCGGTTTACTTCGAGATTTTGGGAAAGCCTGCAGAGTGCTTTGGGTACTAAGTTGCGTTTGAGTTCAGCTTATCATCCGCAGACTGATGGTCAGACGGAGAGGACGATTCAGTCGCTTGAAGATCTTTTGAGAGCCTGTGTATTGGAAAAAGGAGGAGCTTGGGATAGCTACTTGCCTTTGATTGAGTTTACCTACAACAATAGTTTCCATTCGAGTATTGGTATGGCACCATTTGAGGCGTTGTATGGTAGGCGGTGTAGGACACCATTGTGTTGGTTCGAGTCCGGAGAGAGTTCTGTTGTTGGACCCGAGTTAGTTCAACAGACTACTGATAAGATCAAGATGATTCAAGAGAAGATGAGAATTACTCAGAGTCGTCAGAAGAGTTATTATGACAAGAGGAGGAAGGCACTTGAATTTCAAGAGGGAGATCATGTGTTTCTTCGAGTCACTCCGATGAGAGGTGTTGGTAGGGCACTGAAGTCGCGCAAGTTGTCGCCGCGTTTCATTGGTCCTTATCAGATTTTGCAAAGGATAGGAGAAGTGGCCTATCGTGTGGCTTTACCACCGTCGCTTGCTAATCTTCATGACGTATTCCATGTATCTCAGTTGAGGAAATACATTGCGGATCCGTCTCATGTAGTCCAAATAGATGATGTGCAGGTGAGAGATAACCTGACTGTTGAGGCATCACCTATGCGGATTGAGGATCGGAAATTGAAGCAGCTTCGAGGTAAAGAGATTGCTTTAGTGAAGGTCGCTTGGGGAGGACCGGCTGGTGGAAATGTTACGTGGGAGCTTGAGAGCCAGATGAAGGAGTCTTATCCAGAGCTGTTTGAATCAGGTAACATTTTCGAGGGCGAAAATTCCTAAGTGGGGGAGGGTTGTAACAGCCCAAATTTCATTAAATAATTAATTATAGTAATTAATTGATTTAGTGGGATTTTTATTAATGTTGGAAATTAATTTTTATTAATTGGGATTAATAGAAAATTAAGAAGGAATTGGAGTGGAAGGAAAATAAAGGAATATATAAGAGAGAAAAGAAAAGAAAAGAAAGATAGAAAACATTTGGAAAGAAAGAGGAAAGAAGAAGAAAGGAGAGAAAGAGAAGAGAAGAAGAGGAAAAGTGGAAATCATCAAGAACCAACATCAAAGCTCCGATTAATCGAGGTAAGGGTGAGAAACATTGCTATTTAATCATTGTATGATGTTATGTATGTTGGGTTGGGGTTTTGGTAGAGTTTTCATCACTTTCCTATTAGGGCAAATGTTGGATAATCGGTAGATTGAGGATTTAATCGGTTGAAACTGAGCAATAATGCCGTAGAATAGTCGGGTAACGTGTATTGATGTTTTTTATACTGATTTGGATGTGTAAGAGAGGGTTGATGATGGATTGGTGAAGGAGAAGACAGAATAGGGTTCTGTTATGCGCAGGTTCGCTGGCTCTCGCCAGGCGAGCGAAGGCGAATCTTCGCCAGGCGAAGCCTAGCGAATGTTGGCGAATAATTACATTTAAGTCCCAGTAGACTTCGCTGGTGGGTTTGCCAGGCGAAGTGGGATAGCGAAGGTTCGCCCAGCGAAGGTGCTGGCGAATGGTGGCGAATGAAGTCAGTAGCTACTGACTTGGGCTCGCTGGGAAGTCTCGCTAGGCGAAGCCTAGCGAGTGATCGCTGAGAGAGTTCGCCAGGCGAAGGCCAGGCGAAGGTTCGCTGCGAGGGTTCGCCAGGCGAATGAAGGCGAATGTGGCAGTATATTTTCTTTGCTGTGTTATCCAAATGGGGATTGTTTAGTTGATTCGCATATGTTTATACTTCTATATTATGAATGAGTATGTGAACTATCATGATAACATGTGTTGTGGGTAGCCTTCGGGCGTGAATCCTAGAGTTGTGATATGAATGATTAATTGTAGTCGGTTAAAATACATGTGAACATAATAAGTGATTATGTGTGTATTATTTAATGAATTTGTGAATGCTTGAGGTGTATACAATTATGTAATGAGTATGCATGAGAACATTTTGAATATGTGTGCATAACTTATAATTGTATGATTGGTATTGTAATGAGAATACCTTGATTGTTGTGATAATTAGAGATACATGGGAATACAATGAGGAATGTATGTGTATCGTCTAATGAATTGTGAGTGCATATATGTATGCGATTGTTGTGTGAATGCATGGGAACATATGTGATATGTGTGCATTGTTGTTGAATATGATGATGTGCGAAATGAATACATTGATAAATGTTTGATATATGTTGTATGTGCAATCATGATGAAATTCTCGAAGGGGTGAATTATTCGAATGCATGGGATTAAGACGCGGGAACGGTCTTAAGTGCATTTATTGTGATTGGTTGATTGTACATGCATCATTCAGTCAAGAGGCAATGTCCGTTAGTTTCGTGGAAACTAGTGGCTTGTCCCAAACCTATAAGGGTGGGTTTGAAGCCTAGGGGACGGGCTTGGGAGTTATCGGTCTAGAAGGGTGGACCCGGTTTAAAGTAAAAACCGAAAAATGATAACGAGTTATCGGTCTACAAGGGTGGACCCGGTTTAGAGTGAAAACCGAAAAAAGATAACGAGAGTCGGTACCGCATAGCATTGAGTTGCATTGAATATGTTGAGTCACATTGCATAATATTGTTGTTGTACAAATGTGCTTGTGAATGATTGTGAAATTAAGCATGAAGGGATGTGCTTGTGAATGTTCATAATGTTGATATATGTGAACATGGTATGATTTATGACTATGAGAATGAAGTGTGGTGAGAAATGTGAATATGTGCTATATGACTACCTATATATATATAATCTTATGCTTTGATTATTATGGTTATATTTCTCACCCTTCTGCTGTTTTATAATGCTCTACGAGGCATTGCAGATTAGGATGCTGGAGTCCTTTTGTGAAGAATAGTCTTCATTCTTTTGAGTCTGCTGCTCTGATATGTAACACCGGGTAGTTAGACTAGTATAGTCATTCTTTTGTGATACATTGCGATGTATCAGCTTATGTGGTTTTGTAAATCTAACTGATGTGATATATTAATTTAGATAGCTTATGTGTACGTGGATTAATATTTTGAAAACGATCAAATGATTTTATCTTCCGCTTAAATTGAAAATGTTACATATTTTATGGAGCAAATTGTGAAAGTGTTTTATTGGTGAAATTGTGGCATTCTTCTTTTATACCTTATTATAAAACCTTTTTACTCTGATAACTTGTATGTGCTTAATTGTTTTATATGCATTTATTTGGAGTATAGAAGGGGGTGTTACAGTTCACATACACTTTAAGGCATACAAGCCACTATTATCCTCTACCAAGCATTCCTGGTTAGTTCATACATCACCATTTAATAGCACATTGAATTATCCTTCCAATGTTTCAAGTCCCATATCAATCGAACTTTCGATTCATGAATTATGGCGGTAACAAGAATCGAGTTATTCACATTTGCTTCAATTCCATTTCTAAAATGTCCAATTATTAGTGTTACTAAAATGTCTCCTCTTATACTTATTAATAATGGTTATTCTTTTTTAATAAGGATTAATCCTTTAAGAGTTAACTGGTTACTCTATTTTTCCCAACTGATAACATTTAGAGCACCTAGGAGCTCTAAGTGTTCTGACTGACAAAAGATAATGTATATAGGAACTCAGTTGATCTCAACTGACACCCAATTGAGCATTTAAGAGAATATGGTATATTACATATATATGTGATATTACATATTCTCTACATGGGCTGCCATATCTTAGTAGTACATTATCAAATTATTCTTCGGGCATGTGTGACCGTTGTATTTGTCAAAATTTGGTGTCTTGATTTTGAAATTAATTACCAGGTCGGATACTAGGCACATCTCCCTAGCAACAACACCGAATACCTTATCACCTTCAATAGCCCTTAACCTCTTCTCGAGAGGAGTGACCAACCCCTTGAGTGTTTTCAAATGATGGCGAATAATTTATAGGTAAACCAAACTCTGGCCACATGACAGGTACTTCTCTGGAAGGTTGAGGGTCCACAGTAACACCACTAATCTCATAAATTACTTTTAGTTGTGGAGGATCTACCTTGGTTGTCAAAGCTTGAAGCATCTCCATGATTTTGTTCACCTTCCCTCTTAGCTCTTCTATTTTTGCCTTCATTTTTGCCTTCTATTGCTCAAGATTCTCCATTCTTCTTCGAAAGTTGGCTCAAGTAAGATATTAGTGTTGAGGAATCAACTTTATAACTTGGGAAAGGAGGATGAAATGAGATTTTTATTTGATAACTGGATGTATGCACGTATGCAAATATTATGCAAAACTCTTGGTTATCTTTGTTATTTATTTTCAGGAATGTTAAAACATTTATGTTAATTGCAAGCATTTATAAAAATAAAGAATTAGACACCCTAATGAAGTTGTAAAAATATATTTTTCATTCATTTGAAATTCAAGTACAAAGAGTTGCTAAAACCACATTGTGTTCTACGCGTTGTTTCAAGATTACTCGTAAGTTCTTCTAACATCATCTTACAAAACTTTATAAAGTGAAAGACCTTGGGTGAGGTATTCTACGGACACATGATTGTCATACCTTAGAATTTGCCCTACCTTTTTTCATTTTTCAACCTGTATTGCTTTAAATTCATTTGGCACGTTTCATATGGATTATTTCGAGTTTCAAGGCTTCCGTTCCCCGAATTTAGCTCATAAATAGTAGGATTCAGATTGGGAACTGTTTTTTAAGTGGAGGTTCCTCATTTTTGCAAGTTCAATCATTGAATCTACGATCAGGCTACAAGGGCACTTTTTTTAGGAATTCAAGTTTCTAACTCATGGTTTTGAATGTTTGAACCCGTGAAACCATACCACATACTAATTTCATCAAAACAAACACATTGCAAGCTAGGGGGTATACACATTGGATTTGATACAAACTAATACAATATCTCAATTCAAGAAGCTGCAGCATCTACAAGACAAAGCGAATATTTTGGCAACGTGTCTATTTGGCAAAACAGTCTCATTCATATCCATTGTTGTTCATCTAATACATGTTACATGTGAGAGCATCCACATCCAGTTCTTTATACAGTGGTACTACATTAATTTACATTGAAAAGGGAAGGACTAAGTCCCATTTGTCTTGGCTAGATTTAAAACCAACAGAATACTACCCTCGAGGTCTTAAGCCGCCCCGGGAGATGCGTCACTTAACAATGTCAAAAGATTTGACACAATATTGCTTTTTGAGACGATATCGACACCGCTGTGGAAACCGGCAGACGCCCAATGACCCTTCGTGAGCTAATTGACTTGGAGCTTTAAAGAAAACGGAAAAGTGGTCTCGAAGCACTCAACCAATGTTGAACCTGTAACAGAAACGGATAAGGGGGCACCAAATCAGATAGCTGAAGAAACAACTAATTTTAAGGAAAATAAGTTCCACAGATATACCTGTTTGCGTCTTGGCGAAATTGACGGTAATACCGACTCTGTTGCTCGCTCAATCCAAGTACTTTGAGAAGCGACGCGAATTTTCCTCTTCCCTATTTCGAATGAATGAATTTTATTAATCACAAGAACTTAGAATCATCCACAAATAATGAAATCAATAGTTTTATTCAGATTTGAAAACACAGGTCCCAAAACATAAACATGAATCGGTAAAAGATTTGATGACGGGAACTTAAGCATGATAGGGTCATCTGGCACTCACCTTTTACCAATGAGATTACTGTTGGATTTTGTTGAGGCTTTAAATAAATGTATACAATGCATATGAGGGTTCTGTCATTTTACCATCTGCTACCCGTCATAGTTCTGTATTCTTTCGCACAAATAAAGTTTGTGAGGATTGGTTTTCTCGCATATGTGAACCGATGATGAATGCTGGATTGGCTCTACATTGCAATGATGTTGTTATATTTCACTAGCTCTTTGCAAGAGTGCTGAACCAGATTCTGTGATTGGTCTACAAAATGGGTTTGTATATCAAGCAAGAGGGGAGTATGAAAATGTTGCAGCTCACTTTACTTGCTTGCTACAAACTGAAGAGTCACTCAGTTCATTGGGCTCTGATGGTGTACATTTTGTTATGGCACGAGTAATTGAGAGTTATGCCGCTGTATCTGATCGGAGATTTCTTGAAGCCTGGCTTTTAGAACTACAATTGCTTCGCGCAAAGTACACTGGTAGAAGTTATTCAAGTGCTCTGACAATGGCATGCAATGAAGTTAATGCAATCCATTCGTTGACACGTTTCGATGAGGGTGATTATCAGGCTGCTTGGTCATACCTTGATTTGACGGGTTTGTCAAACCATTTCCCCTCCTTCTAGCACCAAACCTGTATTCAGAAAACCCAACAGTTAACATAGTCACCAATGGTTCTACTGTTAAGACAATAAGAGAGGAAAATTATCAAATGGGTACCTCTGCTGTTGATCTTAAGCCTACATCACCAACTTCCCAGGTCCACTTGGGTGAGCAATACAAGAACAATCCACTGCTCTCTTTCTTCATAACCGCAAGCTAAAACAAGAATGCACAACTGTTGTCGTTAATCCTCCTAATGCTCAAAGACGGGTATTACATTTTACATAACAATATCAAGAACCACCATACCAAGGAGTATCAGGAAATAGCGGTACCGCATCTGACTCAACATAATAACCACCTACATCAGACGATTTGGAACGTAAGTATCAACTGTCAGAAATTGTTGAATCAATACTCTGAAGGAGGATTCTACCGCGAGCTAGTATCTGGTGTGTCTCTTCTACTGCATTTATAAAGTCACACCTGCGAAAGAGCATAGAACCTCAGCACCTAGAAATACAACAAGTTCAGAAAAAGGAGCACGAAGGTCACTATCCGCATAAATGTAAGGAGGCCCTGATGGATCAATTAGAGTACAATGTTTGAGCTGCAAAATGTTTGTCATGAATCTTCAAATTGAGATCCCACGATGAACTTCCCAGTACGCAGGCATCCCGCGACTACTTCACTGACAACTCGTTACAACCTCTTTGTCACCCTGTTTAGCATAAGTCAAGAAAGGAATTTTGAGCTATTCTTTCAGATAGCAGTGAATCAACACCAACTGAACCAGCGACAACCAGCTCAAATGATATCAAGCCAACACGGTCCAAATTTCGCACATCATCACCAACCGTATCCAAAGCTCAGAAATGCTTTCCTGCAAAAGAAGATAAAATAAAGAGTGTTAACAACTGTCATGATGCATCACGGTTCACCATGAATGAAAGAAAGTTGGAGGATAGTTTTTGTTACCTTAACTTGAGATGGATCAGCAGTCATTGTTGGTTTGCCATCCTACAAAAACAAAAGGACTTATTACAATCAATGTGTCGTCCATATAAAACCAGGGCAAAGGTTAAGATTCACATAATAACATGCCGACTGCTAGAACCTACAAACCAGGAGAAAGGCATAACAGATCAGGACAGCATTTGACATAGTCATAATTTCAGCAGTGAATTGAATGCATAATCATATCAAAGCAATGCAAGAATCATCACCATCAATTAATTCCCAGACAGTCCGCATAAACCTTCATTTGGTTACTAAACATGTTTGGCCGAAAATGGAAAAAAATCTTGAATCAACTCGCAATGATTATATCCTTCCAAAATCGAGATAACAGCAAATCTGCACATTAGTTTTGCTTCGCCCTATATAAGAACTCACATTCGCAACAAGAAAAAGGGCCATTCTCAAAACACTCAAAAATCCCAAACTCAGGTGGAATCCTTGCACACAGAGAAACCCTAAAAGTTATAAATCATAAAAATCGTGAAAGAAACTTATCTTCTCTTTTCTTCGCAAGAAACCACCTTCAGAGTCCTCGCCGTTTCTACAAAAACCCGTCGGGAGCCGCTGCGAAGAACTCCTGAAATCGAGGAATAGAGATGCAGGAAACATAGAACGCGGAGAAAGTAGGGAGAAGCTCAGAGCGAAGGGAGGAAAGCGGCGATCGAGAGAGAAGAAAAAAAACGAGAAAGGAAGAAGATGGAGGGAGAACGGAATACGGAAGGAAGAAACAATGAGGGCATCGCGATCGGAGAAAGAGAGAAGAGGATCGGAGATTAACGGCGCGGGGGAGGGGAAAATTGGGATTAGGGTTTATCATCCTTTTTTAATTTTTGTTTTGTTGTAATATAATCCAGTGAACATGCACCCACGACACCAAAGGTGCACCTCACGCGCCTCACCGTTCATTCACCCGCCGATCTCATCATGCGACCATCCTTCGCGTGTCCATGGTACCCCTCGCTACCCTCACCACACCGGGTCCAACACCCTGCTTACTAATCACACCCTAATCTTTAATTAAACCACTAACCTGCAGTTAATCAACTTTTTCCATTAACTTAATTAGTTATTTTAATTAACCAACCCCCTAAGCTAATCCTTTTAATTAATCTGTTTTAATCTAAACCAACTAATTTATTTATCTAAAATTAGCCCACTAAGCAACCATTTAAATTAATCTATTTAATCTATTATTTATCTAATAATTTTTTTTTTATCTCATTAACTTTTTTCTTAATAATATAGTTTATCCTTTTTTTAAATCTCATTTAGTCTAGTGTAACCTTTTTGAAATTCAACATTTCTAATAACAAAAACTTTTTATTTATTTTAATAAAGAAATTCCATATTTTAATAATTATTTCTTATTCTCACCCTTTCTTTTAAAAATTGATATATTTTTCCACATTATAATAATAATAAATCATTTCCTTAGAAAAACAAAAACAACTTTATTTAATAAATCCTATTTATCTAAAATTAATTTACATCTAAAACCTTTTGCCAATTAAAATAAATTAACTTTTTTTAAAATCAACTTCTTCAACTTTTATTAGGATTAATATAACCAATTCGCCCTCTAATATAATTCTTATAAAATCAATCCCCTTAGATTAATAAAATAAAATCGAATCAACATCCTTCTAAAATCAATTCATAAACCTTTCTTAATAAACTAATATAACTTTTCCTAAAACCAATTCATCAATCCAACTTTTCTTGAATGAAATCTCACAAAAAGACTTTTCACTAAAATTAATCAATTCGTCTAAAAAATGAATTAACATCGTAAAACTCAACCCAATCATGCACGCTTAAACCTCTCTCCGTTCACGCACTCACTTACACACACTTCAGCGCTTTCATGTGTACATGTATGCTTTACTTATTTGCCCTTTATTATTCCCGCAATTTATCTTACAGTAATTTACTATTATCGCATTTATTTTATTGCATTGCATTCCGTCCAAAGGAAAATCCTACACATGATTCAACAATTGTGTGTAGTGCATCATTTGTATCATATTCCCCATGATCCTTGATCCTATTCAAGTCAATCTCTAGGATAGATCCTACCCCATAGGAAGGACCCTTGTCTTTATCCTTACAACATAGAAACAAAAACAATACAACTCAACATACAATATTCAAACATTCAAACACAATAGAGAAATAGATGTTAATCATCTTAAGCGAGATAGAATCTCCACCCCACAACAATACAATCGATACCATAGGAACTTTGCCTTAAGAGAGATAGAGGTGTACCTCGTTGATCCCTATCCGAGTACTTGAGCCCTTCTCTTAAGACGATGCAAAGACTACATTCCTACAATTTGTGGCGGTTAAATCTCTCTTAAAATGATAACGCATCTCTTCTCCTAAACCCAATCAATCAACTACCCTAAACCCGTAGGAACTTTGACCACAATCAAAGAACTCCTCAAACCCTTAGGGGAACTACAGTTACTCTGATTCCACTCCCGTAAGGATATGTAGGCATAAGATACGATATCTTATCGAGTATACTTAGAAATAAACCCTTAGGTCTTTTAACCATTAAGCAGATAAACGTTTAGCAATAAACAAACATAAAAGAAGAGGTTCCTGTAGAGTACTACAGAAACTTAGGATGCTAGTACCTTCCCTAAGTTTAACCAACCCCCGAACCTAAAACTCTCTAACCTTTGCATATGCATTGCATTGTGGGAATTTTGATATTTATCCCTTCCTTTGAACAAATCAAAGATCGGTTGCAAATTGAATTAAACATTCAAACTAATTAATAGTTTGGTATCCAAATTTCACTGCGACACCTATTTACAAGACAACTTGTACTACCGTAAAAATCGCGACTACTAACGTACCTGCAGCACAAACAATCCTATCAGCTGCCATACCCCACTAGACTGTGCACATCAATTTGTAGTGACCAAAAGCAATGCAGAAATTTGTGAGAGTCCGCAACAGGTCCGCAACGCACTCACCAAGACGAACCAATTCCTTCCACAAGCTATCACCTCACCATTTTTAGTACACCAGTGAATCCTGCACGAACCAAAACACGTTAACCTTGCAAGCCATATTCATGAATATTAAATCTTCCAACTTTTTAAACGAAAATTCAGAATATGAAGGAGGTACAGGGGACCACTTGGGTACAGGGGATACCCTCAATAAACATGTGGCTGCTCAATTCATTTGGACCTCGCAGCAAAGCATCATACGATCATTCATGCCAGACCGCAAAACTGAATGCTACAGATTGTTTTCCTTTCCTTCAGCTAGCATATAATGACACAATACCCACAAATTTGCGACGACACTGCATCCTGCAAAAGGAAAAACACCCATCTCAAAAAATCATTCTGAAATCCTCAAGAACCCGTTTCTGTTTGAATATCAATAAGAAGCCCAAACCAATCCCTTTACTCGTCAAGAATGAATCCCAACATTTCTTCAGCTCTCCCTCAAAAACTCTCAGATATTTCTATCTCAAAACCTAAAATCCCTTCATCTGAAAACATAAAAAATACTCTTCTTCCAAATAACCCTCAATAATACAACATAAACCCTTCAATAAACCCAAACTTTCAACCCATCTCTTCCATTCTTCTCCATCATCACCTCCAATCAAAAACAACACCCAAACCCCATTCAACCCAAACATCAACCTCCATCTTCTTCATCCTCGAACCCGCAAACACCAAGAGCTTCCGCCAAAAATTCATCTCTTTTGTCCAAAATCGTAAACCCTTCAACCATATCAAGTTCAAACCCATAAAACTTCGAAATCTAAATCTGAGAATGAAATAGAGATAAAGTAGAAGCAAAAACCATAACCCCAGTCAAGAACTCATACCTACATAAATCAATCCAAACAAGAGTCTTCTTCAAACCCATTCAATGAACGGTAAAACATGATGGCTTCGCAAAACCGTGAATCATCCTAGAACCTAAAGTAAGATTGGAGCCATTTGAGACGAGGAGAACAGAGACGAGTGAAGGAGAGGTTGCTTCGATTCCATCTGTCATCGTTTTTTTCCTTCCAGATTTTGTTTCAACTGTGGATCGGGTTCATTTGTTTGTTATTTTGTTTTAAACATTACCCCATTTGCCTTGTTTTAGACTTGATGCCTGTACTGGGTTTTCCATGGATAGTGGACTTTCAAAGCCCAACTGAATTTCTCTTTTACCCTCTTTTTTCTTTTTTTTTCTATGTAACATTATTTATTAAATTGTTTTTTTTGTTAATTTATCCTTTTTTCAGTTCTTTTAAAAATGTTGTTAATGTCATATTTAAAAAAACAGTTAATATATATATAAAGTAGTTTTTTGATAATATATATATATATATATATATATATATATATATATATATATATATATATATATATATATATATATATATATATATATATATATATATATATATATATATATATATATATATATATATATATATATATATATATATATATATATTTCATAATTTTAGAGTTTTTTTATTTATATTAACTTTTCTAGGTTTTTTTTTTTTTAGAACTTTTCATATTTTCTTTTAAACGTTAGATTTTTTTGCATTTTATTTCACTTTCACTTTTTTGGGTCGATGACAAGACTTCCGTAAACCGTTATTGGTCAAACTATTGATAAATAACGTTGGATCTGAGACCACCTTCTTTCTCTCTTCATTTCTTCTTCACTTTCGATTTTTATCCATTTTATCGATTTTTATTCATTCTATTTATTTTCCTCGTTTTTGGGTCGATGACGAGATCTCAAAGTTGTTTTTCTGTCAAATTATTGATGAAAAATAACAAACCCGAGACCAACTTCTTTTTAACTTCTCACTTTCGATTTTTATCGATTTTTATTCTTTTTTATTTGATTCTTACTCATTTTTGGTCAATGACGAATTTTTAATAATTATTATATGTCAAATTATTGATAGATGATAATTTTTTCGAGACTATTCCATTTTCTTATTCATTTCCATTTTATTCTTTTTTTCCGATCGATGATGTCTTCCGATTCGTAAGCGTCGTGTATCGAAGTCGATAACCTTCTCTATTTCAAATCTATGGAGAATGATCATTTGGGTCATTTTCTCTACTTTGGGATCGTGATAGGCTACCTTCGATTAATTGATGTTTTGTTTGCGATTAAGACGAGATCCACCATTTTTAGTCCGTACGACACGATTAAATTGGTGAATGATTCTCAATATCATTTCTCCATCTTGTTTTTTAGCACGGAAATCAACTCACGCGACCTCCTATAGACTGACTTTCATTATAAGTCGAGCTACGATGGTTTATCGTTACATTTGCCCCGATTTAATTCCTAACCAAACTAACCACTAACTTTAATTTCAGTCAAATATTATTGTGGATATTATATTGTCATATTATTATTCATATACTCATGTCATATGTAACACCCATTTTAATTATTTTTAGTTTCGGTGTTATTTTATTCGTTGACTTGTTTTGTGTGGGATTATTTGAGGATCAAGAGAATCATAATATTAATATATAGTGATAAAACGTGATAATTAATAGTAATATTGATATTATTATTATTAATTATTATTATTATTACTAATATTAATATATATGAGTAAAATATTATTTTGGAAATTAAAAGAAATATGAGATTATTGTTTTTGGAATTAAAAAGGAAAATAAAAGTGAATTATTGGAATAAAGGGCAATTGTGGCATTTGGAAAAGAATTGGGAAAGAGGAAACACGGTTGAAGGAGAAGAACGCGTAGTAGAAGCAAGAACACGATCAAAGCAAGAGCAAGCTTGAGCAAGAGGAGGCTGGGCTGTAGGATTTTCGTATGGATTCTTGAAGTTCATCATCATCAAACTGCTTATTGAGGTAAGGGGGAGATAATTGGGTCAATTTAGTAATTGCATGAATACTAGGTAGAAGGGGATTTCCCTAACCCCATTAGGTTTTGATGATGATATGGTATGAGTATTTGATTCTGATGTATGTTGATAGTGTGTTGATTCTGTTGCATGCAAAGAAGTATGATTGTTTGGTGATTTTGGGAATTTCGGTAGTTGCAGTGTTTATACCGGAAGTTGTTTAACTGAGTAGAATTAAGGTTATGTCAAGTTAAATCGAGAGTAGATTTCGTAATTAGGTTGTTGCATGTTGAGCCGATGTTTTGGGAACCGAGTTGAGTAGAATCGGCTGATTTCGGAAGGTTGTGCCGCTGCTGCACAGTGGATTATTTTTCTGATTTCGTAGACGCTCGCCAGCTGCTTCGCTGGGCGAGCTGTTAGCGAACCTTCGCTGGGTGTTCGCTGGGTGAACTGGGTAGCGAGTGCTCCCAGAATATTTTTGTTTGGCTTCGCGAGGGTGCTCGCTGAGCGAGCGAGTAACGAGTGCTCGTTGATGCTTCGCCAAGCGAGTGAGCTAGCGAGCATGACAGCATTTTTCAATCTTTGTGATGTGATGTTCTATTCTCTTGTATTGTTTAACCCTTGCTGGTTGTGATTGATTCTATGTTTGGGGATGAACAGTGAGAGTGTATATGTGATGTAGAGCTTGAATGCTTGATACTCGTTTGATTTGAATGATTGAATTGATGTATGTTAGTATGCACGGATATGAGGATGTGATATATATATATGATGTGTGATGGGGACTGTGTGTGCTAGTGTTGTTGTGTGCATGGGGTTTGCATATGCATGTTTACGGGGTGAATCATTGCTCAGATGGAGCGTATGTGATTCACTCGCGTGCTCCAAATGGGGAGCGTGGTAGGTATAGGTCGTTGCTCAGAGAGAGTGGATGCGATCTATCCTGAGTGTGATTTTCCCAGTGCTCCGGAAGGGAGTGGTAGGGATAGATCGTTGCTCAGAGGGAGTGGATGCGATCTATCCTGAGTGTGATTTACCGGGGCTCCAAATGGGGAGCTTGGTAGGGATAGATCATTGCTCAGAGGGAGCGTATGCGATCTATCCTGAGGATGGTTGACGAACCAATGATGTTGAGTCGGTACCGCATATCATGGGTTGTGTTGCATATATTTGCATGGTTGTGAGTGTTGTGTTGGCATGGGACAATAGGTCCAGATTGATGTATATGAATGAATATTTTATATGTTTCTGCCTATTTATTCATGTACGTTATTACCGTTATGATTTGATCGTGATTTCTCACCCCTTTACTTTTGTCGCGGTCTGTGCTTCTTCGGAAGTACATATAATCCAGGTATGTAGCTAGCTTGGATTGTGGCGAGTCGTAGGATTGCTCTGATACGTAACACCGGGGCTTTTTTTGAGTTTATTGTTTATTGATGATTTTGTGTTCCCCTGTGGCGTATCATGTTTTGTTGAACCCGTTGTGGTGGATGTATTTTGTATATTTTGGCGGTGGCAGTACATGATGATTATGACATTTATGTATATGATGTGAATCTATGTATATAATTCCGCTGTTTAATTATCGAAAATCATTAATGAAGATGTTTTCTTGATGTGTATTTTTTGTGACATCCCATTGTGTATGTGAATACTCTGATATTCTTTTATTTTATTGCAATTATTTGTGTTTTTGGGAATGGGATGTTTCAAGTTGGTATCAGAGCAGGTCGGTCCGTCCGGCCAGTGTAGTGTTTTGAGTCTGTCTGTAGGATAGAGTTGGTTGTTTTCTGTTAACCTGGATTGTTATTGTTGAGCAGTATGGTTGGGAGGAATGATATGGCGTTGGTTGCGGCTATGCAAGCGATGACGCAGGTGGTTGCTAATCAGAACCACGTTGCGGGTGCGCAGTTCAGAGACTTGGCGCAGTTTCAGAGTAACAAGCCACCAACGTTTCAAGGAGGGATTTTGGATCCTGAAGCGGCACAGAAGTGGCTGAAGGCGATTGAGAAGATCTTCAGAATGATAGATTGCAGTGATGAGCAGAAGGTGAGGTTCGGTACTCACATGCTAGAGGGTGAAACAGAGCTTTGGTGGAATAATAGTCGCCAAAGATTGGAGGCTGTTGGGACTCCAATTACTTGGGATGTTGTCTGCACTGGTTTTCTCGAGAAGTATTTTCCGGAGGATATCAGAAGTGCAAAAGAGATAGAATTTTTGGAGTTGAAGCAGGGCAATATAACCTGGCGGAGTATGCCGCTAAGTTTGAGGAACTAGTGCAGTATTGTCCCCATTACAATACTGACGGAGCGATGACCTCTAAATGTTTGAAGTTTGAGAATGGGCTACGTCCGGAAGTGAAGATGGGAATAGCTTGTCAGAAGATCAGGGATTATCCTGAGCTGATAAGCAGAAGCAGGATTTATGACAATGACAACAGGGCGAGGATTCCGCATTACAAAGCTGCTAATGACTGTAAGGGTAAGTAAAGGTTTGGTGGTACTCCTTACAGTGTTCCGACTGATAAAGGAAAGTTCAAGGGTGCTAATGATAAGAAGCCTAGAGAAGGAAGATCGTTTGCTGGTGGAAAGTGTTTTCGGTGCGGTGACATGGGTCATCGTGCCATTGCGTGTCCTCAGGAGGTGAAAAAGTGTTTCAAGTGTGGTAAGCCAGGCCACGTGATGGCTGATTGTCGGTTCGTGATGCTTACCTGTTACAACTATAGTGAGAAGGGCCACATCAGTACTCATTGTGAGAAGCCAGAGTCGTCTCAGGTGCCTCAGACCAGTGGCAAGGTGTTTGCTGTGGTGGGAACTCAGTCGGCGGATGAGGAGCGTTCGATCAAAGGTACTTGTTTTATCAATAACATTCCTTTGACTGCTATGATTGACACGGGTGCGACCCACTCGTTTATCTCTATTGATTGTGTGAAGAGGTTAAGTTTGGTGCCGACTACTCTTGAGCGGCGGATGACTATTGAGACTCCCTCTATTGGTTCAGTGACTACTTCTTTGGTGTGTCTAAAGTGTCCGCTGATTATTTTCGGTAGAGATTTTGGTGTGGATCTGATTTGTTTTCCACTTGGTGGTTTGGATGTTATTCTAGGTATGAACTAGTTGGAGTTCAACCGAGTATACATCGATTGTTTTCGGAAGGTGTTATTGTTTTTTACTCCAGAAGAGGAAGTTTTAGCAGATTCTTTGTCTAGTAAGGAATTGAGAACTTTGTTGGAAGATGAAGCTAAGGTGTTTGCTTTGTTTGCATCGTTGTCGGTTGACAGCAAGGCGTTGTTGGATTAGTTGGCTGTGGTGAATGAATTTCCGGAGGTGTTCCCGGATGATATTTCAGAGTTGCCTCCGAAGAGAGAAGTTGAGTTTAGCATTGATCTTATCCCTGGTACGAGGCCTATTTCTATGGCGCCGTACAGGATGTCGGCAATGGAATTGGCCGAGTTGAAATCTCAGATTGGAGAGTTGTTAGATAGAAAGTTTATCAGACCAAGTGTGTCGCCTTGGGGAGCTCTAGTGTTGTCAGTAAAGAAGAAGGACGGTAGCATGCGGTTGTGCATCGATTACCGTCAGTTGAATAAAGTGATCATCAAGAACAAATATCCTCTTCCCAGGATTGATGATTTGATGGATCATTTAGTGGGAGCTCTTGTGTTCAGTAAGATTGACTTGAGGTCGGGTTATCATCAGATCAGAGTCAAAGAAGGAGATATTCAGAAGACAGTGTTTAGAACTCGATATGGACATTACGAGTATGCGGTAATGCCTTTCGGAGTGTCTAATGCGTCGGGCGTGTTCATGGAGTATATGAACCATATATTTCATTCTTATTTGGATCAGTTTATTGTCGTGTTCATTGATGATATACTGATATATTCAAAGTCTGAGGAAGAGCATGCAGAACATCTGAGGATTGCTTTGCAATTGTTGAAGGATAACAAGTTGTTTGCTAAGTTATCTAAGTGTGAGTTCTAGTTGAAGATGGTGAGCTTCTTGGGGCATGTTATTTCTAGTGATGGTGTTTCGGTAGATCCATCTAAGGTGAGTGCGGTGTTACAGAGGGAACCACCGAAGACGGTAACAGAGGCTAGAAGCTTTTTGGGTTTGGCTGGTTACTACCGAAGATTTATTGAAGGTTTTTCCAGATTGGCGTTGCCATTGACTCAGTTGACGAGGAAAGATCAAGTGTTTGTGTGGGATGCTTCTTGTGAAGAGAGTTTTGAAGAGCTGAAAAAGAGATTGACTTCAGCGCCGGTGTTGGTGTTACCGAATCCGAGTGAGCCTTTTGTGGTGTATTGTGATGCGTCTAAGATGGGATTAGGTGGAGTTCTAATGCAGAATGGAAAAGTGGTAGCTTATGCTTCGCGGCAATTGAGGGTGCATGAGCGGAATTATCCTACTCATGACCTTGAATTGGCTGCGGTGGTTTTTGTGTTAAAGATCTGGAGACACTATTTATATGGTTCAAGATTTGAGGTGTTCAGTGATCACAAGAGTTTGAAGTATCTGTTTGATCAGAAAGAGTTGAATATGAGGCAGAAAAGATGGTTGGAATTCTTGAAAGATTATGATATCATTTTAAGTTATCACCCAGGGAAAACGAATATGGTTGCGGATGCCTTGAGCAGGAAGACAATTCATATGTCAGCTTTGATGGTGAAAGAAATGGAGCTTATTGAGCAGTTCCAAGATTTGAGCATGGTTTGTGAGTTTACTACAAATGGTGTGATGTTGGGTAAATTGCAAGTGAAGAATGATTTCTTGGATATGATTAGAGAACACCAGAAGTTGGATGTGAGACCTGTGGATTTGATGTGAGGAGTCGAAGGTGACTCCAGTGGTGATTTCAAGATGGATAGTGCTGGTGTGTTGAGATTTCGGGGCAGAATTTGTGTGTCGGATAATGACGAGCTTAAGAAGTCAATTTTGGACGAAGGACATCGTAGTAGCCTGAGTGTTCATCCAGGAGCTACGAAGATGTATCAGGACTTGAAAAAGTTGTTTTGGTGGTCGGGTATGAAGAAGGATATTGCTCGTTATGTTTATGCTTGTTTGGTATGTCAGAAATCGAAGGTGGAGCATCAGAGACCTTCTGGGATAATGCAACCGTTAGAGATTTCGGTTTGGAAGTGGGATTGTATCTCCATGGATTTTGTTACGGGATTGCCAAATACAGCGAGAGGATTTGATGCGACTTGGGTGATTGTGGATCGACTTACGAAATCTGCACATTTTGTGCCGATTAGTATCAGTTTTCCGTTGGAAAAGCTGGCAGAGATCTATATTCGGGTAATTGTGAAGCTGCATGGTGTGCCTTTGAGTATTGTATTGGATAGAGATTCGAGGTTCACTTCAGTATTTTGGAAGAGTTTGCAGGAAGCTTTGGGTACTGAGTTGAAGCTGAGTTCAGCCTATCATCCGCAGACGGATGGACATTCGGAGAGGACTATTCAGACTTTAGAGGATTTGTTACGGGCTTGTGTTTTAGAGAAAGGTGGTACGCGGGATACTCATTTGCCATTGATTGAGTTCACGTACAACAATAGTTACCATTCTAGTATCGGGATGGCACCGTTTGAAGCTCTTTATGGTAGGAGGTGTAGGACTCCTCTGTGTTGGTATGAGTAAGGTGAGAGTGTTGTGTTGGGACCAAAGTTGGTGCAGCAGACTACTGAGACAGTGCAGATGATCCGTGAGAAGATGAAAGCATTTCAGGATCGGCAGAAGAGTTATTATGACAACCGAAGGAAAGAATTGGAATTCAGTGAAGGTAACCATGTATTTTTTAGGGTTAATCCGGTGACTGGTGTAGGACGTGTATTGAAGTCCAAGAAGTTGGATCCGAAGTTTATCGGGCCATATCAGATTTTGCAGAGGGTTGGTGTTGTGGCATATAGGGTGGCGTTGCCGCCAGAGCTTTCGAACTTGCATGACATGTTCCATGTGTCGCAACTTCGGAATTATGTACCTGATCCGTCACATGTGATTCAGAGAGATGAAGTCCAAGTTAGAGAGAATCTAACTGTAGAGACGTTTCCATTAAGGATCTAGGATCGCAAGATGAAGCGACTCAGAGGGAAAGAGATACCTTTGGTGAGAGTGGCTTGGGGAGGTGCTGCAGGAGGCAGTGTGACATGGGAATTGGAAAGCAGGATGCGGGAAGCGTATCCAGAATTGTTTTCATCAGGTATTTTCGAGAATGAAAATAATTAAAGTGGGGGAGAGTTGTAACGCCCATTTTAATTATTTTTAGTTTCGATGTTATTTTATTTGTTGGCTTGTTTTGTGTGGGATTATTTGAGGATCAAGAAAATCATAATATTAATATATAGTGATAAAACGTAATAGTAATGTTGATATTATTATTATTATTATTAATTATTATTATTATTATTACTAATATTAATATATATGAGTAAAATATTATTTTGGAAATTAAAAGAAATATGAGATTATTGTTTTTGGAATTAAAAAGGAAAATAAAAGTGAATTATTGGAATAAAGGGCAATTGTGGCATTTGGAAAAGAATTGGGAAAGAGGAAACACAGTTGAAGGAGAAGAACGCGTAGCAGAAGCAAGAACACGATCAAATCAAGAGCAAGCTTGAGCAAGAGGAGGCTGGGCTGTAGGATTTTCGCGTGGATTCTTGAAGTTCACCATCATCAAACTGCTTATTGAGGTAAGGGGGGAGATAATTGAGTCAATTCGGTAATTGCATGAATACTAGGTAGAAGGGGATTTCCCTAACCCCATTAGGTTTTGATGATGACATGGTATGAGTATTTGATTCTAATGTTTGTTGATAGTGTGTTGATTCTGTTGCATGCGAAGAAGTATGATTGTTTGGTGATTTTGGGAATTTCGGTAGTTGCAGTGTTTATGCCAGAAGTTGTTTAACTGAGTAGAATTAAGGTTATGTCGAGTTAAATCAATAGTAGATTTCGTAATTAGGTTGTTGCATATTGAGCCGATGTTTTGGGAACCGAGTTGAGTAGAATCGGCTGATTTCGGAAGGCGGTGCCGCTGCTGTGAGTGCTCCCAAAATGTTTCTATTTGCCTTCGCGATGGTGCTCGTTGAGCGAGCGAGTAGAGAGTGCTCGCTGATGCTTCGCCTAGCGAGTGAGCTAGCGAGCATGACAACATTTTTCAATCTTTGTGATGTGCTGTTTGTAACACCCCGTTTCCCAAAAATAAAATAAAACAATTAAAATCAACAATTATCAGAGTTTCTCCCACAACGGGATGTCACATTCCTAAGAAAACTCCACAAGACATTCCTTAAAATGATTTCCAACAAAATTTGCAGCGGAAAAGAAGTAGTTTGTCATAACACATAATATAAATATATACATCATCAACATTATCATATACAACAATCGGCCATCTGCCCAAAATATACACAATGTCATCAACATCATCACCAATCCCACAAAATAAGATACGCCACGGGGGCACACAAAATCATCAATACACATAAAATACTCCCAAAAAAAACCTCGGTATTACGTGTCAGAGCAATCCCTACAACTCGCCACAATCCAAGCTAGCTAAACACCTGGATTGTCTGTACTTCCGAAGAAGCACAGACCACCACAACAGTAAAAGGGGTGAGAAATCACGATCAAATATTAACGGTATAAATGCACATGAAATAAAAGGTAGAAACACATAAACATCATTTCATATACATCATATTCGGACCTACTGTCCCATCTTAAATCACAACACACATATACCACATGCAACACATGTAACACGGCTCAACAATATGCGGTACCGACTCAACTCAGGATAGATCGCATACACTCCATCCGAGCAACAATCTATCCCTACCACGCTCCTCCTGAGCCCATATAATCAAATCATCAACGTCCTCCACTTGGGACACGGGTGGTCGCATACACTCGATCCGAGCAATGATCCAAATCCCGTCCATGCTCCCCCCTTGGAGCACGCGAGTGAATCATACACCACGTCCACGCTCCCCACTTGGAGCACGTGTGTGAATCACATACACTCCATCGAGCCATGATTCACCACGTCCACATGCTATGCAAGACACTATACATAACCACACGACACTCACGGTGCCCACGATCCTACTGATCCATCGCATCATATAATGCATATACACACAAGCACACAAAGTGCATCGATCCTACTGATCCAATCACCACACAACATATCACACACCATGCACATAAGGCATATCGATCCTACTGATCCAACCCAACAAATAATACACAAACACAACTCACACACGGCGTATCGATCCTACTGATCCACATATCCCACACCTAGCACATAGTGCATACATATCACATACACATCCATACATATCTATACTTAACACATAATCCACTGATTATGCCAATTGCGATAAACGTCGGCCACACGGCCCTTATAACCCTCAAAATATTCTCCATCCTTATATATCATCGCTGCACATCAATCCAATCGCCCTCGGCATCATCAGCTGCGCACAGCCCTCAAAACCCAAATCCTGCTACACTCGCTACCTGCTCGCTACGCGAGCTCCTAGCGAATGTTCGCTACACGTTCGCCTAGCGAACCCCCTCACGAACCACACTTCTGAGCTACTGGAAGTGCTCGCCACTACCTCGCTCAGCGAACTTGCTAGCGAGTACAAAAAAACAGCCACTGTCAAGGCTCGCTACGCGAGCTGCCAGCGAAGTCTCGCTATGGACTCGCCTAGCGTTGGGCTAGCGAGTGTCTGCGAATTCTGAAAAAAATACTGCTGCTCAGAATTCAGTAGCAGCCCTAATCACCAATTCCTCACCAAAATCACACCAGCAACATCGGCTAAACATTCTACCGATATCCTACCCAATTAAATCCTACATCATCCGATAGAACATCGAATCCCGCCGATTATTCCACTTCCGGCTTAAATTGCAACCTACTCCGAAACCCTCAATTCCTCAAACCATTACCAAACAATGCATGCAATAATTTTCAGTACAACATCAACAATCAAAAACAGAATCACTACATACAATCATCATGTCATTTCATCATCAAATCAAATCATCAAAATCATAGGGATAGGGAATTCCCCTCTACCTATTATTCATGCAAATTACCAATTGTACCAATCATTCCCCCCTACCTCAAATTCGATGTTGATGTTGATGAAGCTTTTCAATCCACACGAATTGATAGCCAAAAGTGCTTCTGCTCAAGCTTGCTCTTGGTTGTTTCCACCTTCCTGATCGTGTTCTTCCCTTCAACCGTGTTTGTGTTCTTCCTCTTTGCCAATATTCCCCCTTTGCCCTTAATTCCAAATATATTATAACTCTTATTTCTCTTTATTCCAAAAATCCAAATAATTCACTTTTTTATTCCAATAATACTATTTCCACAATTTCTTTTAATTCCAAAACAATATTAATTCTCACAATATTAATAATAATAATAATAATAATAATAATAATAATAATAATAATATCAATATTAATATTAATTATTATCATTATCCATTATATAATATTAATATTATGTTCCTCATTTCCTCAACAATTTCTACACAAAACACGCTGAAAAACGAAATAACATTGGAAACTAAAAATAATTAAAATGGGCGTTACAACTCTCCCCCACTTTAATTATTTTCGTCCTCGAAAATACCTGATGGAAATAACTCTGGATATGCTTCCCGCATCCTGCTTTCCAATTCCCAGGTCACACTGCCTCCTGCAGCACCTCCCCACGCCACTTTCACCAAAGGTATCTCTTTCCCTCTGAGTCGCTTCATCTTGCGGTCCTCGATCCTTAATGGCAACGTCTCTACAGTCAGATTCTCTCTAACTTGGACTTCATCCCTCTGAATCACATGAGACGGATCGGGTACATACTTCTGAAGTTGCGGCACATGAAACACGTCATGCAAGTTCGAAAGCTCCGGCGGCAACGCCACCCTATACGCCACAGCGCCAATTCTCTGCAAAATCTGATACGGCCCGATAAACTTTGGATCCAACTTCTTGGACTTCAATGCACGTCCAACACCAGTCACTGGGTTAACCCTCAAAAATACATGGTCACCCTTACTGAATTCCAACTCTTTCCTTCGGTTGTCATAATAACTCTTCTGCCGATCCTAAGATGCTTTCATCTTCTCACGGATCATCTGCACTGTCTCAGTAGTCTGTTGCACCAACTCTGGTCCCAACACAACACTCTCACCCGACTCATACCAACACAGAGGAGTCCTACACCTCCTACCATAAAGAGCTTCAAACAGTGCCATCCCGATACTGGAATGGTAACTGTTGTTGTACGTGAACTCTACCAAAGGTAATTGAGTATCCCACGTACCACCTCTTTCCAACACACAAGCCCGCAACAAATCCTCTAAAGTCTGAATAGTCCTCTCCGACTGTCCATCCGTCTGCGGATGATAAGCTGAACTCAGCTTCAACTCGGTACCCAAAGCTTCCTGCAAACTCTTCCAAAATACTGAAGTGAACCTCGGATCTCTATCCGACACAATACTCAAAGGCACACCATGCAGCTTTACAATCACCCGAATATAAATCTCTGCCAGCTTCTCCAACGGAAAACTGATACTAATCGGCACAAAATGTGCAGATTTCGTAAGCCGATCCACAATCACCAAAATCGCATCAAATTCTCTCGCCGTATTCGGCAATCCTATAACAAAATCCATGGCGATACAATCCCACTTCCGAACCGGAATCTCTAACGGTTGCATCATCCCAGAAGGTCTTTAATGCTCCACCTTCGTTTTCTGACATACCAAACAAGCATAAACATAACGAGCAATATCCTTCTTCATACCCGACCACCAAAATAACTTTTTCAAGTCCTGATACATCTTCGTAGCTCCTGGATGAACACTCAGGCTACTACGATGTCCTTCGTCCAAAATTGACCTCTTCAACTCATCATTATCCGGCACACAAATTCTGCCCCGAAACCTTAACACACCCGCATCATCCAACTTGAAATCACTACCAGAGTCACTTCCGGCTCCCTGCATCAAATCCACAAGTTTCACATCCAACTTCTGATGTTCTTTTACTATATCCAAGAAATCATTCTTCACTTGCAATTTACCCAACATCACACCATCTGTAGTAAACTCACAAACCATACTTAAATCTCAGAATTGCTCAATAAGCTCCATTTCTCTCACCATCAAAGCCGACATATGAATCGCTTTCCTGCTCAAGGCATCTGCAACAACATTTGCTTTCCCTGGGTGATAACTCAAACTGAAATCATAATCTTTCAGGAATTCCAACCACCTTCTCTGCCGCATATTCAACTCTTTCTGATCAAACAGGTACTTCAAACATTTGTGATTACTGAACACCTCGAATCTTGAACCATACAAATAATGTCTCCAAATCTTTAAAACAAAAACCACCGCAGCCAATTCAAGGTCATGAGTAGGATAATTTTGTTCATGCACCCTCAATTGCCACGAAGCATAAGTTACTAGTTTTCCATTTTGCATAAGAACTCCGCCCAATCCCATCTTAGACGCATCACAATACACCACAAAAGGCTCACTTGGATTCGGTAACACCAACACCGGCGCTGAAGTCAATCTCTTTTTCAGCTCCACAAAGCTCTCTTCACAAGCAGCATCCCACACAAACACTTGATCTTTCCTCGTCAACTGAGTCAATGGCAACGCCAATCTGGAGAAACCTTCAATAAATCTTTGGTAATAACCAGCTAAACCCAAGAAGCTTTTAACCTCTGTTACCGCCTTTGGCGGTTCCCACTGTAACACCGCACTCACCTTAGATGGGTCTACCGAAACACCATCACCAGAAATAACATGCCCCAAGAAACTCTCCGTCTTCAACCAGAACTCACACTTCGATAACTTAGCAAACAACTTGTTATCTTTCAACACTTGCAAAGCAATCCTCAGATGTTCCGCATGCTCTTCCTCAGACTTAGAATAAATTAGTATATCATCAATGAACACGACAATAAACGGATCAACATAAGAATGGAAGATACGGTTCATATACTCCATGAACACGCCCGACGCATTAGACACTCCGAAAGGCATTACCACATACTCGTAATGTCCATATCGAGTTCTAAACGCCGTCTTCTGAATATCACCTTCCTTCACTCTAATCTGATGATAACACGACCTCAAATCAATCTTACTGAACACACGAGCTCCCACAAACTGATCCATCAAATCATCAATCCTTGGAAGAGGATATTTATTCTTGATGGTCACTTTGTTCAACTGACGGTAATCGATGCACAAACGCATGCTACCATCCTTCTTCTTCACTAACAACACTGGAGCTCCCCACGGTGACACACTTGGTCTGATAAACTTTCTATCCAGTAACTCCCCAATCTGAGATTTCAACTCGGCCAACTCCACTGCCGACATCCTGTACAGCGCCACAGAAATAGGCCTCGTACCAGGGATAAGATCAATACTAAACTCAACTTCTCTCTTCGGAGGCAATTCTGTAATATCATCTGGGAACATCTCCAGAAACTCATTCACCACTGCCAACTCATCCAACAACGCCTTGTTGTCAACAGACAGTGATGCAAATAAAGCAAACACCTGAGCTTCATCTTCCAACAAAGTTCTCAATTCCTTACTAGACAAGAAATCTGCCAAAGCTTCCTCTTCTGGAGTCAAAAACAATAACACCTTCCGAAAACAATCGATGTATACTCGGTTGAACTCCAACCAGTTCATACCCAGAATAACATCCAAACCACCAAGTGGCAAGCAAATTAAATCCACGCCGAAGTCTCGGCCAAAAATAGTCAGTGGACACTTCAAACACACTAACAAAGTAGTCACTGAACCAATCGAGGGAGTTTCAATAGTCATCCGCCGCTCAAGAGTAGACGGCACCAAACCTAACCTCTTCACACAATCAACAGAGATAAACGAGTGGGTCGCACCCGTGTCAATCATAGAAGTCAAAGGAATGTTATTGATAAAACAAGTACCTTTAATCGAACGCTCCTCTTCCGCCGACTGAGTTCCCACTACCGCAGACACTTTACCGGTGACCTGAGGCGCCTGAGGCCTCATTGGCTTCTCACAATGAGTACTAATGTGGCCTTTCTCACCGCAGTTATAGCATGTAGGCATATTAGTCTTGCAATCCGCCATCAGATGGCATGGCTTCCCACACTTGAAGCACTTCTTTGTCTCTTGAGGACAATCACTAGCACGATACCCCGCGACACCGCACCAATAACATTTCAAATATGCCGATGCCTTCCTCTCTCGGAGCCTCTTATTAGCCATAGCCTTCTGCTTTCCCCTATTGGTCGGCACACTGTAAGGTGTACCACCAAACCTCTGCTTACCCCTGCGGTCATTCACCGCCTTGTAATGTGCGATCCTCGCAAGGTTATCATTGTCATAAATCTGACTTTTACTCACCAACTCAGGATAGCTCTTGATTTTCTGACACGCGATCCCCATCTTGATCTCCGGCCTCAGCCCATTCTCAAATTTCAAGCACTTAGAAGTCATATCCTCCTCAGTATTGTAATGGGAACAATACTGAGCCAATTCCTCAAACATAGCCGCATACTCGGCTACCGACATACTGCCCTGCTTCAACTCTAAAAATTCAACCTCTTTAGCACTTCTGATATCTTCTGGAAAATACTTCTCCAGAAATCCAGATCGAACCACCTCCCAAGTAATCGGAGTCCCCGAAGCCTCCATCCTCTGACGACAATTGTCCCACCAAGCTTCAGCTTTTCCCTCTAACATGTGAGTGCCAAATCTCACTTTTTGCTCATCACTGCACCCCCATGGTTCTGAAGATCTTCTCTATTGCCTTCAACCATTTCTGTGCAGCTACCGGATCCAGAATCCCACCTTCAAACTTTGGTGGCTTGTTGCTCTGAAACTGCGTCAAGTCTCTGAACTGAGCACCCGCAGCCAGATTCTGATTGACCATCACTTGTGCCATAGCCTGCATAGCTGCAGCCAACGCCACATCATTCCTCCCAGCCATACTGCTCAACAACAACAATCTAGGTTAACAAAAAACAACCAACTCTATCCTACCGACAAACTCAAAACACTACACTGGCCGGACGGACCGACATGCTCTTATACCAACTTGTAACACCCCGTTTCCCAAAAATAAAATAAAACAATTAAAATCAACAATTATCAGAATTTCTCCCACAACGGGATGTCACATTCCTCAACAAAATTCCACAAGACATTCCTTAAAATGATTTCCAATAAAATTTGCAGCGGAAAAGAAGTAGTATGTCATAACACATAATATAAATATATACATCATCAACATCATCATATACAACAATCGGCCATCTGCCCAAAATATACACAATGTCATCAACACATCAACATCATCACCAATCACACAAAATAAGATTCGCCACGGGGGCACACAAAATCATCAATACACATAAAATACTCCCAAAAAAAACCCCGGTGTTACGTATCAGAGCAATCCCTACGACTCGCCACAATCCAAGCTAGCTAAACACCTGGATTGTCTGTACTTCCGAAGAAGCACAGACCACCACAACAGCAAAAGGGGTGAGAAATCACGATCAAATATTAACGATATAAATGCACATGAAATAAAAGGTAGAAACACATAAACATCATTTCATATACATCATATTCGGACCTACTATCCCATCTTCAATCACAACACACATATACCACATGCAACACATGCAACACGACTCAACAATATGCGGTACCAACTCAACTCAGGATAGATCGCATACACTCCATCCGAGCAACGATCTATCCCTATCACGCTCCTCCTGAGACCATATAATCAAATCATCAACGTCCCCCACTTGGGACACGGGTGGTCGCATACACTCCATCCGAGCAACGATCCAAATCCCGTCCACGCTCCCTCCTTGGAGCATGCGAGTGAATCATACACCGCGTCCACGCTCCCCACTTGGAGCACGTGTGTGAATCACATACACTCCACCGAGCCATGATTCACCATGTCCACATGCTATGCAAGACACTATGCATAACCACACAGCACTCGCGGTGCCCACGATCCTACTGATCCATCACATCATATAATGCATATACACACAAGCACACAAAGTGCATCGATCCTACTGATCCAATCACCACACAACATATCACACACCATGCACATAAGGCATATCAATCCTACTAATCCAACCCAACAAACAACACACAAACACAACCCACATACGGCGTATCGATCCTACTGATCCATATATCCCACACCTAGCACATAGTGCATACATATCACATACACATCCATACATATCTATACTTAACACATAATCCACCGATTATGCCAATTGCGATAAACGCCGGCCACACAGCCCTTATAACCCTTAACATATTCTCCATCCTCATATATCATCACTACACATCAATTCGATCGCCCTCGGCATCATCAGCTGCGCACAACCCTCAAAACCCAAATTCTGCTACACTCGCTACGCGAGCTCCTAGCGAATGTTCGCTACACGTTCGTCTAGCAAACCCCCTCACGAACCACACTTCTGAGCTACTGGAAGTGCTCGCCACTACCTCGCTCAACGAACTTGCTAGCGAGTACAGCAAAACAACCACTGTCAAGGCTCGCTACGCGCGCTGCCAGCGAAGTCTCGCTATGCACTCGCCTAGCGTTGGGCTAGCGAGTGTCTTCGTATTCTGAAAAAAATACTGCTGCTCAGAATTCAGTAGCAGCCCCAATCACCAATTCCTCACCAAAATCACACCAACAACATCGGCTAAACATTCTACCGATATCTTACCCAATTAAATCCTACATCATCCGATAGAACATCGAATCCCGCCTATTATTCCACTTCCGGCTTAAATTGCAACCTACTACAAAACCCTCAATTCCTCAAACCATTACCAAACAATGCATGCAATAATTTTCAGTACAACATCAATAATCAAAAACAGAATCACTACATACAATCATCATGCCATTTCATCATCAAATCAAATCATCAAAATCATGGGGATATGGAATTCCCCTCTACCAATTATTCATGCAAATTACCAATTGTACCGATCATTCCCCCCCCCCCCTACCTCAAATTCGATGCTGATGTTGATGAAGCTTTTCAATCCACACGAATTGATAGCCAAAAGTGCTTCTGCTCAAGCTTGCTCTTGGTTGCTTCCACCTTCCTGATCGTGTTCTTCCCTTCAACCGTGTTTGTGTTCTTCCTCTTTGCCAATATTCCCCCTTTGCCCTTAATTCCAAATATATTATAACTCTTATTTCTATTTATTCCAAAAATCCAAATAATTCACTTTTTAATTCCAATAATACTATTTCCACAATTTCTTTTAATTCCAAAACAATATTAATTCTCACAATATTAATATTAATAATAATAATAATAATATCAATATTAATATTAATTATTATCATTATCTATTATATAATATTAATATTATGTTCCTCATTTCCTCAACAATTTCTACACAAAACACGCTGAAAAACGAAATAACATTGAAAACTAAAAATAATTAAAATGGGTGTTACGCTGTTCTATTCTCTTGTATTGTTTAACCCTTGCTGGTTGTGATTGATTCTATGTTTGGGGATGAACAGTGAGAGTGTATGTGCGATGTAGAGTTTGAATGCTTGATACTCGTTTGATTTGAATGATTGAATTGATGTATGTTAGTATGCATGGATATGAGGATGGGTGATATATATATATATATATATATATATATATATATATATATATATATATATATATATATATATATATATATATATATATATATATATATATATATATATATATATATATATATATATATATATATATATATATATATATATATATGCATATGATGTGTGATGAGATGTGGTCAGGGGACCGTGTGTGCTAGTGTTGTTGTGTGCATGAGGTTTGCATATGCATGTTTACGGGGTGAATCATTGCTCAGATGGAGCGTATGTAATTCACTCGCGTGCTTTAAATGGGGAGCGTGGTAGTGATAGATTGTTGCTCAGAGGGAGTGGATGCGATATATCCTGAGTGTGATTTTCCTGGTGCTCCGGAAGGGAGTGGTAAGGATAAATCGTTACTCAGAGGGAGTGGATGCGATCTATCCTGAGTGTGATTTACCGGGGATCTAAATGGGAAGCGTGGTAGGGATAGATCGTTTCACAGAGGGAGCATATGCGATCTATCCTGAGGATGGTTGACGAACCAGTGATGTTGAGTCGGTACCGCATATCATGGATTGTGTTGCATATATTTGCATGGTTGTGAGTGTTGTGTTGGCATGGGACAGTAGGTCCGGATTGATGTATATGAATGAATATTTTATATATTTCTGCCTATATATTCATGTACGTTATTACCGTTATGATTTGATCTTGATTTCTCACCCCTTTACTTTTGTCGTGGTCTGTGCTTCTTCGGAAGTACAGATAATCCAGGTATATAGCTAGCTTGGATTATGGCGAGTCGTAGGATTGCTCTGATACGTAACACCGGGGCTTTTTGGGAGTTTATTGTTTATTGATGATTTTGTGTGCCCCTGTGGCGTATCATGTTTTGTTGAACCCGTTGTGGTGGATGTATTTTGTATATTTTGGCGGTGGCCGTACATGATGATTATGACATTTATGTATATGATGTGAATCTATGTATATAATTCCGCTATTTAATTATCGAAAATCATTAATGAAGATGTTTTCTTGATGTGTATTTTCTGTGACATCCCATTGTGTATGTGAATACTCTGATATTCGTTTATTTTATTGCAATTATTTGTGTTTTTGGAAACGGGGTGTTACATCATATATATTCATCATCCTTATTCACTCATTATTCGAAAACACATAATAAACTATCGAAATCCTAAAAACCAAATTGGTGGACTGTTGGATCATTGGTCATTTGCAGGAACCCTAATTTTGAGTCGTGCCCGACTTTGCTCAAGGCGTAGTTTAGGCACAATGCACACACACAGCTTTCTCTTGGGCTACCTGACAATGAAACCCCTTTATTTCGTGCAATCCCGTGTAACTTACATGTATCCCTCTCCCATTCCGATGTATGTTTTGCATTTCTTTGATTATCGATTTATCTCCTAGGAGCACCCATAGGGACTAGAGCGGATCAAACTATTTTCAAACTAATTCTCGATTCGTCATCGAGCCATTTTCAAACACCTCGTAAGTCGAGTGCTCATACGCATTCGCCATCAACCTATTGCACACAACTCAACCCTTGATGCGTAAGTCAAGTCAGTTCCGTTTTTCAAATCATTTCCTTTCCAACACGCTTTGCACGCGATAATAAGTCAAACCCTTGATCCAACGTCAAGTGGATTTTCATAACAAATTATCAATCAATTAACAACTATTCAATTCTTTTCAAGGTGTAAAGAGTGAGTTCAAGTCTTTGAACTTGCTTTCGGTTGTTTGGATGCGAGTTATCTTATTCGTGTGTGAGCAATTGACGCCTTTAAATAACATTAACAACTCGACAGCATTCAACCATCTCCAACTACTCATCCTTTCACTCACCTTTCAAACACATTTCTTTTGTGATGAAAAAGAGAGTGTTCCAATTCTTTGGCTCGCTTTCCCGATTACTTGGGTCAAAGAACTCTTACTTAAGCTTCAAGTAATCGTCATTAGTTCAAACTCACCTTTTCAAGTACAACCCTATCTTCAAGATGAAAAAGAGAGAGCTCAAAGTCTTTGGTTCACTCTCCCGATTATTTGGGCCCGAGAGGTCTTTCTTAAGCTTCAAGTAATCGTCACCCGTACCCACTTCAAACCAATTCAATCCCGTTTTCCTTTCGTGGTCGTTACCACGAACTACGACTGCTCTGATTCTTCATTCTCGTCCGAATGTAAGATACGTAGGCACAAGATTGCAATGATCTTGGCGAACTACCTCCCCTCCATTTCTCCGTATCCTTTTCGTGGTTGTTACCACGAACTACGAATGCTCTGATTCTTTATTCATTCTTGAATACAAGATACGTAGGCACAAGATTACGATGATCTTGGTGAGCACAATCCCCTCCATCTTCCGTTTCCCCTCATCTTTTCCCGTAATCGAACTACGAGCGCTCTGATTTCTCATTCTCGTCCGAATGAGCATACGTAGGCACAAGGGCCTCAATCCTTGGGGAGCACCCTATCCTCTAACTATCCCCTTTCCCCTTTGCGTTTATCCCCTTATAGTATCGTTTAATATTTAGTATTGAGAAGAAAAGAACTAAGTTTAACTAACTTTCATCACAACTCGAATTAAGAGGTTCCCGTTGAGTACAACGGGCGTGAGAGGTGCTAATACCTTCCCCTCGCGTAACCGACTCCCGAGCCCAGGAACATTTGGTTGCGACGACCGTGTTCCTTCCGCTTTTAAGAGATTTTCTCGATATTTTCCTCTCCTATTCATTCGGGATAAATAAAGTTCGGTGGCGACTCTGTCGAACCGCATTTCCGCGCGATGGTCGTATGTTCGGAAAAAAAATTTTCGAAGTGCGACACTATCCTACTTACTTGTGGACATCTTCATGGATTTCCCCTTAGTTATGTTTTCAAGTATTCGTTGAGTTGCCTTGAACATGTCTTGGTCATTCTACTTTGACCCTACAAGGACAAAAATCAACACATAAGCATAGGCGTGTATTTAAGTCAATTCGAACCAACGCATTTAGAAACACCAAAAGGTCATGTGCATTTCACCCTACAAGGACAAAAATCAACACATAAGCATAGGCGTGTATCTAAGTCAATTCGAACCAACGCATTTAGAAACACCAAAAGGTCATGTGCATTTCACACTTTCATAACAACATTTCATTCAATCCTAACTATGCTAACCTTATTTTCAAACTAATTTAACATTCCAAAACCTAAGACAAGTAACCTAGTGGATAAACCTAAAATAATTCTCCACTTTACAATTTCATTTTCAAAACATTAAAGCATTCACATAATAACCAATTCAATTTCTTTCTAACCTAACATTTGCAATGCATTAGGAACTCATAAACCTCTTCATTCCTTTCAAAACATCACAACTAGCCAAGCTACTAACAACTCTACTCCTATTCAAACTCATCAACATAATGTTCAAAATGCCCATACATATACATGCATAACCTTACAGCATTGCAGCCATCATGACATCATATAAAAATCAATTCAATTTCTTCATTTGCTGACATGACAGTAGCATTTAGCAAAGCAAATTAACATTCCAATTCAATTTATAACCAATTGTAACAATAAATGCTATGCTAACTTAATTAAATAACAGTTCCATTTTAACAAACTTCACCTCATCATAATACTTCTAACAATTAACCTATTTCTCTAACAGCACATTGTAACTAACTAACCTATTAACATTTCACTAACCAAAATCCAAGCTAACACCTAACTGCAAATTTAACAGATTCAGTTTTAACATTTCTCCATTTGAAACCAATTAATTGAATTCCCAAACCAAGGTTAGCAGAAGCTAATTGTTTTTCCAAAGCCGCGATGAGAGAGATATTGTGGTTATGGACATTTTGAAAACTTCAAAATAGATTACTATTAATTATGGGTTATAGATTACCATTAACTATTCTCTCTATTTTAAAGAGACTATCTGTTAATAAAATTTACACACATATTAAGAAATGTGCTATAGTTGGACATGACACTATTACTAAATTAAGTTTTATAATTATTGATACTTTTTCCACCATCATAAAGTGACACCAATTCTAAAATGAATTGAGTACTCTTTTTCTTTCTTAGAAAGAGTGCTTGGAAAAAATGGAAAAGAAGCACTTAAATGTGGTAGATGAGTGAACAATGGCAACATTGATGGAGTTGGTGACTTGCAAGGACCAAATGGTTTGATATGGTAACATTTTCTATTCTTCTGTTTAAAGTTTAAACTGAAGTTTCAATCCTAATAAATAAATAACTACTCCATTCATTACCTGTCACATTAACTGCATCAAATGACTGTTTAAGGTTGAATTTAAAATAAGAAAAGCAACAAAACACTCCATGTAATCATGTCATTATAGACTATAGTCATCTACTCATATGATCATATATATCCATATCAACAAATGTAAAATGGTTTATCTCAAAATTTTCTTTACACTAATTTACTAGTACAATCACATAACTGCATTACCTCTCAGTAGCTATAATCAACTGTAAGTAAGACCTAGAATTAAATTACCTTATAAACAAAACTCAAAAAAAAAAAGAAACCTCTTTTCAATTTTCATATACAAAATTACAGATCCCTTCTGCATAATGGGCAAGAACCATGCCTCAAGAGCCACATATCTATGCAAGGTAGATGAAACATGTGATGACAATGAGGTAAGCTTCTAACCGTTTCTCCAAGCTGAAAGTCCTGCATACGTATATCAATAATCAGAAAATGTCAAAATCAAAATCAAATTCAAAATCCAAACACAAAATAACACTTTGTTGTTCATGTGATATAGGTAAGCACTATCAACAAATTACAAAAAAAAACTAACCTGGAGACAAACTGAACAAGAAACTTTCTCCCCTGATGCATCAACATTGTCGGTAGTGATTTTGATTTTCGGGATTTTTGCAACAGAATCTCCGGATAAACCTTTCGAACCACCAATGTCAAAGAGGTTTTGAACCTCATCAAAGCTGGTTTCAACAGCACCCATCTGATAAACAAACCAGAAGTGTCAGAATTAGAAATACTATGAAATAGTGATCATTACAAAACTGAAAATTCTCATGTACAAATCAAAATACCTGACTTTGAACCGCACTCAACATTGCAGGACCAATCCTCTCACGCACGAGTCTCCCACTCAACAAACTAGCAATAACATCAATCTGCATAACTCAAAAGGATCAAAATCCAAACCACAAAACATGCAAGTATGTAACTACAATAGAAAAGCTTCCAACACAAGAAAAGATCTCAATCTAACAAAATCTACTCACCAAATATAAAAGACAACCAATCCCAGATTCATCAGAATGCCAAAGAACAAGAGATGATTCAAACACTTCAATCGAAAAAACAGCTCCTGATATAGCACCAACAGCAGCACCTCGAATGAAACCACTTTCTGTCTCTTGACCTATCAAAGCTCCTGTCATAGCACCCAACAACGTCCCCACTGCATAACAAAACAACAACAACAACCCATTAAACCTTAAAAAACACAAATGCCACACCTCAATCTTAAAAATCAAAGAAATAACCAAAACAATGAACATCCAAACCAAACCAATCAACAAAATTGCATACACACCCAAATCGAAAGTTTCATTTTTTTTCTTCAAAATTTCACATAACCAAATCAGATTTTTCTCATTTCCAACAAATTGAAAAACGAAATTACATAACAACAACACATTGACATTGCAAATTCACACCCAAAAAGGAAACAAATCAATAAAATCAGAACAATAATCAGAAACAAGAAACAAACCTAATGCGAAGCAAAAGGTCAAGATCGCAGAGAAAATGTTCCCAATGATCGCGGAAACAGCGAGAGTTCCAAATTGTTTAACCTTGTCAACGAAATTCCCGAAGCAACCGAACAAAATTGAAGGAGAAGGACAAGGATTTTGCACGAAATCCATCTAGGTTAGTCAAAAATCGCACGAATCGTACAAACAAAACAAAACAACAACAAATGGTAAAGTGCGTTCGGTTTGAATTGATGTCACAAGAATTGGGTTTAAGAAGGAGTTATATAATAACACAATAATATTAAAAAAATAATAATAAATAGAAGAAATGAAGAATAATAACAATATGATAATAAAAAAGAACAAAAATTGATATTTATAACGAGAGAAAGCTTAATGTGTAAGACAGAAGAAAGAAAGAAACTCCGATCAACCAACTCGCATTTAAAGCTTGTGTGCCTTAATAAGACCAATTTTCAAAATTTCTCTATCTGCTTATTTTTTAATTTTCCTTTTTAAAACTGTAAATTAATTTTAATTAGGTTTAGATTAGGTTTAATCCTAATTTTGTGTAAATCAGTTCCAAAATAGCACGGGTTGAGATAGTGACAAGTAATTGTCACATGAAATTAATTTGTTACTGTTAATTTTAACAACTTTTTTAGCTTAGTCAATTAAAGATATATCTGATGGGTTTCGTTGGCTACGGTTTTGTCAACAAGTTGGATTATTATGACAACATTTATTTAATATTGTACTATCTAATGTTATTTTTTATATAAATATAAAGTAGTGTATTGATTTAATTTTATTTTTGTCGAGTGTAGGGTATGTGACGAAAATATCTGCATCGGGTAGGGGTAGTAGGTGGGTTGCAGCAGACTTTACTAGGAATGTGATATGGTACCGCATTAATAGTACTATATGCATGTTGTATTTAATGTGATACTAGTATCACTTTTTCAGATCCAGTGGCTATTGCTAGTATCTATTTTGTGAATTTTTATCTTATTTATTTCAGATAAATTTTTTTATGGATATTAAAATTGCAATTAAAATAAAATTCTATTTGTCTTATAAGAAATCTTTTTAAAATAACTCAGTAAACTTTTCCTGATCAACAGCTCCAAACTAGGCCTAGAAATAACTAGAATATTCATTCACTTTGTTGAAACATCGAGACAAGACAATTTTGCATGCAATCCTTAGAACATTTTATGCATCATGTGAATTTTAACAAATCTAACAACATAATGAATGTTGGAACTAGAAGTTTCTTGATCTTTCACACTAAGTATCACTACCAATATGAAAAAACCTCCTTTACCCATTTAGGAGTCTTCTTGATCTCAATTTTTTCTTCTTCTTCAAATATGATACAACCAAGGACAGAGGCACACATAGTGGAATATGGGTTGTTGGCTTGTTGCTCCCTGCTTACTTGATTTTGGGTTTAGTAATAACATTTTCTTATACCACTTATTTAATAATACTTCAATAATTTAATATTTATTTTAGGCATAATTCAAAATATTTCTTCTGCAAAATTAATGTTTTCATATAAAAAACTATCAAAAGTATTTTTAAAATTAATTTTTATTTTGCGTAAGAGAATTATGACAAATAAAAATAGGTGTTCAATAATAATTTTTGAAGAATCAAATATCTAATAAGATATAAAGTATTAAATATATATTTGATCATATACATAAAAAATACATATTTTTAATAGCATTAAAATAAAATAATCATACAATAATTTAATTAATATGAATTTTCCCTACGTATTAAGATTTATGGCCCAATCTCCTGAAATAAAATTAACTAATGATGTATTATCAACGATACATTCTAAAATCTCAATCTCTTAATGACTTTAATTTTTTGATAAAAAATATAAAAAAGTTAGGAATGAGACTAAAAAGATGGTGAGTGAAAGAAGAACCCAAATTTTTTACGAATTATATAAATTTTTAGGAATTAAGGAGGGAGAAAATTCTATATACAAACTTGTTAAGAGAAGAGAAAGAAAAACTAGATATTTGGATCAATTGAAGTGTATTAAAGATGAAGAAGACAAAATCTTGGTTCAGGAAAAATATATAAAGGATAGGTGGAAGACGTATTTCTACAATCTATTTAATAAAGGATATGATATTTCACAAGCCTCTAGCAAACTGACATTAGAGAAGAGGATCAGAACCATAATTACTACTGTCAGATTCAGAAACATGAGGTAAAGGAAGCATTGAAAAGAATGAGTAACAGTAAGGCGGTTGGATCAGACAACACACATATTAAAGTGTGAAAATTTCTTAAGAGATAGAGGTATAGAGTGGCTCACCAATATCCTTAAGGAAATTATGAGGTCAAAACACATGTCGGATGAATGAATAAGAAGCATTTTAGTTTCAAACTATAAGAACAATTAGGATATACAAAATTGTGCGAATTATAAGGGGTTAAGCTTATGACCTGTACCATAAAGTTATAAGAATATGTGATTGAATGGAGATTAAGAAAAGAGACTCGAGTCACATAGAATCAATTTGGTTTTATGCCTAAAAGGTCTACCATGAAAGCGATTTGTCTATTGAGGCATTTGATTGAGCAGTATCGGATGGACCAACAAATCATGCACTAAATTTTTATTGACTTGGATATGGCACATGATAAATTGTGAAAATCTCTAGAGAAGAAAGAGGTTAGAATTGCATATATTTGAGTTATCCAATATATGTATGAAGGGGTATCAACTATTGTACGAACATAGGATGGAGAGACAAATGATTTTCCTGTTACAATTAGTTTGCATCAAGGTTCAACCCTAAGCCCCTACCTTTTTACTTTAATTTTGGATGTACTCACAGAACACATCAAAGATCTAGCACCGAGATGCATGTTTTTTGTAGATGATGTAGTCCTTCTTAGAGAGTCGAATGAGAATTTAAATAAGAGGTTGAAAACTTGGAGACAAGCTTTAGAAACGAATGGTTTTCACCTACGCGTATGTAAAATGGAGCATATGGACTGTAAGTTTAACAAAAAAATAAGGGTTTCTAACCTAGAGGTGAAAGTTGGAGACAATATTATTCCTTAAGTCACGTGGTTTATATATCTTGGGTCCATAATAAAAAATAATGGAGAAATAGAATGGGGTGTAAACCATCGAATTCAAGTTGGGTGGTTGAAATGGAGAAGGGAATCAAATGTTTTATATGATGGAAAAATACCACTCAAGTTGAAGTGAAAGTTTTATCAGATTGCGGTAAGACTTGAGATTTTGTACGGGACATAATGTTGGGCGGTTAAGAATCAAAACAAGAATAAAGTAAGTGTAGCAGAGAGGATGTTGTGGTGGATGTGTGATAAGATTCTAGAAATGAAAATATTAGAGAGACTGTCAGGATACAATCTATAGCGGAGAAGATGGTGGAAAATAGATTTATGTGGTTTGAGCATGTAGAGAGAAGACTGGTAGATTCTGTATTAAATAAGGTAAATCGTATAGAGAGAAGGGAAACAATTATAGGAAGGGGAAGACCTAGAAAGACTATTTGAGAAGTTATTAAAAAAATATTGATATTAATGATTTAGATAGAAGTGTGGTCCTTGATAAAACATTATGGCAAAAGTTAATCCATGCAGTCGACCCCACTTTGTAGGATAAAACTTAGTTATTATGAACCGATACCATGAGAACCTTGATAACTAAAACTAATATTATTATATGAAGAAACTAAAAAAAGATAGAAACATAGTGACGAAAGAGAACTATTTGTGAATGAATAAATGAAAATGAGGTAGAAAATATCCCTATTTATACTAGTTGCAAGACATTATTTATACACACACACACACACACGCAAATGATACCAATTAACAAATAAATCTGAGAAGCGAAGTTTCTTGATGAACAATTAAATGGTTAGGTTAACACACACACACACCCACACACACCCACACAGAGACAGAGAGACAGAGACAGACAGAGAGAGACAGAGAGAAGAAAGAAGGAGAATATGATTATGCAAACTGTTTTTCTATTCACTTACTCAATTACAGTACAAATGTTTACAAGTGAATAACAACAGGCCTCTCTCAACAACCCGAGAGAACTATCGTGTTTATAGGCTACTAAGCTAACTTAAACAACAAGCTAACCTAAATAATTTGATCCAAGAAACAAGGCCAAATTTGACATTATATACTAGAACTAACTTTGACTACAACATGTAACACTTCGACGTCAGTAATGTGAACTAGCTCCGACTTCATGCTTGCCTCCTGTCGAAACATGAAAGTTATCCCTGCTGACAACATCCTAGTCGACAACACTAGAGTTCGATCCAAAATATCACAAATCTCCACCTTGGAACAAACTCTACAATAACAACAACTAATCTAGCTTTCATCATGCAGCTTTATCAACTACATACAATGGAAAAACTTACAACTTGGTGATCATATCAGCAACATTGTTATTAGTCAAAACCTTCAACACTTGAACTTCTCCATGCTCGATTATCTCTCTGACAAAGTGCAACCTTACATTGATGTGCTTGGTTCACTCATGATAGGCTGCATTTTTTGACCGGTGTATTGCATTTTGATGTATAATTCACCATAACATGCAATCTCACACAAAATGATCACCATGAATTTATCACCATATAATCATCATAATAAACATAACATCATTCTCCACACCAAACAATCAAATTAAATCAATCAACATAATGAAAAACATCAAACACCTCTAAATAGTGACCAAATAGTCACACCATGTCAAATATATATTAACATACAACACTCAATCATGTTAAATCATCTTAACATTAATTCATCATCTAACATGTACAATAAGTCACACAATTATACACATGCTTCACAAAATATACTCACACGTCATTAAAAACATGGTAATTAATCTCACAAGGCACTACCATAATGTAGCTCTATGTGTCAGTTTTCCAACGCTTTAAATTGCGCCTCAATTTAAGTTCTGAAACTCAAGTTACGCAAAAAAATGTCTTGCTTAGTACAAAATCCAAGGAGCCACTACGGTCGATCGTAGCAATACACAGGACCCAAAAACATTATTTTGCAAAATTCCCCTATTTGAGCACCGATTTCGATCCCGTAAAAACCAAAACGCTCAGAATTCATCATAGAATAAATTATAACATGATTTTAAGCTCTAAATCGACAATGCCTCATCAATTATCTATCAATTATCATGCAATTCACTCACTTAATCATGGATTTGATATGTTTTGTTCATCAATTCATATCAACATAGGAAAAACAAGTCATATCAACAATTATCCACAAGAATGTTAGAATTAACACAAAACTTTGAGAATTCAGAATCAATCTTGATGAACAAGATTCAATCAACTTGATCAAAATCCCTTGCTCTTCACTCTTCACTCAAGTGAAACAATCATACATTGTTAATAGAAGAAGAAAGAAAGAAGATTGAATAAGAAATAAGATTAGGGTTTAACAAAATAAGGGAAAAGGAGAATAATTTCTGCAAAGTAACTTTCTACTCTCAAACTGAGAAAAATATTATTCAATTGTGCAACTGCATTTTCTGTTGTATGTTACAATAGTATTCTCTATTCTTCTTACTCAAAATAGGGGTTACTCCCTCTATTTAAAATTGATCTACCTTGCTCACTAAGGTAAAGCCCAAAATTACTATTTTGGTCTAAGTTGAAATCCTGTGTCAAGCAACCTGCTTCGGCATTTCGACATCTAACACAACTCAACACACACACACTAGGCTAATTTTGACACATCCTTATTTTTGTCGAGCTACAGCTTCTTTGACATTAGGAATTACAATCTCAAAACACCACATAATTCATTGTGTCTAAGATATCTATATTCATCAAAGACTTTAACTTCTTGAACATTTCAACTTGCACTCGTTTCGTCATGATTTCTGCAATCTGATTCTTAGTTCTGTAGTATTTCAAGTTTATCTTCCCTTTTGCTACCTACTCTCGAAGATAACAGAATCTCATTTTGATGTGCTTGCTTTGCCCGTGTGCTATCGGATTCTTCGCCAGGTTGATAGCTAACATGTTGTCGATCTTCATGGTAATTGCTCCATGACTCTTTGCTGTAATCTCTTCGATCAGATTCACCATCCATTTTGCTTGACATACACAGGGAGAAGTGTTGCGGTGAGAATCGGACATCAAGCTATTGATTTAACTTGAATCACAAATCATAAAATATCACCACCGATCTTTAATTTTTCCAAGGGGAGGGAAAAAGAAAGAATAACCCATAAGTGAAAATACAAAGCAAAAATCAAGGCCTAAAGCTAAGAAAAAGAGAGATTAAAGATACGGGGGTTGGTTATACTAAGGGAAGGTAATAGCACCCTAAGCATCTGCAGTACTATACAGGAACCTCTTGAAATATTTGTGTTATTGCTAAAATTGTTTGCTAAGGATAATAATAGGCTAAGAAAAGAGAAAAGATGGAAAAAGGAAAGAAGTTTAAAAAATAACAAGGTAACTCGCTAGGATCTCGCAATCGTATGCCTACGTTTCCTTAATAGGAAGTCAGAGCAAACGTAGTTCAAAAACTACGTGTAAAAGAGAAGGAAAAGGATGAAAGAGAAAAAGAATGTTCGCCAAGGATCGGGGTCTTGTGCCTACGTATTCTCAAAAGGAGCTTGAGAAATCAGAGTGTCCGTAGTTCGTGGAACTACGAGTTATTAGGGTTTTAAGAACCAAAACAATAGCAAAAACAAACAAACAAGGGACATGCACAATGATGATAAGTTAACATGCAATCCCTCCCCGTGGATTAGGCCAACAAGGAACAGAAAACAACAAATACATGGAAGAACATCATGTAAAAGGTAAGCAGATAAGACACATACACAGTACACGGAAAAGCGTCATGTATGGCCAGACAGATAAGATAGCATAGAATACGCATGGAAAAATATCACGGTAATCCGGCAGTGAAAAATCAACAAAAATACACTGAAAAGTATCATGTAATCAACAGACTAAGGTACGCGGCAAAGCATCACGGGAAAAATAAACAATCACGGCAAAACATCGTAGTAAATCATCATCAATTAATCAAAGCACAACACCAAAAGCTAATCGAAGAAATAAACCCAAAACATAACAGTAAAACAGTTGCATGATAAGATCGAGCAACACGAGAATTATTAAATAATTTAAATATAAATATTTAATAAAATTAATTAATAATTTAATTAATCAAATTAAATAAACATATTTAAATCAATTACTAATAAAAATTATTTTCATATTTTTAAATTATGCAAATAATTAAAAAAAGATAAAAGTAATAAAAAAATTAAATAATTAAAATATTTGTCAATGTTACAAATATAAAATAATTAAAACAACAATTTTTTTTCCTTAAGCAAAATTAAACAAGACAAAATTTATTACAATGAGAATTCAAATGAGAATTTCAAAGCATAATGAACCTAATAAGACAAATTATCACAACTAATTACAATATAGACAAAAACACAAATCCGTAAAATTACTATTAAAAAAGAATAATTTTCTTTGAAAATATTGAAGTAATGTCATGTATGTTCATATATAAAAGAAAAGAAAATAATATGTACATTCAAAGAAAATAGAACGACATACATATGTATATTATGTATATTATCTACTAGTAACATTAATTTACACAGACCAAACAAGAACAATTATATATATATATATATATATATATATATATATATATATATATATATATATATATATATATATATATATATATATATATATATATATATATATATATATATATATATATATATATATATATATATATATATATATATATATATATATATATATATATATATATATATATATATATATATATAGTGGCGGAGCCAGAAATTTTTTGAAGTCTAGGCAAATATTTATAATACCTAAAGTTTAGTTGTCATCTCATGTGATTTAATGAAGCTAATAGTAATTTATCGAACACATGATTCGTAAGAAATAGAAACGAAAAAGAAACTTGGTTGAGGCAATTTACCGAACACTTAGTGTGCAAGTTGCAAAACGGCGGAAACAACAACAATTCGATACTGATTCGTAAACCACAACCTGCAACAACAACAATCATCAACAACAACAATAATTTCAACATCATAAAATGAAAGAATTGAAGCGAGAAATTGATTAAAGCATCCCTAAACTTATCACAAATTAGTCACTCCCCAATATGCAATGCCGTAGGATGGATCCTTTCTTCCCAAGCAGAATTCCTAAATTAACTCCCCAATATGCAATGAACTGACATTTTTTATAATTCTTTCTTCTGTTTCCTATTTTGTGTTCTTTCCCAACTATACTATCATCATATTATTAAGAAAGATTTACAACTACATCCAAACTATATGTGCTTCATACAACACAAATGTAAGAACAAACTTCATTTATGAAAAAACCCGGATACAATAATCGAATATATATGTGCATTGTCTATTCATATGTTTGTAGATTCAAGTCCAGAATGAGAATCACTAACTTGATAATGTCATCATTTATCCTCAAAGTCAACATCAATGATGTTAGGGTCTAATTTAGATGCTGAGTTATTTCTACCAACTCTTGTAAAGAAATCTCCTTTACTTTTAGATCGCCATACAATGTTGCCACAACTCGAACATCGAACTATTTGGTTCTTGTAACCTGCAAACTGCGTCTTGCAAGCTGGACAAGAGTCATGTCCAATTACAGAAGTAACATACTTTAGAGCCAATTTCAAAGCAAATGGTGTTTAAAATATAATTGAAAAATTGAAATGATCATGAACTATAACACAACTAAAAATTAACTACACGCGCTTGATTACCATAAATGACAAACAAAATATTTTAATTCAATGAGCTTAAGAATGTGCTAAATATTTTAATCCAATAAGCTTCAAATCCAACTTATATCAGCTTTGCACAGTGAGTATTGCTAAACTAACATAAAATTAATTGAATATACAAAGTAGCTCAGTTTTGAATAAAACTAATGAAAACTAATTGAACAAACAAAACTTGATTTGCAAACCTATTTGAATATGCAAAAACATATGCATAGACATCAAGTTATCTATGATAGTATATCTTAATCCTCTCCCATTTCGTTTATAGTCCATAACACATGATATTATAGCATGAAAATGTGAAGTTGTGTACATTTAAAAGCATCAAAAGCAGAGGAAATAACAACAGCTGTGTGACACACCTTTGTGGTTTTCCCATCATAAGCATCCCTCCATTTCCCTCCAATGAGGCCCTGTGTTCTCAACAGTCCAGAACTGTTAAGCCAGGAAGCATATAAATTCTTAGTAATTTATCGAACACATGCTTCGTAAGAAACAAAAAAGAAAAAGGAAAAGAAACTTGGTTGAGGCAATTTACCGAACACTTAGTGTGCAAGTTGCAAAACGGTGGAAACGACAACAATTCGATACCAATTCGTAGACCATAACCTCAACATACCCATCATAAATTGATAAATTGGACGAATGAAAATGAACTGTAAAAACAAACAGGGCTCATGAATCCCTAATCAGAATTCCCATTCTCCCTTATATCCAAAAGATTCCCTAACCTGAAAGGTCATTGAAATGAAAAAGATGGCAGAGTGTCTGGTACATCCGGGTTGAATCCAATTCCATACTTTCCCTTTGGAAGAATCGGAGGACCAGTTTGGCGAGTTGTGAGGATATTTTTCAGCACATATGCAGTGTCAGCCTCAGCTATCTCAGCTTCCATTTTTTCGGGTTCTCAAAAACATAGTCTAAGAAAATGGAATTGACAAGATATCATTGACTATTTATATTAATAAGAATATGAAAAAGTAGTAAAGAAACGGAAAGGACCTGAAATCTACAGATATAATAATCTTCACCATAAGCAGCACGCAAGCCATCTACGGTTCTAAATTTAGGGTTTCTACAGAGGAAGGGAACACTGAGACACACATAGGCTTTGATTCTTTCTTGTCGGTGGTTGAGCCCGGACAGCTGCCATATCTGGCCGGACGCTGGCTCCGCCTATATACATATATATATATATATATATATATATATATATATATATATATATATATATATATATATATATATATATATATATATATATATATATATATATATATATATATATATATATATATATATATATATATATATATATATATATATATATATATATATATATATATATATATATATATATATAACACAACAACCAAACATATGTCATGCACAGCAACTTATTACACATAGATATCAAAATGAAATAAACAAAAACCTAAGATATAAACAATTAATAAATAGTTAAGAATAAAACTAATTTTGCAAAATAAAAAAAACTAAATATTAAACAGTAGATATAAAAAATTAATAAATTGTTAAGAATAAAATTAAATTGAAGAAAACAAAACATTAAACAATTAATAAATAGTTAAGAATAAAATTAAATTGAAAAAAACAAAACATTAAACAGCAGTAATAAGATAAAGATGATACCCACAGTAAGAAACTTTTGTCTTCTTCGCTATATGCTCGTGTGGTTTATGAACGGAGGGAGTATTGTGTTTGGTTTTGTTTACAATATTGTGTTTTTGTTTAAAATGGTGAGAAAGACCATATTATGTAATGTGATTCATAATAATATTGCAGTGTCTGTATGTTGTGAGAGCTATAGATATTATATAGTATCTCATATTTGTTAATGCAATCTTGTAGTGTATTAATGTGTAGTGTACTATATTACAATACGCATTCAGAATGAGAGAAGATATTAGAGAGTAAGGGTAGAAGTGTGTAGTAGATGTTGGCACTGTGTAGGCTTTTTAGCATATGCAGAATTTTTTGGAAAAATATGGGATGGTGGGGTCCACGCGGTTTGCTTTATGAAGAGGGTGGTTTTTAAGTTTTGTTAGATTTATATGATATTTTATGGGGTACAATCGATTGTGGTTTAATTTGTAAAAAATGGGTTAATCGTGATTCTGATGAGGGTGCATATATAAGCCCTTTAATTAATTAAGTGATCAATTTTTAACTAATAGCTGAGTATTTGAAACCTGATTGGTGTGGGTAAAAGTGTGGACTTTAACCTTGGGCCCATAATGGATAGGGATTAAGGTTATATATATTATATGGCTAGGTCCCGTCTGTAATCACAAAAAAAACATCAGAAACATAACTGACGGCTCCATAACTTGCCCCATTGAAAGTTGTGAACGAGAGTGTGAGATACAGAGGAAGATCCGGTCATTCATCCATTCGGAATTCTGAATCATGACTTCAACGAGTAAGTATTGATGTTTTAATCTCATATAATATCCATGAATATTTTCGCTTACATTTGGTATCAGAGCTTAAATTATATGAATTAGGACTCAATTTATTATTCTTAATATATAATTATGATTTAATATAATGGTTAGTCATTACGTGAAATTGTAAAGCCATTAAAATTAAAAGTCATTAACAATTATTGATCTCGTGTATTCTTATTTTCTTTCAATTACAATATTGTAAATGTGTATAAATCCATGTATCAACTTAAGGCATGTTACGCGCAGTGCATTTATTGTTCAATTGATTTTGTTTTCCTTTTCCATACCGTATATATATTTGCACAATGCATTTATTAGCATGTTACTACAGTGCAATTGGTTTTTTTTTTTTACGAGTTAATTTTTTTTTTTTTGCGACAATATTTCAAGAGTTGTTTTCTCTTACTACAATGCATTGTTGCTAATGGATTATTATATATAAATCTAATGTTAAATTATTATAATTTTTTCTTCGGAAATTTTATTAAATAAATGTTAGTTTATATAAATTTGTAATATATTTGTTTTGTCAAGTATTTTGAAATATTATATAATATCTCTATAATATTGATATTGATACTGTTGAAGACAAAATTTATTAGGAATGTTATATGGTTTAAATTCATGATTGGTTCATGATTTATTTTGGCAAGAATTTTTTTTAATTCATATGCAAGAAACTCTATAAATTATTGTGTGTGATTACCGTCAAAGTGAGATCGCTCGTTTTAATTTATAAAAGTATCTTTGTAGTTTGAGGAATGGTTTTAAGTCATTACTGTGATTGTCTTCCCAAAGGTGGATAATTGTATGTAAAGATTGTGGTTGATTAAGGATATAACTATTGGAGATGTTTTGGTCTAAGAGATTTATTTACCCAAAGGAAATAAATTTCTAAACTCAATGTATGCTCATTGAGTAGCTTATTCTTGAAATTTGTAGATGAAGTTGTTGGAGATGTTTTGGTTTAGAGAATTTATCTACCTAAAGGAGATATATTTTCGAACCCAATGTATGCTCATTGAGCGACTCATCTGAGGTTCTGACCTTGGTTCTAACCTGGGTTTTACGCATTCCACCCAAAGGGGATTGTGTGATAATGTTGGCCTCTTAGTGATAGCTTATGTTCATTAAAGCTATATCTTGCCTTTATTATTTGTTCTAATGCATTCCTATTTTGTCTAATCAGTGACCTTCTCTATGAACAATTGTTCTGCTTCTATTGAGATCCTGAATGGGTCTAATTTTAAAAAATGGAAGAAAGACTTAGAGTTTTCGTTAGGGATTGCTGACCTTGACATGACATTGCGTGAAACCAAACCTGTGATCAATGATAAGAGTACACCTGAAGAGAAAGAAAAATTAGCTAAGTGGGAGAGGAGTGATCGACTTAGCTTGTGTGCTATGAAGAGAACAATTTCTAAACATCTGATAAGTAAGTTGCCTGAAAAAGAGAATGCTAAAGAGTATCTTACTGCTATTGGAGAGAGATTTCAGGTATCTGATAATACTGAATCTGGATGTTTAATGAAACAACTCACGGACATGAAATATGATAACAATGGGGGTGTTAGAGAGTTCATTCTTAAGATGGTTCATGTCCAAACCAAACTAAAATCCCATGACATTGACCTGAATGAGAATTTTATTGTGTCTCATGCCTTAAATTGCCTACCTGTTGAGTTTACTCAAATCAAAACTGCTTATAATACATTTGGTGATAAGTGGACTATCAATAACCTCATTACCAAGTGTGTAGCTGAAGAAGAGAAACTCAAGAAGGAGAAAAGTGATCTAGCACTCCTAACCTTTCATGCTAAACCCCATTCTGGTAAAAAATCTTAGAAGAATAAGAAAAACACTCATAGTGTTGCTCATAGAATTCCTGATAGGAAACCTGATAATGGTCAACATCATAATATAGGAGGTCCCAGACCCGTTGCTTTTAAGAAATTTGTTTGGTGCTTTTGGTGTAAGGAAAAAGGACATAAGAAAATTAATTGTCATGCTTTTAAAGCTTGGTTAGACAACAAGAACAAATCTGGAGGTAATCATTTTGCTTTTGTCTGTTTTGAGTCTAACTTAGTTGATGTTCCCATTAACTCTTGGTGGATTGATAGTGGTTCTACAACCCATATTGTTGTCTCCTTACAGGGGTTCAGAAACCAGCGGAGACCAAACTTGAGGGAAGGCAAACTCAGGGTAGGAAATGATCTTGAAGTCGTTGTGGAGCTAGTGGGAGATGTTAGCTTAGTCTTAGGAACTGGTTTTGAACTTGTTTTGAAAGATACTTTTATGTACCTTCTTTTAGGAGAAATTTGATTTCAGTATCTTGTTTGGATAAGTTTGGATTTCAATTTACCTTTTATGATGGAAAATTAAATTTGATGTTGAATTCTCAAGTTGTTGGTAATGGTATCTTGTTGGATGGTTTATATAAGTTATCTTTGTATTGTGATATGATATCCTCATCCTTAAATGTTGAAAGCTCCATTGCTAAAAGATCTAAAATTAGAGAAAAATCCTTTTTGTTGTGGCACAAGCGTTTAGGACATATCTCTAAAGAAAGAGTTGAAAGGTTAATTAGAGATGATATTTTACCTTCCTTAGATTTCAATGGTGTGGGGACTTGTGTGGATTGTATTAGAGGAAAATTTACAAAAACCAATAAGAAAGGTTCAACTAGAAGTTCAGACCTTTTGGAAATAATTCATACAGATATTAGTGGCCCCCTTTCTCCAACTATTTGTGGTAATACATCTTTTATCATTTTCATTGATGATTTTTCACAGTATGGCTATCTCTACTTGATTAAGGGAAAATCAGAAGCACTTGAAAAGTTTAAAAATTTTAAAACTGAGGTTGAAAAGAAACTAGGAAAAGTGATAAAGGTGGTACGTTCTGACCATGGTGGAAAGTATTATGGTAGATATCATTCTACTGGGAAACACATGGGACCTTTTGCAAAATACTTGCAAGATTGTGGAATTGTTCCACAATACACCATGTCTGGTACTCCTGAACAGAATGGTGTAGCTGAAAGGAGAAACCGCACCCTTAAAGATATGATGAGAAGCATGATGAGTAGGAGTAATTTACCGGAATTTTTATGGGGTGACACTTTGAAAACAGCCCTCTATATACTTAATAGAGTTCATAGTAAATCAGTTCCAAAAACACCTTTTGAGCTTTGGACAGGTAGAAAACCTAGTTTGAATCATCTTCGTGTCTGGGGTTGTCCTGCAGAGGTTAAAATATATAATCCTTTTGAGACAAAGCTTGACCCAAAAACAAGTCGTTGTTTTTTTATTGGATATCCGGATCGATCTAAAGGATACAAATTCTTTTGTCATGGTAGAGGTAATAAAATTGTGGAGTCCATGCATGCAAAATTCCTTGAGCTTGATGTTGCTGAGCTTGTCACCGAATCTGATAATATTAATTGTGTTATGCCTGATGTTGTTACTTTGCACTTCCTAATTTTGATAATGCTAGATCATCCACGAATCCTGGAGGTTTTGCTCCAAATGAGAATGTGGTTGAACATCCAGTTGAAGATGTGGTTGAACCACTTGTTAAAAATGTAGTGGATCCTCCTATTATAACTGAGGTTGAACAACCTAATGAGCCAGTTGAGCAAATTCATGTTAGAAGGTCAGTAAGACAAAAGCGACCTGCTATCCCTGATGATTTTGTAGTTTATCTTAGTGAGGATGCTTATGATGTTTGTATTGTTATTGATCCTAAAAATTATCTAGAAGTTATTACTTGTTCTCAATCTAGTATGTGGACAGATGCAATGCATGATGAAATGAAATCCATGATAAATAATGATGTTTGGGAACTAGTGGAGTTACCAAGAAACTATAGAGCGATTGGATGTCGGTGGATATTCAAAACAAAGAAGGACTCGAAAGGTAAAATTGAGAGGTTTAAGGCAAGACTTATGGCTAAAGGTTTCACACAAAAGGAGGGTATTGATTTTAATGAAACCTTTTCTCCTGTTTCCACTAAAGACTCTTTTAGAATCGTTATGGCCCTTGTGGCACATTTTGACTTAGAATTGCATCAGATGGATGTTAAGACTGCTTTTCTGAATGGTGATCTTAATGAGGAGGTGTACATGCAGCAGCCAAAGGGTTTTGTAAAAGGTGGTGATGAGCATTTGGTTTGTAAATTAAGAAAATCTATTTATGGTTTGAAACAGGCTTCTAGACAATGGTACTTGAAATTTGATGAGGTGGTAACTTCATTGAGTTTTGAAGAAAATAAAGTTGATCAGTGCATCTATCTTAAGGTCAGTGGGAGCAAATTCATCTTTCTTGTGTTATATGTTGATGACATTTTGCTCGCAAGTAGTGATCTTGGTCTACTTCATGAGACCAAACTTATGTTAACCAAGTTCTTTGATATGAAGGACCTTGGTGAAACATCTTTTGTATTGGGAATTGAAATACACAAAGATAGATCACGTGGTGTGCTTAGCTTGTCACAGAGAGCTTATATTGATAGAGTTCTAGAGAGATTTAATATGCAGAACTGTAAGCCAAGAGATGTTCCAATTACTAAAGGAGACAAATTCAGTAAATATCAATGTCCTAAAAATGAGATTGAGCGGGCAGAGATGAAGGGAAAACCCTTTGACAGTGCATTGGGCAGCCTGATGTTTGCTCAAGTATGCACTAGGCCTGACATTGCTTTCATAGTTGGCGTCTTGGGACGATACCTGTCTAATCCTGGGAATGATCATTGGATTGCGGCTAAGAAAGTGATGAGATATTTGCAAAGAACTAAAGAATGTATGCTTGTTTTTAGGAGAGTTGACAACTTGGAAATAGTTGGGTATACTAACTCTGATCTTGCTGGGTGTGTTGATGATAGAAAATCTACTTCTGGTTACATTTTTATGTTGGCTGGAGGCGCGATATCATGGAAGAGTAAAAAGCAAACTCTTGTCGCCTCTTCTACTATGCAGGCAGAGTTTGTTGCTTGTTATGCTGCTGCCACTCATGCTGTTTGGTTAAGAAATTTAGTAACTGGACTTCGGATTGTTGATTCCATTGCAAAGCCACTAAAGCTTTACTGTGATAATAGTTCAGCTATGTTCTACTCCAAGAATAATAAAACTTCTAGCGGTTCTAAGCATTTGAAATTGAAGTATTTGACAGTCAGAGATCTTGTAAAGAAAAATGACACTGTTGTTGAGTACATTGGTACTGATTTCATGCTAGTTGATCCCCTAACTAAGGGACTTAGACCCATTGTGTTAAAAAACCATGTTGAGAACATGGGCATTGTGAGTTCTTTTGATGTACTTGGTTAGTGGGAGTTTGTTCTTTATGTCATTTTCTTTTATCATGTTATATTTTATTTTAAACACTTTAAATGTTGGATTGTCGAGTATTTTCTATTTTAAGCAATTGATATTACAATGATTATTATTATTATTATTATCATTTGTCATTGTTTATTTACATTTAAATTGCTAAATTTGGGACTCAGTGTCATCGAAACCATTGTGCCTATGGTCGACACTAGTTTGGAGTTCAAGGCATGGTTATTATTTTGAGCTTGGTGTCTTCGGGACCACTATACCGGTGGTTGATGCCATATTGGAGCTGAAGTATGATTTTAAGCTCGGTGTTGTCAGGACCAATGTGTCGGTGGTCGACACCATGTTGGAGCTGAGGCATTATGGTTTGTAAAACCATACAATTTCTTTGTGTTTAATGCATTTGAGAGAAATTGTTAAGGACTGACGAAGAAAATAGAAAATGGTTGTTGGATCACATTAGCATGTTATTTTCTTGCCACACTCCACACTGATGACTAGTTGACGGAGTATGTAGTATTTGTAACCACGAAAGGTTTTATGTCAATGAAGGACATAATAATCGTCGTGATTCAATACTGCTTAACTTTTGTTGGATGGAGTCATATTCAGATACTGCACCTGGAATCATGGATTTCCTTAAAATGCGGCCGCATTTTAAGGAATTAGTCATTAACCCGAGAGTCATTTTCAAAATGTATTTTAAAATAAAAATCATACAATTGATTTTGCCCAAGTGGGAGAATGTTAGATTTATCTAATATTTTATGGGCTACAATCAATTGTGGTTTAATTTGTAAAAAATTGGTTAATCGTGATTTTGATGGGAGTGCATATATAAGCCCTTTAATTAATTAAGTGATCAATTTTTAACTAATGGCTGAGTATCTGAAACCTGATTGGTGTGGATAAAAGTGTGGGCTTTAACCTTGGGTCCATAATGGGTAGGGACTAAGGTTATATATATTATATGGCTAGGTCCCCTCTGTAATCACAAAAAAGCATCAGAAACATAACTGACGGCTCCATAACTTGCCCCATTGAAAGTTGTGAACGGGAGTGTGAGATACAGAGGAAGATCCAGTCATTCATCCATTCGGAATTCTGAATCATGACTTCAACAAGTAAGTATTGATGTTTTAATCTCATATAATATCCATGAATATTTCCACTTACAAGTTTTTCATGCGCAGGATTTTGAGGGAGAGATATCTATTATCTAAAGTAGATTTTATTATATTATTTAATTGAAAAAAGGCAAAGTAGTATACAAATTGCAGCATTAAAAGTGGAAAAACAGTGATACGAGGGGAGTGGCGCAAAAGCTGGAAAAAGTATAGTATGTAGTGTACAAAATCTATATATGTACTATAAGGAAATCAAACAGAAGCTTAACTAACAAGTTTGCCTAATACAAAAATTAAAATTAAATATTAAAAGAAACAAATAATAAAAGGGGATAAAATATTAACTTTAAAAAAAAATTAAAATAAAATGATTAATTAAAATGATTATTTATTAAAAATAGAAATAAAAGAATGGTAAAAAACGAATAATTAGACCGGTATCGAAAATTTTCGAAAAAATAAAATGAACACACCAAAATGATAAGCTCGAAATATACATATTGGAAAAATAGAGCGTTTGGTCAAATTTTGAAATAAATTTTACTTGGTTAAATGGCTCAAACTGTCCAAAATGCGACCGAAAAGTTGTCGAAAAATTTAGATGAGCATACCAGTTAAACTATGCAAAATGTAGATTAATATCACGGACATTTGCAGGCTCAATTTTAAAAATTTTCGTCCACTGATTTTACGCACAGTTGACTTTTAGTTTGACCGATTCGGGGTTGTAAATCCAACAAGTTTATTTCACCTGATGAATTGAGTATTATGCAAGATTAAATGCGTGATAAATTATGCAGATGATGCAAAAAAAATATGGGATCTTAGAGTCAAAAATTAGGGTATGACTAGAAGCAACTATGTATTTTGCTTCGCGTGACGACAATGTCACTACTGACTCCTTTCTCGAACTCCAAGAAACTGGTGCACTACCTATCATAAACACATAGTCAGCTGTGGATTTTCTATCTTCATCGCCACTACACCAACTTGAGTCGGTGTATCCCACTAATTTGAATTCTTTTCCTTCATCAGCTACAGAAAATAAAATGTTGTAGTCAAGAATTCCTTTCAAATACCTTAGTATCCTCTTCGTCGCTGCTAGATGTGATACATTTGGCTTCTGCTAGAATCTACTTACCATACCTACTATGTACGCTAAGTTAGACCTTGTGTAATAAAGGTATCTTAGTGACCCAATAAGTCTTCTATACTGGATAGAGTCTACATCATCTTCATCTGAATCTTTTGACAGTTACAATCTTGGCTCGGCTGGAGTCGAAGTTGGGTTGCAATCTTGCATCTCAAATCTCTTAAGTATTTTGCTTGCATATCTTCTTTGATGCATCATCAAACCTTTATTTCTCTTGTAGAGTTTGATACCAAGGAAGTATGAGAAATTTTCCAAGTCTGACATTTCAAACTCCTCACTTAGGACATGTTTGAAGTTTTCGATCTCCTTCTTGCAACTTCCTGTTATCAACAGGTCATTGACATAATATAAGCAATTCACTATTTCTTTTCCTTACATATACTTCATGCTCAGTTGTGTACTTCACAAATTCTTTCTCCTCTAGAAAGCTATTTATCTTCTTTTTTCAAGATCTTTGAGCTTACTTAAGTTCATACAAGACTTTATGCAGCCTGTACACCTTTCGTTCTTCACCTTGTTTCACAAACCCAGCTAGTTGTACGACATAAACTTCTTCATCTAAGGGGTCATTCAGGAATACACATTTTACATCCATCTAACATACCTATGAGTTGTTCATGTTTGCTAGACCAACAACCAACCTGATTGTTTCGATCCTAGCAACAAGTTCAAAAAATTCGTCGAAGCCAATTCCTTCTTTCTAAAGAAATCCTTTCGCCACAAGTCTCGCCTTGTATCGAGTTACTTCTCCTTTGGGATTCAACTTCACCTTGTATACCTGTAACACGGTGGGAGAACTGACTTTAAACAATGTTGCGGATAGCAAGAGTCGCCACCGACTTTTATTTTATCCATAAGGAAAGGTTATAAAAGAACAGGAAAGACCTTAGAGAATATTTTGGGTCCGGGGGGTAGGTTATGAAAAGGGAAGGTATTAGCATCCTTTTCATCCATGGTTATCCATGGGCTCTTAGGTACTTAAGCTCACTTTTGAATTGTTTTGAAATTGTAATGTGTGAATAGAAAATTTTCAGAATAGTTAATAAATAATCCATGTAAGGATGTGTTAAGAACTTGTTTGAAAACTTGTTGAAAATTTGTTTAAGTGCGAAACAATTTTGAAGTGAGCAAGCACCTAGGAGTAACCTACCCTAATGTTTAAAGGTCTTTCTTATTCTTCATTCTTTCCTTTAGTAAGACTATCCCTACTATAATGGAGTAGGTAGTCCTTACTTTGGATGTTAAGGGGTACGTGAGGGACAATTTGACTTTGAAGGCCATTGTGGGATGTAATAAGCACATATAAGGGACCATCATCATTTTTCGAAAGGGACTTGATTCGTAAAGGCAACCATAAGGGACTTTGATGATTTTTTTTATTTGAGGGACTTGCTTTATACACCCCACTTAACCATTATTCGTAGGCAACTTGAGGGATATCCTTAGGAAGTGAGACGGCGATTAAAATCGACTTACGTGTGTGACGTGTTTATTTTAATTATCTTTATTTAAAAGTGATCTAAATTTATTTTAATATTACATACATGTTGTTACACTCCCTAATTACTAACCATAATAATAATTAAATAATTAAACAACTTTACATCCAAGAAACAATTACAAAATAATAAGCAAAATAATTAAATAGCAAAGATAAATAAAATATAAATAAGCAATAATAAATAATAAAGGGGGTTAATTCTAAGTTTACTCGGCAAAACATCGCATCTTGTGCCTACGTATCCTTACGGGAGTGGAATCAGAGTAATCGTAGTTCCCCTCAATAGGGAGGTTAGAAACTTCTTGACTGTGGTCAAGGTCTCAAGGGGAATAAACGCATCTTAAGGACACGCTTACGTGGAGTGTAGAAACTCCAAATCTCTACGTTGAAATGTTAAGTTGTAATTAGGGTTAAATTAGGGATTCCACGGCGGGAAACCCTAAAATGAGCGCGGCGGCTCTTTGACCTAATGCTAAGGGTAAAATTGTAATTTTGCCTGCGGCGAGACATTTGTGAAAATTAGGGTTTGTAGTTTGTAGTTTTGAGGATTTGAAATTGAATGTGTGAAGTTTTACGGACTATTGGCGCGGCGGCCAAACAGTTAGACCTAACCTTCGGATGTGTGCAATGTGACAGAAATAATAGTAAACGCGTGAGATAATTGAATCATGCAAACAGAGAGATAATGTCATAATTTAAACCATGCAAGCAGAAATTTAAAGGCAGAATTTAAAGAGCGATTGTTAAGTTCGCGAGGTTACATGAGAGGAGCAGATACAATATGATAATGAAATTTGAATTGAACAATAATAAAATAAAATAAATAACGGTTCTAGTTATTATTTTAAAAAAAAGATTTTAGTTATTATTTTAAATTTATAAAAAAAAGTTTTTCTTAAAAATAATAGGTTTTCATATTAATTTGGAAAAGATGTTAATGTTATTTATTTTAAAAAACAGATTTTTATATTATAACAAATTTTAATAAATTAATGATAACAATAATAATAATAATGGTAATAATAATGATAATAATGATAATAATAATAAATAATAATAATAATAATAATAATAATAATAAAGCAATAATGAATTTTAAATGTGCCAAATAACCCAACAATGTTGCTAACGCAGAAATGCGCTCATCGCAACCAGATCTAAATCGGACGAAATAAAATTTATCGCAAAGAAAAAGAAATTAAGCAAAAAATAGTATTATTGCTCTCACAAAAATGCGATCATCGCAACCAGATCGAACTAACACAAATGTCACGCGTCATGCACACAAATGTGCAAACATCGTATCGACATAATTCGATCAAAAATCTTATATATATAAACTCTAACAATTTAAAAATTATATATATATAAACGTAACAGTAATAGATAAAGAAAAAGAAATAACGGTAATAGATGAAGAAAAAGAAATAACGGTAAAAGATGAAGAAAAAGAAACAACAGTAATAGATGAAGGAAAAGAAATAACGGTAAACGATGAAGAAAAAGAAACAATAGTAATGGATGAAGAAGAAAACTAAATAACGGCAAACGGCACTCACTCCTCTTAGGTTTTTTTCATTCTCCCCCCTTTTCCAACAAGGCAACACATGTATATATAGGGAACAAATTAGGGTTAACACCAAATTGTCAATAATGTCCCTAAAGCCCATTTTAAAGCCCAAACTAAATAATTAGTTAAGAAAAAATAAAATTTAAATAATTTAAAATAATTAAAATAAACTTAAAATAAAAACTAATAATCCTATTGATTCCTAAAAATAAAAAATATTATAAAAAGAACAAAATTTTTTTCAATATTTTTTATTTTATGATTTTTTGGATATTTTTATGAATAATTTAGAAAAAAGTGAAAAACATAATATTTTAAAAAATGATTTAATTAAAATACGAAAATAATAATTAAATAATAATAAAAAACTATTTTTGTTATTTTTTTAATGAAAGATAGAAAAATTTAGAGTAAAAATAATAAAAAACAAAAAAAATGACAAAGGTGAGATTCGAACTCTCAACCTCTCACACTCATAACTCCTTACACATGTCCTCTTGCCAATTGTGCCATTTTTACTTTTTAGAAAAAAAAATGCATGCCATATGATATTTACCTGCAAAAAGTCAAACGACTACACAAATTTGTTAGTAATTGATTAAATGCAATGAAATGCGACGACAAATCTTAAGGCAAAATTTGGGGTATTACAGTTATTATGATAATATTTCTCACCCAACCTCTCTTTGATGTTGGCAAAAAAAAATCATGAAGTTTGACTTTGGTTTGACCACAGTTGACCTCAGTTTGACCTTTTAACTGCATTGACTGCTTTTGACTTATCTGATCATCTGACTGAGCAAACTTTTGAGAAAAGTCTTGAAACTTGACATGGGGGTTCTTATACACATATAAGATGTTATGAAGCTCACTTGAAGTCTTGGAAGTCCATTTAGCCTGATTAAAGTCAAAACCCTAGTTTTGAATGCACTGCTTAGGAGGTGCATTGTCTGAGGGAATTGTCAACTCTTCTGACCAATTGTGAATTTTGTGAACCTTGTGAACCTTCTTGGAACACAAAGTCTTGTATTGTGAGGGCAAATTTTGGGGTGCAACAGCTGCCCCTGTTCAATTTTCTGAAACCTGAGGGGTTAGATTGGTATATTTGCCAGTCGTAACCTGGAAGGTTGAAGGGGATTGAACACAAAAGCCCAAAAATTTGCACTCACCAGTGCATGGAGTGATATTGATGGTTGGTTGAACATGATTGAGTGGGATTAAAGATGCCACTAGGGGAAAGTTCTTCAGTAGTATAATGAGAACTGTCAGGAGTCTGGAGTAATACTGATGTAACAGCATGTCTTCATGAGGATAGAGCAATCAATAATGATAACCCTAAAGCAGTCTTGAAGTGATAAATCTGACCTCAGGAGGATAGAGCAATCAATAGCTCTAAAGCAGTCTTGAAGTAATAATGGCTTCAGGAGGATAGAGCAATCAATAGCTCTAAAGCAGTCTTGAAGTAATAGAATGGCTTCAGTAGGATAGAGCAATCAACAGCTCTAAAGCAGTCTTGAAATAATAATGTGATATGTCTTCAGGAGGATAGAGCAATCAATAGCTCTAAAGCAGTCTTGAAGTAATGATTTCAGGAGGATAGAGCAATGGATAGCTCTAAAGCAGTCTTGAAATAATAATGTAATTTCAGGAGGATAGAGCAATGGAGAACTCTAAAGCAGTCTTGAAATAATTAGATGGCTTCAGGAGGATAGAGCAATGAATAGCTCTAAAGCAGTCTTGAAGTAGTAGTATGACCTCATGAGGATAGAGCAATGAATAGCTCTAAAGCAGTCTTGAAGTAATAGGATGATTTCAGGAGGATAGAGCAACCAGTAGCTCTAAAGCAGTCTTGAAGTCATGAGAGGCTATCAGGAGGATAAAATAACCCTGAGGTTACAATAAAGCAGTCCCAAAGTAATAAGAAGCTCATCAGGAGGATAAAGTAACCCTGAGGTTACAATAAAGCAGTCCCAAAGATCATAAGATTGTTTGTTGGATAATTAACCTGAAAACAAGGTAGCATTCTGTATAACAACATTAGTTTATGCTTTATGTATGCATGTATGACATGATGCTCTTAGGTAATGTACTATAGACATATATGTTATGGTATGATGTAAATGATGTATGTATGCTATGACACTGCTGGAAGTGTCTGGATATCCTTGTATAACAACTGCTGGCCAAGGAAAATAAATCCCGATTCGTTGTTGAAGAATATATAACCCTCCGTCTGCTGGGGATAACAAGGTATAGATAACCTCCCGTTGTTGGGGATAACAAGGTATAGATAACCTCCCGTTGTTGGGGATAGTAGGGTATAGATAACCTTCGTTTTCGTTTGATAGTAGGATAAGTATAACATCCCGTCTTCGTTCATCGTGCCCTTATTGGAAAGTAATTTCCCGTATATCCGTATGAGGATAAAAGAGATGGATATAAATTCCAGGGGAGATTAGACTTTGTGAAAATGGATTAGTCCTACTGTCTTGTAAAGATGAACCGGCGAAGCTTCGTTGAAATCCTCCCCTCGTTCGTCCTTAGTAAATACTATTACTGCATTTTCATGCATTTCTGGTAAACATCAATCATATTAAAAGCATACATGCATTTTTGGTAAACATCAATCATATTCAAAGGCATACATACATTCAAACACAACCAATGGACGTTTCGCTTATGTAAATAGGGTAAAAGTAAATCTGGATTCAAAAGATGGAGTTTATTTATATCAAAAGTGACCCATACACGGGTAAGTTTGTACAAGGAGACATAAACCCTAGTAAGAGAATTTGGTCATGAAGTTTTACAAAAAGAATCAGCTATGTGGGAAATAATCCTATTGAGTTTCAATTCTACTATTGCCACTCAAGTATCTCATCTTCTTGCTGTTGAGACGGAAACGATTGGATTGAGCTTCATCTGTTTGAGCTTGAGTAAATAGTACAACTGGTTGCAATTTCATGAGTGATCCAAACGAGACATAGTCATACGCTTTAATCCCTAACTTTTGCCTGGATTGCCCTTTCAGGTTTTTAATCCACCGGGATACCCTTTTTTGCCCAAGCCGCCTTTTCAGGTTTTCGACTTGCCGGGTGTACATCTTTTTTATATATATATCCCTAATTTTTGCCCAAACCCTTTTGGTTTGCCGGGATGCCCTTATTTTTGCCTAGGCCTGTCAACCTAGCGGGTATCTTTTTATGCGTAGTATTTTTTAACTATGTCTGCGTTTACAGGTTGTGGGAAGTCTTCACCATCCATTGTAGTCAGTATCATGGCACCTCCTGAGAACACTGTCTTGACTACAAATGGTCCCTCATATGTTGGAGTCCACTTGCCCCTAGGATCACCCTGTGGTAATATGATACGCTTGATTACCAAGTCACCAGCCTGATATACCTTTGGCTTAACCTTCTTGTTAAAAGCTTTGATCATCCGTTTCTGGTACATCTGGCCATGACAAACTGCTGCTAACCTTTTCTCATCAATCAAATTTATCTGGTCAAGTCGAGTCTGAATCCACTCATCTTCATCCAAGCCTGCATCCTTCATAATTCTCAAGGAGGGGATCTGAACTTCAATAGGCAGAACTGCTTCCATACCATAGACTAAGGAGAATGGGGTTGCCCCTGTTGAAGTACGTATTGTAGTACGATAACCATGCAGAGCAAATGGTAACATCTCGTGCCAATCCTTGTAAGTAACAGTCATCTTCTGTACAATCTTCTTAATGTTCTTATTAGCAGCTTCAACTGCCCCATTCATCTTTGGACGATACGGAGAAGAGTTGTGATGCTTAATCTTGAACTGCGTACAGAGATCAGTAATCATAGTGTTGTTCAGATTAGAGCCATTGTCAGTGATAATCCTTTCAGGGATACCATACCTACATATGAGATTATTCTTAATGAACCGAGCCACAACATTCTTAGTCACAGATGCAAATGAAGCTGCCTCTACCCACTTCGTGAAGTAATCAATAGCAACCAGGATGAAACGATGCCCATTAGAAGCAGTAGGCTTGATCTCACCAATCATATCAATGCCCCACATGGCAAAGGGCCAAGGAGCAGTCAACACATTCAATGGAGATGGAGGTACATGTACTTTATCAGCATAGATTTGACATTTGTGACATGTTCTGGAGTGTTGATAGCAATCAGCTTCCATGGTAGACCAATAGTAACCTGCTCTCAAAATCTTCTTTGCCATGGTATGACCACTAGAATGAGTGCCAAAGGTCCCATCATGCATCTCTTCCATAATTTCTGTAGCTTCCTTCTTATCCACACAACGAAGCATAGTTGAATCATGATTACGCTTATACAGAATGCCATTACTCAGAAAGAACTTAGCAGAAAACCTTCTCAGGAACTTCCTATCTTTGACAGATGCCCCTTCAGGGAACTCCTGAGCTTCAAGATAGTTTTTCACTTCATAGAACCAAGGCTTCTCCTCTGCCCCTTCAGTGTCAATCTCATTGCAGTATGCAGGCTTCTCAAATCTATCAATGGTAATCTTGGGAGCTTCATCATCCCAGCTGATCTCAAACATAGATGCCATGGTGGCCAATGCGTCTGCCAACTGATTCTCTCTTCGTGGAATATGTCCAAAAGTAATCTCTTTGAAATGTGGGATCAAAGACAACACATGTTCTCTGTAAGGAATGAGATTATCATGCTTTGTATCCCAATCTCCTTTAATCTGACTTACTACCAGAGCTGAATCTCCATACACCTCAAGGAACTGAATCTTCATATCAATAGCAACTTGCATACCCATGATACATGCCTCATACTCAGCCATGTTATTGGTACAATAGAAACAAAGTCTGGCAGTAATCGGGGTATGACAACCTTCAGGGGAACTAATCACAACACCAACACCATTACCATGTGCATTGGAGGCACCATCAAAAACCATAGTCCATCGGGATCCTTGTTCAGGTCCGTCATATTGTCCAGGTTCTTTGGTAACAGACATAATGTCTTCATCAGGGAACTCAAAATTCATTGACTGGTAATCATCTACTGCTTGATGAGCCAAATGATCAGCAACAACACTCCCCTTAATGGCCTTCTGAGTGGTATACTGTATATCATATTCCGTCAAGATCATTTGCCATCTTGCAATTCTTCCGGAGAGAGCAGGTTTCTCAAATATGTACTTGATTGGATCCATCTTCGAAATCAACAAGGTAGTATGGGTCAACATATACTGTCTTAGTCGGCGAGCAGCCCATGCCAAAGCGCAACAAGTTTTCTCGAGCAGTGAGTATCTTGTTTCACAGTCGGTAAACTTTTTGCTAAGGTAGTATATTGCCTGCTCTTTTCGACCAGACTCGTCATGTTGCCCCAATACACACCCCATTGAGTTGTCTAATACTGTTAAATACATAATCAAGGGTCTTCCATCAACTGGTGGCATTAAAATTGGAGGTTCTAGCAAATATCTCTTGATTTCATCAAAGGCAGTATGGCACTCATCATTCCATTCCATCACCTGATCTTTCCTCAACAACTTGAAGATTGGCTCACAGATGGTAGTTAATTGGGAAATAAATCTTGCAATGTAGTTCAATCGTCCCAAGAAACCTCTAACCTCCTTCTCAGTACGGGGAGCTGGCATCTCTCGTATAGCTTTCACTTTTGCAGGATCCACTTCAATACCTTTTCCACTGACAATGAAACCCAGGAGCTTTCCAGATCTAACTCCAAAAGTACACTTGTTTGGATTTAATCTCAACCTGTATTTCTTCAACCTCTCAAACAACTTGTGCAGATGATCAAGATGTTGTTCTTCATTCTGAGACCTGGCTATCATATCATCCACATATACCTCTATCTCATGATGAATCATATCATGAAACAAAGCCACCATAGCACGCTGATATGTTGCCCCTGCATTCTTCAAACCAAATGGCATTACCTTATAGCAAAAGGTGCCCCACTGTGTCACAAATGTAGTCTTCTCCATATCTTCAGGTGCCATCTTGATTTGATTGTAACCAGAGAAACCATCCATAAAAGAGAATACCTTATGCTGAGCAGTGTTGTCTACCAGAATATCAATATGAGGAAGTGGAAAGTCATCTTTAGGGCTAGCCTTGTTCAGATCTCTGTAGTCTACACACATACGTACCTTACCATCTTTCTTAGGAACTGGTACCACATTTGCAACCCACTGAGGATAAGAAGTTACGGCCAAGAACCCTGTATTGAACTGTTTCATTACCTCTGCTTTGATCTTTTCTGACATTTCAGGACGCATACGACGGACCTTCTGCTTCTTTGGACGACAATCTTCTTTCACTGGCAAACGGTGAACCACAATGTCTGTATCCAACCCTGGCATATCTTCATAAGACCAAGCAAAGATCTCCACATAGTCACGTAGCATCTGAATTAACCTGCTCTTGACACTGTCCTCTAAATCAGCCCCTATCTTGACCTCTTTTCTGTTTTCTTCAGTTCCCAGATTCACAACTTCGACTGGCTCTTCATGTGGCTGTATAGCTTTCTCTTCTTGTTGTAACAACCTAGCAAGCTCTACAGGTATTTCACAATCGTCCTCGTTTCCGTCTTCAGTTTGATAGATCGGATTCTCGAAATTGTAATTGCCAATAGTAGAACTGTTATCAATTGGATCCAGAGTGGATGAGGATCTGCATTTTAGTGACGTGGGTGTGTGTAAGAACACAAAGCTGATAAAGCAAAAAGAAAAAGAAAGACAAGGAACACAGTATTTACGAAAACGAAACGTCCACTGATTTTATTGAATGAAGTATGCAAATGAAATGACAACCCGTAACAAGCACACCATTGTGCCCCGGGTAAGGCACATGGCTTGAAAGTTTTAATTGTTCCAGAAATTATAAATTTAAAAACATAACACAGTAATAGTATTTACTCCTGACTAAAGGAGATAGGGATAACATCTTCAGCTGTCCAATTATTGAGTCCAGCACCCACAGTAGGAAAAATCCATGCCTCCAAGTTGTAGTCTTCATCTTGATCTCCCACAGCATTGATAACCCCTTGATTGGTGATACGAACAGCACGGGCACGACGGACAGCCTTCTGGGACTCTGCAGTGAAACCCAAACCAAACTTGTCAGACTTGTATGGAATATCAGGAAGCTGACCCCAAATAGTACAACCACCTTCTTCCACCACAGCTTTTGCATCATTGAGGGAGGCCATTGCCATTGTTGGAGGGTTTCCGATGACCACAGGAACCTTCTTCACAGCAGGAGGAGTCACACAATCCTTAACAGCCCAGGGAACCACTTCAAATGACTGACATGGAGTTTCAATGTATTCACCTTCTACTTCCAGATACTTGAAAGTGTTTACATGGCTGACAAAGTATTCTTCCTCTCCAAAGACAGTAACAACTTTTCCATTCACTGGATATCTCAACTTTTGATGTAATGTGGAGGTCACAGCACCTGCCCCATGGATCCAGGGACGACCAAGCAGACATGAGTACGAAGGACGAATATCCATCACATAGAATGTAGCGGTAAACGCCTGAGAGCCAACCTTGATTGGAAGATCAATTTCCCCATGCACTACTCTTCTAGAACCATCAAAAGCCTTTACCACAATATTACTGGGCTTCAATACCGTATCTTTAGGATTCAGCTTGTTCAGGACTTCCTTAGGCAACACATTCAGAGAGGAACCATTGTCTATCAGCACATGAGACAGGGTAGTGCCCCTGCATTCAATTGAAATATGCAAGGCCCTGTTATGATCCCTCTTGGCAGGGGTCAAGTCAGCATCAGAAAATCCTAACCCGTTGTCATAGGTCAGGTGAGCAACACAATTCTCAAACTGGTCCACAGAAATTGCACTGGGTACATGAGCCATCTTTAGAAACTTGATCAATGACTTGGCATGAGCCTCAGAACATAATAACAGGGAGAGCATAGAAATCTTTGAGGGAGTATGCCCCAGCTGATCAACAATATCATAATCACTCTTGCGAATGATTTTCAATACTTCTTCCATCTGCTTAGAGAGGTCATCATCAGCTGGCACATCAGTAGATACAGGCTCAATAACAGGACCATTGCCCCGAGCATCAGTGGTGGAAGTAACAGCAGGAGTAACTGCACTCTTAGAAGCAACTGGAGGAGAGAAGACTCTTCCACTACGAGTGATCTTGCTAGATCCAGCAATATTATCAATGTCAACAGACATATCAGGTAAAGGCTCCTGCTTGACACCATGGATGTAAACATCATACCCATAGTGCCAAGGCACAGCTTTGTCAGATGTATAAGGAATAGGACCAGGAGTGGTAATGATCAGAGGAGCTACTCTGGCTTCAGCAACAACTTTCACAGGACCTTCAGCAATAATCTTGATTGGGCCCTGATGAGTGATTTTAATGGGACCCTTTGAAGTGATTCTTAGTGGTACTTTGTCAACCATGTCAACCTCTTCAATCTTCTTACCCTGAGTCAGATGATCCACCATACTTTCTACAGATGCTGGTCTTCTTTCAAACACTATAGTATATTTATCCATGAGACGTTGAATCCCATCTCTCAAAATGAAGCAACTATCCGGCTTATAGGTACAATATAGACAATCTTCATGACAACCTGGAAAGATCCCAGCTTGTACTAACCTCTTTTTGATAACAGACAATGGTGTGCTCAACTCCATAACTGAATAGACATGCAGATCTTCATCAATATCTTCATCAATGGCGTTGACAGTCTTCTCGTGATTTGGCATTGGAGCTGTAATCACATTTGGAGTACCTGGTGGATCAAACTCAATTTCTCCAGCATCAATCATATCCTGAATTTTGTTCTTCAAGACCCAGCAGTTATTAGTATCATGTCCTGGACAGTTTGAATGATATGCACATCGTGCATTGGGATTGTACTTGGGAGAGGTAACATTGGGATTCTGAGGAGCCTCCCTCAGGGTAATAAGTTCAGCCTTCAACAAGTGTTGCAATACCTGAGCCATTGACATGTTGATCTTCGTGAACTGTCTTCTAGCCCTCTGTTGGTTGCCTTGAGGCTGCTCTGTTGTTGCAGGAGTTGGATTTGAAATATGAACTGCACTAACAGACTGATGCCTTCTGTTACGATCAGGCTGACCATACACAGCATTAGATTCTTTCTTCCCAGTGGGAGGCTTCTTTGCAGCACTTGATGAAGAAGTGCCCACTTGGATCTTACCACTCTTGATACCATTCTCTACTCGCTCTCCTGTCATGATCAACTCAGTGAAGCCAGATGATGAGCTTCCAATGAGATGACTGTAAAACGGACCATTCAGCGTACACATGAACATATCAACCAACTCCCTATCAGTCAAAGGGGGTTGAACTCTTCCAGCTAAGTCTCTCCACTTTTGAGCATACTCCTTAAAGCTTTCTTTGGCACCCATAGACATGCTTTGAAGCTGCATGCGAGTGGGGGCTAAGTCAGCATTGTATTGATACTGCTTGTAGAAAGCTTCAGCAAGGTCATTCCAATCTCTGATGTTGACACTCTCCAACTGATAATACCACTCTAGCTGAGCTCCAGATAAACTCTCTTGAAATAAATGGATCCACAACTTTTTATCAGCAGTGTGGGGTTGCATTCTTCTGACATAAGACCTCAGATGCAATTTGGGACAAGAGACCCCATCATAGACAACAAATGTAGGAACTTTGAACCCAATGGGTATGACCACCCCAGATATCAAGCTCAAATCCTCAAAATCCAGCCCAGATGATTTCTGTAATTCCATAGCATCCATTCTATCCACCAGCATCTTGAATTTGTCTTCGTTAGGCTCATGGTAGTAGTTAGCCTCAGAATCAGAGTCCCCCATAGTGTTGTGGAGACTGCCTCTCTCCTGCTCAGATTCTTCAGATTCATAGTCTTCAACATGTTCCTTGGTCTTGACAGGACCTTTGAACCTTCTTCCCATGTTGAGCAGCCCAGCAGACCTTCTAGCCTTCTTAGTCTTCTTGGCCAGCAGTGTCTTCAATTCATCCTGCCCCTTGGATAGGTTCAGGATCAGCTCTTGGAACTGTGCATTCTGTGCCTGGAGATCCTTAACTGATTGTTCAAGAGCCATTGCTGAAATAAACAGCGAGAAGATGAGAAACCTGTGCACAATTATAAACCTGTGATGCAATGATATGGGAATGCATATGCAATGTTTTCAAGGACCGCAGGATTTAAATTTGCTTAAACAATCAAGAAAGTAACTTTTTATTAGTAATAACTTGTTTTGCCTTTTAGGCTTACAAAAAATGAAAACGAAATAAGTACAAAAGATGGGGTTTTAAGTCTCCCATGGACGTTTCCTCTTTGTGTTGAGGTATGAGTTGAGGTTTCGTTCCTCATGAAGTAGCTTTGTTAGCTCTAGGATCCTTGCTTGGCTTGCTTTGTAATGAGCCTCGAAAGTATCCCTTTGCTCTTTCAGTTGGATCCATGATCTCTGCAAGTCTTCCATATCAGTAGGCATGTCTGGGTGAAGGATGGTATAAGTTGTGTCTCCTTCAGCAACAGGTTCCATGGTAACTGGTAGGATGGCAGGATATGGCATCATGAGTGTCTGAGCACGAAATCGTACCCATCTGAGATAAGCCTCCATAGTAATGGTGTACTTAGGCTCCAGTGTCTTGCTGTCAATCCTGTTTACTTTTCCCCAAGCTCGTATGAATCTCTGACGGTAACCCTGAAGATCGTTGTCGTAGTCAAACACAATGCCCTGAATCAACATGTCATGTGGACCATCGCTCCGGGCGTAACCAAACTGTCGTAAAGCTAGAGATGGGTTGTAGGTGATGCCTCCTCTTATGCCTAGAAGTGGCACATTGGGAAACTCCCCACAACGGTCAATGATGGTGACATTCTCCATAGATCTGGAGCACCAATGGATGTCTGAGTGAGAAAGTGACATGATCCTCTTGGACCATCTGAACCCTTGCTCATTCTTCATTACTGAGCGAGGAAGGTGAGAAATAAACCACCTAGAAAGTAAAGGTATGCAGCACATCAAAGTTCCTCTTGCCCTTGTAGTACGGGTGTGAAGAGAATGTAGGATGTCTCCAAGTAAGGTAGGCACTGGATTGTGACTCAGGAATATGTTGATGGCATGAACGTCTATGAACTGATCAGGATTGGGGAACAACACTAAGCCATAAATCAATAAGGCTAAGATCTCCTCAAAAGCATCGTAGCTCATAGCCTTCAAGAACATTTGAGCTTTATCCACTAATACCTTGGCAAGAATACCTTTAACTCCACTTCTCGTCTCTAGAACAATGTCAGACTTCTTCAGATGTAGAGCTGCAGCAATAACTTCTGGTTTAAGCTCCTTCTCTAAGCCTGTGAATGGCTTCTGATCAAGAACAGGTATACCCAGAAGTTTAGAGAACTCCTCCATGGTTGGAACCAGCTGATAATCAGGAAATGTAAAGCAATGGTGCTTAGGGTCAAAGAACTGAAACAGCACACTCATCATGTCTTCACTGAACCAGATGATGCATCAAAGAAGATATGCAGTGTACAAAAGCTGGAAAAAGTATAGTATGTAGTGTACAAAATCTATATATGTACTATAAGGAAATCAAACAGAAGCTTAACTAACAAGTTTGCCTAATACAAAAATTAAAATTAAATATTAAAAGAAACAAATAATAAAAGGGGATAAAATATTAACTTTAAAAAAAAATTAAAATAAAATGATTAATTAAAATGATTATTTATTAAAAATAGAAATAAAAGAATGGTAAAAAACGAATAATTAGACCGGTATCGAAAATTTTCGAAAAAATAAAATGAACACACCAAAATGATAAGCTCGAAATATACATATTGGAAAAATAGAGCGTTTGGTCAAATTTTGAAATAAATTTTACTTGGTTAAATGGCTCAAACTGTCCAAAATGCGACCGAAAAGTTGTCGAAAAATTTAGATGAGCATACCAGTTAAACTATGCAAAATGTAGATTAATATCACGGACATTTGCAGGCTCAATTTTAAAAATTTTCGTCCACTGATTTTACGCACAGTTGACTTTTAGTTTGACCGATTCGGGGTTGTAAATCCAACAAGTTTATTTCACCTGATGAATTGAGTATTATGCAAGATTAAATGCGTGATAAATTATGCAGATGATGCAAAAAAAATATGGGATCTTAGAGTCAAAAATTAGGGTATGACTAGAAGCAACTATGTATTTTGCTTCGCGTGACGACAATGTCACTACTAACTCCTTTCTCGAACTCCAAGAAACTGGTGCACTACCTATCATAAACACATAGTCAGCTGTGGATTTTCTATCTTCATCGCCACTACACCAACTTGAGTCGGTGTATCCCACTAATTTGAATTCTTTTCCTTCATCAGCTACAGAAAATAAAATGTTGTAGTCAAGAATTCCTTTCAAATACCTTAGTATCCTCTTCGTCGCTGCTAGATGTGATACATTTGGCTTCTGCTAGAATCTACTTACCATACCTACTATGTACGCTAAGTTAGACCTTGTGTAATAAAGGTATCTTAGTGACCCAATAAGTCTTCTATACTGGATAGAGTCTACATCATCTTCATCTGAATCTTTTGACAGTTACAATCTTGGCTCGGCTGGAGTCGAAGTTGGGTTGCAATCTTGCATCTCAAATCTCTTAAGTATTTTGCTTGCATATCTTCTTTGATGCATCATCAAACCTTTATTTCTCTTGTAGAGTTTGATACCAAGGAAGTATGAGAAATTTTCCAAGTCTGACATTTCAAACTCCTCACTTAGGACATGTTTGAAGTTTTCGATCTCCTTCTTGCAACTTCCTGTTATCAACAGGTCATTGACATAATATAAGCAATTCACTATTTCTTTTCCTTACATATACTTCATGCTCAGTTGTGTACTTCACAAATTCTTTCTCCTCTAGAAAGCTATTTATCTTCTTTTTTCAAGATCTTTGAGCTTACTTAAGTTCATACAAGACTTTATGCAGCCTGTACACCTTTCGTTCTTCACCTTGTTTCACAAACCCAGCTAGTTGTACGACATAAACTTCTTCATCTAAGGGGTCATTCAGGAATACACATTTTACATCCATCTAACATACCTATGAGTTGTTCATGTTTGCTAGACCAACAACCAACCTGATTGTTTCGATCCTAGCAACAAGTTCAAAAAATTCGTCGAAGCCAATTCCTTCTTTCTAAAGAAATCCTTTCGCCACAAGTCTCGCCTTGTATCGAGTTACTTCTCCTTTGGGATTCAACTTCACCTTGTATACCTGTAACACGGTGGGAGAACTGACTTTAAACAATGTTGCGGATAGCAAGAGTCGCCACCGACTTTTATTTTATCCATAAGGAAAGGTTATAAAAGAACAGGAAAGACCTTAGAGAATATTTTGGGTCCGGGGGGTAGGTTATGAAAAGGGAAGGTATTAGCATCCTTTTCATCCATGGTTATCCATGGGCTCTTAGGTACTTAAGCTCACTTTTGAATTGTTTTGAAATTGTAATGTGTGAATAGAAAATTTTCAGAATAGTTAATAAATAATCCATGTAAGGATGTGTTAAGAACTTGTTTGAAAACTTGTTGAAAATTTGTTTAAGTGCGAAACAATTTTGAAGTGAGCAAGCACCTAGGAGTAACCTACCCTAATGTTTAAAGGTCTTTCTTATTCTTCATTCTTTCCTTTAGTAAGACTATCCCTACTATAATGGAGTAGGTAGTCCTTACTTTGGATGTTAAGGGGTACGTGAGGGACAATTTGACTTTGAAGGCCATTGTGGGATGTAATAAGCACATATAAGGGACCATCATCATTTTTCGAAAGGGACTTGATTCGTAAAGGCAACCATAAGGGACTTTGATGATTTTTTTTATTTGAGGGACTTGCTTTATACACCCCACTTAACCATTATTCGTAGGCAACTTGAGGGATATCCTTAGGAAGTGAGACGGCGATTAAAATCGACTTACGTGTGTGACGTGTTTATTTTAATTATCTTTATTTAAAAGTGATCTAAATTTATTTTAATATTACATACATGTTGTTACACTCCCTAATTACTAACCATAATAATAATTAAATAATTAAACAACTTTACATCCAAGAAACAATTACAAAATAATAAGCAAAATAATTAAATAGCAAAGATAAATAAAATATAAATAAGCAATAATAAATAATAAAGGGGGTTAATTCTAAGTTTACTCGGCAAGACATCGCATCTTGTGCCTACGTATCCTTACGGGAGTGGAATCAGAGTAATCGTAGTTCCCCTCAATAGGGAGGTTAGAAACTTCTTGACTGTGGTCAAGGTCTCAAGGGGAATAAACGCATCTTAAGGACACGCTTACGTGGAGTGTAGAAACTCCAAATCTCTACGTTGAAATGTTAAGTTGTAATTAGGGTTAAATTAGGGATTCCACGGCGGGAAACCCTAAAATGAGCGCGGCGGCTCTTTGACCTAATGCTAAGGGTAAAATTGTAATTTTGCCTGCGGCGAGGCATTTGTGAAAATTAGGGTTTGTAGTTTGTAGTTTTGAGGATTTGAAATTGAATGTGTGAAGTTTTACGGACTATTGGCGCGGCGGCCAAACAATTAGACCTAACCTTCGGATGTGTGCAATGTGACAGAAATAATAGTAAACGCGTGAGATAATTGAATCATGCAAACAGAGAGATAATGTCATAATTTAAACCATGCAAGCAAAAATTTAAAGGCAGAATTTAAAGAGCGATTGTTAAGTTCGCGAGGTTACATGAGAGGAGCAGATACAATATGATAATGAAATTTGAATTGAACAATAATAAAATAAAATAAATAACGGTTCTAGTTATTATTTTAAAAAAAAGATTTTAGTTATTATTTTAAATTTATAAAAAAAAAAGTTTTTCTTAAAAATAATAGGTTTTCATATTAATTTGGAAAAGATGTTAATGTTATTTATTTTAAAAAACAGATTTTTATATTATAACAAATTTTAATAAATTAATGATAACAATAATAATAATAATGGTAATAATAATGATAATAATGATAATAATAATAAATAATGATAATAATAATAATAATAATAATAATAATAATAATAATAAAGCAATAATGAATTTTAAATGTGCCAAATAACCCAACAATGTTGCTAACGCAGAAATGCGCTCATCGCAACCAGATCTAAATCGGACGAAATAAAATTTATCGCAAAGAAAAAGAAATTAAGCAAAAAATAGTATTATTGCTCTCACAAAAATGCGATCATCGCAACCAGATCGAACTAACACAAATGTCACGCGTCATGCACACAAATGTGCAAACATCGTATCGACATAATTCGATCAAAAATCTTATATATATAAACTCTAACAATTTAAAAATTATATATATATATATAAACGTAACAGTAATAGATAAAGAAAAAGAAATAACGGTAATAGATGAAGAAAAAGAAATAACGGTAAAAGATGAAGAAAAAGAAACAACAATAATAGATGAAGGAAAAGAAATAACGGTAAACGATGAAGAAAAAGAAACAATAGTAATGGATGAAGAAGAAAACTAAATAACGGCAAACGGCACTCACTCCTCTTAGGTTTTTTTCATTCTCCCCCCTTTTCCAACAAGGCAACACATGTATATATAGGGAACAAATTAGGGTTAACACCAAATTGTCAATAATGTCCCTAAAGCCCATTTTAAAGCCCAAACTAAATAATTAGTTAAGAAAAAATAAAATTTAAATAATTTAAAATAATTAAAATAAACTTAAAATAAAAACTAATAATCCTATTGATTCCTAAAAATAAAAAATATTATAAAAAGAACAAATTTTTTTTCAATATTTTTTATTTTATGATTTTTTGGATATTTTTATGAATAATTTAGAAAAAAGTAAAAAAATAATATTTTAAAAAATGATTTAATTAAAATACGAAAATAATAATTAAATAATAATAAAAAACTATTTTTGTTATTTTTTTAATGAAAGATAGAAAAATTTAGAGTAAAAATAATAAAAAACAAAAAAAATGACAAAGGTGAGATTCGAACTCTCAACCTCTCACACTCATAACTCCTTACACATGTCCTCCTGCCAATTGTGCCATTTTTACTTTTTAGAAAAAAAAATGCATGCCATATGATATTTACCTGCAAAAAGTCAAACGACTACACAAATTTGTTAGTAATTGATTAAATGCAATGAAATGCGACGACAAATCTTAAGGCAAAATTTGGGGTATTACAGTTATTATGATAATATTTCTCACCCAACCTCTCTTTGATGTTGGCAAAAAAAAATCATGAAGTTTGACTTTGGTTTGACCACAGTTGACCTCAGTTTGACCTTTTAACTGCATTGACTGCTTTTGACTTATCTGATCATCTGACTGAGCAAACTTTTGAGAAAAGTCTTGAAACTTGACATGGGGGTTCTTATACACATATAAGATGTTATGAAGCTCACTTGAAGTCTTGGAAGTCCATTTAGCCTGATTAAAGTCAAAACCCTAGTTTTGGATGCACTGCTTAGGAGGTGCATTGTCTGAGGGAATTGTCAACTCTTCTGACCAATTGTGAATTTTGTGAATCTTGTGAACCTTCTTGGAACACAAAGTCTTGTATTGTGAGGGCAAATTTTGGGGTGCAACAATACCCATTTCACATCGATTACTTTCTTGCCTTGAGGCAATTCGACAAGTGACCAAGTGTTATTGACTTCAATGGACTCTAGTTCCTCATTCATTGCTCTATTCCACTTTGAATCTTTCAATGCCTCGGCTGTATTGACTGGTTCGACATCTGTGTAGAAAGCATAGTATACCACCTCACCTTTATCATCGACCACATCATCTGATGTAATCACACATTCTTGCAACATTACATGCATGTGTCTTGTTCGTTGAGGTCTGCTTGGGCCTGTTTCACCTCTGATTTCTTCTTGTCGAACTTCTATTTCGACTTCACTAACTGGTTCTTCACATAAGATTCTAACTGAATCCTTCTTAACATTTTCAGTCCAATCATATTCTTTAAGCTCATCTGTGACCACGTCCCTGCTGATCACTACTTGCTTGTTCAATGGATCGAACAACTTGTATGCTTCAGTCGAATGATATCTTATTAGAATCCTTTGACTCAACTTGTCATCAAGTTTTCTTCTCAATTGATATGGCACATGTCTATGTGTTATAGATCCAAACGCCTTCAAAAGACTTAGGCCAAACTTTATACCAAACCGACATTCTTCTGGCGTAATTCCTTCTAGCCTTTTTGCAGGACATCTATTCAAGATGTATGTTGCAGTTGACACAGCTTCTCCCCATTATTCTTTGAATAAATTCTTGTCTTTCAACATACTTCTCATCATATTCATGATGGTGTTGCACCCCAAAATTTGACCAACCGGGTCTCGTATCTGGCTCGAGGTTTCGACGCATAATCGCATTCGCATTTGCATATTGCATACAGGGCATTTTTCATTTGTTTTGATTTTATCAGGGATCACAGCTCTCGTCTCGTGTTTCAGGTGTTTTTTATCAGTTTAAATAGATTTAAATCATTTTTAGCATTTTATAGGATTTAAATAGATTTTAATCATTTTAGGATTTAATAGGATTTTTAATAGTTTTAATTCTTTTTAAATAGCATTTTTCATTTTAGAATATTAATAGGTTTTTAATAGTTTTTAAATAGTTTTAATAACTTTTAAAATCATTTTTAGATTAGTGTAGAATATTAGTGAATTTTTCTTTTAGCATATTAAATAGAATAATAGAATTTAAATAGGTTTACTATTTTCTTAATAGAATATAATATAGTTTTTTTCATAGAATTTAATATAGCTTTATTAGAGATTTATTAGAGTTTTATTAGTGGGTTTATTAGAATTTTTTAGAGTATTATTAGTTTAGGAGTTAATTAGATTAATAGAGTTTTTTCTCTTTTTTTAGATTTAATTCTGAATTAATTAGGTTAATTAGGTTTTGGTTAATTAGTGTTAATCCTTTTTATTTTCATTAATCATGATTCAGTTTTTGATTGTTTTTTATGGCATTTTCGTTTTTGGGCCCATTCATTTCGCAGCCCAACTCATTCAATCAGTCCAGATTTCAGCAAATGTCCAGCATGTTCTAGAAGATTCCAGAGTTATCCAGAAAGTCTCAAGGGTATAAGAGCTTCAGCATCCACGTGTAAAGAAGAGGAGGCCCCACGTTTTCGCTGCTACATCACGCCACGCCATCTCACACACTCTCCCCATTCTGCCACGCCATGGCCACGTGGCGCGCATGCGCCGTCTCCACCCACTAGCACACCACGCGTCCCTCCACCAACGCACCACAACACCCCACCGTCAAACCTCACCGGCCGGCATGCATGGCCGGCGACCACCGCCTAACCCACCGGAGAACCTCCCACGCCCAGGAAATCCCAGAACTCCGATCATTCTTCATCCTCCTCCTCTAACCTTCATCATCTAAAACCCAGAAAACCCCGGAAAACCTCAAACCCTCATCTCCCTCCGATCAAACTCCATAACCGTCGCCAGAAATTACATCAGTCTCCACCGATCTTCAACGTTCTGCATGAATTTCCAGATTTCGCTCAAGCTCATCAAGAACATTCATGAGATGTTCATCCGTTTTCCAGAAACCGATTAAGATCTTCATCATCATCGTGTGTTCATCCAAGTTTTTCCAGAAGTTCATCAGTGTTCTTTCAAAAACGTCCAACTGCGTTCATATAACAACAGAACTCCAAGATCTTCATCAGACGAATCTCCAGAAAAGATCCCCAGAACGCCAACTTCAAGAACGTGCGTACTCGATCTTCAACCACCAGAGCATGCAAGATCTTCTTCTTCTTTGAATCCTCAGCAACAACTTCAAGAACACCTCAAATGATCCTCAATCAAATCTTCATCGAGCGCTGAGATCTTCTTGAATCTCTAGAACTTCATCATCCGCACGCAACTTCAAAGATCCAAGATCTTCAATCCTCGCAATCGAGTTCGTCAAGAACTTCCAGATTTCGCCTCCAGATCTCTTGTGATGCTAGTTCGTTCTTGAATGGCGTAGTATCAATACGACTTATTCGTTTTGTTTGATGTGGTGAGGAAAGATGGAAACAGAGATAAGAGGCAGATTGAAGAGAGGGAGCTAAGGTTGAGATTGGGCGGTGGTAGCGGCGGTGAACAGTGGAAGGAGAGAGCAAGAGGAAGTGCTAGGGTTTCAGAGCGAATAGAGAAAGGAAGGGAGATGGATAGTGAGAGTTGGGCCTCAAGCCCAACAGATTTTGACCGCACACCCCAATTTTCCATTCTCCCCTCCCCTTCGTGTGACTTGTGGAGAAGTGGGCTGAGCCCAATAGGGTTTCTCAATGCACTCCCAGTTTCAGTCTTCCCCCCCCCCCCCCCCCCCCCCCCCCCCCCCCCCTCCGGGTTCTACAGCAAACAGATGGGCTGGGCCCAGTTACAGTTTTTGTTATTTTATTTTCTTGTATAATCCCCCTGTACCAGTACACCCCCTCCCCTTTTGTTTTCTTTTCTTTATTTCTTTTTATGTACTTAGTTTTTAGAAGAAAAATAAAGAATAAAGAAAAAGTATATTGAAGAGAAAAAATATAGGAAAATACAATAAAGAATAAAGAAAAAGTATATTGAAGAGAAAAAATATAGAAAAATACAAAAAGAATATGGAAAAAATATTGATAGAAAAAGAAGAGAAAGAAAAATACAGAAAAATATGGAAAAATATGTTGGAAGAAAAGAGAGAAAAAATATTGAAAGAGAAAATGGAAGAGAAATATTGAAAAAATATTAGTATAGATAATATTTTTAGGATATATTTTCATAGAGATTATTTTACGATTTTAGGGATAGTTTAGAACGCCCACTTGTTAGGGGGCTATTTTTCATTCGACTTTTCAGGATAGGATAGGATAGTATTTCCTAGGAGATTTATTTTCAGTGTTCAATCATTGTAACCATTTTTCAGAGATTAATAAAACGAGATTTGAGCTGTGGTCCCGAAGTAGCCGAACTACAGCTGCTCTGATTTCTCGTACCAGACGAGAATATGTAGGCATAGGATGCGATATCCTAGCGAGCACACTAACGACTGATTTTCTGTTCTCTCGCTGTTGTGCGATCGATACTTTCCCGCTGACGATTAATTGATTACCCTTTTTCTCTCTTGCCCGAGTGCATTTGAGACCAGCCATAGTTTTGCCCATAGGTTCCCGACCCTGTGAAGCCAGTTGTTTTTCTCACTGCTGTGTGAGAATGTTTTGTTTAGCCGTAGTTAGCCTGAACTACGTAAAGCTCTGATCTTCCATGCAGTGTGGAAGTACGTAGGCACAAGACGCGAGGTCTTGGCGAGCCAATTTCCCTGTAGTCCCGAACTACGTTGACTCTGACTTTCTCTCTTGAGAATACGTAGGCGTAGAGTGCGACGCTCTATCGAGTCAATTCCCTTCCGTTTAGATTTAGCAGCCATAGATAGATTGTTTTGCATCCTTTAGACAACCCAAGCAAGCGTGGATCCCGTCGAGTACGACGGACGTGAGGGGTGCTAATACCTTCCCCTTGCGTAACCGACTCCCGAACCCAGGTTTTGGTTGCGATGACCATACCTTTCCCCGTTTTTTGCGAGGTTTACTTCGAGCGTTTCCTTTCCCGCTCTGAGGGATAAATAACGCACGGTGGCGACTCTTCTGTCATCCGGCGCCGATTTTCGCAGTAGCGACAGCTGGCGACTCTGCTGGGGACCTGCGATAGTTCCCTATACGAGTCTCGCCTTAGGTTTTTTCCTAGCTGTTTGGGGCAATCCCCAGCAGCTGGCGACTCTGCTGGGGATCCAACGTCCCCTGGCCGCTAAGGACTGCGATAGTTCTTATGCATGTGGGATCCAACGTCCCCTAAGAGAGAGTCAATCCTAGCGCTTGTTTGCTTGTCTATTTGGGGCTTATTTATTGATATTATCTGTTGCTGTTGGGGTGTTACGGGTATTTTTATGATTGAGATAAGCCGGACCTGGGCTTGAGTATGCACCTAGATATAGTTGCGGAGAAGTAGTAGACGAACCTGTCTGCTGAGCAGGCACAGTTCCCTACGAAAATCTGCGCTCAGACGAGGTTCTTGCAGAGGTGCTCCTTTCCGGTCCTGAGGATCTGAGGGGAGTCCAGACGTGAGGATTGTCGACTCTGGGAACCGATCATTTGGAAGTTAGCTAAGTGAGGCCTCTTAATGACTCGATGATGCCACTCCTTCTGGGAATCGTATCGTCAGTTCTGAAAGTCTGTGACGCTGACGACCGCATAGGATGCCGTACCTTGTCAGATATAGGTTCACACCTGTGAGTGGGGGGTTTTTTTGTGCAGGAAACTTGACTTCTAACCTACCCGTTATTCTGGTCTTCTCTTCAGAGCAACCGTACTCCGTCAGCAGTGCAGCAGTATTTAGATTGTGTGGGGGCTGTGATCCCGTGTTTGTTGCATTGCATTGCATTTGCATAAGCATCTTCGCATCATATTGCATACCATTCGCCAGCTAGTCAGAGCTCTTATCCAGCCGTTATTTTGATTCTGAAGGTGAGTGTTGAAGACGACCAAAGGGTTGAAGCAGATTTAAAGTAGATTTGAGCAGAATCGAGCATCGAAGTCAGCTGAAGACCATTGGTAGCTATGTCAGAGAGCAGCTTCCAGTTTGTTGATACCTTGTCAGGTTTCACCGTGACGTCCAATCCTCTGTATGGATCTCCGCACGACGAAGACTTTCCGCAAGTAAACAACCTTACTGCAACTCAGCTTGTGCAGCCATCTGTTGAAGACCAAGGTCTGCGTGAGCAGTTTGTTGCCCAAGGTGAACGTTCTCCTTCTGTTGATGTCTCAGACTACCAGGGTTTTTCCTTCCCTATGCCAAAGCCCCGAAGAGAGGTCCCGACAGCAAAGAATGAAGACCCACTAGCTCCCGTGTATGCTGAAAGGTTTTGTGCATTAGATGAGAGATTCAGAGCCTTGAAAGGTAAAGACGCTGTTACTCCTAGTGCTGCAGATATGTGTCTGGTTCCTGGCCTAATGTTACCTCCGAAGTTCAGAATGCCGAGGTTTGAAAGGTACAAAGGAGATAGTTGCCCGAAGCAACATTTGGTGATGTTCTGCCGAAGAATGACTTCATTTGTGCACAACGACAAGCTGATGATTCATTGCTTTCAAGATAGTCTGACTAGGGCACCTCTGAGTTGGTATATGCAGTTAGAGCGTGATCAGATCCGATCATGGATGGACTTAGCCAATGCCTTTCTGAAGCAGTACGACTATAATCTTGACGAAGCTCCTACTCGCGTGCAACTGCAAGAATTGTCTCAAGGGAACAATGAATCTTTCAGAAAGTATGTTCAGAGATGGAGAGAATTTGCTGGTAGAGTGCAACCACCGCTCCTAGACCAAGAGCTGAAAGGCATGTTCGTAAACTCCTTGCAGAGCCCGTACTTCGAAAGAATGTTTGAAACCGCACCAAATTTCTCTGAGTTGGTAAGGACGGGAGAGCGCATCGAGTATGGTGTAAAGACCGGAAGAATCCCGAATGTTTCAAGAGGTCAGGCCAGTGAAGGTGAAACTATGATCAATGCGGTCCTGACAGATGTTGGATATCCTCAAGTCGAATCAGTGAAATCTGTGGGTTCTCCGTCTTCTCAGCGGTCAGTATCTTCTGTGTCTCGTTATTCTGGACAGCCAACTGTGCCTGGGGCACCCCATCGGGAACCTTATGTCACTCCTCTTGCAAGTCCACGAGCCCGTGGCCGAGTTTATCAGAATCAACGTCAGAACCAGAACCGACCTCGTAACAACTTGGAACGAAGGAACGCTCCTTTCCATCCAGTACCTGTGCCGTATAGCCAGATTCTTCCGTGTTTGATGCAGAATTCTTTGGTGGAACCAAAAGCTCTCAAGCCCGTGCCAGAGCCTTATCCTCCAGGATACAATCCCCACGCTCAGTGTGGTTATCATGGTGGATCTCCAGGGCATTCAACTGAAGATTGCAAAGCTTTCCAGGCGAAAGTACAACAGTTAATCGACAAAGGGTGCATTTCCTTTCCAGATGGAGTTTTGGTTGTGCATGACAACCCCTCAGCTGTCTGAGCTCGCAGATTCAGAAGGGTATTTCCAAAAGCTAGTGAACCAGACAGGCAGACATCCTCAGCATTGGCAGTCCTTGAATTTTTTACCATTTGCATTTGTAGTTTCTTTTCTGTTAGTTACTACTTGCTGTTAAACATTGTATGTTTCGAATGGTGATATTAATAAAGTGACCATGCATTTTTCTGAATTAATCATGTCGTTGTCGCTCATTTACTGCATTGCACTGACACTTGCATTTTATTCACTCCACTTTATCATTGTGACTAGCAAAGATTGGAGGGAGGATGATGAAACTAAACTCATAACCGATGATCGTAGGCTTTCAGATAAGACCGTACCGATGACGTACAAGGCATTGTTTCAAATCCCCTAAACACTGGAGATATAAGGAGTTAATCCCTTGTTAACCACTTCGAGCCGAGAAGTAGGAATTTCTTTCGGATTTTTTAACCCTTACATCTTAACCCGGGGCAGGGTAGTTGTCAGTTAGCTTGACCGAGCGTTCCAGTCTTGCAGAAGAGTGTTGTCTTTCGAGGACCAAACAGTTTATACCTTTCAAGAGGTCAAACCTCACCAATCAGGAGTGAGACAGTTACAATCCTTTCGGAGCAATCAAGACAACCAGTGTCACACGACTTTGTTCCAAAAGAAGAAAGAAAGCCCGCTAAGTAAAAAGAAAGAAAAGCTGAGAAAGCTAATACTTAGGCAAAAATTAGGGCATCCCGCTGGACTTCAAAAGAAATCGAAAAAATCGAAAAGAACTCAAAATGAGTCAGTCCAGGCAAAAGTTAGGGAATCAAAAGAATGAAAAAGAGGGATTAAAAAGAAAATTTTCCCCAGCAAATCACAAAGTCGTGTACACAGACACCGAAAGCGAAGAAGGAGTAACTATCACTCTAGAAGAAAAGCTTGTGAATTCCTTAATTGTGGTTCTTACCATTCAACATACTTCTTGAAGAGGCGAGCGCTCGTGCCAGGTTAACTGAACCTTAGGATCGGAGGTCATCACGTAGAAGGGGTGGGTGTTGCACCCTAAAATTTGCCCACCCGTTTTCTAGCTTTGACTGGCTTTTGCTTCGTTTTTCATCTGCATATCATTTTCGAATTTTTGCCCGTGTTATCGGCCGGATTGAATTTATCAGGATTTTAGCCGTTTTGCTCGCGTTTCAGGCGAATCAAATTAATTCAAACGAAAAGCTCAGTGTCAAAATCGAGCGAAAGTCGCTCTCCTCTTGATAATTCAATCCATGTTGATAATATCGGCACATCTCGGTGCATGTTTTTCCATAAGCATTTTTTGCATGTTTATTACTATTTTTGTTTTTTATTTAATATAGTTTTTGCTTTATATTTTACGTAGAAAATAGTTTAAATAGTTTTTAATTTAATTTGGATAGCCATTAGTTTTAATTTAATTTTATTTGCTAGTTTTTATTACTTCTAGAATAGATTTTATTAAATAGATTTTTAATATTAATAGTTTAGAAATAGCTTTTTATTAAAATAGGGTTTTTCTTATTAAATGTCATTTCTTTAGATTTTTATTTTGGATACTGGAGAATAGTTTTTATTTTATTTAGAATTTTATTTGATTTAGATTTTTATTTATTTTTTAAATAGAAAATAGAAACTAGAATAGGATTTTATTATTTGAAATTATTTTGCTTTTAGGATTAGTATTTATTTTCAAAGTAGACAGTTAGAATAGCTTTATTTTAGATTAGGATAAAATATAGTTTTTATAACATAGATTTTATTTATTTTCAATTAGTTTATTTAATAAGTTTTATTAGACTTTATTAGTGTTAATTACGCTTTGTCATTTTTTAGGATATAGTTAACTGTTATTTATTAATCATCAACTTTTATCAATTAATTTGGCATAATTAACTGTCCATATTCAGATTTTCGCAGGCCCACTTGTCACCCTTTGAAGGCCCAATTCAAATTAGGGTTGACAAATGTCAGCAGTATAAATGCCCTCATTAATGGCTTGACACAGGCCCCCATGACACGCCACCTCACCATTGACCACATGCAAACCCTAATTCGCCTCGCCGGAGGAATTCACACTGCCAAACATTGCCGGATCCCTCGCCGGAAAATTGTTATCACGCCGGAAACTTCATGTTCATAAACTTTCATCATTTTCTCCAGCAAGATTCATACTTGTTCATACTCGTTTTTTCCAGAAAACTCACATCTTCATACAATTTCATCGATGTTCTTCGTCATCTTCGTCATTTTTCCAGATTCATCACCATATTCAAACATCATATCCAGATCTAGACTCGAACATGTTCATCACCATCATACAACATTCATCATTTTTTCATATCTAGTTCACCAACCAAACTCCCAGATCTGCATAAATCTAACGAAGACCATTAATCATACTGCAAACCTTCAAATGTCATCTAAATTCATACACGAACTTTAGATCTAAATACATATCTGAACCTTTCAAACTTCATCACTACTTCCATCTTCAGACATGGATCTATCTTTCAAACTTCCATAACTTTCGCGATCTTCAACATCCAGATCCTCCGTTTTCACCGTTTTCATCATCAAAACCCAGTTTTCCGTTCAACAATCTTCAATATGCATCCGTAAATCTTCATCTGTTTCCAGAACATTATCCATAACCTTCAACTCGTCAAATCTCCAAACAACCATCTACAAGACTTCAACTCCATCAAATTTCTTCTCACATCAAACTCCCTCAGATCCTTCGTATCCGACGGACACAACAATGAACACTCCACAATGTCAAAGCTTCGCATCCCCAGTTCAACCTTCTAAACGCGCGATTCATGCATGCACAAATTCCAGGGCGTGATTCGTGTCTTCATCCTCGGTAAATGTTGACGAAAGAGGAGATGAGCGATTTGAAGGGAGGAAGAGATGATTTCGAAGTTTAAAAGAAGAGGAATAGTAAGGGTTTTGTTTGGCCAAGTGAGGAACAGAAAGAGAAAGAGGTCGGGGACGGAGAGAGCTGGGAAGGCCAATAGCGGCGGAATTTGGAAGTAGGGTTTGTTGTTGACTGAATGAGGAAGGAAGAACAGTCCCCGTGGGCCCTGTTGGTTTGGGTTAGTGGGTCGTTGGCCCAACATTTCGTTTGGCCTATACACCCCGTTTTTCTCAGCTCACCCCCCTCCGTTTTCTTTTTCTTACTTTTCTTCAATTTCTTTTTTAAAACCTTTTTTTATGTAAATATTATATACTATTTTATATTTTATTTTATTCAGAACTTGAGTATCAATTTATATTTAGGAATTTAGTTTATATTTTAGAGATATATTTTATTTCTCTTTTTTTTATTGAACATTTTGTCCCATTTTTCTCGTTTTTGGTCGATGACGAGACCTCCGTAAACCGTCATTAAGTCAAACTGTTGATAAATAACGTTGGATCTGAGACCATCTCTTTTCAGCGCTTTTTCTCCTAAAACCTCGGTCCCGTACCGAGTGTATCCTTGAAAATATTTTTAAAACAAATTCTTTGTATTGGATTAAAAGAGAAGATTGGGTGTAGACCTCTTCCTCTTCGAGTGTTGGGACGCCCACTGTAGTGAGGGTGGTTTCGACACTCGTCTTTCAATACGAAGACGCTTTCGACATTTCCTCATAAAACCTCGGTCCCGTACCGAGCACACTTTCAATAATAAACTAATTTTTCTTTGTATTGAATTAAAAAGAGAGGATTAGGTGTAGACTGTTGGTGTAAGCCCTAGAGGCCAATACTTTTTGGTACTTGTATCAGATTATTCGTTTAATAATAAAAGGCATTTCTTTATTATGTTTGTCTTTCAGAATAATAAAGTCCCTAGAATAGTTAGTCTGTTTAATGAAATGTTAAGTGTGACTTAATCATGAGATCCCATTAAACATAAAGACATTATTCTTAAAATATCCGTAGTCAAGCTTTATTGCAAAGTGGGATAACAATAAAAGCATTGAGACTATTATGAAGATAGACTGATGATCACATCTCATGGATCATGGATAAAGAGTTATCAAGTCTTGACATAGGTATAAATATTAGGAGTAATATTTATACCGGATTGACCCGCTATGAGAATACTACATAGTATGTTATGCAAAGTGTCATAAGTTATTCTCATGGTGATAATGGTGTATTACCACCCTTCGACCTGAAACCACTATGGACCCTAGATGTAGAGTCGGGTGCTTTATTGCTGATCAAACATTATTCGTAACTGGATGATCATAAAGACAGTTGATGGGCACTCCACGAAGCATGCTGAGGGACATGAGTGTCCTAGATGGAATTTGCCAATCCTGCATAACAGGAGAAATGTCTAAGGGCCCAATATTGAACTGGACAAGGATGACACAGAGTATGCCTTGTGTTCAATATAGACATAGGGGCAAAAGGGTAATTGTACAAACATATATTATCACGAAAAAGGTTTTGTCAGATCACATGACATTTTCGTGACTTGGGTGGCAGTGATGTGTTGCTAGATACCGCTTACTGTTTATTATGTTAAATATATAATTTAATATAATTACCAACGTTACGAAATCCTACAGGGTCACACACATAAGGACAGTTTGATGAGAGATAGAGAAATCAAAGGAACACCGTAAGGTACGGTGCACTTAAGTGAAAATAGAAATTCGGATAATATAATAATAATTATTGTTATTTTATAATGGTTATAAAATAATAATAAAATAAATATATTTATTATAATAATAGTTATTATAATAATATATAATATTATTATGGATCATGTGAATTAGGGTTTTAGCCCGCAGCCCACAAGAGAGTCTATAAAAGGAACCCTTGTGATGAAGCTTTCACTTGATGCAATTTCGTTTTTGATTCTCTTTTCTCACTCAAATAATTCCGTTCGTAAGCAGCTAGCACTGTGACCGGAAGCTGTTCGTGTGGACTGAGTAGAGGCGTTGCACCTCATCAACGCTTGTGATCGCTGCATCAAAGATCTGAATCGCCACAAAGAGGTAACGATTCTATCACTGACCATGCTCATTCGTGAGGATCACTAAAGGAAAATTTTTGTTTTCCGCTGCGTTTAGATCGCAATTTTCCTTCAGTGGTATCAGAGCCACTTACGAAACCATGGATCTGATAGCTGTTAAATTTCCGTCTTTTCTGTATTTGATTCGATTAAAACAGAATGAATTTAACAATAAACGATTAATTAAATTTGGCATCTGTTGTGTACGATTTGGATGATTGATGTTGATTATGCTTCGGAATCCGACATTAGTATGGTGAAGTTGTGCGATACATTGATCATCCATAGGTTACACAATTAGATCGATCACTTTTATATAAGATATAAGAAATTCTGATGCAAAGATGGTATATGGGATATACTGTTTTGATTTCATCCATTCAATCACATAAGGATTGTAATTCTTTTTGAAAGATCATCATTTTCATTCGCTTCGGAATCCGACGTTAGTATGGTGAAGCAATGATATGTTGATCTATCATATTGAGTTATCAATCGAGTTGTGTTTGACGGCATGAAATTGTTGCATTAGGATTAATGGCAGTACAAGTGTTGTATTGCCGCAGACTTTTCCGGTTGGGGTTGTAAATGCACAAAAGTTGTGCAGGAAACGACGTGAAATACAATGAAGTGTTCATAAAAATTTTCGCTGGGGCGCTGCCCCTAACAACCCCGCAAGGGGGCGCTGCCCCCTTGACCCCCGTCCGCTGAACGGTCAGCGGAACCACCGTCCGCTGACCGGGCAGCGGAACCCCCGGCTAAGTCTGCAAAGTGTGATCAATCAGCCGAAATTTAATTTAGTTTATTTAATTATCGGAATTTTAAACTAATAATAAAAGTGTGTTTATTATTATTTATTTGTGGTGATCAGTTATGGCCTTAGTTTATCCTTTATTATTGTTTTGGGTTTTTTGAATACGGCCTGCGTGTCGTGCCTCTCTCTCAATCTCTTTATGTAACTTCTTTTCTCATCTCACTCCCTCGTATGTAAAACGAGTTTTCTTATATGTAATGTAATATTATGTTATGAAAAAAAAAAAAAAAAAAAGGAAGTATTCAATATTAAAGGAGGATAACCTTGGAGATCATGCTTGGAGAAGCTTAGATCGTTATTAGGTTAGCTTAGGTTCTCTCATTGGCTTGAGAGAACAATTGCGTTAGGGGCCATAATTGTATCTTTTTATATGTATGTTGATGCATGTACTTGTATGTTGATGCATGTGAGAGACGTTTTGCATGTTAAGCCGGTGAGATCAAACTAATAACAAATTCCCTCAAAATTAAATATTAAGTTTATGCTTTCCAATTTTTAGCACTCATCAAGACTAGTATCGAGCATTGTAGGTTTCGCCTACGCGAGGTGCATGTTCTATATTAGTAAGGTGTGATGGGATAATTGTAATATCCAATTGCTAAAACAATGGGTCAAACTTAACTAAACAAATTATAATAAGATTATATATGTTTAGAAGCAAGAATTGGGAATGATTCATGTGATGGATCAGAATAAGGAGTTATTCACCCAATTGAAAATATTCGAGAGTTGTATGAGATACAATTGGAAGGAGTTCCTACCTAAATAACTTAGTTTTGTGTAATCAGCCTAACGCTGACTTAAAACAAAGTGAAACATGGATCTCGACCCACTAGAAAGTCTTCCAACGGGATTTTCCGAATCAAATGATGAGGGTCATTTGTTTTGAATAAAATAGTGGGAGCATATTTGATTAAAGGCCTAATTAAATATGTTGTTTTAATGATACTTATATTTTCATATTTCTCTTGTAGATTACCATGACAACAAACACATCGAACAATATTTTGCGATCCATCCTAGATAAGGAAAAATTGTCTGGGACAAATTTCCTGGATTGGCACCGTAATCTGAGGATTGTCCTCAAGCACGATAAGAAGCTGTATGTCTTGGAGACACCAGTTCCTGAGGAGGAACCTCCTAGTTCTGCACCAAAGGCAGAAAGAGATGCTTATAAGAAGCATTTCGATGATGCCAATGAAACCGCTTGCCTCATGCTTGCTACCATGAACTCTGAGTTGCAAAAGCAACACGAGAACATGTCTGCGTTCGATATGATCGGACATCTGAAAACGCTTTACCAAGAGCAAGCAAGAAATGAGAGGTTTCAGGTTTCAAAGTCCCTTTTTAACAGCAAGTTAGCTGAGGGAGCCCCTGTAAGTCCCCATGTACTCAAGATGATTGGGTATGTGGAGAACCTTGACAGATTAGGGTTTCCCCTTGGAAAGGAACTTGCGATTGATCTGATCTTGCAATCGTTGCCAGAGAGCTTCAGTCAGTTTGTCCTGAATTTCAATATGAATGACTTGGACAAAAGTCTTCCAGAACTGCTAGGCATGTTGAGAACTGCTGAGCAGAATATGAAGACAAAAGGGAAATCCATTCTGATGGTCAGTAATGGAAAGAAACAGAACAAGAGGCCCATCAAACAGGGTGGTAGAGGGAAAGGCAAGGAAGTTGCCAAACCCAAACCCACTCCTCCTGTTTTGAAGCCTAGTGGAGGAATAGCAAAGGAGGGCACTTGCTTCCATTGCGGTAAGACCGGACATTGGAAGAGAAATTGCCCAAAGTACCTGGAAGATAAGAATAATGGAGTAGAGACTTCAAATTCAGGTATTTTTGTTATTGAAATTAATTTATCTACTTCTGCATCATGGGTATTAGATACTGGATGCGGTTCTCACATTTGTACTAATGTGCAGGGGCTAAAAAGGAGTAGAAATTTGGCAAAAGGTGAAGTTGACCTACGAGTTGGCAATGGAGCAAAGGTTGCTGCTTTAGCTGTAGGAACTTATGTTTTAACTTTACCTAGTGGTTTAATAATTCAGTTAGAGAACTGTTATTATGTACCTGCAATTAGCAGGAATATTATTTCCGTTTCTTGTTTGGACAAGTTTGGTTTTTCATTCATAATAAGGAACAATTGTTGCTCCATTTATTTGAATGATATATTCTATGCTACTGCAAAAATGAATAATGGACTATATGTCCTTGATCTTGAAATGCCAATTTATAACATTAATACTAAAAGGTTGAAACCTAATGAGTTGAATCCAACTTACCTTTGGCACTGTCGATTAGGCCACATAAATGAGAAACGCATTTCCAAACTCCATAAAGATGGACTCTTGGACTCTTTTGATTATGAATCATATGAGACATGCAGATCTTGTTTAATTGGAAAGATGACAAAGTCCCCATTCACAGGAAAAGGTGAAAGGGCTAATGATCTTTTGGCACTCATACATACTGATGTATGTGGACCACTGAACATACCAGCCAGAGGAGGTTTTCAGTACTTCATCACTTTTACTGATGACTTCAGTAGATACGGATATGTGTATTTAATGAAACACAAATCTGAGTCCTTTGAAAAGTTCAAGGAATTCAAGAATGAAGTACAAAACCAACTAGGTAAGAATATTAAAGTTCTTCGATCAGATCGAGGCGGTGAATATTTAAGCCTAGAATTTGATGACCATCTAAAAGAGTATGGGATTCTATCCCAACTTACTCCTCCTGGAACACCACAATGGAATGGTGTATCTGAGAGAAGAAATCGAACCTTGTTAGACATGGTCCGATCCATGATGAGTCACGTCGATCTTCCAAACTCCTTTTGGGGACATGCATTATTAACAGCAGCTTACACACTTAACCGTGTTCCATCCAAAAAGGTTGATAAGACACCATATGAGATATGGAGTGGTAAGAAACCACATATGTCTTACATGAAGATTTGGGGTTGCGAGGTTTACGTCAAACGACAAATTTCAACCAAGCTTGAGCCCAAATCTGACAAATGCTTATTTGTGGGGTATCCTAAAGAAACAAGAGGATATTACTTCTACAATCCTTCTGAGGGCAAAGTGTTTGTCGCTCGAACTGGAGTCTTTCTGGAAAGGGATTTTATTTCCAAAGGAAACAGTGGGAGGAAAATAGAGCTTGAAGAAATTCAAGAATCACAAAACATTGAAACACCTATGGAGGAACTAGAGCGGGAAACACAAGTAGTTGTGGAAGAGCAACCTGCTCAAGAAGAACAAGACCAGCGTAGGTCAAGCAGGATACGTCACCAACCTGAGAGATATGGATATCTCATAAGTGATCAGGGTGATGTATTACTCATGGATCAAGATGAGCCTGTGACCTACAAAGAGGCCATAACTGGTCCTGAGTCTGAGAAGTGGCTAGAAGCCATGAAATCTGAAATGGATTCCATGTACACAAACCAGGTTTGGACCTTGGTAGAACCTCCTATAGGAGTTAACCCTATAGGATGCAAGTGGGTCTTCAAGAAGAAGACTGACATGGATGGTAAGGTACATACCTATAAAGCAAGACTGGTTGCAAAAGGCTATAAACAAATTCATGGGGTTGACTATGATGAAACCTTTTCACCAGTTGCAATGCTTAAATCTGTTCGGATTTTACTTGCCATCGCTGCATATCATGATTATGAAATATGGCAGATGGATGTCAAAACTGCTTTCCTTAATGGGAATCTTCTTGAGGATGTGTACATGACACAACCTGAAGGATTTGACATACCACAAGATGCCCAAAAGATATGCAAGTTACAGCGATCAATCTATGGATTGAAGCAAGCTTCCAGAAGCTGGAATCTTCGTTTTGATGAAACCGTAAGACAATATGGATTCATCAAAAATGAAGATGAACCTTGTGTCTACAAGAAGGTTAGTGGGAGCATGATCGTGTTTCTGGTATTATATGTAGATGACATATTACTCATTGGAAACGATGTCCCTACCTTGCAACAAGTGAAGACTTGGTTAGGGAATTGTTTTTCTATGAAAGACCTAGGTGAAGCAGCCTATATATTAGGAATTAGGATCTATAGAGATAGATCACAAAAACTGCTTGGCCTAAGTCAGAGTACATACATAGATAAAGTGTTGAGACGCTTTAATATGCATGATTCCAAGAAAGGATTCATACCTATGCAACATGGTCTGTGTTTATCAAAAACACAATCCCCTTCAACTAAGGAAGAAAGGGATCGCATGAATAAGATTCCATATGCATCTGCAATAGGATCTATCATGTATGCCATGTTATGTACTCGACCAGATGTCTCGTATGCATTAAGTGCAACGAGTAGGTACCAATCTGATCCCGGTGATGCTCACTGGGTAGCTGTCAAGAATATCCTTAAGTACTTGAGAAGGACTAAGGATTCATTCTTGATATATGGAGGTCAGGAAGAGCTTGATGTAATTGGTTACACTGATGCTAGCTTCCAGACAGATAAGGATGATTTTAGATCACAATCTGGTTATGTGTTCTGTCTCAATGGTGGCGCTGTGAGCTGGAAAAGTTCAAAGCAAGAAACAGTTGCTGATTCTACAACTGAGGCCGAGTATATTGCTGCCTCAAATGCAGCAAAGGAAGCTGTTTGGATCAAGAAGTTCATTAGTGAACTTGGCATAGTCCCTAGCATTGCGGATCCCATTGGTTTATATTGTGATAACAATGGTGCTATCGCACAAGCTAAGGAGCCTAGATCTCACCAACGATCCAAACACATACTTAGGCGTTATCACCTCATTCGAGAGATAATCGATCGGGGAGATGTGAAGATATGCAGAGTACCTACACTTGACAATATCGCTGACCCATTAACAAAGCCTCTTGCGCAACAGAAGCATGATGGTCATACTAGATCTATGGGTATTAGGGGTATGCCTAATTGGCTCTAGTGCTAGTGGGAGATTGTTGGTGTAAGCCCTAGAGGCCAATACTTTTTGGTACTTGTATCAGATTATTCGTTTAATAATAAAAGGCATTTCTTTATTATGTTTGTCTTTCAGAATAATAAAGTCCCTAGAATAGTTAGTCTGTTTAATGAAATGTTAAGTGTGACTTAATCATGAGATCCCATTAAACATAAAGACATTATTCTTAAAATATCCGTAGTCAAGCTTTATTGCAAAGTGGGATAACAATAAAAGCATTGAGACTATTATGAAGATAGACTGATGATCACATCTCATGGATCATGGATAAAGAGTTATCAAGTCTTGACATAGGTATAAATATTAGGAGTAATATTTATACCGGATTGACCCGCTATGAGAATACTACATAGTATGTTATGCAAAGTGTCATAAGTTATTCTCATGGTGATAATGGTGTATTACCACCCTTCGACCTGAAACCACTATGGACCCTAGATGTAGAGTCGGGTGCTTTATTGCTGATCAAACATTATTCGTAACTGGATGATCATAAAGACAGTTGATGGGCACTCCACGAAGCATGCTGAGGGACATGAGTGTCCTAGATGGAATTTGCCAATCCTGCATAACAGGAGAAATGTCTAAGGGCCCAATATTGAACTGGACAAGGATGACACAGAGTATGCCTTGTGTTCAATATAGACATAGGGGCAAAAGGGTAATTGTACAAACATATATTATCACGAAAAAGGTTTTGTCAGATCACATGACATTTTCGTGACTTGGGTGGCAGTGATGTGTTGCTAGATACCGCTTACTGTTTATTATGTTAAATATATAATTTAATATAATTACCAACGTTACGAAATCCTACAGGGTCACACACATAAGGACAGTTTGATGAGAGATAGAGAAATCAAAGGAACACCGTAAGGTACGGTGCACTTAAGTGAAAATAGAAATTCGGATAATATAATAATAATTATTGTTATTTTATAATGGTTATAAAATAATAATAAAATAAATATATTTATTATAATAATAGTTATTATAATAATATATAATATTATTATGGATCATGTGAATTAGGGTTTTAGCCCGCAGCCCACAAGAGAGTCTATAAAAGGAACCCTTGTGATGAAGCTTTCACTTGATGCAATTTCGTTTTTGATTCTCTTTTCTCACTCAAATAATTCCGTTCGTAAGCAGCTAGCACTGTGACCGGAAGCTGTTCGTGTGGACTGAGTAGAGGCGTTGCACCTCATCAACGCTTGTGATCGCTGCATCAAAGATCTGAATCGCCACAAAGAGGTAACGATTCTATCACTGACCATGCTCATTCGTGAGGATCACTAAAGGAAAATTTTTGTTTTCCGCTGCGTTTAGATCGCAATTTTCCTTCATAGACTTCTTCCTCTCCGAATGCTGGGATGCCCACTGTAGTGAGGGTGGTCTTGATATTCGTCTTTCAATACGAAGACGCGACTTTATCCACCATTTCGCTTTCACAACCTCCTTCCACAATTTTCACACCTAAAACCTCGGTCCTGTACCGGGTGCATTTTCAAATCATTTTCATAACAAAAACTTGAATGGTCGTGGAGTGGTTAGGCGTAGGCCTTCTCCTATCCCGAGTGCTGACGTTTACCGTAGGGTTCTCTGTCGCAAAGCACTTACCATTCAAAACCAAAAAACATCTTTAATAAGAGAACGAAGTTCTCTTTGCATTGAATTAAAGAGAGAGGATTGGGTGTAGACCTCTTCTTCTCCGAGCGTAGGGATGCCCACTGTAGTGAGGGTGGTTTCGACGCTCGTCTTTCAATACGAAGGCGCCTCGTTCACCACACCCTTTTATAACAAAAAACTTTGAGATAACGAATTGGGTACTACCCGTAGGGGTTACTATCCGAGGATCTATCTCGCCCCTAAAAAACAATCCAATCAATCAAACGTGACTTCTTGCCCCGCGTGGCGAAAACTAATCAATTTTTCAAAAAGGATATGTTACGTCCGTTCTACCGCAAACAGGTACGCCTAAGTCTCCAACGAGCGAGCAGCAAAACACCTAAACTGCTAGAATGCGCACGATAGCATCATCCATAAAAAACATCAACAAACCGTAGGCCGAACTACGGCTGCTCTGATTCTTTACTTCGTTTAAGTAAAGATACGTAGGCACAAGGGCCACAATCCTTGCCGAGCATATTTCCCCCATATCTGTAGTTTCCCGAACTACGTCGACTCTGACTTTCTCATATCTGTTGAGAATACGTAGGCCTAGGACCGCGAAGTCCTATCGAGTCCTTTCTTTCCCTCGTCACCCTTTGTTTCCCGTTTCTAAACCTTTCCCTTAACTCTTTTGAAACACACTTCTTATAGCATAATATTTAAGCAGATAAATTCACACATCAACAAACAAAAGGTTCCCATCGAGTACGATGGATGCGAGGGGTGCTAATACCTTCCCCTCGCATAACCGGCTTCCGAACCCGTTCATGGTTGCGAGACCATCTTATCCATTCTTTTCTTAAGGTTTTCTCGATATTTTCCTTTCCCCTCATGGGATAAATAAAGTTCGGTGGCGACTCTTCTGTCCTTTCTTTTCGCCTCCCCGTCGTTGCACGATGCCATTTTTCGAGTAGCGACAGCTGGCGACTCTGCTGGGGATGTACTAGCAAGCCAGGCCTAATTTGTTTGTCGCGTGTGTGCTTTTGTTTGCTTTTATCTGCTTTTTTATGTTGTATTTCTTTCTAACCTGTTGGGTTAATTTGGGATGGTTTGTGAGGATAAAGCTTTCTACCCGAGCTTTCAAGTATGCACTAAGTTAGGAGGTGGTTTCTTTCTGATTTGCGAGACTTAGGACTCGTTGAGTTGGATCGAATTCCACCGCTCAGATAGATCCCTTTGGGAAGACTATGTATTACGAGTAGTCGTAATGGCGTTTTTATTTCCAACTTGGGAGTCCGTGATTCTGAGGACCTTTTAGAACCTTATTCTGAAGGTTGCTAAAACATAACTCTGTGTTCATCCTTTGAAGGGATTACCGTCTTACGAATAGTCGTTATGATGGAAAACTTTTGAGGGTTAGTGCATGGGACTTTGTTTAAAGGCCTTTGGGACACCCTCTTCTAAACCAATAGATTACCCACCCGAGGTGAGAGATATCTCGTTGTGTTGTCTTGCAGAATTTGTGACTTTGATCCTTTGTGTGTGGCATCAGCATTTTGCATTGCATTTCATGTGCATCTCATTTTTGCATATCCATCCTCAGCCGGAACAGAGAGCTTACCAGTCTTTTTGTCCAACCCGCAGTTGATTTCCCGACATTCGCATTGGATTTGAGTTAGCTTCTGAAAGGATCATGAACTCAGGAGAGCAGAATTTGGTTGTTACAAGGGCAGAGTTTGAGATGATGAAGAATCAGTTGGATCAACTCATGGAGGCCATGACAGCTATGACGAAAGGAAATACCAATGTTCAGAGGACTCCAGTGAACAATGTTGCTCAAGCTCAGCATGTGCAGATTCCTGTCGAAGATCAAGAGCATACTATTGTCAGAGATGGAGGTTCATCTTCTCTCGATGACTCGGACTATCAGAGTTTCACATTCTCTGTACCAGTTTCTCAGAGGGCTATTCCGAAGATCAATCCTAAGAACCCACAGACTGTTGAGTTTATGAGAAGATATCGTTTGTTGGATGAAAAGCTTGACGCCCTGATGAGTCAAGATACTCTTAATCTGAATGCTTCGAGCATGTGTTTGGTGCCAGGTCTTGTAATGCCTCTGAAGTTTAAGGCGCCCAATTTTGAGAAGTACGAAGGAGATAGTTGTCCGAAGCAGCATTTGGTGATGTATTGCAGAAGAATGACCTCGCATGTCTATAATGACAAGCTTATGATTCACTGCTTCCAAGATAGTTTGAGCGGAGCATCGTTGAGTTGGTATCTGCAGTTGGAAAGTGGTAGCATCAGATCATGGTCAGACCTAGCCAATTCCTTCGTGAAGCAGTACGACTACAATCTCGACATGAATCCCAGTCGCATGCAGTTGCAAGAATTATCTCAGGCGGAGAACAAATCCTTTAGAGGGTATGTGCAGAGATGGAGAGAACTTGCTGCTCGTGTTCAACCACCGGTTCAGGATAGAGAACTGGTTGACATCTTCTTGGGTACTTTGAAGGGCCATTACTATGATTTAATGATTAGTGGCGGAACGTTAAACTTTGCTGACTTGGTGATAGCGGGAGAACGTATCGAGAGCGGAATCAAGAGTGGAAAGATTCGGGACATCTCAGACTTCTCAGTTTATGAAAGCGAGTCATTTGTCAATTCTCAAGAAGAATTGAGGAAAGAAAATGATGCTATCCCAGAATCCCCAGTACCTCAGGTTCAATTTTCAGACACTTCGAGTGTTCAGAGTCAGCAATCTGTTAGGTCTGTGTATCAGATATTTTCTCCCCTTCAGAGTCAACATTCATACCGTCATCAGCCGCGCCAGCATGCCCGACGAAGACCAAGGAAGCCAAAGAGGAATTTCACTCAGCTGTCGTTGTCGTACAGTCAGATATTGCCAGACTTGATCACAGGTGGATTGATAGTGCCGAAAAAGATTGATCCAGAGATTCATCCATACCCTCCAGGTTCTGATGTCAACGCCCGCTGTGAGTACCATGTTGGGGCGCAGGGGCATTCAACCGAAGACTGTAAGGTGCTAAGAAGCAAGATTCAAACTCTGCTTGACTCAAACATGTTCTCAATCACACCTCAGGGTATCCAGATCAACAATCCTCCATCGTCCAGTAAGGTGGGTTCCGCAGCTAATGTTATGGAGGGATTCACCGAAAGCGGGTGTTCAGAAGATTATCAGGATGACTTCGACGAGCAATTCTAAAGGTGGCTGGTTCAGCAGTGAGTCAAGACTTGAAAGCCCAGTTCCCCGAAGCTGGCAATCTTCTCATATTATTTCTTTGCATTTTGTAGTTTCTTTTCTGTTAAAGTGCGAACTTATTTGAAAATCTTATCTGTAGAACTTGTCTGTTTTCAATTGATAATGATAATGAAATCCATTCGTGTTCACTCAATGCTTTTTATTGATGCCAAACGCTTGTTTAAGCGGAATCCGAGGGAGGATGACGAAGTTTAAAGACGCAAGCTTCTGATTGTATGCTTTTGAATAAAACCCCTGCTGATGATGTACAGGCATTGTTTCAAATTCCTAAACACCGGAGATATAAGGATGTTAATCCCTTGTCAACCCCTTTGAGCCTAGTAGTATGAGTTTCTTTCTGAAAACGAAAAAAAAACCTCAATCTTAACCTGGGGCAAGGTAGGTGTCAGTTAATTCGCCTAAAACATCCAAATTGCAAGAGGAGTGTTCCTGTTCGAGGATCAATCACACCCATATAGGTCGTACCTAAAGAACCACAGTGGCTATCCTTCACCAGTCAAGGAGTGAGACAGTCACAATCCCTTTCAACAAGTCAGACAAGCCGGTGTCACACGATTTGTTCCAAAAAAGAAAAGAAAAAGAAAAGAGAAAAAGCCCGCTAAGTCGATAACTTGAAAGCAAGTGGCTTAGGCAAAAATTAGGGCATCCCGCTGGACTTTGAAATCAGAAGATATATTCAAGAGAGACAATCCAGGCAAAACTAGGGAAGTAAAAATAATGGTAAGGAACAAGTCGTGTGATTCAGACACCAAAAACGAAAGCGAGTGACTGTCACTCTAAAAATTGTGGTTTCCCGAAACATCACTCTTGTCATTCAACCTTCGAGAGGTGTGCGCTTGTGTCGAATTAGCTGAACATAGGATTGAAGAACATTAAGGAGAGTGGGTGGGTTAAACAAAACTTTGAGCCTCATATCCTTTCTTTCAAACCGTGAACCTGACCACGTTACAACCTTCAAAAGTCCTAATTGAAGAAGGTTTGTTTCGAAAGCATACTTCGGTAAAGATTGCGTCGAAACCGACTCCTAAAAGGTTTTTATTACCCTATGGGTATTGATATTGACATTCTGATAAGTGATTCGTTCACTAAATGTCATAACTTTTTCCAGTGAACAGACTTGGATTTTAAAATTGTCATATGCATTTCATTAATATTATCTTTTGTAAAACGATTTGTTTTACTTGTAAGTAAGCACTTGACATCAGGAGAGTTCCTACAGTGGAAAGTTTGATCGAGATAAGATGGAGAACGCCTGAATACTCTGTCGAGCAGGGGCAAGCCATATCAAATGATCATAAAGGGGGCCAGCCATGCTAAGATGCAATTAATCTGGGGCAATCAGGTCGAGATTTGATAAATCTCTCGAAGTCAGCCAAGGGCACTTCTCTACAAATCAGCCAATCAGGGGCAAATCACTTCAAGGCTGGGGCAGGTCACCCTAGGAGCACATAGGCTATCTTTATCTAGAAGGCAGTTAATCTGAAGCACCTCTCCGAGGTTCATGATGCTGAGGCAGTTCATATCAGACCAGCAGGGTACAAAGCTTTCATATCTCCTTTCAAGGAGAATTTATATAGAAATCCCACAGGCTGGGGCAAGTTTGGAAATACAGGAATTATTCCTCTCCATATCTTCAGAGCTACTCAGAGCTATTCAAACAGCTTCAATCAACTTTCAGGTTCAAGATGAATGTCGGGAAGTCATGCTAATCAATCACCGTCAGTTTTCACCTGTCTTCCCCAGCAAAAGTCCAATCATACTTGGCACATCTGGTCATTCCCAGCGGAGTTGGTTTCACCTCTTCAGCATTTATTTTGTTGGAGTGGTTCTTTCACATCTAGCTTTCCCCGGCAGCCCGAGCCTGCATCTGCATTTTGCATATAGTTATCATATTTGCATCATCTTTGCATTTCATCCTCAAATGCGTAGCATTTCCATTTCGTATGGAGCATTACGCCATAAAACATTTCAAACATATGCATGCGAAGCATAAGCCAGTTTTTGTTAGCCTTCTGTGGCAACGTGAATCACTCTGAAATCAGTTCAGGGGCATTTATCCAGCAACTTTGTTCAGACAGCTTGTCGGTTTACTCGGATTTCAGATCATATGACGGTCATGATTTTGTCCATCAATCTTCTGATGATGACATTCCCAAGCAGATTTTCTTTCCGTCAGTTCCTATTGACGGTGTGTTTCCCCAGCAAGTATTTCTCCGTCTATCATTAGACGTCGTGAGTTTGGTTTTCTTTCCGTCTATCTTTAGACGATGTGGTTCTTCAGACAATGTTTTCTTCCTGTCTATCTTTAGACAATGTGATAAGATCAAGTGCATGTTGATCTGGCCTTCGGAAAGGTTTTTCTCCGTCTATCATTAGACGTCGTGAGTTTGGTTTTCTTTCCGTCTATCTTTAGACGATGTGGTTCTTCAGACAATGTTTTCTTCCTGTCTATCTTTAGACAATGTGATAAGATCAAGTGCATGTTGATCTGGCCTTCGGAAAGGTTTTTCTCCGTCTATCATTAGACGTCGTGAGTTTGGTTTTCTTTCCGTCAATCTTTAGACGATGTGGTTCTTCAGACAATTTTTTCTTCCTGTCTATCTTTAGACAATGTGATAAGATCAAGTGCATGTTGATCTGGCCTTCGAAAAGGTTTTTCTCCGTCTATCTTTAGACGTTGGGAGTTTGGATATGGTTTTCTCTCCGACTATCTTTAGACGATGCGAGGTTTCAAGGCGATCTTTCAGATATTGGCTTTCTTTCTGTTTATTGGTTGAGGTGACATTTCAAGATGGGTTTTTCCCGACCGTCGGTTCTTATTGACGTCGAGGCTCTTTGAAGAATGTTCGGTTTTCCTAGTTGTCGATTCTTATTGACGACATGGACCTTTGAAGGTGGTTTTCTTCCTGTCAGTTCTTATTGATGATGAGGCCCCTTTGAAGATATCTTTCCATCAACTCCTATGGACGAAAGGATTCTGAAATTTGATGAGTGGTTTTGAAGTTCATTGACGTGGATATTTTTTTCTTTCTGTCTATCTTTAGACAATGTGAACCTTCGGGATGGTGTCTTTCCGACTATCATTAGACGATGTGAGTATTGGATTTGTTCCTGTTCACCCTCAGATGGTGTGAGCGTGGTGATTCCTCTCGTCTATCATTAGACGATGCGAGATTTGGATATGATTTTCCTCTCGTCTATCATTAGACGATGCGAGATTTGGATATGATTTTCCTCTCGTCAATCATTAGACGATGCGAGATTTGGATATGATGTTCCTCTCGTCTATCATTAGACGATGCGAGATTTGGATGCGATTTTCCTCTTGTCTATCATTAGACGATGTGAGATTTGGACATAATGTTTCTCTCCGTCTATCATTGGACGATGTGAGTGTTTTGGATATAACGTTTTCCTCCCGTCTATCAGTAGACGATGTGATTTTGGATATTGTGTCTATCATCAGACGATGTTGAGAGTTGACGGCGAAGTCAGATTGTTTTTTAGAGAGTTGACGGCGAAGTTAGATCATGTAGGGAATTGACGGCGAAGTCCGATGATTTTGAGGACTGACGGCGAGGTCAGGTGTTTTTACTAGATATTGATGATTGACGGCGATGTCAGAGGTTTCTTTTTACGGTTGGCAAATTTCCGGGTTCTTTTTTGTATTCAATCACCTTCTACCTTGAATGTCTGAAAACGATCGCTTTTCATCCCTTCTGGTCCAAGTCGATTGAATAGGGGCAGCTGTTGCACCCTAAAATTTGCCCACCCGTTTTCTAGCTTTGACTGGCTTTTGCTTCGTTTTTCATCTGCATATCATTTTCGAATTTTTGCCCGTGTTATCGGTCGGATTGAATTTATCAGGATTTTAGCCGTTTTGCTCGCGTTTCAGGCGAATCAAATTAATTCAAACGAAAAGCTCAGTGTCAAAATCGAGCGAAAGTCGCTCTCCTCTTGATAATTCAATCCATGTTGATAATATCGGCACATCTCGGTGCATGTTTTTCCATAAGCATTTTTTGCATGTTTATTACTATTTTTGTTTTTTATTTAATATAGTTTTTGCTTTATATTTTACGTAGAAAATAGTTTAAATAGTTTTTAATTTAATTTGGATAGCCATTAGTTTTAATTTAATTTTATTTGCTAGTTTTTATTACTTCTAGAATAGATTTTATTAAATAGATTTTTAATATTAATAGTTTAGAAATAGCTTTTTATTAAAATAGGGTTTTTCTTATTAAATGTCATTTCTTTAGATTTTTATTTTGGATACTGGAGAATAGTTTTTATTTTATTTAGAATTTTATTTGATTTAGATTTTTATTTATTTTTTAAATAGAAAATAGAAACTAGAATAGGATTTTATTATTTGAAATTATTTTGCTTTTAGGATTAGTATTTATTTTCAAAGTAGACAGTTAGAATAGCTTTATTTTAGATTAGGATAAAATATAGTTTTTATAACATAGATTTTATTTATTTTCAATTAGTTTATTTAATAAGTTTTATTAGACTTTATTAGTGTTAATTACGCTTTGTCATTTTTTAGGATATAGTTAACTGTTATTTATTAATCATCAACTTTTATCAATTAATTTGGCATAATTAACTGTCCATATTCAGATTTTCGCAGGCCCACTTGTCACCCTTTGAAGGCCCAATTCAAATTAGGGTTGACAAATGTCAGCAGTATAAATGCCCTCATTAATGGCTTGACACAGGCCCCCATGACACGCCACCTCACCATTGACCACATGCAAACCCTAATTCGCCTCGCCGGAGGAATTCACACTGCCAAACATTGCCGGATCCCTCGCCGGAAAATTGTTATCACGCCGGAAACTTCATGTTCATAAACTTTCATCATTTTCTCCAGCAAGATTCATACTTGTTCATACTCGTTTTTTCCAGAAAACTCACATCTTCATACAATTTCATCGATGTTCTTCGTCATCTTCGTCATTTTTCCAGATTCATCACCATATTCAAACATCATATCCAGATCTAGACTCGAACATGTTCATCACCATCATACAACATTCATCATTTTTTCATATCTAGTTCACCAACCAAACTCCCAGATCTGCATAAATCTAACGAAGACCATTAATCATACTACAAACCTTCAAATGTCATCTAAATTCATACACGAACTTTAGATCTAAATACATATCTGAACCTTTCAAACTTCATCACTACTTCCATCTTCAGACATGGATCTAGCTTTCAAACTTCCATAACTTTCGCGATCTTCAACATCCAGATCCTCCGTTTTCACCGTTTTCATCATCAAAACCCAGTTTTCCGTTCAACAATCTTCAATATGCATCCGTAAATCTTCATCTGTTTCCAGAACATCATCCATAACCTTCAACTCGTCAAATCTCCAAACAACCATCTACAAGACTTCAACTCCATCAAATTTCTTCTCACATCAAACTCCCTCAGATCCTTCGTATCCGACGGACACAACAATGAACACTCCACAATGTCAAAGCTTCGCATCCCCAGTTCAACCTTCTAAAAGCGCGATTCATGCATGCACAAATTCCAGGGCGTGATTCGTGTCTTCATCCTCGGTAAATGTTGACGAAAGAGGAGATGAGCGATTTGAAGGGAGGAAGAGATGATTTCGAAGTTTAAAAGAAGAGGAATAGTAAGGGTTTTGTTTGGCCAAGTGAGGAACAGAAAGAGAAAGAGGTCGGGGACGGAGAGAGCTGGGAAGGCCAATAGCGGCGGAATTTGGAAGTAGGGTTTGTTGTTGACTGAATGAGGAAGGAAGAACAGTCCCCGTGGGCCCTGTTGGTTTGGGTTAGTGGGTCGTTGGCCCAACATTTCGTTTGGCCTATACACCCCGTTTTTCTCAGCTCACCCCCCTCCGTTTTCTTTTTCTTACTTTTCTTCAATTTCTTTTTTAAAACCTTTTTTTATGTAAATATTATATACTATTTTATATTTTATTTTATTCAGAACTTGAGTATCAATTTATATTTAGGAATTTAGTTTATATTTTAGAGATATATTTTATTTCTCTTTTTTTTTTATTGAACATTTTGTCCCATTTTTCTCGTTTTTGGTCGATGACGAGACCTCCGTAAACCGTCATTAAGTCAAACTGTTGATAAATAACGTTGGATCTGAGACCATCTCTTTTCAGCGCTTTTTCTCCTAAAACCTCGGTCCCGTACCGAGTGTATCCTTGAAAATATTTTTAAAACAAATTCTTTGTATTGGATTAAAAGAGAAGATTGGGTGTAGACCTCTTCCTCTTCGAGTGTTGGGACGCCCACTGTAGTGAGGGTGGTTTCGACACTCGTCTTTCAATACGAAGACGCTTTCGACATTTCCTCATAAAACCTCGGTCCCGTACCGAGCACACTTTCAATAATAAACTAATTTTTCTTTGTATTGAATTAAAAAGAGAGGATTAGGTGTAGACTTCTTCCTCTCCGAATGCTGGGATGCCCACTGTAGTGAGGGTGGTCTTGATATTCGTCTTTCAATACGAAGACGCGACTTTATCCACCATTTCGCTTTCACAACCTCCTTCCACAATTTTCACACCTAAAACCTCGGTCCTGTACCGGGTGCATTTTCAAATCATTTTCATAACAAAAACTTGAATGGTCGTGGAGTGGTTAGGCGTAGGCCTTCTCCTATCCCGAGTGCTGACGTTTACCGTAGGGTTCTCTGTCGCAAAGCACTTACCATTCAAAACCAAAAAACATCTTTAATAAGAGAACGAAGTTCTCTTTGCATTGAATTAAAGAGAGAGGATTGGGTGTAGACCTCTTCTTCTCCGAGCGTAGGGATGCCCACTGTAGTGAGGGTGGTTTCGACGCTCGTCTTTCAATACGAAGGCGCCTCGTTCACCACACCCTTTTATAACAAAAAACTTTGAGATAACGAATTGGGTACTACCCGTAGGGGTTACTATCCGAGGATCTATCTCGCCCCTAAAAAACAATCCAATCAATCAAACGTGACTTCTTGCCCCGCGTGGCGAAAACTAATCAATTTTTCAAAAAGGATATGTTACGTCCGTTCTACCGCAAACAGGTACGCCTAAGTCTCCAACGAGCGAGCAGCAAAACACCTAAACTGCTAGAATGCGCACGATAGCATCATCCATAAAAAACATCAACAAACCGTAGGCCGAACTACGACTGCTCTGATTCTTTACTTCGTTTAAGTAAAGATACGTAGGCACAAGGGCCACAATCCTTGCCGAGCATATTTCCCCCATATCTGTAGTTTCCCGAACTACGTCGACTCTGACTTTCTCATATCTGTTGAGAATACGTAGGCCTAGGACCGCGAAGTCCTATCGAGTCCTTTCTTTCCCTCGTCACCCTTTGTTTCCCGTTTCTAAACCTTTCCCTTAACTCTTTTGAAACACACTTCTTATAGCATAATATTTAAGCAGATAAATTCACACATCAACAAACAAAAGGTTCCCATCGAGTACGATGGATGCGAGGGGTGCTAATACCTTCCCCTCGCATAACCGGCTTCCGAACCCGTTCATGGTTGCGAGACCATCTTATCCATTCTTTTCTTAAGGTTTTCTCGATATTTTCCTTTCCCCTCATGGGATAAATAAAGTTCGGTGGCGACTCTTCTGTCCTTTCTTTTCGCCTCCCCGTCGTTGCACGATGCCATTTTTCGAGTAGCGACAGTGGGTACAAATCAAAATTTGAGCCAAATATCCTTTGTTTCACGAACCGTGAACTCGACCACGATACAACCCTTAAAAGACCTAATTGAGGTAAGGTTAGTCTGAAGCGCATTACGATAAGGTTGAGTAACCTGACTCCTTCTTGACTTGCTAGTCACATCTTTGTTGTATTTTTCACTGACCACGTAAGCACTACGTTTGAACTTTGTTTCACTCGTCACTCACAATCATGCATGTAAATGAGTGACAGCTCAAATTTTTTCAAAATCTGCATGAGCACTGCATTAAGATTACCATTCGTAGATAGCCAATTCTAATTGCAGGTTAGTAGTTGACATGGAAGAAATTCCAGCAGGGAATAATCGAACAGGACTGAGTAATTCAGCAGTCTGAATCAGAATGGTGTATGTTGCGAGGCCTGTGAATCAGGGGCATTATCTTCCAGTAAGTTCGGTATCAGTCAGTCTGAGGACAAGTCCCGGAGCTTCAGTTGATTAGGGGCATTTTGTTTGAGAAGCAGTTGATCAGAAATGAGTTTTCTCGAGAACCAATCAGGGGCAGTTATACAGAATGCGGATATTTGAAAGCAGATACTTCCAGTGGATAATCAGATCGGGTTAAGTCGCTAGAACGCTCATTCAGGGGCAAGTCATCGCAGAGAATGATGAAAACAGTCAGGGTAATAGGTGCCTAATGGAGATTGAATGCTGTTGTTGTACAGATACCGGGGCAAATATTCTCGAAGTCTTCTCGTAGCAAGCTGTTCAGAGCAAGTACTCCCAAGAGCTAGATTGGGGCAAGTTGGATTGTATTAAAGCAAGTTGTTTAAGCCAGTCTTTTATCCCCAGCTGAGTGTACTGGGGAAGGTTGTTCAAACCAGCCTGTTTGTCCCCAGCCAGAGTTGAGTATCGGGGAATCATGTCAATACCCTTATCAAAAACTGGAATCTTCCAAATAAAAGAGCCGTGTTGTCGTTGGATCATTATCCTGCAGTTTAAACCTGTTACGTGTCAGTAACCAGTCGTTTCCAAAGTCCAATTCTCGCCTGGCAAACCGGTAACCAGTTCTCGTCTGGCCTACCCTATTGTAAGCATCAGTTCCCGTCTGGTGCAGTTTATTGTAACCAGTTCTCGTCTGGTCACCGTTTCTTCAGGTGTCGTATCAGTTCTCGCCTGGTACATGTCATCGCATAATCAGTTCTCGTCTGATCATCGTATGTTTTAACCTATGTGTTATACCAGTTCTCATCTGGTGTACGTCAGCGTTCAGCCAGTTCTCGCCTGGTTGTCTATGCCTCAGTTTGTTATCCAGTCAGCCCCGTCTGATGTCCAAACCAAATCAATTCCCGTCTGATATCCAGAACCCGTAAGTCAGTTCTCGTTTGACAACCTAACATGTTTCGCTATTAGCTCTCGTTTGGTAGTCCACCCTGAATGCTAGTTCTCGTCTAGTATTTCTCATATCTTCCACTGTGTACATAATCCGTGTTTACCCTAAACCAGAGAAACCAAAAAAAAAAAACCTAAAGGTATCTGACACAGTATTTCGCAATGACCCGCATGTTGTCATGTTCCCCGATACGAAGCTCGACGGATGCCAGCGCTCCGAGTAATGTTTGAATTCCTTGTGGATGTTATTAAATCAGAATTGCCACTCTTCAGCAGATGAAAGTTGCTTATTATCCCCGGAAGAGTCGAGATCGTATTTTACCCCGTATCAGAGTAGGATCAGAAGGATCCTCAGCAGATTAAGATCGACATCCTTGATAGTAGGGGCATTTCCAGCAGTGTGCCGCGCGCAATCAACCTCAGTTTAGGTCAATCCCCGCAGAGTACAATCAGTTGCCGATGGTTTGAAGAAAGCATCCCCAAGCAGAGTTGTTTGCTTTCCCCAGTAGAGTCACCGAAGCAGGATTCTTTCCCCAGCACCGGGTCACAAGTGCAGAGTTCATGGAAATGTTTGGGTGCCGAAGTTCGTGTTTCCCCCAGTAAGGTCGCCGAAGCAGGTGTCTCCCCCAGCACCGGGTCACAAGTGCAAGTCTTGTAGGAAGCTGTTCGTATGCTGAAGGATGCAGTAACTGATGGTGCCAGACTGAAGTCTCCCGCGGAATTGAGATTCCCCACCAGAGTTATATTCTCTCCTGAAGATGGATGATTCCCTCTTCCCCAGTAGAGTGTTGAGCAGCTGAAGTTGTTTCCCCACAGAGTTATCCTCCCCAGAAGAGTGGCCGAGACGGCCGCGCAGTTTATTCTCGCGATTGATATCAGCAAGTCCAAGTTCTCGTAGAGCTTCGACCCCCTCGCAGCAGAGCAACTGAAGTTGCTTTCCCTGCAGCAATCAACGGGAGATCGTTTCCCCAGGCAGAGTCCGATTGATGTTGGCGCGTCTACGATCCTCTATCTGAGCAGTCCCTTCTCCTTGACAGGAGAATCCCCATGCAGCATTTATTTTGCTGACGGGATCGCGTCATTGTGCATGACTGCATAGCATTTAACGTTGCATAGCATTGTGCATGATTGCACGGCATTTAGCATAAACGCATATCATTCCCACCGTGTGGGGCATAGCGCAGAAGCATATGCATCATAAGCATGATTTAGGTCATTGTTATTCTTGCCTTACAGGTGTTCGGCCGAAGGACCAGTTGCTCAGGACGATTCCTGATATTCTCTCCAACAAGGTTGCTTTCTTAAGATGATTCTTAAGACCCCGGTGTAATTCCCACAGTCGCTCGCTCAAGATGATTTTGAGATCCCCAGCAAAGTCTTCAGTTCAAGACGATTCTTGAATTCCTCAGCAGAGCCGTTTGCTTAAGATGATTCTTAAGACCTCAGTGCAGCTTCCCGAGTTGTTTGCTTAGTATGATACTTGAGCTCCCCAATAGCATCCCCAGCAAGAGTTGCCCAGGAAGATTCCTGGAATACCCAGCAGAATAAAGTCTCCAGAATGGTTATCGGTTCAGGATGATTCTTGAAGGTGCCCGACGGAGTTGTTTGTTCAAGATGATTCTTGAAGTCCTTAGCAGCGTGATATGTCTGCTCCAACAGTGATGTTTAATCTGAAGATTGACTTCGTAAATGCCTGAGGGCGGTATCAGAAGGTTCCTGGGAATTCAGACTTCCTTGTTGATGAATCAACGTGTGGCTGAAGACAAGGTTCCAAATTTCGTATTCAAGGCGATCCGTGTTGGCCTAAAGACCAAGTCAGTTGTCCTGAAGTGATGATTGATGGCGATCAAGTGAATAGTGTTTCTTCTGACTGAAGTCGAAGATGTTTCTCCAGCTGAAGCGGAGTTTTGCCTGAAGGCAAAGTGTTTGAATCCCCGTAGAGTCATGAATGGCTCAGGATACCATTTCTCTGACTGAAGTCACAGATTTCCCAAGCTGAAGCGAAGGTGCCTAAGGGCAAGGTTATCCCCAAGGTCATGAATGACCTAGGATTCATTTTTCGGACTGAAGGCCGAAATATATCCCTGACTGAAGTCTCGGATGCTCTATAGCAGAGGTGGAGTTGCCTGAAGGCAGATCCATGTATCCTTGAAGGCCAAGGACCATTTCTTCAGACTGAAGTCGAAGATACCTCCTGCAGAGTTGCCGACGGGCAAAGTTTACATCCTTGAAGGTCAAAGATGTCTATCTTCAGAAGAACTTGAAGATTCTCCAACGGATCTGGAGTGGCCGGGGGCCAGGGTTTCATCTATCCTTGAAGGTCAAGGATGTCTACATTCAGAAGTACTTGAAGATCTTTTCTAGCTGAAGCTGGAAGTGGCCAGGGGCCAGGGTTTCATCTATCTTTAGAAGAACTTGAAGAGTCTCCAGCGGATCTGGAGTGGCCAGGGGCCAGGGTTTCATTCATATTCAGAAATACTTGAATATTTTTTCTAGCTGAAGCTGGAAGTGGCCAGGGGCCAGGGTCTCATATATCTTTAATGTTGAAGTTCTACGGTGGGCAGTGTGCAGCAGTATTCCGATGTTCGTTATTGGTGCTGAGGGTGAACCCCAGATCAGAGTATGCTCGGTTAAGTCTCTCATTCCCGGCGAAGTAGTTTCAAATACGCAAGTGTACCATTTGTTCCATTTACCAGGGGTGAACCCCAGGTTAGATGTTTGTTCGACGGCGAGGTTGAGCGTTTGGATGTGACAGCGAGGTAAGATCATCATTTGTCCGGCGGCGAGGTTGGATGTTTGTTCGACGGCGAGGTTGAACGTCTGGATTTGACGGAGAGGTTAGATCATCATTTGTCCGGCGGCGAGGTTGGATTTTTGTTCGACGGCGAGGTTGAACGTTTGGATTTGACGGCGAGGTCAGATCATGTTTTGTCCGGCGGCGAGGTTGGATGTTTGTTCGACGGCAAGGTTGAACATTTGACGGCGAGGTCAGACTTTTTAAATCCCCAGCAGAGATGATGTTTGTACGACGGCGATGTCGAGTGTCTCTCAGAGCGATGTTTGTTTCTGACGGCGATGTCAGATTCAGTTTTCCAGCGGTGATGTTGGGCATGTCAAGTTTATCCAGTCTTCTGACGGCGATGGTAGGTGATGCAGATCCTTTAGTTCTCCAGCGGCGATGCGGGGTATTTTGACAGATTTATTTCTCCAGCGGCGATGCGGGGTATGTTGATTGTCCGACGGCGATGTCAGACGTAGTTCTCCAGCGGCGATGCGGGGTATTTTGTTCAGTATTGTATTCTCTCCAGCGGCGAGGCGGGTGTTTCGATTGTCCGACGGCGATGTCAGATCAGTATTTCTCCAGATAGTTGCCGTGCAGCTATTATTCCAGTGTTCGACAAGTTGAGCAGTTGGCAAATTTTCGGGTTTACCGGTATTCAACCGTCTCGCACCCTGAGTGGCTGAGAGCCGTTCGCTTCTCACCCAGTCAGGTCCAAGCCGCTTGAATAGGGGCAGCTGTTGCACCCCAAAATTTGACCAACCGGGTCTCGTATCTGGCTCGAGGTTTCGACGCATAATCGCATTCGCATCTGCATATTGCATACAGGGCATTTTTCATTTGTTTTGATTTTATCAGGGATCACAGCTCTCGTCTCGTGTTTCAGGTGTTTATTATCAGTTTAAATAGATTTAAATCATTTTTAGCATTTTATAGGATTTAAATAGATTTTAATCTCTTTAGGATTTAATAGGATTTTTAATAGTTTTAATTCTTTTTAAATAGCATTTTTCATTTTAGAATATTAATAGGTTTTTAATAGTTTTTAAATAGTTTTAATAGCTTTTAAAATCATTTTTAGATTAGTGTAGAATATTAGTGAATTTTTCTTTTAGCATATTAAATAGAATAATAGAATTTAAATAGGTTTACTATTTTCTTAATAGAATATAATATAGTTTTTTTCATAGAATTTAATATAGCTTTATTAGAGATTTATTAGAGTTTTATTAGTGGGTTTATTAGAATTTTTTAGAGTATTATTAGTTTAGGAGTTAATTAGATTAATAGAGTTTTTTCTCTTTTTTTAGATTTAATTCAGAATTAATTAGGTTAATTAGGTTTTGGTTAATTAGTGTTAATCCTTTTTATTTTCATTAATCATGATTCAGTTTTTGATTGTTTTTGATGGCATTTTCGTTTTTGGGCCCATTCATTTCGCAGCCCAACTCATTCAATCAGTCCAGATTTCAGCAAATGTCCAGCATGTTCTAGAAGATTCCAGAGTTATCCAGAAAGTCTCAAGGGTATAAGAGCTTCAGCATCCACGTGTAAAGAAGAGGAGGCCCCATGTTTTCGCTGCTACATCACGCCACGCCATCTCACACACTCTCCCCATTCTGCCACGCCATGGCCACGTGGCGCGCATGCGCCGTCTCCACCCACTAGCACACCACGCGTCCCTCCACCAACGCACCACAACACCCCACCGTCAAACCTCACCGGCCGGCATGCATGGCCGGCGACCACCGCCTAACCCACCGGAGAACCTCCCACGCCCAGGAAATCCCAGAACTCCGATCATTCTTCATCCTCCTCCTCTAACCTTCATCATCTAAAACCCAGAAAACCCCGGAAAACCTCAAACCCTCATCTCCCTCCGATCAAACTCCATAACCGTCGCTAGAAATTACATCAGTCTCCACCGATCTTCAACGTTCTGCATGAATTTCCAGATTTCGCTCAAGCTCATCAAGAACATTCATGAGATGTTCATCCGTTTTCCAGAAACCGATTAAGATCTTCATCATCATCGTGTGTTCATCCAAGTTTTTCCAGAAGTTCATCAGTGTTCTTCCAAAAACGTCCAACTGCGTTCATATAACAACAGAACTCCAAGATCTTCATCAGACGAATCTCCAGAAAAGATCCCCAGAACGCCAACTTCAAGAACGTGCGTACTCGATCTTCAACCACCAGAACATGCAAGATCTTCTTCTTCTTTGAATCCTCAGTAACAACTTCAAGAACGCCTCAAATGATCCTCAATCAAATCTTCATCGAGCGCTGAGATCTTCTTGAATCTCTAGAACTTCATCATCCGCACGCAACTTCAAAGATCCAAGATCTTCAATCCTCGCAATTGAGTTCGTCAAGAACTTCCAGATTTCGCCTCCAGATCTCTTGTGATGCTAGTTCGTTCTTGAATGGCGTAGTATCAATACGACTTATTCGTTTTGTTTGATGTGGTGAGGAAAGATGGAAACAGAGATAAGAGGCAGATTGAAGAGAGGGAGCTAAGGTTGAGATTGGGCGGTGGTAGCGGCGGTGAACAGTGGAAGGAGAGAGCAAGAGGAAGTGCTAGGGTTTCAGAGCGAATAGAGAAAGGAAGGGAGATGGATCGTGAGAGTTGGGCCTCAAGCCCAACAGATTTTGACCGCACACCCCAATTTTCCATTCTCCCCTCCCCTTCGTGTGACTTGTGGAGAAGTGGGCTGAGCCCAATAGGGTTTCTCAATGCACTCCCAGTTTCAGTCTTCCCCCCCCCCCCCCCCCCCCCCCCCTCCGGGTTCTACAGCAAACAGATGGGCTGGGCCCAGTTACAGTTTTTGTTATTTTATTTTCTTGTATAATCCCCCTGTACCAGTACACCCCCTCCCCTTTTGTTTTCTTTTCTTTATTTCTTTTTATGTACTTAGTTTTTAGAAGAAAAATAAAGAATAAAGAAAAAGTATATTGAAGAGAAAAAATATAGGAAAATACAATAAAGAATAAAGAAAAAGTATATTGAAGAGAAAAAATATAGAAAAATACAAAAAGAATATGGAAAAAATATTGATAGAAAAAGAAGAGAAAGAAAAATACAGAAAAATATGGAAAAATATGTTGGAAGAAAAGAGAGAAAAAATATTGAAAGAGAAAATGGAAGAGAAATATTGAAAAAATATTAGTATAGATAATATTTTTAGGATATATTTTCATAGAGATTATTTTACGATTTTAGGGATAGTTTAGAACGCCCACTTGTTAGGGGGCTATTTTTCATTCGACTTTTCAGGATAGGATAGGATAGTATTTCCTAGGAGATTTATTTTCAGTGTTCAATCATTGTAACCATTTTTCAGAGATTAATAAAACGAGATTTGAGCTGTGGTCCCGAAGTAGCCGAACTACAGCTGCTCTGATTTCTCGTACCAGACGAGAATATGTAGGCATAGGATGCGATATCCTAGCGAGCACACTAACGACTGACTTTCTGTTCTCTCGCTGCTGTGCGATCGAGACTTTCCCGCTGACGATTAATTGATTACCCTTTTTCTCTCTTGCCCGAGTGCATTTGAGACCAGCCATAGTTTTGCCCATAGGTTCCCGACCCTGTGAAGCCAGTTGTTTTTCTCACTGCTGTGTGAGAATGTTTTGTTTAGCCGTAGTTAGCCTGAACTACGTAAAGCTCTGATCTTCCATGCAGTGTGGAAGTACGTAGGCACAAGACGCGAGGTCTTGGCGAGCCAATTTCCCTGTAGTCCCGAACTACGTTGACTCTGACTTTCTCTCTTGAGAATACGTAGGCGTAGAGTGCGACGCTCTATCGAGTCAATTCCCTTCCGTTTAGATTTAGCAGCCATAGATAGATTGTTTTGCATCCTTTAGACAACCCAAGCAAGCGTGGATCCCGTCGAGTACGACGGACGTGAGGGGTGCTAATACCTTCCCCTTGCGTAACCGACTCCCGAACCCAGGTTTTGGTTGCGATGACCATACCTTTCCCCGTTTTTTGCGAGGTTTACTTCGAGCGTTTCCTTTCCCGCTCTGAGGGATAAATAACGCACGGTGGCGACTCTTCTATCAGCCGGCGCCGATTTTCGCAGTAGCGACAGATGGTTTTATTCTCCCTTTATACACTTTCATTCTGCTGTGGAGTGTAGGGTGGCACCACCTCATGTACAATCCATTCTTTCTCACATAATGCATCGAAATCTTTCAACACATACTCTCCACCACCATCAATCCTCATAATCTTTAACTTTCGACCATTTTGTATTTTGACCATAGATTAAATTTGGTAAATACCTCGATCACTTCACTTTTCTTCTTGATCAGGTAAGTTTATAATTTTTGATTAAAATCATCTATGAACGTGATAAAGTATCTGTTAATTCCAACCGAATCCACCTGGATAGGACCACACACATCCGAGTATATGACTTCAATAACTGCCTTTGACTTGCTTCCTGCATCCTTGCTGAATTTGTTCTTGTGCTGCTTTGCCTGAACACATTCTTCACACACTTCACTTGGAATGTCGATTTCTGGTCATCCTTGAACCATATTTCTTCTCTTCAATCTCTGATGTCTTTGAAATTGAGATGGCCAAGTCTATAATGCCATATCCATTCATCTATGTTGGTTGCAGTTTCAAGGCACTTATGATCCATCATATTAAGTTCGATCTTGAAAGTTTTATTATGAGACATTGGTACCTTCAAGATTAACCTACCACATGAATCGAGAATTCTCATCATCTTTTCTTCAATCAACACCTAATAGTTCTTTTCTACCAGCTTCCCTATGCTGAGAAGATTACTCTTCATGCCTGGTATGTACAATACATTGGAAATTACTGATCTCTTACCATCTTTCCTCATAATCAGAACATCACCAATACCTTCAGCTGCTAGAGTATTGTCATTTGCAAATTTCACAATGTTCTTCATTGAGGGATTTATGTTGACAAACCAATCTTTCCTTCCAGTCATGTGTGATAAGCATCCTCAGTCCAAGTACCATTGGTCCTGGAATCTTTCTTCATCTCTTATTGTGACTATCAACAACATCTCTTCTTTTTCATGTTTCACCAACTTTGCATCGGTTTCTTGATTCTTCTTCTTTTCTGGATAATCACTAAAATCGTGACCATACTTATGACAATTGCAACACTAAATGTGACTTTTGTTAGGTTTTCGACCACCACCTCTTCCTCTATTTGCAGCACCACCTCTTTGATTACCTTGGTTCTAGGGTTTTCTCTGATTCGACTAGTTTTCTTCTTGCTGATTTCGACCAGTCGAGTTGTTGTAGCCTCATGAGATTCAAGTGTCCCTTGAAGCTCTTTCTTGCTAATGTTGACAAATCTTTCGACTCTTCTATGTCTACTACCACGTGGTCAGACTTTGGAGCCAATGAGCTCAAGATCTTTGCAACAACTGATCATGATGTCAACAATTCTACATATACCTTGATTTGATTCACTAATTTAGTAACCCTAGTGAAGAAATCAAGTATGCTTTCACTTTTTATGAGTTTGTAGCCTCACCTCTTTCACCTTTTCTACGTCTCCAAATGATTTCTCCAGAATTTCTCATGCTTTTTTGTTAATTCTACATCGCTAACCTTTTCAAAATTATCTGGATCAACACATTGATGAATTATAATGAGAGTTCTATAATCTTTCTTCTTCAATTCCTTGTATGCAACCTTTTCTTGATCCGTCGCGTTTTCTGCAAGCGTTATTACTCCTTCCTTCACAAGATCCCAAAGATCTTGATAACATAAAACCACCTTCATCCGCTTGCACCAATTCTCATGATTATTATTCTTGAGAATCTGAAGACTCGCCGGAAAATGTTTGTTTGAATGATTTATTGCCATGGTGATTTTCTTCCCACGAATCACTCAGCCAGTGCTTTAGATACCAGATGTTGGAATTAACCCAAAACTTCGAGAATTCCAAATCAATCTTGATGAACAAGATTCAATCAACCTGATCAAAATCCCTTGTTTTTCACTCTTCACTCAAGTGAAACAATCACACCTTGATTGCAAGAATAATTTTGTGCAACAATTGTTAATGAAAGAAGAAAGAAATAAGATTGAATAAGAAAGAAGATTAGAGTTCAACAAAATAAGGGAAGAGGAAAATGATTTCTGCAGAGTAACTCTCTGTTCTCAAATTGAGAAAAAAATTATTCAATTGTGCAACTGCACTTTCTGTTGTGTGTTGCAATATTATTCTCTATTATGCTTACTCAAAATAAGGTTACTCTCTCTATTTATAATTGAGCTACCTTGCTCCCTAAGATAAAGCCCAAAATTCCTATCTTGCTTTAAGTCAAAATCTTGTATCAAGCAACCTGCTTCGATATTTCGACATCTAACACAACTCGACACACACATACACTAGGCTAATTTTGACACATCCTTGTTTCTGTCGAGCTACACTTGCTTCGACACAAGGAATTACAATCTCAACAAAGAATACATAAATTTTACAGTAAAGTAGCACCTAAATTTCACATCATCCATCATACAAATCGTGCTATCACAGGATTTACATCATGTTCATCATTCATTCAAATAAAAGAGAGAAAAAAGGAAAGCCTAAAGGGATTAAGGAGTTCCCTCTATCCAACATGCAATCTACACCAATATTAGAAGTAATTCCCTCTACATTAATTTTTCAGCAAAAGTTCTTTAAAGCACTTCAATTGAGTTCTACCTATGCCCTAATCTTTGTCTCCTCCTCTTCTCACCATATTTTGATTTCACATATATTCTTTTTTATCCAAAAACTCTACTATCTCCCTAAATTAGAGACTTTCAATATTACCCTCACTTATTCTCTTATTTACCACCATGTCCTCTTGGCTCTATTTTATTTTAATAAAAATACTACTAATATTCTCCCTATTTTCTACTCTTTTATTTTATTCCAATAAATCAAATAAAATAGTTATAGTTTAATTATTAAAAATTCTCATTTTCCACCAAAAGTCTCCTTCTCTCTTTATTTTAATAAATAAAATAAAATGACTACTTCTAATTATTTTATTCAAATCCTCATTATTCTAATATTATTAATTTAATTATTATTTAATTAACTAAACTATGCTCTACCACTCCATAGCATCAAACACTACTACTAACCATCTAAACACCACCCATTACACGTAGAAATTGATTTAATCAATTAAAAACACACAATTCAATTAAATAAGTAAATTAGAAAAAAAGTGTATCCATATCATATATTTATCTCTAATGAATGTCTATTTATTTTAACGTCTTCCTATACTATATGCTGGCTCATGTCACTAAACATTGTCAGAGATATCTATCTGATTTACCAAGATCAGATATCACAAGATCACATGCCAACAACGTACTCTCAATTACAAAGAGCTACACCATCTGACTTCATGTGGAGCTCAAGTGTTATAAGTCGATCATCCCTAATAAACTAGGCCAAGAACCTCGTCTTGCTTTGCATACATAAATAATAATCCTCTCAGAATTGTAGGCGATCAATCGACCCCGTATGTCCCATACTCCACTTGTAGGCGATCGTATCAACCTTTTAAGTTATACTTTTATCTAGATATTTAGGTTGAGTGTTAAATCCATCAAATGTCTTGTCGCATTTCTCCATTCCTTCCTGGCATGATCCTTATCTCTACACAGTCAGCTCAGTTCGTACAATGAATAATGTATGATTGACTTCCCATGTAAGAGAAGTGGTCGTAAGAGACATAGTCCACCAAGTCTTGCGTAGTCATACCCTAATAGAATACAACTAATCAAAGTATTTCATTTCCCTTAAGTGATGAGGGATCGTCCTCTTGATTCCCATTACGTCGATGGCTTCTGTTCTTCGAACAATATTCAATTTCGTTTGTTAGTTTAACAATCGTAATTATTCAAATATTATTAAAAAAACCAAATAAATATTTAGACAAATAACTCAATAATGCAAGCACAAATAAACCTCAGATATCATAAATTAGCCCTATAACAAATTATTAAGGTCGGGATAACGGAAAGTTGAATTTCCTTATTTATTTATATCTAGTAGGACTTTGGTCACCACTACTTTCAAATATATTAAACTATTTTACGTAAACCATCTCAACGTATACAAATATTTCCCCCACCTTTTGTTGTTGAGCATTGTTGAAAGTTCACGAGCGCTTCCTCTGATATTTGGCAAGAATCTAATTTTCGATAACCGTTGAATTGTACGAAATTTATAAAATAATTAGAATATAATTAATTCTTAATAAATATAACCCCATTACAACTTGAAATATTTATTTTAAAATATTTAATAATAACCTCCACTATATTTAAATATTTGTTACATACAAATATGATCTGACCTGATCAGGAGGGGATCACGGACTGACCACACTCTGTTGGGCTGCTACCTGTTCACCGGGGTGAGAAAGAGGAGGGGGGTGTACCTGCAAGACACTCCGATGCCCAAGTAAGAAGTTGGACAGAGAGGAAGCAATAGTACAGAAAAAAGGGGTAAGAAGAGTTACCTGACCCTCTTGAAGAAGAGGGTATTTATAGAGAGAGACCCCAGCGCTGGGCCAACGGTCATTCGAGGTGGGCTGGCTGACCAGGCCCAACTCGAATGACTGCTAGGGCTTACGTGGCGTAGTGAAGACCAGGACGTGGTCTTCTCCCTAGTTCAACTGCTCCTAGATCTCCGGAAAGTGGGTTTTACCTGCTCTTTCGGAGGTGGGCAGTTGGCCGGTGACGTGTCCCCGCGAAGGGGAGCACGTGGAGAACGTGCGCCGAGCACGTTATTCTCCCCGCGGAGGGGAGCCCGGGCGGTTCTGCCCGTCCGGCGTGGTGGACGAAGAAGGGGTGTGGAGACGTAGCTTGTGTTCGGCGGCTTGCCCTGCTCGTCTCGAAGGGGCGCGTGCCTGGCGTGCCCGGTTCGCTTGTTGGTCCGCACGCGGTATTGGGCCTGCCGAGGTTAGGCCCATACCGGAACAGGAGCCCCCCAAGTCGAAGCTCTGGGGAAAGAGCGAGGACTTAAGGTCGTCGCATCTGGAGCGGGCACTCGCACGAAGATCTCCGGTCGTCGACAGAACGGGGAGGAGGCAGGTGAAGGGACGCGACTGTCAGGTTGCCGCCACGTGTCTTGCGTTAAGCGGTCGTAGGGGCGGCTACCCTATGTCATTAATGAGCCTAGGGTCGCTTCGAGTCCCGCGCCGGGTTATAAATATGGAGGTCCCCGCTCATTCTGTTACTTTTCTCTCTGCTAAGCTTTATCGTCTCTGCTCGTCCGCCGCTTACCACCGACCGCCGCCGTATCGTTGATCTTTTCTTCCGTCCGCCGCCGTTACAAGTGAGTCCCTCTTTTCCCTCCTTTTTATTTCCGCCGTTTAATTGGACTGTGTGGTCGGGGCGCGATGAGTGCCCCGAGGAGGGACGCGAGTCCCGCCGTGTCTGGCGAGTTTTCCGATGAATGTCCCGGGGAGGGTGTAACACGGTGGGAGAACTGACTTTAAACAATGTTGCGGATAGCAAGAGTCACCACCGACTTTTATTTTATCCATAAGGAAAGGTTATAAAAGAACAGGAAAGACCTTAGAGAATATTTTGGGTCCGGGGGGTAGGTTATGAAAAGGGAAGGTGTTAGCACCCTTTTCATCCATGGTTATCCATGGGCTCTTAGGTACTTAAGCTCACTTTTGAATTGTTTTGAAAATGTAGTGTGTGAATAGCAAAAAATTTCAGAATAGTTTAATAATAATCCGTGTATGGATGTGAAAAAAACTTGTTTGAAAATTTTGTTGGAAATTTGTTTAAGTGTGAAAAAGTTTTGAAGTGAGCAAGTATCTAGGAGTAGCCTACCCTAATGTTTTAAGGTCTTTCTTATTCTTTATCCTTTCCTTAGTAAGACTATCCCTACTATAATGGAGTAGGTAGTCCTTACTTTGGATGTTAAGGGACATGTGAGGGACAATTGGATTTTTGAAGGCCATTGTGGGGTGTAATAAGCAAACTAGGGGGACTATCATCATTTTTCGAAAGGGACTCGATTCGTAAAAGCAACCATAAGGGACTTTGATGATTTTCTTTTTGAGGGACTTGCTTTATACACCCCACTTAACCAATATTCATAGGCAACTTGAGGGATATCCTTAAGAAGTGAGACGGCGATTAAAATCGACTTACGTGTGTGACGTGTTTATTTTAATTATCTTTATTTAAAATGATCTAATTTATTTTTTTAAATATCATACATATTGGCACTCCCTAATTACTAACCATAATGATAATAATAATTAAGTAATTACAATTTACATCCAAGAGGCAATTACAAAATTATAATAAATAAAAAAAAATAACAAATAAGCAAATAAAATATTAGGGTTAGTAAATAATAAGAAAAATTAAATAAGGTTAGTATAAATATAAAGTTAGTGAAAATAATTAGTTGAAACAATAATAATGAGAAAAATAGACAAAGTTAGAAAAAATAATAAGATAGAAATTTCAAAATAATAATAAGCAACAAAATATGATTAGCAATAATAATTAATTAATAACGTGATTAAACATAAGATTTGATTTTTATTTAGAAACATAAATGATTAAATAATTACTATAATATAAAGTTCTAAATATCATAAGATTTGATTTTTATTTAGAAACATTAATGATTAAATAATTACTATAATATAAAGTTCTAAATATCATAAGATTTGATTTTTATTTAGAAACATAAATGATTAAATAATTACTATAATATAAAGTTCTAAATATAACATAATTATAAATTTCTTAATCATTTACAAAAATTTAATTATCTCTAATTATATATTAACAATTATTAAGAAAAATATTTACACATTATGATGAAAACAAATTTTAACTAATCAATAATCACATTCACCAAAATTTTACATTAAGTGTTTATAAGGTTTAATTTTATTTACAAAAATTTACAAGAATTATAATAAATATATACATAGAATCATATAGAAAATTAAAATTAGGTTTTCATATTAATTTGGAAAAAAGATGTTAATGTCATTTATTTTAAAAAAAACAGATTTTTATATTACAACAAATTTTAATAAATTAATGATAACAATAATAATAATAATGATAATAATGATAATAATAATAAATAATGATAATAATAATAATAATAATAATAATAATAATAATAATAATAATAATAATAATAAAGCAATAATGAATTTTAAATGTGCCAAATAACACAACAATGTTGCTAACGCAGAAATGCGCTCATCGTAACCGGATCTAAATCGGACGAAACAAAATTTATCGCAAAGAAAAAGAAATTAAGCAAAAAAATAGTATTATTGCTCACACAAAAATGCGATCATCGCAACCAGATCGAACTAACACAAATGTCACGCGTCATGCACACAAATGTGCAAACATCGTATCAACATAATTCGATCAAAAATCTTATATATATAAACTCTAACAATTTAAAAATTATATATATATAAACGCAACAGTAATAGATAAAGAAAAAGAAATAACGGTAATAGATGAAGAAAAAGAAATAACGGTAGAAGATGAAGAAAAAGAAACAACAGTAATAGATGAAGGAAAAGAAATAACGGTAAACGATGAAGAAAAAGAAACAATAGTAATGGATGAAGAAGAAAACTAAATAACGGCCAACGGCACTCACTCCTCTTAGGTTTTTTTTTTATTCTCTCCCTTTTTTCCAACAAGGCAACACATGTATATATAGGGAACAAATTAGGGTTAACACCAAATTGTCAATAATGTCCCTAAAGCCCATTTTAAAGCCCAAACTAAATAATTAGTTAAGAAAAAATAAAATTTAAATAATTTAAAATAATTAAAATAAACTTAAAATAAAAACTAATAATCCTATTGATTCCTAAAATAAAAAATATTATAAAAAGAACAAAATTTTTTTCAATATTTTTTATTTTATGATTTTTTGGATATTTTTATGAATAATTTAGAAAAAAGTGAAAAAAATAATATTTTAAAAAATGATTTAATTAAAATACGAAAATAATAATTAAATAATAATAAAAAACTATTTTTGTTATTTTTTTAATGAAAGATAGAAAAATTTAGAGTAAAAATAATAAAAAACAAAAAAAAATGACAAAGGTGAGATTCGAACTCTCAACCTCTCACACTCATAACTCCTTACACATGTCCTCCTGCCAATTGTGCCATTTTTACTTTTTAGAAAAAAAATGCATGCCATATGATATTTACCTGCAAAAAGTCAAACGACTACACAAATTTGTTAGTAATTGATTAAATGCAATGAAATGCGACGACAAATCTTAGGGCAAAATTTGGGGTATTACAGTTATTATGATAATATTTCTCACCCAACCTCTCTTTGATGTTGGCAAAAAAAAAAAAATCATGAAGTTTGACTTTGGTTTGACCACAGTTGACCTCAGTTTGACCTTTTAACTGCATTGACTGCTTTTGACTTATCTGATCATCTGACTGAGCAAACTTTTGAGAAAAGTCTTGAAACTTGACATGGGGGTTCTTATACACATATAAGATGTTATGAAGCTCACTTGAAGTCTTGGAAGTCCATTTAGCCTGATTAAAGTCAAAACCCTAGTTTTGGATGCACTGCTTAGGAGGTGCATTGTCTGAGGGAATTGTCAACTCTTCTGACCAATTGTGAATTTTGTGAACCTTGTGAACCTTCTTGGAACACAAAGTCTTGTATTGTGAGGGCAAATTTTGGGGTGCAACAGCTGCCCCTGTTCAATTTTCTGAAACCTGAGGGGTTAGATTGGTATATTTGCCAGTCGTAACCTGGAAGGTTGAAGGGGATTGAACACAAAAGCCCAAAAATTTGCACTCACCAGTGCATGGAGTGATATTGATGGTTGGTTGAACATGATTGAGTGGGCTTAAAGATGCCACTAGGGGAAAGTTCTTCAGTAGTATAATGAGAACTGTCAGGAGTCTGGAGTAATACTGATGTAACAGCATGTCTTCATGAGGATAGAGCAATCAATAATGATAACCCTAAAGCAGTCTTGAAGTGATAAATCTGACCTCAGGAGGATAGAGCAATCAATAGCTCTAAAGCAGTCTTGAAGTAATAATGGCTTCAGGAGGATAGAGCAATCAATAGCTCTAAAGCAGTCTTGAAGTAATAGAATGGCTTCAGTAGGATAGAGCAATCAACAGCTCTAAAGCAGTCTTGAAATAATAATGTGATATGTCTTCAGGAGGATAGAGCAATCAATAGCTCTAAAGCAGTCTTGAAGTAATGATTTCAGGAGGATAGAGCAATGGATAGCTCTAAAGCAGTCTTGAAATAATAATGTAATTTCAGGAGGATAGAGCAATGGATAACTCTAAAGCAGTCTTGAAATAATTAGATGGCTTCAGGAGGATAGAGCAATGAATAGCTCTAAAGCAGTCTTGAAGTAGTAATATGACCTCATGAGGATAGAGCAATGAATAGCTCTAAAGCAGTCTTGAAGTAATAGGATGATTTCAGGAGGATAGAGCAATCAGTAGCTCTAAAGCAGTCTTGAAGTCATGAGAGGCTATCAGGAGGATAAAATAACCCTGAGGTTACAATAAAGCAGTCCCAAAGTAATAAGAAGCTCATCAGGAGGATAAAGTAACCCTGAGGTTACAATAAAGCAGTCCCAAAGATCATAAGATTGTTTGTTGGATAATTAACCTGAAAACAAGGTAGCATTCTGTATAACAACATTAGTTTATGCTTTATGTATGCATGTATGACATGATGCACTTAGGTAATGTACTATAGACATATATGTTATGGTATGATGTAAATGATGTATGTATGCTATGACACTGCTGGAAGTGTCTGGATATCCTTGTATAACAACTGCTGGCCAAGGAAAATAAATCCCGATTCGTTGTTGAAGAATATATAACCCTCCGTCTGCTGGGGATAACAAGGTATAGATAACCTCCCGTTGTTGGGGATAACAAGGTATAGATAACCTCCCGTTGTTGGGGATAGTAGGGTATAGATAACCTTCGTTTTCGTTTGATAGTAGGATAAGTATAACATCCCGTCTTCGTTCATCGTGCCCTTATTGGAAAGTAATTTCCCGTATATCCGTATGAGGATAAAAGAGATGGATATAAATTCCAGGGGAGATTAGACTTTGTGAAAATGGATTAGTCCTACTGATGGTTTGTAACTGTCTTGTAAAGATGAACCGGCGAAGCTTCGTTGAAATCCTTCCCTCGTTCGTCCTTAGTAAATACTATTACTGCATTTTCATGCATTTCTGGTAAACATCAATCATATTAAAAGCATACATGCGTTTATGGTAAACATCAATCATATTCAAAGGCATACATACATTCAAACACAACCAATGGACGTTTCGCTTATGTAAATAGGGTAAAAGTGAATCTGGATTCAAAAGATGGAATTTATTTATATCAAAAGTGACCCATACACGGGTAAGTTTGTACAAGGAGACATAAACCCTAGTAAGAGAATTTTGTCATGAAGTTTTACAAAAAGAATCAGCTATGTGGGAAATAATCCTATTGAGTTTCAATTCTACTATTGCCACTCAAGTATCTCATCTTCTTGTTGTTGAGACGGAAACGATTGGATTGAGCTTTATCTGTTTGAGCTTGAGTAAGTAGTACAACTGGTTGCAGTTTCATGAGTGATCCAAACGAGACATAGTCATACGCTTTAATCCCTAACTTTTGCCTGGATTGCCCTTTCAGGTTTTCAATCCACCGGGATACCCTTTTTTGCCCAAGCCGCCTTTTCAGGTTTTCGACTTGCCGAGTGTACATCTTTTTATATATATATCCCTAACTTTTGCCCAAACCCTTTTGGTTTGCCGGGATGCCCTTATTTTTGCCTAGGCCTGTCAACCTAGCGGGTCTCTTTTTATGCGTAGTATTTTTTAACTATGTCTGCGTTTACAGGTTGTGGGAAGTCTTCACCATCCATTGTAGTCAGTATCATGGCACCTCCTGAGAACACTGTCTTGACTACAAATGGTCCCTCATATGTTGGAGTCCACTTGCCCCTAGGATCACCCTGTGGTAATATGATACGCTTGATTACCAAGTCACCAGCCTGATATACCTTTGGCTTAACCTTCTTGTTAAAAGCTTTGATCATCCGTTTCTGGTACATCTGGCCATGACAAACTGCTGCTAACCTCTTCTCATCAATCAAATTTATCTGGTCAAGTCGAGTCTGAATCCACTCCTCTTCAGCAACAACACTCCCCTTAATGGCCTTCTGAGTGGTATACTGTATATCATATTCCGTCAAGATCATTTGCCATCTTGCAATTCTTCCGGAGAGAGCAGGTTTCTCAAATATGTACTTGATTGGATCCATCTTCGAAATCAACAAGGTAGTATGGGTCAACATATACTGTCTTAGTCGGCGAGCAGCCCATGCCAAAGCGCAGCAAGTTTTCTCGAGCAGTGAGTATCTTGTTTCACAGTCGGTAAACTTTTTGCTAAGGTAGTATATTGCCTGCTCTTTTCGACCAGACTCGTCATGTTGCCCCAATACACACCCCATTGAGTTGTCTAATACTGTTAAATACATAATCAAGGGTCTTCCATCAACTGGTGGCATTAAAATTGGAGGTTCTAGCAAATATCTCTTGATTTCATCAAAGGCATTCTGGCACTCATCATTCCATTCCATCACCTGATCTTTCCTCAACAACTTGAAGATTGGCTCACAAATGGTAGTTAATTGGGAAATAAATCTTGCAATGTAGTTCAATCGTCCCAAGAAACCTCTAACCTCCTTCTCAATACGGGGAGCTGGCATCTCTCGTATAGCTTTCACTTTTGCAGGATCCACTTCAATACCTTTTCCACTGACAATGAAACCCAGGAGCTTTCCAGATCTAACTCCAAAAGTACACTTGTTTGGATTTAATCTCAACCTGTATTTCTTCAACCTCTCAAACAACTTGTGCAGATGATCAAGATGTTTTTCTTCATTCTGAGACCTGGCTATCATATCATCCACATATACCTCTATCTCATGATGAATCATATCATGAAACAAAGCCACCATAGCACGCTGATATGTTGCCCCTGCATTCTTCAAACCAAATGGCATTACCTTATAGCAAAAGGTGCCCCACTGTTTCACAAATGTAGTCTTCTCCATATCTTCAGGTGCCATCTTGATTTGATTGTAACCAGAGAAACCATCCATAAAAGAGAATACCTTATGCTGAGCAGTGTTGTCTACCAGAATATCAATATGAGGAAGTGGAAAGTCATCTTTAGGGCTAGCCTTGTTCAGATCTCTGTAGTCTACACACATACGTACCTTACCATCTTTCTTAGGAACTGGTACCACATTTGCAACCCACTGAGGATAAGAAGTTACGGCCAAGAACCCTGCATTGAATTGTTTCATTACCTCTGCTTTGATCTTTTCTGACATTTCAGGACGCATACGACAAACCTTCTGCTTCTTTGGACGACAATCTTCTTTCACTGGCAAACGGTGAACCACAATGTCCGTATCCAACCCTGGCATATCTTCATAAGACCAAGCAAAGATCTCCACATAGTCACGTAGCATCTAAACCAACCTGCTCTTGACACTGTCCTCTAAATCAGCCCCTATCTTGACCTCTTTTCTGTTTTCTTCAGTTTCCAGATTCACAACTTCGACTGGCTCTTCATGTGGCTGTATAGCTTTCTCTTCTTGTTGTAACAACCTAGCAAGCTCTACAGGTATTTCACAATCGTCCTCGTCTCCGTCTTCAGTTTGATAGATCGGATTCTCGAAATTGTAATTGGCAATAGTAGAACTGTTATCAACTGGATCCAGAGTGGATGAGGATAGTAGGAAAAATCCATGCCTCCAAGTTGTAGTCTTCATCTTGATCTCCCACAACATTGATAACCCCTTGATTGGTGATACGAACAGCACGAGCACGACGAACAGCCTTTTGGGACTCTTCTTCCACCACAGCTTTTGCATCATTGAGGGAGGCCATTGCCATTGTTGGAGGGTTTCTGATGACCACAGGAACCTTCTTCACAGCAGGAGGAGTCACACAATCCTTAACAGCCCAGGGAACCACTTCAAATGACTGACATGGAGTTTCAATGTATTCACCTTCTACTTCCAGATACTTGAAAGTGTTTACATGGCTGACAAAGTATTCTTCCTCTCCAAAGACAGTAACAACTTTTCCATTCACCGGATATCTCAACTTTTGATGTAATGTGGAGGTCACAGCACCTGCCCCATGGATCCAGGGACGACCAAGCAGACATGAGTACGAAGGACGAATATCCATCACATAGAATGTAGCGGTAAACACCTGAGAGCCAACCTTGATTGGAAGATCAATTTCCCCATGCACTACTCTTCTAGAACCATCAAAAGCCTTTACCACAATATTCCTGGGCTTCAATACCGTATCTTCAGGACTCAGCTTGTTCAGGACTTCCTTAGGCAACACATTCAGAGAGGAACTATTGCCTATCAGCACATGAGACAGGGTAGTGCCCCTGCATTCAATTGAAATATGCAAGGCCCTGTTATGATCCCTCTTGGCAGGGGTCAAGTCAGCATCAGAAAATCCTAACCCGTTGTCATAGGTCAGGTGAGCAACACAATTCTCAAACTGGTCCACAGAAATTGCACTGGGTACATGAGCCATCTTTAGAAACTTGATCAATGACTTGGCATGAGCCTCAGAACATAATAACGGGGAGAGCATAGAAATCTTTGAGGGAGTATGCCCCAGCTGATCAACAATATCATAATCACTCTTGCGAATGATTTTCAATACTTCTTCCATCTGCTTAGAGAGGTCATCAGCAGCTGGCACATCAGTAGATACAGGCTCAATAACAGGACCCTTGCCCCGAGCATCAGTGGTGGAAGTAACAGCAGGAGTAACTGCACTCTTAGAAGCAACTGGAGGAGAGAAGACTCTTCCACTACGGGTGATCTTGCTAGATCCAGCAATATTATCAATGTCAACAGGCATATCAGGTAAAGGCTCCTGCCCCTTGGATAGGTTCAGGATCAGCTCTTGGAACTGTGCATTCTGTGCCTGGAGATCCTTAACTGATTGTTCAAGAGCCATTGCTGAAATAAACAGCGAGAAGATGAGAAACCTGTGCACAATTATAAACCTGTGATGCAATGATATGGGAATGCATATGCAATGTTTTCAAGGACCGCAGGATTTAAATTTGCTTAAACAAACAAGAAAGTAACTTTTTATTAGTAATAACTTGTTTTGCCTTTTAGGCTTACAAAAAATGAAAACGAAATAAGTACAAAAGATGGGGTTTTAAGTCTCCCATGGACGTTTCCTCTTGGTGTTGAGGTATGAGTTGAGGTTTCGTTCCTCATGAAGTAGCTTTGTTAGCTCTAGGATCCTTGCTTGGCTTGCTTTGTAATGAGCCTCGAAAGTATCCCTTTGCTCTTTCAGTTGGATCCATGATCTCTGCAAGTCTTCCATATCAGTAGGCATGTCTGGGTGAAGGATGGTATAAGCTGTGTCTCCTTCAGCAACAGGTTCCATGGTAACTGGTAAGATGGCAGGATATGGCATCATGAGTGTCTGAGCACGAAATCGTACCCATCTGAGATAAGCCTCCATAGGAATGGTGTACTTAGGCTCCAGTGTCTTGCTGTCAATCCTGTTTACCTTTCCCCAAGCTCGTATGAATCTCTGACGGTAACCCTGAAGATCGTTGTCGTAGTCAAACACAATGCCCTGAATCAACATGTCATGTGGACCATCGCTCCGGGCGTAACCAAACTGTCGTAAAGCTAGAGATGGGTTGTAGGTGATGCCTCCTCTTATGCCTAGAAGTGGCACATTAGGAAACTCCCCACAACGGTCAATGATGGTGACATTCTCCATAGATCTGGAGCACCAATGGATGTCTGAGTGAGAAAGTGACATGATCCTCTTGGACCATCTGAACCCTTGCTCATTCTTCATTACTGAGCGAGGAAGGTGAGAAATAAACCACCTAGAAAGTAAAGGTATGCAGCACATCAAAGTTCCTCTTGCCCTTGTAGTACGGGTGTGAAGAGAATGTAGGATGTCTCCAAGTAAGGTAGGCACTGGATTGTGACTCAGGAATATGTTGATGGCATGAACGTCTATGAACTGATCAGGATTGGGGGACAACACTAAGCCATAAATCAATAAGGCTAAGATCTCCTCAAAAGCATCGTAGCTCATGGCCTTCAAGAACATTTGAGCTTTATCCATTAATACCTTGGCAAGAATACCCTTGACTCCGCTTCTCGTCTCTAGAACAATGTCAGACTTCTTCAGATGTAGAGCTGCAGCAATAACTTCTGGTCTAAGCTCCTTCTCTAAGCTTGTGAATGGCTTCTGATCAAGAACAGGTATACCCAGGAGTTTAGAGAACTCCTCCATGGTTGGAACCAGCTGATAATCAGGAAATGTAAAGCAATGGTGCTTAGGGTCAAAGAACTGAAACAGCACACTCATCATGTCTTCATTGAACCCTGAAGTAACTAGATCCAATAAGTGACCATGTCTCTTGTTGAACTGGGAATGATCAGGCACTAGGGAAACTAACTCCTTGAGCTTAGCAGGTATCCCTACAAAGTTGATCCTGATGGTGTTTCTACGAGCAGAAGCCATGACCTGCAACAAAGAACAAAGATAAATCCTTTGGTCCTTGAAATGGTTAGGGAAAATGATATGCTTATGATGCATGATGATGTCATGATGTCATGCTCAATCACAAACATGTGGCACACACAAACAAGTCACACCATAGCCCTAGGTTTAAAGGCTTGCATGAGGTTCAAAGGCAAGTACCCTCCCCTGAAGTTAGATGGTTCATCCTGTCCTACAAAAGTAACCAGGTTCTAAGGGATCTCAATATCATTGATCCTTCACAAGGGTGGTTGTTCAGAAGGCAACTTACTTGCCAACCAAAACCCTCCAAGTTTAAGATCTCAATGAGCGTAGTATCGAGTGTCAACCAACTTCAGTCTGCACCAAAGCCGGTTACCTCACTACTTTCTAAAGGCCAAGATGAGTTAACTAGGGTTCTAAAAGTCAGTTAGTGCATTGACAGCATATGGCAGCCTCAATATTATCCTCAACTTGACTTAAGGAATATAAGCACCAACCAAGAAGTCGCACTAACTATGGCCACCAGATCAACCGTATCGATATACGTCGTACAGTTTCCTTGGTCTATTGCCATTTACCTAAGGTACACTAGATCCGGGTTAGGACCTTTCACACATAAGAGCTCCCCAACAATATAATAGTAAAGCAAACAAGGCAAACAATTTAAAGTGATTTTAATTCCTAAGGGTACCCCTCTTAAATAAATCCCCAGCAGAGTCGCCAGTTCTGTAACACGGTGGGAGAACTGACTTTAAACAATGTTGCGGATAGCAAGAGTCGCCACCGACTTTTATTTTATCCATAAGGAAAGGTTATAAAAGAACAGGAAAGACCTTAGAGAATATTTTGGGTCCGGGGGGTAGGTTATGAAAAGGGAAGGTGTTAGCACCCTTTTCATCCATGGTTATCCATGGGCTCTTAGGTACTTAAGCTCACTTTTGAATTGTTTTGAAAGTGTAGTGTGTGAATAGCAAAAAATTTCAGAATAGTTTAATAATAATCCGTGTATGGATGTGAAAAAAACTTGTTTGAAAATTTTGTTGGAAATTTGTTTAAGTGTGAAAAAGTTTTGAAGTGAGCAAGTATCTAGGAGTAGCCTACCCTAATGTTTTAAGGTCTTTCTTATTCTTTATCCTTTCCTTAGTAAGACTATCCCTACTATAATGGAGTAGGTAGTCCTTACTTTGGATGTTAAGGGACATGTGAGGGACAATTGGATTTTTGAAGGCCATTGTGGGGTGTAATAAGCAAACTAGGGGGACTATCATCATTTTTCGAAAGGGACTCGATTCGTAAAGGCAACCATAAGGGACTTTGATGATTTTCTTTTTGAGGGACTTGCTTTATACACCCCACTTAACCAATATTCATAGGCAACTTGAGGGATATCCTTAAGAAGTGAGACGGCGATTAAAATCGACTTACGTGTGTGACGTGTTTATTTTAATTATCTTTATTTAAAATGATCTAATTTATTTTTTTAAATATCATACATATTGGCACTCCCTAATTACTAACCATAATGATAATAATAATTAAGTAATTACAATTTACATCCAAGAGGCAATTACAAAATTATAATAAATAAAAAAAAAAATAACAAATAAGCAAATAAAATATTAGGGTTAGTAAATAATAAGAAAAATTAAATAAGGTTAGTATAAATATAAAGTTAGTGAAAATAATTAGTTGAAACAATAATAATGAGAAAAATAGACAAAGTTAGAAAAAATAATAAGATAGAAATTTCAAAATAATAATAAGCAACAAAATATGATTAGCAATAATAATTAATTAATAACGTGATTAAACATAAGATTTGATTTTTATTTAGAAACATAAATGATTAAATAATTACTATAATATAAAGTTCTAAATATCATAAGATTTGATTTTTATTTAGAAACATAAATGATTAAATAATTACTATAATATAAAGTTCTAAATATCATAAGATTTGATTTTTATTTAGAAACATAAATGATTAAATAATTACTATAATATAAAGTTCTAAATATAACATAATTATAAATTTCTTAATCATTTACAAAAATTTAATTATCTCTAATTATATATTAACAATTATTAAGAAAAATATTTACACATTATGATGAAAACAAATTTTAACTAATCAATAATCACATTCACCAAAATTTTACATTAAGTGTTTATAAGGTTTAATTTTATTTACAAAAATTTACAAGAATTATAATAAATATATACATAGAATCATATAGAAAATTAAAATTAGGTTTTCATATTAATTTGGAAAAAAGATGTTAATGTCATTTATTTTAAAAAAAACAGATTTTTATATTACAACAAATTTTAATAAATTAATGATAACAATAATAATAATAATGATAATAATGATAATAATAATAAATAATGATAATAATAATAATAATAATAATAATAATAATAATAATAATAATAATAATAATAATAATAATAATAATAATAATAATAATAATAATAATAATAATAATAATAAAGCAATAATGAATTTTAAATGTGCCAAATAACACAACAATGTTGCTAACGCAGAAATGCGCTCATCGCAACCAGATCTAAATCGGACGAAACAAAATTTATCGCAAAGAAAAAGAAATTAAGCAAAAAAATAGTATTATTGCTCACACAAAAATGCGATCATCGCAACCAGATCGAACTAACACAAATGTCACGCGTCATGCACACAAATGTGCAAACATCGTATCGACATAATTCGATCAAAAATCTTATATATATAAACTCTAACAATTTAAAAATTATATATATATAAACGCAACAGTAATAGATAAAGAAAAAGAAATAACGGTAATAGATGAAGAAAAAGAAATAACGGTAGAAGATGAAGAAAAAGAAATAACAGTAATAGATGAAGGAAAAGAAATAACGGTAAACGATGAAGAAAAAGAAACAATAGTAATGGATGAAGAAGAAAACTAAATAACGGCCAACGGCACTCACTCCTCTTAGGTTTTTTTTTTATTCTCTCCCTTTTTTCCAACAAGGCAACACATGTATATATAGGGAACAAATTAGGGTTAACACCAAATTGTCAATAATGTCCCTAAAGCCCATTTTAAAGCCCAAACTAAATAATTAGTTAAGAAAAAATAAAATTTAAATAATTTAAAATAATTAAAATAAACTTAAAATAAAAACTAATAATCCTATTGATTCCTAAAATAAAAAATATTATAAAAAGAACAAAATTTTTTTCAATATTTTTTATTTTATGATTTTTTGGATATTTTTATGAATAATTTAGAAAAAAGTGAAAAAAATAATATTTTAAAAAATAATTTAATTAAAATACGAAAATAATAATTAAATAATAATAAAAAACTATTTTTGTTATTTTTTTAATGAAAGATAGAAAAATTTAGAGTAAAAATAATAAAAAACAAAAAAAAATGACAAAGGTGAGATTCGAACTCTCAACCTCTCACACTCATAACTCCTTACACATGTCCTCCTGCCAATTGTGCCATTTTTACTTTTTAAAAAAAAAATGCATGCCATATGATATTTACCTGCAAAAAGTCAAACGACTACACAAATTTGTTAGTAATTGATTAAATGCAATGAAATGCGACGACAAATCTTAGGGCAAAATTTGGGGTATTACAGTTATTATGATAATATTTCTCACCCAACCTCTCTTTGATGTTGGCAAAAAAAAAATCATGAAGTTTGACTTTGGTTTGACCACAGTTGACCTCAGTTTGACCTTTTAACTGCATTGACTGCTTTTGACTTATCTGATCATCTGACTGAGCAAACTTTTGAGAAAAGTCTTGAAACTTGACATGGGGGTTCTTATACACATATAAGATGTTATGAAGCTCACTTGAAGTCTTGGAAGTCCATTTAGCCTGATTAAAGTCAAAACCCTAGTTTTGGATGCACTGCTTAGGAGGTGCATTGTCTGAGGGAATTGTCAACTCTTCTGACCAATTGTGAATTTTGTGAACCTTGTGAACCTTCTTGGAACACAAAGTCTTGTATTGTGAGGGCAAATTTTGGGGTGCAACAGAGGGTAGGCTGGTTCCGATGAATGCCCCGAGGACAGGAGCTTTTTCTGATGAATGCCCCGAGGACGGGGGCTTTCTCCGATGAATGCCCCGAGCCTGGGGGCTTTCTCCAATGAATGCCCTGGGGAGAAGTACCTTCTCCGATGGTCGTCCCGAGCGGGGGCGAGGGGCCGGTCTTTGATCCCCGAGGAGGGTAGGCGGGGAGCGAGTGTTCGTTCGTCGCTTCCCGGCCTTTGTCGCCCTTTCACTTGACTTGCGGTGGAAGGGTGGATTTGATCCTGGCTATCGAATTCACCGTCGTCCTCTGCTTTCAGGTGTAGATGTCGGCTCTGGTGCCGGGGATAATGGTCGAAGACAATGAACCTGAGGTTCCGGAGTATGATGACGAGCGTATTGCCCCGTCCGAGGAGTGGGCGGCCGAGGAGCCACTTTCTACCCCTTCTTGCTTTGTGGCCGACGCGTCCGACGTGTACGCCACGGTCGAGGACACGCCCCTAGGAGAACCACAGCACTGGCAGGTGTACCGGCCAAAAGAACATCACCGCATCTGTTTGCGATATGGGCGTCGGATGTTCCCGATGCATGAATTCTACTTTAAAGAAGCTCGGCTCCGGTTACCGTTTTCCGCCTTCCATCTGGGGCTTTTTGACTGGTTGCGTCTTGCCCCGTCCCAGCTGCACCCTAATGCCTTGGCCTTCATCCGGGCTTTCGAGGTGGTGTGTTTCTACCTCTCGGTGGAGCCGACGGTGCCGTTATTTTTCCGTATCTTCCATTTGCAGCGGCAGACGGTGCACGGTCGCCACAGATGGGTCTCCTTCAAGCAATCGACCAAAATTTTCAAAGCGTACAGTGATTCTGTCAAAGACTTCAAAAATCGGTTCTACCTCGTCAAGCCGATCACGCAGCACGGCTCGGACACTCTCTTCGACGAGGGCGAGCGAACGGTAGATGGCCAGCGGTTCCGCGCATGGCTTCCTAAGATACATCTACTGTGGACTGCGGTGCATTTCAGCCGAGGGACGGATAGGTATATCGTCCGGGCGGGGACCCTCAAGGAGAAGGACATGGCCGCCTATTTGAAAATAATTGCTTTCATGCGGTCTCTCCCTCCGTCGAAGATGGTGACGCCCGATGGTCGGTATATCCTTGACGCTCAGGGGAACATACGTACCAAGAAGCGTTTGATAAATACTAAGACTTTGCTCGGTTGCGCGACCGGGGCGACCGCTCTAGATTATTTAGGTAGGGATGTTTGTTTTCCCCCCCGTGGTCGGGGTTTTTGATCGTCGCTAACCCATTTCTTTATTTTTGCAGCGAACATGTCTTCAGTCGAGGAGCGGGTGAAACAGTTGCGCGCTGCTAGGAATGTCGTGGCCCCGAGGACGAGGGTGAGTCAGCTGGTCGGACAGGAGGTCGCGACGCAGGGGGGGCAAACTTCGTCCTCGTCGCCTCAAGAGAGCCAATCTCCTGTGTCTCAAGGAGTGTCGAAGAGGCAAAGGTCCGAGGAGCCTCGGGTGGTGGATCTGACGGTCGGCGCCGTCGAGGAAGGTTATGTCGTCCCTCCCTGCCACCAGCATCCGGGATATTTCCATGGTGCCCGTTCTCCCACTGTTTCCGCAGGGGAGGTGAAGGTTGTTCGTCAGGCTGATCGAGAGAGCCGTCGGCGTGTCCTGGCTGAGGATTTGTCCGCAATGATGCGGACGTTCACGATGGCTCTCGTGCTGAACGAGAAGGGTTGCTCTGCTGCTGAGCTATCCAAACTGCAAGGGGATCTCACTTTCGCGCAGTCGCGGTTGGCCAAGCTCACCGAGGAGTTGGAGAAGAGCCAGAAGGAGGTTGCCGAGCAGCGGAAACGGGCAGAGGGTGCTGAGGGGAAGGTGACCTCGCTGGAGGAAAAACTGGGGGCAGCGACGGTCGAGGTGCAGGCGCTGAAGGTTCGCACAGAGGTTTTGGACAGCGCTGTTCGTCCGGCCGAGGACGAGACTGAAGGGGATCGACGGTTAATCACCCGTGCTGACCTGATCGCTCGTCTCCGGGTGTTGGAGAGCGATTGTCTTGAGGCTGTTGAGGTCGGGTTCAAGAATGCCGTCGAGCAGATTCAGGTCGCCAACCCTGGTGTCATGCTGGTCGTGGACGGGATAGGGCCGTACCACGAGATTGTTGATGGGAAGGTGATCGATCCATATCTTGTTATCCCCGAGGAGGAACCCGTGGCTGCTGACCGGGCGGATGAGGAAGCATAGGTTGCCGAGCCTGCGTGCTCGTTATTTTTGTGGCCTGCGTGCCGATGTTTGTTATCTCTTTTCTTTGGGCCTGCGTGCTCTGTATTTGCACTTTTGACTGCTGGGCTAGTGCCCGTTTTTGTTAATATATTTATCGTGGATTTTCTTAAGTGTGCGCTCGTTATTTGCATGTTGTTTTATGCTCGTTTTTCGTATTTGTTTGAATGCCTCTGATGTGTATGACATTTCTTGTAAATTTTCTAAGTGTGCGCTCGGTGTGTTTAGCTCGACAATTTGTTACCGGTAGTGCGGGGAACTGGCCGGTTTGGCCGGCGATGTAGCCGGGCCGTTTCAGGGGTAGTTCTCCCCGGGGCGTGGACGGCCCATCGCGAGCTGGGTGTCCTGCCTCTTTTGGTACGACGGCGAGGGGTCTCGGTCGAGGTATTCCCTGCCGAGCAAGGCCTTCTGCCCGCGCACACTAGAGGCAGGGCTTGCTTTTACTTGGTCGCTAGTGGACGCGGGGGTGTGCGGTGGTACCATGTCGCCCCCCCAGTGGTCGGGACGACGGGTCGTCACGGGCAATGTTTTAACTGTAGTACCGCTTAAGTTTCGCGGCGTTCCATGGTCGAGCTAATTGTTCACCGCGTAGGTTTTCGAGGTAATAGGCCCCGTGCTCCGTTTTGTCCCGGACTCGGTATGGGCCTTCCCAGTTCGCAGCCAGTTTGCCCTCGTGGGAGTCTTTCTGGTTTCTGCGTAGAACTAAGTCGCCTGTTTGGAAGTCACGTTTTATGACTTTGTTGTTATGGCGGAGCGTGACTTGTTGCTTCAGCCGGGCTTCCCGGAGAGCTGCTCCTGAGCGGATTTCTTCGACGAGGTCGAGCTCTTCTCGGAGGGAGCCGTCGTTGTCGTCGGTGTTCATGGGAGCTTCCGTTCGTCTGGACGGTTCGCGGATTTCGACCGGTATCACAGCCTCGGTTCCGTGCGTTAGGCGGAATGGGGTTTCCCCCGTGGTTGAGTGGGGGGTAGTACGGTATGCCCAGAGGACGCTGTGGAGTTCTTCGACCCATGCTCGTTTGGCGTCGCCGAGTCGTCGTCTGAGTCCTCTGAGTATAACTCTGTTCGCCGACTCCGCCTGGCCGTTTGTTTGAGGATGTTCGACCGAGGCGAAGTGATGTTTGGTTCCGAGTTTGGTGACGAAGTCGCGGAAGTTTTTGTCTGTGAATTGTGTACCGTTGTCGGTGACAATGGCGAGCGGTACCCCGAATCTGGCGAGGATGTTGCGTTTGTAGAATCGGAGTATGTTGTGGGCGGTGATTTTGGCCAGAGCTTCGGCCTCGATCCACTTGGTGAAGTAATCGACTCCCACGATGAGGTACTTGTTCTGGTATGACCCGAGGGGGAAGGGCCCGAGGATGTCCAGCCCCCACCAAGCGAACGGCCACGGAGATGAGAGGGACGTGAGGTCGGTTGGGGGGGCGAGGTGCATGTCTCTGTGTCGTTGACACTTATCACATCGTTTGACATGTTCCTTCGCGTCGGACTGCATTGATGGCCAGTAGTAGCCTGCGCGTAGGGCCTTGCGTGCTAGGGATCTGCCGCCGAGGTGTTGCGCGTTGATACCTTCGTGGATTTCTTCCAGAACGGTCGTACTCTGGGACTTATCGATGCATTTGAGGAGTGGGATTGCGAAGCCTCGGCGGTATAGTCGTCCCTCGAGGAGGACGTACGAGCAGGCCCGTCGTTTCTTCACGTTGGCCTCGCTAGCGTTGGCCGGCAGACGGCCGGTGCTGAGATAGGTGTGGAGGGGGGTCATCCAGCAGTCCGCGTCTCCAATGGCGTTGATGTCGAGGGGTGTGGTGGTCGGACTGGTACTTGGTTGGGACAAGATTTCTTGAATGACCGATTTGTGGCCGCCTCGCTTTTTGGTGCTGGCCAGTTTGGAGAGGATGTCGGCGCGGGTGTTCTGCTCCCGAGGAACATGCTGAATTTCTGCCGAGTCGAACCCTCTCAGTTTTTCATTGATGAGCGCGAGGTATCCGGCGAGGGTGTCGTTTTTTGCTTGGTATTCGCCTCGTACTTGCGAAGCGACCAACTGGGAATCCGTGTAGATTCGGATGTCCCTGGCTCCCAGGTCGGATGCTAGGCGAAGGCCGGCGAGAAATGCTTCATATTCGGCCTGGTTGTTAGTCGTTGGGAAAGCTAGTGTGAGGGAGACTTCGATGACTGTACCCTCGTCGTTATCGAGGACGATGCCGGCGCCACTCCCTGTAGAGTTGGAGGAGCCGTCCACAAAGATGGTCCAGAGGTGGTTCCTGGCGATAGGGTCGGGGGGTGTGGTCATCTCGGCGACGAAGTCGGCCAAAGCTTGGGCCTTGATGGCGTGCCGGCTCTCGTAGGTGATGTCGAACTCGGAGAGTTCTAGCGACCATTTCAGCATGCGTCCAGCCATGTCGGGGCGGCCGAGTAGCTGGCGGATGGGTTGGTCGGTGCGGAGCACGATGGTGTGTGCTAGAAAGTAATGTCGGAGTCGGCGTGCCGCTGTCACGAGGGCCAGGGCGACTTTTTCGATCAGCTGGTATCGGACCTCTGGACCGTGGAGAGCTTTACTCGTAAAGTAAATGGGCTTCTGTCCTTCTCCGGCTTCGCTCACGAGGACGGCGCTGACGGCTTCGTCGGAGACGGCCAGATATAAATATAGGGTTTCGCCCGTCGCGGGGCGCGTCAGCACTGGCGGTTCGGAAAGGACGCGTTTGAGGTGGCAAAGGGCTTTCTCACACTCGTCCGTCCATTCGAACTTGGTCTCTTTCCTGAGTAGTTTGAAGAACGGGAGGGCGTGTTGGGCCGATCTCGCGATGAATCGCGAGAGGGAGGCTAGTACGCCGTTGAGGGACTGGATGGCACACTTCGTGGTCGGCGTGGTTATATTGGAGAAGGCGTGGCATTTGTCCGGATTGGCTTCGATCCCCCGTTCGGTCAAGTAGTAGCCGAGGAATTTACCGGCGCAGACGCCGAAGGTGCATTTCTCCGGGTTAAAACGCATGCGACATGCTCTTGCGGTCTCGAAGACCTTCTGGAGGTGTGCCGCGTGGTCGTCCTCCGCGCCGGATTTGACGATCATGTCGTCCATATATACTTCGAGCATGTCCCCGATTTCGTTGCGGAAGACATGGTTCATCATCCGCTGGTACGTGGCCCCGGCGTTTTTGAGGCCGAAGGGCATCACGTTGTAATAGTAATTGCCCGATGCCGTCATGAAGGCCGTGGCTTGTTTGTCGTGTTCGACCATTGGGATCTGGTTGTATCCCGAGTATGCGTCCATGAAGGACAAAAGTTTGAAGCCTGCAGAGTTGTCGACGAGCTTGTCGATATTGGGGAGGGGGTAGGCGTCCTTAGGACATGCCCGGTTGAGGTCAGTGTAGTCAACACACATGCGCCATTTTCCATTATTCTTTTTAACGAGTACAACGTTGGACAGCCAGGTGGAATACCGGGCTTCCGAAATAAAATTTGCCTCTAAGAGGTCTCTTACAGCTTGTTCGGCCGCTGCCGATTTTTCGGGGGACTGGCGACGTCGGCGTTGTGCCACGGCCTTTGCGGTTGGGTTGATGGACAGCTGGTGGGAGGCGACCTCGGGGTCGAGTCCCGGCATTTCCGCGGCGCTCCAGGCGAAGAGGTCAGCATTCTCGCGGAGGCAGGCTTGGAGCTGACGTTTCGCGAGGTCTGGGAGTCCTGCGCCTATCCTCACGGTTCTGCTCGTGTCTTCGCCAAGGGGAATGAGCTCGAATTCTCCATCTGGGATGGGGCGCACCGGGTGTGGGGGCTGCCCGTTGATTTCGTCGGTCTTTGCCTTATTGTCGAGCTCGTCGGTGAAGCGACTGTCGAGCTCAACGGATCCGACCAGCTCTGTTGGTTTGTCCTTTGGTGTAGCGCCTGGCGCTTTCCTTTTGGTCGGTGGGGCAATGGAGTCGAGGCCTTTTAGCGCGGCTTCAAAACATCTTCGGGCAGCTTCGATGTCTCCGTTGAGGGTGACAACGGCTCCCCTTCTCGTGTAATATTTCATTTTTAGGTGGACGGTGGAGGGTACCGCGGTGAGTTCTGCTATCGTTGTCCTGCCCAAGATGCAGTTATAGAGGGACGGGCATTCGATGACTAAGAAGCGGACGCTGATGTCCCTGGCCGTTTCCTCTTCTCCGAAGGTGACTTTCAATTCCACGTATCCCCAAGGTCTCGTCGTCGTCCCGTTGAACCCCTGGAGGTCGGAGCCTACGTAGGGGGAGAGGTTGGATTCGTCGAGCTGGAGAGTTGTGAACAGATGTGAGTACATTATGTCAACTGAGCTCCCGCCGTCGACGAGGAGGCGCCTGACGTCGAAGTTTGCCATTCGGGCACGTATGAGCAAGGGTATGTTGGAATTGGGAGATCCCCCGGGCAGTTCCTCGAGGTAAAATGTGATCGGGCTGGAGCGGCCCCGGAATTTGTCGAGCGTGCTCATCTTGCCGGAGTTGCTCGCGATGAGTTCGTCGAATTTCCTTTTCACGGATCCTATGGATAGACTCCTCGTGGCTCCGTCAGATATGACCATGGCTCTGGGGAAGTATTCCCAGCGGCTGGTTGGTCGGAGTGGCTCGTCGACTAGGCTGGGCCCTTCGGGGATGCCGAATTCTCCGCTCGCGAACCAATCCTCGGGGCGGCTGACGCACAACGCGACCTGGAGTCTGCTGCTGTCCTCTGGAGAGGGGAGTTCCTCGATTTTCTTAGCTTCCGGGGCCTCTGACCTGGGTGGTTCGCCTCCTCGGGTGTATCGCTTTAGGTGCCCGTCTTTGATTAGGATTTCGATCGCATCTTTGAGATGGATGCAATCTTCTGTCACGTACCCGTGGGTCCTGTGGAATCGGCAGTATTTTGACTTGTCCACGTTGGGTTTGGGGGGCGTTGGTCGCGGAAAACGGACACCTCCTTGAACAAACTCGGTTTTAGCGCATTCGGCCAGTATGCGTTCGCGTGAAGCGACCAAGGCTGTGTACTCTGTGAATCTTCCTGCCGGGCCGCGTGGTTCGCGCTGTTCGCGGGGCTCGCGGGGGCGGTCTTCCCGACGGCGGTCCCCTCCTCGTCGATGGCTCAAAGCTCCATCGTCTCGGTGCCCGCGGGGGGCCTCTCTGTCTCGAGTGTCGCGAGCGGAGTTGGCCGCTTGTGTTTCCTCGAACCGGATGTAATGCGCGGCTCTGTCGAGGAAATCTTGGAGGGACGTGGGCCGGTGTATGCCTACGGCCTCGTAGAATTTGGAGTCGTGGCGTAGGCCTTGTTCCATTAAGTAGCGTTTCATTTCGTCGGAAGTTGTCACCTGCACGGCTTCCCGAGTAAACCTTTCGATGTATTTCCGGAGAGGCTCGTCGAGGCCTTGGATGATTGCCCCGAGGACTGCTTCCGTCTTCGGGTGACGTCGGGACGCCGTGAAATGTTTGGAGAACAGGTCCTTCAAGACCCTCCACGACGTAACTGATTCGGGCTCCAGACTTTTGTACCAGGTCATAGCGCCTTTCCTCAGAGTCGTCGGGAAGAGTCTGCATTTGATGGCCCCCCGGACGTTTCGGTAGTCGAGCATAGCCTCGATATCTTCCAGGTGATCGTCCGGGTCGGAGGTGCCGTCGTATGTTGACAGCGTCGGTGGTTTCTCCATCCCCTGGGTTATGGGGGCTGCCATGATCTCCCGGGATAGCGGGATGCGGTAGTCGTCCTCGTCGCTGTGCGCCGGGGATCTGTGGGGAGATGAGCCGTTCACGGTGTGCCCCGGGTTTCGGGTCCTCGATCTCCTGCCTGAGTTCTTGCCTCGGGGTTCCTCGGTTGGGATCGCCGCGGCGTTCTGGTTCCTCCCGCGACCGTGTCTCGCCGGGGATCTGGTGCGTTCTCGTGACGCCTGCGGGGGACGTCTCTCCAGCCGTGGTCGGCGGCTCCTGGGTCGAGGTGAGAGGCTCCTCGAACCTCCGTTCTGGTTTTCCCGCTGGGGGCATCTCGGAGGGTCGATGCGTTCTAATGCTCCAATTCTCGCATTTTGTTGGAACAACATCTGGTTCGTCTGGTTGATGGCTGTAAAGAGAGCGGCCACCGTCGGGTCTGCTCCCGCCGGGATGGGAACGGGGTGGAATGCTGGCGGGCTCGGGGAGCGGTGATCGGCCTGTAGGGGCCGTTCCTCGGATGATGGTGAAGCAGTTTGCCCGTCCCTTTCATCGGCTCCCGTCGGGCGTGCCGATCCTGTCTGATTTCCATTGGTGGCGACGTTGAGCGCAAGGTCGTGAGGAGTGTCGTCGCGGCGTGGGCTAGCCATGATCGTGGAGGTTTGGCGAAACTTTTGGTTTTCTGCTCGGAGTAACGGGGAAGTTTCAAGTTCCCACAGACGGCGCCACTGATCTGACCTGATCAGGAGGGGATCACAGACTGGCCACACTCTGTTGGGCTGCTACCTGTTCACCGGGGTGAGAAAGAGGAGGGGGGTGTACCTGCAAGACACTCCGATGCCCAAGTAAGAAGTTGGACAGAGAGGAAGCAACAGTACAGAAAAAAGGGGTAAGAAGAGTTACCTGACCCTCTTGAAGAAGAGGGTATTTATAGAGAGAGACCCCAGCGCTGGGCCAACGGTCATTCGAGGTGGGCTGGCTGACCAGGCCCAACTCGAATGACTGCTAGGGCTTACGTGGCGTAGTGAAGACCAGGACGTGGTCTTCGCCCTAGTTCAACTGCTCCTAGATCTCCGAAAAGTGGGTTTTACCTGCTCTTTCGGAGGTGGGCAGTTGGCCGGTGACGTGTCCCCGCGGAGGGGAGCACGTGGAGAACGTGCGCCGAGCACGTTATTCTCCCCGCGGAGGGGAGCCCGGGCGGTTCTGCCCGTCCGGCGTGGTGGACGAAGAAGGGGTGTGGAGACGTAGCTTGTGTTCGGCGGCTTGCCCTGCTCGTCTCGAAGGGGCGCGTGCCTGGCGTGCCCGGTTCGCTTGTTGGTCCGCACGCGGTATTGGGCCTGCCGAGGTTAGGCCCATACCGGAACAAAATATAAATTAGATTATATCCTCCTTTGAATATGATTATTTTATAAAATTATCAAGAGTATATTCCTAATAACATTTTATTTTTACAGTAATACTTGAGCATTATAACGACTTAAAATTTTAAAATTTATTTTGTTAGGATATCAACATGAAGTTTATAAGTTCAATACCTCGACGTCTGAACGAAAATTTAAATAGTTAATTTTAAAATAACCTTTATATAAATAAAAAGTTAAAATAAAATACCTTATGAAAATTATTTGGACAAAAAATTGACATATAAAATCAAACTCCTTCAAAACTTTAAAAGAGGCTTAACCTTATAATAACTCTAAAATTTACGAACCAATAACGCAAAAATCTCGATAACTAAAATTAATATTATTATATAAAAAAATTAGAAAAAGAAAAAAACATAATGGCGAGAGGAAATGATATGTGAATGAATGAAAATGAGGTGGAAAAAATCCTTATTTATATAGTTGCAAGACATTATATATATAGGAGTTGCAATAGTTTTTGTGGTAAATTTTGTGTATATTTATTGTGCCAATATCTTCTAGTTTTCAACCATTGCTAGTGAATTTCACTTTGGCCATCCTTTTGCTTATATCTTCTAGTTTTTCAACTATTGCTTAGGGATGGCAACGGGGCGGGTCGGGGGCGGGTTTAACTATACTCGCACCCGCACCCGCCTCCATGTAACAGACCCGCCTCCGCCCCCAAATCTAATCGGGGGTGAAAATTTACCACCCAGACCCGCCCCCAGTAGAAAACGGGTGCACCCGCCCCGCCCCCACCCGCAAAAAATTATTATTTTTTTAATTATAATAAAAATTAGTAATTTAATTAAAAAATTGATTATTTTAATAAATTAATTAATTATTTAATTAAAATTTTAATTAATAAATGAATATTAACTTGATTAATTTTATTATTTTAATTGCAATAAGAATATTAATAACTTAATTAAAAGTATAATTAATAAATAAATATTAAAATAAATAAAATAAGGAAATCAAAATAAAATATATTATTTGGGGCGGGTCGGGGGCGGGTGCGGGCGGGTCTTAGTGTCTACCCGCACCCGCACCCGTAGTTAAGAACCGAGTTTCACCCGCATCCGCACCCAATTAAATCGGATTTTTCCTGTTAATTTCGGGGCGGGCCCGGGCGGGTGTGGGCGGGCCCGGGCGAGTGTGGGCGGGCCCGGGTTTGTTTGTCATCCCTACTATTGCTAGTAAATATTACTATATATATATATATATATATATGTGTGTGTGTGTGTGTGTGTGTGTGTGAAAATCTTAAATTAAACTAGATCTATTATTTAAGGTACGGAAAATTAAGATTTATGACAAGACCAATCGAGAAGGATGGTAGAAGATATTTTTATTAGAGAACATTGAACATTGTGAGATTTCTTTTTTTAAACAACACTTTTGTGAGAGACACGTCATATATTCACCCAAATCTTAAGACAATAGATATATGGGTTATCCAACTTATAAATGATCAAGTCTCCATATTTATAGCCAATGTGAGACTATTCCACATACTACTCACACTTGTTATACTTAACAGAGAAAATCTTTATAGAAGAAGCGTCAAATGAGGAGGGTGAACATACAGGTAGTCATAAAAGGTTGAGAAGGTGGGTAGATCATGTGTGATGTAGTAATATGTATTTATATCTTATGTATTTTTCTTAGGCTCTTTTTGATATTATGTATTTTGTAAAAGATATTATGTATTATGTATTCTAGATGATGTGTTATATTACATATTTTTGAGCATTTTTTATTATAATATTTCTGTGTTGTCATATTATTAATAATTATTGATGTTTGTATGAAGTAAAGGTTCAAAGTAAGCAAAACATATACTTTGTTATAATGTAAATGAGTATGTTTTGGACTTTTAGTTCACCAATATGGTTCGGTGATTGGTATTTTTGTCTAGACGGGTGTGTTTTGAAATGCTAGTGGCACTACCTTACATATCATGGAATCAGGTATATCCGATTATGCCCTTCTTTATCTACAAGAGTGTGATGTGAAGTAAAGAAATACATATAGTTTCAAATTCCTGAACATAGTAGCTAAGATGGAAGGATATTTAGAAGTAGTTTCTTCTAACTGGAAGGTACCTCTATTGCTAGGGGAAGCTATGCACACTGTTTGGAAAAAAATGAAAAACACTCCAACCATTATTAGATTGAAAAGCAAACCCATTTCAGGTATAAAGTTGCAACATGAGAATGAGAGAGAAGCCCTTAAAGAGGCAGAGATGGAGCTTCTGGAGGATAGAATAGACCCTCGCAAAATTGATAAAGTAAAAAAATGTACTGGCAAGGTGATCAAGTGGAACACTATTGAAGAACAAGCACTTATACAAAGAGCTAAAATTGATTGGCTGAGACTAGGGGATGGAAATAATGCTTATTTCCAAGCCTAAGTAAGACGAGAAAACAAACAAGCAGGCATCCAAGTTTGTCATAAGGTTGATGGCACTATGCTAACCACACAGGTTGAGATAGAAAATGAAACTCTAGATTTTTATAGGGGCATGGTGAGGACTTCTAATAACACATTGAAGGGAATAGACATAGTGGCCATGAGACAAAGTGATCAAATTACTTTTGAGCAGAGTGAATTGCAAATTAAACATGTGATAGAGGATGAAATCAAGGGAGCTTTTAAGGATATTTGAGACTTAAAGGCTCCAGGATCATATGGTTATAGGGCCAAGTTCTTTAAATCAACTTGAAGTATTGTCAACAAAGATGTTATAGAAGTTGTTACAGAAATCTCTGAAGAGGAGAAAATGTATAAATCTATTAACAACACTTTGGCCACCTTTATACCTAAATCTCCTACTGCTAAATCAATTGATTATTATAGACCTATATCATGCTGCACAAAAATATATAAAATCATCTATAAGGTTATGACAACAAGACTAAGTAAGGTATTGAGAGGGTGCTCTAGACAGGGGGACACCTACATGCATGCTCCAGATTGACCTCCAAAAGGATAAGACACAGTAGAATGGAATTCCTTATAATCCATCCTGAAAGAGCTTGGGTTCCCTTTCAAGTTCATCAGATGAGTCATGCTTGCAGTTACTACAATGTCTTACAAGTTCAGAATTAATGGTGCCACTACCAAATTTATGGAACCTAAAAAAGGATTGAGGCAAGGTGCCCCCCTCTCTCCTCTCCTATTTGTAGTTGTGATGGAGTACCTGCATAGGTCTTTGCAAAGACTTAAAAATATCCCGGACTTCAATTATCACGCCAAATGTGAAAACTTGCACATAGTAAATGTAAGCTTTATTGATGATCTCTTATTATTTTCTCGAGGGGATACCACATATGTAAAGCTACTTATGCAAGTTTTCTCTACTTTCTCCAAATCCACGGGGTTATCAGTAAATCCTGCTAAGTGTAAGGTCTACTATGGTAGAGTAGATGATGATATCAAAGCTGAGATAAATGGCATTACATCCTTTACAGAAGGACCTTTGCCGTTTAGATATTTGGGGTCCCTCTTACAAGCAAGAAACTTTATTTCTAGAAATGTATACCCCTTGATTGAGAAGATAGTGCAATGAATTTTGAAGGTAGGATCCAACTCATTATGAGTCTGGTGTTTTCTATTACGAATTACTGGTTGCAATGCCCCCCTTCCTAAGCAGGTGACTCACAAAATATATGTTATATGCATATCATTCCTACTGTGTGTAGGGGATTATATGTGTCAAGTATAGAATAATTTTTGTATTTATTTGTGGCACTTTTAAGCTCTTTTTCATGCTTCTGATTGTGAAACAGCTTATTTAATAAGTGATTCTTGCATCAATGTGTAGATTTGGTAGTTTTAATGTGTTTGCTAGTTTTTCAGCATTTTATGGCAAAAGAGTGCAGCAAAAGTCGAAAGTAAAACTAAAGAATCTAAGAAATTCACGTGTCGGAGAAAAAAGCATCTTCGTCTGGCGAAGAAGAAGCGAAGGAGCAGATTCGCCCGACGAAGGCCAGGTGAAGCAAGAGGTGAAAGAGAATTGAAATTTCAGTAACTACTGGAATTGGTTCACTGGCAGATTTGCCAGGCGATTGAGGAGCGAAAGGAATTCGCTCGGCGAAGCTTTGTCTCGCCTGGCGAATGAAGATATTTTCTCCAGCCCACTGGCATTGTTGCTGTCACATGGCTTGACTTAAGGGTTTCGCCTGGCGAGGCTTATAGCTCGCCCGACAAATTTGCCTGGGCAAAAAAAGTGTATTTTAGCACTTGTTGGTATTTTGGAAACACTTACTTACTTTTCATAGAATCTTTGTAACCTAAAAACATTTTGTATGGAGAGAAAATGTCATATTTTTCATTTTCACTTAGAAATCAAAACTTCTAAGCTTCAATCTTTGATCCTTTCAAGTTTGATGCTCCAAAAGCTTTATTTGTTACTTGTTGCTCAAGCTACCATGGTTATGGCTAGCTAAATCTCTCCTTGTGTCAAGATTAGAGGTAGATAATCCTCACTTTTGTATGTATTTTTCTTGATATTTTGTATGTGAACAAGTTGATGATAAATATATGGTGAAAAACCTTGTTTTTATGGTTTATATTTGTGTTGGATCATTATTGAGAAATATGTTTCAACTTTTGACCTAGCTTTTTCATCTTTCAACAAGCAAAGTTTAGAGATAGTTTTGTGAGTTGATATTCACTAATAACAGTCCTTTAATGTTATCATATTGATAGTTAGGTTGAGAGATCATCTAAGGATCAATATGATAAAACTCATAATTTGTTTTAGAGATGAAACATCTTGAGAGGATATGTGATTATATTTATTGTTAATAAGTTCACATGCTTTATTAAGAAAATGCGTACGAAATGGATTATCGAGCCCTAATCTTGACATGCTTTTAACAATCGTTTCAAAACCAAAACTCTTTTACCGTTGCTTATAACTTTTTATGCGATCGTTACATTACGAAACAACAACAAATATATTTTATGTTCTATGTTTAAAACGATTTCAACTGTAGAACGACAGTAATATCAACAAATCCTTGTGGATATGATAACAAAAACCCACACTAATATTATTTCAAAAAAATGGCATCATTGTCGGGGATTGTTGTTTGATATTACAAGCATTGAAATAGTTAATAAGTTTTAAATTTTGTTTACCTCAGTTCCTTTTTCTTGAGCTTCTTAATTTGTTCGGTTAAGTTTTACAGACTCTGTTTATGCGATGAAAGTCACCTGCAGATCAACTTCTTTTCGATCCTGAGAATGTGAGAACTGCACATAAGTTGAATAGAAAAACTAGACGGAGGAGGCAACTTGCCAAGGAAAGACAAGAGAGAGGAGAAAGATCTATTTCTACACCAACACCACGGTTTAAGCCAAATATGGAAGCTCCACCGCCACCACCACTTCCTATTTCAACGCCTTGTGTCAATAGTCCACGACACACCATACAGTTCGCTCATAATTTGAATAACGGAAGGCAAGCTGAGATGAAGAAGGGTATTCTCCAACTATTATATGAAAATCCTTTCACCGGGATGGATCACGAGGATCCTTTTGCTCATCTTACTAAATTCTATGAGATTGCGGAAGCGACTGGAGTAGATGAAGATCAAGAATTACAATTGCTCAAAAGATTATTTCCCCATTCTTTGATTGGAAAATCGAAAGAGTGGTATCTTGATCAACCCACTGCTGTTATGACTGATCGAAATATTTTGGAAGAGAAGTTCTTGGAAAGATTTTTCCCTCACTATCGATTCATGGATGCAAAAAATTTAATTTTTGTGTTTGCTGAGGGTACAAATGAATCTCTCAACGAAGTGTGAGAGAGGTTCAAATCTATGATCTAGAAGTGCAAAGACCATGGATTTGATGATTTAACACAAGTCCATATTTTCCAAAATGGACTCCAATCTACTCATAAAAATTTATTGGATGCTACTTCGGGAGGGTATTTATTATCAAAGAGTGTTGAGGAAGCGGTTGATATAATCAATAGAATAGCACTCAATGATCTTCAAGGTCAACACAATCGAGGTACAACTCAAAAGAAATCAGGAATGCTTGAATTGGGGACTAACGATGATATTCTTGCTCAAAATAAATTGTTATCCCAACAAGTGGAATTATTGACTCAACAAATGTCAAAGCTTCCACAACAACTAAAAGACATGCAAGAATTGCCGAGCAAGAATGTACAAATAGCAATTTGTGAATTATGCGAAGGAGATCACCCCACCGGTTATTGTCCTCCGGTGAACGAAGAAGAAAATTTCATGGGTAATCAAGGCTATCAAGAAGGACAACCTTATCAAAACAACTCTCAACAACCTTATCAAAACAACCAAGGTTACCAACAAAGGGGGGATAATTCTGGTTATCAACAAGGTTGGAGACAAGATGCTGGAACATCAAACCATCAAAATCCTTAACAACCTACACAACCTCAAGGTGGATGTTCAAAGTTGGAAGATACTCTCAATCAATTCATGCAAATGTCAATGGCCAACCAAAAGAGTAATGAGCCGTCAATCAAGAATCTTGAAAATCAAGTTGGGCAACTTGTGAAATAATTAGCCAATTAACAATCGGAGCCATCCTTTTCTGCTAACACCCAAACCAATCCAAATGAACATTGTAAAGCCATTGTGACTAGGAGTGGAAGAGAGGTAAGTGGAGGAGAAGAAATGACACAAAAAATGATGATGTGAGAAGTGATGAGATTGTGGTGGAAGAAAAAAATGATGATGTGAGAAATGATGAGATTGTGGAGGAAGAAAAAAATGATGAGGTAGAAGTTAAAAATGTAACACCCCAAATTTAATTGGAATATTTAATTAATTATTTAATTAAGAATAATCGTATTTTGGTGGTTTTCGGTGGTTTTGTGGATTATTCGGAATTATGCGTTTTTGGATTATTTATTTAATTAATAGTATACAATATGGAAATATTAGTATTATTAGTTAAAATAAATATAAGTGAAATAGGGGTAATTTGGGCATTAAGAGGAGTTAGTAAGGGTATTAAGGGAAAACCCCAAATTTATGAGGCCAAAGTCTAGGTTTAACAAAAAGGAATTCTGAAGGGAATTAGGATTTACTTTTGTTAACCGTGAAAAGTATTGAGGTCAGAGCTTTAAGGAGGAGATTGGAGGCAGAAGCTTCGAGAGGTTCCCTGAAAGATTGAGAAGGCTTTGATCGACAACTAAGGTATGGGGAGTATAGCCTTTCATGATTTTCCATGTGTGATTTTCAGTGTATTTAAGTTCGATTTAAGGGTTTAACGGTTTTAAGGAGAATTATAGGAAAAAGGGATTTTGGCCTTCGTGGCCTAAATCTATTAATGAGATTTTGACCGTGGGGATTTATTTGGGTTAAGGAAGATTAGAAGGATATGAGAACAGGTGATCTATGGCCTTCGTGGCCTAAATATATTATGGTGAATCTAACCGTGGTTCAATTGGGGGAAACGGAAACCTAGGCCTTCATGGCCAAAAAGTTGATTGAACTTTGCTTAACCCTTAGGAATATTGGATAATGAGTAACTCTAATGCCTTAGGGTGTAATTGAAGGAAAAATTGTGATTTAGGATGTGAATATGTTCCGGGATTGGCCTAATAAATCGTAGGTTTGTGCCTTTATCGCCGTAGGACCTTAGGGATGATTTAGGGATGTTTTGGGCGCATTGGGAAAGTGAATCGTAGAGCTTTTTGAGTGATTTCAGGTTCTAGTGCGTAGCAGAATTGTCGTCATCGCACAGTTCGCCTAGCGAAGAAACTCGCCCCAGGCTCGCCTAGCAAACGTGTCAGCAAACGTAGCAGAGTTTCGCGAATGTTGATCATGTGCAGCGATGTCGTGAGGTTTGATTCTGTGATTCTTGTGATGAGTTAACATGAGTAGGACTGGGGAGTTTATGTGATTAATAGGTGATAGTATGAGGATTACTGCGAGTATAATCTGATGAATTAATATGAGATAATATGGGATAATATTATGAATTAATATGTGATAATATGTGATAACATGATGAGTTAATATGAGTATGACTACGAGCTCTGTGTGATTTGTACATGATTATATGATGATTTCTATGACGTATGATGATGATGTGTGATGATGATTATTATGATGAATTATATGATGACATGATGTGTGATGATGATTATTATGATGAATTATATGACGACATGATGTGTGATGATGATGATTATGATGAGCTATGACGTTTGATGATGATGAATATGATGAATGATGATGCACCTATGATGTTATTATAAGGATAATTTGTGACGTGTGCATCATGCATTCATGTGCATCCGGACTTTGGTTCAGGACCTCGATTACTTTGACTTCAATCCCATTGTGTGGATGTGAAGTGTTATGATGTGCTTCGGTTCTCTAGTAGAATCGATCTTATTGATGGGGGTCTATTGAGGGTTGATGGCCCAGTGTCCATCGCGCTGTGATGATTGGCACAACATGCATTGAGTCTATGTTGCGTTTCCATTTATGAGCCTTTTTGTATGAATTATGACATTTTGACCTGTTGAAGGATATGAATGTGTTGAATATGATTATGACGCCGTTTATATGTTAATTTTTATACATTGATTATTATGAATTGTTTTACTCACCCTGCCTGTTTGAATGTTACCTCCACGTGGGTAACGTGCAGATGACCAAGTCTAGCCGTGGACGCTGTCAAGGATTATTTTTTGAAGTTTTTGAGTTTTTCGCCTTTTGGTTAGCTTAGAGGGTCTTGCTCTGATATGTAACACCGGGTTGGATTCTTTTGAGTTAAGCTATATACCGTTGAGTTATTTTGCTTACCTTCCCATACGAGAAAAACATTGAGTTATGTTTTGAGTTCCGCTGCTTTGTGCAATTTGATGTATTTTGAGAAAATCCGTTGTATACGGAGCATTGACTTATTTTGAGACAACGAGATATGTACGCCCTTTTGGTGGCTTTTTATGAAATTTAATAATTTACTCTGATATCCGTGTTATTTTGTCATGATAATTTGTGGGGTAGAAAAGGGTGTTACATTAGTGGTATCAGAGCAGGTCGGTCCGTCCGGCCAAGTTGTCTAATGTTGTTTGTTCCCTTGTATGCGACATGTGTGTGAAAACACTGTTGGTACACGTTTGTTTTCTAACCTTTGTCTGCAGAAGTGGGAATGAAACAAGTGGGGGAGAAGCTTGTGCTTCTCCAGGATGCTTCAAGTGTGGAATGGTGGCTAAGTGTGTCGATGAATGCTCTTATAGTTTGGTAAAGATGGTTTATACCCCATCATTATTTTCGGCTATCTATTGACAACTTGAGGAACTGATCACCCTTAATCTCTTGTTGATAGTGGAAGGAGTCGTGTTGGATGGGATAGACGTGTCTAGCAAGCTTAGATGGCGTGAGCAGTGAATTGCTTTGGGTTAAGCTAAGTTCTTACAGATGGTTTTGATAAGTCGGTACAGGATGGTGTCGAGATGTTTACTTTGATGGAAACTTTGAGTGTTAATGAAATGTGGAAGTTGGTGGGTTGCCAATTAATTGTGGTTGTCCGGAAGTTTTTCCTCATGAGATATGTGATTTACTGCCGGAATGTGAAGTAGAGTTTGCGATCGACTTAGTTCCTGGAACTAGTCTGATATTGATGGCTCCATATCGTATGTCTGCATTGGGATTGAAAGAGTTGAAGAGTCAACTTGAAGATTTGCTCAAAAAGAGATTCATTCGTTCGAGTGTGTCACCGTGAGGTACACCAATTTTGTTGATTATGAAGGAAGAAGGTTTTGTGAGGCTTTGGGTGGATTATAGATAAGTGAACAAGGTGACTATCGAGAATAAGTGTTCACTTCCAAGGGTTGATGATTGGATGGATCAGTTGGTTGTTGCAAGTGTGTTTAGTAAGATAGATTTGAGATCTGGATATCATCAGATTCATGTGAAGATTGAGGTTATTTAGGAGACTGCTTTTAAAGCAAGGTATTGACATTATGAGTATTTCGTAGTGCCATTTGGGGTGACTAATGCACCATGTGGGTTTGTGGAGTATATGAACAGGAGTTTCCATACTTATTTGAGCGAGTTGATGGTTGTGTTAATCGATGATATTTTGGTATATTCGAAGAATAAAGAGGATCGTACTGAGCATCTGAAAATTTTGTTATCAGTGTTGAAAGAGAAGCAATTGTATGCAAAACTGTCAAAGTGTGAGTTTTGGTTGAAGGAAGAGAGTTTCCTTAGTCGTGTGGTCTCGAGTGGAGTTATTGTAGTTGATATGTCAAAGGTTGAAGCTGTATCGCAATGGAAAGCTCCAAAACCTTCCATTGAATGCAACAATTTTCAACAACACTTCGAAAAAGAAAGTATCTTAACCATTTTAATTCTTATTCTCTCTTGATTTAGGATATGAAATATTAACAAATAAAGGTAAAAAAAAATCTAGAAATGTTTTGATAAAAATGAAAATATGTAAGAATGTTGAAAAATATTGTTTTAAACAAATATATTTTCTTTTACTAAAAATTGAAATAATTACATACTAATTATAAATATTATTGTAATTTTAATTGTATATTATAAATGATATAGAATAATATCAACATCATAATTATCCTAATTTTAAAATTCAATAAAATTAATTATATTTTAATATGTAATATGTAAAATTCAATACGTAATCTTGAGTGGAATGTGATCGCTTGCTCTATTAAGTATTAATATTATTTCATTAACTTTGATTATTTCATTAACTTAAGCATTAAAGTGTTCAATCACTTTAAAATCTCTCATTTGTTATATAAAAAAGTCAATTAAATAATTCATACTATAAGTGACTATAGGTTTAAGTTGTTATCAACTTCGTAATAATATTCATATATTTAAAACATCCATTCTTAATTGAACGTTTGTTATCAACTTTATAATAATATTCATATATTTAAAACATCCATAATTAAGAAACGGAAAATTTATTTCTAAATTATAATATGCAAGACATCACAATCTATTATAAATTGAGTCTTTGAATGTGAATGATCCCATGATACAACAATTTTTTTGTCGGGATGACAAAACAAATATTTAAAAGCTTGGTTTTATGCAAAAATAACATTACAAATTCACATACTAACATTTTAAAATTTTTAACTAGAATAATGTCAAATAAAACAATTATTTAAAAAATAATTAACATCTAATAAAAAGAATTCTACAATTTAGTTAAATTAATTCAATTAATAATTGTGCATAAGAGCACGAATTCAAAAAAGATATTATTTATTCATCTTCAACAAAAAGTATAAAATGACCGTTAGACTTATAAAAAATAATTTTATGCTATAATATAAATAATAATATTCTCTTTCAAAAAAAGGAAAAAAAGAGAATGAAATTCTTCAATAAGAATAAGAGTTTTCCCTAATGCTAATAAGCATAATATTTATTTCGGTTTTATATAAATAGGAAATATATAATATGATAATATTCTTTAAGATATTTTAATATTAATACATAGAATCAATTATTAACAAAATTTACAAATTTAGTATCTTCCAATCCTTTTCAAAGTATAGACAAATAATAAATTTGATAAAACAAATAATATTAAAGAATTAAATAAAATATATTAGTTACAAAAAAAATAAATATTTAATACCACCACAAAAAAAAACTATGTAATAGAAAAAATAAGAAAAAAATTTAGGCTTAATGCATTATTTGGTCCCTTAACTTAATTTCAAGTTTCGATTTAGTTTTTTATTGAATAAATGTTCGTTTTAACTTTTTTGAGTGTATTTCTGTTAGTCACTATGTTATTATCGGTTAATTTTTGTGAACTTTTGTTAGTCAGTACATGTGTGGCACTCCAGGTGGCGTTTATTAGATGACATAAAATTATTATATTACATTTTGATTTAAATTTATAACATTAATTAAAACAAATGCAAGCTGAAACGTTTCATATCTTTATTTTCACTTCACCCATTTCAATTTCACTACGTGTCATCCAAAACTCCAGAAACACATTTGAGCGCTGAAAAAGACCTGAAACATATTTCATTTGCACTTCGTTGGTTCATTCACTTCTCCTTTTTCATTATCGTAGAAGACGAAATTTCATCCATTATCAATCATAAATCATCAATCATAAGTACTTCTCATTCAGGTTACTTCATCCATCATCCATCAACAAACTTTTTAGGCTTCTAACTATATTGCTACTGCTACTTCTCATTCAGGTAGCTTGCTTAGGTCATCGAAATTTGTTTATCCAGAATACTAAGCGGAAGAAGAACTTCATTCACCTACAATCATAAGGCACAATTTGTTACTAAAAACAATTCTTTTATAGGTTTTGTGCTAAAAACAATTCTTTTATAGGTTTTGTTGTCTTCTTTAGTGCTATTTCTTATTTAGGTTGTTTGTTTAGGTCATGGATAGTCCCTTGCATTGTGCATCACAGAGGTGAGTTTGTTGAGTTCACACAATAAAGTTACGAAGGATTAGAGAAAACTTGGGATATTGAACCAGATTTAGAATTAGATTGAATTTTGAATGGGTTAAAGGATTTAGGTTATCCTAAATCACTTACTGAAAAGTAATTTGTTGGGTTTGTTCTCTTTCCTTTAGGCTTCGGCCCTCCTTTCAATAAAATAAAATAAAATAATTATAAAATAGTTTTGTGAAGTGGGTTCTTAAAACACATGTTAAGTAAAATTTTTTTATTAGCAACAATAATTTTTTAATTTTAAAAGTATTAAATATTCAATTTTCAATATAGACTTCTTAATAACACATGTATTTAGATAATCATATTTAGAGTCATTTTTAAAGAGATGTATAATAATTTACAATAAAAATTTCAAATTCATTAGAGTTAAACCCTAAATACTTATAATAAATTTGTTACAACTAAGTCATTTATAAATAGAATTCCTAATTATTTTATTAATTGAACTATAATTAACATATTCTCCTCTTAAAACTTAAGAAAATCCGACACACATGTACCACTTTCCAAAAAAAAAAAATTTCAAGATGAAGAGATCTAATAATCCTCCAATATAAATTAAATTTTGCAAGACAATTTAATTATTTGTAGCAAACTAATAAACTTTAATTCGAAAGAATTGTACAATTTAGTTTTCGTTAATGTTTCTAATAATAGTATGATAAAGTTTGAAAATATACGACTTTTTTTTCCATGACATTATACGACTTTTGTTTGATACTTATCCTCAAACTTTTCTGGATATGTAACACACGATTTATTTAAAAATTAATGATAAAAAACTTTTCTGGATACTTATCAATAAAAAATTTATATGCGTCCAATCACATTTTTATTTTTAAAAAAGCGATATAATGATAAAATTTCATGGATTAAACTGTTTTATTACACGAATATTTAATCCCCATAAAAATATGTAATGAATATTCATGACAAGTGTGTTAAGCACATGATATGACATAAGGATCTTTCAATATATATACGAAATTCCAAAAACTCTTCCACACAACGTTTTCCAATTCCACTCAATACAAAAGTCATTTTTGACTCAACTACCTTCGTTCTTCACGCTCTCGATCCATCTCAATCTCATCATGGGTAAATTATCCTATCACCTTTTCTCATCTTAACACCAGATTCAATTTTTCTATTCATTTGTTTACTTGTTTTCAGCTACTCAAAATCCATTCAACAAGATATTGAAGACGTTGCAGAAGCCCGGTGATGGCGGTGAATTCGGAAAATACTACAGTTTGCCAGCTCTCAACGATTCCAGAATCGGTTCGTCGTTTTCTTATTTTGATATTGATAATGTGAAAATGAATCTCGATTTTGAATTTTCTGTTTTGCTTTCAGATGCGCTTCCTTACTCGATTAGGATACTTTTGGAATCTGCGATTCGTAACTGTGATGAGTTTCAAGTTAAGGCCGATGATGTTGAGAAAATTATTGATTGGCAGAATACATCTCCCAAACAGGTGGAGATTCCGTTTAAGCCTGCTAGAGTGCTTTTGCAGGTGAGTAGTGTGGATACTGTGGCTTTCTTTGAATGCTAGTTGTGTTTGTTTGTATTGTATTGTATTTATTGTGGTTTTGATTTCGTTATCAGGATTTTACTGGTGTGCCTGCTGTTGTTGATCTTGCCTGTATGAGGGATGCAATGAACAGGCTTGGTGGTGATTCGAATAAAATTAATCCGTTGGTAAGCTCATATTAGTGGATTTGAGAATTGTATTATGTTTTCTTTTTAATTTTGATTTTTTATTTATTGTACGTGTGTAGTAAAGTTTGAATTGGTTATGTTCAGGTACCGGTCGATCTTGTCATTGATCACTCTGTTCAGGTGGATGTAGCGCGATCAGAAAATGCTGTTCAGGCAAATATGGAACTTGAATTTCAGAGGAATAAGGAGAGATTTGGTTTCCTTAAATGGGGTTCAAATGCTTTCAATAACATGCTCGTTGTTCCTCCTGGATCAGGAATAGTCCATCAGGTTATTGAATCATTCAGTGAAGTGTGTGTGCGTGCATGTTTGTTTATATGGATGTGTAATATGTGATCTGATTCCATAGTTCTTACGTGTGAAGAAATCTTTAGCCAGTAATTCAAGTTCGTCTTCTGAATCAAGTTTTGCAAATTCAACTCTTGCAGGTTAATTTAGAATACCTTGGTAGAGTTGTGTTCAACACAAATGGTGTGCTTTATCCTGACAGTGTTGTCGGAACTGATTCACACACAACTATGATAGATGGCTTGGGTGTTGCTGGGTGGGGAGTTGGTGGAATTGAAGCTGAAGCTGCAATGCTCGGGCAGGTAAACATAATGTGTTACTGAGTTGTTTTCCGAATTAGAGAATTGAATTTATTCGTTGAATTAGTATGTCTGGAAGTTTTCAACTTTATTTTCTGCTAATTAGTTTACTATTAGAAATGCAATTGTTATTCATAATAATAAATTTATACTTTTGCAGTTTTGGCCTATTATTAGAAAGGGGTGTCGTCTCTTTTGTTCACAAAAATATTGTTACTAGAAATAATTGTTTTCCTTTGCAGCCCATGAGCATGGTCCTACCAGGTGTGGTTGGGTTCAAATTATTAGGCAAACTACGAAGTGGTGTCACAGCTACCGACTTGGTGTTGACTGTTACTCAAATGCTAAGAAAGCATGGGGTTGTTGGCAAGTTTGTAGAGTTTTATGGTAAATACTAATTTATGCGTAATGACATATTTCTTCCTTTGTAGCATCACGTTCCTAGCTGATTAATCTTTCCTCAGATGATAAGTGTGTTTAACTTCCTTTATACAGGGCAAGGCATGAGTGAACTGCCTTTGGCAGATCGTGCCACCATTGCAAACATGTCTCCTGAGTATGGCGCAACAATGGGATTCTTTCCTGTCGATCATGTCACTTTGCAATATTTGAAACTGACTGGCAGGAGCGATGAAACTGTATGTCAGCACTTGTTTCATGATATTTAATGTTGCCTGCATGTTCTTACACATCTTTCTTGCAGGTTTCTATGATAGAATCCTATTTACGAGCTAATAAGATGTTTGTGGACTATAGTGAGGTACTATGCATGTATTGCTTTTGGATGGTTATATCTGAAATGATTGAAAGAACCTGGTCTCACTGAGAGTTTGCTTTGTTGCATTGCAGCCCCAAGTGGAGAGAGTGTACTCATCCTATTTGGAGCTCAATCTTGAGGATGTTGAACCATGTGTCTCAGGTCCAAAAAGGTAACGGGTCTTCATGTTTTCCACTTAAAAATAAGAATGAAGAAAAATTGTACAGTGCCTTTTATTTTGCATTACTACGCATATATTCCCTTATTAAAATATTTTTTACATAAGATTCTCACGGTTTAAAAGTTTACAAAACCACCAGTAACTCTGAAATATTATTTAAGTTTTCCAAATTTGTTAAAACTGTCTGTTCCTACCCTTGACCCTTGCTGGCTTGTTCAATCACATATTTTGAGAAAAATGAAGAACACATTCATTCAGCTTAGCTGCTATGAAATTTAAATTTAACTACAAAAATTCTATAAGCTATTTGTTCAATTAACAAAATATGTTACATTTGACGATGTTGTGGAGTTAGGTTAGGGTTTTATATGGAAGGTCTTTGTGGTAAGTACAAATTAGAAGGGAATCGGTATTTGCTCCGAAAGTTTAGTTACACACAGTTTTTTATCGTCTACAGGGCCAGCCCAACCTCTTTAGAGGCCTAAAGCCACTTTTAAATTGATGCCTCTTTAATTTGTCAAAAAAAAAAGCTAGGCCTTTAAAATATATTAAAAATTTTAATTTTGTGGCTGTCAAGAGTTGAACCGAAGACCAAAAAAATATGAGGCATTCCTTTTACTCACTCCACTACGAGGATATATGTAATTTATATGTCATTTTATATATTCGTAACTAAATTTAACTTTTTTTAGGCCTTTTTTTGCCCAAAATTTTGAGGCCTAAAGCCCTTGCTTGGGTCACCTTACCATTGGGCTGGCACTCGTGTAACCCTTGTTTTAAAATATTTTCAGGCCTCATGATCGTGTTACTTTGAAAGAAATGAAGGCAGATTGGCATGCCTGCCTCAACAATAAAGTTGGGTTTAAGGTATGAGCTTCTGGAATGGTACATATTATTTTTATGTCTAAATATAAAATGGTATAGCTTATTCCATGCACCCATGATGCCTAAACTTGTATGTCCTCACATTCAGTTTTCAAAATACAGTTTTTCAATGGCCATTGTGTGATTTTCAGTAAATCTCTCTGACATGCACCTAGACATACAAATGTCTGAATGTTTTTTAATTGTATGCGCGCTCATAAACAAATATATTTTGACATACTTACACTTTTTAATAACATATACATAATGAAATTTATCAATACAATCATTAATATGAAAGGCCACACGAGTATATCAAGTTTACTAAATTTCAAAGCTAGTAATATAATATGCTATTTAAAATATAAGTAAATACTCACCATTAAATTACATACCTATGAACATCCAAATTATCTAAAATTTGATATACAAGATCATAAGCATAATACCACATGATTCAAAGTTTGGATTGATTAGTTCTGTATTGTAAAAATATTTATCGGGGTTAAGTATGCATGGGCTTATACACAGTGTCTGCAATTCTGGAGTGTCTGATATAGTCAAAATTATATGTATGCTATTTCATTTTTATTTGTTACTATGAATGTTATGCCCGATAGCTTATTTCCCATGGCAAGCAACTTTGATTTTTTATACCATTTTTTACACCCTCTCCTTTCTTGTGACATCACTCATCACATATATTACCACCTCTTTCTCTTTGCCCCTTAGAGGTTTTTATACTACCAATGATGTGAAGTGATTAAAACGGATTTTATGGCTGGTAAGGGCATAGCAGTCTAATTTTATCCATAATTATGTTCTTTTATACTACCAATCTTGAGTGAATGTGCCATGTTTGAAACTTCTTTCTTTAAGGCATTAAAATCCCCTAATCCCCTAATCTTTCAGAAAGTATAGTAGTATATGTGGATTTCTGTTATTTGAGCTGTATAGTATTGCATTGTTTCAGGGTTTTGCTGTACAAAAGGAAGCTCAGACAAAGGCTGCAGAGTTCAAATTCCGGGAAACACCAGCAAAACTTAAGCATGGGGATGTTGTTATAGCTGCTATCACCAGCTGTACAAATACCTCAAATCCCAGTGTAATGCTTGGAGCTGCATTGGTTGCAAAAAAAGCATGTGATTTGGGATTGGAGGTTAGTAGATGTCTCTGCATTTGGTTCCTGTGTTAATGATTTGATTCGATAGTCATATGCCTATGCATACATTATGCTTAAATCCAACGCGCACATACTCCGGTGCCATAAGTTGCAACATGATATGGACACATGATAAGAATTTTACTTTTAGTGTCTGATTGCATTTATGTTTTTTTAACCCTGATGAGTGCAATGACTCAATGAGATTACCTCCTTTATTTTCTAGCTAGTATTAGTGTATGTAGCATTGTGTTTTTGTTGTTTTTCCTTTTCGTTTGTCACATAAGTGGTTGTTTGAGGCTGCTTTTTGCTTTACAGTCTATTAGTTAAATATGTATTTGAGAGGATATATATAATGTGCTTACTTTGCCCATTTCCTCCTGATAGTTTTGTTATTTTCTACTAACTGATTGCTATTTGTTCACTATTTCATATCAACTATTAGGTTAAGCCATGGATCAAAACAAGTCTTGCTCCAGGTTCTGGTGTGGTTACCAAGTATTTGCAGAGGAGGTACACTTAAAATATCATCAAGTATATACACATAATATGGTGGCATTCACACTTATATGGCTGAAATATCTTGATTCCTGAATCGTATATTTCTTCTCCAGTGGCTTGCAGGAGTATTTGAATCAGCTAGGGTTTAACATAGTTGGGTATGGATGCACCACATGCATTGGAAATTCAGGGGATATTGATGAAGCTGTTGCATCTGCAATAACAGAAAATGGTACAGATCTTCTTCAAAAAATGGTATTTTAGAAGTAGCCACTTATGAATCCAAGGTTATCTAAACATCGGTTTTCTGAAATTTCCAGATATAGTAGCTGCAGCTGTATTGTCTGGAAATAGGAACTTTGAGGGCCGAGTTCATCCATTAACAAGGGCTAATTATCTAGCTTCTCCGCCTCTCGTTGTTGCCTATGCTCTTGCTGGCACAGTATGTAAATTTAAATTGTTTTCCAGTATGTATTTCAAAACTGCTTCTTGCTGTCTAATTTGGACATTATTATGCAGGTTGACATTGACTTTGATACCGAGCCAATTGGGATAGCAAAGGATGGAAAACAGATCTTCTTCAGGGATATCTGGCCATCCAGTGAAGAAATAGCAGATGTAAGTAGCTGAATGTGTTTAAGTATGACTTCACCATATAAATAAATAAAAATATTATTTAATGTATACCATTTGCTCATACTTGTCCAATGTCCAGGTTGTGCAATCAAGTGTGCTGCCTGATATGTTTAGGGAAACATACAATGCTATTACCAAAGGCAACCCCATGTGGAATAGTTTATCTGTTCCATCTGGCAATCTTTATGCCTGGGACTCTACATCAACTTATATTCACGAGCCACCTTATTTTAAAGACATGAGCATGTCTCCCCCAGGCCCTCATGGAGTGAAGGATGCTTATTGTTTGCTCAACTTTGGAGACAGTATTACGACTGACCACATCTCTCCAGCCGGCAGCATACATAAGGATAGTCCTGCAGCCAGATACCTTGCAGAACGTGGGGTTGATAGACGAGACTTCAACTCCTATGGAAGTCGCCGTGGTAATGATGAGGTGATGGCAAGAGGAACTTTTGCCAATATTCGCATTGTCAACAAATTCCTGAATGGAGAAGTTGGACCTAAAACTATACATATTCCTTCTGGGGAAAAGTTATCAGTCTTTGATGCTGCAACGGTAACTTTTCTGAACTATGCATCATGTAGGCATACTAGTCATTGGTATATTTCTGAACTATGCTGCAATATGTTGGCATACTAGTAATGGGTATTTTTCTGAACTATGCTGGAACATTACGCGAGTCTTAATTCCGGTCAAGAAATGGTTTTCTCCCCATATTTTAAATTTATTTGATTGTCATATATAATTTCAAGGAAGAATGCAAAATGGTCCATGTGTAAACCAAACTTAGAATTTCAACTCTACAACTCTACAGATATCGTGTTGGATTAGTTCTATGTACATACTTATTAACTAAATACCCCACATGGTTTTCTGTCCTTTTTTGCCGTGACTCTTGAAATTTAATGTGAAAAATATATTGTTTGAATTTGTTATTGACACTACTTAATTGTCAGAAATACAAGAGTGAGGGACATGGTATGATTATTTTGGCCGGTGCTGAGTATGGGAGTGGAAGTTCTCGCGATTGGGCTGCGAAGGGACCAATGCTACTGGTATGTATATGCTTGACGATTTTCTGCTCTGACTAGTTTATGTGCATTCTCTTTATTATATGTAATGCTGTATTGATTCATTCGATTCACAGGGCGTGAAAGCTGTCATAGCAAAAAGCTTTGAAAGGATTCACCGTAGTAATTTGGTGGGAATGGGTATAATTCCTCTATGTTTCAAGACTGGCGAGGATGCCGATACTCTTGGATTGACTGGTCACGAGCGTTACACCATTGATCTTCCAAGCAGTGTGGGTGAAATTCGACCTGGTCAAGATATCACAGTGGTGACAGACAATGGGAAGAAATTTTCATGTACCCTGAGATTTGATACAGAGGTATAACTAGGTCTTAGTTTTTCATCTATTTTTGCGGCGGTGCTGTTTGTTTTATTATTCAACCCTTTATCCTGCTGACATTTGGATGTTCCGGTTACTTATGACAGGTTGAGCTTGCATACTTCAGTCATGGAGGCATCTTACAATACGCCATCAGGAACTTGATCAATGCTAAACATTGACTCCAGAGGCATTGATTTTTCAACAGTCTAAATAATGTGGGATGGGTCAGCTAAGGTCCTTTGAATGTGGGAGCACATCCATGTTATGCAACTATTAATATATTAATAAACCAAGGAAGTCTAGAGGGCTGTGACTGTGTCGTTTCCTAAAGAAATGTAATTCATTTTTGTCATTTCTCCTAGTCTTAGTATTGGTTTTATGATTTGAGTTTTGGGACAAAAGGGTGTGGAAGCTTTCCTGAGCTTTAAATAAAGTTGAGCTTCCTAATGCTGGAAGCTTGAGCTTCTCTCTTCTTTCATATTTAAAACTCCTCTTATTCTTTTTCTTCTATTTAGGGTTTAGATTTCACTCTTCTCTCTGTAGAGAGATTCCACACTCCACGATTTGATGTGTCAGACTTGTTCAAGTATTGTTAAAAGTGTAGTTGGTGAAAAACAGCTTGGCATGAGTGCCGCTTATTTGGTGTCTGTGTATCAGCCGTCTTTTTTTGAATTACTGTCACAAATTTATGGTCCCTGTTGATTTTTTTAAGAGTTTAATTGTAGTAGACTGTTATTGTAAAAATTATTACACATATATCCAATCAAAATATTTTAAAGTATCAAATTATATAAATAATTTAAAATTTAAAAATTGATTTGGGAGAATACATGATTGTTATTGGTTGACAAAGTAAAAATAATGTATATCCACTTTCTCTTTTTTTATATAACTTGTTTTTGGCGTTTTCACAAGTATTAAGTATTGAGAAATCATTCTTGTATGAAAAAGTGACCATATGATTTTGACAAATTAATTTTTATTAATTATATAGAAAAAAATGAAAGAGTTGAAATGAAAGAATTATAAATATTTAAAAATATAATAAAAATAATAAAATTGATTTATAATTTGATATACAGTTTTGAAACTATAGTTTGATATTCACTAGACAATTTCTATAAATTTAAAAGTGGAGACCTGAATTGCATTTGAAAATTTGTGGCTAATTATCCATGAAAATTACTTATATAGTAAATTTGCAAGTGCTATTCACAATTTGATTTTTATTCTAAGTTGCAAAATTTGATTTTTATTCGACTTGCAAATTTACTAATTGACTAGTTTTATTGAATGGGAATAAATTACTAACAGTTATTTTAAAGTAATTTGAAAAATATATTAAAAAATATAGTTAATTTTATATGAGAATTTTAAATAATAAAGTATTTTAAATTATTTTTTAAAAGAATTTTAAATTATTTGGTCAATTTTTTGTGACTAAATAAAAATATAAAAGAACTTAAAATCAAAATTTAGTCCTTAATATGTTTGCTGAGTTAACCAATCTCATTATGCATGCGGTCACTAGTATGGACTTGAATGTGAATTGGAATAACGCTTGTGGAGAGTTCTTTTGCTCTTAACGTGGAATTCGTCAAGGGGATCCAATCTCGCCCTATCTTTTTATGCTTTGTATGGAGAAGCTTTCTTATATTATTGAGCATGAGGTTGTTAAAAAGAGTTGGAGAGTCATCAAAATGGAATCTCGTAGACCCCAAATCTCGTATCTAATGTTTGTTGACAACTTATTTTTGTTTGGGGAAGCTACAAAAGTTTGAATGATCTCTTCAGTAACTTAACTGGTCAGGAGGTTAGTGAGAAAAAATCTAGCATTGTGTTTTATAGAAAGTTGAAATGACCAAATCTTTTGTGCCACAACTCACTTTCCTTCACAACACTTGTTGCACTAAGGCATTCAGAGTTTGCAGTTTTAGCATTCACCTTGAATGTTTTATTCTTCCTTTGTTCTGACTTCATAATCAGTTTCTGATTACAATCATACAGCTTCAAAAGATTGTCCTTCATGGTAACTAAAAAATCTTTCTCAATTAATTGGCCTACACCCATCAGATTGTTTTCCATGCCATGTACATACCACACATTTTGAATCAATATTGCTTTACCATTATTGAGAACTACTCTGGCATTTCTCATATCTTCAGTGTTGAGGTATTTATCATTAGCACATCTGATCTTTGTCCTCTTTCTAGAGTCAAAGTCAACCAGCCATTTCTTATTTTCAGTAAGATGATTTGAGCAGTCAATGTCCATATACCATTAGTCGGTCAAATACGCGTCATCAGATTCATAAGCCATTAATAACACGAATTCATCGTCAGAATCTCTTTTTATTACATTTGCTTCTTCTGATTTTCTTTCTTTCTTTGACCAGCAGTCAATAGCGAAGTAACCAAACTTCTTACAAAAGTATCACTAAACATTTCTCTTAACATACTTCTCATTCTCCTTATGAGCACTCTTCTACCTTCCAGAAGATGAGTTTGGCTTCTGAGAACTACCATGTCTTTTCTTGGCCTCTGACCAGTTCTAGTTCTGGTCTTTCTTAACAAAAGAAGCTTTCAAAGCCTGCTCTACCTCTCTTTCAGAGTTTCTCTCAGTCAGACGCAATCCTTGTGCCTCTAAACTGCCATGTAGCTCTTCTATTCTCATGGTGCTCATATCCTTAGAATGTTCAATTGCTACGACAATGTAATCAAACTGAAGAGTAAAAGATCTAAGTACCTTCTCAATGATCTTTTCTTCACTGAGAGTTTCTCCACACGAGTTCATCTCATTTGTGATCAAAATCACTCTAAAGATGTAGTCAGGTAGGTACCTTTTCATTGTTCTTCATGCTAAGATTCTCATATTGCTTACGTAGAGAATGAAGTTTCGCCTTCTTCACTAATGCATCACTGTCGTAGTACTATACGAGTGTGTCCCACGCAGCCTTCATAGTCATCAAATTAGTGATTTTCTCAAACATGTTTGCATCCACACACTGATGGATGTAGAACTACGCATTTTGATCCTTCTTCCTCAGATCACGCTGAACTTCCTCTACGCATCCGTTGAACTTTTTAGAAGTGTAATCGAAACGTAACAGTCGTTGACGAGATCAAGCACATCTTAAGCGTCAAACAACACACGCATATCCAACGATTCCAATTCTTGTCATCAAACACTAGAAGCTTGTTACTCAGATTACTATTTACGTTAATCTTTAACCTTGTACAATCACTCAAATCTCAGCAAAACACTAGTGTTTCCCAATCCTGCAGAATCAAAAAATATGATTCTGTTGCGATTCAAATCAAACCTAAAATCAATCACACAACATCTCACTTTTCACTCGTGTGGAACTGAAACAAAACTCTAGATACCAATTATTAGTGCAGAGAGAGAGAGAAAGAAAAACAATGAGAAGCAATTACACACATACATCACATGATATTCGCATATAATTTTTAAAAATACATTAATTGAATGTAATCAGATATGTCGTCGTTGGTGTCAAACATAGAACATATTTCCAATCAAAAGTACCGGCACTACATAACTCATTACCAAAAGTGGCCTTCATAGATTGAAAACATGCAAAAATGTAGAGAAGGCCCCTGATAATGGGCGACAACAAAAGCAAACATATGACAAGGATGTTTACACAGGATAAAGCTCGGAGGAAAAAGCTGGTATACTTGTTACATCTATTGGTTTCATACATTTTCTTGAATCTCTTATGCGAAGTTCACAACTTCACAAGTACTTACTTTTTTTATTGTATTTGCTACATATAAATGAAAAAGGTAGGGAAAAAATGAGTTACCTAAGCTACATAACATAACAAATTACAGAACGCACATCACACAGTAACCATTTCCTTCGAGACCTGAAGCTCCATTGTATGAAGTATTAGCTCAGACTTCAAAATTGCACATGGTTGAAATGATGAACTCAAACAAGCCTGAAAAATAAGTCAATCAACGTCAGAGGTGTTCAGAAGTTGAGAATCATGTTGTGCAAGAAAAACTATTCAGCTGTAAATACGGCTCTGCAGACAATGTTGAATATATAAACTAACCTGTCGCAGAAGATCCCTAGTATCTCCACAAAAACAAATTTTGGGAAATTGTTTAACATATAGGCCCTTAGGTATAAATATTTACTATAATTATAAAATTAGTGTGGCCATATTATTTTTGTATACGGGTAAGTTGCTTTGATTGGGAAGCATGTGAAAACAACTTATAAACGCTGTCATAAGCTCTCTAACAATTAACAAGTGTTTGTGTTCGGAAAAAAAACTCATAAACTATAAATAAGCTCTTGCAAAAACATACCCTAAATCAGTAGTTTTAAGTACATTAGAACCGAAAATAGACACAACATGTGCAAGACAAATCAACACTTACAATTACATTTTATATCAAACTGTATGTTATGCAATCAATCTTTTAGCTAAATATCAGTTAAAGCAAGTGTAAAATATTGCTAAATAAACATAATTGTCTTGCCTTAACTGTAAAATAATATTTGACACAATAATACAACAAAGGTGAGGTAAGTAAGTACCAATAATGTATACTTAAGTTTTGTATTCACTGACGCGGATCCATTTGGTACTTGACCACTTATTCCCTTTGATCACTGGACAACCACCTGAAAATTATCAAGAAACAGTTTTGCTAATTAAACTCCTATATTGTGAAAGTCCATTGACGCAGTAGACAGCACAACAAACAATAAAAAAGCGAAACTAACCATGCAAGCTTGACGCATCTAAAGATGCATCCGGCTTCATGCTCCAAAAAAGCAAAGCATCGCCTCTCTTTGGCTTAATTGAAAGTCCTTTTTTCCCACAATCAGAAAGCTCATTATACCATGGCACAGAACTAAAATTGCCCTTGGCAGCAGGGAACACTGTCTCGCCCCCTTCTTCAACATCTGTGCTGTATTGTTAAATTAAAAAACAAAAGAAACATAGCATAAACAGCTGAACATATCCAAGATAAATTGAAGTTAATAACAATTAAGACAGCACATGATATCACTTACAGGTACATCAGTACCGTTGCTATGCGCTGACCACCATTTTTTGTGTTAAACTCATCAAGAAAGTAGTCATAGTGAGGCTCATACTTTTGTCCAACTTCATAATGTAGAACTTGAAGTCCTTCACCGTGCTCTGTATATTGCGAGGAATAGCATATTAATGCACGTTGAAGCATATGATAGAAAAAATAATCTAAATGTATCAATAAAAACTAAATTTCATAAATAAATAAAAAAATTATTATAAGTCGTGGGACTACTTACCTACAGGAATAAAAGTGAAGTCGGCAATTCGTTTCTCAATATCTCTGACAATCTTATCGCGTCCCCTGGCCAGAAAAGTTCCAGAGCTTGTACGCACTCTACATGCAAAAAAAGAGGTTAATATGTCGCTTGCTAGTATCAAGGCATCCTAAATAATGCAGAAGAAATAATTTTCCCTTTCAAAAGACAGTTAACAAAGCAAGATAGGAAATACTCCAACCTGCTGTCCTTGCTCTTTCCAGTCTCACTATCGACAACAGTTGACTTATGCATACTTGGCTTTGCTATGTCAATCAGATATTCACATTCCTCCTTGGTCTACTCGAATTATTCAGTTAAACTTTAGTAATTGGAAGGTTGATACAATACAATGCATCACATTAAATAGTAATGCTCCAGAAGAGCTTCAAGCTTAATCAAAAGTTAAGCACAATGTCATCTCACGCTAAAGTCATATTCAAACGGAGAAATACACCACTTGAACTTTCTATCAAGCATCATTTAACAAAGCAAAACACAAAGTTTTGGTACTATTATTACTTACCTTCGGAATAGGAAACAGTAAAAGATAGGAAAACTCATCCCCAAGAATCTCAAGAAATTAAAAGACCGTTAATTATTGTGTAATATTAGATTTTGATTTAGAACCTAACTCTACCCCTACAAAATTAACTATTAAGGTGATGATTACGCACTTATAAACTGAATTTTGGCCATATATTTAGATTGTGTAGGACGTGAGCCCTCCTTAGATATTTAACCATGGCACTAGACTTTATAAACCCCCTACTTGTCTTTCACTTCACGCACAACCTTGTTGCCTCTTATAGTCCTAGGCTTCTAGTTGTACTGAACCATTAACATATAGAATTCAATGATATTACCAAATATCATCTTCTTTCCCAAACCTTAAACAAGTCAAAAGAAAGAAAAAAATTGGACATGCACTTTCAATGTAAACTCTGACATACAATAAGAATAAAGTATTTGCAGTTATTTAAAAATTTGGAGCATGTACGGATTACTTAAAAAGTTGGGGCAGGTAGGGGTTGACTTATTTTAGTTTATTTCCGTCATATGCACTTGTGAAACTATTTGACATAAATTCTGGAAACAACTTATGATATGTTAGGCTATGTTTGGATATCATAAATGAACAGAGCGGAGCGGAATGAAGATTCCATTCTATCGTTTGGAAATTTTAAGACGAAACTAGGAAAGTTCTTCATTGTGCCCAAATTGAAGAGGAAGAAATATAGTGGTAAGTAATGGAATGAAATCCATACCTCTCCATCCAATTTTAAATAATCCAAACAATGCAATACCACTCCACTCCATTTCATACCATTTTGCACCATCCGATTCCCTCAATCCAAACAAGGCATAAGTTGTTTTCAGCTTACTTTCCTAAGCTCTTAAGAAAATAGCATTTAGTTTCAACGACGACAACAACAACCGAGCCTTATCCCACTAAGTGGGGCCGGCTACATGGATCAACATTTGTCATAATGTTCAATGCAGAATCATGTTTTTATCCAAATTGTTAATCTCGAGATCTTTTGTAATAACTTCTCTTATATTTTTCCTAGGTCTTCTTCTACCTCTAGCTATTAATTTCAACGAAATCAATTTAATTATATTCTAAAAAAAAAGTACACATAAGTCCTTATCACAATAAATGTTGATTGTATAAGCTGCAAATTATGGTATTTATCCATCTAGGACCCATGGCAACATCATGAGTTCTCATTAATGTAGGTGTGGAACTATTGAGAGTGCATCTCCATTGAAATAAATAAAAAAAAACATTCCAAATTAGGATAATTCAACATTTCTAATACCTTGATTAATTACAAAAACAATAAGCATAATTTATAAATCACCGAAACGAGAAGAAGAAAAAGTCAACGAGAAAAACGAATCTGGCAGTTAATAATAAAAAGACGATGAAAAATCTAACCAGAAAATTGTGATAAACAAAAGCTCTAGGCTCCCATGACACAACTTCAACCCACTGCTCTCCCTTACCATCATCATCATCAACACTGTCCAAACAAAAAAAAACCATCAGCAAGAAGAAAAAAAATCGAATCGAACGGCGATTATTAAAAACGGTACCTATCGACGGTGTTATGAGCAATGGAGGTGAGATCGTTGGGTTTAGGCAAGTTTTGATTGGAAGAAGGAATGGAAAGGATACCGAAAACGAGAAGAATGAGGATAAGAAAAGTGAAAGCGATGAAGAGAGCGAAAATGATAGTGTAAGAAGAAGACGATTTTCTAGATGGAAGACGAGAGTATCTAGATTTGGCCATTGTTGAGTTTTCAGATCTACGAGATCTGAAATTCAACGAATGTAAAAACAAGTTGGAATTGAAGATAAGAGAAAAGAAGAGATAATACTGTTACGACTTGTTAGACGGTGAGAGTGGAAGGATGGAAAGAAGAAAGAAAGAAGGAACAAGGAAATGATTTTTTAATTCTCTATTACCGTTCGTATTCATTACTGTGCAACTGGGTTCAAAAAGTCAAGATTTCTAATAGTGGTACTTAATTAATTTATTAATTAACCATAGCCAATTAGGTACGTCTACACCATTAAATTACTACATTTCAATTAAATATGTAAAACGAAATCATAAAAATGGTAGTTTTTAGTTTTTATAGTCGCTATTTTATTACTACGAGAAATAAAAAAGTTGTATTTGGTATTCATCAACTATCAACTATCATTTCATTAAAAATTAATTATATATACGTTTCAAATTACCTTTTTAGTATAAATTATTTAGATTAAAAAAAACCATTTAAATAATTAACTAATGTTAATCTTTTACATTATCATCTCTTACTAGAGTATGATATGTGACATTCATTTTCAAACATTCTCTAATTAAATCACAATTAAATATTATATTTAATTACTTTTTCTCTTGATTTAAATTTCAAATATTTTTCACATTTCTTTTTTCCACAATTTTTTATTTTTATTTTAATTTTTTTTCTCACTATCTATTTGGTATCGTGATAAATATTAAAAATCTATTTTTTAATTTTACTACATTAAAAAATTATTTTATCTCACGAGTTATTATCAACACAATATCTATTTTATTTTAATTGATCATTGTCTAAGAGATAAAATCTTTATTTCTAAATTATTTTTTCTTTAACCATCTTATAATTTTTTTCTTCTTTTTGTATGATTATTTAATACAATTAAATTTATATGTTTATTGTTTATTTTACAATTAAGTAAATTATTTTGAACTTTACATGTGTATCTAAATACATTTCATATGGTATCAAATAATTTTTTAATCTCACAAGTCATTATCATCACAATGTTTATTTTACTTTAATCAACAATTTGTCAAGATTTAAAAGACAAAATCATTATTTCAAAATATTAAATTATCGTATTTTTTCTTTCTTTCTTCTTCTCATGAGTTATTCTTTTTTCTTTTTGTATGATTATTGAACAGAATTGAGTTTATATAATTATTATTTAAGTAACTAATTTCACATTTACAATATAAGTATTATTTAAGTAACTAATTTCACATTTACAATATAAGTATATTTTATATTGTATCAAATAAACTTTCTATTTTATATATCAGTATTAAAACAATACGTATTTTATTTTAATCAACAGTTATCTTAATTTAAAAGATGAAATCTTTATTTTTAAATATTAAATATTCATTTTTCTTTTACCTCGTGTATCTTTTTTTCTTTTTGTATTTAATATAATTGAGTTTATATAATCATTATTTATTTTAAAATTATTGTATCAAATAAATTTACCCGTGCGGCCGCGAGTATTTGACTAGTTTATTCGAGAAAATTTGAACCAAATCAGAATTCAAAGAAAACCATGGTATTTGAGAAGATCGATGGATTATCACATCAGACTTTAGGAGCAACCACACAAGTGAAAGACATCATATATTAACTCAAAACTTTAAGATATTAGATCTATGAGTCTTCTCACTTGTAAAATTTATATCACCATTATCGTGAAACTATTATAAGATGTTCAAATTTAAGAAGAAAAAGTGAAACATAATTGTGAAATTCACAACTTATAAGGGGAAACGAAACACCGTGCTTGGAAATTGCTAATCGTTTGCCATCTTTCCTCATTATTAGAACATCATCAATACCTTTGGCAGGTAGGTATTGTCATTTACAAATTTCACATTGTTCTTCATTAAGGGAACGAAGTTGACAAACCAATATCTCATTCCAGTCATGTGTGATAAGTAGCCTGAGCTTAAGCATCATTAGTCCATGAATCTTTCTTCTACTTTTATTGTAACCATAAGCAACACTTCTTTTTCATCATGTTTTGCAAGTCTTGAATCACCTTCTTGATTATTTCTTTTGTTTGATAGACAATCACCAGCATAGCGACCATGTTTCTGACAATTGAAAAACTGAATATGACTCTTACCAGGTTTCCTTCCACCACCTTTTTCTTTACCTGTAGCACCACCCATGTGATTGCTTTGGTTTGTGGATTGTTTATGGTTTGATGAATTTCCTTCTTGTTGGTGACTTATGCCAACTGAATTATTGTAGCCTTCTCTACCTTTTGTTGTCGTTCCAAAGTTCTTTGGCTTTCTTTTCTTTTGTTGATTGTGTCTGCAGAGCTATATCACCTTTTGTCATGCTTACAGATCTTTCAGGAATTATTTGTTCATGAGATTCAAGCGTCCCTTGAAGCTTTTCTTTTGTCATGCTTAACAGGTCATTCGACTCTTCAATGACTACTACCACGTGATTGAATTTCAGAAGTAATGACCTCAATATTTTTGAAACTATCGATTTTGATGTCAACACTTATCCACGCATCTTGATTTTATTCACCGGTCTTGTTACCCTAGTGAAAAACCAGTCACACTTTCACTTTCTTCCATCTGAAGTAACTCATACGTTCTTTTGTGAGTTTGTAACCTCACCTCTTTCACCTTCTCAACACCTCCAAAAAATTTCTCTGGGAAGTTTCATGTTTCATTTGATGAGTTTACATCACCAACTTTCTCAAAGTTGTATGAATCAACACATTGATGGATTATAAATAGGATTTTATAATCTTTTTTATTCAAATATTTATGTGTAGTATTTTGTTCATTTGTTGCATCTTCTCTAATTGGTGTTACTCCATTATTCACAAGATCTCATATGTCTTTATAGCATAAAACAATCTTTATCTACTTACACCAATTTTTATAATTCTTGTCATTCAAGATGAGAAGTCTTTGTTATATGTTTCTCAAAAATTGTAGACCGTGCTCTATATACAAGATGTTGGAACCGATCTTGATAGAACAAGATTCAATTGCTTTCTCGATTTATTCAAGATTATCGTTCCTTACATTTCACTCAAGTGATTCAACCACGCCTTAGTTACAAGACGATTCAGCCGCACAAAGATTTTAGAGATAAAAGGGGAAGAGAAAGAAATTTAAGGTTTTGGAGAAAGGAAGAATAATGTATTGAATTGAATGAAGAATTATACAGTTGCAAATGTAGAGTACCTCCCTTTTTGTAACAAGATTTATTACACATCAAGCAATCTCAAACTGACTAATTAACTTTAAAAAGTTGTTATCCAACTCTGTCGAGTACTGGCTACTTCGACTTCGACTATCTGTATTTGACTCTCAGTAGAATACGTGCATCTCCTTCTCCTATAAGTTGTATTCGATCTTTTGCCAAACACATGCATATTCAATTAGTACTCTATCAAACATATTCGACTTAGACTCAGTCTAATCATATACTTTACAAACATGTTTAACACAAAAAACTACACATTTAATAAATATTAGTGAATCTCTTCCCATACTTACCATAAGCGACACAAAAGAACAAATTGAGAGAGAGGGGGGGGGGGGGGGGGTAGTCTAAAATTGTTGTTAATTACCACTTGCACAAGAAATAGTCTTGTTTTTTCCAAGCTACATACACAGGATTTTCTATTTGGCAGTCACGATCAACAGTGGAGAAGATCAATAAAAAATTTGTTGTGTAATTGCATATTACCATTTTGTATCTTGAAGTACACCTTAAACCTATTGCTCTAATTGACAATAGTTTGATTCCTAAAGCTTGACAGAAATTTTGTTGTTTAAAAGATGATTTATAAACTGTGAGATATTAGATCGAACTTTAGTATGGTCGAAGTCTGTTCGCGAGTAATGCGTGTTGTAGTCAAAGTTTGTTCTAACATGCATTAGTCAATATTGTTAGGTTTGTTAGCTTGTTGAATTGGGTCTTGCTTGTAAGCCCAATTATTTAAGTTAGCTTGTACCCTAAGTTAGTTTGTAACGGGTAATTGTTAAAAAGCCCATTAGGTTAGTGTGTTAGTTTTCTTATAAATAAGGAAAAATAGGAAGATAAAATTCGAATTCAAGAGAGAGAGGTTATTTGTTATTCTTGTATACTTATAATCTTGTTTGATAGATAAAGGAAAGAATAGCAGTTTATAACCAATATTTGTTGTTTCTTCTTGTTTTTCTTGCTTGATTTCTTTGTTAACCCTAACTCTTGCGTGTTTCTTGAATATAAAGAAATAATTTATATTTTGTTTCAAGGCATTCTATTCACAACAAGAATGGTGATGACTTGATCATGATCACTTGTGTCTTATGATAATGGTGAATTTGATGAGCAATGAATACATGCAAGTGGATTCATAAAAGGAATCTATGATACCATCTTAGAGTGAGATAATCATTAAACAAATAGAATGAGAAAGATATTGAAAAATAATTAGTTAATTATTTCAATTTATACTCTAATTATTTATAGTTGGTTACTCATAAATAAATTCATAAAAAAATCCCAACATAATGGTCGGGGAGAATTGGCCCTCCAATTCTTATTACATGAGAATTCAACCCTTATTCCTAGGGTTATAAGCGGGTCAGAAAAAATTAATTAAACTGATAATCCAAACCAAACCAAACCGAAATAAAATCGAGTCTTTATGGTTCAATTCTAAAATAGAACCAAACCAATGAAAACTTATGTGGTTTGGTTCGATTTTCAATTTAGAATCGAACCAATTAATATAATTACGCTCTAAATATTTTATTCCACCCATGATTAAACCTAAAGTTTGTATCTGTTCAACCATTCTCCATCTTTGTTTACACTTCTTTTCTTTCAGCAAACCATAGAAATTATAAACCATAAGTCACAATAATTTGCTTTCAGTGAACTACTGCTCTCGTTGCCCACCATAACTATTGCTCTTTCTACCGTCATTCTGATATGTTATGGTATTCTTCTTCATGTTCAAGTTCTCTTTAGTTAATTTTCATTTGTTTTTTTTTATACCTTTTTTGTTTCTTCTTCTTCAGTAAAATTCTTTATAGTCTTATTACAAAATAGTTTTGATTTGTTTGAGGGCGTTGTCTACCGTGAGAGACCAGTATAGGTCTCTCACCGTGTGAGACCAAGATTCTTTTTTTTCTCTTCATTTTTCAACAATTTAGCGGGGGTTATCTGCGAGGGTTTTAAATTGCTATAGTATGTGGTATTGTTTACCAGTACAGTACGTTGTGGAGGTCAATACCCCCCACCATTTCAAAGCTTTTTTTACTGCATCAATTTAGAACCCCCACAAAATAACTCCCACCAAAAGTTGAAAAAAAAAAAAAGGAATCTTGGTCTCACACGATGAGATACCTATATAGATCTCTCACGATAGACAATGTCGTGTTTGAGGTGTGAAACATGCTAATTGATGTGTGCTTTGTTGTATTCTATTTGTTAAACTTTCAAGTTCCTTTCCAACCTTCTGATGCCAAATGTCAGCTTTTATATTTGATAGTGAAATTATTTCATCATGCAATAGAAATCATATCTCTGTTTCGTATGGATTAAGAACAACTTGTAATTTGTTTGAAAAAATAAAGTATGAAATAAATTACATGAAATGTATTATTTAAAAAATATATATAGCTAAAATACACACACAAAAATATGATAATGGAGAATATACAGATGAATATAATGTTTAAAAAAATATTATAAACCTATCAACTGAACCAAACCAAACCGGTTCGTTTTGTTTTGTTTCATTTTTAAAAAAGTATTAAAAACCTAAATCAAATCAAAACAATGAAAATATCATCGATTCAGACTTTTTTTTTTTTACTAAAAATCGATCCAAATCAATTGGATTACACCCCTGCATATTTCTAATAATGTTACAAATATTTTAATATATTAATGGTTATTTTTAAATTGTAATATTTTAAAAAGTTTTTTAAATTTTTTAAAATCATGTTAGCAAGATGTATTTAGAATAACATATTAAATGTAATTTTTTTTTGAATCAATAAAATTAAAAATTCTATAATTTTCTCAAATAATTTTTCTCTTAATTTCTTTTATCTTTCAACAAAATAGATTTAGCTCTCAAACGTATTTCCAATCAATGCAAACGCCACAAAAATTCATTAACACTTAAGCTAATTCACTTCATTTTATGTTACATTTTTAACCATTGACTAAATTAGAGATTTCCTATTATATACATAAAATATTCAGAGTTCAAATTGCAGTTTGTTTTTGAAAATTTAGCATAAAATTAGCTGGCAGAGGATGCCAAAGTTGACTGTGAGAACAACTGCTCCGCCATATTATTCATTTCTTTCCAAAATATTATTAAACAAATCCTTTTTTTTCAATATATATATATATATATATATATATATATATATATATATATATATATATATATATATATATATATATATATATATATATATATATATATATATATATATATATATATATATATATATATATATATATATATATATATATATATATATATCATCTTTTATATTATAGTATGCTTTTCAACAATACTATTGAAATATTATAATAATAAATATAATTTTTGTTTTTCTTTTCCTTCTATTTTAGATGAAGTGTTACCGATACAAAATTGTGTCGTTAATCAATTTTATTAACAAATATATTATATTTCTTTAACCAATTTTATTTTACTATTACAAATTATATCTGAACGTTTGTTAATCAATTTTATTTATCAACTTTTTACTTTTTATAAATAAGTTTTGTTTTACTATTAAAAATTATTTTTAATATTTTGATGTTTATTAATCAATTTTATCACTTTGTTAAATAATTTTTTATATTTTATTAAACAATTTTATTTTATTATTAAAATCATTGTTCCTGTTCATGGTCATTGCTCACGCATATATACTATTTACGTGTATATATACTATTCACGACCATTGTTCATTTATTATCCACGTCATTGTTCATTGTTTTTTAGAATAATAAATTCAATGATTTAAAAGGAATGATGAAGAAACAATGTTTTTTGAACATATTGTTTGCATATCTCTCTATACTCTACTAAAAAAAAATTATAAATAATTTTGCAATTGATACATAGTTTTAAAAATCGAATTAGACTTATCGGTCGAACTAGATATCAAAGTGGTAATCGGTCTGGTTTAATAGTTGGATCAGATATGTAATTGACCCGATGAAAATCGGTAAAAATCAATATAAACCAATAAAAGTTAGAAAACCGACGGTTTCATTCCTTTTTAAAAAATTAAAATGACGTTGTTTTTTATTATTTAAAAAATAAATAAAAATAAAAATTATTAGAGAAATTTGATATCTTTTTCTTTAAAAATTAATGAAAACAATGTTAAATATAGTAAATAGAGGTTATTGCAGTATTATAGAATTGATAGGTTGCGGAATTTGAACATACTTTATTTTTTATTAGTTGGATTGGAGTGTTGCATAAAGTAAATGATAATTGATCTTACCAATCGATCAGAACCTGAGATGGGTCAAAGATAAGTGTTTGTGATTCTGGGTGTGAAAGAGGAGGAGGGGTGTACCTGCAAGACACTTCGATGCTAAAGTAAAAAAACGAGTAAGAGAGAGAGCAAGTACAGAATATGAGTGTTTCAGGGTGAATATTGGATATCTGACTCTCTCAAATGAGAGAGATTTTATAATGCCCCTAGTGCTTGGAGATAATCGTTTCCGAAAAAATAGGTAACCGTTAGAACTAGTCGTTGGGACGGGCAGACGTGCCCATAACTAATCGTTGGCGCGGGCAGAGGCTTAGTTACGGGAACAAGCGTCTTTGTTGTTTCTGGATGGTGGAACCGTGCGTGACGGGCAGAGGCAGATAGGGAGAAGTGTTGTGACCAAGGGTAAATAGGTCAGCCTCGCCTGTTGGAGGAGCAGAAAGGTAAACTTTCTACCAAAGAGGTTGGACTTAGGTAATTGGGTCGTTCTGGGAGCAGAAGTAGATTGGGTCATGCTTAGCCATTGCGTCAGTCCGGAACAATAACAAATGTTTGGTAGACAACAAACATAAGTTTATATTTGAGATTGATACTTTGATTAAATTTTTAAATCAATTATTTGACTCAAACTTATAATTGACTCAAATTTGAATTTAAATTATAAACTTCTGAAATTATGATATTTTTAAATTTTTTATGTGTTAGTGATTTTTTTAAACATCGAATCATCTAGTTCGACCGATTCAATATTTATATAATTTTATTATAGTGACATATTTATTCAAGCAAATTATCTGATTTTATCTAGTTCAATGACCAATCTAGTTTTTAAAACATTAAATTAATATGGAATAGCACTAACTCTGATAAACTTTAACACCGATATAAACTTAAAAATATAGAACACTGAACTTAAAAATATAAAACATATATGATAGTATATAAATTCCATTGATTCCTCTATTATTAAATGAGTTCAAAATATTTAATTAAAATTATTATCTTTAATTTTTATTGATAGCATTGTTTCGATATATATTTAACCTTTTTAAATATGTGAGATTTATCTTTAAAATTATAAGATAGGTTAAAGTAAAAAAAATATTAAAAAAAAAAAAAAAATCTTTTAAACACTTCTCTAAATTGTTTGACCTGCGTTGTATAAGTATCATATGTGAGTCAGATACTAATTTAAAATATGTCAAAGCAAATAAAATAAATCATTTATTTAAAGACATTTGTCTAACTTTTACCATACTTGTTTAACTCTTTTATCATGTATCATACGAGGATCATATAAGTGTTAGACACCGATACGTGTCAGACACCACAACACATCTACTCTTAAAAATATTTGTACCTCATAGGTAACGATAAAACTTTATCGAAAAATTTATTTGACACTTAAAATAATTTTCTAGTTTCAATCGAATTTTATCATAAATAAGATTGAGAGATCAAACTCTTTTATGTCTTTAAAATGTCCAAATTCTCATCAACTTAGAAATGGTTTTTGTTGCACTCAATAAAGGTTGGCCCAAAGGCCCAAGCCAATACAACTATAACAACAATTGTCCCAAACAAATAACACACATGATTTTGAATAAGAAATGAAACATGACCAAGGAAACAACCTTAGTTCCAGAAATTGATCAATTAACAAACAATAATGGAACGTCTTCAATGGTTTTAAAAGACACCAATAGCTGTAGGATACAAAGCCTTAGCCTTGTAAGAAAGACAATTAGGAACATAAGTAGATGTCCTTTTCTTAGGAGGATCCATGGAAGCTAAGGCTGGTTGATTCAAATATGCATACCTGCTTTTTGTCCACCTGCATACGCCAAAACAAATACTATTATTATTTCTCTTTAATTACATTAAAAATTGTTGTGTACAAACTCCATTAAAATGGTTTTGTATTTGTCTCTTTAAATTAAGTTCAATGATAACTCTGTATGAATATCAGATTGTGGAAGCGTCATATCAAACTAAATTTTAACATGCCATATCTCTTTTATTTACTTTAAAACAATTTCAATCGCTCAACTACTTGATATATTTTCTATTTACGATTATAAAGTTAGAAAATAAGATGATTATTAAAATTTTGTGGGGTCTATTATGAAATAAAATGAATGATTGAAGCATTTGTTGTCTAGATACATTGTCATGTTTAGTCTCATCTTGAAATACAAGTTTTGTTAAGATATCACCTCACCAAAAGCTATGTCAAAACAATTTAACAACTTCACGTAAAGTATTTCTAAGATGCCACAATTAATATTTTTTATAGCAAAATGGAAATTTACTGACCAATCTTTTATTCCCACGCGCACTTCCTTGTCCTCATCAACTTTATTGACCTCATCTTCATCATGGTCATACTTTAAGCTCAATTCAAAGCTCAAATACTCTTGCTCCTGTTAACAAAAAGGATCCATATTCATAAATCTTAAGAAATATTGCTTCTACAACTTTAGAAAATTAACCATGATATAATATATAAAAATTCATCGACTACGCGTATGATTATACAATTGATGAACAATTTCTTTACAGAGAACTATAAAATTTTTGAGTTTGGAACTCCAAAATACAACTTCAGACTCAAAAACAAACTCTTTTATGTTTCGTTAATAATCAATCATATTCATCATAGCATAATTTCACGTATATACTATATATTTGATTTATTAAGACTTTAAATTCTATTTAGTCGCTGCATATGATCCAAATTGTATGAGCCTTACCGTGAGGTTGCGAGCACGGAGTCTTGCCGCGGCTTTGATAGCAGCAAGGAGATGATCCTCCTCCACAATTCTCTTTTGCTTCCAAAACCTTGCAATTTCTCGCTTTGTCACGCTCTCTTCTGCTCGTGGTTTTGAGATGACTCGGAACTTTGGTAGCGGAGGAGGAGGTGGCGGTGGTGATCTTCTAACAACCTCTTTCTTGGATCCAAAAGAACCAATTCCTTCTCCTTTTCTTTGCTTCATTCCGACCAACTTTGAGGTTTATTCACTTTGTCACTACTACTCAATGAACTTCTTAGCTGTTTTTATATCTGAAAAAGATTGAAGATTAGAGAAGGAATGAATTACCACAAGCTTAACCAACTATCCTACCTACCTTTCTTTCACACTACACCAATAGATAGACTTATTGTTGTATATGGAATTACTTAGCCAGAGAGAATATGCAATATTTATAGGCTATAGCCCCTTTCAATTGCGTGAGGATAACATAGAAAACAACAAAAAATGGACTGGTTGTTGCATTAATCTTAAGGTTTAAAATAGTATTAAAAAGTAGATAGTGTTACTTTTGGCTCAAGTTAGTGTGTCACTAACTCAAGAAAATTCATCATATAATAATACAAACAAAATTTATGTGCACTTCAAAATTTCATATTTATTAATCTCTACAATTATACGACCAGAACGATAAAAGATTCAGAAGAGTATTTATCTTGCCAGATAAACAAATTGTGTGATAGAGAAGTTAAAAAAAAAAATAGTGTATGATGCAATTCAAACAAACAAAACAACAAAGCTTTAAGATTTTTCTAAGTAACATTAATAGGGACTCCAATTATAAAAAGTGTGGGTCCTATAATCAAAGATAACCTTCTTGTATATTTTCATTTTCTTCCATCAATAAGGTTCCCATCACTGTCAAGAATCTTCAATGGATGGCTGCGATCTTCATAGGACATAACCAACTTGCAAATATAAAATATATTTCATGGCATAGTGATGCATATTTGTAACCTCTAATTATATTAATCAACGAGTGATGTTAATGTTAGTAAAGTAGTTTTTATTTGAAACTACAGCTAGAAAACCTCTCATTAGCCCTTATCCAAAGCAAAAGGCCAAAGACAACAGTATTGCCAAATATTTTAAACACAGAATAACTAAGTTGCAGTTATGATTTATATTAAAGAAGATTAGAACATCTATCATACCTTTAAGAGACATATTATAATGACAACTTTCGGTAAAAAAAAATTGAATATTCTGCTACCAAAGTTTTAAGGTATAATACTGTTGTAATTGTAAGATTCTTAGTTTAATTGAGAATTATAGATACTGTTGTGACTGTAATTGCAATTAGAGCAAGTTTTACTCTATATTCTTCAGCTTGGGATACAAAAAAAGCATAATATAAAAGCAACAGTTCAAAGATGAAAGGGGAACAAAAGGTGGAATCTTAACAAAAGAAAGGGTGTGGGAATATAATGAGTAAAGAAAAGAAACCAATGATAGTGAAAACACTGAATTACATAGAAAAAGAATTATGCTTCAGAAGGAAAATACTATATTGCATAAGCTGGTTTTTCAGTTTATAAATTCTACTACACTACCATGAGACTGCTAAAACTAAAAACCTTTACTCGAGTCGACCTCGTCATATTCATTCATCCAACAGGTTTCGAATTGATATCTCAAATTGAGAAGTCTAGTTTAATAACTGTACAAGTTTCTTAATCAATAGTTAGACTCAACTTAATTATACACCAGAAAACATGATGCACATAAAGCTCAACACCAAAAAAGTATTACACCTTCATCCTGAAACACCACAATAGCAGATAATTCGATAGATAAACATGGGGCGTAAGAAGTAAGAACTGAATTATCGACAACCAATTTCAACAAAGTATAAGAATTGAATTATCAAAGCCATGTCCAACCACACTTTCCCCGCCGCTCAATCTTGATGACGCAGCTGCAGGTGTTAGGAAACCTGAGATAAGATTGAATAGATAGAACACTTTTATCAAGAAAATATGAAAGAATAAGAGAGAAAACTCTCCTCCAAGGGTTTCTTGTTCTACAATAGAGTCGCTATTCTATTCACTAAAAGTTTAAAATATTTTCAAAATATCTTCTCTATCCTTGAATTCTCCTAATTATACATGATACTCTCCGGTTAATCAATTAACTAACTAACAAACTCTCTAAACTAATTCTCCTTTTCTTAATATCCTAACAGCTGGACTTGAGAATCTGGATTTGCTGCAGTTGCTGCAGTCACCAAATCAACATTGCTGGATTAAGCTTGGACCTCTCATCTTCATAATATAAACCAGTGGACCTTATAATTATTCTTTCTGAAGACTATATCTATAAATAAATACCAACTTGGCATACAACACGTAACCAAGCATGATCTGCATAAATTGTCCCCTATAAATAAATACCAACTTGGCATACAACACGTAACCAAGCATGATCTTCATAAAATGTAAGCTTTAAGTAACATGTTACGTGATTAACTATTTCTCTTGAAATTTGGGTTGAATCTAAAAAGTTCATCAATCCTTACAAAACTGACTTCTAAGATGGAAATTGCTTCCGCTTATAAACATAAGTCATATCTCATTCATTCAATATGAAACTCTTAACACACACACCCTCAAGTCCAACACTAGACATACGGAGCAATCCATACAAAACTGATTTCTAGGTTGAGAATTGTTTCCGCTTATAATCATAAGTCATATCTCAATCAATATGAAGTCCAAGACTAGACATCAAGAGCCGGCCTTACAATAGTGACCTTGGTTAGCTAAACGGATTTTAGATCAAATATACTATCCTCTTAAATTTTCATATTGAACATAACTCATACTTACGAAACCTTACAAAACCGGCTGATAAATATAAGAATCGTCCCGGTTCCGGTTCATAAACACATGTTAAGTCATATATCATTAATCTAATGGGAGACTCTAACCAATTTCCCTAAAATCAGTTAATGTGAACAGGTGGATAATACAGTTCTCCTAATGCACCATAAATTACCAACTGACATATTAAAATGAAATTTCTACTAATTTGCAAAGAGAGGTTCACAAACCCTAAATCATCATCATACTCAAATCATAATTAAAAACAAGAGAAAATAGTAAACAAAACAAACCACTTTATTTCAATGTGAAAAATTACACCAACTATACACATACCCTATATATTAACACAATCCTGAAACATGTAAACTGAGTTTCACTTCCAATTTCAATTTGAATTGATTCGAATTGCTTTGGATTTAAACCTATACCTAGGAGCTCTAGGAATAACTTGACTAGGACCCATATGAAACTGACCAGTAGAATTAGTAACAGGAGGACCATCATCGTATATATAACCAACGAGATGATTACAACTATTACACTTGATCTTAGTTCTGTTTCTATGAATTCCCCAATAGTCGAGTGTTTCGAAGAAAGGACGAATCTTATCTTCTTTTTCGAATTTGAACTTGGTGGCGTCGACTGCGGAGAAGGAAATTGAGTTTTTGTTTCCGGATTCGAAGTAGAAGTCGGGTGGGTAAGCGCAGGCGGAGTTGAGATTGAGATCGGTGTTGCATTCAGCGCAAGTGTAGATTGAATTCATTGTTGTTGGTGCGGAGAGAGGTAGAGAGGTAGGGTTTTGTGACTCGGAGAAGAGAGTGGTTTTGTATTGGAGGAAGGAACGGAAACGGACTTTTTTTCTATAAAAAGTCCAAAACGCGTCGCGGTTGATTGTGGAACGGTCCACTCTCGGTTCGAGAATGTTGTATGATTGGAAATTTTGCCTCTCTTATTTAGATCCTTTTTTTAATTAAAATTTTATCTGATTTAAAAATAAATTTAATTGTGATTTGAATTTAATTTTAAATGATTGATTAAAATGATTTGATTTTTATACGATCCTTTTATGTGTTTATTTTGAATAAAATTTTTAATACTTAAATTGGAAATTATATTTTTTATTAAGATTATAGAAATATTATATAACATTTAGTATATTAAAAATTAATATTATAAAATGAAAATCCTCGATTATAATTAAAATAAATAAAATAATAAATAAATAAATTAAATTAAATTAATAAATAATATTAAATAATAAATATTATTAAATAATAAATTAATATAAAATATCATATTAATAAATAAATAAATAAATAAGTATAAAAATTATTTAATTTTAGTATTAGTTTCACTATCATTATCTTAGTATTGGTGTTTAAATTCAAACAGATTTAAATAAAAATTCCAAATCGAATACAAATTGCAAAAAAAATTGAATAGTATTAATTTTAGTTAGATGTTATTTTGTAAAGACTAATTTGAAAAATTAATATGAAATTTGATTCGAAGATAGTAGTCTTTACAAAATAACATTTAACTAAAATTAATATTATTTAATTTTTTTGCAATTTTTATTTTTTTTTATCGATTTGGAATTTTTATTTGAATTTGTTTGAATTTAAACACCAATATTCTTATCATTATCTTATCACATTTATATTTTTAAAATTTTTTTAATTTTCTTCTTTTCAACTATCTTTTTTTTTTTAAATTAAAAAATCCATACAATAGAGAAATTTGCTTAAAGAATTTGATACATCATTTTTATTTATTGAATAAGTATTTCTATGGATTATATATTCATAATCGATTGATCTCGAGTATGGGTTACTGCGACTATAAGGTATTGTCCGCTTTTGATAAGACAAAACGGGTCAAACCAAATGGATCGATTTGAAAGCCCGTAAAATTATGGGTTTGAGCGAAAAAAATTAGATATATCTCTGGAACAATTTCAATTTTTAAACATTCAAAGCATGTCACTCATGACCCATTTACATTTGAATTATTTCGGAGATGCATCTACGGGAATATTATGGAGATACATCTCTGAAATGTATCAAAACAAGTTTTTTTTTATAACAAGTTGTGTATTTGTTTTCAAATGAAGTATGAAGCACGGTCTCGAATAAAAAGCAAATGTACAAATTAATAAAAGACTAATATTGCGTGTGTCAAAAATAATATAGCAATATAATAGTAAAATATCGTACTACATGAGATCTAAAATGTAGTAACAATGTCAAAAATAAAGTACAAACTATAATACATCATCAAAATAATAACAGGCAACTACTGGGTGTGTCTGACAACCTCTCATCTACTCCATCGATCCCCCTTCCTCCGGCGATGTCTCTGGTACAACAGTGTTCCATGTGTCTCCGCCACCATGGCATCCAAGACTCGCCTAAAAGCACACCCCTTAGAGAAGATACCATCGGCAATGCTTGTTCGCGCAATCTCAACTATGCAACGACACTGAGTCAAGACATCCTCAATATGATCTAGATGAGTATGCTTCTCCTCTAAAATCTCTGGATGAGTTGGTCTTATCGGATCTCCTGGAGCAATCTGCACTATGTACGGATGTGAGACCCTGAAGAACCACCTGATGTATTCGTTCACATAGCTACAGTCGTTTGGCGCTATGGTAGCTCGAGCCTCTTCCGGTACCAAGTGACTATCATAATCAACAACATATCCTCTATATGTCTACTAAACAAGGTAGGAGGAGCAGAAACAGCAGGGTGTCTGGGGATGGTCTGGGTGTACCTGAATTGCCGCGTGACGCGCTCGGGAAAACGAGGAGCAAAAATACGCAATTTGTAGGCCAGTCATCCGAAATATAGCGATATGTCATCAAATGGTTGCGTCCGACATTGATCCATGTAGCTGTTGAAGTGGCACTTGTGTCTATACAAATGCAAGTGCCAACCAAATACAAAAAATATGCCCTCAAAGAACGAGCCATGTGTATCGCCACTTGTTTAGCATCGTCATCATCGGCCTATGCAGTAAGGATCTCACCATCATATATCTCATTTAGGAACTAAAATCTAGCATGAGTACCCCTAGTTTTATCCACCTCCTCAACCACCTTCCTTGGATCAGCCCCTAAATGCTCTATCATCATCTTGACTTCCTCGTCTTCGATCATCTTACCATGATTGAGGAATTTCCCCTTGATCGAAAGATGTAACAAACACGAGACATCATCTAGTGTGATAGTCATCTCATTATGCAGGAGATGAAATAAAAAGGTCTCGAAATGCCATATCTCCACGAATGCATTAAGCATCTCGTGGTTGACCAGAGTGTAATTGGTCATGCATATGTCCTTCAGGCCAGATAACCCAACAAAATCCTGAAACCAAACCTCTTTCTGCTAAGGCAATGTAACAATATTCTTCTCATGGTTAAGAAACTTCTAAGGGTTACGCACCTGAAATTTGCCAGAAATAAACTATGCTAGTAATACTTAATTTCATAAATAAATAATGTAAGCAATAAAAATTAATGAAAAAGTCAAACTAATGTTACCCCTCCATCCCATATATGTCTGGCAATGTGGTCTGGATATAAAGGAAGTAATGACAGATCATATGGGCCTTCACCAAAACCCTTTGGATCGGCAACCGCAACAGATTCACCCTCTGAAGGTGGTACTGGATCAACAGGATCATCAGCAGGAGGTGGCACTAGTGAGTTTTAACACCTGCAGAAGGATGGGAAAAGTGACTCACCAGATGATGAATCTCGTCTCCTACAGGAAAAAGAAGAAGATGGAGTGGCCTGAGATGAAGGTGGAGTAGTCTGAGGTGATGAACGAGCCCCGAGAGTAGATTACGCCCCAGAAGTTGACGCCTCTGTCTGATCAGAAGTACCTGCTGGCCTCCGCTCTTGTAGGAAGGATGTATGCTGGGAAACCCGATCATGTCTCAGTTTGTTGACTCTGTTAGCCATAATACATGTAAGGTAAATTACGATGTATCATTTGTAACACCCTTCTAAATCCCACAGAAAAATAAGCATAATCAGAGTAAAAGTAACATGCATTCACAAAGGGTGTCACACATATACTACCAAATTACTAAAAACCACCTATCATGCTCAAAAACACTTAAATAAATAATCATGCTTTACAAAATTTCATTTGCATGTAACAGCGGATTCATTTACTTCACATATTTTTCATAAAAAAAATATTCGCATTTATCACATAAATCAACATCACTTAGGCACTGAGGCCAACAACACAGAATACATCCGAAAAGTAACCCAAACGATCCCAGTGTTACACGACCAGAGCATGACTTGACCCAATACAATTAAATCACTAAACAGATACACCAATAGCGACCTCGCAACTACGAGCAGTACTACACCTTGATACCTGCACGATGTCACGAAGGACATCATTCCAACAGAAGGGTGAGAAATATTATCATAATAACAATGCATATAATCATGTATAAATGCACAAACACAGAATACATATATTCCACATTTTCTCACCACAATACATTATAAACGTCATATATGTCACAACATACGTTTACCTAATTAAGCACATTCATCAATTCACATAAACACACTTGACATGTTTATTTCACCAATACATCATATAAAGATGATAATGCAACTCATAGAGACCGAGTCACGATTATATGCATATGCAAATGCGGTACCGACTCGTTCAGTAGGTTCAATTGAAGAACCAAAAGGAACCATCGCTCGTTACCGAGTAACTCCCCGTCGGGCCTACGATGTTCACCCATCGCTCACACCCCACATGTGCACACAATGTTTCAGGATTGCTCACACCCCACAAGGGCACACAATCGTTCTACAGATCTTCCACGGGATCAAGAATAAACCATCGCTCACACCCCACAAGGGCACACAATCGTTTCTGCAGATCCTCTACGGGATCAAGAATAAACCATCGCTCACACCCCACAAGGGCACACAATCATTTCTGCAGATCCTCCACGGGATCAAGAATAAACATTGCTCATACCCCACAAGGGCACACGAGGTTTCTGCAGATCCTCCACGGGATCAAGAATAAACCATCGTTCACACCTCACAAGGGCATACGAGGTTTCTGCAGATCCTCCACGGGATCAAGACACAAGAATACAATCATGATGCTACACATGCAAAACGACTCCACACACTCTTGAAATGCATACATAACCACAAATATATACAATTAGCATTACACCACACACACAAGTATATACAATTATACACATAATTGCCAAACGGCCACATCTCACACTTTCATACAACAATCACATATACATACCATATGACTCATATAAACTCATCAACTCCCGCAAATCCTCATATGGATTATGAGTACATCGCATATACCCCACCAGGAACAACATCACAGTTATTCTACCCCGGTGATTACTACACTAGGAACGACACCTTGTCATTCTACCCCAGTGAGTAAGAATCTCGCACGCTTACATATTCTCAACATCATTAACATACATATATTCTCATGCATTCTTCACACCTTATCACATAAAATCAATATACAAACACAAGGTCGCGCCAACTGCAACAAACTCAATCACATACATCATGCATTCATGTTTAATTCAAACAATGCATATAATTGCCAAAAGGTCATACTTCACAATCTAAGATTCACGCCATAAGGCTACCCACAACACGTCTTATCTAAATAATACACGAATTATTCCTGTTATACAAGGATTAACATAATTGAACCAAACAATCAACCATTGGATGGAAAACGCAAGAAAACAACATGTTGACATGCTTGCTACCTTGCTCGCCTAGCGAGCTCCCAGCGAGTGCTCGCTATCTGTTAGCCTAGCGAACAAACTCGTGAAGCCAAACAGAAGCCACTGACTTGATTCGCTACCACACTCGCTCAGCGAAGGCCTAGCGAACGCTCGCCACCCCTTTCGCTACCAACGAAGAACACCAAAAACCACTCTGTCCAAGTCTGGGACCGTTCGTTACTGGTTCGCCACAGCGAATGCCCAACGAATGCTCGCGACCTGCTCGCCTAACGAACGTGCTAGCGGGGGTCTGCGAACTCAGAATTTCCCCACTGTCCAAAACTTCGAAACTCATCGAAATCCAACCAATTCAATCCCAACTCGTCTCAATAGCTTTAACCCAATATTTCTCGACTAAACTCTACCACTCATTCTCATTTTTAGCCGTTAAAACTCGGTTTCTACCGATTAAACTCATTCATGCCCTATAATGGAAGATGAGGGAAAACAACCAAACAAATCCAAACAATCCATACATAATCACATACATTGGTAAGATAAAAATATTTCACACCCTTACCTCGATTAATCGGAAGCTAGAAGTCGTTCTTGAGCTTTACAAGCTTTCCCTTCTTTCTCCTTCTACTTTCTCTTCTTCCTCCACCTTTCTTTCATGTTTTCTATTTTACATTGTCCTCTCACTTTCCCTTATATATCCTTCTCTTCTATTTCTCTCCAATATATTTCTTCTCTCAAAATATTTACCAATTAATTTTCTCATAAAATATCCCATCTCATCCTTAATTATAGAACATCTAGTAAGTCCACATTATTCCACCAAATAGAATAAATCAGTTAAATCCAATAATTCACTTAAATCGTACAAACCAATTAACTAGTACCATTAATCCGTTATTGAAAATTGGGTTGTTACATCATTAGTGCAGGCAGACAACACAAACAAACAAGAAAAAAAACAGATTGCTGGATATTCTAAAGATACATCTCTAGAAACACCATAAAAGAATTACGTTGAATCATTTTGGAGATGCATCTCTTGAATATCCTAAAGTATATGAAATGATGGACTATTCTGGAGATGTATCTCCGGAAAGTTCTGCAACTCTAAGGTCGCAACTATAGCATAATGTGACTCATGCAAGTTGAAAAAAGATGACTTGATCGCCATTTTGAGCCAACAAATAAGTAATATATTAAGTCTAAACTATGTTACATGTGATTCCTACACATTTTTATCCCTAATCATTGATTTCTACACATTTACACAAAAACTCAAAATTTATCCGAAAACTCGAAAATTTACCTGAAGTTTATGGTTTTGATGATGTTGAATGTTATTATTGATGATGTTTGATGTTCCTTTAAGCCTTGTTTGATGAATCTTGATGTTGTGAAGAAGTTTTAATTTTATGTTGAGAGAAAATTTTGAGAAGTATGAGGGAGGAGAAAAGTATGACGCATTTTATGTTCTAAATTGTTCTTAAGATATATCTCTGAAATATTACAATGTTTAATAAACTTTGGGTGCGTCCTGAGATATATCTCTATAATCAAAGGGCATTTGTGGAATTTCAAATGGTGCGGTAGAAATACATAGGATGGTGTTACACTGGATTTTTCGGCTTAACTATAAATGACAAGTATTCAATGGACCAGACGTGAATGTGCCACGTGGAAAATGAAATACCATGATTCAAACATGATAATAATGATCAAGGTCAGGAATCATGTAAGAGGATGTTGGTCTAAGATGGTGTAGTCGAAAGACATGGTGAGAAGCATGAGGACTAAGTGAAATTGAGTACTGTGTCATGTTAGCCACTTAGTGAAATTAAATATTATGCCATGTTAGCTAAGGTTGGAGTCCACCATTATAATTAAATATTATGCCATGCGTTGACTCCTAATTTTGACATCTGGATGAAGTTGAAAGTAATAAATAGAGTTTCATGAAGAAATCTAACTACTTCAACTAAAGCCATGTTTTGAAATGAGAGTCAAAGGTGTCATTTCGCCATGAGGGTCTATGTTATGAACTTAGAGATATTCCTCAGCAGTTGGAATACCCGATTTGATAGAAGTGCTGCTAGGGGTATTTCGATGAGTTCGTTTGAATTCAAATAAAAGGGAAAAGTTTGTTTTTAACAAAGACATGTGGAACGCCCCTATGATTCGAAGGCATACACAATGACACTTGTCTTGATTTCATTTGTTAGTCGTTAACGACAGTTATGTTTGATTATTATAAATAGCATATCTTAGTGTTAAGATTTGAAGTGTGTTCAATTGTGTACAAATTCTTCAGTATACTTCAAGTATCCGTGTGATTGAGAGAAACGAGTTTTGTAAGAATGTACGTTAACTAAATACCAGTTTTCATTTCAATGCAATTTGACAAATCTCTTTATTTAAGAATTTATCCTTTTTTTATGCAAGTTCTTATCTTCGTCATTTACCAGCATTTCAATTTCACTTACTGTCACTTAAATTCATTTACATTTAAAATAAGTTGTTATTATGGACTCTGTCAAAGTGTTCATAGTTTTCACAAACTTAATTTAAGATCAATTAGCACATGTCCTAGGATTTGTGTGGTCGATCCTGCAAGTAAAACAAATCTCTTTTTGATTTGTAAGATCAACGATTGTTCACCAATTTTCACGGCGAACAAATTTGCACGCCCAGTGGGACAGTGCTAAGTGATCATAAAAATCGTTTCTAAAATTCTCTTTGGGAAAAAATTTAGTAGTTTTATGGTAAATTTTTTTTCTTTGAAAAAAAAACTTCGTCGCATGTTATTGAGAAGTGGTAAGGTAGCCACTGTTAATGAAGATAGAACAAAAAGGAGATATAGGAGGAGAATGGCGACGAATTAGAACCAGCCAAATAATCCTCAGGATGTCCCGAATAATAATATAGAACAACCCATAAGGGCTTCGACAGGAGGACCAACGGTCTTAGCACCTGTCTCCGAAGTAATATCGTCTATAGGAAGTTCGATACCCGCACATTCAATTTCCCATGCGCGACCTATTATGACTTACATTGGGCTAAGAGGTCCTCCACAAACCCCACCACCAATAGGGACTTCGACATTTAGAGGCATCTCTCCCCCTGGGTTTTCAATGCCTTTGCATCGAGATCCACCCTATGGAATGCCAACTTTGTCGATGGCAAACTTACATAATGCCCCTCCGTTATATACAGAATCCGTAATGAATTCGCCATTACATGGATCTGGTTCTAGGGTAAATGTGGGTCGAGATAGTCAAAATTTAGGTATAGGGTATTCAACCCAGATGTTAGGTTTGACGACCAATTCTACATCTTATTTGAGACAACAGATGGATGAAAGTAAACATCAAATGGTTCAAATGATGTCTCAAACTATGAAGAAAATCTTGTATCCCCTCATTCAGAATACTACGCAAACCAATCAACAATTGGCAACGTAAATGACGCGCCTTGTAGAATTTTTAGGTGTACCAAATCCCCCTCGACAACCACCGAGGGAGTATCTGATAAAAAACCAAGGGTTAGTCTTCGATGAAGACAACACCATTAACTAAATTCCATAAAATCTGGCCCAGGAAAATCAAAACAATCAGGGGATGATCGAACGACCTGAAGTCAAACCCCCTAGGATCCATCCACAAGTTCCTAGAGAAGAAGAACCAAGGGTAGTTTTGGTAAATAGAAACTAGGATGCTGAGAATGTTATACAGCAAGTTAGACGTAATAATCTAGTGGAAGACAATAATTTGGCTACCATGGTCGAAAGAATCATGGCACGTAACGGAGTAAATTTTGGCCTTCGGTGGCCAAATTATACGTCATTGTTATCAGAGTATATCCTCCAGGTAGATTTACCTTCGAGAACAAAAGTCCCCAAGTTCACTAAGTTTTACGGGGATACCACTGAGTCTACTGTCGAACACGTGGCTAGGTATTTGATAGAAGCGGGAGACGTTACGAATGATGAGAATTTTAGGGTCAAGTATTTCCCAAGTTCTCTTACAAAAAACGCTTTTACTTGGTTCACAACCTTACCTTCAAATTCGATTCACAACTGGGCCCAATTAGAACATTTATTTCATGAACAACTCTACATGGGACAAACGAAGATTAGTTTGAAGGAGTTGGCTAGTATAAAACGAAATTTTATTGAGCTAATTGATGATTATTTGAATAGATTTTGACTTCTCAAAGCAAGGTGTTTCACGCAAATAACAGAGCATGAGTTACTCGAAATGGTTGTTGGTGGCCTAGATTATTTCATCAGAAAGAAGTTAGATACTCAATACCTGAGGGATATGGCCCAAATGGATGATAGAGTTGACAATTGGAACGTTTGGGAGAAGAAAAAGTGAGGGTAAATAAGAATAAAAGGATAGCCTATGTCGAATTCAACGAAGACGACAAAGGGTCGTGCAATGAGTCTATAAGTTTCGACGAAAATGAAGTAGATCTTGCTGAATTAAGAAAGGGTTCACCTTATTCTTGCAAGGTTTTAGTACCTTTGAATGGGAAGAACCTTACTAAGTCAGATAAGAATGATAGGTTTCCTAAGAGAACTTATACATTCGATGTCACAAAGTGTGATAAAATCTTTGATTTATTAGTTAAAGATGGGTAAATGATATTAACTTCTAGTGCTAAAATGCCCCTTTAGATCAAAGAAAGAAAAGAGGATTTTGCAAAAACCATAATTTTTTGGGCCATAAAACCTCTCAATGTTTTCTTTTCAAGGATCTTGTGCAAAATGCTACCCTAGAGGCTTGACGTCTAACCATGCTTGCCTCTTTGGCATCGTCGAGAAGACGTCCCATGATGAGGTAGGTGTACACAGGGGTTATCCAACAGTCATTGCCGCTGATAGCATTTACCTCGACAGTTATCGTGCCTATCTCGATACTGAGGCAATAAAGAACTTCCTGGATTACGAATTTGTTTCCGCCCTTCCTCTTCGTGCTAGGCAGTTTTGACAAGATGTCTTCTCGGGTGTTGTATTCGCGTGGAACGTGTTGTACCTCTGCGGAATCAAAGATTTTTATTCTTTCTCTTACCAAGGAGAGGTACTCTGCGAGGTTATCATTCTTGGCTTGATATTCTCCCCGTACTTGGGATGCCGCGAGCTGGGAGTTGGTATAGATTTTTACCTCCTTCGCGCCAAGGTCTTGAGCGAGACAAAGTCATGCGAGGAATGCTTCGTACTCGGCCTGGTTGTTCAATGTTAGGAACGTTAAGGTGAGGGAGACTTCTATCAGGATACCTTCTTCATTTTCCAGTATGATGCCTGTTACACTTACCATCGATCTAGAGGCGTCATCGACAAAGATGATACATTTGTACGCCCCGGAGTTGGCGATTCTGTGGAGGTCATCTCGGCGATGAAGTCGGCCTGGACTTGAGCCTTGAGGGCTTTTCTTCTCTCGTATTGGACGTTGAATTTAGAGAGTTTGAGCGACCATCTGAGCATTCTTCCCTACGACCGTCCGAGCAGCTGTTTGACTGACTGGTCGGTTCTAACTATGATCGTATGGGCCAGAAAATAGTGTCGTAACCTTTTGGCCGCGTTGATGAGGGCCAGAGCGGCCTTCTCAATCTGCTGGTACTTGAGCTCAAACCCTTAGAGGGTTTTACTCATGAAGTATATTGGCTTCTGCCCTTCAAAAGTTTCACGGATCAGTGTTGCGTTGACGGCTTCTCTGGAGACAACGAGATACAAGTATAAGATTTCCCCAACCATGGGTCTCGACAGCACTGGAGGATCCGAGAGAACTTGCTTGAGGTGGAGGAGAGATTGTTCGCACTCCTATGTCCATTTGAATGTGACCTTCTTGCGTTGCAGTTTAAAGAAGGGGAAGGCATGTTCTACAGACTTGGCGACAAATCGTGACAAAGGCGCGAGCATCTCGTTTATTGACTGGATAGACTTCTTTATGCTCGAAACGACGAACTCGGAGAAGGCCTTGCACTTGTCCAAGTTGGCTTCTATTCCTCATTCTGTTAGATAGAAACCGAGGAACTTGCCTGCTCGTACGTCGAAGGTGCACTTTTCAGGGTTGAACCTCATCCTGCACTTTCTTGTTGTTTCAAAGACCTTCCTGAGATGGACGGTATGGTTGACCTCTTCTCGTGACTTCACGATCATGTCGTCCATGTAAACTCTGAGCATGTCCCTGATTTCTCTGCGAAAGACCTTGTTCATCATCCTTTGGTAGGTCGCCCCATCGTTCTTCAGACTGAAAGGCATTACATTGTAGTAATAATTGTCGGACTCAGTCATGAAGGTCGTGTATTGCTTGTAGGGATGGCAACGGGGCGGGGGCGGGATTAACTATACCCGCACCCGCCTCCATGTAACACACCCGCCCCCGCCCCCAAACCCAATCGGGGGTAAAAATTTACCGCCCAGACCCGCCCCTAGTAGAGAACGGGTGCACCCGCAACCGCCCCGCCCCCACCCGTAAAAAAATTAATTTCTTTTTAATTGCAATAAAAATTAATAATTTAATTTAAAAAATTGATTATTTTAATAAATTAATTATTTAATTAAAATTTTAATTAATAAATAAATATTAACTTGATTAATTTAATTATTTTAATTACAATAAATGTATTAATAATTTAATTAAAAATATAATTAATAAATGAATATTAAAATAAGAGAATTAAACTAAAATGCATTATACGGGGGCGGGGGCGGGCGGGTCTTAGTGTCTCCCCGCACCCATACCCGTACCCGTAATTAAAAATCCGATTTTCCCCGCACCCGCATCCGTACCCACTCAAACCGGGGTTCCCCCGCTAATTTTGGAGTGGGTCCGGGCGGGCTCCGACGGGTCTGGGTTTTTTTGCCATGCCTAATTGCTTGTCGGCCTTCACCATGAGGATCTGATTGTATCCTGAGTACACGTTCATGAATGACAAAAGTTTAAAACCTGCAGAATTGTCGACGAGTTTGTCGATGTTAGGCAATGGGTAAGCATCTTTGGGACATGCCCGGTTGAGATCGGTATAGTCAACACACATTCTCCATTTTCCATTATGTTTCTTAACTAGTACAACTTGGACAACCAAGTTGTGTACTAGGCTTCCGATATAAAATTTGTCTCTAAGAGGTCTTTTACAGCTTTTTTCAGTAGCCTCCGCTTTCTTGGGAGACTGCCTACGCCTACGTTGAACTATGACCCTAGCGGACGAATCTATGGAGAGATGGTGGCACGCTACTTCGGGGTTAAGCCCGGGCATTTCAGCAGTGCTTCACGCGAAGAGGTCAACATTTTCCCGGAGGCAGGCCTTGAGTTGTTTCCTTGCTAAGTTAGGGAAGCCCGTGCCGATCTTCACACTTCTCTTGGGATCGTCTCCTAACGTGATGAGTTTGAAGTCTCCGTATGGAATTGGGCGCGTCTGATGAGAGAGTTGCCCGTTGTCTGTTGGAGGCGTGTCTTCGGACTCTTTGTTGTGTCCCTGTTTACCGGGGAAACGGTTGTCGAGGTCGATAAATTTGACGTGTGGGAGGGGCTTCGGCTCTTCCGTTTGAGCTGGTCTGCCTGCTGTCTTGGGGGGACGTTGATGGAGCTGAGTTCTTTCAGTACCGCCTCGAAGCATCTTTTGGCTGGCTCAATGTCCCACTGAAGGGTGACGACCTTCCCTATGGTTATGTAATATTTCATCTTCACGTGGACTATCGATGGTATTGCGGTCGGTTCAGTCAAATGAGGGGCATTCAATTACCAGAAAGCGGACTTTCACCTGTCTGGTCTTCTCATTGGCCTCGAATGTGACGAGCAGTTCTACATATCCCCAAGGCTTAGTGGTGGTGTCGTTGAAGCCTTAGAGGTTGGAGCCCACATATGGGGTCAAGTGGGTCTCGTCGAGCTGTAGGGTCGTGAACAAGTGGGCGTACGTTATGTCCACCGAACTCCCTTAGTCGACTAGGATTCGACGGACATCGAAGTTTGTCATCTGAGCTCTGATCAGGAGGGGAATGCGGGATTTGGGTGCCCCCGGGAAGTTCCTCGAGGTAAAAGGTGATCGAGTTTGATTGTCCTTTGAACTTGTCGAAGGTAGCATTTGTCTTTGAGCTCTTGTCAATGATTTCATTGAATTTCCTCTTGATTGACCCGACCGATAGCTTGTTGAGCCCCCACTGGATATCACTAGTTCGACGGGGAAATCCTCCCACGAACTGTGGACAGACAGTGGTCTGGCAGGCTCGCTAAAGAGGAGGAAATCTTCGGTTCGGGAGACACACAGGGTCACTGATGGGCTAAAGACGTGTCTACTTATGCGTCTAGCGGTATCTTACTGCAAGTGCACAGCCTATCGAAGTAATATTTAAGATTATCGATCCACAGGGATTCTATCGTTACTTAGTGCTAGATGAACTTCTAGTTTAGCTAAGGCGAATAGTTGTCACGATTGTTGTTGGTTTTCTAAGACTATTAAAGGCGGAATTAGATTCAAGTTTTTAATAAAATAATACTAAAACGGTCGGTATGTAGTTATACTAACTTAGGTGGGTCAATCTAACCTAGGCTTATAAAGATGTTCACTTAATCTACTCGGTAGAGATTACTAGTTTGAATACCCTCAACTCACACTCTCGTGGTCTTGAATCAGATCTTATCCCTAAAGCCCTATGCCTGCTCTCGCTAGCCCATAAGTGTTTAGAGATAATTTTTGGAAACTAAATAATTCTAATTTATCTTAAAGCGCTCTCGCTGTATTTAATTTAAATGCCTAACTTTAGCTATCTGGTTAAAATCTCACACTCTCGTGGTCTTGACCCAACCTAATACCCTTTTCTTACTCTCGTAACGAAAAGGTCGAATTTAATTAAAAAGTATCAGCCAGAATGTTAAGCGATTAATTATTTTAGCCCATGGTTATATTTTACCGGTTAAGTTAGTTATAACTACATACCGCCCTAAGGTATTTAGCTACTCATCGAGGTTAAATCAGACTCAGAGTTATTTATTAGCTTACTAATGGCAGAGAAATAATTAGACATTATAAATAAATTAAATAAATTAAATTGCAGTAACTGAAAAAAAACCTGATTAACAAGTATCTGAGTAGACTCCTTCTTCCACAGACCGGAAAGCTTGGAGTAGGCGGAAATAAAAATTAAAACGAAATGCTGAAGGCTGGAAACAAATAAAGGTATAACAATTCCCTAATGTTGGAAATTGTTACACGGTTGGTTTGGATACAAATAAAATAAGGCAGAAAATAAAATGCTGGAATAATAAATCTGATGGTAAGGTAATTCGGCAGAGCTTCCGCAGGAAATTTGGATACTGAAGTCTGTCTCTAAATCCTTCAGAGCTGGTCCTATTTATAGAGCTTCCAATGGGCTGGTCCTGGGTCTCTTGCTTCTTGGGCTTTGCTGAAGTGGTTGAGAAAATGTTGGAAAGTGGCAGCAGAAAGTGGGAGAAATCTCCCTCACGTGAGAATTACTAGGAGGAGTGGCTTCACTGGTGACTTTGACGTAGTCTGAGTCAAAAGAATCACGTTATATCCTTGTCACGGGCGTGACAAGGTCTTCACGCTCGTTGTCTTATGTTTTCAAGTGTCACGGTCGTCACTCATTCCTCACGGTCGTGAGGTCCCAAAGCAAGGTGTCACGGTCGTGACACCCTTGTAACGACCGTGGTCGTAACAAATTATGCAGAGTTTTATGCAGGCTTCTGTCTTGCTTCATTTCTTGTGGTTTCTTTGTTCTTTTCTTCTTAATTCTTAATTTGGCCTCACATATCGATGTACCTGCAAAATAGTAAGAAAAACTCGAGGAATCGAGCGTTAAAACGGTGAATGCGCGGTATAAGTCAATGAAATCTAGCGATATAACCGATGCGTTTTCTCGTCATCAAACTTCCCCAAACTTAAACCTTTGCTTGTCCTCAAGCAAATAGTCGGTTGAAAATCGGCGGACAAGATTTTACTCGCGCATACTCATAGCAAACCGTCCGGTGGGTCGTTCTGTCGGATAGTCCGGTACTTTGATAGAACACTACCGATACGCTAATGACATAAGCAACAGGCTATGTCGTCTACTTCCCGTCAAGCGAAACAATCGACAATCACATTGCGATTTCACCTAGAGTTTTTCGATCGTAATTCACCCGGTTCGTTCTAGCGCAGTCACATTAAGCCCTTTGCCTTCGCACGCACGTAGTGGAGTAGCCGGTTAGCGATTTTGATCCTTTTTTAGCACGGGGTCTGGTACACGAGTGTGGTAACCCTTCATGTTTTATCCGATGCGGAGGTTGTGGGGGATCGAGCCGTAGCACGCCCTACCGAGTTCAGAACCAGTACCTCTGAACCAACCCGGAACGGAGTCCTTCTCATATTTCTCGTTTATTATCTGCGACCGTGTACTTTGGTGCAATCTCTTTTCATTTTGCATTGAGATACGAAGGATCATCATTGATTAGGCATCAAACGCTTATATTCATCGGCTCCCCACGTGGTTTGTGTTTAGACGGTGCTGACTGCTAGTATAAACTACTGGGGTTACTTTTGAACTGAAACTGAAGGTGCACTCGCAATGGTGATCGGATGGAATTTCTTAAGCAGGGGGTCGAAGATGTCAAGATTGTATTGGTCTTGTTTAATCGTTCTCGGCCTCGTAATTACGAACCATTCGGTGGTCAGTCGGGTAATGCGAGTAATTTAAGGATTTTTCTAGTATGGCTTAATAATCGGGGAAAACTCGATATTCAAGAAAATAACGCACAAAATTGCTCATTTCATTGATTTTCTAAAAGGAATACAACAGAATTGAAAGTACATTGAAATGAAAAGGCCGGCCAAGCAGTCTGAATGATACGTTGCCGGTAAGCTGGCTTTGCGAACCATGAGGGGTGATGTAGCAGTAGGAACTGAGGAACTCCAGCGTCAGGAGTTCGAAGGTAGGTTGTGGCTGGTGACAGAGGTCCCACAGGCCAACCTTCTGCAATAGGTTTTGGACGCTGGGCAGCATACCGAGCTCTTGCAGACAGTCGGTAGAAATGTACCGGGTGGGCTGCAGACCGCGGTTCTCGAAGCGGATGAAACGGTCTCGCTGGGTTTCTCCTGCTTCTCCTTCTCTGAAGACGATAGAATCCATAACATGCAAATGTGAAGGGAGAGGGTGGAAGGATTTTTTCTGTGAAGTTTTTGGAAGAAGAGTGGTAGAATGAGGGAGTTGTTGTTCGGATTAAATACGGGACAGTGGAGTTGAAATAGTTACTGGAAGTGGTGGAATAATGGGGTAGTGGAAAGTTTTTGACGGTTTGGGAATGAGTGGGCGAAGTGTTAGACAGGTTATGGAGGGAGAAGAGGGGTGGACACGATGAAGAAACAGTTCTGTTTCTCACGACCTCTGGTATAGAGGTAGTCACGGTCGTGACTAGATCGTGACGGTCGTGACGCGCTAATTGCGCATGTCACGATCGTAAGGGGGCGTGACGACCGTGAGGCTATGTAGCGTTGAATATTTTCAGAAAAGCACATTGTCTCGTGTTATTATTTTTTTGTTTTTAATTAATAATAATGTATTTTATTTATCCACTATAGTAACACACACCATAATATATAGCAATTTCAAGACAGTAGTATACGAATCCTACGATAGAATATTGCAGTCAGACAGTATATGGTAACACAGTGTATAGAAAAGAAATAGAAAAATTATTTAAGCTGCTAAAATGAAGAATCAATTGAAAATAAAAAGTGCATGGTATTAAGAAAAATTGAAATTACATAAACTCAAATTATGTTATGAAATCGTTGCGAAAAATAAATTCAACTGGAAATGAAAATAATGATAAAAAAAAATAATGAGAAAAGAATTGATAAACTAAATCACTGATAGCCGGTTCAAAGGCGTTTCTTCAGATCTTCGATGGCGGAGTCCAGATGATAGAACTGTTCGCATACCATGTCAGTCAATCCCACGATGTCCAATCGCATACTCTTAATGTCTTCTCTGAATAGATTAATGTCAGCTTGATAGGCATTGAGAGTGTGCATGATGTTCTGCAAGTTGTTAGCGTACTCTCCGTGATTCGCTCCAGGGGTTTCATGATCTTTGTCAGTTGGGTCAATGTCATAGTATCCAGGAGGTGTCTCGGGGTCGGTTTCAACAGTGGTCATTACATCATCTGTTATCCTGTGAGACTGAGGTGTTTCAGGAGTGGCTGGATAAACAGGTGGGTTTAACTCATAAAGCCAATTATCCTTATTATGAACACCTACTTTTGCATGATTGGGCAATGTGAACAGGGTGACTACTGTGTTCCGGATCAGGTACTCAAAAGGTGGGCGTCCTAAATTCCTTATAATATGTCTATTGAAGCAGAATTTAAGGTTCATCAGGCGTACGGTTCCCAGACGGGTACACCTGTCCAGTTGGTACCTAAGTCCTAAGGCATCAGCAATCATGGTTACAAGACCTCCTACCACGATAGGTAATTCAGGTTCATCTTGGATGCGGGTGAAGGTTTGCATCATGAAAGGGACACCATTAACACACTGTCCAGTATTGAAACATGACATAATAAATAATTCATCCTTAGAGACTCCGGTAATATTTTCTTCTTTTCCAAAGAAGGTATGGGCGAGGAATTTGTGGAAGTAGCGAAGAGCAGGGTTATGGATTTCATCATTGTTCATATCATTTGGTTCAGGGTGGTAGTTTCCGGTCAGAGTTCCCCAAAAGAAAGCTAGCTCCACATCCATCAATTCTACCTGTGTGGTAGTAAAGGCGAAAGGTCCACTAGGGAAGCCTAATAGGTCAGCTAGTTCTTTGTGGTTAAAGTCGTATTCTATTCCGAATAGGCGGAAACTAATGAATCCTTTCCTAGAACCAAAACCGCGCTCGGGTAGGTAAAGTAGGGAACTAAGGAACTCAAGGGTGAGCTCTCGGTAAGTCGCAAACTTGTGTTGGATCATTGCATTTTCCCATCCGAGTCGGTTAAACAGGTATATCATGCTCTCATGTATACCTAAGGTTTCCATAGTCTTTTCATTTGGGTACAGGGTCAAATCCATTTGCCTCTGTGATAACTCTTCGAACTTTATTCTTTGATTCCTACCTCTAAATTGGGTTTCCATATAGTTAATAGGTTGGTTAGCCATAGTCAGTGAAAATACGGTGGAAACAATTCAGTGGAAAAGACTTTAGAAAATCTGTAAAAAAAGTGATTTAGGATAAAAATAAGAAAAATGAAATGCTAAAATGTAATGGCTATAAATGTAATGTAAAATAAAACTAACAAAACAATTTAAACAAATAGTAATAACGATAATTAAAAACGCTCAAAAAGGAAAAGGATAGTTTAAAATAGGTAACTAAGAAAATGGGTTGCCTCCCACTAAGCGCTGTTTTTATTGTCAAAAGCCTGACGTAACGCTGAGGTTTAGACTAATCAGGGGAATTTGCGGACAATTTCAAAAGTTTTAGATCATTCGTATAGTCTCTATTTTCAACTTTATGATAATGTTTTAGGCGCTGTCCGTTTACTATGAATGGTTCATTGTTCCTACCCTTGATTTCTATTGCTCCACTTGGGAATACTTTAGTTATATCAAAGGGTCCCGACCATCTGGACTTTAATTTTCCAGGAAAGAGCCTAAGTCTTGAATTAAAGAGGAGTACAACGTCTCCCACACTGAATTCTTTCTTAGATAGGCGTTTATCATGCCATCGCTTGGTTCTTTCCTTATATAGCTTAGCATTTTCATATGCATCTAATCTTAATTCTTCTAATTCGTTAATGTCTAGGATTCGCTTTTCTCCTGCAGCACTATAGTTCATATTGAGAGTTTTGATCGCCCAATAAGCTTTGTGTTCTAGTTCTACTGGGAGGTGGCAAGACTTTCCATAAACTAGTTTGAAAGGTGTAGTACCTATGGGAGTCTTGTAAGCGGTCCTATAAGCCCATAGAGCTTCATTAAGTTTAGATGACCAATCTTTCCGAGATATGGCGACAGTCTTTTCTAAGATTTGTTTAATCTCTCGGTTTGAGACTTCGACCTGTCCACTTGTTTGTGGGTGATATGGTGTAGCCACACGGTGTCTCACTCCGTACTTAGATAGTAATTTGTCAAAGATTTTTGAAATGAAGTGTGAGCCACCGTCACTTATGACGAGTCGAGGTACACCAAATCTGGGAAAGATTATGTTTTTGAAAAGCTTTATTACTACTCGTGCATCATTTGTAGGAGAAGCTATGGCTTCGATCCATTTTGAGACATAGTCAACAGCTACGAGTATGTAATTATTACCGAAAGATGATGGGAATGGTCCCATGAAATCTATTCCCCAGACGTCGAAGATTTCCACTTCCAAAATTCCCTTTTGGGGCATTTCATCTCTTCTTGAAATATTGCCGGTGCGTTGACACCGATCGCAACTTATAACAGCGATGTGGACATCCTTCCATAGATTAGGCCAGTATAAGCCGGCTTGCAAGATTTTTGCACAGGTTTTGGAAGTGCTCGCATGTCCACCATAAGGAGATGAATGACATTGGGCAATGACATCTTCTATTTCTTCTTCGGGAATACATCGGCGAAAGATTCCATCCGGTCCTCGTTTGAACAATAATGGTTCATCCCAATAGTACTGTTTCAGGTTATGAAAGAACTTCTTTTTCTGCTGATAGGTTAGATCTGGCGGAAGAGCTCCTGCGGCTAGGTAGTTGACAATGTCAGCGTACCATGGCAGTCCTACAGTTGTCTGTATTATTTCCACGGGTTCTGGTTCATTTATATCTAACTGCGCCAGGTCGCTTCCTATTTGTGCTATCAGCTGTTCATACGGAAAATCATCGTTAATCGGCACTCGTTCGGGTTTAATACCTTCTATTCTAGATAAATGGTCCGCTACGACGTTTTCGGTACCTTTTTTGTCTTTTATTTCTAGATCAAACTCTTGTAAGAGTAAAATCCATCTTAGGAGTCGTGGCTTAGCATCCTTCTTAGTCAATAGATATCGGATAGCAGCGTGGTCTGTGTAAATGATTATTTTCGCTCCAACTAGGTAAGAGCGGAATTTGTCAAGCGCAAAGACAACTGCTAGCAATTCTTTTTCTGTAGTGGCGTAGTTCATCTGGGCAGAATCCAAGGTTCTACTTGCATAGTAAATCGCATGGAGTTTCTTTTCTTTTCTCTGACCCAGGACTGCGCCCACAGCATAGTCACTCGCATCGCACATGATTTCAAAAGGTAATCTCCAGTCAGGGGGTTGCATGATTGGTGCGGTGATGAGGGCTGTTTTTAGAGTTTCGAATGCTTTAAGACAATCTTCATTGAATATGAAGTCAGCGTCTTTCATTAATAAACCAGTAAGAGGTTTAGTGATTTTCGAGAAATCTTTAATGAATCGTCGGTAGAAACCGGCGTGTCCTAAAAAGCTTCGTATTTCTCGAACGGTTTTAGGAGGTTGAAGATCTTTTATTACTTCAATCTTAGCTTTATCGACTTCAATTCCCTTATCTGATATCACATGACCTAATACTATTCCTTCGTTGACCATAAAATGACATTTCTCCCAGTTAAGCACGAGATTCACCTTTACACATCTTTCTAACACCATTTCTAAGTTTGATAGACATCCTTCAAAGCTTTGCCCGCATACAGAGAAGTCGTCCATGAACACTTTCATGATGTTGTCTATAAAATCTGCGAAGATTGACATCATGCATCTTTGAAAGGTTGCAGGGGCGTTGCACAATCCAAAGGGCATTCGCCTATAAGCGAACGTTCCATAAGGACATGTGAACGTGGTCTTCTCTTGATCATCAGGATGGATAGGGATTTGGAAAAATCCTGAGTAACCATCAAGGTAACAGAAGTAAGAATGCTTGGCTAATCGTTCTAACATTTGATCTATGAAAGGTAGTGGGAAATGATCTTTTCGAGTGGCTTTGTTTAGTTTACGATAATCTATGCACACTCTATATCCCGTCACTACTCTTTGTGATATCGATTCGCCTTGAGCGTTTTTCACTACAGTGATACCTCCTTTCTTTGGCACTACATGTATTGGACTGACCCATTCACTATCAGAGATTGGATATATTATCCCGGCATCTAATAATTTCTTGACTTCTTCCTTTACTACAGTGCTAAGGGTTGGGTTTATTCTTCTTTGAGCTTCTCTGGAGGTTCTGCAATCTTCTTCTAGCAGAATGCGATGCATGCAAACTGAAGGACATATTCCTTTGAGATCAGATATGTTATATCCTAATGCAGTTGGATATTTCTTCAAGACATCTAAAAGTTTCTTTGTCTCTATAGCTCCTAAACTGGAATTCACTATAACTGGTCTTTTACATTCAACGTCTAAGAATTCGTACCTTAGGTTTTTTGGTAAAGTTTTTAATCCTAATGTGGGTTTATCTTTACTTGGCATGGGATCCGGTGTAAGTGCTAAGCTTTCGCTCAGACTATTATCCTGATACGGTTTTTGCCAATTATCATCTTCGAGAATTGGGGGGATTTGAATTTTCATTATTTCAGAATAAGTGGTCTCCTCCAGTTCCATTTCTCTTACACATTCGTCAATTACGTCCATTAGATAGCATGTATCCTCTATAGCTGGTGATTGTAAGAATTGTGTTAAAACAAATTCAACTTTCTCTTCACCTACTTCAAAGGTTAGCTTTCCTCTTTTTACGTCTATTATAGCTCCGGCGGTAGCTAAGAATGGTCTCCCTAGTATGATAGGTGTAGTGGAGTCTTCAGAGATGTCCATGATTATAAAATCAGTAGGAATGTAGAATTGTCCTATACGTACTGGGACGTTTTCTAGTATGCCTACAGGATATTTAATAGAGCGATCGGCTAGTTGAACAGACATTTTTGTTGGTCTTAGTTCTCCCATGTCTAGCCTTTTGCAAATCGTTAAGGGCATAACACTGATACTGGCTCCTAAATCGCATAGAGCTTTGTCAATGACGAATTTTCCTATTACACAGGGTATAGAGAAACTTCCTGGATCTTTTAGCTTAGGAGGCATGTTATTCTGGATTATGGCGCTACACTCGGCAGTGAGTGTAACTGTTCCGTTATCCTCTATCTTTTTCTTATTGGATAAGATCTCTTTTAGAAACTTGGCATACGAGGGTATTTGGGTAATTGCTTCTGTAAACGGAATAGTAATATTCAACTGTTTCAGAAGTTCTACAAATTTCTTAAATTGACCCGTCGTCTTAGAACTTATTAATCTTTGAGGGTACGGAATTGGTGGTTTATAGGGTGGTGGAGGCACATAAGGTTGTTCTTTCTCCACTACCTCTCGACTTTCATCTTCCTTTTCTTCTGGATCATTCACCACTTCAGTCGGTTTATCCGGTTTTTGGTACATGGCTGGATTGTCAAGTCTCGGATCGGTAGGTCCGTCAAGTTCCTTGCCACTTCTTAATATTACAGCGTTAGCATGTCCTTTCGGATTAGGTTGAGGTTGTCCAGGGAATACTCCAGCTGGTGCAGCAGTAGGCGCTTGTTGTTGAGCTACTTGTGAAATCTGAGTTTCAAGCATTTTGTTATGCGTAGCTAGTGCGTCTACTTTGCTCACTAATTGTTTAATCTGCTCACTAGTGTGAATGTTTTGGTTTAAGAAGTCCTTGTTCGTCTGAGATTGGCTAGCTATAAAGCTCTCCATCATCAATTCAAGGTTCGACTTTCTAGGGATATTAGGAGCAGTCTTTTGATATCCTGGTGATGTAGCTGGTGCTTGACCTGGTGCGTAATAAGCATTGTTACTCTTATAGGAGAAATTCGGATGATTCTTCCAACCTGGGTTGTATGTGTTTGAGTAAGGGTTTCCTTGAGCATAATTCACTTGATCAGTGGGAGTTCCTGTCAATAGTTGACAATCAGAGACTTCGTGTCCTGGGACTCCACATAACTCACAGTTGGGTGTTACTGCAGCCACGGTGGCTGCAGGTGTTATGGCCAAGTTGTCGATCTTTTGGCTTAGTTGGTCAAACTTCGCATTGACTTGGTCCATACTACTTACTTCGTACATACCTCCCTTTGTTGGTTTCTCAGTTGCGACTCTTTCGCTTCCCCAAAGGTAATGATTCTGAGCCATACTTTCGATAAGTGCATAGGCATCACTATATTCTTTGTCCATCAATGCACCACCCGCGGCAGCGTCAATTGTCATTCTTGTATTGTACAAGAGTCCATTATAGAAGGTATGGATGACCATCCATTCTACTAATCCGTGATGTGGACAAAGCCTAAGTAGATCCTTATAGCGTTCCCAAGCTTCGAATAATGATTCACTTTCTCTTTGCTTAAATCCGTTGATCTGAGCTCTCAGCATAGCTGTCTTGCTAGGTGGAAAATATCTGTTCAAGAAAACTTTCTTAAGCTGTTCCCACGTAGTTACTGAGTTTGAAGGCAGAGATTGAAGCCATGCTCTTGCTCTGTCTCGAAGCGAAAAAGGAAATAGACGTAGTCTAATAGCTTCTTGGGTAACTCCATTGGCTTTTACGGTATCTGCATATTGCACAAAGATCGAAAGATGGAGATTCGGATCCTCGGTAGGATTTCCGGCGAATTGGTTTTGTTGCACGGCTGATATCAATGATGGTTTTAGTTCGAAATCGTTTCGGTTGATAGCCGGTGCTGCAATGCTTGAATGCGGTTCACCTTGCGAAGGATTAGCGTAATACTTGAGTGGATGAGTTTGTTCTTCAGCCATTCCTGCGTTTTCTGATTTTACGACTGGTTCAGGCGGATCTAATTGAAGATCTGGAATATTGGAATTATTTTCGAAATCGAGTATACGTCTTCTTACGTGTAAGAAGCGCTCCGATTCAGGGATTAGAGGTTGCAAGTCTTCGCTTTTAGAGCGAGTACGTGGCATACACTCGGAGATTAGATTAAATTAAATAGTTGATACCTTAGTCTAGACAATGCTACCTAAGTGCACTAGTAACTAAATTAAGGAATCCCCGGCAACGGCGCCAAAAACTTGATGGGCTAAAGACGTGTCTACTTATGCGTCTAGCGGTATCTTACTGCAAGTGCACAGCCTATCGAAGTAATATTTAAGATTATCGATCCACAGGGATTCTATCGTTACTTAGTGCTAGATGAACTTCTAGTTTAGCTAAGGCGAATAGTTGTCACGATTGTTGTTGGTTTTCTAAGACTATTAAAGGCGGAATTAGATTCAAGTTTTTAATAAAATAATACTAAAACGGTCGGTATGTAGTTATACTAACTTAGGTGGGTCAATCTAACCTAGGCTTATAAAGATGTTCACTTAATCTACTCGGTAGAGATTACTAGTTTGAATACCCTCAACTCACACTCTCGTGGTCTTGAATCAGATCTTATCCCTAAAGCCCTATGCCTGCTCTCGCTAGCCCATAAGTGTTTAGAGATAATTTTTGGAAACTAAATAATTCTAATTTATCTTAAAGCGCTCTCGCTGTATTTAATTTAAATGCCTAACTTTAGCTATCTGGTTAAAATCTCACACTCTCGTGGTCTTGACCCAACCTAATACCCTTTTCTTACTCTCGTAACGAAAAGGTCGAATTTAATTAAAAAGTATCAGCCAGAATGTTAAGCGATTAATTATTTTAGCCCATGGTTATATTTTACCGGTTAAGTTAGTTATAACTACATACCGCCCTAAGGTATTTAGCTACTCATCGAGGTTAAATCAGACTCAGAGTTATTTATTAGCTTACTAATGGCAGAGAAATAATTAGACATTATAAATAAATTAAATAAATTAAATTGCAGTAACTGAAAAAAAACCTGATTAACAAGTATCTGAGTAGACTCCTTCTTCCACAGACCGGAAAGCTTGGAGTAGGCGGAAATAAAAATTAAAACGAAATGCTGAAGGCTGGAAACAAATAAAGGTATAACAATTCCCTAATGTTGGAAATTGTTACACGGTTGGTTTGGATACAAATAAAATAAGGCAGAAAATAAAATGCTGGAATAATAAATCTGATGGTAAGGTAATTCGGCAGAGCTTCCGCAGGAAATTTGGATACTGAAGTCTGTCTCTAAATCCTTCAGAGCTGGTCCTATTTATAGAGCTTCCAATGGGCTGGTCCTGGGTCTCTTGCTTCTTGGGCTTTGCTGAAGTGGTTGAGAAAATGTTGGAAAGTGGCAGCAGAAAGTGGGAGAAATCTCCCTCACGTGAGAATTACTAGGAGGAGTGGCTTCACTGGTGACTTTGACGTAGTCTGAGTCAAAAGAATCACGTTATATCCTTGTCACGGGCGTGACAAGGTCTTCACGCTCGTTGTCTTATGTTTTCAAGTGTCACGGTCGTCACTCATTCCTCACGGTCGTGAGGTCCCAAAGCAAGGTGTCACGGTCGTGACACCCTTGTAACGACCGTGGTCGTAACAAATTATGCAGAGTTTTATGCAGGCTTCTGTCTTGCTTCATTTCTTGTGGTTTCTTTGTTCTTTTCTTCTTAATTCTTAATTTGGCCTCACATATCGATGTACCTGCAAAATAGTAAGAAAAACTCGAGGAATCGAGCGTTAAAACGGTGAATGCGCGGTATAAGTCAATGAAATCTAGCGATATAACCGATGCGTTTTCTCGTCATCAGTCACCTGCAGTCCTGTTTCGTCGGAGGGAATTGACGCTTCCTCGACCCTCTTGGCCTCGCGGGACTCAGGTCAGGGGGCTTCACCCCTCCGGGTATACTGTTTAAGATGTCATTCTTTAATTAAGATTTTGATTGCATCTTTGAGGTGGATACAATCTTCCGTGACGGGTCGATGGCTCTGGTGGAACCGACAATATTTGGATTTATCTATGTTGGGCTTCGGGGGTGTCGGTTTCGGGATCCGGACACCGCCCCTCTGAAATTCCAAATTGTTGTATTCAGACAGGATGCGCTCGCGGGGACCTATGAGTAGTGTGTACTCAGTGAGCCGGCCCACTGATCCTTCCTGTTCGCGGGGTCGGTCTTCACGCCTTCTTTGCTCGTTGCGTCGAGGAGGAATGACTTCGTTATGCCTGACGCCTCTGAAGCCCTTCTGGTTCTGTCTATCTCGAACGGTGTTTGCGGTCTCTATCTCTTCATACTCGATGTATGATTGAGCTTCATGGAGGAGGGCATTCAAAGTGTAGGGACGTGCGATCCCGACGGTCTTGGCGAAGCCAGAGTGTGGTTTTATGCCTCTCTGAATCAAGAACTTCTTCATATCGTCCGTGGTGGACACTTGGACGACATTGCAATTGGACATCTTTATGTAATCTCGGAGATGCTCGTTCTTCCCTTGGATAATGACTTCCATGACCGCTTCTGTCTTCGGATGACGTTGGGAAGTTGTGAAGTGCCTGGAGAACTGCCGATTTAGTTCACTCCAAGAGGTGATAGAGTCAGGCGCGAGGCGTTTGTACCACACCATGGCTCTCTTCCTTAGGGTAGTGGGGAATAACCTGCACTTGATGGCTTCCCGTATGTTCTGGTAGTCGAGCATTGCATCGATGCTTTTGATATGGTCGTCTGGGTCAGTCGTACCATCGTACGTTGCCAAGATCAGGGATTTTTCCATACCGACAGGCAGTGGGGCCTCCCTGATGGCTTTACATAGCTGTGAGTGTTGGACGTCTTTGTCACTTCTGATGGGCAATAACGAGGGAGAAGCTTATCCCTGGTGGTTTCTGTTTCGGCGTGGGGGACTCTTCGGTCGGGCTCTCGGTCTAGAGGGACCCCCTGCGGCTTTCTTATTCTAAGCCGGGGAACGTCACTCTTTCCGGGGAGGAGACCTGTCCCGTTTGTGGGAAACCAGTTGTTAAGCCACTCCAAACGAGGGTGACACCCCGTCAGCAAAGGAGAAGGGCTTCATGAGTCCTCGACGAACCGTGTCCTCCACGGGGGAGGAGAAGAACTGACGGAAACTTGGCGACGATGTCTTTGCGGAGGAGGAGAATGACTCATGGAAACTGGGCGACAGTGTCTCTGCTGGGGAGAGCGCGATGGTCGTTCCCTTTCGAGCATTCCGATCCGCTCGTTATGCCTGAAGATCATCAAGTTGGTCTGATTAATCATCGCGAACAGAGTCACCACGGTAGGATCAGCGTCAGCTGGAACTGGGATGGGCTGGTAGACAATCGGGTTGTCTAAGCGCTGGACAACGTTGAAGGTCGCGTCTTCTGAGAAGGGAGATGTGGGGCGCCCGTCCCTGTGGTCACCTTCTTCATTGGGGACAGTCGTGTTGGGGTTGTGGTCGTCCCTGTTGGAGAAGGGGCAAAGGCAGATCCAGAGCATTGTCATTGTGTGGGTTAACCATGATTAGAATGGAAGTTGAAGGTTGCTTTAGTTCATGAGCTTTTGTGCTTGAACAGGAGAAAGAACGGGAAAGTAGAGATTCCCACAGACAGCGCCACTGATCTTACCTGATCAGAATGGAATTAATAGTTTGCCACGCATCGTGAATGGCTGCCTTCACCGGTGTTACGCAGGAGAAAAAATAGGGTGTACCTGCAAGATGCTCTGATGCTTAAGTAAGTACCGGAACTAGAGAGAGCAAGTACAAAGAGAAGGTGTAATGAATAGAATACTTGACCCTCTAGTGAAATAGGGTATTTATAATGAGCCACCAGCGCAAGGCCAACAATTACATTGCATTAGATCGGATTGTCAAGCCCAACACAAGTAACTGTCAGGGCTTACGTGGCGTAGTGAAGAACAACACATGGTCTTCGCCCTAGATCAACTATCCCATGATCTTCGGGAGGTGGGCTGACCATCTCTTTCAGAAGTGGGCAGTCGCCTGATGACGTGTTCCGGCGTGGAGAACGTGGAGAAAGCGCGTTGACTTCTCCGTCAAGAGAGTCTTCTACCCGACTGATGTGTCATGTTGAGACTTGTGTTCGACAAAGGAAATTGGGCTTTGTTGGGTCTCATTAGCATAGCACTGGACTAGGCCTATTCGTCTGAAGGGAGGATCCTGACCCAGTTCAAAACACATATAATTCAAGTATATTAAATTTTATTTCCATCCTACCGCCTATTAGAATATATCTTTAGTTTTTATGTTACTTTTAAGTATATATTTTTATTTATTTTTATCATATATTATTTTACTTTTTTATTTTTCTCACACAACAAATTTTGTTTTTTATATCTTTTAATTTGTTTTAACAACAAAAAAAACTTTGTTTTTTTATATATTTTTTAAAATATGGAAAAAAATATATCACTACAAAATTATAATAATCTACTACAATAACTACATAAATCATAATTGTTTCAAGTCTTAAATTTAATATATTTGTCTATGACTCAATAAACTAACTTTAGTTTTTCTTTTTTTTTTTGTGATAGACTAATGTAACAAAATTTATCTATGATTCTCTCATATAACAAACCTTTGCTATGTGATCTAACTTGTAACAAAATTGAAAAATGTCTCTCCGTGATGATTTAGGTGATATGGATATGTTGTTGCTATAGAAATACAAGTTTTGTTGTTTGAAAAGTGATTGTTCATTATGATATGACTTGACCTTATGTGTTTCATGGGTTGTAGCAATAATAGGTGTTTTTTTTGGAATGTTTCTTATCTTTTGAGATAATTCTCAAAATCACATAGTAGATCATGAAAATCATAAAATCAGATAGGATTTTCTTGAGCCTCGAGAATGAATGTAATTCCACGACACTCAGTACCGAGACCATTTAAGGTGTGAATGAAAATATAATTAGCACTCAATGGATAATTGATAATGGCTAGCTCATATGAAAGAGCCTTAATACCATTATATTATTCAAACAATGATTGTGATCCTTTTATGAATCGCGAGAGACGTTCTTTGAGATGAATTATTCGAGCATATGTTTTGCTTACGAACATTTAGGTGAATACATCCCATGCTTGTTTTGAGGTATTGACATTTCCAAGCATGGTTATGACACTAAGGTGAACTGATGAAATGATAAGATATAGTATTAATTGGTTTTATCATTTCCAACGATTATATTGAGAATTTGTGATTACTAGGCATGATTTGGTATAATTGTCATAACCGATGAGATCGTTCCTCACTAGTAGGGTGTTGAATTGAATGTGCCATGTAGAAAAATTAGAGTTGTTCAATTTGTGTGATGCATGTGTGTTTAATACCACAACACTCTAAGTATCGAAGGTGATTTGCATCTCCGAGGTGGTGGAGGAAGACATGATATTTTGAGGATCTAAGGATGTTATTAAGCAAAAAAGGATGATAACATACCGTGGATAGAAAATATTAATTAATTATATTTTGTTAATAGTTATAATTACATGCATATATAGTACAATAAGGAATTATTTAAATGAATGGAATTAAAGTGAGAAATTGGTGTGCCACCTATTTATGGTTATATGTCACCTATTTATAGATATATGTTACAAACAAAATGCAATAATTATGGATTTAAAGGGAGAAATTATTAGGTTTTAGGGTTATCCTGGTTTTCACCCCCTTTCTAACTACAATTTTGCTGGACATAAGTAGTAATGGAAGAATATTTACTTTTTTGATTCATCCGGGTGGTTCAATTTTAGATAATGAACCATTTGTATATAAAGGAATGACATTTACTGAATTAAGAATTGATGTTGACAATGTTGCACCCCAAAATTTGACCAACATTTATTTGTTCATTGAATGTTTGAAAGTGGATACCTTCATCAGAAAGTTCAAGAGATCCCCAGAGAAGTGGTTTGAAACCAGGGTTGTGTGCTTCACAGTTTGAGAGTTGTGGGAGCTCCTCAGATGATTCTGAGACTTTGAGAATGAATTTGATGATTTGAGAAAGCCTATGAGATGTCTTGATAGCCATCATGAAGCCCTGAGAAGTCATTATGCAAGAGCTCAGAGGATTCAACCATGAATGGTAGAATTAGGGTTTTGACTGGGTCAACCCTAGGGTAACTGAAGTTTTGGAGAAGGTTGAGACTTAATCCAAGGGCCATGAGATCATGGAATGATGCATAGAGATGTTGTAAAGATGATTCCTAAACCAACTCATCATGATTGAGGAGTTTGAGAAGTTTTGAGTTAGGGTTTCTGAGGATTGTCAGTGAAAAAACCCTAATTTGATCCCTATCTTCCAGGCAGTTTCAGCTCTAGATGTGATTGATATCTCATCTTCCCCATAACATGAATGTTGTAGAGCTTGTTCTTAGCTTTAATTTGAGTGGTGGAAGTCCTTGATAGGAGTTACAGAGCTCAAGTTATGGTTTTGACAAATTACAGGTCAGCAGAGGTGTGTGAACCTGGGTCCTTGAAAGTCACCCAACTTGCAGACAATTTTTGCCCTAGTAGGAGGATTCCTATGGTTTCTTGGTCAACATGAATGTTGAAGAGGATCTTCTTAGCTTTAATTTGAGTGGTAGAAGTCCTTGATTGGATTTGTGGAACTCAACTTATGGTTTGAACAAGACAGGGGTATTTTGGTCATTTGTCAGTTATAGGTCATTTTAGCCAATGCCTAAAACTCCTATTTCCAAGCCTCAAATGGAAAAACTCAAAACATGAAAGTTGCTCAAAATGTGATTTTAAGTCTAGAAAGAAGGTCACAAATTGTTGGAAAAGCTCATAGCATGAGATTACATGATTGGTCAAAAATGAACTAAAAAGGGCTTATAACTTTGAAAAGTTGAAATTGAAAAGTGATTTGGGAGATCCACAAATCCAAAATAGGTCATCCAATATATCATTTTGATTGGAAAAACCATTTTGAGAACATTGGTTTAGCTAGAATTTTCATTTGAGGTCTAAAAAATGGAGTTGCTTTGGAATTTAGTTGCTTGCATAATAAGGCACCAAGGTGAAACTCAAGGAAAGTGAACATACAAGCTTGCAATGCATCTAAACACTTCCTAAAAACTCATTTAAGGAGAAGTTCAAGTGAAATTGAAGGGCTGTACCAAGGGAAACAAGGATTGGCATATGAGATGAGTTGGAATCAAAATATCATAACATGATAAATTGAACATCCCATAGGATCATCCCAGAACCTTCTAGATGAGTCTAAACCTCTCCATATAAGGATTATAGCTAGTGCAGGGCATTGGTTAGAGAAGAATGAGTCAGAATTAAAGGATAGCACTTGGATTTTCAAGCTTGCATCAAGAATCAAATCGTGGAATTAAGGAAGATTCAACCTCTACTCTTGCAAACAGAAGCAAGGAGGTGATTCCCTGAGTGATTCCACAAGAGATTGAGGCTTGGTTTGAGCAAATTCCTCATTTGTTCATCAAGAAACCAGGTCTGCCATTTTCTTCTTTACACCCTTAATTATGCATTGATAGATTGAGTTGTTAGCATAGAACTGTTAGAAACAACTAGAGGACCAATTCCTGAAAGTTAGAGATCATTTCATGGAGTTTGAATTAGTGGCAGCAAAACTTTAATGATCAAGAACCATTAGCATAGTGAATGATAATCCATACATGATAGCATGCTAGGACCAGGGAAACATGAGGATCATTTTAGTACAAAAAGATCCAAGAATTATCATGAGTGAAGTTTGTGTGTCACGGAGGTTGCACCATCGGGTTGGTAGTTAGAGCAAGATTCAATGAGAACTAAAGCCATGGTTGCATTCAGCTTGAAAAGTAGATTAATTTAGGGTTTTATTTCATGGAATTTGATGAGGTTAAGAGGTGGTACGAGCTGGTAGAAGTTGAGGGCATGCAACCTGTTCCACGACCATCCATGGAAACCCTAGGTCTCAAGGTTGAAGAAGGGTTCGTGGCCGTTGGATGGAAGTCAAGGGATTGACTGGGGGAATGATCGTGCGGCGATGATTTAATCTGAGAAGGAGAGGGAAAATTCAAATGAGTGAAACGCGGCGTTTCACTTAAAGGGCGTTCTGGGCTTATGTGCTATCCCCACCCCCCTTATTTGCTGGCCCATTTAGTTTGAACTAGCGCGTGTTTCTATTTGTACCCCCCCTCCCTTTAATTCATTTTATTTCTTTTATTTTCTTTTAATGTTTTCTGTTTTGTTTAATTCATAAAAAATGATAAAAAATGTTTTTTTACTTCTTCTTTTTTCTATAATTAGATGAAAATGTGTAGAAAATTATAAAAATAAAAATGAGATTTTATTTTTAGGTTTAATATTTTTAATGGATTTTCCAAATAAATAGCTTTTTAATAGTCTTAATTTGGTATTTGATTTTGTAGGAATTATTTTAAGACCTTTCCTTAGGGTTTTTAATCCATTCTTTTTTGGTGCAATTAGATGATGAATCATAGTTCCCCATAGGATTTTTTCTAGATTTTTTAGAATTAAATTTTGATTAGTTTAATTAGGGTAGATGTAGGGTATCCTAATTAGGGTTTAGATTGTGCATAGGTGAAGATTCACTTTCTTTGATTGAGTTTTGTCTTGATTTTTAGGTAGAGACCTTTGTAGATGTTATGAGTAGGTGTTGAGGACCCTTGTGAATATTTGTTAGATTTTTCCCCATTAGTTTAGTATTTTTAGGTATTTTCTGAAGTTGCCTATTGATTTTGTCTCCCCTGTGGTTATCTGTTCATCTGTGGGGTTCCTTGTGAGGAATTTGTTGAGGGGCTTGTGTTGCCTTGAAGACCTTGATGGAGAGCATCATGAAGAGAAGATTGTAGGTCAAGATTCAGAGACCCAGAGCTTGTCTTGTCCCCTGTCTGTGAGGTTTGAGATCCTGAAGTTTGAAGGAAGTTCATGGTACTTTCCTGAGGAAGGCACTATGAATGACTTTCATTCTTTCTTCTCACCTCTTTCTTAAGGATCCAATGATGTTGGAGCCAACTTGTGAGTTTAATTTCTCCTGAGGAGGAATGTAAACTGATCACATGTTGTTGAGCCACATGGGATACAACTCCTAAGTGAAAGCCTCCCAGTACTTTCCTGAGGAAGGTCCTATGGGTCTATTCACTTAGTTCCCTTAGTTTATCTAGGATTTCTCAAGTATCCAATGATGTTGGAGCCAACTTGTGAGTTTAATTTCTCCTGAGGAGGAATGTAAACTGATCACAGTTGTTGAACCACATAGGATACAACTCCTAAGTGGAAGCCTCCTGGTACTTTCCTGAGGAAGGTCCTATGAGTCTATTCACTTAGATCCACTAGTTCAGATAGGATTTCCTAAATATCCAATGATGTTGGAGCCTGCTTGTGAGTTTAATTTCTCCTGAGGAGGAATGTAAACTAATCACAGTGGTTGAGCCACTTAGGGTATGACTCCTGAGTATACACCTCCTAGTGCTTTCCTGAGGAAGACACTATGAGTCTGATTGCTTAGCTCCCTGTCTTTGGTAAGCTTGTTCTGAAGCTTGAAGACGGGGAATTGAATTCTCTTGTTAGGGTTTGCTTGAGAGCTTTGTTTAGATTTGTTCAGATTCTGTGATTAGGATTAGGGTTAGAGAGTAGATGATTCTTTCTCAGGTGTGTGTCTGCCTGATGGCACTTCATTTCCTTTATCTGTTCATTGCTTGATAGCATGTTGATTATTTTCAGTATGATTGCTGCTATTTCATGACTGGCTTGAGGTTGAGATGAGCTTGTGGAGGCTGAAGCCCCACACGCATTTCCTCCCTCACTTGCATTGCATGCATTTTACTATTAAAGTTGATGCTTTTGTCTGTTTTGGTGTATCATTGACATGATCCCTTAGGACTCTCATTTCCTCTGATGAGGATTTGATGATAGACTTTTAGGTTGAAACCTATGCATGACAACATCTAGGAGTTCCCTGTTCAAACCTCGACCATAGGATGAATCCATGGCATGACAACAGTAGGACTTGATAGTCTCCCTCCTAGTTGGGCCTGTTCTTTTCTCATCTCGAAGCAGTTTAAGATACAGTAATCATGAATGATTTCTTTCGTACGTTACGAGCCTTAAGCCATCTGAGAAAGGATGCATTCCCTCTCAGGTCATAGTCTCTAGTGCGGTCGAGATCGCAAACACAATAAAAAGCACTTCTTTCAGGAGATAACCCGTAGTTAGTCGAACTACGTTTGCTCTGATCTTTCATACCAGATGAAAGTACGTAGGCATAGGATGCGATGTCCTAGCGAGCAACCTTCCCCCGTAGTTAGCCGAACTACGTTTGCTCTGATCTTTCATACCAGATGAAAGTACGTAGGCATAGGATGCGATATCCTAGCGAGCAACCTTCCCCATCTTCCCCCGTAGTTAGCCGAACTACGTTGACTCTGATTTCTCGTTCCAGACGGGAATACGTAGGCATAAAGCGCGATGCTTTGCCGAGTCATTTTTCTTTTCTTTTTCAGCCAGCCTTGATAGGTAGATAGATTATAACCAACCCGTCCAAGTAAACAAACAAGCGAGGATCCCGTCGAGTACGACGGACGTGAGGGGTGCTAATACCTTCCCCTTGCGTAACCGACTCCCGAACCCAGACAATGGTTGCGACGACCTTGTCTTACCCTTTTTCGTCAGGTTTTTCCGGTCGTTTCCTTTCCCGCTCTGAGGGATAAATAACGAAAGGTGGCGACTCTTCTGTCATGCCGGCACCTTATTTTCGCGCAAGCGACAGCTGGCGACTCTGCTGGGGACTCCATGGCACCTAGGGACTTCTCCCATCCCTTATGCTGGGACCGTTTCCCATCCCCTATGCGAGTCAATCCTATCGTTTGTGTGTTTGCTTGTTGGGTTGCGTTTATTTATCGCATTCTTACTTCCCGCACTTTACTTCCCGCATTTTATTTCCCGCATTTTATTTCCAGTTTGATATGATTATCTGTGCTGCTGTGGGAGAGGGATGTTACTGTGAGCGAAAAGCCGGACCTGGGCTTGAGTACACACCTAGATATAGTTGCGGAGAAGTAGTAGACGAACCTGTCTGCTGAGCAGGCACAGTTCCCTACGAAAATCTGCGCTCAGACGAGATTCTTGCAGAGGTGCTCCTTTCCGGTCCTGAGGATCTGAGGGGGGTCCAGACGTGAGGATTGTCGACTCTGGGGACCGATCATTTGGAAGTCAGCCAAGAGAGGCCTCTTCATGACTTGACGATGCCACTCCTTCTGGGAATCGTATGGTCACTCATGAAAGTCTATGACGCTGACGACCGCATAGGATGTCGTACCTTTGTCCGTGGATTAGGTCCATCATACCTGTGAGTGGGGTTGGGATATTGCAGGAAACTTTGACCTCCAGACTACCTGGTTTTCTTGACAGTGAATCAGTTATGTTGGGTTCTCAGTGCAGATATGTTCTTGATAGAGCAAGGGTTGATCAGAGGATCTTATCATCGGGTGTTTGTCTGTTCTTGAAAGAGCAGGCTTTGATCAGTGTATTATCATCAGTGGGTTGTTCTGGATGGAGCAGATTTTTGAGTGGGGTCTGAGGATCTCGTCAGCAGTTGTTATTTTGTTCTTGATAGGGCAGATTTTGAGTGAGGTTTGAAGATCTCATCAGCAGCTGTATATTTGTTCTTGAGAGGGCAGATTTTTGATTTGGGGTCTGAAGACTTCATCGACAGATGTTACTCGATCTTGCATCCGGGGTCTTTATTATCAGGCACTTACTCTTGACAGGGCAGAATTTTGATCTCGATCCTATCAGATGGTTATCCTCAGGAGATCAGTGGTTTTACACCGGGGTCTCCTTCTCATCAGTGACTGTTGATACCGAATCTCCACAGCAGCCACCTGGATATATTGTTGCATCCCTGCATTTTGCATTAGCTCGCATATTCATGTTTGCATTCCATTAGCATGTGTCTGTGCTACAGGCACGTTTCGTACCCTGATTCTGGTGTCCCGAGCAATATGAGATATTTTCTTCCATGAATGGATCCAGTCTTATCGCTGCATTAACACTATGTTGGCACGTTGACACCAGAATTAGGGGTGATCTCCTAAACGTACAGACACCCATGACATTAGCATAATTCATCTTGCATGACAGAAGCCGGGACTTGTCTTCTAACCCTTGTGTTTGCAGGTTTGACTCAAGAATCGAGCAGCTCAGACTAATGGAGCAGATACAAACTGAGTTGGAGAAAATCCAAAGCCAGCTGGGGTAGGTCATGAATGACATACAGGCAGTGCGTCTGGACCAGCAAGTACTCAGAGAGGAGAATCAGCAGCTGCAGAATCAGTTGAGCTTTCTCATGGGAGTGGTGAGAAGTATGCTAAATAAGGAGAGTGGTCAAGCACCCAAGGAGGAGACCAAAGTGCTTCCCCCATTGCCGTCATTGCCACCTGTGCTGAAGCCAAGTGGACCTCATGGACCCTCTACACAGCATGAAGCTCGAGGCCTGTCTCGTCATCAGCCGCGCCGAGCATCTCAGAATAATCCTGAAGGTTATGGTCAAAAGAAGAAGCTACTTGATAGAGCTGTGGACCCACTACCTGTGAGTTATGCCCGGCTGCTGCCGCTGTTGGTTCAGAACCGTGTTCTCAAGCTTCGAACCTCAAATCCACCAGATGACGTGTCACCAGACGTTGATCTAAGCATGCGTTGTGATTTCCACTCTGGAGCACCGGGGCACCATGTTGAAACATGTAAGGCTCTCCGGAATAAGATTCAGGACCTGATCGACTCAAGGGCGATTAGGCTTGTGTCGGGCGGCATAAGAGCATCGGGAAAGTTCATCCCTTACCCTGCGGAAAAGGTGGATGATTCCACTCCTTTGCCTGAAGCTGAGAAAGATCTGGAATATGTCCCGCGACCTTTGGTGACTGAATCGCCTCGCTCGCAGTTTCTACCTGGATCAAGTTCGAGGACGCAAGCGCCTAAACGAGAGACCGTCTCCATTCAGAAACGACGACCTCTTGCTCCTGGGCGGAAAGAATACCAGCACCAGGATCACAAAAGACCTCGCAACCACGTGGAACAAAGGAATGTTTCTTTCCATCCAGTGCCTGTGCCGTATAGCCAGATTCTTCCACTGTTGGTTCAGAATTCCTTGGTGGAACCGAAAGCTCTCAAGCCCGTGCTAGAGCCTTACACTCCAGGGTACGATCCTCATGCTCAGTGTGGCTACCATGGTGGATCTCTGGGGCATTCAACTGAAGATTGCAAGGCTTTCCAGGCGAAGGTGCAGCAATTGATCGACCAAGGGTGTATTTCCTTTCCAGACGGAGTTTTGGTGGTACGTGACAACCTCTCGGCTGTTTGAGCTCGCAGGTTCAGAGAGTTATTTCCAGAAGCCGGTGGTCCAGACAGGCAGACGTCCTCAGCATTGGCAGTCCTCGGACTTTTTACCATTTTGCATTTGTAGTTTCTTTTCTGTTAGTTACTACTTGCTGTTAAACATTGTATGTTTCGAATGGTGATGTTAATAAAGTGACTATGCATTTTTCTGAATTAGTTATGTCGTTGTCACTCATTTACTGCATTGCACTGACACTTGCATTTTATTTACTCCGATTTCTTACTATGATTAGCAATGAGCGGAGGGAGGATGATGAAACTGAATACTCATAACCGATGATCGTATTGCTTTCAGATAAAACTTTGCCGATGATGTATAAGGCATTGTTTCAAATCCCTAAACACCGGAGAGATAAGGAAGAGAATCCCTTGTTAACCACTTCGATCCGAGAAGTAGGAGTTTCTTTCGGGCCTTTTAACCCTCACATCTTAACCCGGGGCAGGGTAGTTGTCAGCTAGCTTGATTGAGCGTTCAAATCTTATAGAGGAGTGTTGTCCGTCGAGGACCAATCACATCATATTCCTCTCCAGAGGTCGTACCTCATCAACCACAATGGTTAAACCTCACCAATCAGGAGTGAGACAGTCACAATCCTTTCGGAGCAATCAAGACAACCAGTGTCGCACGACTTTGTTCCAAGAAAAAAGAGAAATAAGAAAGCCCGTTAAGTAAAAAAAGAAAAGCTAGAAAGCAAAAACTTAGGCAAAAAATCAGGGCATCCCGCTGGACTTCAAAAGAAAAATCGAAAATAACTCTGAGGAGTCAGTCCAGGCAAAAGTTAGGGAATCAAAAGAATGAAAAGAAAGGATATAAAAAAAGAAAAATCCTCGAACAAGGGCGAAGTCGTGTAGACACAGACACCGAAAACGAAAAAGGAGTAACTGTCACTCCGAAACACCTTGAGAATTCTTTAACCAGTTGTTCCCAATGTTCAACATACCTCTCGAAGAGGAGAGCGCTCGAGCTAAGTTAACTGGACTTTAGGATCGGAGAACATCACGTAGACGGGGTGGGTACAAATCATAATTTGAGCCAAATATCCTTTGTTTCACTAACCGTGAACCCGACCACGATACAACCCTTAAAAGACCTAATTGAGGCAGGGTTTATTCTGAAAGCGCATTACGATAAGGTTGAGTAGCCTGACTCCTTCATGATTTGCTAATCATATCCTTATTGCATTTTTCACTGACCACGTCAGCACTACGTTTGAACTCTTGAGTTCATTCGTCACTCACTAGCATGACACGTAAATGAGTGACAGTACAACATTTTTTCGAAATTTGCATGAACACTGCATTAAAATTACTATTCGTGAATAAACAATTTTAGTTGCAGGTTAGTAGCTGATACGAAGGAACTTCAGCAGGGAATAGTCAATCAGGACTGAATCGCCAGAGGTCTGGATCAGAATGGTATGCTGCGAAGCCTTGTGAATCTGGGGCAATGACTTCCAGCGAGTTTGGAATCAGTTTGTTTGAGGACAAGTCCCGGAGCATCAGTTGATTATGGGGCAGTTTATGCAAGCAGCGGTTGATCGGAAGTGAATCTTCTCGAGACCCAATCAGGGGCAGTTATCCAGAATTCTTGCGATTTAAGGGCAGATCCCTCCAGCATTCGATCAGAGCGTGTTGAGTCGCTCATCGCTCGTTCAGGGGCAAGCTACTTCAGAGATATTGAAGCCGACCATGCTGAAAGTTGATTAGTTGAGGATGAATCCTCCCGTTGTGCAGATGCTGGGGGCAAGCCCTCTGAAGATTGTCTTGTTGCCAGTTGTTTTCGGCTCAGAATGAATTATTCCCAAAGGTCGGGTTGGGGCAAGTTGAAATGCACTGGGGCAAGTTGTTCAAATGAGTTTGTTCACCCTAGCAAGAATTGAGTATCGGGGAATCGTGTCATTACCCCGTCAAAACCTGAACCTTCTGAAGAAGCCTTGCGGTCATTGGGTTGCTATCCTACAGCATAACCTGTTACTTGACTCCATGATTGGTAGCCTGTATTCCCTGTGTTGGCGCTGTTGAATCAGGATCGTTTCTCAGCAGAGATGCACGATTTGAGGTTGTTCCCCCTGTCCAGTTTGAGACTGCAGCAGATTGGGATGGCGTTTATCCCTCATCAGATTAGGGTCAAGATTACCCTCAGTAGACCAGGATTGATATCCCCGAAGCGGAGCGAGTCCTCCCTCTCCAGCAGAGTTCAATAGTCTCTCCTCCGCAGAATCGGAATCAGAATAGTGAGCATTGATATGTCTTCCCCAGGTAGAGGTGATTCTCCTCCCCAAGCAGGCGCATACTGAAGGAACGTCTGAGCCAAGCATCGAAGAATGGTGTTTTCTTCCCCAGCACCGGGTCACAAGTGCAGAGTTCATAGAAATGTTTGGGTACTGAAGCTCGTGTTTTCCCCCAGTAAAGTCACTGAAGCAGGATTTTCCCCAGCACCGGGTCACAAGTGCAGGTTTCGCAGGAAGCTAGTCGTATACTGAAGTATGCGGTAACTGATGATGCCAGACTGAAGTCTCCAGCGGAATTGAGATTCCTCACCAGAGCCGTATTCTCTCCTGAAGTTGGACGATTCCCTCTTCCCCAGTAGAGTGTTGGAACAACTGAAGTTGTATTCCCTTGCAGAATTGTACTCTCCCCCGAAGTCAGATGATTCTTTCTTCCCCGGCGAAATTAAGTTTCCCCATCAGAGTCGTACTCTCCAATGAAGTAGAATGATTTCTCTCCCCGGCTGAGTCCGCAGAAAAGCAGAATCCTTGGAACTTGATCAGATCATGATCAATTTTCCCCAGCAGAGCGTGGGGCAGCTAATGCTGTATTTCCCCAGAGACGCACTTTCTCCAGCGAAGCAGAATGATTTCTCCTTCCTCAGCCGAGTTTGCAGATGCCTAAGAGATCCGAATCCTTGGAAGTTGATCAGATCATGATTGGTTTTTCCCTAGTGGAGTGTGGAGCAGCTGAAGTTGGTTCCCCACGGAGTGGTCATCCCCAGAAGAGTAGCCGAGACGGCCGCGCAATTCATTATCGCGATTGATATCAGCAGATCCAAGTTCTCGTAGAGCTTCATCCCCTGCAGTAGTCAACCGGAAGATCAATTCCTCAGACGAAGTCCAATTGATATTGGCGTAACCGTTCTCCTCAGCAGGATGATTCCTCTACCTGAGTGCTTCTTTCTCCTTGACAGGAGGATTTCCCCCTTCGGCATTTATTTTGCTGACGGGATCGCATCATTATGCATGACTGCATAGCATTGTGCATGATTGCCTGTCATTGTGCATGACTGCATAGCATTTAAACGTTGCATAGCATTGTGCATGATTGCACAGCGTTTAGCATAAACGCATATCATTCCCACCGTGTGGGGCATAGCGCAGAAGCATATACATCATAAGCATGACCTAAGTCATTATCATCCTTATTGTACAGGTGTACTACCGAAAGACCGGTTGCTCAGGACGATTCTTGACGTTCTCCCCAGCAAGACCGCTTCCGAGATGATTCTTAAAGACCCCGGTGTGATCCCCGCAGTCGCTCACTCAAGATGATTTTTGAGATCCCCAGCGAAGTCTTCAGCTTGAGATGATTCTCAAGTCCCTCAGCAGGACCATTTGCTTAAGACGATTCTTAAGACCTCAGTACAGTTTCCCGAATAGTTTGCTCAGGACGATTCTTGAGCTCCCCGATAGCGCCTCCAGCAAGAGTTGCCCAGGAAGGTTCCTGGAAATCCCAACAGAATGTTTGCTCCAGAAAGGTTATCGGTTCAAGATGATTCTTGAAGGTGCCTGACGGATTTGTTTGTTCAAGTTGATTCTTGAAGTCCTCAGCAGCATGATATGTCTGCTCCAACAACGATGTCTAATCTGAAGATGGATTCCGTAAGCGCCCGATGGCGACATCAGAAGGTTCCCGTGAGTCCAGATTTCCGTGTTGAAGAATCAACAGGTAGCTGAAGACAAGGTTCCAGGGTTGTAGATACAACAGAGTGATTCGTGTGAGTCTGAAGACCAAGACAGTTGTCCTAAGGGGATGATTGATTGCGATCAAGTGGATAGTATTTCTTCTGACTGAGGTCGAAGATGTTTCTCCAGCTGAAGCGGAGTTTTGCCTAAAGGCAAAGTGTTTGAATCCCCGTAGAGTCATTAATGGCTCAGGATACCATTTCTCTGACTGAAGTCATAGATTTCCCAAGCTGAAGCGAAGGTGCCTAAGGGCAAGGTTATCCCCAAGGTCATGAATGACCTAGGATTCATTTTTCGGACTGAAGGCCGAAGTATATCCCTGACTGAAGTCACGGATGCTCTATAGCAGAGGTGGAGTTGCCTGAAGGCATATCCATGTATCCTTGGAGGCCAAGGATCCCATCTTCAGGAGTACTTGAAGATCTTTTCTGGCTGAAGTTGGAAGTGGCCAGGGGCCAGGGTTTCATATGTCTTTAATGTTGAAGTTCTACGGCGGGCAGTGTGCAGCAGTATTCCGATGTTCGTTATGGTTCTGAGGGTGAACCCCAGATCAGAGTGTGCTCGGTTAAGTCTCTCATTCCCAGCAGAGTAGTTTCAAATACGCAAGTGTACCTTTTGTTCCATTTACCAGGGGTGAACCCCAGGTCAGATTTGTTCAGTGCTATATTTTGTTCGACGGCGAGGTTGGATGTTTGGATTTGACGGCGAGGTCAGATTATGTTTGTTTCCGGCAGCGAGGTTGGATGTTTGTTTGACGGCAATGTCAGACTCCTTAAATCCCCAGCAGAGATGACGTTGGTACGACGGCGATGACGAGTGCCTCTCAGAATGATGTTTGTTTCCAGCGGCGATGTCAGATCCGTATGTCTCCAGCTAGTTGTTGAGCAGCTAGTGTTGCAGTATTCAAAGATTTGTTCCCCGCAGAGTACCGTGTGCTCGTGCAGTTGGCAAATTTTCGGGTTTACCGATATTCAACCGTCTCGTACCTTGATTGGCTGAGAGCCGTTCGCTTCTCACCCAGTCAGGTTCAAGCCGTTTGAATAGGGGCAGCTGTTGCACCCCAAAATTTGACCAACATTTATTTGTTCATTGAATGTTTGAAAGTGGATACCTTCATCAGAAAGTTCAAGAGATCCCCAGAGAAGTGGTTTGAAACCAGGGTTGTGTGCTTCACAGTTTGAGAGTTGTGGGAGCTCCTCAGATGATTCTGAGACTTTGAGAATGAATTTGATGATTTGAGAAAGCCTATGAGATGTCTTGATAGCCATCATGAAGCCCTGAGAAGTCATTATGCAAGAGCTCAGAGGATTCAACCATGAATGGTAGAATTAGGGTTTTGACTGGGTCAACCCTAGGGTAACTGAAGTTTTGGAGAAGGTTGAGACTTAATCCAAGGGCCATGAGATCATGGAATGATGCATAGAGATGTTGTAAAGATGATTCCTAAACCAACTCATCATGATTGAGGAGTTTGAGAAGTTTTGAGTTAGGGTTTCTGAGGATTGTCAGTGAAAAAACCCTAATTTGATCCCTATCTTCCAGGCAGTTTCAGCTCTAGATGTGATTGATATCTCATCTTCCCCATAACATGAATGTTGTAGAGCTTGTTCTTAGCTTTAATTTGAGTGGTGGAAGTCCTTGATAGGAGTTACAGAGCTCAAGTTATGGTTTTGACAAATTACAGGTCAGCAGAGGTGTGTGAACCTGGGTCCTTGAAAGTCACCCAACTTGCAGACAATTTTTGCCCTAGTAGGAGGATTCCTATGGTTTCTTGGTCAACATGAATGTTGAAGAGGATCTTCTTAGCTTTAATTTGAGTGGTAGAAGTCCTTGATTGGATTTGTGGAACTCAACTTATGGTTTGAACAAGACAGGGGTATTTTGGTCATTTGTCAGTTATAGGTCATTTTAGCCAATGCCTAAAACTCCTATTTCCAAGCCTCAAATGGAAAAACTCAAAACATGAAAGTTGCTCAAAATGTGATTTTAAGTCTAGAAAGAAGGTCACAAATTGTTGGAAAAGCTCATAGCATGAGATTACATGATTGGTCAAAAATGAACTAAAAAGGGCTTATAACTTTGAAAAGTTGAAATTGAAAAGTGATTTGGGAGATCCACAAATCCAAAATAGGTCATCCAATATATCATTTTGATTGGAAAAACCATTTTGAGAACATTGGTTTAGCTAGAATTTTCATTTGAGGTCTAAAAAATGGAGTTGCTTTGGAATTTAGTTGCTTGCATAATAAGGCACCAAGGTGAAACTCAAGGAAAGTGAACATACAAGCTTGCAATGCATCTAAACACTTCCTAAAAACTCATTTAAGGAGAAGTTCAAGTGAAATTGAAGGGATGTACCAAGGGAAACAAGGATTGGCATATGAGATGAGTTGGAATCAAAATATCATAACATGATAAATTGAACATCCCATAGGATCATCCCAGAACCTTCTAGATGAGTCTAAACCTCTCCATATAAGGATTATAGCTAGTGCAGGGCATTGGTTAGAGAAGAATGAGTCAGAATTAAAGGATAGCACTTGGATTTTCAAGCTTGCATCAAGAATCAAATCGTGGAATTAAGGAAGATTCAACCTCTACTCTTGCAAACAGAAGCAAGGAGGTGATTCCCTGAGTGATTCCACAAGAGATTGAGGCTTGGTTTGAGCAAATTCCTCATTTGTTCATCAAGAAACCAGGTCTGCCATTTTCTTCTTTACACCCTTAATTATGCATTGATAGATTGAGTTGTTAGCATAGAACTGTTAGAAACAACTAGAGGACCAATTCCTGAAAGTTAGAGATCATTTCATGGAGTTTGAATTAGTGGCAGCAAAACTTTAATGATCAAGAACCATTAGCATAGTGAATGATAATCCATACATGATAGCATGCTAGGACCAGGGAAACATGAGGATCATTTTAGTACAAAAAGATCCAAGAATTATCATGAGTGAAGTTTGTGTGTCACGGAGGTTGCACCATCGGGTTGGTAGTTAGAGCAAGATTCAATGAGAACTAAAGCCATGGTTGCATTCAGCTTGAAAAGTAGATTAATTTAGGGTTTTATTTCATGGAATTTGATGAGGTTAAGAGGTGGTACGAGCTGGTAGAAGTTGAGGGCATGCAACCTGTTCCACGACCATCCATGGAAACCCTAGGTCTCAAGGTTGAAGAAGGGTTCGTGGCCGTTGGATGGAAGTCAAGGGATTGACTGGGGGAATGATCGTGCGGCGATGATTTAATCTGAGAAGGAGAGGGAAAATTCAAATGAGTGAAACGCGGCGTTTCACTTAAAGGGCGTTCTGGGCTTATGTGCTATCCCCACCCCCCTTATTTGCTGGCCCATTTAGTTTGAACTAGCGCGTGTTTCTATTTGTACCCCCCCTCCCTTTAATTCATTTTATTTCTTTTATTTTCTTTTAATGTTTTCTGTTTTGTTTAATTCATAAAAAATGATAAAAAATGTTTTTTTACTTCTTCTTTTTTCTATAATTAGATGAAAATGTGTAGAAAATTATAAAAATAAAAATGAGATTTTATTTTTAGGTTTAATATTTTTAATGGATTTTCCAAATAAATAGCTTTTTAATAGTCTTAATTTGGTATTTGATTTTGTAGGAATTATTTTAAGACCTTTCCTTAGGGTTTTTAATCCATTCTTTTTTGGTGCAATTAGATGATGAATCATAGTTCCCCATAGGATTTTTTCTAGATTTTTTAGAATTAAATTTTGATTAGTTTAATTAGGGTAGATGTAGGGTATCCTAATTAGGGTTTAGATTGTGCATAGGTGAAGATTCACTTTCTTTGATTGAGTTTTGTCTTGATTTTTAGGTAGAGACCTTTGTAGATGTTATGAGTAGGTGTTGAGGACCCTTGTGAATATTTGTTAGATTTTTCCCCATTAGTTTAGTATTTTTAGGTATTTTCTGAAGTTGCCTATTGATTTTGTCTCCCCTGTGGTTATCTGTTCATCTGTGGGGTTCCTTGTGAGGAATTTGTTGAGGGGCTTGTGTTGCCTTGAAGACCTTGATGGAGAGCATCATGAAGAGAAGATTGTAGGTCAAGATTCAGAGACCCAGAGCTTGTCTTGTCCCCTGTCTGTGAGGTTTGAGATCCTGAAGTTTGAAGGAAGTTCATGGTACTTTCCTGAGGAAGGCACTATGAATGACTTTCATTCTTTCTTCTCACCTCTTTCTTAAGGATCCAATGATGTTGGAGCCAACTTGTGAGTTTAATTTCTCCTGAGGAGGAATGTAAACTGATCACATGTTGTTGAGCCACATGGGATACAACTCCTAAGTGAAAGCCTCCCAGTACTTTCCTGAGGAAGGTCCTATGGGTCTATTCACTTAGTTCCCTTAGTTTATCTAGGATTTCTCAAGTATCCAATGATGTTGGAGCCAACTTGTGAGTTTAATTTCTCCTGAGGAGGAATGTAAACTGATCACAGTTGTTGAACCACATAGGATACAACTCCTAAGTGGAAGCCTCCTGGTACTTTCCTGAGGAAGGTCCTATGAGTCTATTCACTTAGATCCACTAGTTCAGATAGGATTTCCTAAATATCCAATGATGTTGGAGCCTGCTTGTGAGTTTAATTTCTCCTGAGGAGGAATGTAAACTAATCACAGTGGTTGAGCCACTTAGGGTATGACTCCTGAGTATACACCTCCTAGTGCTTTCCTGAGGAAGACACTATGAGTCTGATTGCTTAGCTCCCTGTCTTTGGTAAGCTTGTTCTGAAGCTTGAAGACGGGGAATTGAATTCTCTTGTTAGGGTTTGCTTGAGAGCTTTGTTTAGATTTGTTCAGATTCTGTGATTAGGATTAGGGTTAGAGAGTAGATGATTCTTTCTCAGGTGTGTGTCTGCCTGATGGCACTTCATTTCCTTTATCTGTTCATTGCTTGATAGCATGTTGATTATTTTCAGTATGATTGCTGCTATTTCATGACTGGCTTGAGGTTGAGATGAGCTTGTGGAGGCTGAAGCCCCACACGCATTTCCTCCCTCACTTGCATTGCATGCATTTTACTATTAAAGTTGATGCTTTTGTCTGTTTTGGTGTATCATTGACATGATCCCTTAGGACTCTCATTTCCTCTGATGAGGATTTGATGATAGACTTTTAGGTTGAAACCTATGCATGACAACATCTAGGAGTTCCCTGTTCAAACCTCGACCATAGGATGAATCCATGGCATGACAACAGTAGGACTTGATAGTCTCCCTCCTAGTTGGGCCTGTTCTTTTCTCATCTCGAAGCAGTTTAAGATACAGTAATCATGAATGATTTCTTTCGTACGTTACGAGCCTTAAGCCATCTGAGAAAGGATGCATTCCCTCTCAGGTCATAGTCTCTAGTGCGGTCGAGATCGCAAACACAATAAAAAGCACTTCTTTCAGGAGATAACCCGTAGTTAGCCGAACTACGTTTGCTCTGATCTTTCATACCAGATGAAAGTACGTAGGCATAGGATGCGATGTCCTAGCGAGCAACCTTCCCCCGTAGTTAGCCGAACTACGTTTGCTCTGATCTTTCATACCAGATGAAAGTACGTAGGCATAGGATGCGATATCCTAGCGAGCAACCTTCCCCATCTTCCCCCGTAGTTAGCCGAACTACGTTGACTCTGATTTCTCGTTCCAGACGGGAATACGTAGGCATAAAGCGCGATGCTTTGCCGAGTCATTTTTCTTTTCTTTTTCAGCCAGCCTTGATAGGTAGATAGATTATAACCAACCCGTCCAAGTAAACAAACAAGCGAGGATCCCGTCGAGTACGACGGACGTGAGGGGTGCTAATACCTTCCCCTTGCGTAACCGACTCCCGAACCCAGACAATGGTTGCGACGACCTTGTCTTACCCTTTTTCGTCAGGTTTTTCCGATCGTTTCCTTTCCCGCTCTGAGGGATAAATAACGAAAGGTGGCGACTCTTCTGTCATGCTGGCACCTTATTTTCGCGCAAGCGACAGACAAGTGGAGTTAATTTGAGTTATTATGTATAATGAAAGAAGTAGGTTATAAGGAAATATATACAATATGGTACAAGGACCTAACATTTGGGATGAATGTGTTGACTGGTGACAAATGTGCATTAGATATTGCATATCTTTGTAAGGTGCATTTTAATGTTGATATTTATATACAACATGATGTGCTTGACCAAAGTTTCATGAGGGTCCTCTTGAGGAAGAATAATTAAATCCTTCGGACATCATATATGGTGAGGATGAAGAAGAGTTGATTGTTAAACTTTATGAAGAAGTAACTAGAGAGGGTGTTTAAGGAAAACATGATAATGTGAATAGTGGTGGTGTTCAGAAAGGTGATGGACAACATGATAATGTGCAATATGATGGTGTTCAAGAAGGTGATGGATAACATTATGTTGTGCGTGACGATGGTTTTCAGGAAGGTGGGGGACAACATGATGGTGTTCAAGATGCCGAGGGGAAAAATGGTGATGTACACGACGAATTTAACGTGTATTTGATGAATGAGGGTGACATGGTTGGCTCTGCAAGTTTTGATGATAGTGAGGATGAGAGTTTTAAGTATGATAGTGCATTGGAAATTGCATTTGATGACTCAGGTGATATTGATAATTTTATGGATGAGAAAATATATAATCTAATTGACTATGACAATGCTCAATAGGATACTAACAATAAAAAGAAACACAAGTGGGAAAAACACAAGAATGGAGTTAATAGAAGTTAAACTGAGAGTGAAGATTTGAAGAGTGAATGTGAAATTGATGAGAATGGTGGAATAACTAAGAAGAAGTATCTAATTTCCAAGTTGCAGAAATACATGGTTAGTTATATGTGGAAGTTAGGAGTATATTTTAATACCATATATGATTTTAAGGAATCAATAACAACTTATGTTGTCCAATCTGGTACGAACCTAAAGTTCACTAAAAGTTATAAAAAAGAGTGCGTGTTAGATATAGAGAGGGTTGTGAATAGGAAGCATATCGTGCCAAATTTTCCAAGGAGAAATCTTGGAAACTCAGGAAAATAATTGACATCTACAGTTGTAGTAGAGATCGTAATGATAAGTTGATGAATATAAATGGTTGATTAAAATGATTCAAAATTCCTTAAAAGAAATCCTAAGATGAAAATCAAGATATAAAGGAAAATTCACAAAGGAAATGGAATGTAGGGGTCAATAAGAAAAAATAAATTAGAGAAAGTTTGCAACAAGAGACATGGTAGATGGCTCATTCGTAAGGGGGTCATAACCCATGAAATAAGGATATAAGGGTTATGACCCCCTTATGAATGAGCCACTTACCATGTCTCTTGTTGCATGAACATATGGCTTACAACACTGCTGATCGCTCCGCAAGTGCACGGAAATATCAAAGTAATATAAAAGATTGTCGAACCCACAGAGACCAATGTCAATCTACCGTTATCTATTATTACGGCGTAAAGCTAAGGCTATTGGAATTAGGAAAATTGAATGCGAATGAAATTAAATGCAAAAGAAATAAAGAAAATTGGTTTAGAGAAATGCGGTAAAGGATATCGGTATGCAAAGACTTAGTTATCTAGGATTCGACAGGTCACCGATGCTTCTTACTCTTTGATAACATTGTTCAGAAGAAAATAGCGATCTGAAGACTTTCGTCTCACGATGGTTGTTGACGCTAGTCATAATTCTAAGGGCCAAATGTACGCTTTCACTGTCCCATTCGGGGTTAAAACTACTTTTTGGAAATCTCTAGGTTCTAATCCATTTTAAAGTGCTTTCGCTGTTATTAAAACAAATGCCTAGTGTTTACTATCTGGTCTTGCCGCAGCTTTCGCTTGTTGGTTCGTACCTTAATTAATTTCCCACTTTCGTGGCAAAACTACTTTTAAATAAGTTCTCACTTTCGCGACGAAGTTTATTCAGTAAATAAATTTAAACTCTACGGCCAGAAAGGTTGTTTGTAAAAAAGGGAAGATGTCGGTTACTATCGAATCCTATCCTACTAATTCGGTTACATACCGATAAAACTAACTTAGCCAGACATGATAATTAATGCGAACGGAAATAGACATAAACAACGGAATAATAAAGCGTGCATCATAACAGAAATAAAGTAGTAATTCAATTAATAAAAACCTGTAAATTGTACTGATCTCAAATCCTTGGGTAGTCCCCCACAATGTCGGCAGGATTCTACTTTGGCGAGAAATAAAAGGTACATGAAGAAAATACAATATTCTGAACTGAAGGAAAATGGAAAGGAAAATAAAAGTAACGATAAATAACTTTGATGGAACTTTGGAAGAACTTCGGGATGAAGAATCCACCCCTTTCTCTGTGAGTCTCTTGTCTATTTATAGGAGATGTTTCTTATCTCAACTTCCTGAGATCATGTGTGAGATATGGAGAAAGTGGTAGTAACTTCCAGTAGTGGGCAGTGAGTGGAGAAAGTGTAGGAAGGATTTAAGTTGAGATTGATCGTGAATTCTGATTCTGCGTTTTTTGTCTGCGTGACGGTCGTCATGAAATGTGACGGTCGTCACACGCTTGACGGTCGTCATGGACCTGTGACGGTCGTCACAGCAGCAGAATCCGTATCTGCTGTTTTTCATCTATTTTTCATCCGTTTTTCATCTGTTTCTTCTCCTTTTCTTTCTTTAGTCCAAATTCTCCCCAATCTGCAAAACGAAGTAAATTAATCATATAATAGAACATAAATCAAGATAAATTAATAAAAGTCATAAATAAATGCATGTAAATCAAGCCAAATAAACAATATGATTTCGCGTTATCAAACATCCCCACACTTAAACCATTGCTTGTCCTCAAGCAATCGACCAACACAGTAAAAAGAAATAAGCATAGTTCGAAACAAAGTCACGACGAAACTCTAATCATACGTGGCTGCTAGGCTAATGTTAGATCGATAGGTACTAAATATTAATACCAAGGATGTCATAACGACACAATTTCAAAAACTCCCTACTTATGTAAACCGATCGGAATCATACCATTATAACTCAACCTATAACTCATGCTCTCTTTCACCCCATTTCATTATAGTGCAATCACATTAAGCCCGTTATCCATACACATTCATGGCAAGTAGACCTGTTAGTGACTACGATCTCATTATTATTTCATTTTTTTCTGCAAATATGCTTAAGCATCAATTGAACTTAAAGAGTTTGTACCGTTAGGCTAAGTGCTCGGGTGAGGAGCACCTAACTTAGAAGGAACATGTCTTTTTCTTCATAATTTTTTTTTCTTTTCTTTCTTAGTTTCTCATTTTAACCTAGAGATCATACACTTATTTGCATCGGTTTCTTACTTAGTGTGTTTAGGATGGTGCTGACTGCTTAAATAAACTACTTAGGGATTACTACAAGAACCTGGAGTTTTAAGGTCTCGGCATAATGGGTACTCAAATTTATTTTGCATATTTAGGGGGTTAAGGTTGTCAGGACGATATCAATTTTATCAAAACTTTCCCAAGTTTTTCTAACATAGCCTAAACAACCTATATACTTTCAGAGTACCATGTCATGAATCAAAAAGTTTTTGTTGGAGATTAAAATTTTGAAATTTTGGGGAAGTTTGAATAACAGGCGAAAACCACTCATAAAGACTCGACAACACATGCAAAGATTTTGACATAGCATTAAAAATAGATAAAAACAATAAATCAAACTAAAAGGCAATAAAATGAAAGTGATAGAGTTCCTCCCCCACACTTAAACCAAACATTGTCCTCAATGTTTTAGTAAAAGGTGGAAAAGGAAAGATAGAACCTGTATGAATGCTACTGCTCTTGCTATCCTTGTCTTTGTTGATCACTTCTACTTCGGTGGCGGGCATTTTGAGATACTTTGTTTGTGTAATTCTCGAACCAGCTCATCATGTTGCTCGCGTCAAGAGGAAGTACTCATCATCAGTGTTCCCACCAGCAGCGACACTCGTAGGAATGTCCGTGGGCATAGCTCATCTTCTCAGATCGTCATCTAGAGAGTTTTCGCCTAGATATAGCTAAAGCGTAAAAAGCGATACATTTCTTTATTTTCTGCCGATTTAAACAAACAAATTAAAATAAAGACCTTGTGGGTTGCCTCCTGTAATACCCCAAATTTTACCCTTACATTTAGTCAGGCATTTCGCATATCATCTCCTATGAACATTTGCTAACCACTAACAAGTCATGGAGGTGTCTGTTTTGCAGATTTGGTCCTAGGGGTATTTTGGTCATTTCACGCAAATTCTGCTAATTTCTTGAAAACGGGCTGTTATTACGTTCTGAGGCATTTATTTGCCATTTGGGTCAAGGTGCCAATATGTTTTGTCAGAAATATGATTGGACTCGGGGCCGTGCTTTGTTTGATTCTGAAACATTTCCAAACAGTTTTGTTTCCTTTTATAAAGTTGGGTTGAAAAGGAAGTGGATACTGTTAAGGTTATTTTGAGAAGTGATGTGATCAACGAGGTTTTAATGTGAATTTGTTTGGATATAATCATATGGCGGGATATCATTTATAAAAGGCAAAGGAGAGGTTAAGTTTTAATAGTTGTGAGCTTTTATTCATGAATGTTCATAAGCTACAAATCAAAGTTGAATTTAAATAATTTATGGATGATTATTCATGGATATTTAAATTCATAATTGAGAAAATAGAAATGAATATTTACTGGATTTTATTTCATAAACATCTAGAATTACAAGTTGAAATGGAAGTAATTTTTGGATTTTATTCATGATGATCTTTCATTTACAAAAGGATTATACATTTACAATAAGTATCTATTCTAGGTCCTAAAGTCCTAAAAAGAGAAAAAACTACAAGTTTTCTTCATTGGTCCTCCCTTGAGTTCTTCACGCAACTCTTGATCACCTGAAAAAAATAGAAAAACAAACAATATAAAAAAAAGGTTAGAAGTTTCTTGACACTCTCAGAACAATGTCATCATCGAGTGCCGGGAGTGGCACAACCGAAGCTGCGTCCTACCCCCGTTACCGATCCGCGCCGTGGGCGTCAGATCAGGTAATGCTTGTTCTTATCGATACGGGACATCCGAGAGATAGAAAAAATAAAAGAAGTGGGGCTGATTCGTTTTGCCGCGATTGGATTTCCAGACTGATACGAGAATAAGGCAACATAGGCAAGTTTTGACTCAAACCCGGATGCCGGCAGGTCTGAGTCACCCTGGTTTCAAAACTTCCAATACCTGAAAAGCCACAAGCGTCATCAGCATAAACAAAACCAGGAAGGGGCTCGCGCCAATACAGGTATGAATAGCCACCAAAGGAAACAAATCTGTACCAAACAGAATGAAGACCCAGGGTCCAGCAGAATGAAAATCAAGTTCGAAATAGAACAAGAGAAGCCAAACTATGGCATCAAGTTGCACAAAAAGAAAATAAACCATCAAACGATGCAAGTTCATGTGCAAAGGTCCTACCAATCTGTCATAACACTCAGCAGGCTCCAAAGAAGCACAACAGGATCAAACATGGCTTAGCAACATGTTCAAAAATCAGACCGTCACGAAAACCGAACCAGTTTCAACGGCACGCAACACATAAGCCCTGTTATCAGACAACAAAAGCTAACAACAATAATCTGAATGTCAGGCCATCAAACTTGGTTCAAGATCAAAGCAGATAAGTTACAATGTTAGCAGTATCTAAAATCAAACAGCCCAATATCTCGTCACAAAGAAATCAGTAACAGCGGCATCAGCCCAAACAACTTCAAGCTGCAACAAACTAACAGGTTCAAGGCTACAATCGACCTCCAACAGGCAGAACCAACATCAGCCACAACAAGCAAAGAGAAGCAACACGAGTTTCTACCTGCAATAACAAAGTAGTATCAGCTGTAAACATCACAGTGCAACGACAACAGGTTTTCACATCAACAATATCAGCTACGAGCAAGCATCATTCGCAAGCACCAACATTGCAACAATAGCCTCTAACAAACGGTTCAGATTCACGAATCATCATCACCGTTTCAAGTTCCCCCGACAATAGCAATTTCTGAGCTACAAACAATAGCAGCAACAGATATCAGTTGCAAACAACGCCGACTGCAACACAGCGAGCAACACCAGTTCAACATCTGCAGGCATCAATTGCAAGCAAAACAAGTCGACTAGCATCTGCAAACAATTTCAAGAGCAACCATTAACACCACAACATCAACATCTGCATCAACAAGTATGGCAAACTTAGAACACAGCGACAATGGTCAGTGCATTTTAACGATAGCAAGACAGCACAATAGCAGTTCAAAAGCACATCAAAAGGATCCAACACTATAGCCGTATCAGTCTACGCCAGATTCGAAACTCAGTGATATCAAATTAGGACTAAAACCAATAAACCCACAGCGACATTGAAAATTGGGTAACCAGAGTTAGTCTGCTGAAAATCTGCATCAAAAGAATCACATCAGTAAAAACGATGCCCATAGTATCAAAACGGTCCCTATCAGAAGAATTGAGTTAGAGTAAATCAGAGAAGAATGATTCAGTTCATCACGAAGCAGTTCAAATGGAATCAGAAATAAATAATCCAGTTAACCAAAACGAAACAGATATCCAACAAAACCAAATTTGAATATGGATACAAGCAATTTCCAAATCAGTATTCGATCAAATACTGGGAATTGGAGTCCGTAAGTCTGAAAGGGAAAGAAAAGATCTAATCAGAAAAGTAATCAAGCAAATCAAAGCAAACCCAACGAAATCCAAATCAGAGTACAACCGTTCAAAGTCCAAAAGGAGGATATAGGCAAATCGAAAATGGACAGAATCCCAATCAAATCGAAATAGTATCAGGTTCACAAATCCACAAAAATCAAATCATGTCTCAAAATCATATCTCAGAAAAAGAGCAGCAAATCAGATCAAAGGCCCAAAAGAATGATTGAAAAAAGTATATAAAAAGGGATGATTTCACCTCAGAGGAGAAGGGGGAACGAATGAGAGAAAACCCTAACGGACAATCGCATGTCAAACCCTAGTAACCGCGAGAGGGAGAGAGATTAAAACTAATCAACCGCGAGCAAGACCGCCTTCACCATTCATCAACGGCGGGCAATCGAAGCTCTAAGCCTCAGCTCACTTCATCATCGGCCGTTTTCACCGTAACTCCGTCGTAAATGTAAGCCATGAAATGTTTTCCTCAAATGTTTATGTTTGGTTTCAGGTTACCGAAAGATGAGCAAAGCGAAAGGATGAGGAAGATGGGAGAATCGCAGCAAACTGAATACAAGAGACAGAAGCAATCGAGAGAGATGAAGAAGAAAGTCAAGACGGCGCCGCGAATGCTTTTTGGGTTATGAAACCCTAGAAATATTCTTGTCCCATTTACTTCCACCAGGTTGGGTCCGGGGTGATGACCGGCCCAACCTTCTTTTTTTATTTTTGTGTTTTTTGTTCTTTAAAAAAAATCTGTTTTAACCTTTAATTTGTTTTTAAGTTATTTTATTAAAAAACCCATATTATTTTATGATAAAAAAAAATATAAAAAAAAAACCTTTTTATAAATAAATTAAAGAAAAACTTCTCTTTATAATAAAGTTAAAAAGCTCTTTTAAAATAAATAACACAAATAAATTTTTTTTATATATATAATAAAAAATCTTTTTCAAAATAAATAATTTAAAAATCATTTTGAAATATATGAGTTAAAGTTTTTAGATTAAGTTTAAAATATTTTAAAAGTTAAACATTGCTCTTTCTTTTATAATTTTAATTAACATCTTTCCTTTAAGAACAATAAAAACCTTCAGTATTATATTCTTGCCCAATTACTGGCTAGCTTTGTTTATTAATGGTGTTCATCTTTTGCAGCTCTACTCTTGCGTGGTGTTTTATTTAAGTTTCATTTTTTTTTGTAACTGCTTCCCGGTTGTAACCTCGCGAACCCTAATAATCGCGCTTACGTTTCCGCATTTAAAATTCTGCTGATGTATGATTTAAAATTTCTCACACTTTCATCGTTATTAATCTGTCACTACACACAGCCGAAGGATAGGTCTAGCGTTTGACCGCCGTGTCAATAGTCCTCACCTTCAACCCTTACACCCTTTCAACCCTAAATCTTCACAAATGCCTCGCCGCAGGCAAAATTACAACTTTACCCCTAGCATTAGGTCAAAGAGCCGCCGCACTCATTTTAGGGTTTCCCGCCGCGGAATCCCTAACCTAATTTAACCCTAATTGCAACTTAACATTTCAACGTAGAAATTTGGAGTTCCTACACTCCACGTAAGCGTGTCCTTAAGATGCGTTTATTCCCCTTGAGACCTTGACCACAGTCAAGAAGTCTCTACCATCCCTATTGAGGGGAACTACGATTACTCTGATTCCACTCCCGTAAGGATACGTAGGCACAAGATGCGATGTCTTGCCGAGTAAACTTAGAACTAACCCTTTAGGTCTCTTTTCTCACTTCTAATCCCTTTGTACATATACCTTAAGCAAATAAATAAAGCAAATAGTAAACATCTGAACAAAAGGTTCCTGTAGAGTACTACAGAAGTTTAGGGTGCTAATACCTTCCCTAAATTTAACCAACCCCCGAACCCTAGATCTTTCCCCGCATTGTGTTTACGATGCAAAATAGGTTTTCCCTCTTTTGACCTTTTCCTTCGGATAAATCAAAGAGCGGTTGTGAATTGAATTGCGATTCAAACTCATTAATAGTTTGTGATCCTATTTCCACCGCAACAGAAAATGGCGACTTCACTGGGGATGCCTTTAACTTTTGAGGGTTATCCCTAACTTGTTCACATTTATTACTATCTGTGTTATTATTCATTTGCATGTATATATTTGTGCTTTGATTGTGGGACTGTTCCTTGTGCTGTGAGATGAGTCCTACACCCGGATCTAGTGTACCTTAGGAATGGCAATAGACCAAGGAAACTGTACGACGTATATCGATGCGGTTGATCTGGTGGCCATAGTTAGTGCGACTTCTTGGTTGGTGCTTATATTCCTTAAGTCAAGTTGAGGATAATATTGAGGCTGCCATATGTTGTCAATGCACTAACTGACTTTTAGAACCCTAGTTAACTCATCTTGGCCTTTAGAAAGTAGTGAGGTAACCGGCTTTGGGGCAGACTGAAGTTGGTTGACACTCGATACTACGCTCATTGAGATCTTAAACTTTGAGGGTTTTGGTTGGCAAGTCAGTTGCCTTCTGAACAACCACCCTTGTGAAGGATCAATGATATTGAGATCCCTTAGAACCTGGTTACTTTTGTAGGACAGGATGAACCATCTAACTTCAGGGGAGGGTACTTGCCTTTGAACCTCATGCAAGCCTTTAACCTAGGACTTTGTGTGTTTTCATGCATTGCTCCATAAAGCATCTCATTGCATTGTATTTCATGGAGTTTCAAATATCATTTTTGGATATCGCGGGATACCATAAATAAAAAAATAAAATGAAAAAACAAGAAAAAGATTTCCTTGGTACCCCACGACATTCGTAAATGTTTGAATTCCATGAAATCTTCATTTACATTCACATTTTAGCATCATATTTTTGCATTGCATGTGTCTCCCGATTTCTCATACTCAGTTCTCTCACCTTCCAGTTTCGTCACCCTGAGTTCTCGGCACCAATACAACACCAGAGCTCAAACTCGGAAAAGAATAGAGGATCAGGCAAAAGAGATTGATCGCCTTAGCAATGAACTCGAAGACCTTCGAGGGGGTATGGGGCGTATGATGGAATTGTTACATGTCATGAATGCTAAGATGGATACCCAGCCCACTGTTGTTTCTGAGATCACCGGCGTTACTGTGGACCCTCCACCAAGTGTGACCGTAGCAAGGGACCCACATTATGGTCTTGCTCCCGGTTTTGTGCCTCCTCAAGCCACTGTTCCGATTAATCAACCTGTTCAGCAAGCCGTGCCCTTGTTTTCTGAAGTTTCTAGGGGGGCTCCTATCTTTGCACCACCTGTTGTACACACTCGTGCGCAACCGTACTTCAATGAGACAGTTTTTGATAATCTTGATGAGAATGTTGAGGGTTATGAGAAACATGATAAGCTTCGTGAGGAAGTAAACACTATCGTCCAGAGATTGAAAAAGGTAGAGGGTGATCAAATTTTTGGGACTGCTGCAAGGGATGTTTGTTTGGTCTCAGGTTTAGTTATTCCCCCGAAGTTCAAAACTCCGAACTTCGATCGTTATGAAGGTGCCACCTGTCCTAAGAGTCATCTGATCATGTATTATCGCAAAATGGCTGCCCATGTTGAGAATGATAAACTGATGATTCATTGCTTCCAAGACAGTTTGAAGGGTGCTTCTTCCAAGTGGTATTTAACTTTAGACCAGTCTCGCATTAAGAGTTTTCAAGATTTATCTGACGCTTTCATCAAACACTACAAGTACAATATGGATCTGGCTCCTGACAGAAGACAGCTGCTGAGTATGTCACAAAAGAATTCTGAGTCATTCAAAGAGTATGCTCAAAGATGGAGAGAGACTGCTTCGCAGGTAGAACCTCCTTTGACCGAGAAAGAGTTAGCTGATTGGTTTGTCGACACAGTCCGTCCAGAATTTTACGAGAGAATGGTGGGTAGTGTGACTTCAAATTTCTCCGACATCGTTGCTGTGGGTGTCAAGATTGAATTGGGTATGAAGAGTGGTAAAATGACAAATAATCATGGCGCTTCTAAGGATCAGCCGAAGAAACCTCCGTATAGCTCCCAGAAAAAGAAGGAGAGTGAGACTAATGCTATATCCTCTGGTAGACCAAGGGAACGCTTTTATCGACATCCGCAAGGTTATGCTCAACCTCAAGGGTACCCAGTCCAATATGCTCAACAACCCTATGTGGCAGCTATTACACCTTCTTTCAATCAACAGGTTCCCATGTATCAACCTATGCAACAACCTCCTGTTTATCCGCCTCCTGTCAACTACCTACAGGCACCCAATACTCCTGCTCCTCAACAGCCAAAGAGTCCGGCTCCTCGCCAGAATGTTCCGAACAGAAGAACGTATAAGCCTTGTCCGCCGATTCCGATGACCTTCACCGAGTTGTATCCCTCTTTGGTCAAGCAGGGTCTCATCACTACTCGGGCTTTGGGTCCGCCTCCTAATCCTCTACCCGCCAATTACAACGCCGCCGCTCACTGTTTATTTCATGAGGGTGCGCCTGGTCACGATCTGGAGAATTGTTATGCTCTCAAAAATATTGTTAGAGATTTATTGGAAAAGAAGATTTTATCATTTGAAGATCCTCAACCGAATGTTAAGAAGAACCCTTTTCCTAACCATGAGAGTGTCAATGCCATTGGTGCTGATTCGGAAGAAGGTTATGCCCTTGATGTTGATCAGATTAAGACTCCTCTCAAGATGTTCCATTCGAAACTGTTCGAAGCCGGTTTGGTAGATACTTCCCACGTTGCATGCGCAAGTTGTAAAGCCAGTAGCAAGGGTTGTGTGTTGGTTCAGAATGATGTTCAGAGGTTAATTAATGAGGGTGTTTTACAAGTGACAAGCCAAGCCAAGAAAGATGAGGTCGCTGTGGTTGAGCCTGTCTTCCATCAGCCAGAATCAAAGGGTAAGGTACCAGTGTTTAATCTATCAGGGGCAGGTTCTGCCAATCCCGTGTTCGATATGCCAAAATCGTTTATCCCTGAGGTGAATCAGCCTAAGCCTATAGTTATTCGAAGACCGAGTCCATTTCCTTTCAGTGATCCTAAAGCTGTGCCTTGGAAATATGACGTGACGATGATTGACAAGGAGTCTGGGAAGATTATTCCAAAGGAAGAGGTTAAGGGCACGGTGACCAATATCGCAGAGGTAAGCAGGATGACTCGCAGTGGCCGTGTGTACACTCCCCATTCTAATAAGGATCCACCTAAGGAGACCACTAATATCCCTGTGCCTGCCAAAGACAAAGGTAAGGGAGCCGTCACGAATGATGAAGACGCCGAATTTTTGAAGATCATCAAGAAAAGTGACTATAAAGTTATCGATCAACTTCATCAGACTCCTTCCAAGATTTCAATTCTATCTCTGTTAATGAATTCACCCGCTCATAGGATGGCCTTGCAGAAGGTTTTGACTCAAGCACATGTGGATCAAGATATTAGTACCAGTCGATTTAATAGTGTGATTGCCAATTTAACCGCCTGTAACATCCTCAGTTTCAGCAATGAAGAGTTACCGAAGGAGGGTCCGAACCATAATCGTGCTTTACATATATCGGTAAAATGTCAGGAGGACAATTTAGCGAGAGTGCTAGTAGACACCGGCTCTTCTCTGAATGTTCTACCCAAGAGGGTTCTTGATAAGTTGGCTTGTAAAGAGACTGTGTTGAAACCCACTCCTTTGGTCGTCAAGGCTTTCGATGGCTCTCGTCGGTCAGTAATGGGGGAGGTTGAGCTTCCTATCCTGATTGGTCCGCAAATTTTTAATATCACGTTTCAAGTCATGGACATTAATCCCAATTACAGTTGTTTACTCGGAAGGCCGTGGATTCATGCCGCTGGGGCAGTGACCTCAACGTTACATCAAAGGATGAAATTCGTGATCGATGGAAAGTTGGTTATTATACACGGTGAGGAAGATCTGATGGTCAGTAACCTGTCTTCTTTCCGTTACATCGAGGCCGATGAGAATGCTTTAGACATTTCCTTTCAAGTACTTGAGATCGCCAATGCTGTTCTGCTGGAAGTCGAAGAGACAGTGGGTCAGGGTAATCCATCTTTTGCATCTCTGAAGAGTACCAAATCAACAATTGACAGGGGCATTCCTGAAGGTTGGGGAGAGGTAATTGATGTCAAGACCAAGACTGATCGCTCTGGGTTGGGTTACAAACCAACTCAGAATGGAGCTGCCACGACTGTCGAAGGGCGTCCGAAGGTTATCCAAGAAGTATTTGTCAGCGGAGGTTTCCAAGTCAATGCCATCAGCGACTGTGAAGAAAATGAAGAGCTGAGCAACCTGGTGTTTAAGGGTGATGCAGTTTTGAACAACTGGGAGGCCGTAGAGATCCCTGTTATTTTTCCCTTGTCAAAGTAATTGTTTTTTTAAGTTTCATTTACATTTTCAAATAAAAATCTGTAGCTCTGCCCAAGGCTATAGGGTCGTTTTGTCGGGCCACCTTTCATTTCTAAAAAGATATTAATAAAAGCATTTTGTTCAATTCCACTTTGGTTCATTTGCGTTTTTCGTTTTCACCTTTAAAAATGAAATTGGCAACCTTTCTTCAAAAAAATAATAATAAAAAAAAACAGCATTTCATTCTTACATGTCTTCGAGCATTTTAATTAAGTAAGCCTTCCATCATGCAGAGATATCGTAAGCCTTGTTGGATCCAATGACTTTACTGACACTCCTGACTGGGATGCACCCATCAATCAAGCTGAGGACGAGGGTGAAGAAGATTTTGAAGTACCCGCGGAACTGACAAGATTGATTGAGTACGAGTACACAGAGCTTCAACCGCATAAAGAGCAGGTGGACCTAATTAATCTCGGTACGGATGAGAGCAAGAAAGAGGTCAAGATTGGTGCAATGCTTGGGACGGAGATTAGGCCGAGGTTGATTGAGTTGTTAAAAGAGTATATTGATGTGTTTGCATGGTCGTATCAAGATATGCCGGGCCTAGACACGGATATTGTTGTTCACAAGCTGCCGCTTAAGCCAGATTGTCCACCTATCAAGCAGAAACTCCGAAGAACGAGACCCGACATGGCTTTGAAGATTCGAGATGAGGTTAAAAAGCAGTTGGATGCAGGTTTCTTGGCAGTCGCAAAATATCCAGATTGGGTTGCCAACATTGTGCCAGTACCTAAGAAGGACGGTAAGGTTAGGATGTGTGTGGATTACAGGGACCTGAACAAAGCAAGTCCGAAAGACGACTTCCCTCTGCCACATATTGATACACTTGTAGACAATACAACCAGTTTTGCGTTGTTTTCATTTATGGATGGTTTCTCTGGCTATAATCAGATCAAGATGGATCCCGATGATCGAGAGAAGACTACTTTCATTACTCCTTGGGGAACCTTCTGCTACAAAGTCATGCCCTTCGGTTTAAAGAATGCAGGGGCAACCTACCAACGTGCTATGACCACTCTCTTTCATGATATGATGCACAAAGAAATTGAGGTGTATGTGGACGATATGATAGCCAAATCTCAGAGTGAAGAGGAGCATTTAGACCATTTGGTGAAGCTGTTTGAACGACTCAGGAAATATCAGTTGAAATTGAATCCTGCAAAATGTACCTTCGGTGTCAGATCTGGAAAATTGCTTGGTTTCATCGTTAGCCAGCGAGGGATTGAGGTGGATCCTGACAAAGTCCGAGCCATTCAAGATATGCCGGCTCCGCAAACCGAGACGCAAGTTAGGGGTTTTCTGGGGCGTCTGAATTACATTTCCAGGTTTATCTTTAATATGACCGCTACTTGTGAGCCGATATTCAAGTTGCTTTGCAAGGGGCAGACAGTTGAGTGGAACCCTGATTGTCAGAAAGCGTTCGAGAAGATTAAGGGTTATTTGCAAGATCCCCCTATTCTGATCCCGCCCGTACCTGGAAGACCGTTGTTTATGTACCTTACCGTTCTCGAGAAGTCTATGGGTTGTGTGCTTGGGCAACATGATGAGACTGGGAAAAAGGAACATGCGATTTATTACCTGAGCAAGAAGTTTACCGATTGCGAAAACAGATACTCACCATTAGAGAAAACTTGTTGTGCATTGGCATGGGCCGCAAAGCGCCTTCGGCAATATATGGTCTGTCATACCACGTTATTGATTTCTAAAATGGATCCGATCAAGTATATTTTTGAAAAACCTGCTCAAACCGGGAGGCTAGCCCGGTGGCACATGTTGTTATCCGAATATGACATCCAGTATGTACCCCAGAAAGCGATTAAGGGTAGTATCTTATCTGATTACCTTGCAGACCAGCCAGTTGAAGATTATGAACCTCTTAAGCTCGATTTTCCTGATGAGGATATTTTGTTGATTAAAAGAGATTGTGAAGAGCCAGATCCGAGCGAAGGTCCGGAACCAGGTCTTTGGTGGAGGATGATGTTTGATGGTTCCTCGAATTTCAATGGGCATGGTATAGGCGCCGTTTTGATGAACCCAAAGGGTGGATTTACTCCATTTACAGCAAGGTTGGACTTTGAGTGTACTAATAACGTCGCAGAGTATGAAGCGTGTATCCTCGGCCTCGAAGCGGCAATTCACCTCCGAATCAAACTTCTTAAAGTAAGTGGTGACTCAGCCTTGGTTATTTACCAGGTACAAGGCAAATGGGAAACGAAGAATGAGAAGCTGATCCCTTATAAGGACTACATTATTGAGCTGATCAAGTATTTTGATGAGATAGAGTTCGAGCATGTTCCTAGATCCGAGAATCACGTAGCCGATGCTTTAGCCATGTTAGCATCCATGTGGAAAGTTAAATTCGTTAATGAAGCACCTCTTATCCATATTGAGCGCAAAGTTGAGCCCGCTTATTGTCAGATGGTCGAAGAAGTTGAGGTGGATGAAAAGCCTTGGTTTCACGATATCAAGAACTATCTCGTCAAGCAGGAATATCCCGATGGTGCTACTGGTCTGGACAAAAAAACATTGAGAAGATTGGCGTCCAAATTCTTTATCAGTAATGGTGTGTTGTACAAGAGAAATCACGACATGGTCCTGCTCAGATGCGTTGATAAGCGGGAAGCGGACATGTTACTGCAGGAAATTCATGAAGGGACCTTCGGAACCCATGCCAATGGTTATGCTATGTCCAAGAAGATGTTAAGGGCTGGGTATTACTGGTTAACCATGGAAGCCGACTGCATCCAATACGCTAGAAAATGCCATAAGTGCCAAATTTATGCGGATAAAATGCATGTACCTCCATCACCGTTGAATGTTTTGTCTTCACCATGACCGTTCTCTATGTGGGGCATTGACATGATTGGGGCAATTGAGCCGAAAGCTTCTAACGGACATCGTTTTATCCTCGTTGCTATAGATTATTTCACTAAGTGGGTAGAGGCTGCCTCCTACACCAACGTGACCAAGCAAGTGGTTGCCCGATTCATCAGAAAAGAGATTATCTGCCGTTATGGAGTCCCAAGCCGGATGATAACTGACAATGGCACCAATCTGAATAATAAGACTATGAAAGAGTTGTGTGACAATTTCAAGATCACTCACCACAATTCTTCTCCGTACCGTCCTAAGATGAATGGAGCCGTTGAAGCTGCAAATAAGAATATCAAGAAGATCCTGCAAAAGATGGTTGTGACTTACAAAGATTGGCATGAGATGTTACCGTTTGCTTTGCATGGATACAGAACCTCAGTAAGAACTTCGACAGGGGCAACACCCTTCTCATTGGTGTATGGAATGGACGCCGTGCTCCCCATCGAAGTAGAGATACCTTCGCTAAGAGTGTTAATGGAAGCTGAACTTGAGGAAGCTGAGTGGGTTCAGGACAGATTGGATCAGTTGAATCTCATTGACGAGAAGCGTTTGACAGCCATGTGCCATGGGCAATTATATCAGAAACGGATGAAAAGAGCGTTTGATAAGAAGATCCGTATCCGTGAGTTCCGTCAAGGAGAGCTCGTACTCAAAAAGATCTTACCAGTACATAAAGATATGCGTGGAAAGTGGATGCCCAATTATGAGGGCCCATTCGTTGTAAAGACTGTCTTCTCCGGAGGGTCTCTAATACTTACGACAATGGACGGTGAAGAACTAGCACATCCCGTGAATTCTGATGCAGTCCGAAAATATTATGCCTAAAAACCCGCTAAGTCGAAAACCTGCAAAAGGCGACTTAGGCAAAAGTAAGGGTGAAAAAGAAAAAAGAAATAATAACAAAAGCTCGCTAAGTTGAAAACCCGAAAGGGCGGCTTAGGCAAAAAAGAGCGTCCCGGTGGATTGAAAACCCGAAAGGGCGGTCCAGGAAAAAGTTAGGGACAAAGGCATTTCATTGCATCAGAAGACACTGATTATCTCGAACACACTTTCCGCATGAGAGCCATGTTCCAGTCTCTTTCATCCTTGCCCAAAGCAGGATTCTGGATTAGTCTTAGTTAGTAGTGTCAGTAGGTGTCGTTGGATTCGATGTAACCTTTTTTTCCATGTTGCCAATTTCAAAATGTAATCATCTGTGGAGCTATGCCTTCAGCAAGCAGCCACCCTTTAATAAAAGATACCATCTCGTTACTTACATTCCTTGGTGCATTGCTCTTTATTTTCTATTTGTTATGCAAAATGCGTTTATTCCTGAAATTTGAAAATGAAAGGTGCATTGTAGATTTTTCAAAACTGTTTTTCAAAAAAACAAAACGAATTTGAAAGGTAATAAATTACTTTGACTAGTGGAAATTCCGACAGGATCTCTTCATTCCCCGGAAATATCATTATTGCAGAAACACTTTCAAACCATTGCCCAGTGATAGTCCCCAGCGAGACTATAAGCTGACAACTTTTTTTTTTTGGGTAACTCAAAAGTGTCCCTCAGGTTTTCTTCTCCCCATGTGAAGACGTGATACTGTACACCACAAGCAGATTACTTTCTCCCCGGAGAATTCAGAACTTTAAAACCAGATTTGGTTCTACCATGGATCTGTCTTACCCATGATTGACGTATTGGTTGCAGAGAACGCAGGGTATTTCCGTCGAGATGTTTATTTCGTCTCGTCCTATCTCTAGTCTGTTTCGTCAGCATACGCAGGGGCATAAGCATCACGTGCCTATTTCATTACATATTCATTGCATATTCATTACATACTCATTACATACTCATTTCATAACATCTTGCATACATAGACATTAACATACATTCACATTAACATATGCAGTAACACATACGTCAGCATTCACAGGTTCATTGTGTTTCACCATCATTGGTTGTTACCGCCGAGTAACTAGGGTTTGTCCATTCTCTCTAAAATAGATTGTCAGCCCTAAGCATAAAATACATATGTGTTTCCAGTTTCCCCACAGAGCTCGATCCTCGTGGATGACGGTTACTTCAGCTATCTTTCCTCGCCGGGATTAGATATTTACCCTTCGAGATCATTCCCTCGATGGAGTTTTGATTTCCAGTCTTCTTTCTAGCTCGATCCTAGATTGAATCTCAGTCTTGTCGGTCGTCAATCCCAACCGGACGTGCATTTATTTTGCACCATCTAAAATTTTCACCATACCATGACAGATACGCGACTATCTCGCTTGAGAGGTTTATCACTGTACCCGGACGTGCATTTATTTTGCACTATCTTTCAAGAAAATCAACTACAATCCTTTACAGATACACGCCAGTTCGCGCCTGGAAAATATATCAGTACAACACTTTACAATCCTACATGTTACAACACTTTACAACGCTTTACGACGCTTTACAATCTTACATCTTACAGCATTCAACATACGACATTTCTCACCCAAGAAGTCGATCCTATCCTCGTTACGACTCGCAGCAAATGGCCATCTCCATGGAGCAGTTGGGCTTCCATTTATCTGCCGTCTTGAGGTACGAACCAATTCGTATTCAGGAGAGCACGATCTTGAGTTACGGGAAGGTTTGAGCGAAATCATATTCAGGAGAGCACGATTCTGAAATATGAGTAAATTCAGTCATCCAGTTTCATATTCAGGAGAGCACGATTCTGAAATATGAGTAAATTCAGTCATCCAGTTTCATATTCAGGAGAGCACGATTCTGAAATATGAGTAAATTCAGTCATCCAGTTTCATATTCAGGAGAGCACGATTCTGAAATATGAGTAAATTCAGTCATCCAGTTTCATATTCAGGAGAGCACGATTCTGAAATATGAGTATATTCAGTCATCCAGTTTCATATTCAGGAGAGCACGATTCTGAAGTATGAGGAAGTTCAGTTTACCCTTTTCATGTTCAGGAGAACACGATCTTGAAGCATGAAGAAGTTTATTTATCCTTCAGTAAGAGAAGAATCAGAATCGTATTCCAGGCGCCGACCTTAAATGCGAGAAGATTTATTTATCAGATAAGCAGCAGCCTCTTTATTTGAGTGCTTATCCATTTTGGCATATAAGTCCCTTCCAACGATGAGTGACAGTTCTCCCTCGAGAAGCTTATCAGGGCATTTCCCATTAAAGTCCATTTATTTTGGCATACAACCGGTCTTTACCCTGTATATTTGATACGGATTTCCGAGAAGTTCGTTTGATCTTGTCACGAGGGATAGTTTACAGAAGCTTGGATGTTATTCTTTGCTCAATGCTCCAGCATTCTGTAATCAACCTTACAATCGTACGTGATCCAGTTTTATTTTTAGATTCCCCAGTGGAGGCCGTCTCATAGGTACCATCTCCATTAGAGGATCTCATTCCTTTTCTAAAGGTGACAATTGGTCATTCGCACCAGTTGACTATCATTTTTAGATCTCCCCAGTGTTGTACTGTTGTCTCAGCACGTCATTGTCCCCAGTGCGTTCTTCTCGTGGCGTCTGTCTCGGTGTCGTCATGTTTCGTCAGCATTTTCGCATTCATTATTCTAGCATACGCATCATATCATAGTCATGGCATCATCTGCATTAAGTCGTTCCAGTTTTGTCCATAGTATTGCATATCGTCGCATATAAGGGCAAAATTTTCGGTTATCTATATTTAAATCTCTCCACCACGATTCCTCGAGTCTCTGTCACTCAAATCGTCCGGTGTAGCTATTTAAATAGGGGCAACTGTAATACCCCAAATTTTACCCTTACATTTAGTCAGGCATTTCGCATATCATCTCCTATGAACATTTGCTAACCACTAACAAGTCATGGAGGTGTCTGTTTTGCAGATTTGGTCCTAGGGGTATTTTGGTCATTTCACGCAAATTCTGCTAATTTCTTGAAAACGGGATGTTATTACGTTCTGAGGCATTTATTTGCCATTTGGGTCAAGGTGCCAATATGTTTTGTCAGAAATATGATTGGACTCGGGGCCGTGCTTTGTTTGATTCTGAAACATTTCCAAACAGTTTTGTTTCCTTTTATAAAGTTGGGTTGAAAAGGAAGTGGATACTGTTAAGGTTATTTTGAGAAGTGATGTGATCAACGAGGTTTTAATGTGAATTTGTTTGGATATAATCATATGGCGGGATATCATTTATAAAAGGCAAAGGAGAGGTTAAGTTTTAATAGTTGTGAGCTTTTATTCATGAATGTTCATAAGCTACAAATCAAAGTTGAATTTAAATAATTTATGGATGATTATTCATGGATATTTAAATTCATAATTGAGAAAATAGAAATGAATATTTACTGGATTTTATTTCATAAACATCTAGAATTACAAGTTGAAATGGAAGTAATTTTTGGATTTTATTCATGATGATCTTTCATTTACAAAAGGATTATACATTTACAATAAGTATCTATTCTAGGTCCTAAAGTCCTAAAAAGAGAAAAAACTACAAGTTTTCTTCATTGGTCCTCCCTTGAGTTCTTCACGCAACTCTTGATCACCTGAAAAAAATAGAAAAACAAACAATATAAAAAAAAGGTTAGAAGTTTCTTGACACTCTCAGAACAATGTCATCATCGAGTGCCGGGAGTGGCACAACCGAAGCTGCGTCCTACCCCCGTTACCGATCCGCGCCGTGGGCGTCAGATCAGGTAATGCTTGTTCTTATCGATACGGGACATCCGAGAGATAGAAAAAATAAAAGAAGTGGGGCTGATTCGTTTTGTCGCGATTGGATTTCCAGACTGATACGAGAATAAGGCAACATAGGCAAGTTTTGACTCAAACCCGGATGCCGGCAGGTCTGAGTCACCCTGGTTTCAAAACTTCCAATACCTGAAAAGCCACAAGCGTCATCAGCATAAACAAAACCAGGAAGGGGCTCGCGCCAATACAGGTATGAATAGCCACCAAAGGAAACAAATCTGTACCAAACAGAATGAAGACCCAGGGTCCAGCAGAATGAAAATCAAGTTCGAAATAGAACAAGAGAAGCCAAACTATGGCATCAAGTTGCACAAAAAGAAAATAAACCATCAAACGATGCAAGTTCATGTGCAAAGGTCCTACCAATCTGTCATAACACTCAGCAGGCTCCAAAGAAGCACAACAGGATCAAACATGGCTTAGCAACATGTTCAAAAATCAGACCGTCACGAAAACCGAACCAGTTTCAACGGCACGCAACACATAAGCCCTGTTATCAGACAACAAAAGCTAACAACAATAATCTGAATGTCAGGCCATCAAACTTGGTTCAAGATCAAAGCAGATAAGTTACAATGTTAGCAGTATCTAAAATCAAACAGCCCAATATCTCGTCACAAAGAAATCAGTAACAGCGGCATCAGCCCAAACAACTTCAAGCTGCAACAAACTAACAGGTTCAAGGCTACAATCGACCTCCAACAGGCAGAACCAACATCAGCCACAACAAGCAAAGAGAAGCAACACGAGTTTCTACCTGCAATAACAAAGTAGTATCAGCTGTAAACATCACAGTGCAACGACAACAGGTTTTCACATCAACAATATCAGCTACGAGCAAGCATCATTCGCAAGCACCAACATTGCAACAATAGCCTCTAACAAACGGTTCAAATTCACGAATCATCATCACCGTTTCAAGTTCCCCCGACAATAGCAATTTCTGAGCTACAAACAATAGCAGCAACAGATATCAGTTGCAAACAACGCCGACTGCAACACAGCGAGCAACACCAGTTCAACATCTGCAGGCATCAATTGCAAGCAAAACAAGTCGACTAGCATCTGCAAACAATTTCAAGAGCAACCATTAACACCACAACATCAACATCTGCATCAACAAGTATGGCAAACTTAGAACACAGCGACAATGGTCAGTGCATTTTAACGATAGCAAGACAGCACAATAGCAGTTCAAAAGCACATCAAAAGGATCCAACACTATAGCCGTATCAGTCTACGCCAGATTCGAAACTCAGTGATATCAAATTAGGACTAAAACCAATAAACCCACAGCGACATTGAAAATTGGGTAACCAGAGTTAGTCTGCTGAAAATCTGCATCAAAAGAATCACATCAGTAAAAACGATGCCCATAGTATCAAAACGGTCCCTATCAGAAGAATTGAGTTAGAGTAAATCAGAGAAGAATGATTCAGTTCATCACGAAGCAGTTCAAATGGAATCAGAAATAAATAATCCAGTTAACCAAAACGAAACAGATATCCAACAAAACCAAATTTGAATATGGATACAAGCAATTTCCAAATCAGTATTCGATCAAATACTGGGAATTGGAGTCCGTAAGTCTGAAAGGGAAAGAAAAGATCTAATCAGAAAAGTAATCAAGCAAATCAAAGCAAACCCAACGAAATCCAAATCAGAGTACAACCGTTCAAAGTCCAAAAGGAGGATATAGGCAAATCGAAAATGGACAGAATCCCAATCAAATCGAAATAGTATCAGGTTCACAAATCCACAAAAATCAAATCATGTCTCAAAATCATATCTCAGAAAAAGAGCAGCAAATCAGATCAAAGGCCCAAAAGAATGATTGAAAAAAGTATATAAAAAGGGATGATTTCACCTCAGAGGAGAAGGGGGAACGAATGAGAGAAAACCCTAACGGACAATCGCATGTCAAACCCTAGTAACCGCGAGAGGGAGAGAGATTAAAACTAATCAACCGCGAGCAAGACCGCCTTCACCATTCATCAACGGCGGGCAATCGAAGCTCTAAGCCTCAGCTCACTTCATCATCGGCCGTTTTCACCGTAACTCCGTCGTAAATGTAAGCCATGAAATGTTTTCCTCAAATGTTTATGTTTGGTTTCAGGTTACCGAAAGATGAGCAAAGCGAAAGGATGAGGAAGATGGGAGAATCGCAGCAAACTGAATACAAGAGACAGAAGCAATCGAGAGAGATGAAGAAGAAAGTCAAGACGGCGCCGCGAATGTTTTTTGGGTTATGAAACCCTAGAAATATTCTTGTCCCATTTACTTCCACCAGGTTGGGTCCGGGGTGATGACCGGCCCAACCTTCTTTTTTTATTTTTGTGTTTTTTGTTCTTTAAAAAAAATCTGTTTTAACCTTTAATTTGTTTTTAAGTTATTTTATTAAAAAACCCATATTATTTTATGATAAAAAAAAATATAAAAAAAAAACCTTTTTATAAATAAATTAAAGAAAAACTTCTCTTTATAATAAAGTTAAAAAGCTCTTTTAAAATAAATAACACAAATAAATTTTTTTTATATATATAATAAAAAATCTTTTTCAAAATAAATAATTTAAAAATCATTTTGAAATATATGAGTTAAAGTTTTTAGATTAAGTTTAAAATATTTTAAAAGTTAAACATTGCTCTTTCTTTTATAATTTTAATTAACATCTTTCCTTTAAGAACAATAAAAACCTTCAGTATTATATTCTTGCCCAATTACTGGCTAGCTTTGTTTATTAATGGTGTTCATCTTTTGCAGCTCTACTCTTGCGTGGTGTTTTATTTAAGTTTCATTTTTTTTTGTAACTGCTTCCCGGTTGTAACCTCGCGAACCCTAATAATCGCGCTTACGTTTCCGCATTTAAAATTCTGCTGATGTATGATTTAAAATTTCTCACACTTTCATCGTTATTAATCTGTCACTACACACAGCCGAAGGATAGGTCTAGCGTTTGACCGCCGTGTCAATAGTCCTCACCTTCAACCCTTACACCCTTTCAACCCTAAATCTTCACAAATGCCTCGCCGCAGGCAAAATTACAACTTTACCCCTAGCATTAGGTCAAAGAGCCGCCGCGCTCATTTTAGGGTTTCCCGCCGCGGAATCCCTAACCTAATTTAACCCTAATTGCAACTTAACATTTCAACGTAGAAATTTGGAGTTCCTACACTCCACGTAAGCGTGTCCTTAAGATGCGTTTATTCCCCTTGAGACCTTGACCACAGTCAAGAAGTCTCTACCATCCCTATTGAGGGGAACTACGATTACTCTGATTCCACTCCCGTAAGGATACGTAGGCACAAGATGCGATGTCTTGCCGAGTAAACTTAGAACTAACCCTTTAGGTCTCTTTTCTCACTTCTAATCCCTTTGTACATATACCTTAAGCAAATAAATAAAGCAAATAGTAAACATCTGAACAAAAGGTTCCTGTAGAGTACTACAGAAGTTTAGGGTGCTAATACCTTCCCTAAATTTAACCAACCCCTGAACCCTAGATCTTTCCCCGCATTGTGTTTACGATGCAAAATAGGTTTTCCCTCTTTTGACCTTTTCCTTCGGATAAATCAAAGAGCGGTTGTGAATTGAATTGCGATTCAAACTCATTAATAGTTTGTGATCCTATTTCCACCGCAACACCTCCCACACAACGCTTTGTTTAGCGTCGATAGCTCGACGGCTAAGGAGTGCAAGTACTCATGGTGGTTCTTTCGAGAATGGTTCCTCGATCGAACTTTAAATAGTCTTCGGTTTCCATGGCCACTTATCAAGCCATCTCTCATATCCCTCACCTTTTCGTTTCTTTCTTCTGTAGGGTGGTTTCTTGTTTTGAACGCGTGGTGGTGGTTCTGGATCTATTCTGCGTATCAGTTTTTCAAATTTGGGCTTTGTTATTTCATCGACCACCTCAAAAGTTAATCGTACCCTTTTAATAGTAATAATGACCCTAGTTTCACGGTCCTCGAATTTTCTTTTTCTATGAAGGGCCTTAGACAAAGGTGCATTGGTGTGTATATTTTTCAATACCTCCACATATGTTTTGGATTGGGAGTCTACCTTAACTTCTGCAAACCTTTGTGGGAATGAAATAGGTGGGGTATAGGAAGGAGGAGCAACAATACGTGCTTCCTTTTCTACCTCTTTGAAAACCTCCCTTTCGGTTGGTGTCAGTGGATTTTTCTTAATATGTATGCTTTTCTCACCAAAACTCTCCTCAGGCTCATCATCAATCTCCCTAGGATCTTCTATTTGTTCTTCATTAACGGTTGTTACAACATTCACATGTCCTTCTAGGAAGGGTCCTAGAGGTGTTTGTCTAAGCAGAGAGGTTTGAGTCTCCAAAGTCTCGCTGTGAGTTGCGAGGGAATCGACAATAACGTTCATCTGCCTAAGGTCTTCATTAATTTGGAGATGTTGTTTTCTAAAATCTTTGTTTTGGAGAATTTGTGTTTCCACAAAGCGCTCCATCATAGATTCTATCCTAGAGTGAGTAGACGTCTCATTGAATTCTTCTAGTAGTAGTTCGAGGTTGGATGTATCAAAATCTTGCGTTTCCTCAAAACATTGGGAGTCGTCATCATATAGGGAATTTGGGTGAGAGTGCGTAGTATTGAAATCTTCTAATAATATTTCGAGGTCGGATTTAAGCGGAATTTGTGGTTCCTCGAAATATTGGGGGTGGTAGTTATAATATGGAGGGTGGTAATTATAAGGGAAATATGGGTTATACATAATGATTTAGATAAGAGTACCTTAGTCTATACTATGCAACAACGGAATCACAATATTGACTGTTGGTCCCCGGCAACGGCGCCAAAAACTTGATCGCTCCGCAAGTGCACGGAAATATCGAAGTAATATAAAAGATTGTCGAACCCACAGAGACCAATGTCAATCTACCGTTATCTATTATTACGGCGTAAAGCTAAGGCTATTGGAATTAGGAAAATTGAATGCGAATGAAATTAAATGCAAAAGAAATAAAGAAAATTGGTTTAGAGAAATGCGGTAAAGGATATCGGTATGCAAAGACTTAGTTATCTAGGATTCGACAGGTCACCGATGCTTCTTACTCTTTGCAAACATTGTTCAGAAGAAAATAGCGATCTGAAGACTTTCGTCTCACGATGGTTGTTGACGCTAGTCATAATTCTAAGGGCCAAATGTACGCTTTCACTGTCCCATTCGGGGTTAAAACTACTTTTTGGAAATCTCTAGGTTCTAATCCATTTTAAAGTGCTTTCACTGTTATTAAAACAAATGCCTAGTGTTTACTATCTGGTCTTGCCGCAGCTTTCGCTTGTTGGTTCGTACCTTAATTAATTTTCCACTTTCGTGGCAAAACTACTTTTAAATAAGTTCTCGCTTTCGCGACGAAGTTTATTCAGTAAATAAATTTAAACACTACGGCCAGAAAGGTTATTTGTAAAAAAGGGAAGATGCCGGTTACTATCGAATCCTATCCTACTAATTCGGTTACATACCGATAAAACTAACTTAGCCAGACATGATAATTAATGCGAACGGAAATAGACATAAACAACGGAATAATAAAGCGTGCATCATAACAGAAATAAAGTAGTAATTCAATTAATAAAAACCTGTAAATTGTACTGATCTCAAATCCTTGGGTAGTCCCCTACAATGTCGGCAGGATTCTACTTTGGCGAGAAATAAAAGGTACATGAAGAAAATACAATATTCTGAACTGAAGGAAAATGGAAAGGAAAATAAAAGTAACGATAAATAACTTTGATGGAACTTTGGCAGAACTTCGGGATGAAGAATCCACCCCTTTCTCTGTGAGTCTCTTGTCTATTTATAGGAGATGTTTCTTATCTCAACTTCCTGAGATCATGCGTGAGATATGGAGAAAGTGGTAGTAACTTCCAGTAGTGGGCAGTGAGTGGAGAAAGTGTAGGAAGGATTTAAGTTGAGATTGATCGTGAATTCTGATTCTGCATTTTTTGTCTGCGTGACGGTCGTCATGAAATGTGACGGTCGTCACACGCATGACGGTCGTCATGGACCTGTGACGGTCGTCACAGCAGCAGAATCCGTATCTGCTGTTTTTCATCTATTTTTCATCCGTTTTTCATCTGTTTCTTCTCCTTTTCTTTCTTTAGTCCAAATTCTCCCCAATCTGCAAAACGAAGTAAATTAATCATATAATAGAACATAAATCAAGATAAATTAATAAAAGTCACAAATAAATGCATGTAAATCAAGCCAAATAAACAATATGATTTCGCGTTATCAACTGCCATATGTTTTTGCAATAACAATAATGAAAAGTGGGAACCTTAAGGTAGATGAATACACCCCTGAAATATACATGAAATTCATATATCAGGCAATCTATAATCCTGCCATATATCTTGTTAATGGATCAAATTTGTGGGTTAGAGCAAAGTATTTAGATGTTTAACCACCAAAGCACAAACAAAAAACCAGAAAGACCAAAGAAGATAATAAATCTCGAACAAGGAGAAGTAGATGGATCTGATTGTAAAATGATAAGAACTGGATTAATTTTTATGGTAGTAGGTGTAAGCATACATGTCACAACAAATCTACTAGTAAGATGACACCAACTCAAGTAGGTCAACAATACCAAACAAGACAACAAACTCAAGCAGGTCAACAATCTCTAGCAAGACAAAAAAATCGAGTAAGTAAACAAACTTAAGCAAGTCAGCAATGTCAAGCAAGTCAACAAACATAAGCAAGTCAATAAGCTAAAATAGATCAACAATCTTAAGCAAAACAAGGAAGGAAAAAAAGCAGAATGTTAGAAGGGCACCAATATCACGTGTATCCCCAAGTCCCAATAAAAAATTAAGTGCAACAAGGAATGTAGTTGGGTCAACTTCAAGAGGATAACTCCAACAAAGAAGACTACTCCAAGAAAGAAGACAATTTAGTTTTTTTTGTGTGCATGAATTATATGTGTTGGAACAAACATTTTGCTTTTTGTATGTCCGTTAGAACAAATTTATGTTCTCTTGAGCGAGACGAAGTCATGCGAGGAATGCTTGGTACTCGGCCTTGTTGTTCGACGTTGGGAACGTTAAGGTGAGGGAGACTTCTATCGAGGTACCTTCTTCATTTTCCAGTATGATGCACGTTACACTTACCATCGAGCTAGAGGCGCCATCGACAAAGATGATCCATTTGTACGCCCCGGAGTTGGCGATTTTGTGGAGGTCATCTCGGCGATGAAATCGGCCTGTACTTGAGCCTTGAGGGCTTTTCTTCTCTCGTATTGGACGTTGAATTCAGAGAGTTTGAGTGACCATCTGAGCATTCTTCCCTACGACTGCCCGAGCAGCTGTTTGACTGACTGGTCGGTTCTAACTATGATCGTATGGGACAAAAAATAGTATCGTAACCTTTTGGCCGCATTGATGAGGGTCAGAGCGGCCTTCTCAATCTGCTGGTACTTGAGCTCAAACCCTTGGAGGGCTTTACTCATGAAGTATATCGGTTTCTGCCCTTCGGAAGTTTCACGGATCAGTGTTGCGCTGACGGCTTCTTTGGCGACAACGAGATACAAGTATAAGGTTTCCCTAACCATGGGTCTCGACAGCACTGGCGGATCCGAGAGAGCTTGCTTGAGGTGGAGGAGAGATTATTCGCACTCCTATGTCCATTTGAATGCGGCCTCCTTGCGTAGCAGTTTAAAGAAGGGGAAGGCATGTTCTACAGACTTGGCGAAGAATCGTGACAAAGACGTGAGAATCTCGTTTAGTGACTGGATAGACTTCTTTATGCTCGAAACGACGAACTCGGAGAAGGCCCTGCACTTGTCCAAGTTGGCTTCTATTCCTCATTCTGTTAGATAGAAACCGAGGAACTTGCCTGCTCGTACATCGTAGGTGCACTTTTCAGGGTTGAACCTCATCCTGCACTTTCTTGTTGTTTCAAAGATCTTCCTGAGATGAACGGTATGATTGATCTCTTCTGGTGACTTCACGATCATGTCGTCCATGTAAACTCTGAGCATGTCCCTGATTTCTCTGCGAAAGACCTTGTTCATCATCCTTTGGTAAGTCACCCCAGCGTTCTTCAGACTGAAAGGCATTACCTTGTAGTAATAATTGTCAGACTCAGTCATGAAGGTCGTGTATTGCTTGTAGGGATGACAACGGGGCGGGCGGGGGCGGGTTTAACTATACCCGCACCCACACCCGCCTCCATGTAACACATCCGCCCGCGCCCCCAAACCCAATCGGGGGTAAAAATTTACCGCCCAGACCTGCCCCCAATAGAGAACGGGTGCACCCGCAACCGCCCCGCCCCCACCCGTAAAAAAATTAATTTCTTTTTAATTGCAATAAAAATTATTTAATTAAAAAATTGATTATTTTAATAAATAAATTATTTAATTAAAACTTTAATTAGTAAATAAATATTAACTTGATTAATTTAATTATTTTAATTGCAATAAATGTATTAATAATTTAATTAAAAATATAATTAATAAATGAATATTAAAATAAGTAAAATAAGAGAATTAAACTAAAATGCATTATTCGGGGGCGGGTGCGGGCGGGTCTTAGTGTCTCCCCGCACCCATACCTGTAATTAAAAATCCGGTTTTCCCCGCACCCGCATCCGTACCCACTCAAACCGGGGTTCCCCCGCTAATTTTGGAGTGGGTCCGGGCGGGCTCCGACGGGTCTGGTTTTTTTTGCCATGCTTAATTGCTTGTCGGCCTTCACCATGAGGATCTGATTGTATCCCGAGTACACGTTCATGAATGACAATAGTTTAAAACCTGCAGAATTGTTGACGAGTTTGTCGATGTTAGGCAATGGGTAAGCATCTTTGGGACATGCCCGATTGAGATCGGTATAGTCAACACACATTCTCCATTTTCCATTATGTTTCTTAACTAGTACAACTTGGACAACCAAGTTGTGTACTAGGCTTCCGATATAAAATTTTTCTCTAAGAGGTCTTTTACAGCTTTTTCAGTAGCCTCCACTTTCTTGGGAGACTGCCTACGCTTACGTTGAACTATGACCCTAGCGGCCGAATCTATGGAGAGATGGTGGCACGCTACTTTGGGGTTAAGCCCGGGCATTTCAGCAGTGCTTCACACGAATAGGTCAACATTTTCCCAGAGACAGGCCTTGAGTTGTTTCCTTGCTAAGTTGGGGAAGCCCGTGCCGATCTTCACACTTCTCCTGGGATCGTCTCCTAACGTGATGAGTTTGAAGTCTCCGTATGGAATTGGGCGCGTCAGATGAGAGAGTTGCCCATTGTCTGTTGGAGGCGTGTCTTCGGACTCTTCGTTGTGTCCCTCTTTACCGGGGAAACGGTTGTCGAGGTCGATAAATTTGACGTGTGGGAGGGGCTTCGGCTCTTCCGTTTGGGCTGGTTTGCCTGCTGTCTTGGGGGGGACGTTGATGGAGCTGAGTTCTTTCAGTACCGCCTCGAAGCATCTTTTGGCTGCCTCAATGTCCCCGTGAAGGGTGACGACCTGCCCTATGGTTGTGTAATATTTCATCTTCATATGGACTATCAATGGTATTGCGGTCAGTTCGGTCAAATGAGGGGCATTCAATTACCAGAAAGCGGACTTTCACCTGTCTGGTCGTCTCCTTGGCCCCGAATGTGACGAGCAGTTCTACATATCCCCAAGGCTTAGTGGTGGTGTCGTTGAAGCCTTAGAGGTTGGAGCCCACATATGGGGTCAAATGGATCTCGTCGAGCTGTAGGGTCGTGAACAAGTGGGCGTACGTTATGTCCATCAAACTCCCTTAGTCGACTAGGATTCGACGGACATCGAAGTTTGTCATATGAGCTCTGATCAGGAGGGGAATGCAGGATTTGGGTGCCCCCGGGAAGTTCCTCGAGGTAAAAGGTGATCGGGTTTGATTGTCCTTTGAACTTGTCGAAGGTAGCATTTGTCTTTGAGCTCTTGTCAATTAGTTCATTGAATTTCCTCTTGACTGACCCGACCGATAGCTTGTTGGGCCCCCACTGGATATCACTAGTGTGGCGGGGAAATCCTCCCACGAATTGTGGACAGACAGTGGTCTGGCAGGCTCGCTAAAGAGGAAAAAATCTTCGGTTCGGGAGACGCACAGGGTCACCTGCAGTCCTGTTTCGTCGGAGGGAATTGACGCTTCCTCGACCCTATTGGCCTCGCGGGACTCAGGTTGGGGGGCTTCACCCCTCCGGGTATACTGTTTAAGATGCCATTCTTTAATTAAGATTTTGATTGCATCTTTGAGGTGGATACAATCTTCCGTGACAGGTCGATGGCTCCGGTGGAACCGACAATTCTTGGATTTATCTATGTTGGGCTTCGGGGGTGTCGGTTTCGGGATCCGGACACCGCCCCTCTGAAATTCCAAATTGTTGTATTCAGACAGGATGCACTCATGGGGACTTATGAGTAGCGTGTACTTAGTGAGCCGACCCACTGATCCTTCCTGTTCGCGGGGTCGGTCTTCACGCCTTCTTTGCTCGTTGCGTCGAGGAGGAATGACTTCCTTATGCCTGACGCCTCTGAAGCCCTTCTGGTGCTGTCTATCTCGAACGGTGTTTGCGGTCTCTATCTCTTCATACTCGATGTATGATTGAGCTTCATGGAAGAAGGCATTCAAAGTGTGGGGACGTGCGATCTCGACAGTCTTGGTGAAGCCAGAGTGTGGTTTTATGCCTCTCTGGATCAAGAACCTCTTCATATCATCCGTGTGGACACTTGGACGACATTGCGATTGGACCTCTTTATGTAATCTCGGAGATGCTCGTTCTTCCCTTGGATAATGACTTCCATGACCGCTTCTGTCTTCGGATGACGCTGGGAAGTTGTGAAGTGCCCGGAGAACTGCCGATTCAGTTCACCCCAAGAGGTGATAGAGCCAGGCGCGAGGCGTTTGTACCACACCATGGCTCTCTTCCTCAGGGTAGTGGGGAACAACCTGCACTTGATGGCTTCCTGTATGTTCTGGTAGTCGAGCATTGCATTGATGCTTTTGATATGGTCATCCGGGTCAGTCGTACCATCGTACGTTGTCAAGATCAGGGGTTTTTCCATACCGACAGGCAGTGGGGCCTCCCTGATGGCTCTACATAGCGGTGAGTGTTGGACGTCTTTGTCACTTCTGATGGGCGACAACGAGGGAGAAGCTGATCCCTGGTGGTTTCTGTTTCGGCGTGGGGGACTCTTCGACCGGGCTCTCGGTCTAGAGGGGCCCCCTGCGGCTTTCTTATTCTGAGTCGGGGAACGTCACTCTTTCCCGGGAGGAGACCTGTCCCGTTTGTGGGAAACCAGTTGTTAAGCCGCTCCAAACGAGGGTGACTCCCCATCGGCAAAGGAGAAGAGCTCCGCGAGTCCTCGACGAACTGCGTCCTCCACGGGGGAGGAGAAGGACTGACGAAAACTTGGCGACAATGTCTTTACGGAGGAGGAGAATGACTCATGGACACTGGGCGACAGTGTCTCTGCTGGGGAGAGCGCGATGGTTGTTCCCTTTCGAGCATTCCTATCCGCTCGTTATGCCTGAAGATCATCAAGTTGGTCTGATTAATCATCGGGAACAGAGTCACCACGGTAGGATTAGCGTCAGCTGGAACTGGGATGGGCTGGTAGGCAATCGGGTTGTCTAAGTGCTGGACAACGTTGAAGGTCGCGTCTTCTGAGAAGGGAGATGTGGGGCGCCCGTCCCTGTGGTCACCTTCTTCATTGGGGACAGTCGTGTTGGGGTTGTGGTTGTCCCTGTTGGAGAAGGGGCAAAGGCAGATCCAGAGCATTGTCATTGTGTGGGTTAGCCATGATTAGAATGGAAGTTGAAGGTTGCTTTAGTTCATGAGCTTTTGTGCTTGGACAGGAGAAAGAACGGGAAAATAGAGATTCCCACAGACAGCGCCACTGATCTTACCTGATCAGAAAGGAATTAATAGTTTGCCGCGCGTCGTGAATGACTGCCTTCACCGGTGTCACGGAGGAGAAAAAAGAGGGTGTACCTGCAAGATGCTCTGATGCTTAAGTAAGTACCAGAACTAGAGAGAGCAAGTACAAAGAGAAGGTGTAATGAATAGAATACTTAACCCTCTAGTGAAATATGGTATTTATAATGTGCCACAAGCGCAGGGCCAACGGTTACATTGCATTAGATCGGATTGTCAAGCCCAACATAAGTAATTGCCAGGGCTTACGTGGCGTAGTGAAGAACAACACATGGTCTTCGCCCTAGATCAACTATCTCATGATCTTCGGAAGGTGGGCTGACCATCTCTTTCAGAAGTGGGCAGTCGCCCGATGACGTGTTTCGGCATGGAGAACGTGGAAGAAGCGCGTTGACTTCTCCGTCAAGAGAGTCTTCTACCCGACTGATGTGTCATGTTGAGACTTGTGTTCGACAGAGGAAATTGGGCTTTTTTGGGTCTCATTAGCATAGCACTGGACTGGGCCTATTCGGCTGAAGGGCGGATCCTGACCCAGTCCAAAACACATATAATTCAAGTATATTAAATTTTATTTCCATCCTACCGCCTATTAGAATATATCTTTAGTTTTTATGTTACTTTTAAGTATATATTTTTATTTATTTTTATCATATATTATTTTACTTTTTTATTTTTCTCACACAACAATTTTTGTTTTTTATATCTTTTAATTTGTTTTAACAACAAAAAATGCTTTGTTTTTTTATATATATTTTAAAATATGGGAAAAATATATCACTACAAAATTATAATAATCTACTACAATAACTACATAAATCATAATTGTTTCAAGTCTTCAATTTAATATATTTGTCTATGACTCAATGTCGCTACTGCGAAAATCGGCGCCGGCTGACAGAAGAGTCGCCACCGTGCGTTATTTATCCCAACGGAGGGAAAGGAAACGCTCGAAGTAAACCTCGCAAAAAACGGGGAAAGGTATGGTCATCGCAACCAAAACCTGGGTTCGGGAGTCGGTTACGCAAGGGGAAGGTATTAGCACCCCTCACGTCCGTCGTACTCGACGGGATCCACGCTTGCTTGGGTTGTCTAAAGGATGCAAAAAAAATCTATCTATGGCTGCTAAATCTAAACGGAAAGGAATTGACTCGATAGAGCGTCGCACTCTATGCCTACGTATTCTCAGGAGAGAAAGTCAGAGTCAACGTAGTTCGGGACTACAGGGAAATTGGCTCGCCAAGACCTCGCGTCTTGTGCCTACGTACTTCCACACTGCATGGAAGATCAGAGCTTTACGTAGTTCAGGCTAACTACGGCTAAACAAAACATTCTCACACAGCAGTGAGAAAAACAACTGGTTTCAAAGGTCGGGAACCTATGGGCAAAACTACGGCTTGGTCTCAAATGCACTCGGGCAAGAGAGAAAAAGGGTAACAATTAGTCGTCAGCGGGAAAGTCTCGATCGCACAGCAGCGAGAGAACAAAGGTTAATTGTTAGTGTGCTCGCTAGGATATCGCATCCTATGCCTACATATCCTCGTCTGGTACGAGGAATCAGAGCAGCTGTAGTTCGGCTACTATCGGGACCACAACTCAAATCTCGTTTTATTAACATTCTGAAAAATGATTACAATGCGTGAATACTGAAAAATAATCTCCTAGGAAATACTATCCTATCCTATCCTGAAAAATCGAATGGAAAATAGCCCCCTAACAAGTGGACTTTTAAACTATCCCTAAAATGAACTCCATGAAAAATGTACTCCAAAAAAATATTAAATCTACCTTAATATTTTTTCTCAATATTTCTTTTCCCTTTTCTTTTTTTTCAAAATATTTTTCCTCTTTTTCTTCTATATTTCTTCCACTATTTTTCTCTATTCTTTTTCTTTTATTTTTTCAACATTTCTTTTCATATTCTTTTTCTCACTATTCTTTTTTTTATATTGTTTTTCTCAACATTTATTAACATGTTTTTTTCTTCTCTTTCTATCAATATTTTCTTTTTTTCTTCTTTCCTTTAATATTTTCTTTTTTTCTTTCCATTCTAAGAAATTAAACAAAATAAGAAAAAAGGAAGAGAGGACAGGGGGGTATACTGGTTACAGTTATGGGGTATATCCAGCAGAAATAATCAAAACAGACTGGGCCCAACCCAGAAAACAAACCAAACAAAAAAACTGGGGGGGTGCTGCGCTACAAGGGGGTTAGTCTGGTAATGACTCGTTGGGCTTAGGCCCAGAATCCACAGAGAACACGCATAGGGGGTATGGAGGATTACGGGGGGTGCGAAGTGCAAAAACATTGGGCCCAAGAAGCCCAATCCCAATCACCAACATCCTTCCCCTTTCTCTGTGAAAACCCTAATTCTTTTCCTCCTCCCTCACGACGCCGCCGTCAACCTCCCTCGTCCTCCCTGAAACTTTGTTCGAAACTCACCAACACCTTCCTTCTCCGACGAACACACAAATACAGTCTCCCAAATACTGATGATGCTTAGAGTACTTCTCGACGAGACGATGAGAAGCTACGTGGAGTGCTAACAGATTTGTCGCTCGTTTGAAGTTGACGATCTTGGATAGAATTTGCTCTTGAAGTTCTGTTGAACGATGAAGATGGATGATCTTCTTGCATGTTCCTGTTGCTGGCGATTTGCTCTTGAAGTTCTGTTGAACGATGAAGACGGATGATCTTCTGGAGTTTTGTGAACTTGATGAAGTTCGTTAAATTTCTGAGGAAACTTGACGAAGATGATTGCTGATGATGCGTCCTCGTGAAGATCTTTGATGATTTCAAGATGAACGCGTTCGATGACTCGAGTTCTTGTGGAATCCTGTTGATTGTTTGAATGGAGTTCTGGGAACGACGACCATGCACGGTTGAAGATCTGGAAAATCTTGTGAAGAACATGATGATGTTCTGGAGATTTCTTGCTGTTGAACAATAACGAATAGTGACGAACGGGGTGATGGAAGTTGATGATCGGTGGTTCTGGAAACTTGTTTGGAGTTTGTTGATGGTTGAGTTTGGTGACCGGAAAAGATGGAAAAAGGAGGTGAAGATGGAGGTTTATGAGTTTTTCTGGGTTGAGGATGATGAAGATTAGAGGAAGTTATGGAGGTTTGATCGGAGTTCTGGGAGAAGGTGGGTTTCCGGTGAGATTGATGGTGGCCGTCGGCCATGCATGTCGGTCGGTGGGTGTTCCCGGCGAGGACCAGTGGAGTGGTGGTGTGGAGGCACGTGGCTGCGTTAGTGGGTGGAGACGATGCATGCGCGCCACGTGGCCATGGCGTGGCAGTGAGAGAAGGAAGCTGAGAGTGCGTGGCGTGCGTGTGATGTGTAACGTGGAGCCTCTCTCCTGGATTACACGTGGACGAGCTGGTTTTATACCACTTGGAAATTCTGGAAACTTCCAGATTCTGCTGGACAATTCTGGATGGATTTGGACAAACTGAACTGAATCCTGGGCTGCGAATTTGGGCCTAGCTGAATGAAACGTGGATAAAAAGCCCATATGAAACTAATGACAATTAATCAATTAACGTGAAACTGAACCATTAAACTTGGATTAAATGGAATTAACGAAAAAAAACTTGATCAATATCTAACCCTCATTAACAACTAACTGAAGATTATCCTAATTAATTCTAAAACTCCATTAATCTAATCAACTCCTAAACTAATAATACTCTAAGAATTCCACTAATCAAACTCTATTAAATCTAAAATTCTCTAAAAACTATATTAAATTCTATTATAAAATCTGCTAAAATTCTATTTAGTAAAAGAAAGTATATTAAATGCTAAAAAACCTATTTATTTAATAAGAGAAAATCTATTAAAAGAAAACTCTATATTATTCTATAATATCTAATAAAGAAAAATCTATCTATTTCTATATTAAAAGAAAAACTATATGTTTCTATCAAAACCATTTAATATCTAACATATTCTAAAAAATATTAAAATCTATTACTAATATATCTAAAAAATATACTCAAAAATCAATTGATATTAATACTCTATATTAATCTAAAAATGATTAAAATCTACCTAATATGCTCTAAAAAGAAATCACAATTATTAAAAATATTAAAACCTACTAATATTCTATAAAATGCTAAAAATGACTTAAATCTATTTAAAAAGAATTAAAACTATTAAAAATCCTATTAATATTCTAAAAATGATTTAAAAGCTTTAAAAAATCTAAAAATGGTCAATAAAATCCAGAAAAATCACAATAATTTCCCGAGGAACCAAATAAGCACGAACGACACATAACACTGCGAGAGCGCACCAAAATAGCCGGTAAAAAATAAACGGGCACCGAAATATCCCAAAAATACGATTCTACCTAAAAACACCTGAGACGCGAGACGAGAGCTGTGATCCCGATAAATCAAAACGAATGAAAAATGCATTGTATGCGATATGCAGATGCGAATGCGGTCATGCGTCGAAACATCGAGCCAGATACGAGACCCGGTTGGTCAAATTTTAGGGTGCAACAGCTGCCCCTATTCAAGCGGCTTCGACCTGAATGGTTGAAGAGCGCTCAGCCTTCAAACATTCAAAGGTAGATGACGGTTGAATACAAATGGAACCCTGAAATTTGCCAACCGCGGGGATATACTGCAAAATTGCTTGAGGAATAGCCTCCAATGAACTGAAGTTTGGTTGTCACGGCAACAACTGGTCAATTTTCTGATAAATTTTCTTCTCCTTTTCAACACCTGTGTGACGCCACAAGTATTAAAATAATGCTTCGCAAAGCAAACACCTTCCCATCTGTCATGGGATCTTTCTGTCGACTCATGGTTCACGGCGAACCTGAGGAAACTCTCCTGGGGAATTCTGAATTGAACTGCCTGGCACCTATTCTGACGAAGGCGGCAGCTTCAGAAGTCTGATATATGTCAATCTCTGTTGTTGTTTTTTTTCGATGCTGACGTAACAACCAAATGAAGAAATCACTCCGCTGGGGAAGACGAGAAGCTTAACCACACAATTCTGCAGGTGAACAAATTCGAAATCTAATAGGTAACCATTCTGGTCTATGTTTCAACATGCGTATGCTTGAAATGATGTAATGCCCTATATGACATGAATATGTTATGCGTTCTATTTGAAAATGTGATGCCCAGACGGCATGGATATACTATATACTTGTATAAATGCAATGACTATATATGCAAATGCTAATGCAGGCTCGAGCTGCCAGAGAACACCAGGTCTGAAAACCACTTGGCAAAATAAATGCCGAAGGTAACGTCAACTCTACTGGGGATGAACCGAAGTCACAGAACCATCTCAGCAAAATAAATGCTGGAGAAGGGAAATCAAATCCGCTGGGGATAACCGTCCTGCTGGAGAAATGAAAAGGCAACCCTGCTTGGCGACTTCACTGGGAAAGAAAAACAACTCTGCTTGGAGATGCTCCATTTAAACCATTGGCAACTGATTGTACTCTGCGGGGATTGACCCGAGCTGGGATTGATTGCGCGCAGCACACTACTGGAAATGCCCCTACTATCAAGGATATCAACCTTGATCTGCTGAGGATACTCCTGATCCTACTCTGATGCGGGGTAAAATACAATCTCGACTCTTCCGGGGATAATAAGCAACTTTCATCTGCTGAAGAGTAGCAATTCTGATTTAACAACATCCACGAGGAATTCAAACATTAATCGGAGCACTGGTATCCGCCGAGCTTCGTATCGGGGAACATGACAACATGCAGGTCATTGAGAATTACTGTGTCAGATATCTTTAGGTTTTTGTTTTCTGGTTTAGGATAAACATGGATTATGTACACTGTGGAAGATATGGAAAATACTAGACGAGAACTAGCGTTCAAAGGTAGACTACCAGGCGAGAACTGATAGGAAAATAGGTTATCAGACGAGAATTAATTTGGTTTTGGACATCAGACGGGGCTGACTGGATGACAGACTGAAGCATAGACACCCAGGCGAGAACTGGCTGAAAGCTGACGTACACCAGACGAGAACTGGTATAACACATAGGTTGAAACATACGATGATCATACGAGAACTGATTACGCGACGACATGTACCAGACGAGAACTGATACAACAATTGAAGAAACGATGACCAGACGAGAACTGGTTACAATAAACTGCACCAGACGGGAACTGATGCTTACGATAAACTGCACCAGACGGGAACTGATGCTTACGATAAACTGCACCAGACGGGAACTGATGCTTACGGGTTTGCCATGCGAGAACTGGGCTTTGGAAACGACTGGTTACTGACACGTAACAGGTTTGAACTGCAGGATAATGATCCAACGACAACAAGGCCTTTTCGGAATGCTAAGGTTTTTTGACAAAGGTAATGACATGATTTCCCGATACTCAACTCCGGTTGGGGATAAACAGACTAGCCTGAATAACTTGCCCCAGTATACTCAGCTGGGGATAAGAAGACTGGCTTGAACAACTTGCCCCAGTCTAACTCCTGAGAATACCTGCTCTGAACAGCTTGCAACGAGACGACTTCGAGAATACTTGCCCCGGTATCTATACAACAACAGAATTCAATCTCCATTAAACCTCTATCAACCCAATTGGTTTCAACATTCTCTGCAGTGACTTGCCCCTGAATGAGCGTTCTAGCGACTTAACCTGATCTGATTATCCATCGAAAGGTTCTGCTTTCAAATCTCAACGTTCTGAATGATTGCCCCTGATTGGCTCTCGAGAAAACTCATTCTGATCAACTGCTTCTCAAATAAACTGCCCCTGCTCAACTGAAACTTCGGGACTGGTCCTCAGACTAACTGATACTGAACTTACTGGATGTCAATGCCCCGGATTCGCAGGTCTTCACAACATACACCATTCTGGTTCAGACTGCTGAATTACTCAGTCCTGCTCGATGATTCCCTGGTGGAATTTCTTTCATGCCAACTACTAACCTGCAATTAGAATCGTCTGTTCACGAATGGTAATTTTAATGCAGTGGTTATGCAGATTTTGAAAAAATTTTGAGCTGTCACTCATTTACATGCATATGATTGTGAGTGACGAATGAACCAAAGTTCAAACGTAGCTTACGTGGTCAGTGAAAAATACAACAAGGATGTGACTAGCAAGTCAAGAAGGAGTCAGGTTACTCAACCTTATCGTAATATGCTCAGAATAAACCCTACCTCAATTAGGTCTTTTAAGGGTTGTATCGTGGTCGGGTTCACGGTTCGTGAAACAAAGGATATTTGGCTCAAATTTTGATTTGTACCCACCCCTTCTACGTGGTGATCTCCGATCCTAAGGTTCAGTTGACCTGGCACAAGCACTCGCCTCTTCGAGAGGTATTGTTGAATGGTAAGAACCACAGTTAAGGATTTCACAGGGCTTTTCCGGAGTGATAGTTACTCCTTCTTCGCTTTCGGTGTCTGTGTACACGACTTTGTGATTTGCTGGGGAAAATTTTCTATCCCTCTTTTTTCATTCTTTTGATTCCCTAACTTTTGCCTGGACTGACTCCTTTTGAGTTCTTTTCGTTTTTTCCGATTTCTTTTGAAGTCCAACGGGATGCCCTGATTTTTGCCTAAGTATTAGCTTTCTCAGCTTTTTCTTTCTTTTTACTTAGCGGGCTTTCTTTCTTTCTTTCTTTTGGAACAAAGTCGTGTGACACTGGTTGTCTTGATGGCTCCGAAAGGATTGTAACTGTCTCACTCCTGATTGGTGAGGTATGACCTCTTGAAAGGCATAAACTGATTGGTCCTCGAAAGACAACACTCCTCTGTAAGACTTGAATGCTCGGTCAAGCTAACTGACAACTACCCTGCCCCGGGTTAAGATGTGAGGGTTTAAAAGTCCGAAAAAACTTCTACTTCCTGGCTCGAAGTGGTTAACAAGGGACTAACTCCTTATATCTCCAGTGTTTGGGGGATTTGAAATAATGCCTTGTACGTCATCAGTACGGTCTTATCTGAAAGCATACGATCATCGGTTATGAGTTTATTTCGTCATCCTCCCTCCAATCTTTGCTAGTCACAGGGGTAAAGTGGAGTGAATAAAAATGCAAGTGTCAGTGCAATGCAGTAAATGAGCGACAGCGACATGATTAATTCAGAAAAATGCATAGTCACTTTATTATTATCACCATTCAAAACATACAATGTTTAAATGCAAGTAGTAACTAACAGAAAAGAAACTACAAATGCAAATGATATAAAGGTCTGAGGACTGCCAATGCTGAGGCGCCCGCCTGTCTGGATCACTGGCTTTTGCTGGAGAATACCTTCCGAGTCTACGAGCTTAGACAGCTGAGCGGTTAGGATGAACAAACAGAAACCCTTCTCGGAAGGAAATGCGATCTTGGTCAATCAACTGCTGTACTTTCGCCTGAAATGCTTTACAATCTTCCGTCGAATGCCCTGGAGAGCCACCATGGTAACCACATTGAACGTGGGGATTATACCCAGGAGGGTAAGGTTCTGGAACTGGCTTAAGAGCTTTCGGCTCCACCAAAGACTTCTGGATCAAAGACGGTAGCAGCTGGCTATACGGCATAGGCACTGGGTGAAAAGGAGCTTTCCTTCGTTCTAAGTTGTTGCGAGGTATATTCTGATTCTGACGCTGATTCTGATTACCTCGGCCACGAGTTCGCTGATTTGCAATGGAAGCGACATAAGGTTCCTGATAGGGTGCCCCAGGCACGGCTGTCTGTCCAGAATAACGAGACACAGAAGATACTGACCGCTGAGAAGACGGAGAACCAACAGATTTCACCGATTCGACTTGAGGATATCCAACATCTGTCAGGACCGCATTGATCATAGTTTCATCTTCAGATTGAGAGCTATAGAGAGATTCAGTTTCACTGGCCTGACCTCTTGAAACATTCGGGATTCTTCCAGTCTTTACACCATACTCGATGCGCTCTCTCGTCCTTACCAACTCAGAGAAATTTGGTGCGGTTTCAAACATTCTTTCGAAGTACGGGCTCTGCAAGGAGTTTACGAACATTCCTTTCAGCTCTTGGTCTAGGAGCGGTGGTTTCACTCTACCAGCAAATTCTCTCCATCTCTGAACATACTTTCTGAAAGATTCATTGTTCCCTTGAGACAATTCTTGCAGTTGCACGCGAGTAGGAGCTTCGTCAAGATTATAGTCGTACTGCTTCAGAAAGGCATTGGCTAAGTCCATCCATGATCGGATCTGATCACGCTCTAACTGCATATACCAACTCAGAGGTGCCCTAGTCAGACTATCTTGAAAGCAATGAATCATCAGCTTGTCGTTGTGCACAAATGAAGTTATTCTTCGGCAGAACATTACCAAATGTTGCTTCAGGCAACTATCTCCTTTGTACCTTTCAAACTTCGGCATTCTGAACTTCGGAGGTAACACTAGGCCAGGAACCAGACACATATCTGCAGCACTAAGAGTAACAGCGTTTTTACCTTTCAAGGCTTTGAATCTCTCATCTAATGCACGAAACCTTTCAGCATACACGGGAGTTAATGGGTCTTCATTCTCTGCTGTCGGGACCTCTCTTCGGGGCTTTGGCACAGGGAAGGAAAAACCCTGGTAGTCTGAGATATCAACAGAAGGAGAACGTTCACCTCGGACAACAAACTGCTCACGCAGACCTTGGTCTTCAGCAGATGGTTGCACAAGCTGAGCTGCAGTAAGGTTGTTTACTTGCGGAAAGTCTTCGTCGTGCGGAGATCCATACAGAGGATTGGACGTCACGGTGAAACCTGACAAGGTATCAACAAACTGGAAGCTGCTCTCTGACATAGCTACCAACAACTGTCAGCTGACTTCACTGCTTGACTCTGATCAAATCTGCTTTAAATCTGCTTCAACCTCTTGGTCGTCTTCGATATTCACCTTCAGAACAAAAATAATGGCTGGATAAGAGCTCTGACTGGCTGGCGAATGGTATGCAATATGATGCGAAGATGCCTATGCAAATGCAATGCAATGCAACAAACACGGGATCACAACCCCCACACAATCTAAATACTGCTGCACTGCTGACGGAGTACGGTTGCTCTGAAGAGAAGACCAGAATAACGGGTAGGTTGGAAGTCAAGTTTCCTGCACAAAAACCCCCCCCCACTCACAGGTATGGACCTATCTCTGACAAGGTACGGCATCCTATGCGGTCGTCAGCGTCACAGACTTTCAAGACTGACGATACGATTCCCAGAAGGAGTGGCATCATCGAGTCCTAAAGAGGCCTCACTTAGCTGAATCACAAATGATCGGTCCCCAGAGTCGACAATCCACCAAACCAGCAACCGTCTCAACCCAAAGGGTTGAAAGTGAAGCCAACCGGATGAACCTCGTCTGAGCGTGGATTTCATGAGACACTAGTGCCTGCAAAGCAAGCACGCGCCCACTAATTTCCACTCTAAGTCTAAGGTGCACTCAAGCCCAGGTCCGGCTTCTCTCAATATCATAGAACACCCGTAACACCCCAACAGCAACAGATAATATCAATAAATAAGCACAAAATAGACAAGCAAACAAGCGCTAGGATTGACTCTCTCTTAGGGGACGTTGGATTCCACATGCATAAGGACTATCGCAGTCCTTAGCAGCCAGGGGACGTTGGATCCCCAGCAGAGTCGTATAGGGAACTATCGCAGTCCCCAGCAGAGTCGCCAGCTGCTGGGGATGACCCCAAACAGCCAGGAAAAAACCTAAGGCGAGACTCGTATAGGGAACCATCACAGTCCCCAGCAGAGTCGCCAGCTGTCGCTACTGCGAAAATCGGCGCCGGCTGACAGAAGAGTCGCCACCGTGCGTTATTTATCCCAACGGAGGGAAAGGAAACGCTCGAAGTAAACCTCGCAAAAAACGGGGAAAGGTATGGTCATCGCAACCAAAACCTGGGTTCGGGAGTCGGTTACGCAAGGGGAAGGTATTAGCACCCCTCACGTCCGTCGTACTCAACGGGATCCACGCTTGCTTGGGTTGTCTAAAGGATGCAAAACGATCTATCTACGGCTGCTAAATCTAAACATAAGGGAATTGACTCGATAGAGCGTCGCACTCTATGCCTACGTATTCTCAAGAGAGAAAGTCAGAGTCAACGTAGTTCGGGACTACAGGGAAATTGGCTCGCCAAGACCTCGCGTCTTGTGCCTACGTACTTCCACACTGCATGGAAGATCAGAGCTTCACGTAGTTCAGGCTAACTACGGCTAAACAAGGGTATTCTCACACAACAGTGAGAAAATCAAACCGGTTGCAAAGGTACGGGGACCTATGGGCAAAACTACGGCTTGGTCTCAAATGCCCTCGAGCAAGAGAGAAAAAGGGTTATCAATTAGTCGTCAGCGGGAAAGTCTCGATCGCACAACAGCGAGAGAACAAAAGGTTAGTCGTTAGTGTGCTCGCTAGGATATCGCATCCTATGCCTACATATTCTCGTCTGGTACGAGAAATCAGAGCAGCTGTAGTTCGGCTACCTCGGGACCACAGCTCAAATCTCGTTTTATTAACATTCTGAAAAATGATTACAATGAGGGAATACTGAAAATAAGTCTCCTAGGAAATACTATCTTATCCTATCCTGAAAAAAATCAAATGACAAAAAGTCCCCTAACAAGTGGACATCTAATTCTATCTCTACAATCGTAAAATAATCTCCATGAAAATATATCCTAAAAGAAAATGTACTCTAAAAAATGTTAAGTCTACTTTAATATTTTTTATTCTTTTCCAATCATTTTCTCCTTTTTCTTTCAAAATACCCTCTCTTTACTTTTCTATTTTTTCAATATATTTTTCTCTTTATTTTTCTCTATTTTTTCAATATATTTTTCATACTTCTCTGTTATTTCTTTTCTCTTTTCTCCTACACTTTCTTTTTTCTATTTTTCATAATATTTCCTTCACATATAATCTTTTTCAATATTCTTTCTATCTTTTTTTCAACAATTCTTTTCCATCTTTCATATTTTTTTTCTCAACATTTCTTTTCATATTCTTTTTTCTATTTTTAAAATCTCAACACAAAAGAAAATAATAAAAGAATAAAGAAAAAATACAAAAGAGGGGAGGGGGTGTAATATGTTTATTGCAGGGGGATTAAAAGAAATAAAAAAAAACTGCAGGCCCAGCCCATAAGCCTTTCAAAAAAAAGAAACTCAGGGGGGGGGGGTTGTGAATGAAACGGAGGTGTATGCCAGAAATTGGTTGGGCCTAGCCCATTGACTCAGGATCCTCACGGAGGGGGTGTGTGCCAAAACGGAGGGGGTACGTGGATCCAAAAATGATTGGGCCTGGATTCAGCCCACCGTCCCATCCTCTCCTTCCTTCTCTCCATTCATTCTCAAAATAACCAAAAAACCCTAACACTCCTTCTCCGATGCTCATGGCGCCGCCGCCGTCGCCCTCCTCAGACTCCCTCATCTCTCAATCTTTCTCAGTCTAACCTTCAATTCTCGTCCTCCATCTCACAAAGAAACAACAACAATAATTCCATCAATCGAATATCTGGATACACCCACTACCATGGCTCGAAGATCTCGTCGCAAATGCTTGAAGGAAGTCCGTGGAAGATTCGTTGAAGTCTAACCTGGATCTGGATCCGAATGTTCTGATGATTTCTGGAGTTTGAGAATTCTTGCCTGTTCTGGTGGTTGAAGATCGAGTACACATGTTCTTGAAGTTGCGTTCTGGAGATTTTGGATCTTGAAGGATGAATACTGTGGTGATTAGAAGAGCTTTCTGGAAAGCGTATGCAGTTGACGATTAGATGATGATCCCTGGTGATGTTCGTTGAAGATTCGTTTAGGAGACGATGAACGCTTGAGGATCTTCTGGCGATTGGTGAATGAATGAACACCGATGATGAGGATAGGTGGATTTCTGGAAATGGTGATTATGGAAAATGAATATTCTTGCTGAAACTCGATTCTGGAAATTATTCTTGATGGCTGATGCATGTTCATGAAGGACAATGAAGTTCTGGAGATTTGTTCTCCGGCGAGATTGATGGTGGTTGAATGGAGTTCTGGAAAAGGTTATTGTTGAGGTTGATCGGAACAGAGAAAGAAGATGGATGTTGACCGGAGATCTGGGGATTTCTGAGTGTTCTCCGGCGAGATTCATGGTGGCCGCCGGCCATGCATGCCGGCCGGTGAGGAAGACGGTGGGGCGTTGTGGTGCGTACGCGTGGCCAGGGATAGTGGAGAGGATCACCGCATGTGAGACGCGTGTCCCACGCGTGGCATGAGGAGAGAAAACGTGTGAGACGTGGCGTGGTGATGAAGCGTAACGTGGGGTCCCCCCTCGTTGAACACGTGGCGCTGCTGGCATTTATACTGGCTTTGTTCTGGATGCTTCTGGAAGCTTCTGGACTTTGTTGGAGACAACTGGACGAAAATGGACTTTGCTGGAGACAACTGGGCCTTGCATTGAACTGGGCCCAAAACGAAAAACAGATAAAAACCAAAAAACTGAATGGATTAATGAATTAAAAATTGGATTAATGACAATGATTAATGGAACTAACTAATGATTAAACCTAATTAAGAGAATTAACCTAAAACTCTACTAATTCTAATTAATTAAATCTAAAAAGAGAAAAAAACCTATTAACTCTAATTAAACTCTAAACCAATAAAACTCTAATACTCCCACTAATCAACAAACATTCTAATAATTCCACCAATCTAAAATCTATTACATTTCTATAATATCTATATACAAAAAAAACAACTATATTATTCTATAATATCTATTAAAGAAAATGAAAAATCTATATTCTATATTAAGAGAAAAGAAATCTATTCTATTAAAATGCTATTTAAAATCCTATAAAAACTATATTATCTATATTAAGAAAAATCATTTAATTTATATTAAACCCTATTATATTCTAAAAAGAAAATGTTATTTATTTATTTCATTTAAAATTCTAAAAACTATTAAAAATATTAAAACCTATTAATATTCTATATCTAAAAATATATTCAAAAATTCAATTAATATTCTAAAAGAAAAATCTATTAATATTCTATAAAATTCTATATTATCCTAAAATGATTAAAAATCTATTTAAACCCTAAAAATAGCCAATAAAATCCAGAAAAATCACAATAAATCCCAGAAGAACAAAATAAGCACCGAACGACACATAAAACCGCGAGAGCGCACCAAAATAGCCGGTAAAAATAAACGGGCACCGAAACATCCCAAAAATACGATTCTATCTATCTAAACTGACAAAAGACACCTGAAACACGAGACGAGAGCTGTGATCCCGATAAAATCAAAATAGATGAAAAATGCACTGTATGCAATATGCAGATGCGAATGCGATTATGCGTCGAAACATCGAGCCGGATACGAGACCCGGTTGGTCAAATTTTAGGGTGCAACACTCAATAAACTAACTTTAGTTTTTTTTTTGTGATAGACAAATGTAACAAAATTTATCTATGATTCCCTCGTATAACAAACCTTTGCAATGTGATCTAACTTGTAAAAAAATTGAAAAATGTCTCTCTGTGATGATTTAAGTGATATGGATATGTTGTTGCTATAAAAATACAAGTTTTGTTGTTTGAAAAGTGATTGTTCATTATGATATGACTTGATCTTATGTGTTTCATGGGTTGTAGCAATAATAGGTGTTTTTTTTGGAATGTTTCTTATCTTTTGAGATAATTCTCAAAATCACATAGTAGATCATGAAAATCATAAAATCGAATAGGATTTTCTTGAGCCTCGAGAATGAATGTAATTCCACGACACTCAGTACCGAGACCATTTAAGGTGTGAATGAAAATATAATTAGCACTCAATGGATAATTGGTAATGGCTAGCTCATATGAAAGAGCCTTAATACCATTATATTATTCAAACATTGATTGTGATCCTTTTATGAATCGCGAGAGACGTTCTTTGAGATGAATTATTCGAGCATATGTTTTGCTTACGAACATTTAGGTGAATACATCCCATGCTTGTTTTGAGGTATTGACATTTCCAAGCATGGTTATGACACTAAGGTGAAGTGATGAAATGATAAGATATAGTATTAATTGGTTTTATCATTTCCAACGATTATATTGAGCATTTGTGATTACTAGGCATGATTTGGTATAATTGTCATAACCGATGAGATCGTTCCTCACTAGTAGGGTGTTGAATTGAATGTGCCATGTAGAAAAATTAGAGTTGTTCAATTTGTGTGATGCATGTGTGTTTAATACCACAACACTGTTAGTATTGAAGGTGATTTGCATCTCCGAGGTGGTGGAGGAAGACATGATATTTTGAGGATCTAAGGATGTTATTAAGCAAAAAAGGATGATAACATACCGTGGATAGAAAATAATAATTAATTATATTTTGTTAATAATTATAATTACATGCATATATAGTACAATAAGGAATTATTTAAATGAATGGAATTAAAGTGAGAAATTGGTGTGCCACCTATTTATGGTTATATGTCACCTATTTATAGATATATGTTACAAACAAAATGCAATAATTATGGATTTAAAGGGAGAAATTATTAGGTTTTAGGGTTATCCTGGTTTTCACCCCCTTTCTAACTACAATTTTGCTGGACATAAGTAGTAATGGAAGAATATTTACTTTTTTGATTCATCCGGGTGGTTCAATTTTGGATAATGAACCATTTGTATATGAAGGAATGACATTTACTGGATTAAGAATTGATGTTGACAAGTGGAGTTAATTTGAGTTGTTATGTATAATGAAAGAAGTAGGTTATAAGGAAATATATACAATATGGTACAAGGACCTAACATTTGGGATGAATGTGTTGACTGGTGACAAATGTGCATTAGATATTGCATATCTTTGTAAGGTGCATTTTAATGTTGATATTTATATACAACATGATGCGCTTGGCCAAAGTTTCATGAGGGTCCTCTTGAGGAAGAATAATTAAATCCTTCGGACATTATATATGGTGAGGATGAAGAAGAGTTGATTGTTAAACTTTATGAAGAAGTAACTAGAGAGGGTGTTTAAGGAAAACATGATAATGTGAATAGTGGTGGTGTTCAGAAAGGTGATGGACAACATGATAATGTGCAATATGATGGTGTTCAAGAAGGTGATGGATAACATTATGTTGTGCGTGACGATGGTTTTCAGGAAGGTGGGGGACAACATGATGGTGTTCAAGATGCCAAGGGGAAAAATGGTGATGTACATGACGAATTTAACGTGTATTTGATGAATGAGGGTGACATGGTTGGCTCTGCAAGTTTTGATGATAGTGAGGATGAGAGTTTTAAGTATGATAGTGCATTGGAAATTGCATTTGATAACTCAGGTGATATTGATAATTTGATGGATGAGAAAATATATAATCTAATTGACTATGACAATGCTCAATAGGATACTAACAATAAAAAGAAACACGAGTGGGAAAAACACAAGAATGGAGTTAATAGAAGTTAAAGTGAAAGTGAAGATTTGAAGAGTGAATGTGAAAGTGAAGAGAATGGTGGAATAACTAAGAAGAAGTATCTAATTTCCAAGTTGCAGAAATACATGGTTAGTTATATGTGGAAGTTAGGAGTATATTTTAATACCATATATGATTTTAAGGAATCAATAACAACTTATGTTGTCCAATCTGGTACGAACCTAAAGTTCACTAAAAGTTATAAAAAAGAGTGCGTGTTAGATATAGAGAGGGTTGTGAATAAGAAGCATATCGTGCCAAAATTTCCAAGGAGAAATCTTGGAAACTCAGGAAAATGATTGACATCTACAGTTGTAGTAGGGATCGTAATGATAAGTTGATGAGTATAAATGGTTGAATAAAATGATTCAAAATTCCTTAAAAAAAATCCTAAGATGAAAATCAAGATATAAAGGAAAATGCACAAAGGAAATGGAATGTAGGGGTCAATAAGAAAAAATAAATTAGAGAAAGTTTACAACAAGAGACATGGTAGATGGCTCATTCGTAAGGGGGTCACAACCCATGAAATAAGGATATAAGGGTTATGACCCCCTTATGAATGAGCCACCTACCATGTCCCTTGTTGCATGAACATATGGCTCACAACACTGCCATATGTTTTTGCAATAACAATAATGAAAAGTGGGAACCTTAAGGTAGATGAATACATCCCTGAAATATACATGAAATTCATATATCAGACAATCTACAATCCTGCCATATATCTTGTTAATGGATCAAATTTGTGGGTTAGAGCAAAGTATTTAGATGTTTAACCACCAAAGTACAAAAAAAAACCAGAAAGACCAAAGAAGATAATAAATCTCGAACAAGGGGAAGTAAATGGATCTGATTGTAAAATGATAAGAACTGGATTAATTTTTATGGTAGTAGGTGTAAGCATACATGTCACAACAAATCTACTAGTAAGATGATACCAACTCAAGTAGGTCAACAGTACCAAACAAGACAACAAACTCAAGCAGGTCAACAATCTCTAGCAAGACAAAAAAATCGAGTAAGTAAACAAACTTAAGCAAGTCAGCAATCTCAAGCAAGTCAACAAACGTAAGCAAGTCAATAAGCTAAAATAGATCAACAATCTTAAGCAAAACAAGGAAGGAAAAAAAACAGAATGTTAGAAGGACACCAATATCACGTGTATCCCCAAGTCCCAATAACAAATTAAGTGCAACAAGGAATGTAGTTGGGTCAACTTTAAGAGGATAACTCCAACAAAGAAGACTACTCCAAGAAAGAAGACAATTTAGTTTTTTTTTTTTGTGTGCATGAATTATATGTGTTGGAACAAACATTTTGCTTTTTGTATGTCTGTTAGAACAAATTTATGTTCTTTTGCAAGCAGACTCTTTTGTATCTTTATGAACAAAGTTATGTTCTGTTGCAAATTCTGTTTATGAATAAGTTACATGTTTCTTAAATGTATATGAACAAACTATGTGTTTTTTTAAATGTTAACGAACAGGTTATATTTATGATTTTAATGTATGATACAAATAATGTTTTATTGTTTTACATGGTACAAAACTGACATAAACCTACAATCAAAATATAAATTGGTATAAACATAAAATGGTATACTGCAAAAACATTAACCGAAGAATTGGTGTACTCAATTGGTATAAACATATGCTGCATAATTGCATAATTAGTATACATAACTGGTATAAATAGACCATCAAAATTCAACTGATATAAATTACATGCATTCAACTTTTAATTTAGTTGATACCGAGGTAACACTACATTTGCATTCAACGAGTACTAATTAACACTACATTCATGATTTAGTTCATCTAGTACAATGTAACATTAAAACAAATTGAACACTAAACCCGTAAAAAAAAGTCTTTCGAATTTTCTCCCACTTCACATGTTCTTCAAAACCACTTTAAGTGTTGAAAATTCTTGTTTTTGTGCCTCAATTGTGTGTGTTTTTTTTTCAAGATTATGCATATGCTCCTCATTTGCTTTTATTATAACTTTCAACCTCGTTTTTTGCTTCATTATAAGGTGATCCTTCTTATTTTCCATTTTTTCTTAGAATCAATTAAATAACCCACACTCAGTTCAGGAAGAGCCCCGTGTACATCAACAAACCAAAATACAAAGTTATAAACCAACATTTCCCCTATAGAAATTTCGAGAAGGATGAATGACTTAAAGTATGAATGCTTACCTTAAAGCGTAGACCACCCCGAAATTGCTTTCCATAGTTGCTAACTGCAATTGCTCTACGAAGAACACCAATGTCTCCATAATGACAATTGAGTCTCCATTGCAGATTGAAGTTTGGTACACCTTTGAATCATAACTCGAAGAACTATTCTCTTTAGCCATGGATTAACAACCTCAAAGGCTCATTGTTTCTTTTGATTCAATAAACAATTTTACACATTTAAGCTACGAGGATGATATATATGGAAGTTTATGCTCTAGTTTGATTTAGAGATCATATGTGAGAAGAAATTAGAAGAAACTTATATAAGACTATAACAATGTTGTCAATTAGGATGACGCACATGCAAAAATAGATACGATTAGTGAGAAATAGACAAAAAGGACATATATAGCATTGTTTGAATTAATAAAGAATCAAATTGATCTTTTTAAAAGTTAAAGGACCAAAATAAACTCAAAGGTATATATAAGGGATAAAAAGAGTATTTAGACTAAAATCAATAATGCATGATATGTTGGTTTGAGAACTTGGTTTAAGAACTTTATTTTGACGAAGACATAATGATTAGAAAGATTCATACACTTGATAGAATTTTTTTTTGCAAATTGTATGTGGAATGTGAGGTAGGGCTTAGATAAAAAATACAACAAAATGAATCCTTAATTCTCTACATGAGCTGGAAGATGTTAGCCTCTCAGGAGAATTGAGTCAAAATATGCAAAGTCAAATATATCATCAAGGATCACCAAATAATTTACCACATAAAATATTATGTTTAGCTGAGAATCAAAATGCATTATAATAATACAATAGATAACACCGTATGAGTAATTGACATAAGGAAAAACATAAATGTAATTCACAAGGGGAGACAAAATTCATATAATTATCGTTTTTTATGTAATTGACATAAGGAAAGACATAAAGATGCATATACTTATCGTTTTTTAAGAACATCAAATTTTGGAGCGAACAAAATTCATTTGGCAAAATTTCATCCTATATTTATGTTGCATAGATTGGAGACTCATCCAAGAAAAACTCCCTTAAGACAATAATCTTAGAAATTATGTTGTAGTATAACTTTGATACATGATCTATGTAATTCACAAGGGAAGACATCAGCACACATATTTTTTTCTTGTCCTTTTGCAATTTCCATTTGAAAGAAAGTCACTTAGTAGAAAGCTCACAATTTCCATCTTGCCATGTCAAAATATGTAAAAAGCGAGAGGAACAATATCTTGTGACCACCATAATAGATATACAAAGTGGTTTCTTAATTAATATGAGAAAGACAATTGTGTTGAGAGCTCAACTTATGTTTATCATGCTAGTGATGGAGAAGACCAACAAAAAAAAAGTTGATAATATGTGTGAATTGAGAGTGATTTCCAAACTGTTATTCAAACTCTTCATAAATAGGTGTTAATCCTTTGGAATCTTCAAAATAAATCATCTGATTGCAATAATTTACGTATGAATTTAATATCTTAACATATTCTAAGAAAAATAAACAATTGTGCAATATTAATAAATTATGACCATAATATATAGAACTTCATGTGGTGTAACAATTTTTCATTCTTGTTCTAATATTTGTTGCTTATAAACCCTGTTACTTTGTATGCGAGATATATTTTTTTAGAGACCATTTCAATTTGTCTAACTTCAAAATTGATTAAATGCTCGAGTTCTTCTTCTTTCTTTTCTTTTGTTGGTTTTGGCCTTACTTCTTTTTCAAAGTTAATATTTTTATTTTACCTGTATCTACATGGGGCTGAACCCGAAAATAATGCTACCCAATCGCGTTAAGTGTGCAATACATGTACGATAGCACAAACGCGCACGATACTGTCTATAAATAAGAACATAGGGCTCCCATTCTTTCTTTACATCGAGAGGACAATTCCTCAACCAGAGAGCAGGTTCTTGACGCCGATCTCTTCTTACACACTCATAAAACTGAAACTCAAGCCCAAAAATTCAACAAACACTACTTCTATTACACCGTATCAAATTTAATTTGAATTTTCGTTGTTACCTTATTTTTTCCCTCCGAAACCCTAGAACGCCACCGCCATGGATATACGTTTCCCTTTCTCGCCGGCGGAGGTCTCCAAAATCCGCATGGTTCAGTTTGGAATACTCAGTCCCGATGAGATCGTAATCTCTCAATTCATATTCTTTCCAAGATTTTCAAATTCCATTAGAATAGTAGAATTCAAGCATTATAGTTTACAGCTTCATGTTGTGTTGTTTGTAAAAACAATATTTGGTTGATTGGTTCGTTTGTTTGTATGTTTTCAGAGGCAAATGGCTGTGGTGCAAATAGAGCACGGCGAAACGACTGAGAGAGGAAAGCCGAAAGTTGCAGGATTGAGTGATCCTCGACTTGGAACTATTGATAGGAAAATGAAGTGTGAAACTTGTACTGCTAGTATGGCTGAATGCCCCGGTCATTTTGGTTACTTGGAGCTTGCCAAGCCTATGTTTCATATTGGGTTTTTGAAGACTGTTCTCAGTATAATGCGCTGTGTTTGCTTTAACTGCTCTAAAATTCTCGCTGATGAGGTACTTTTGAGGTCCTTTTATGGAATGTGCTTTGCATAGTACCAAATGAGTAATGTATATAATGGTTAGTTTATGAGTATTCGAGTTATATAGGCGATTATATGTGGGTCGAATAATAAGGAATTTAGATGCTTCTTTTTTATTATGGTGTGTGTGTTTGTATGTCTAGCAAAGTGAATTTAGGTTCTTTAAATTGATTGTGTTTTGTGCAGCAAGATCATAAGTTTAAGCAAGCTTTGAGGATCAAGAATCCAAAAAATAGGCTGAGAAAGATTTTGGATGCTTGTAAAAACAAAACCAAGTGTGAAGGAGGTGATGACCTCGACCTTCCTGGTCAAGATACCGAGGAGCCAGTTAAAAAGAGTCGCGGTGGCTGTGGTGCTCAGCAACCAAAGATCACTATTGAGGGAATGAAAATTAATGCAGAGTATAAAGCTCAAAGGAAGAAAAGTGATGATCAGGATCAGCTTCCTGAACCTGTAGAAAGGAAACAGACTCTTTCCGCCGAAAGGGTAATTTGATTTAGATTATGGATTTCTGGTATGAACATTTCTATGTTCACCTGTTACAGAAATTAATGTAGTTGGTGACTTGTTATGTCCGTTGAAGGTTCTGAGTGTTCTGAAAAGGATAAGTGATGAGGACTGCCAGTTGTTAGGCTTGAATCCTAAGTATGCCCGTCCTGACTGGTTGATTTTACAAGTTCTTCCAATTCCTCCTCCACCTGTGAGACCTTCAGTAATGATGGACACATCCTCCAGAAGTGAGGCAAGTATTTCAAGACACTGTTTTACAAATTTTCCAATTTTCTAAGCTTTGTTTTTTTTTTCCTTTTTCTTTTCATTTCTTTATCTTTTGACACTGATTGCATTGACCCATAACTTTCTCAGCGACAATTTTAATAAATGTTTTCTTTCAATACTGATGTTGTCTCTTTTTTTATGCAGGATGATTTAACTCATCAGCTGGCCATGATCATCAGGCACAATGAAAATCTTAAGAGACAGGAGAGGAACGGTTCTCCTGCACATATTATATCCGAGTTTGCTCAGTTGTTACAGTTTCACATAGCCACGTATTTTGATAATGAGTTGCCTGGATTGCCAAGGGTATACTTGTTTTGGACACTGGCATTAAATTTAACTCTGATATTCGTTGTGCTTGTTATAATCTTCATTGATCTTTAATTATTCATAATTGGCAGAGTATTTTCTTTGTATTTATTTTCACAGGCTACTCAAAGATCAGGAAGGCCCATCAAATCAATATGCAGCAGGCTTAAAGCGAAAGAAGGACGTATTAGAGGCAACTTGATGGGAAAAAGAGTTGATTTTTCTGCTCGAACAGTAATCACACCAGATCCAACCATCAATATTGATCAATTGGGAGTGCCATGGACTATTGCTCTTAATCTTACATACCCCGAGACTGTTACTCCTTACAACATTGAAAGGTGTCATTTGGATATGACTTTCAGTTGCTTGTTTCTTGATGTGTTTTCCATTAATTTGACCAACTATTTTAAATAAAAATAACAGATTGAAGGAACTTGTCGAGTATGGACCCCATCCTCCACCTGGAAAAACTGGTGCTAAGTATATCATTCGTGATGATGGACAAAGGCTTGATCTCAGATATTTGAAGAAAAGTAGTGACCACCATTTGGAGCTTGGATACAAAGTATTATTTTTGAACAATAAATTCTATTTTTATTTTAAATTTTTTACTCAAAGCCTTCTACAGTTCTTGATGTTATGATTTTAGGTGGAGCGTCATTTGAATGATGGAGACTTTGTTCTCTTCAATCGTCAGCCTAGTCTTCATAAGATGTCTATCATGGGGCACCGAATCAAAATCATGCCTTATTCTACTTTTCGGCTTAACTTGTCTGTTACCTCACCATACAATGCTGATTTTGATGGTGATGAAATGAATATGCATGTTCCTCAATCATTTGAAACCAGAGCTGAGGTGTTGGAGCTGATGATGGTGCCTAAATGCATTGTGTCACCTCAGGCAAACAGGCCAGTAATGGGAATTGTCCAAGACTCACTTTTAGGGTGCAGGAAAATCACTAAAAGAGATACATTCATTTCAAAGGTTATATTAAGTGATTTTTTCTGTTGTTGCAGTTTAGCTCGGCTTCAAATTTTTGTACAAGCTGCTTAAAAGTCTGATGAAAGTTCTTATCTTTTGCAGGATGTTTTTATGAATATATTGATGTGGTGGGAAGATTTTGATGGGAAAGTTCCTGCTCCTACGATATTGAAACCAGAACCACTGTGGACTGGGAAACAAGTTTTCAATCTGATTATTCCTAAGCAGATAAATCTTATTAGATATTCTAGCTGGCACAATGAGTCAGAAAGGGGACCTATAACCCCTGGAGATACGATGGTCCGAATTGAAAAGGGGGAACTTCTTACTGGTACTCTTTGCAAAAAGACACTAGGAACAGGCACTGGAAGTCTCATTCATGTTGTTTGGTATACAGCTCCCACATATAATAGTTATATGGATATTTTTACTTGAAATTATCAGCAGAATTAGATTGTTATTTTAGTTTTATCATGGTTCATTTACCTTTACAATCTCTATTAATCAATTGAGAAATTTATTCCTTTTACTTGAACTCTGAACTCTTATTTAAGTTAGATAACTAATTTCATATTATTATTACTCCTTTAGTGCTTTATGACAATAATTGTAAATTGGCTGTGATAAATGTTATTATCAGCTCCTTTCTTCTCTGTTCTTCCCACTGATGAATGTGTACTTGAATACAGGGAAGAGGTTGGCCCTGATGCAGCTCGCAAATTTCTTGGCCATACTCAGTGGCTTGTAAATTACTGGCTTTTACAGAATGCTTTTAGCATTGGAATTGGTGATACAATTGCTGATGCTTCGACCATGGAGACTATTAATCAGACTATTTCACAGGCTAAGGATAAAGTGAAACAACTCATCCGGGAAGCTCAGGAAAAGAAATTGGAGGCTGAACCTGGTCGGACAATGATGGATTCATTTGAAAATAGAGTTAACCAGGTACTTGCATTAGATTTCTTGTCACTGTTATATTTATTGAAAATTTCTTTTGGATGAATCTGATGTACTATGATATTTGATAATATCTAGACTTTGAATAAAGCTCGTGATGATGCTGGAAATAGTGCCCAAAAAAGTTTATCTGAGAGCAATAATCTGAAAGCTATGGTCACAGCTGGTTCCAAGGGAAGTTTCATCAACATATCTCAGATGACTGCTTGTGTGGGCCAACAGAATGTTGAGGGTAAACGAATTCCATTTGGGTTCATAGACCGAACATTGCCCCACTTCACAAAAGATGATTATGGGCCTGAAAGTCGTGGGTTTGTGGAGAACTCATATCTCCGTGGACTGACCCCTCAAGAGTTCTTTTTTCATGCCATGGGAGGTAGGGAAGGTCTTATTGATACTGCAGTCAAGACATCAGAAACTGGGTACATTCAGAGGCGGCTTGTAAAGGCTATGGAAGACATCATGGTTAAATATGATGGGACAGTTAGGAATTCTTTGGGAGATGTCATACAGTTTCTCTATGGCGAGGATGGTATGGATGCTGTTTGGATAGAAACACAGAAGCTGGATTCATTGAAAATGAAAAAAACAGATTTTGATAGGGCTTTTAGGTATGAATTTGATGATGAAAACTGGAAGCCTACTTACATGCTTGAAGAGCCTGTAGAAGACTTGAAAACAATTAGAGAGTTTCGTAATGTGTTTGAGGCGGAAGTTCAAAAGCTTGATGCCGATAGGTTTCAACTTGCAACTGAGATTGCCACTACTGGTGACAGTTCTCTGCCACTACCTGTCAATCTTAAGAGGCTTATCTGGAATGCTCAGAAGACATTTAAGGTTGACTTTCGAAGACCTTCTGATATGCATCCAATGGAAATAGTGGAAGCTATTGATAAGCTCCAGGAGCGACTTAGAGTAGTTCCTGGGGATGACCTTTTAAGTCAAGAAGCTCAGAAAAATGCCACTCTCCTGTTCAATATTCTGCTTCGTAGCACTTTTGCCAGTAAAAGGGTCCTGGAGGAGTACAGGCTTTCTCGTGAGGCATTTGAATGGGTAGTAGGGGAAATAGAATCAAGGTTCCTGCAATCACTTGTGGCCTCTGGGGAAATGATTGGTTGTGTGGCAGCACAATCAATCGGTGAACCTGCTACTCAGATGACTCTCAACACTTTCCATTATGCTGGTGTCAGTGCTAAGAATGTTACTCTTGGTGTTCCTAGGTTAAGGGAAATTATTAACGTTGCCAAGAGAATTAAGACACCTTCTCTATCTGTGTATTTGAAACCTGAGGTTTGTAAGACTAAAGAGAGAGCCAAGAATGTGCAGTGTGCTTTAGAATATACCACTCTACGAAGTGTGACTCAAGCCACAGAGGTGTGGTATGATCCAGACCCCATGGGTACAATCATAGAAGAGGATGTTGATTTTGTAAGGTCTTACTACGAAATGCCCGACGAAGAAGTTGCTCTTGATAAAATATCACCTTGGTTACTTCGTATAGAACTGAATCGTGAAATGATGGTGGATAAGAAGTTGAGTATGGCTGATATTGCTGAGAAGATCAATCGTGAATTTGAAGATGATTTAACATGCATATTTAATGATGACAATGCTGAAAAACTTATACTTCGAATCCGTATTATGAATGATGAAGCACCCAAGGGAGACATTCAAGATGAATCAGCTGAAGATGATGTTTTCTTGAAAAAGATAGAGAGCAACATGCTCACTGAAATGACCTTGCGTGGTATTGCAGATATCAACAAAGTTTTTATTAAAAATACAAAAATTCAGAAGTTTGATGAGAATGAAGGTTTTAAGCCTCACGAGGAATGGATGCTTGATACCGAAGGTGTCAACCTTTTAGCTGTTATGTGCCATGAAGATGTTGATGCGACAAGGACCACAAGCAACCACTTGATTGAAGTTATTGAAGTTCTTGGTATTGAGGCAGTTCGACGGTCTCTGCTGGATGAATTGCGTGTTGTCATTTCATTTGACGGGTCTTACGTCAATTACAGGCATCTGGCTATTCTTTGTGATACCATGACATATAGAGGGCATTTGATGGCAATTACACGTCATGGTATCAACAGGAATGAAACTGGCCCAATGATGAGGTGCTCGTTTGAAGAGACTGTTGATATTCTCCTTGATGCTGCGGTATATGCTGAGACCGATTACTTGAGGGGTGTAACTGAAAATATTATGTTAGGTCAACTAGCCCCCATAGGCACTGGTGAATGTGCCCTGTTACTTAATGACGAGATGCTAAAGAATGCTATTGAACTCCAGCTACCTAGTTATATGGAAGGTCTTGATTTTGGCATGACACCTGGTCGTTCCCCAATATCTGCTACTCCATATCATGAAGGCTTGATGTCTCCAAGTTATCTGCTGAGCCCAAATCTCCGGCTGTCTCCTACTAACGATGCACAGTTTTCACCATATGTTGGTGGGATGGCATTTTCTCCTACCTCATCTCCTGGTTACAGTCCATCATCACCAGGCTATAGTCCATCATCACCTGGATACAGCCCTACTTCACCAGGGTACAGCCCCACATCACCTGGGTACAGCCCCACGTCACCTGGGTACAGCCCTACCTCTCCAACATACAGCCCTAGCTCTCCTGGATATAGTCCTACGAGCCCAGCTTATTCACCTACAAGTCCATCCTACTCTCCTACATCACCCAGCTACAGCCCTACGTCGCCCAGCTACAGCCCCACTTCTCCCAGCTACAGCCCTACATCTCCTAGCTACAGTCCCACTTCACCTGCATACAGTCCAACTTCACCAGCATACAGCCCCACTTCACCTGCATACAGTCCTACTTCTCCATCATATAGTCCAACATCACCTTCCTATAGTCCAACTTCTCCTTCCTACAGCCCCACGTCACCCTCTTACAGCCCAACATCTCCATCATATAGTCCTACATCACCTGCTTACAGTCCCACCTCTCCTGGGTACAGCCCCACATCACCTTCTTACAGCCCAACATCGCCATCTTATAGTCCTACTTCCCCAAGTTACAATCCACAGTCTGCAAAGTATAGTCCTTCATTGGCATATTCTCCTAGCAGTCCAAGATTGTCTCCATCAAGTCCATACAGTCCTACATCTCCAAGTTACAGGTGAGTCATTCTCTGGGGTATTGATGTTTTATTTATTTATCACCAATGTGATATATGGAACCTGTAAAGTCTTAAAGATATCCCAAAAACATTTAACTCATATCCTTCACATTTCAGTCTACTGGGTTTTGAAGAGGAACCTATACATTATGCAGTAAAAGTTATTTTCCTTTGGTTTTTTCATATTCATTTATTAGCTTGTTGGGTGGCGGAGTCTGAATATAATATGGTCTATTTTCATCTCAATTGCATTTTACTTGTGATTTTTTACGGCAAATAAGTTTCTATTATAATTTTCCAGCCCAACATCTCCATCATATTCACCAACATCTCCTTCATACTCACCATCGAGCCCAACATACAGTCCCAGCAGGTAAGTGAACTTCATAATTTATCTAGTGTCTATGTTAATATCAGTATTATAATTAATTTTTCTCTCTTTAGTTGCTAATAAAACTTAACCAAATGTAATTTTTTCTGTTACTTATTCATGCTTATGCATTTTTCTAGCCCATATCATTCTGGTACGAGCCCAGACTATAGCCCAAGTTCGCCGCAGTTTAGGTATGCCTAATCATAGATGATTTTTAAAATGCTAAATGGTATGAAAGGCCTATAACCGAGCATGATCTGTTTTTGTTATTTTTCTATTTGACTTTTGCAGTCCCAGCACTGGTTATTCACCAAGCCAACCTGGTTACTCACCATCATCTACCAGCCAGTACACTCCGCAGACGAATGACAAGGATGATAGAGGCGCCCAATGAGGTGAACTGTTAGTTTACTGAAAAATAAATCATACTGTTAATTTATTTTCTTATTGGATGAGCGAAGCGTTTAATATACAGGGTTCAGAAGTAAAAAAGGTGAGGTAAGTGTTCCATAATTTCAAATTAAATATTGAAAAAACAATTGTGTTATATTTTTTGATGTGACAACTTCTGGAAATGGCTGCAATGATTATACATAGTGGAATATGCTTGACTGCCATTATACGAGTAATGAATGTGTGATATTCATGCAACGAGTTTTTTTTTGTAACATATAGCATAGTAGCAAGTTACTTATATCACGTGAGCCGAGCCTATTTGTAATCTCAAGTTTAAATTTAAGCTTAATTGGCAAATATCTAAGTCGGTGTGAATGTGCAGACAGATTGATGCTAGACGGGATTCGAAGCTCTGCTGGGAGTGGACAATAAGATGTTCCATGTCTACTAGTTTGCTTTGTATTAATCACAAATGATTTTATTGCGTTGATAGCGTCCTATGATTTCAAACTTTACGTTTGTAGTTGAACACTTTTTCTTGTTCCAATGTGTCCCATGTTAAAGTGTTTAGAGGATGGTCTATTATATACAGTACTACGTAAATCATGTTTATGATTCAATGAACAATGCATGGTTTTTATTTTTGTTGCCTGTTCAGTCTTTTCACCTACATGACCTTTTTTTTTAGTATGAAAACAACTTGTCCAAGCTTTTAACCAAGTTTTCCAACAAAATTTCCTCAATAACCATGTTTCTCATTAATTTTCAAATTACCCATGTTTCCCATTAATTTTCAAATTAAAAAAATTCGCAACATAGATTGGCGCTTGAATAAATTAGTGGCCCAGCTAATCGAATTGATGCCTCAAACTAAATTCTTTTTTAACATAGATTGGCGCTTGCCTGCATTGAATAAATAAGAGGCTGAGCTAATAGAATTGATGTCATATATATATAAAATCCAATTAATTAATAAAAAAATTGAAAATTAATAATATTTAATTTATATTGGGGAGCATTTTTTATGCTAACAATGACGATCTGGGACATGCAATTGGTTTTACGCTACAGTGACATACGAGGTCTCTGAAATATCATCATCACTAGAAAAGTAACTTTCACATATTTTTGATACGAGGTCTCTGAAATATCATCATCACTAGAAAAGTAACCGTTCATTGTCCATGCTATTAGTAGAAGAGACAATGAATCATAATAAATAGAGGTCAAAAGAATACTATACATAGAGGTTGGTGTGACTGCATTAAGTCTTATGTATATCTTATTCTTATGTTATTGCGGCATGTCGATGTGTTCGTTAAGATTCTTTTTTGTATCATCTAACATTTACAAAGTTGTAAATTTTTTTTATATCAGTCTAATGTTTAGAAAATTGTAAACGTATTCGGTGTATACAATAATAATTTTCTAATCATAGCAAAAGAGTATTCACATAGATATAGATATTAAGGGGAAATAATTTGGCACAACAAAAATATGAAAATGAAGAAAAATAGTCATTCCAACAACACAAATATTAGAACCAAACTAAAACAACTGACAAATTGGTAAGATTGTGTGATATCCGTCTTCAGTCGAGACACATGAAAACGTTGTCCCAATGTTTGAACAAGTTCTATCTTATAATTTATTATTCCAATATTTGAACAAGTTCTACATTATAATTTATTATGTTAAAATTTTTGTAATCTTAGAATTTAATATAGATAACGACTTTTGGTTATACCAAAGTTAATATTAACATGCCTAAAACATCACACAAAAATAAATATACCTAAAGCAACAACACAAACAAAAGATTATAACAATCAAAACAATATCATATGGTGCATACATCATATCCCTAACTTCATTGTCTTTTCTTTACTTACACCTACATACATTGGATATCATCATTGTCATCAATAATAGAGATATATGAAACAAGTCTCTCAATATTTTAATTCTTTCACCATTATTAATCTACCTCTATAATCAAATGATCAAATTTTTCTAATTCTTTCACCATTATTAATCTACCTCTATAACCAAATGATCAAATTTTTCTAGAGTTGCTCAAAACTCTGGATGTACCAAAAGATTAAGAAGAAAATCAGAACAGGTGTAAAAAAATAGTAAAAAACATCTCAATTTATACTAAATGGTATATATTAAAATATAATATTAATAAAAAACTTGCAACACATTGAGACAGATGAATTGATATCTCCTCTTAACACTTATATGTAGACGACAATTAGATTGACTTTGACCTACAAGCCTCCAATTCATTTGTATTAATTTGTATAATATATATTGACCTGCATAAAATTTTTGGTTTGTTTGAAACATAGTTTATAAATTAATAGGAAAACATTGTTATATGGAGAATTCTATTGGAAAATTTAATCATTAAAAAAAAATCCCTTTTCTAACAATATACCCTTCAAGATTTGAGCATTTTCTTTTTAATTGAAAATAACGAATTTGAACTTCTATAGAGCGATTACATTATTTTCAACACAAATTGCTTTATATGTTTTCTTAAAGTGTATTTACCTTTTTAATAAAAAAAAATCAAATCTAGTTTAGTTAATAACTCATTTACATTTATTGAATTATCAAGATTTTCTTTATCACGGTTCAATTGATTTAGCTGTTTCAATCATAAAAAAAATTAATAAATCGTTTGAATTATATTAAATTTATTGAAAATTTCGAACCAATTTTAATAAACAAGGATTAATTCTTTCGACTGATTTTGCCTCTTGTTCTTCACTCTTTGCTCGAGTGAATTAATCACCTATTAGTTGTAAGATGATTCTGCTACATAAAAATTTAAGAAGAAAGGAAAAGAAGAATTTAGAAAAGAAAGAGAAATTAGAGTTTTGAAAAAAAGAGGTAGAAAAAGAATATTTTTGTAGAGTTTCTCTCTCTTTGCTTTCAAACCAAAATTTTATTTAAAATCTTTTTTTAAGCAACTGCATTTGCTATGACATGGTACCTCCTTATTTATATGCTAAGGTTGTTTGTACACCAAACAATCTCCAACTAACCTAACTCAACTAAAAACACAAAATAATGGTTAGACTAAATTTATGTCAAAAACACACTTCTTCAATATTCCGGTAACTATATAATTTTTATAACAAACATTTCGACAACAACAGACTCAAAATAATACTTTAACACAAAGTATTATATTCTCAAAATAAATGAATTTTCAATAAATAGATGAATAAGATCAAAACCAGATTCTATTTACACAGATTTGATACATTTCTAACATTAATTTTAAACTTCAAACTGTCTATTTTTTCAAAATTTCAATATATTGAGCGGTACTACAACTTACAAGCCTCTCAAAAAGACAAATAAATAAGCACAAAAGCAACATAGAATATACTTTATGAACTGATAATTGTGATACTTTAACGTATCTCAACACACCCTCTCTCATTCAACGGCATCACATTAAGATATTTTTTTTTCAAAAACCACGAATAAACATGTTTTAATTAACCCTAAATTTCCGTGTCAAAACAAATGGCCTATTTCAATGTCACAATGACGCATCATCCTATGTAACCATGACAAATCCAAGTTCAAAAACTGTTTTATATTATGCCGGCAACTTAAGCTGATTTCATCACACAAATCTCTACAACATTAGCACGCCACTTCTCTATCATCAATGTCAACCATAATCTTTCTTTAATTTTCTTATTACCCGATTTCTTATCATGAATCATACCTTTCATCTACCTCTTCTTGTAACCCTTATATAGCATTATTCATCACTCTTTTAAACCATTGACCTCAAAACATATAATCTCTAGATGGAAAAACTACGTAAAATCAAAACCACGTTTTTGAAGTTTATGTCAAAACAACCAGTGTCCATATCTTTAGTAACATTTCAGAATCCGACTCTTAGTCCATGTCGATCGCCTATGACACATGTTGTCTCATTATTTCCTAAGGAAGCTAGAAGAAAGCAGAAACGAGGAATTAGTTTTAGTCCAAAAGAACCTACTTCTCCTAAAGTCTCGTGCATCGGTCAAGTTAACCGCAAGAAGAAGAAGATGAAGGAGAAGGAAAAGAACTTGCGTAAAGAGATTGTTTCAAACAAAAAGAATGATTCTGTTCGGGGATCTGAAAAGAAAGTTGTGGTTTGGATTTCTAAGGGAAGTTGCGAGGGAAGGAAACGTGGCGGGGAAGAAAAGGCATCGGCTGTGGTTAGTAGTGTTCCTCCGTCGTTGGATGCTATGAAGAAATTTACTAGTGGGAGAGGATCTTTGTATGATTTTGATGCAACACTATCAGAAAGGTGAATGTAATGTAACTTTGGTTTATAATGATATATCAGAATGTAACTTTCATTTTTAGTGCATCTAATCTATAGCTATGATGATTTAATAATTGTTTTAGTCACACCAAAAACATAATGTTAAGAGTGTCTTTTTATATGAAATGTTTGAAACAAATCTCTTTGAAATACTATAAGGACAATGATTTTGTGTTTCAATATGTGTTGAAGTTTGCTATGTATCATCTTGCGATGAAGGCTCACTAGGTGGTCTCAGAGGTTCATCGTGATGTGGTGCTTGTTGGGTGGAGGCACCCTCTGGCAGGGTGGGTTAAAGTTGAACACAAATTTTGTGAAGAAGGATTCACGATTGTGGTTGTATTATAGGAGGTATTGATGGAGAGTGGGTTAGTGGTTTTGCCAATTTATGCAGTGCATATACGCTAGACAGTTGACATTCTGAGGAGTTGAGTTGCATGTGGACTTTTTAGTTGTGGTTTAGTTGCTTATTAAAAGGGTCAAGTGATGCTCTTAGTGTTTGGGTGTCATTGATGAAGAGATATTTTGAGATATTGAATCTTTCATGACTTGATCTAAATCAATTGGTTTTGATTAAGTCGTCATCATCATCACCATTTCTTCTATGAAATCACCATCTATATCAATTGTTTGATCTGAAAATCTCTCATATTCAACTAACCTTATCGACACAGTTCTCATTCTAGTCGATCTTCTAACATTTTGTTCAGGTGGTTCTTCATTTCAATTGGTTGTGACTTCAGTTTATTGGTATTTTTCAAGCACAATTGCTACTGTATCTTGTTCATGTCGAAGTAACCCCTGAGTCAAATTCCACCCTTTGCTTTTGTCCACCCTATTGATCACTAATTTATCATCATTTGGTGAATACAACTTGTATGCATCAGTCGAATGATACCCTATGAGCATCATGGCTTGAATTCGATCATCTAACCTCTTTCTCAATTGTTCAGGTACAAGCCTGAAACACATTGATCAAAAAACTCTAAGATGACTAACATTTGGCTTTAGTATTGTCCAAGTCACATAAGGTGTCTTCTCGACTATCTTCTTGGTTGGACATCTACGGTAACACCCACATATAATATACAAATAGAAAATACATTACATATAGTTTAAATTGGTACTGATACACATAAGTCCTATCGACATCAATATATATACATGTCCAAAAAAAATACAATATGTCATATGCTATACAAAGGTTCCTAGACAAAATCTAAGATCTATCTACAATATATATATATATATATATATATATATATATATATATATATATATATATATATATATATATATATATATATATATATATATATATATATATATATATATATATATATATATATATATATATATATATATATATACACACACACACACACACACACACACACACACACACACATAAACTACAACAGAAGATCATCATAGCAAAAGTCTTTGAAACATCACCAAAAAAACTTATCCTTGTCATTCACTTGCAAAAAACCACCTGAAACAACAATAATAGTGGCATGAGATAATAATTTAAGTGGGTTCTCTATCTTATGGGTCCACTCGGCTCTAAAGAGACTATTATCTAAACTTTAACTTAAGCTTCTTGATAAAATAATACATGTGTACACTTACACAATAGAGAAAGACTTAAGCATCTAAGGAATATTCACATTGTATGAAAGCATGTAACTTGAGTTCACATAACTCAATAAATTACTATTCGAAAAGCAACAAAGCATCTTTATGCAGCCAGATCTACGTCTAGGGCAAGAACTTAGGTCACAGATGTTTGTATGATTCAACTTTCTTGTGGATTCGGGTTCTTCATAGGACTCGAACCCACTTCAAGAATTGTCACTCGTATGGTACTCAAACTCACTTAGTGTATCTTTCATCGTATGAGACTCTAACCAACTTTGAGGTCTACCTCTCCTCTATGGGACTCAAACCTATTTGTGGGACTCAAACCCATTTGCAAGACACAAATCATTGGTGCATACATCCTAATTCTACATTACATAAGCATCTCAATTGAGATGTTCACAATCAAGGGTTATTTTCGAATATGTGATTAGGTTTCAACATTTAACGTGATTGCACTCATCAATCACTAGGTGATCGTTCACATTCACCAATTCGCATATCATCACAACGTGTTCCATATAAATCCGATTGATTCATAATTCAAGCGACTACCTAATTGACAAATACTCATTTATAGGAATAGAATTACAAACACTTAGGGAGATTTGGAGTAGAAAAACTATAACCTATTATAATTTGAATGTCATCAAAAAATTTCTTACTAGTCAAATCAAGTAAATTCAACTATATGGTATAATTGTGTCTAATGTCTTCAAAGGTTATCCAAGAGGTAGGAATGGTTATGAGATGTTGGGAGTGAAACCTTGAGGACTAACATAATGGTTTCAGCAGTTAGGTTTCAACAGTTATATATTATCAGTAAGGTTTCAACAGTTATAAATATGTATCTTCGTCATTCTTGTCTTGACAACCTTAAGAACTATGAGAGTTAAAGACAAAGAGAGTGGTTTGAGAATCCCAGTGATAATCTTAGAGAGATAATAGTAAATTCCCAAGAGTGTGTTTCTGAAAGTTATGAAACTCTTGGAAATATCTAATAGGGATTCAAAAACATTTCTAAACATCTTGAACTTGTGTAATACATATATAGAGAGTTGGAGAAATTGAGAAACAATTGGATATAAAATAGTGTTTGTTCTTGGAAACTTTGATGGCTATTTTCTTGTAACATATTTGTAATCTTTTGTAACAACTTTTGGAAGTATAGTGAATCAGAGAGATGCTATCTCCCTCCCCTCAAAGTAGATCGTTTGATTGAACTGAGTAAACAAATTATTGTGTTGTTTTTTGTTTTTTCTGCCAAATAAATTGTTGTTGTATTACAAAGAGAGTTATTTTGTTAAAGTCCGTTCATTTTTATTTTCAATATTTTTTTACCTTACCCATCAAATATTGCACGACTATAACGATTTCCTTGAGTTCTTCTTGCAGGTCTTCCAACCAATTTGAATCATGCATGATTTGATCCAAAGCAATTGGTTATGATTCAACCATCATCATCAGTTCTTCTATGAAGTCACCATCTACATAGATTGCATGATCTGAAAATCTCACATATCCAGCTATCCTTGTCGAATCATTTCTTGTTATAGTCAACCTTCTAATGTTTTTCTCAGGTGGTTGTTCATTTCGATTGGTTGTGACTTCAGTTTGTTGGTTTTCTTCAAGCATAATTGCTACTGTATCTTGCTCATGTCAAACTGACCCCTGAGTCCAATTCCACCTTTTGCTTTCGTCAACTAGAACATCCCTATTGATCACTAGCTTATCACCATTTGGCTAATACAACTTGTATGCACTAGTTGAATGATAACCTATGCACTAGTTTCTTCAATAACATTCACTTTCATATCAACCCTCTTAGGCAATGATCTGAGAATTTTTCTGGCAAGCTTTTCTTTAGACATCTTTTCACCTAAGGTAAAGGAAGTATTGGAAATATCGCACAACATGATGTGGAATTAATACATATAGATTGAAGACGGAAAAGTCTATGGAGAGTTCCAAATAGGCAAGCAGACCCAGTCGTCACACAAGAAGCTCCAACATCATGCCACCACAAAAGTTCTTGAACTTTTGCATATGAACTTAATGGGTGTTATTCAAGTAGAAAGTCTAGGAGGGAAAATATGTGTCTTTGTGTATGTTAATGAATACTCAAGGTTCACTTGGGTAAAGTTCATTAGAGAAAAATATGACACATTCGAGGTGTTCAAAGGGTTATGTCAACTTCTTCAAAGAGAAAAAGGGATTGAGATAGTAAAAATCAGAAGTGACCATGAGACTGAATTTGAAAATTCTAAGTTCTCTGAGTATTGTGATTCAGAAGGTATTGGTTATGAATTCTCATCTCCTATCACTCCTTGATAAAATGGGGTAGTGGAAAGGAAGAATGTAACTCTTCAAGAGTCATCCAGAGTTAAGTTACATGCCAAGAAATTTCCTTGTTATTTATGGGGTCAATCAAAGAACACAATGATCAGTGCATTTTAATGTACCTTCCTCTATGTTTAGACTTAGGCATTTCTACCATTTAGTTTATTTAATTTCCTATTTTATAATGTTTTTACAATTTATTTTATTTTAAGCTTTATTTAATTTTCGTTTGTTATTTTTCAGCATTAATAGCTTTTAGTGAAAAATTCATAACTGGAGCTACATGAATCGGATTGAGGCATTCTACCAGTCGTTGGAAAGCTAAGAAAGAGATCTACAACTTTCATGTTTCACAAAGGAGCTGATTCGGATTTCTTGAGTCTCGAATAATTCGTTGAAGTTTCTGACTTGTGACAATGTAGTTTTCCTTGCGGGCCTAGTTTAGGTTTCTGGCCCAGTTATTTTCTATTTAAAGTTCTTGTTGTGATGCAAAACGGGGACCTAGTTTATTTTTCCGAATTTTTTCCTTTGTTTTATAGTTTTCATGGAGAACTAATACCTCCGGGCAAATCCTGCTGTGTACGGTTTCAACACTTTGAGGTTATTATTATTATGTCAATTTACTCTGATTCCTTTCAATCCTTTTCTATGAAGTCATCTGCTTAATTTGATTACAATTGTTTGCTTAATTCAATTGTTGTTCATAGGATAGAATTGGTTAAATTCGATTGTATGTATGTTCCTAAATTTAATTGCGTATTATCGTTTGCTTAATTCGTTAATTCGTCATATTCTTAACCGTTTGCTTAATTCGGTAAACAGGAACATAATTTATTTGATGTTGATAAGCGCTTGTCTGATTAATATCATAATCGAATAGGATTGGTACCGCTTAGGGATTGATGTTATAATAACCGATGATAAGTCGGGACCCGAATCAGTAGGATTAACCGTTTTAGTTTATCTGATAATCATTTTTTTTAATCATTTTTTTTCTTATTTTATAAATCAAAACTTAAAACCCCCATAAACATTTTCTTTAGTTGGTTGAAATAATACAAGAATCCTTGTGAGAACGATATTTCGAGTCATTTGTCGCTATATTACATTTTTATCAAAACTACTCGTTTTTGATCCGCGAGCGACCGCGGATCAAATTGGCGCCGTTGCCGGGGATTCTTATTAATTTTAGCCAAATGTAAAATTTTAATTTTAGAGTTTTTGTTTTTTTTTTGTTTTTTGTTTTTTGTTTTTGTGTGTAAATTTTCAGGGTTGCATACAGTGATACAGTGGTAAGCGTTTCAGCCTATCAGGTGAGTTTGTAAGCTATTGTTCCGATTTGCTCCGAATTTTTTCCAGAAAATCAGAAATAAATCGTCTAACAATACTTATTTAGAATAGAATTCTAAAAAATTTTGACCCTGAAAATCGCAAATTAGTTATTTTTCTATTTTATTTTATTTTTTTTCTATTTTCATATTTTCAAAAAAATCCGAAATTTTTTTTATTGACTCATTTTGATTTTATTTGATTTTTAGTTATATTTTTATAATTTTTAGATTTAATTTTATTCGGTTTTTTATTTTTCCATTCTTTTTCTTAACGGGGACATTGTTGGTATTTTTCTAATTGTTGCTGCATTGCCGAATTTGTTATTTGTTTTATTTTCTTTGTTGATTTTCCTATTAAATTTAATATGACAAATCAAATAACTCTTAGAGAACTTGTTGCCTATGATACGAACTATAATGCTTTATGTATGGAATATCTTGTTGTTAGTGTACCTTTCGAATTGGAATCTGATTTAATACACTTGTTGCCAAGGCTTAATGAACTTGCAGGTGAGGATCCGAATAAGCATATGAATGAATTCCAAATTGTATGCTCTACACCTTCTGAACCTTCATTAGAGGACCTTGTCAAGCAAATGGCTATAAATGATCTTCAGTTTCAGCAACAAACAGATTCAAGTCTTCAGGCTCTGCAGACACAGATTGAACAGTTTGCCACTATACTGAATGCCATGCAACAAGCTCAAGAATCAAACCAACTATCTGCCCAAACAGTAGTGAATCCAAAAGAGTTACCATCTGATTTAGTTGATGATATTCATCCTGAGTTGTTATCTGATTTTCCATCTTTATTAGATTATGATGATACTTACTCTTGTGATTCATGTACCGACACTAACATTTGTTCTGTTTGTGCTGAGATTAATGCTGCCGTGCAGGGTGATGTTTTTCATGCAGATGAAGTTGTTTATGTAGCTAAAACTCTTAACATCACGGCTGCCCCAACCTCACCATCCATTGAACAACCTTCCCCCTTGGAGCTTAAACCACTTCATACCAATCTGAATTATGCTTATTCAGATATGGATAAAAAGCTTCCAGTTATAATTTCTTCTAACCTTGATTTTGATGAAGATAATAAACTTTTACAGGTTTTGAAGAAACATCAGAAGAGAATTGGATGGACCTCGATGGAAGTGGGAAGAAAAGCAATGAAGCAACCCCTTAACCCATTGATCTCTGATGTTGTGGAAAAGGATATCAAATTCACGTGTCCATTCGACACTTTTATTTATCGAAGATTCTTCTTTGATCCTGGAATAAAAGGCGAAGACACTAATACAAATTTCAAGGGCGATGGATGCTATCCAAAGTTACTCCCCACTTTGGAAGAGGAGACGGCAGGAAATCTCTCTTTGGGAAATGATGCATATGTGATCACTTATCCACCTTGACTCCTCGGGTGTGTTCCTTCCTTTCTCTCACTCTTATTTTATATTTATGTTCTTTCGTTGAGGACAATGTATGCTTTAAGTGTGGGGGAGGGAACCATTTACTTTGTTTTATTTCTTTCAATTTTCTTTGTTTTGTTTTCATTTAATAAAAAAATTGTTTACTCAGAAAAACACAATGCATTTTTTGAAATTTTTGGGTTGTAGATCGATTGGAGGTCAGATTGTAGAGACTTGAGAAAAATTCATAAGATCGGTATCGTTTTAACACCTTGAGTCTCCAAAATATGGAAATCGATTTAGATACTTGTTATGGCTTAGTCTTGAGTTCTCGTTCTTTAATAGCTCTTAAGTAGTTTATCTAGCAGTCAGCACCATCTAAAAATCACATGCTAAGTAATTGAGCTGATGCAAATAAGTGAATGATCCCGTGCTTAATAAGAAAAAAAAAAGAGAAAAAGACAAAAAGTGAAAAAAAAGAAAAGAAAAGAAAAGACAAAGAAAAATGTCTAATTATGAATTGTTGAAAAAAATATGGATCACAGTCACTAACAAGCTTAGTTACCATGCGTGTGAATAGATAAAGGGCTTAATGTGATTGCACTAGAATGAAAGAGAGCAAAAAGAAGGATGAGTAAGTTAGACTTAGGCATAACGACATGATTTGGATTGGTTTGTATAGGAGGGAGTCTTATGATCGCAAAATTGCGGATTTGTGTTCTTACGATATCCTTAGTATGCAAAAGTAGTACCGATCAATGCAATCTTGACCAAAGAGGAGTTCACAGCCTAGATTGAATAGCTGAATGTTTTTGTGTTTCATGAGTTTTGACAATACTTTGCTCGGAGTGCAAAAGTTCATGTGTGGGGGAATTTGATCAGTGCATTTTAATGTACCTTCCTCTATGTTTAGACTTAGGCATTTCTACCATTTAGTTTATTTAATTTCCTATTTTATAATGTTTTTACAATTTATTTTATTTTAAGCTTTATTTAATTTTCGTTTGTTATTTTTCAGCATTAATAGCTTTTAGTGAAAAATTCATAACTGGAGCTACAGGAATCGGATTGAGGCATTCTACCAGTCGTTGGAAAGCTAAGAAAGAGATCTACAACTTTCATGTTTCACAAAGGAGCTGATTCGGATTTCTTGAGTCTCGAATAATTCGTTGAAGTTTCTGACTTGTGACAATGTAGTTTTCCTTGCGGGCCTAGTTTAGGTTTCTGGCCCAGTTATTTTCTATTTAAAGTTCTTGTTGTGATGCAAAACGGGGACCTAGTTTATTTTTCCGAATTTTTTCCTTTGTTTTATAGTTTTCATGGAGAACTAATACCTCCGGGCAAATCCTGCTGTGTACGGTTTCAACACTTTGAGGTTATTATTATTATGTCAATTTACTCTGATTCCTTTCAATCCTTTTCTATGAAGTCATCTGATTAATTTGATTACAATTGTTTGCTTAATTCAATTGTTGTTCATAGGATAGAATTGGTTAAATTCGATTGTATGTATGTTCCTAAATTTAATTGCGTATTATCGTTTGCTTAATTCGTTAATTCGTCATATTCTTAACCGTTTGCTTAATTCGGTAAACAGGAACATAATTTATTTGATGTTGATAAGCGCTTGTCTGATTAATATCATAATCGAATAGGATTGGTACCGCTTAGAGATTGATGTTATAATAACCGATGATAAGTCGGGACCCGAATCAGTAGGATTAACCGTTTTAGTTTATCTGATAATCATTTTTTTTAATCATTTTTTTTCTTATTTTATAAATCAAAACTTAAAACCCCCATAAACATTTTCTTTAGTTGGTTGAAATAATACAAGAATCCTTGTGAGAACGATATTTCGAGTCATTTGTGATTCAGAAGGTATTGGTTATGAATTCTCATCTCCTATCACTCCTTGATAAAATGGGGTAGTGGAAAGGAAGAATGTAACTCTTCAAGAGTCATCCAGAGTTAAGTTACATGCCAAGAAATTTCCTTGTTATTTATGGGGTCAATCAAAGAACACAACCTGCCATATACATGACAGAGCACCATCAGATATAGAACTAAAGAAACTCTATATTATAGAACAAGATTTAATCTTGCTATATTCTCTTTTAGTTTTGATGATAACAAAAGTATTAAAAGAACAATGGTTTATTTGATGTGTGTTTTATTTATGCAGGTTCTTGTACATAAATAATAAGAATTTGTTTTACTTACACACACTTGGAGTTGCTTCATTGCTAGCTTCTGGTGGCAGAGTATGAAGAACAATTGTTAGTGTGGCTTGGCGCAGACTCTAAGTTGAAGGCCTCAACATTCAGACGAGTTGCTACACTTGGTAATTTAATATCAGCATCTAGTATCTTTCAGAGTTGATGATAAAGCTGTGGATTTCCCATACTGCAGAAAGCAAGTTGTATTGTCTTATCAGGTTGTCAGCTAGAGTTTACAAGATTTCAAGGCTCAAGAAAGGTTGACATTCTCTTCGGACGTCTGCTCCCAACGGCTCTATCAGTATAAAACCTCTTGAAGACTCAAAGGTTAAACGCGTTACACACTGGATTCAGAATATGCTGTGCATCCATCTTAAACGTCTCTTGTACTATGGAGTAAAAGCAAAGAAACTTGTATTATGTACACCTTATTCTCTATTATGTTGAGCCTTCAGTAGTTTAGATTAAGTCTCCTACTATGTGCTTTAGCAAAAATTCTTGTCTAATTGGGATTCAAGCAACAAGTCTTGAGCCAAGATGCTTAAGCCGCGTAAGTCTCATTGCTTAAGTGCTTGAGCTATGAAAGTCTTATTTAGCTAGTCTGATTGAGTAAGGGGAAGTCTCTGTCTGAGGGGCATAAGCAAGAAGTCTCGAGTGCAACTAGAGTAAGGGAAGTCTCAGTCTGGATGGCTAGAAGAGCAGGTGGCTCAGCCAGTGGATGTGAGCAAAGTAAAGTCTTAGACATGTGCTCTAAGCAAAAGGAAGTTTCAACTAGAAGACAGTTGAGCAAGTGGCTCATTTAGATGGTGTGAGCAAAGGTTAAGTCTTAGACATGTGCTCTAAGCAAGGGAAATCTCAAACAATTGGTCTGAGCAGTTGTAAAAATCTTATGTAGAAGCATATGCGGTTGTATTTTAAGAAGTTATTATAATAAAAAAACTATTGTGAGACAGAGGGACTGGACTACTCTAAGTTAGCAGAGGGACTGGACTGGACTACTTTTGTTGCATTCGCTGCCAAACAAATTAACTCGGAATCTGAACATCAGTTCTAATTTTGAAACTCTGTTCAGAAGCTAAATTAAAAGAGAACGCGAAACACAATTCAACCCCCTTTTCTTGTGTACTTTTCGCACCTTCATATATGAGTTATGGGAAGGGAGAAAGCCAAATGTCAAGTACTTCCATGTCTTTAGGAGCAGGTGTTATATCTTGGAATTTTGAGATCAAAGAAGAAAGATGGATCCTAAGAGTGATGAAGGAATCTTCCTTGGATTCTCTACAAACAACAAAACTTATAAAGTGTATAAAAAGCGCACCAATACTATGATTGAATCCATAAATATGGGCATTGATGACTCTCCTAAAGACAAGGAAGAAGAAGAAGATGAGGTTTCTCCTCATCAAATTGATGTCCCAAAAAATGTCACACCCAAGGAGTCCAACATTGTGCATGAGATAACAAATTCTGATGATCTTCAAATCAACAAGGGACTATCCATCAAGGTTTAAAAGTATCATCTTATAGAAAATATAATAGGAAATCTCAACGAATAAGTTATGGCAAGATCCAAATAAATTATTTCCAATTCATGCTTTATCTCTAAGATCGAGCCTAAGAATTTCAAGGAAACATTGACTGATGAATTCTATATCAATGTTATGCAAGAATAGCTTTGCCAATTTGAAAGAAACAAGGTTTGGAAGCTAGTTCCTAGGCCTTAAGGTGTGAACACTATTGGTACCAAGTGGATTTACAAGAGCAAATCTGATGAAAGTGGTAACGTGACAAGAAATAAGGCAAGGTTAGTTACTCAAGGGTATACGCAAATATAAGGAGTGGAATTTGATGAGACATTTACACCTGTAGCCATACTGGAATCTATTAAACTATTTCTAGAAATTTCATGCATGTCGAATTCAAACTATTTCAAATGGATGTTAAAAGTGAATTTCTAAATGGGTATCTCGATGAAGAGGTCCATGTGGAGCAACCTAAGGGGTTCATTTACCCAAACTCTTCAAATCATGTTTTTAAATTGAATAGTGGTCTGTATGGTTTAAAACAAGCTCCAAGGGTATGGTATGAAATATTAACTGAGTTCCTAATCAATAATGGGTACAATATAAGAGGAATAACCAAAACTCTATTTATGAAGAATGGTGGAGGGAATGTTCAAGGTGCGTCATCTGTTGGAGCATCTACAACTAGAAAGAAATATGTCACCAAGATAAAAGTCTTGAAGAAGTAACCTGTTTAAACTCATAGTTCTAACTCGGAGGTTATTGAAGACTTCGTTACCTTCCTAAAGTCAAAGAGTCAGAAGGATGTTTCAAGTTTTTCTATTTTGGCCCTTGTATCCAGGGGTGTTTTTTTTGGATTTGTAAAGACTCTATAACCTATTTTGATCTTATGTAAACTAAAACAGATCTACTGCTTGTGCATCTTTGGATGTTGTTCTAGTTATTTTCTCATGTTTTTAGTAGTGTTTATGCTAACATAATAGCCTATGCATGACTGACATCTAGGTGTTATTTGATACTAACCTTTTTCTAAATTATGGCAAAAATGGGGAGTAGTATTGTTATTATGAGCTGAAGTAACACATTTTTTGTGTAGTACTAAACATCTTTGGTAAGTTCTAATGTTGTGTTCCACGCTGGAGCATCGAGCAAGTCATCTGGCCCTTGTATCTATAAAAACATATATACGTTAGTAGTACTTCTTGCATATTCTGATGTCAATGTGTGCATGACTTAGTATGTGAATGATTGCATGGTGATATATGTTAGTTAGTAGGATTGTACGCTACTAACTATGAGCTAACTAGGTTCGTGCATGATGAAGTTTATGAATGATTGCATGATTATATATTTGGTTTGGAGTAACTGAATGAATTTTGTGTAAGCATCTGATTATTGATGCTTCTGACTTTCCAATACTAAGCTTAATTCTAATAATTGGAAGAAGGATGCTGTTGTTGATTATTTACTTTGAATATTGTCACTTGTTGTGATGGAAGAAGTGTTATTTATCTTGAAGAGTTGTTTTGCAGTAATTTACCAAAGGGGGAGATTGTAGTTCCTATTGGATTGACCCTTTAGATTGGATGCATTTTGATGAACAACAACATGGAGAAGTTTCCAAGTGCTCAAGATTGATCTAGCTTGCTTAAGCTCTATAAGGGATACATGTTTGGCGCAATGCTTCAACATGTTGGTACGACATTTGGGCCTTGCTCAACAGGCACCAGACTACTGCATTTTGAATGAATTTTTGGTGAATATCCAGTTCCACTTTATTTCTTTTATTTAGCAATACGATTAAGTGATTTATTTGGCAGATGGATGAACATTAATTAAGATTTAAATGAAGATTTAAGTTTGAATTTAAATTGAAACAAATCAAATCTAGTTGGAGATATTCAAGAAAAAAATTAAATATCCAATATATTCTGCATTAATTCTGGAAGAAATCAATTCTCAAATTCATGAAGAAAACCCCATGATCATTATGATATATAAGTATCTCTAAATCTACATTGAAATCCAATCAATACATTGAATATTTAGAGTGATAGGGTTTATTTTGGAGTCCGTTTTATTGTTGTATGTACACCTCTATGTTTCAGTAACTTGGCATAGAAGGTTTGTCTAGAGTTGAATGATAGTATTCAACATTGATTATTGAGTTGTAATCTCCAATCACGAGTTATGTGATTGAGAATAAAGTGAGTAGATTTTCATGTTTAGGGGGAGCCCTAAATAGAAAGTCATTAGTTAGTGTTAGGAAGAGGCACTGAACAAAATATGGTTTGTTATTGCTTGTAAGACTAATTGTACTAAGCTACTAATAATAAATGTCTTTTCTTGGGCTGTGGACTCATTCCCCCAGACGTCGGTGTAGTTTTACCGAACTGGGTAAATAACTATCGTGTTATTTACTACTTTTCTGCTCCATCATCTAATACTTGCCATTGTAGTGTTTCTGGTTTAACTTGTCGAACCAGTTGTCTAGGATATTGTTTTCGACATTTGTCCTCTATGGAACAGAATTTCAATTTTCATGATTGGAGGTGCTCCAATCTCTTAGAGCTGAAGAAAATAAAGAATTATGGATTTGCCATCTTGTGAGCCTGGGTATGTAGCTACATTATATACAGTGTGTCAAGCAATATGGATAGAGACGTTGCTCGAAGAGCTCAAGATCATGAAACCTAAGAAAATGAAGTTGTTTGTCAATAATAAGTCAGTTATTGATCTGGCTAATCATCATGTATGTCATGGTTTAAGTAAGCACATAGATAGGAGGTATCGTTTCCTTAGGAATCAAGTAAATAAAGGAAAACATGAGCATTGCAAGTCAGAACGGGAAATAACAGACATACTCACTAAGCCCCTGGAGAAATTTAGGTTTGATGAGTTGAAGAGAAGCATTGAGATAAGAAGTCTCAAAAACATGAATTAGGAGTTGTGTTAGAAGATATAATTCAGTGTTTTAGGAAAATTGTATTCGACATAGTTGTGTTAGTCAAATACAACATATGTGTCGAAGTATAAGCATGTATTGGACATAGTTATGAATCTGGAATAGAACCGATGGGCGATGCTTGGTTACAATTTCAAATCCGTTATTATATGATTGCTCTAGTTTTGGTTGTTTTTGATGTTGAAACAAACTTTCTTTACCCATGGGCAATGAGTTTTGATGTATTTGGGGTATTCGTATTTATAAAAGCTTTCATCTTCGTGCTTATCCTAATTGTTGATTTAGTTTATGCATGGCGAAAGGGAGCATTAGAATGATCTTAATTCTTGAATATTTAGACAATTAAAGAAAACATTGAGATAATTATGAATTCCATTGAGTTTCCTTACTTGATCAAAAAACCAAAATTCAGTTCTTTCTATTACGTTAAATGATCTTTCAAATTGGTCAAGACTATCCAGTTCTATTCCAGAAGTAGTATGATCTTTCTAGAAGAAGAAAAAGAAGTTTTTCGTAAAACATTGTTTCTTTCATTCCTATTCATGTATTTGATTTCAACAAAATCAACTGATTTTTTTAAAGAATCCAAATTCTTGGTAAAAGAATGGATTTGGATGACTTCTTGAAACATAATGACTAAAATAGCCACGGATAATAATGATCCACATAAAAGAGTTGCATAGCCCAGTATCATCATACTTACGTGCATCATTAGCCAATGGAATTGTAGAGCGGGTACTAATATTACGGATTGATGCAGTTTGGCTAAAAGACCCGAAGTGGCAAAGGCTTGAGTAAAAATAACACTTGGTGCAATTGTTGTACTTAAAAGATTTTTCTCCTTTTTAAAAAAAAAACATATGAAAAATTGAAAAACCTCACGAAAGAAAGATCAGGGATTCATATAAATCATTAAATGATACATGTCCCAAAAAAAACCAACGATTAATTAACAGTTCAAAGTTGGTGTTAAAGATTATAAATTGACTTATTATACTCCTGACTATCAAACCAAAGATACTGATATCTTGGCAGCATTCCGAATAACTCCTCAACTTGGAGTTCCGTCTGAAGAAGTAGGTGCAACGGATACCCCAGATTTTTGTTTTCAAGTGCAGAAACCTCAGTATCAGAAGGGGGAGGATTTATCGTCATATTGAAAAATATCTTCTTTTTTTTTCAAAAAAAAATAATTCAAATTAAGAAAAAAAATGTTCGAGAAGAAAGCAAGTGAATTGGTTCATTTTTTTGAATATTTAATAACAAATGAAATGTATTAATTCATATTTAATAAAATATTTAATAATTAAAAAATATGGAATAATAAATGTAATTTAATAATTGATTTTCTTGGTACCATCCAATCAATTCAATTGTTTTTAAATTTCAATGATTGAATTTTTAAGATCAACCCAGTCATCCAGATTATAGACAAACTATCTATATTATTTATGGAATTCCAACCTGAACTTTGTTTATGATTCTGTTTATCTATTTAATTGGTCTTTATTTTTTATTTTCTCTAGGATTTATACTGAGCATATTATTTTCGTTTTCCTTTTTATTCGGAAAATTATGTCGATTTGAAAGAGAAGGAGTGCCTTCGGGAATGCGACACAGGTGGTGCATGGTTGTCGTCAGCTCGTGCCGTGAGGTGTTGGGTTAAGTCCCGCAACGAGCGCAATCCTCGTGTTTAGTTGCCTTTGTTTGGAACTCTGAACAGACTGCCGGAGGAAGGTGAGGATGACGTCAAGTCATTATGCCCCTTATGCCACACACGTGCTACAATGGACGAGACAAAGGACCGCGACCCTGCGAGGGTGAGCAAACTTCAAAAACCCGTCCTCTATTCGGATTGTAGGTTGCAACTCGCCTACATGAAACCGGAATCGCTAGTTATCGTCGGTCAGCCATACAATGGCGAATTCGTTCCCGGTCCTTGTACACACCGCCCGTCACACTATGGGAGTTGGCCTTGCCCGAAGTCGTTTCCTTAACCGCAAGGAGGGGGATGCCAAAGGCAGGGTTAGTGACTGAAGTGAAGTCGTAACAAGGTAGCCGTACTGGAAGGTGTGGCTGGATTACCTCATGTTTTGCCTTCTCGAGTGACAAGTTTTTATAATCAATTCGATCCCCAGATTGGATTAGGGGCAACCTCATACGAATTGATTTCGTCTTCTTCTATTTAACAAACAGTCGCTTAGATTTATCCCTGATTTGTTTATTCCTATACCGAAAATTATGTTTGTTATAAAAAAAGATTTGTTTTAGTTATATATATTTTCTTTTTTTTTGTAATAAATTTTATTTGTTATATAAAGAAATAAATGCTATATAATGATATATGTATATAATTTCATGTTATAGAATTTTATTTATAGAATATAGATAAGATAATTTCTCTGGAATCTATATAATTCATTTTTGTGTTATTTAATTTTTTCAATTTACCTCCTAAGGGTAATACACAAGTAAGCTATTTTCTCTATTTCTTGATCTCTGCCTGAATCATATGTTTGCAACAAAAGGGACAAAATTTTCTCAATTCCAATCGACTAGACATATTGTGTCGATTCTTTTGAGTAATATCTCAAGAAATACCTCTAGATTCCTTATTAACACTCTTTTTTATCACAACTAGTACATTCTAAAAAACAGTTATTCGAATATCTTTACCCTTACTCATGAGCCTCCTTTGATTTTTTTTTTATTCATTTAACTCTTCGATTTTAAGATTCGAAGGGAAGAAGAAAAAAGGAACGAAAAAAAATATAATTTGATAAGTCAAAATAAAATTCTGAAATATTTCGTTCCAATTCATTTTATATAGTACAGTAATAATTCACTACTACAATGCTTTCGAAATATATTTTGAATCACAGTATAGTATTTCAGTTTTTATTAAATATCTTTTATGATATTATTGCCCCTACCCTTAATAATTCCATTTCTGGTCTGACTGTTAAGAATTCTAATAATTATTAATAGCAATGGAATTGAAGTATTAATTCAATTCCATTTAAACGAAACCGGGGCAAAATTCAAAACGAACGAAGAGGGATTGAATCACATATATTTTATTGGATCTCTAATCTTCGTCAATCTTTCCCATGTCAATAACTAGATGCAAATTCAATGAAGCAACAACTAGTACATAGAGAAGCGGCCATAAACTAGATAGTCTTGACCAATTTGAAAAATCATTTAATGTAGTAGAAATAACTTAATTTTTTATTTTTTGATCAAGTAAGGGAAACTCAATGGAATTCATAACTGTCTCAATGTTTTGTTTAATTGTCTAAATATTCAAGAATTAAGACCATTCTAATGCTCCCTTTTGTCATGCATAAGCTAAACCAACAATTAGGATAAGTACGAAGATGAAAGCTTCTATAAATACGGATACATCAAAACTCACACCAAAGAATTTTATAAATGATCATGAAAATAAAAAGGGTTAATAAAGTATATGTAATTTCATAGATGAACCATATAATGCAGTTCTATTGAAAACACATCCGGTACCACATAAAAAGGGCCTTGAATGCCATCCAATCTTCACAAATTTATCTATATAAAAGAGACTCGATGGAAAAAATAATTATAAAAAAGAAAACAATTCATGTATACCATATTCACTTAATAACTTAAGTTTTTGGGAAAGTTTCTTCATGACAATGCTCCAAAGCTTAGCGATGGCAAACAAACTTGGATCCGCCCGCACTCGCTCGAGTCCGCACCGAAATTAACGGGGAAAACCCGATTTAATTGGGTGCGAGTGCGGAGAAAACCCAATTTTTACCGCCCCGACCCGCCCGGACTCACCCTTGCTCCGTCTCCAAATAATACATTTTAATTTAATTCGCTTATTTTACTTATTTTAATATTTATTTATTAATTATATTTTTAATTAAATTATTGATACTTTTATTACAATTAAAATAATTAAAATAATTAAATTAATCAAGTTAATATTCATTTATTAATTAAAATTTTAATTAAATAATTAATTAATTTATTAATTTTTATTATAATTAAAAAAAATTAATTTTTTTTTTGCAGGTGGAGGCGGGACGGATTTAGTGCATATTTTTTCTACCGGAGGTGGATCTAGGTGGTAAAACTTTTACCACCGGTTAAATTTGAGAGCGAGAGAGCCAATGTATTAATGGAGATGGATGCGGGTACCGATATAGTTAAATTTCCCCCATCTCCGTCCCGTTGTCATCCCTACTAAAACCTTTAAAGCAAAGATGATAATTTGCTGAAAAATTTTGTATGAACCCCTATGCACTATCCACGATTTGGGCTGCAACTTTCCCCATCCTCGCATTTCCATAAAACTACTAATGTTTATGGAAATGTACTTCTAAACCACATAAAATTCAAGTTATTTTTCTGAATCCATTGCTCCTAAGTGATATTAGGGTGCGTGGAAAATGCATCTCATGCTATGAGTTCAAATGGCTCTTGTAAGAGGGGCATAATTGATATAAAATCATTCATGTGAAATTGGGGTATTAAATCTAGTTTTTGTCCAAATTGCCCCTAAATAATTATTACACAGAAATACACTAGTAAAGACCCGTGCGTCCGCACGGGTATGAGAGAAAAAATGAGTAATATGTTCCAACTTTAAGAAAGCAAAATAAGCAATGTATCTCCATGGTGGATTCTAAATATCTATTATTATATGAACCTTCTAAAGTCAACAATGTTGATGCACAAAAACAATATGATTATGGATTGGAATCTCACAGTGGTGTGACAATAATTGATGCAATTCACTAAACGCCATGAATGGATTTGATAAGATCTTGCTTGCATGAAATACTCAAATAGAAAAACGAAATAGTAAATAATACAACACAAAATAACATTGTAAAACACAAAAATAAAGATACTACAAGAAATATAATAAAAATTAGTGTCTATAATTCATTCCATATATAAAAGATATAATAAAAGTCTAGAACTTGTAAATGAACAAACATACAAACAAACAACCATATATAAAAAAAGTAAAAAATATATTGGTATTTCTCAATCAATATCATTTAACAAAATTTAGTTCAAGTATCACAAATTTGAACAAAATTAAGGATAGGATAAGTCCCTTCTATTTTTTCAGTATATATCTGCTCCACCGAAATCGCCACAACACCAATAAATTATGAACCAACACATCATTATCCTTAACAACAAAATGCACTTTAATCCCATTATGTGCAACAGGAACATAAAAGTTTGATCCCAAACAGGATTCTCAGTATTGTAAATCACCAAAGTTCTACCAACTACAATATTTAACAAAGAAATCAACACATAAGGATCACTATGAGCCAAAGTCTCTCAACCATGGTCTATTGTCAACTACAACATTTTTTTAAGAGTAAAATATGTAAATAACAATCAACAAATGTGAAACATCATATCCACAGCCTGTGCATCAATTTTTAAACAGCAGATTATATTCTTAATCCATAACCATGGTATTGTGAATTTGTGGCCTCTAATTGCCTTGACTGTAATGCATCAATGAGATATCAACAATTTTCATCTAGAACTCTGACACCGTAACTTCTCCTTGGAATATTTTTCCTGACCATTAAAGAAAACATTTGATAAGTAAAAAAAAGATGATATTTTAAAGCCTAGAAGAACGACAACCAGCAATCTTATACGTTTACGTAGCCAGAAAACAAGGAAAAGTTGAAGAAGCCAGAAAAGTATTCTCAAATATCATCCACAAAAACCATGCCACATACAACTCCATGATAACCGTGTTTGCGAAAAATGGCAGAGTTAATGAGGCACAACAACTGTTTGATAAAATGTCGCATAGAAACATTATTTCATGGAACACCATGATTGCTGGGTATCTTCATAACAACATGGTTGAAGAAGCCAATAAGTTGTTTGATGTAATGCCTGAAAGAGACAATTTTTCGTGGGCTTTGATGATTACTTGCTTTACGCGTAAAGGTGAGCTTGAAAAGGCTAGAGAGTTGCTTGAGTTGGTTCCTGATAAGTTGGACACTGCTTGTTGGAATGCGGTGATTGCTGGCTATGCAAAGAAGGGTCGGTTTAATGATGCTGAGAAAGTTTTTGAGGAGATGCCTGTAAAGGATTTGGTTTCTTATAACTCTATGTTAGCTGGTTATACACAGAATGGGAAAATGAGTTTGGCAATGCGGTTTTTCGAGAGGATGGTTGAGAGGAATGTGGTTTCGTGGAATTTGATGGTGGCTGGGTTTGTTAATAGTTGTGACTTGAGTTCTGCTTGGCAGTTTTTTGAAAAAATTCCAGATCCTAATGCTGTTTCTTGGGTTACAATGTTGTGTGGGTTTGCTAGACACGGGAAGATTTTAGAGGCTAGGAAACTCTTTGACAGAATGCCTTGTAAGAATGTGGTTTCTTGGAATGCGATGATTGCAGCCTATGTCCAAGACTTGCAAATTGACGAAGCTGTTAAGCTGTTCAAAGAAATGACGTATAAAGATTGTGTGTCATGGACTACAATAATTAATGGGTATGTTCGGGTTGGTAAGCTTGATGAAGCACGTGAAGTTTACAATCATATGCCTTACAAAGACATAGCGGCGAAAACAGCGTTAATGTCAGGATTAATACAGAATGGAAGGGTAGATGAGGCAAGTCAAGTTTTCAGTCAACTCGGTAAACGTGATGCTATTTGTTGGAACAGCATGATCGCAGGCTATTGCCAGAGTGGAAGAATGGTTGAAGCTTTCAATCTATTTAAAAAAATGCCAGTTAAGAATGCTGTTTCGTGGAATACTATGATTTCTGGATTTGCTCAGGTAGGACAGATGGATAGAGCAGCAGAGATCTTCGAGGCTATTGGGGAGAGGAATACTGTTTCCTGGAATTCTCTTATTACGGGTTTTCTTCAAAATAGTTTATACTTGGATGCCCTTAAGAGTTTCGTTTTGATGGCGCGGGAAGGAAAGAAACCTGATCAATCAACTTTTGCATGTTCGTTAAGTGCATGTGCTAATCTTGCTGCTTTGCAAGTAGGCAAGCAACTCCATGAATTCATCCTGAAAAGTGGCTATATAAATGATTTGTTTGTTAGCAATGCTCTGATTACCATGTATGCAAAATGCGGAAGAGTAGAAAGTGCTGAACAAATGTTTAAAGATATTGACTGTGTTGATCTTATTTCTTGGAATTCCTTGATTTCGGGCTATGCTTTGAATGGATATGCAAATGAGGCATTTTGGGCCTTTGAACAGATGTTATCCGAAGGGATGGTTCCTGATGAGGTTACCTTTATTGGAATGTTGTCAGCTTGCTGTCATGCCGGTTTAGCCAATCAGGGTTTGGATTTATTTAAGTGCATGATTGAAGATTTTGCTATTGAACCTTTGGCTGAACATTACAGCTGCCTAGTTGACTTGCTTGGCCGCATGGGTAGGTTAGAGGAAGCGTTCGACATAGTGAGAGGGATGAAAGTGAACTCAAATGCTGGATTATGGGGTTCATTGCTCGCAGCTTGTCGTGTACACAAGAACATGGAACTTGGTGAAATTGCAGCTATGAAGCTGTTAGAACTCGAATCGCATAATGCCTCTAATTATATTACTTTGTCAAACATGCATGCTGAGGCTGGCAGGTGGGAAGAGGTTGAAAGATTAAGGGTGCTAATGAGGGAGAGAAGAGCTGGAAAGCTACCTGGCTGTAGCTGGATTGAAGTGCAAAATCAGATACAAAATTTTGTCTCCGATGATCCAGGGAAGCTGAGAACTGAAAATGTTACGATTATATTGAATACTTTATCTGCACACATGAGAGTCAAGTGTAACATATCCGACATGAAATCAGTTTTTGACATATTATGATTATTATGATTGGAGGTACTCTCAATCTGGTCTCATAGTCTTTGCTTTAAACTAACATTAAAAAGGTCAATTCAAATACCTTTAACTATTAGTATAGTGTTACAGTAGATGAGCATATATCAATGGATGGCCATCGCTTGACGTTCACATGTTGTCCATGTGACCTACATGTTCATATATTTGATACTATACATGTATATACCAACTTCTTTGACTTAACTGATTCTTGATAGAAAAAAGACAAATGACCCTTTCCCTCAGATTTTGTGGCTAAATTCATAAACCAAAAATTGGGGTCCATGAAAAGTTTATATGAAGAACTTTGAAAGTACTTTGCGTTCAATCAGTGGACGGGGATATTGGACTAAAGAGTCTAGGGGAATTACCTTTTGGGTGATGATGGTGATCACGATGATAAAGAGGTGAATAACGAGGTGAATAAAATATTGAGGTCTGCATCTGAATTTTGGACAATCTTTGTTAACACTGCACTAATGATCTTCTCTAAAAGACCATAACAATCTGTATATTCGTAAAACATTCGGCAACTCATTAGACTTAAAACATGTCATTGTCTTTAGTTTTATCGCTGGTTCTGTGTTAGTTATCTTCATATCTTTATTTCTTTACATTTTGTCAGACTTAGAAGCAACCATGTTTTTGTGTAATTGATCTATGTTTTTCACAACAACCTGGTTCAAATGAGTTTGAAGTTTCTTTTATAATAATGTTTTAAAAGCAGTATTCAGTTATAATGTTTCTCAATTGGCAAATTTTTTATTTAAAATTAGTATTGTTTTGTAATCATTAATCACTTTTATGTTATTGACATATGTATAATCTGTTTAGGTATACAACATTTAGAGAAGGAATTTCATTTTATTGGAGTGAATAATGATTTGGTTCTCAAATATTTCTTTTGACAGTTAATTTGGTTCTGTGTATCTTTGGTCAGTCAGTTTAGTGCATAGAAATACTATAATGATACACAGTTCAGTTCATACCTTCAAGAACTAGAGTGATAATATGTAGCGCGTTTAGTGAACAATGAAGATTCCACTGTTGTTTATTTTCACAACCTGTTTTTCATTTCTATTCAAATGTTGTTTGTCTTCACTACCACAGTTGCTGAACAATGAAGATTCAACTGTTGTTGTTTGTGTTATTTAAAGCAACTTGTTAGTAGACAACTGGATTTGTGTTTATCTTCATAGCTGATGTGTTTATCTTCATAGTTGTGATACTTAAACCATCAAACTTTCTGCCATTTTTTGGTAGATTGTGTATTTCAGCATTTTCTGGCATTTTTTGCTTTTAATGCCTTGAGAACAAAGATATGAGTTGTGCCAAAATGGGTACAAATTGTTGAAGATTGAAGAAGAATGTTTGTGCCTACAAAAGAAGAATTCATTAAAACATTAAGTTTTCAATTCCCCTTGTCATATTTGGGTTGCGGCTATGAGATGAATTTTAGTTGTTGTTGTTGTATATTCAAATTGCAGTTGTGAGTCTCAAAGATTGACAATTTAATATTTGACATTCAAATTGCGCTTAGAATATTAGTTCTCTTTTGAATTTATTGGCGAAAATTGCTTAATTGACTATATTTTGATTACATAATACTTTTTGATTGTTTTTTTTCTTTTGTGATGATTAAATCTACTGTTGATTTTAAAGTGAAGTGGTCTCTATTTAAATTTTATCTACTTGAGTTTGAAATTCAAATGGAGTTTATAACTTCAAACAAGTAATTGATCTCAAATAATGGTTATTTGAGTTTGAAGCAGTGACACAATGTGACAATGTCATACTGCTTCAGATTTTTTTCATTCTTCATCATTGTTATAAGTTTGTAAGTAGTGGTTTTTTCACTTTATTCAATTTGTATCATAGCTTTGAGTTTGAAGTAGTGTCACATGTCACAATGTCATACTGCTTCACAATCTTCATCATTGCTACCCCTTCACAATAATGATATATTCAATGGAATACTCTCAATGTCATTAATGTTATAAGTTTGTAACTAATGACTTTTGAATTTTATTGTGACATAGCATATTTTTTCACATGATTGTCGCCTCACTTTTTTTACAATCTGCATTATTGTTTTCATAGATTCCTTTATGTGCATGTTTCAAGCAAGCATTCAGGCATAGCATATTTATTCACATAACTACTGCCTCAACTATTCCTTTTTAACCTGTTATGATATTCACAGCAGTACAAACTTATATAACAGTTCCATTATACTAGATGAAGTTGCCATCAACAACAACTCCATTGTTGATTATGAGTTTTTATTTAATAAGACTATTTTCTCATTTTACAGATCAAAGCATTAAGTTAATTTTGAAGATTAAGATTTTATATGTAAATTGTTGGAACTTGATAACAAATTGTTGTAACACATACTATATTTTATAATATCTATTTCTACTTATAATGATCATTGACAGTGCTTCAATTATACATTGTCTTTTGTTTAAATAGTTTATAATGCCTTAATTCAATTATTGTTAATTATTAATTTTTAGTCTAACTTCTTCTTTAATATTTAATTTTTACAAGTATATCTTGTGAATCAGATGTCTTTGAACAAAATATAAAAAAAAAATTTATTATCAATAAACACACAAGAGTTAGGATTAACAAAGAAGACAAGATAAAACGACAGGGAACAACAAAGATTAATTATAAACTGATATTCTTTTCTTTCTCTTAAAACAAGATTACAAGTATATAAGAATAATAAAATAGTCTCTCTCTCACTTGAATTAGGATTTTATCTTTCTATTTTCCTTATTCCAAGATTGAGAAACTAACATCCTATTTACAATAAAAATAACATACTAACCTAATGAGTTTTTTAATAATTATCCATTACAAACTAACTTATGGTACAAGTTAACTTAAACAATTGAGCTTACAAGCAATGCCCAATTCAACATGCTAACAACCCCAGCAATATTGACTAATGCATGTTAGAATAAACTTCGACTATAACACACATTACTCCGACAACAACATGTGAACAGACTTCGATCTCATGTTTAATCCCTGTCGAACCAAAAGTTACCCTTCAACTATACTAGAATTTGATCCAACATCTCATAGTATATTTATATAAATAATAACTACATGATATAACAAATTTATCCGTGCGGGATATTTTACTAGTTCTTGATAGAAAAAAGACAAATGACCCTTTCCCTCAGATTTTGTGGCTAAATTCATAAACCAAAAATTGGGGTCCATGAAAAGTTTATATGAAGAACTTTGAAGGTGCTTTGCGTTCAATCAGTGGACGGGGATATTAGACTAAAGAGTCTAGGGGAATTACCTTTTGGGTTTGATTTGGGGTCCTTGCTGGATGGATTTTATGTTGCATGAACAATTTCTGTCATTTGTTGTGCTACAGTATTATGTGTTTCTATTGCAGAGCATGTTACTGAGTTGACTAACGCAGTTGGCTAAAGATTACATTCTGAATTGCTCTTCTAAAAAATTTCAAAATGGGCTTCACTATGGACACATCATTCATGCCTTTACAGTTGCCTGTTGACATTGTCTTTAAACTCTGATTGCAACATCTCAAAGGTTCTGTTTATCTCATTGCCCTCCACAATTAGTGGAGAGTCACCTGAACAGAAGGAAGCTCGAAGAAAGCACAAATATGGAAGCTTAGGTGCAACAGATCACACCTCTCTCGTAGTCTTGTTGTACATGGTTCAAGTCCAAGCAAAAAGAAGAAGGGCCAAAAACATTAATAGGTAGACTTTTTTTTTGGAAAAGTAATAGGTAGGCTTGTTGTGTTGAGATTGTAATTTCTTGTGTCAAAGTAGGTAGTGCTCGACAGAAATAAGGATGTGTCGAAATATGTAATGTGTGTCGAGTAGTATTATATATCGAAGTGTTGATTGAAGCAGGTTGTTTGACACAAAATTTTGACTTAGACCAAAATAGATATTTTGGGTTTTTGTAATTTTTGGGCTTTAGCTTAGAGAGCAAACTAGCCATATTGTAAATAGAGGGAGTAACTCCTGTTTTGAATAATAATCTTGTAATCACTTGCAGTTGTAAAATTAACGAGATTTTCCACAGGTTGTGGGCAGAAAGACTCTGCAAAAATCATCTTTTTCTATTTCAATTTTCGTCAAACCCTAATTTTCTTTCTTACTCAATTTTTCTTTCATTGTTATTGTGTAGAGATAATCATCTTACAACCGAGGTTGGTTGATTCACTCGAGTGAAGCGTGAAGAACAAGAGGGAATTCGATCAGTGTGATTGAATCTTATTCATCAAGATTGATTCGGAATTACTCAATTCCAACATCTGGTATCTAAAGTATTGGTTGAGTGATTTGTGGGAAGCAAAACACGATGGTGATGAATCATTCGAACGAGCATTTTCCAGCGAGTCTCCCAATTCTGAATGGCCAGAATCATGAGAATTGGTGCAAACAGATGGAGAAAAAGTTGCATACAAAAAATTGAAGAAGAAAGATTATAAAACTCTCGTTATAATTCATCAATGTGTTAATCCAGACAATTTTGAAAAGGTCAGTGATGTAGAATCAGCGAAAGAAACATGAGAAATCTTGGAGAAATCGTTTAGAGGTGGAGAGAAGGTGAAAGAGGTCAAGTTACAAACTCACAAAAAGACGTATGAATTGCTTCAGATGGAAGAAAGTGAAAGCATAACAGGTTTTTTTACCATGGTTACTATTTTGGTGAATCAAATCAAGGTATATGGAGAAGTGTTGACGTCAAGATTAGTTGTTGCAAAGATCTTGAGGTCATTGGCTCCAAAGTTCGACCACGTGGTAGTAGTCATAGAAGAGTCAAAATATCTGTCAACATTGATAAAGGAAGAGCTTCAAGGGACGCTTGAATTTTATGAACAAAGAATGACTGAAAGAGTTGCAAGCAAGTCGAAAAGTAATGTGGATTTGCAGACGCAATCAAAAAGAGAAAAAAATGCAAAGGGAAATGGTTCGACAACAAAAGTAGAGAATGCTACAACACATAGACTGGCCAAAATCAACAAGAAGGAGGCTTGTCGAATCAGAGAAAGTCCTCATACCAGAGCAACCAAAGACGTGGTGCAATAGGTAGAGGAAGAGGTGATGGTCGAAAATCTAACAAAAGTCACATTCAGTGTTTCAATTGTCAGAAATATGGTCATTATTCTAGTGATTCTCCAAAAGAAAAAAAAAGAACCAAAATAATGATGCAAAGTTGGCAGAGCATGAAGAAGAAGAGATGTTGCTAATGGTCACAATAAGATGAAGAAAGATTTCAGGACCAATGGTACTTGGATTTAGAATGTTCATCACAAATGACTGGTAGGAAGGATTGATTTGTCAACATAAAACCCTCAATAAAAAACATGGTAAAATTTTCAAATGACAATACCTTAACAGCTGAAGGTATTAGTGATGTTTAGATTATGAGGAAAGATGACAAGAGGTCAGTAATTTCTTATGTATTGTACATACTGTTAGATGCCCAATTTTGCTTATTTGAGCTATCAGTTGTGGGCATCTTTCGCTCCTTTTTGTCGAGAAAGTGTCCAAAAACTGCCCTTGCTTTTGTTGATTTGCTATACTATATGAAATGATCGTGGTACCTTTAATTTGTGTGCTATTGTGCAGTAATTAGGCATGAAAGAGTAGAAATTGAAGACACAAGAAAGATGACAAAGGAATCAAGAAAGAAGGCAAGCAAAAGCAAACTCGCTAGGCGAATCACTAGCGAGTGAGGTAGCAAAGTGTTCGCTAGGCGAGCACACAACGAGCTGCCAGCGAACACTCCCAGACTTGGACATAATCAAAAAGATCAATTTTAGCTGGAGCGAGGGAGGTAGCGAACTACTCGCTAGGCGAGCACTCAGCGAGCAAGTAGCGAGCGCTTCCAGAATCAAAAAGACCAAAACTCGCTGGAGCGAGTGAAGCAGCGAAGGGTTCGCTAGGCGAACCATTCTGCTCGCCTAGCGAGCATGACAGCACAACACTTTTTCTATAAGTAGCATGGGCTACTTTTTGTAAAAATATCTTTTTTCATCTTCTTTCTTTTGTTTTTGCTGCCAAGTGATATTTGTGACCTAGAAACCCACTTTCTCATTATTCTTCATCTCTTAACAAGATTTTCCAAAAAGAAGGTAGATTCCCATCCAATATCAATTCTTCGACTCGGATGTTGATCAACCTTCTCCTGAAACTTATTTTGCAAGCTACCATGAAAATGAGTAGCTAAGTCTTCCATTTTGTCAAGGTTAGATGTAGATGATCATAAGCTTTGTGTGTAAATGGGTTGATCTTCATTTGTAAACTCTTTGATGATGAATGTATGGTGAAAACCTTGTTTTATTGATAACTCTTTGTGTTGGTTTATTATTGAAAGGTGTTTTCCAACTCTTTACCTAGGTTTTCATCCATCTATGTTCTTGAACTAGAGATAGTTTTGAATGTGTTTGTTCACTAAAATGTCAAACCTAAAAGTTGTCATTTTGATAGATTATGTGAGAAATCAACAATGGACCAAAATGGGAAAAACTACAATGTGTGTTAGAAATAATCACATTGGGAGGATATTGTGAATGTGTTTATCATCTAATGGAGTTTATGAGTTTTGTTTGATTGAACATATACATGCAAAGTGATCGTCGAACCCTAACTTTGACAATCTTTCTCAAATCGTAAAACCGAAACTTTTACCGCAAATTCTTACTTCTTTTTATGCAAGCTACCGTAACGAAAAACCAAAACCCCATTGTTACTATAAGTTAAGAACTTAACAACTGTCGAACGGCAGCAATATCACATATTCCCTGTGGAGACGATAACAAACCCCGATACTCTATCCCTGTTACTAACACATACCAAGCATGAAGAGTAATTTTCTCAGCATAGGGAAATTGGCCGAAAAGAACTACAAAGTGTCGATTGAAGACATGATGACGAAAGTTCTCGACTCAACAAGAAGGTTAATTTCAAAGGCTTTTATGTCTCAAAATAGAACCTTCAGGATTAAACTTAATGTGATGGAGCACAAGTGTCTTGCAACTGTAGCTAGCAGGGATGAATGAATATGGTACTATAGACTTGGTCATCTCAACTTTAAAGACATCAGAGATCTAAAGATAAGAAATATGGTTTCAGGATTATCAAAAATCGACATTCCAAACAAAGTATGTGAGGAATGTGTGCAGGCGAAGCAATACAAGAACAACTTCAGCAAGGATGCATAAAGCAAGTCGAAGGCAGTTCATGAAGTCATATACTTTGATGTGTATGGACCTATCCAGGTGGATTCAATTGGAGGTAATAGATACTTTGTCACATTCATAGACGATTTTAGTCGAAAATTGTGAACTTACTTGATCAAAAAGAAAAGTGAAATGATCGAGGTATTTGCAATGTTTAAATCTAGAGTCGAAAGACAAAGTGATCGAAAGCTCAAAATTCTAAGGATTGATGGTGGTGGAGAATATGTGTCGAAAGACTTCGACACATTATGTGAGAAAGAAGAGATTGTACATGAGGTGGTGCCACCCTACACTCCACAACAGAATGAGACTAAAGAAAGGAAGAATAAAATCATCATTAATATGGTGAGAAATATGTTAAAAGTCAAGCATCTACCCAAAGAATTATAGGGAGAAGTTGTGTCGACGACAACATATATTTTGAACAAATGTCTGACGAAAAGGATAGAAGGAACCACACCAGAAGAATGTTGGTCTGGTGTCAAGCCTAGCTTGATTCATATGAAGGTATTTGGATCTATAACATATAGACATGTTCCAGATCAGTTGAGAAGAAAGCTTGATAACAAGTCGAGTCAAATCATCCTGATAGGATATCATTCGATTGGAGGTTACAAGTTATTCGACCTAGTGAACAGGAAAGTAGTGATCAGCAGAGACGTGATCATAGATGAGTGTAAGGAATGGAATTGTACTGAAAATGTAAAGAAAGATTCAGTGAGAATCTTATGTGAAGAACCGCCAAGTGAAGTCAAAAGAGAAGTTGGACATGAAGAAGTCAGAGGTCAAGCAAGTACAAGCAGACCTCAAAGAACAAGACATGTGCCTATAAGGCTTCAAGAATGTGTGATTACATCATATGATGTGGTAGATGATGAATATGAGCTGGTACACTTTGCTTTCTATGAAGATGTCGAGGTAGTTAATGTAACTAAGGCATTGAAGGATTCGAAGTAGGTGAAAGCAATGAATGAGAAACTGAAGTCCATCGAATTCAACAACACTTGGTCACTTGTCGAATTTCCTCAAGACAAGAAGGAAATTGATGTGAAGTGGGTATACAAGGTGAAGTTGAATCTCAAAGAAGAAGTAACTTGACACAAGGCAATACTTGTGGCAAAAGGATTTCTTCAAAAAGAAGGAATCAACTTCAAATAAGTTTTTGCACCTGTTGCTAGAATCTAAATAATTAGGTTGATTGTTGGTCTATCAAACATGAACAACTGGAAGGTGTGTCAAATGGATGTGAAATGTGCATTCCTGAATGACCTCCTTAGATGAAGAAGTTTATGTTACACAACCAACTGGGTTTGTGAAACATGGCGAAGAAAGAAAGGTGTAGAGGCTGCATAAAGCCCTGTATGGACTTAAGCAAGCTCCAAGTGCTTGGAACAGGAAGATAGATAGTTTTCTAAAAGAGAAGGAATTTTTGAAGTGCACAACTATGCATGGAGTATATGTAAGAAGAAGCAATAGTAAATTACTTATACTATGTCTTTATGTCGATGATCTGTTGATAACAGAAAGTTGCAAGAAGGAGATCAACGATTTCAAACATGACCTATGTCGCTACTCGAAAAATGCATCGCGCAACGACGGGGAGGCGAAAAAGATAAACAGAAGAGTCGCCATCGAACTTTATTTATCCCGTGAGGGGAAAGGAAAATATCGAGAAAACCTTAAGAAAGAAATGGATAAGATGGTCTCGCAACCAAGAACGAATTCGGAAGCCGGTTATGCGAGGGGAAGGTATTAGCACCCCTCGCATCCATCGTACTCGATGGGAACCTTTTGTTTGTCGATGTGTGATTATATTTGCTAAAACATTATGCTATAAGAAGTGTGTTCCAAAGGGAGAGAGATAAAGGGTTAGAAACAGGGAAAGAGAGGTAACGGGGGAGAAGAGAGAAAGAACAGACTCGGTAGGACTTTGCAGTCCTATGCCTACGTATTCTCAATAGATGTGAGAAAGTCAGAGTCGACGTAGTTCGGGGCTACAGATATGGGGGGAATGTGCTCGGCAAGGATTGTGGCCCTTGTGCCTACGTATCTTTACTTGAGAAAGTAAAGAATCAGAGCTGCCGTAGTTCGGCCTACGGTGTGCGGGGGGAGTTCTGGTAGACGATGCTATCGTGCGCATTCTAGCAGTTTAGGTGTATTGCTGCTCGCTCGTTGGAGACTTAGGCGTTACCTGTTTGCGGTAGAACGGACGTAGCATGCCTTTCTGGGAAAGGATGGAAAAAGAAAAGGGTGCTCGCTAAGATATCGCAATCCTATGCCTACGTATTCCCATTATGCATGAGAAATCAGAGCAACGTAGTTCGTGCCTACGGTGCGGATAACCAGTGTGTTTTGTGGATGATGTTATCGTGCGCGTTCTAGCAGTTTAGGTGTTTTGCTGCTCGCTCGTTGGAGACTTAGGCGTTACCTGTTTGCGGTAGAACGGACGTAACATATCCTTTGGGAGACTGGTTTTCGCCATGCGAGGCAAGGTGTCACGTTTGATTGGTTGAATTGTTTTTTTAGGGGCGAGATAGGTCCTCGGATAGTAACCCCTACGGGTAGTACCCAATTCTTTATCTCAAAGTTTTTGTTATAAAAGGGTGTGGCGAACGAGGCGTCTTCGTATTGAAAGACGAGTGTCGAAACCACCCTCACTACAGTGGGCATCCCTACGCTCGGAGAAGAAGAGGTCTACACCCAATCCTCTCTCTTTAATTCAATGCAAAGAGAATTTCGTTCTCTTATTAAAGATGTTTTTGGTTTTGAATGGTAAGTGCTTTGCGACAGAGAACCCTACGGTAAACGTCAGCACTCGGGATAGGAGAAGGCCTACGCCTAACCACTCCACGACCATTCATGTTTTTGTTATGAAAAGATTTGAAAATGCACTCGGTACAGGACCGAGGTTTTAGGTGTGAAAATTGTGAAAGGAAGTTGTGAAAGCGAGAGGTGATGGAAGAAGTCGCGTCTTCGTATTGAAAGACGAGTGTCGAGACCACCCTCACTACAGTGGGCATCCCAACACTCGAAGAAGAAGAGGTCTACACCTAATCTTCTCTCTTTAATTCGATACAAAGAGAAATCAATTTATTATTGAAAGTATACTCAGTACGAGACCGAGGTTTTATGAGGAAATGTTGGAAGCGTCTTTGTATTGACAGACGAGCATCGAGACCACCCTCACTACAGTGGGCATCCCAACACTCGGAGAGGAAGAAAGTCTACACTTAATCCCCTCTTTTTAATTCAATACAAAGATAATTGGATTTTGAAGATGGTTTGACAATGTTTTTGAATCGAGTCAGGACAAGAAACGAGGAGAGAAAAAAGGTGGTCTCAGATCCAACATTATTCATCAATAATTTGACTGGTAATGGATTACGGAAATGTCGTCATCGACTAAAAATAAAGTGAATATAACCGAAAATGAAAAATGAAAACCACAATAAAAACCTAATAAACTAGCTGAAATTATTGACAAAATAACTAAAATGAAAATATAAAAAAAAGAGATTTTTTTTTTAAAACAAACTAGCAAGAACAATTAATAAAGCCCTTGAGACAAAACAAAAAAAATGATGGGTGTGAGGATATGCGGAGGAATCATTTGGGCTTGAGGCCCATCATCCTCAATCAACGAACGAACTGGCCACGAATACACACACGGGCTTAAGGCTGTGAATTAGAAGCAATGCTTCCATCAGCCGCCGAAGCATAAAACAAAATAAAATTAAAAAAAGACAAAACCCCAAACGTCACGTTCATCAGTAACCATAACAAAGTCATCAACTTTCCAACATATTTTCTCTAGAAATCAAAGCAACACCTTCAAAATAATGTTGAAAGGAAAACGAATCGCAGATGGGAGGATCTCAAACTTTACTTTTCATCTTAAAATTCCCATCTCATCTCCAGGTTCGTATGGGTTTGGATTGTTTGGTTTAATGGAAGTTTAAGGGAGGGTAGGCGAGTTTCTAGGTTATTTGAAGGAGGTGAGGGTCGAAGGGTTTGTTTTGAAGAGAACGGTGAAGGTTTTTGGGCGTTCTGATATGAGGAACGTTGGGTGAATCTTTGTAGTGTTCATTGATGTTAGGTTTGGGATGGAAATCCGTCAGAAATTCCTTGGCTTTTTTTTAGATCTTTTTCATCATTTTCAGAATCTGTTTCTGTTATGGTTTGTAGTTTCTATGGGTTGAGGTGTTTGTTAAAGGATATTGAAGAAATATTGAAAGAGTTGAAGGTTTCAGAAGCAAGTTTTTTATGCTTGAAGATGAAAGCCCGAGTTCAAATGTAGCGGTCGGTTCTGGAGACAAGTCGTTGGGTTTTAAAGTTAATAAAGGAAGATGTTCTTGGTTTATCTTATGGTGATTTGGTTGAAGAAGAGGTAATGGGTTTCGATATTAATGGGGATCGAAGGTTAATGTTCTTTATGGAAGATGGGAATTTGAGTTGTTTGGTTTGTTGACGGTTTGATGCTTTTTTGAAAACGGATATGTGAAGGTTGAAGAGACAAAAATGGAAAATCGAATGGAGGATTTCGAGTTTCTTTTGAAGGGGTTTTGGGTTGTAAGAATGATGAAAGGTGGGTCTGTTTCTGTTGTGTTGAAGCTTGAAGGAGGATTAGGGTTTCGGTTGGAGGCTGCTAGGGTTTTCTTTAATGTTTGGTACAACTTCTGAGCGAATGTTTCATGTGTGGACTTAGGAAATATACAGGCTTCATCAAGAAGTGAAATTATTCCTCCAGGTTTCTTTTCAATCAGATCCAAAACATCTTGGTTGTCAACAAACTCTATGTAACTCCAGTTGATTTCTTCTTTGGTGTATTCTTCTTGTTCCATTTTAAAGACATGCTGAATAAAATGTTGTTGTTACTTGAATATTGGGAACTGCTGAACTTGTGATTATCCGCATGCGAGTTGCAAAAGCGTGAGATTTTTTCGCACAACACCGAGCTCTATGGATCTTGATTTGTTCGCCTCTTTTTTTTTGATTTTGGGTTTGGACTTATGTGGCATAATCCATGTAATGAAAAAGGATACCACTTTGTATGCATATACGTATGACATCATGCACTTGATTTTTATTCTAACAAGTTGTTGTAGTAATGGACTTATGGAAATGAAATTGGATTGGACTTTTAAGAAAAACTATGGTTTATTTCCAAAATGCACGATGGGCCATACAAAAGAACTAGCTTTTATTTATTTAATATTTTTTGAATCAAATTGGACTTATGACTTGGGCTTTGGTAAACTTAGAATTAGAAAGGGAATAGCTCATCACTTTTTGCACCCTTCCAATTTTCTCGCACTTAAAACACGCTTTTCGAAACCTCGCTCGGGACTTGAGATGATCTTAAGGAGAAAAAAAAATTGGTCATAACTCCATTTTATAATTTAGAGTTCTGACCCAATTAATAAACCTTAAATCTATCTTGAATTGGAGCCAAACTTCATCATGGACAGGCCTTGCCAATTAGAGAAGCATGATTTATAAAACCTTCTGAACTTAGCACAACCTGATAATCTAACCCATACATTGACAATCGCAGACACTCTTGACTTGATGAACTTCAGATGAAACTTGATTCAGTTCAATCCATCCTCATGATTGAAGCAGCATATATATATTTTTTGATTTTGCAGACAACAGTTGATGAGAGGATATACAAATGCGAGTTATATGCAGGGTAGGACAAATTTGGGGTATGACAACCTAAGTTAGGAGCTTGAAATGTCATACTTGGGAAATCTCTCATACTTCCTTGGCATCGACTTCTACAAGAGAAATAGAGGTTTGATGATGCATCAAAGAAGATATGCAGGCGAAATACTCAAGAGATTTGAGATGCAAGATTGCAACCCAACTTTGACTCCAACTGAGCCCAGAATGCAACTGTCAAAAGACACACATGAAGACGATGTTGATACAGAAGACTTATTAGATCACTTTGATACCTTTGTCACACAAGGCCTTATCTCACATACAATTTAAGTATGATGAGTAGATTCTTGCAGAAGGCAAAGGTATCACACCTATCAACGACGAAGAGGATACTAAGGTATCTGAAAGGAACTCTCGACTATGACATTTTGTTTCCTGGAGCTGATGAAAGAAAAGAATGCAAGTTAGTGGGATACACCGACTCAAGTTGGTGTAGTGATGTTGAGGATATAAAATCCACAACTGGATATATGTTTATGTTAGGTGGTGCACCAATTGCTTGGAGTTCAAGAAAGGAACCAGTAGTGGCATTATCATCATGTGAAGCAGAGTACATAGATGATTCTCTCTGTGCATGCCAAGCAACACAGATGGTGAATTTGGTTGAAGAGATTGCAGAGAAGAATCATGGAGTAATTACCATGAAGATCGACAACATGTATGCTATCAATCTGACGAAGAACTCGATATCACATGGACGAAACAAGCACATCGTAATGGGGTTCCATCATCTTCGAGAACAGGTAGCATAAGGGAATATGAACTTGGAACACTACATAATTGAGAATCAGATTGCAGATATCATGACAAATGAAGTGCATGTCGAAGTGTTCAAGAAGTTAAGGTCTATGATGAAGGTAGATAGCTTAGACACAATGAATTAGATGGTGTGTTGAGATTGTAATTCCTTGTGTTGAAGCAGATTGTGCTCAACAAAAATAAGGATGTTTCAAAATATGTAGTGTGTGCCGAGTAGTATTATATGTCAAAGTGTCGAAGCAGGTTGCTTGACACAAGATTTCGACTTATACCAAAATAGGTATTTTGGGCATTTGTAATTTTTGTTCTTTAGCTTAAGGAGCAAGCTAGCTCAATTATAAATAGATAGAGTAACCCTTATTTTAAACAATAATCTTGTAATCACTTGCAGTTGCAAAATTAACGATATTTTTCATAAGTTATAGGCAGAGAGAGACTTTGCATAAATCATCTTTTTCTTTCCCAATTTTCTGTCAAACCCTAATCTTCTTCTTACTCAATTTTTGTTTCATCGTTATTGTGTAAAGATAATCATCTTGCAACCAAGGTTGGTTGATTCACTCGAGTGAAGAGTTAAGAACAAGAGGAAATTCGATTGGTGTGATTGAATCGTATTCATCAAGATTGATTCGGAATTAGTCAAAGTTTTGGGTTTAATTCCAACATGTTGAGTAACATTAGCATATATGATAAACTTTGATTTAATAATATGTGTAACTTGAATTAGAATATCATTTTGATGTAGTTTGAATTTTACTGGTCCATTAGTGTAGATTTCAGGCTTAGAGAATATATATGAATTGGTAATGATTCCATTCTCTGATTATTTGATGTGCTTTGGAGGAGTGAAAAGGAATGGAAGATATTTGTCATACCCTAATTTTTGACTCTAAGATCCCACGTCTTATTGCATCATCTGCATATCATATCATGTTTGTCATCTTGCATAATACCCAATTTATCAACTGAAATAAACTTGTTGGATTTACAGCTGAGTCGGTCAAACTAAAAGTCAACTGTGCATAAAATCAGTGGACGAAAAATTTTAAAATCGAGCTTGCAAACGTCAGTCATATTAATCTATGTTTCGCGTAGTTTAACATGGCGTACTCATTTTAATTTTTCGACTATTTTTCGGTCACATTTTTGGACAGTTTAGGCTATTTTAACGGGTAAAATTAATTTTGAAATTTGACCAAACGCTATATTTTTTTGAATCGTATATTTTTTGCTGAGTAATTTGGTGTATTTATTTTATTTTTCTGAGCACTTCGATACCAGTCCAATTTCTCATTTTAACCGAGTTTTTATTTTAATTTTAATTAGTTATTTTTTATTTAATCAGTTTTTTATTTTCAATTTATTAATTTGGTCTATTTTATTTTTTATTATTTTCTTACTTTTAATATTTAAATTTGTATCTTTAACTATTTTTAGAAATACTTGATATTTAAGTTTTGTAGGTCACTTTTGTTTGTTTTATTTATTTGTAAAACCTACTTTTGCGCTGACAAAGAATACCTTTTTTACTTTTATGAAACCAACACATTACACATAATTTGATACTTGTTACAAGACTGACAGATTGAAAACAAAATATATTTTATATATATATATTTCCTTTCCTAGACACACGGATATTTCATGCGCTCCACCATCATTGAAATTTATTTTAATTAAACATGATGCTACTCCTTTGCATATACACAAATAGCATAAAATATACACACATAGCATAAAAGAGAGAAAATAGGTAAATTAAAAAATAAAAAAAAAGACACCCAGCCCATAGCCCTTTTTTTTCTTCTTACCGGATATTCACTTAAAAACCACACATACAACATTATTTTTTCTTTCCACCTTGTTACCTCAAAGGAGCTTAGCACTTCTTCACATTTCCACTTCAACATTTCCGCAATAGGAGGAGATACTAAGTTAGGCAAACACCAATTGTAGTTTTTTTTTTAACAGTTTTTCTGCATATCGGTTATTTTATCTTTGCGTCGTGTTATGACTAAAGATGGTTGATGTATGAGTATCTTTTTCTGATCAGATTGTACACGAAACTTGAAAGCTATTTGTAGGTGAATTTATTCGATTAGTAAACTCTAAATCTATTGTGTTATGTATGTTAAGACAAGCTTGCAAAGGGGTTATATATGTTGTTCGGTGTAGATTTGACTTCTTTAAATAAAGTTCTCCCTCTATATTTTATTCTAAGATCAAGTAAGCTTGTGTGGTCCTGCTTTTGTTTCATTTACTGAAAGTTTGAAGATGTGATGATATTTTAGCTTGTATAGTTTATATAAATGGCAGCGGTTGTATTTTAGTTAGTTTTAATTTCAATTTGTATAATTCTTGAAAAGATAAAAAATATTTTAATTATTTTTTTAATATTTTATTTATAGTTTAATTATTTATTTGTTTATTTAAAAAAGACAAAAAAAACATTTTTATCATTTATATTTTTACTTTTCTTATTTCTAGTTTTTATTAGTTAATTTGAATTATATTAAAAATGTAAAAAATAGGTTGTTAATTATTAATTGGTTTAAATGTTTTTATTTGATATTGATTAATTAAATTATTAATTAATCTTATTAAATAATTATATTTAAATTAATTTATAATTCTTTTGTGTTAGATTTAATTTTGTGATTTATTTGTTTCCATGTTGGCATGTTCTCTCTGATTAATTTTTGATGTTTTTTCAAGATTAATCTGATACACGATGTTTTACCGTGATTGTACTTTATGTGTGTGGATTTTATTCGCGATGTTTTGCCGCGTATTTTTATCTATGAATTGCATGATGCTTTTTCGTGTATTTCTGTAGACTTTTCATTGTCTGTCTCTCTAATGTTTTTCCATGTGTACTCTGTGTGTATTTTTGTCTGTTGATTACATGATGTTTTTTCGTGAATTTCTGTAGACTTTTCATTGTCTAATTACCATGATGTTTTTTCATGTGTACTCTGTGCATATCTTTGTCTGCTGATTACATGATGTTTTTCCGTGTATTTCTGTTGACTTTTCACTGCCTGATTACCGTGATATTTTTTCATGCGTATTTTGTAGTATCGCATCTGTGTATTCTTTGATGTCATTTACGTGATGTTTTTACATGCATTTGTGGCTGTCTTTAATTCTTGTTGATCTAATCCAAGGGAATAGACTGTATGTTGAATTATCATCATTGTGCATGTCCATCGTTTGTACTTTACCTATCTTAATTGTTCTTGGTTCTTAGAACCTGGAAACTCGTAGTTCCATGAACTACGGACGCTCTGTTTTCTCAAGTTCTTCTTGAGAATACGTAGGCACAAGGCCCCGATCCTTGGCAAGCAACCTATTCTTTTTTCACCCTTTTTTGTTTTCACACGTAGCTTCTTGTTGATCTAATCCAAGGGAATAGACTGTATGTTGAATTATCATCATTGTGCATGTCCATCGTTTGTACTTTACCTATCTTAATTGTTCTTGGTTCTTAGAACCTGGAAACTCGTAGTTCCATGAACTACGGACGCTCTGTTTTCTCAAGTTCTTCTTGAGAATACGTAGGCACAAGGCCCCGATCCTTGGCAAGCAACCTATTCTTTTTTCACCCTTTTTTGTTTTCACACGTAGCTTCCGAACTATAATTGATCTGACTTCCTATTAAGGATACGTAGGCATAGGATTGCGAGATCCTAGCGAGCTACCTTTTTCTTTTTCCACCTTTTCTCTTTTCTTTGCCCATTTTTATTCTTAGAAAACAATTTTAGCCAAAACACAAATATTTCAAGAGGTTTTTGTAGAGTATTGCAGATGCTTAGAGTGCTAGTATTTTCCTTAGTATAACCAACCCGCGTACCTTTGATCTCTCTTTGCTTAGCTTTAGGCCTTGTTTCTTGCTTTGCATGTTTACTTAGGGTTTTTTGTACGGTCTTTTCTCCCTTCCCTTGGATAAAATAAAAGTTCGTTGGTGGTATTTTTGTTTTGCGAGCCAAACTGATCTGATAGCTTTGGTATCTGCTTCTCACCGTGACAATATCTAAAGATAAAAGTTGAATGGTTGAAACTAGGTGAATCTCACCACCTTTTTATTATTATTATTATTATTATTATTATTATTATTATTATTATTATTATTATTATTATTATTATTATTATTATTATAATAGTTATTTTTGTTGTTTTTGTTATTGTTATTATTAGTATTATTATTATTATTGTTATTGTTATTGTTGTTATTTGTTGAGAAAAAATGGACATTTGAATTGAAATAAGAGAATTAGTATACATGAACTAAAGGGGGTATTTATACTCTTAGAATTACAATTGTTAAATGAATGTAATAATTTACATTACTATTATAAGTTGACATTGTAAATAGAACATTACTATTCTAAGTTACCACTTTGATAAATGATTCACACACCCCTCCCTTTGAAGTATGTATCAGAATTCTCCATTGAAGTCTTGTCGAAAAATCCATTGGAATAAAAACCTTAATAAGAGAAAAAGAGTATAACATTATGCTCCCCTTCAACAAAACACATTTAGTTCTTCAAATATCTTGAAGGTGACACATTTCAATACTTTGTATGTGCTTCTTGAAAACTAATGTAAGAAATGTCTTTATGAAGAGATCCACCATATAGTCACACGAACAAATATATCAAATATCAACCTATTTGTTTCTTCCAAGTTCTTGTGTAAATGCGAAGAACTTTTGAGGGATATGTTTGCTCATCTCACTTTTGATGTATCCTTTTTCATTTGGGTAACACATACATCATTGTCTTCGTACAAAATTATTAGATTATTAACAGTTGGTAACCCAAATGCTAATTGGGTATGTCGAGTTACTAATCGTAACCATCTACACGTTTTGCTTGCTTCATGAAGGACAATTACTTCAGCGTGATTTGAAGAAGTTACTACAAGTGTTTGCTTTTAAGAACTCCATGATATTGTAGCGTCATCATATGTAAAGACATATCCAGTTTGTGATTTAGCATTATATGGGCTTGAAAAATATCCTACATCTACATAACTAAACAAAACTAGTTTTGTATTGTTAGAATAAAACAAACCAATATCAAATGTACTTCGGAGATATCGAAATATATCTTTTATTCCTTTCCAATGTCTCTTTGTAGGACATGAACTTAATCTTGCTAGTAAATCTACTGCAAAAGCTATATCATATCTTGTATAGTTAGCAAGGTACTAGTGCCCCCAATGACATTGAGGTGTGGAACTTCAAAGTCAAAATCATCTTTATTATCTTCCATAGGTCTAAATGGATCTCTTTCAACATTAAGTATTCTACCCATCATTGGAGCACTCAAAGGGTTTGCATTGTCCATGTGGAACCTTTATAATACTCTTTATGTATAACTTTATTGACGAACCTCTGAGCAAAGTTGCTTCCTTGAAGAAAAACGTAAAACACATAATGATATAGGGAAAAACTTCATCATCTACACAAATTTTAACCTCGTCATTGACGAGGAGTGGAACCTTAAAGCTATAATGAATAATTGGAAAAACAAAACTATAGTGCGGATCAACTGGAATCAAAGAGGCTAAAGATACCATCTTAATTCTAAAGCCCAAGCAATAAACAACACTCTTATGGTAGCCAAAATCATGAATCTGAGAAGAGTTCAGATACAGCCAAATTATAAGATGACTATTGATCGTATTAACACTAGTACTGAAGAAGACATTGAGGCAGTAATGATAACACTGATAGAACCCACTGATGACCTTTCGGAAAGTGTATCAGTAATTTCAAACTAATAATAAAAGATTCGTCTCCAAAATCGCTCATTGAATGACCATAGTCGCCACTTTATATATCTGATTCAAAACCATTAAAAAATTGACCAACATTGCATATAAATAGCAAAGAGTGTGTCAGGCTGAAAAAAGTAGTATCATGTCGCAATGGGTTATCATTGTGCCGCCATGAGTTGCAATGCACGTGAGAAATCCAATGGCAAACTAAACTTTTTTCCTCCTTTTTCTTCATATTTTCACCAAATATTTGTATCTTCCTTGTATTGGTAGTGTCATACCCTAAATTTGCCCGCCAGCTTTTGTAAATATTTTTGCTTTTTTTCATGCCGTCTAGACACGTGTCCACTTTGAGCGTTTTTCAAATCTTGATTTATTTTGCCTAATGGGAGCGCGACACGTGGCCTAAGGGCATTTTCGTAAATATTTCAATCCTTTTTAATTTCTCTTTTTCCTTGCAAATATTACTATTTTGTTCTTTTTTTATTTTTATCACCTATTTAATTTAATTAGATGTAGAATTTTGTTTTATTATATTTTTAGAATTAGAATAGTTATTTATTTATTTCTTTAGAATAGATTTTATTTTAATAGTTTTTAAATAGATTTTTTAATTTAGTTAGAATTTTTATTAGAAATAGTTTTTTATTTATTTAGAATAGAAATAGATTATTTTATAGCATAGATTTAATTTGTTTTTAGAATTATTTTAATATTAGAATTAATTAGATTTGATTTAATTTTAGAGATATTTTAGGATTTTAGAATTAAGTTAGTAATGTTAGAGATATTTTAGGATTTTAGAATTAAGTTAGTAATGTTAGAGATATTTTAGGATTTAATTAGTTTTTAGATTTTGATTTTTTATTCTAGAGTTTTAACTGTTTTTAATTTTATTAGAAATAATTTTTATTTTAAATAGATTTAATTATATAGTTTTAGAAATAGTATATTTTAGAATTAGTTTAAATAGATTTAGTTTAATTTAATTATAGTTTTCATTTAAGTTAGATTAATTAGTTTAATTAGAATTTATGGTATTTATTAGTATTATTAAATTAGGAATTATTTATTTCATTATTAATAGTCATATTTGGTTTAGTTAATTTTTAATAATTTAGATTTTATTTTCTTAGTTTATTTAGCTTTACTAGAAATTAGATTATTATTATTTTCTTTTATTATTTATTTAGATTAGCATTAATTTTATTAGGATTATTTATTATTAGTTTTTATTATTATTATTATATTAGAATTTTCTTTTAAAAGTTATTTTCATTTATTTACTTATGTAAATTAGTTTATTAGAATATTATTTTTAGTGTAAATATTATTGTTAGTTTAATAAGAACTTTAATTAGTTTAATAGGAGTAGGATTAGAATTTTTTTTTAATTAATTTAAAATTAGTAATTAATTGTTATTCTCTTTTATTTAAATATTTAGTTTAATTAGATTAGATTATTTAATTAGGGTTAATTATTATTTATTAATTAGATTTTTAATTTATTTAGAGTTAATTAGTTTAAGTCATATTTAAGTTAGTCTTTTATAATATTATTTGTATTAGTCATTAGATTTAATTAGTTTGCTTAAGTCAACATTAGTTAACCATTAGCCAATTAATCACTATTTAATTAATTCTAAATCATCACTAATCCAATGCCACGTGGCAGCACTATATAGGGAGGTTCCTATTCACCATCCCTTCAGAAGGACCCCCAAAACCTAGACAGCCTCCAAACCCTAATTCCAATCCCAACCCTTGCTACAGTAAAATGCCAGAACTTTTCTTTCAACTTTCAAACTCATTTCACAGCAACATATCGCAAATCACTCATCCATCTTCGACTTCTCTTTTTTCGGATTCACCATAACCACAACCTTTAGCCAACTCCATTCTTTCACTAACATCATATCTTAAAACAGAAAAAGCTCCCAAACTCAAACGAAGAAACTCCGAAATCCGCCGCAACACAAACCCACGAAACTCCATCAACCGCACCAACCTGTTTTCTTACTTCAAAACCCATGAACCGTAATCCCAAACCATCCACCATTAACGCTCTCATCTCATCCCTCTATAAAACCAAAACAGAACGGCCATCACCTACCGTGAAACCCAAAAATAACACAACAGATCTTCAAATCGACCTCTTTCTTTCAAAACAACAGCAAAACCATATCCAAATCAGAGTAGAGAAACAGTGAGAGAGAACGAAAAAACAAGGAGAAGTGTTTATGACGAGAGAGAGAGAGAGATGAACAGAGAGATTTTTTTTCGAGAGTGAGAGATGTTGAACTGAAGACAGAGAGAGCGTGAATGAGAGAGGGGACGGACTGGTTTTTGACAGGACGAGGAAGACCTGTGTCTTCGTTGTTTTTTTTTTATTTTTTTATTTTTTACTTATTTTTTCCTTAATTTTATTCTGTTGTTGCTGTTGGGCCACAAAGCCCACTCAGTTATTACACACACACCTCTGTTCCATTATACCCTCTTTCTGTTTTGATTTTTTTAAATTAAATATAAATTATTTTAGTTATTGTAAATATATAATTATTATTATTATTATTATTACTATATACAATATTATTATTATATATGTTTTTTTTATTATTATCTAAATATTATATAGACTGTTATTGTAAATATAGGTTATTTATATTTTATGTATTTCTTTTAGAACTTTTTTTATATATATATTATATTTAGAAGTTTTATATATTTCATTTCTTTTTAAAGCTTTGTAAATATATTATTACTATTATGTGATATAATTTATATTATTATTTTCTTAAATTTTCTATATATTATATACTTTATATCATTTTATACTATAGTTGTATATTTAGAAGTTCATATATTTTCTCTTTAGAAGTTAATCTCATTTTTTATTTGTTATTGGACATTTTTCGCCTTTTAGGTCGGTGACGACGCTTCCATAAATCGATTACTAAGTCAATATTGATAAGTATCGTTGGATCCGAGACCCACCTTTTTCTCTCTTCATTTCTTATTCTGTTTCGATTTTTATTTTGACTATTTGGATCGATGAAGTCTTTTTATCCGCAAGCGTCAGATTTTCGAAGTCGATAACCTTCTTGATTTCAAATCTATGGGGGATGACCATTTGGGTCATCTTTCTTACTTTGGGATCGCGATAGGCTACCTTCGATTAATCGACATTTTGTTTGTGGTTAAGACGAGATCTCATTCTTTCGTGTCCCGCATCAATTCACTAACCAATATACAACTGCTTTAATTTCTGTCAAATATTAACTGCTTTATTTTTCAGTCATTATATTCTTGTACATATTATATATTCTGTATATTATCATTATCCTGTAAATATTCAATTGACTCGTACATTCTCTTAAAACACCTAATCAATATCGAAATCTTAAAATCCTAATTGGTGGACTGTTGATTATATATCTTGTATATTATCCATATCCTGTGTATATTTTCCATCTCTTTGGCAGGTTCTCGAATCATCATCAATAAGGAATCAAATTCTTTGTATTGAATTAAAAAGATAGGATTGGGTGTAGACCTCTTCTTCTTCGAGTGTTGAGATGCCCACTGTAGTGAGGGTGGTCTCGATACTCGTCTTTCAATACGAAGACGCGACTTCTTCCACTACCTCTCCTTTCACAACTCCTTTCCGAAACCTTTCCCACCTAAAACCTCGGTCCCGTACCGAGTGCATTTTCAAATTCCTTTTCATACAAAAACTTGAATGGTCGTGGAGTGGTTAGGCGTAGGCCTTCTCCTATCCCGAGTGCTGACGTTTACCGTAGGGTTCTTTGTCGCAAAAAGCACTTACCATTCAAAATCAAAAACACTTTAATAAGAGAATGAAGTTCTCTTTGTGTTGAACTAAAGAGAGAGGATTGAGTGTAGTCTTCTTCCTCTCCGAGTGTCAGGATACTCACTGTAGTGTGTGTGGTCTTGATACTCGTCTTTCAATACGAAGACGCTACGTTCGCCACACATTTTTTACAACAAAAACTTTGAGATAAAGAATTGGGTACTACCTGTAAGGGTTACTATCCGAGGACCTATCTCGCCCCAAAAACAATCTCAACCAATCAAACATGACACCTTGCCTCGCATGGTGAAAACCAATCTCCCAAAGGATATGCTACGTCCGTTCTACTGCAAACAGGTACGCATAAGTCTCCAAACGAGCGAGCAGCAAAACACCTAAACTGCTAGAACGCGTACGGTAACATCATCCATAAAACACACCGGTTATCCGCACCGTAGGCACGAACGACGTTGCTCTGATTTCTCTTGCATGTTGAGAATACGTAGGCATAGGATTGCGACAATCCTAGCGAGCACCCTTTTTCTTTTTCACCATTTCCCAGAAAGGCATGCTACGTCCGTTCTACCGCAAACAGGTAACGCCTAAGTCTCCAACGAGCGAGCAGCAATACACCTAACTGCTAGAATGCGTACGATAGCAGCGTCTACCAAGACTTCCCCGCACACCGTAGGCCGAACTACGGCTGCTCTGATTCTTTACTTCTTCAAGTAAAGATACGTAGGCACAAGGGCCACAATCCTTGCCGAGCACATTCCATCTATATTTGTAGTTCCTCGAACTACGTCGACTCTGACTTTCTCACATCTATTGAGAATACGTAGGCATAGGACTGCGAAGTCCTACCGAGTCTGTTCTTTCTCTTTTCTTCCCTGTTCTCTCTTTCCTCCTAATTTTCTTGTTTCTAACTCTTCTTTTACCCCGTGGAACACTTTTTATATCATAATATTTAAGCAAATAAATTCACACGTCGACAAACAAATGGTTCCCATCGAGTACGATGGATGCGAGGGGTGCTAATACCTTCCCCTTGCATAACCGGCTTCCGAACCCGTTCTTGGTTGTGAGACCATATTATCCATTTTCTTTCTTAAGGTTTTCTCGATATTTTCCTTTCCCCTCATGGGATAAATAAAGTTCGATGGCGACTCTTCTGTCCTTTCTTTTCGCCTCCCCATCGTTGCGCGATGCATTTTTCGAGTAGCAACAGCTGGCGACTCTGCTGGGGACCCCTTGCGAGCCAAGCCTATTTTTTTTGTCGTGTTTGTGTTTTATTTGCTTTTTTTGTTTGTGATTTATTTTCTAACCTGTTGGGTTTATTTGGGATTGGTTTGTAAGAACAAAAGCTTTCTACCCGAGCTTTTCGAGTATACACTAAGATTGGGAGGTGGTTTCTTTCTGATTTGCGAGACTTATGACTCGTTGAGTTGGATCGAATCCCACCGCTCAAATGAGACCCTTTGGGATGATTATGTCTTACGTGTAGTCGTAACGACATCTTTATTTCCAACTTGGGAGTCCGTGACTCTGAGGACCTTTTGTAGAACCTTATTCCGAAGGTTGCTAAAACATAACTCTGTGTTCATCCTTTGAAAGGATTACCGTCTTACGAGTAGTCGTTCTGATGGAAAACTTTTGAGGGTTAGTGCATGGGACTTTGTTTTAAAGCCTTTGGGATACCCTCTTATAAACCAATAGATTACCCATCCAAGGGGAGAGATACCTTTTTGTTGTCTTGCAGGATTTGTAACTTTAATCCTTGATGTGGATTTGTTCTTGTGTGCACTCATTGCATTGCATTTGCATAAGCATATCTGCCTCATTTTGCATTTTCTTCCTTAACCAGTACCAAGAGCTTACCCATCCTCTGTTCATAACCCGCAGTTGATTTCCCGATACTCTCATTGAACTTGTGAGAGCTGGGAAGCATTTGAAGAAAAAGGAACGTAGACGCCTTGACAGGCCATTCAGACAAAGCAAGCTGAGGTAGCTATGCCAGAGAATGATCGCCAGAATGTTGATTCCCCACAAGGATTTACTGTGACGACTAATCCACTGTATGATCTTTCGCCGGATGGCCATCCTCCGCAAGTAAACGTTCCTACTCGACCCCAGAGGATGCCAACGACTGATCCCATGAAAGAAAAGCTTCGCGCCCTTGAGGAGACAATTCAAGTTATGAGAGTGTCTGACATGCCCGGCCTCGATGCTGCTGATACGTGTCTAGTGCTAGATTTGGTGATCCCTCCGAGATTCAAGATACCCAACTTCGAGAAGTACACATGCTTTAGTTGTCCGAGGCGTCATTTGGTGATGTACTGTCGAAAAATGACCCCCTACACTCATGACGATAAGTTGATGATCCACTATTTTCAAGAAAGTCTGAGTGGGGCATCATTAAGTTGGTACGCGGATTTGGAAAGAAGCCATATTCAATCATGGAGAGACCTAGCTAGCGCTTTTCTAAAGTTTTACCAGTTTAATCTGGACACTCCTCCCATCCGCATGCAGTTACAAAGCCTATCTCAGAATGAGAATGAACCCTTTAAGGGATATGCACAGCGGTGGAGAGAATTCGCAGCAAGAGTGCAACCACCACTCTCGGACAGGGAACTGATTGACTTGTTCATCAACAGTTTGCAGGGCTCTTATTTTGAAAGAATGGCTGGTTGTACGCCATCAAGCTTCTCTGACCTTGTGATTGTAGGAGAGCGCCTCGAAAGCTATCTCAAAAGTGGACAAATCCAAGACGCCTCAAGCAGTCAGGGCAGTGAGCTTGAATCTTTTGACGATTTCCATGAGGAAGAGAAGGATGAAACTAGCGCACTCATAGTGAACATTGGGTATCCTCACGATGTACCAGCAAAACTCTGTGGTCCCTCATCTGCTCAACATGCATCATTACCAGTGCCATGTTATCCTTATAGGAAATCAGCCATGCCTAAAGCTTCATCCCACAAGCCATGGGTCGCTCATCATGCAAATCAACAAGCTCATGGCCGAGGATATCAGAATCAGCGCCGAAATCAGAATAGACCCAGCAACAACTTGGAAAGAAAGACTACTCCTCTTCATCCAGTCCCTATGTCGCACAATCAACTTCTCCCACATCTAATTCAAAGCTCATTGGTGGAGCCTAAAGCTCTCAAGCCTGTGCCAGAACCTTACCCTCCTGGGTACAATCCCAATGTTCAGTGTGGATATCATGGTGGATCCGTGGGGCACTCGACTGAAGAATGCAAAGCCTTCCAAGCCAAAGTGCAACAATTGATTGACAAGGGGTACATCTCTTTTCCAGAAGGAAGTTTGGTTGTCCATGTCAACCTCTCAGCTGTCTAAGCTCGAAGATTTCAAAGGGTCATTTCCAGAAGCCAGTGGTCCAGACAGGCAGACGTCCTCAACATTGACAGTCCTTAGGCGCTTTTATCATTTGCATCTTGTAGTTTACTTTCTGTTAATTGCTACTTGCTTTTTAAACATTGTTATTTTGAATGGTAATATTAATTAAGTGCTTATGCATTTTCCGAATCAGTCACGTCGTATTCACTCATTATTTCCACTTATCACAGACACATACACTTTTATCCACTCCACTTCATCACTGTTGTGTTTAGCAAATATTGGAGGGAGGATGACGAAAACGAAATACCCATAATAGCAAACTGTATGCTTTCAGACATAATCTCGTTGTTGCACCCCAAAATTTGCCCACCGGTTTTCTGACTTTGACTGGCTTTTGCTTCGTTTTTCATCTGCATATCATTTTCGCATTTTGCCCGTATTATCAGCCGGATTGAATTTGTCAGGATTTTAGCCGCTTTGCTCGCGTTTCAGGCGAATCAAATTAATTCAAACGAGAAGTTCAGTGTCAAAATCGAGCGAAAGTCGTTTTCCTCGTGATAATTCAATCCATGTCGATAATATAGGCGCATTTCGGTGCTCGCCCGCTTTTTCCATTGCATTTTGCATTTATTTATTATTTTTGCTTTATTTAATTATTTAGAATAGTTATTTATTTCTTTCTTTAGAATAGATTTTATTTTAATAGTTTTTAAATAGTTTTTTAATTTAGTTAGAATTTTTATCAGAAATAGTTTTTATTTATTTAGAATAGAAATAGATTATTTTTATAGCATAGATTTAATTTGTTTTAGAATTATTTTAATATTAGAATTAATTAGATTTAATTTAATTTTAGAGATATTTTAGGATTTTAGAATTAAGTTAGTAATGTTAGAGATATTTTAGGATTTTAGAATTAATTAGATTTGATTTAATGTTAGAGATATTTTAGGATTTTAAAATTAAATTAGTATTTGTTAGAGATATTTTAGAATATTAAATAATTTTGAATAGATTTTTATTTTCATATAGAAATTATTTTATTTTATTTTAGTATTTTTTTTAAATAGTTTTGTTTAGATTTATGTATTAAATAGATTTTTGTTAATATTAGGATTTATTTGTAATTAATTTTATTTAATAGTTTTGTTAGAATTTTTCTTTTTTTTAAAAAAAGTTATTATCATTTTATTATTTATTACATTAGAATTAGTTTTAGTATAGAATATATATATTAGTTATTATTATTGTTTATTTATTAATTAGTTTAAAATAGTTTTTATTATTTAATTTTAATTTTTTTTTTTTTAATGTTCATATAATATATTTTTCTTTGTGTATATAAATTAACGAAAATATAGTTGTCCTAGTGGATGGACTAGCTTGTATTATATTGGAGGTATGGGGTTCGAATCCCATCTGCAGCTTTTTTTCTGTTTTGTTTCGTTTTATTATTTTTGTTTTGTACATATAGTTATTTATGTGATTTCATTAACGAATATATATATCTGCTACAGCGGTAAGGTGTGTGTGTGTTTTGCCTGAGGGGTGGGGTTCGAATCCCATCCCCAGCATTTTTGTTTTTTATTTTATTTTATCATAAACTGTACTTATATTTTGTATATGTATATATTTTATATTTTAGTTTGCATATATATTTTTTGTATTATATTTTAATTTTATTTTATCATAAACTGTACTTATATTTTGTATATGTATATATTTTATATTTTAGTTTGCATATATATTTTTTGTATTATATTTTAATATATATTTTTTATATTATATTTTAATATTAGAGTTCATCATATACAATATTCTATCTTCCTTTAACCACTCCAAGTGCCACGTGGCAGCCCTATATAGGGTGTGCCACTATTCATCATCCCTTCACAGAGGAAAACCCTAGCAACTCAGCAGCCTCCAAAATCCCAAACCCTAAAAACATAACAGACCAACAACCCTAATTCCTACCAGCCGCAAGACTCTCCCAACTACCCATCAACATTCATCATCAACGTCATTCATCATCAACGTCATTTCCTTCTCTGCCGCATCAACAACACGACAACCCACGAACCATCCCTCTTCCCAACTTTCTTCTGCATAACTGCAACTAAACCCTCTGTTACAATTCGAAATTCATTCAAAACCATCCTCAACCATTCACCTTCTTCACCGAACCCTTTTCTCCTTGAAAACCCTCTACGTGTGCTCCTGTGAATACCGTCACTAACTTTCAGAACCTCCCCCAATCTTCCATTAATAAAACCTTTCCAAATCACCAACAACCACCCAAAGCCTCAGAACAAAACAGATCTACAAAGCTGAACATTAAACAAAACCAAAAAAAAACCAGAGTAGAATCAGAAGAGAGATTGAGAAATAGAAGGAGAAGAAGAAGAGGAGGAACGAAACACGTGTGCATGAAGGAGAGGATAAACACGATGAAAGAAAGGGTGGAGGTTGATCGGAGTCGGACGAATGGTAGATCTACTGGGGTCTCGTTGACGCTTTCTCTGTTACGTTTTCACTTCTGAGTTCCAAATGAAGTTGTTTTTTTTTTTTTAAGAAAAAGAGATAAACGATGGCCTCACCTAGAAATTGTGCCCTGTTAGCTTCTTTGTTTTTTTTTATTATTTATTTTTCTTTTATTATTATTATTCTTTTAAGATTTGTAAAGAGTGAAAACAAAGCTGAACATTTGGTTTGAAGCCCATAATGTCTATTTTCCAAGTACACCCCCACCGTCTTTTTTTTAACCCCTTCTGTTTGTTTTTTTTTAAAAGAAAATATAAATATTGTTTTTTTTGTTTTGTAAATATATTATATTTATTATGTGTATATATATATTATAGTATGCTTTTACAATATTTCTTTTAAAGTTTATTATGTATATATTCTAAGTTCTTATATTTTGTATATTTATTTCTTTAGAGTTTTTGTGTATATATAATGTTTAGAAGTTTATTTCATTTTAGAGATAGGTTTTATTTCACATTTCTCATTGGACATTTTGTCCCATTTTCATCTCTGTTGGGTCGATGACGAGACCTCCGTAAATCGTTATTAAGTCAAACTGTTGATAAATAACGTTGGATCTGAGACCATTTCGCCTTCAACGCTTATCCTCCTAAAACCTCGGTCTCGTACCGAGTGTAACTTCGAAAATATTTTCAAGTCATTTTCTTTGTATTGAATTAAACGAGGGGATTAAGTGTAGACTTTCTTCCTCTCCGAGTGTCGAGATGCTCACTGTAGTGTGGGTGGTTTAGACACTCGTCTTTCAATACGAAGACTTTTCCACCCCTTTTCCTCCTAAGACCTCGGTCCCGCACCGAGTGACTTTTCAAACCTTCCTTCCTAAAAACCTCGGTCTCGGACCGAGTCCATCTTTAAACCATCTTTAATAAGAGAATAAATTTCTCTTTGTATCGAATTAAAGAGAGAAGATTAGGTGTAGACCTCTTCTTCTCCGAGCGTTGGGATGCCCACTGTAGTGAGGGTGGTCTCGATACTCGTCTTTCAATACGAAGACACGACTTCTTTCATCACCTCTCCTTTCACAATTTCCTTCTGTAACCTTTCACACCTAAAACCTCGGTGTCGCACCGAGCGCATTTTCAAATTATTTTCACAACAAAACTTGAATGGTCGTGGAGTGGTTAGGCGTAGGCCTTCTCCTATCCCGAGTGTTGACGTTTACCGTAGGGTTCTCTGTCGCAAAACACTTACCATTCAAAGCCAAAAACACCTTTAATAAGAGAATGAAGTTCTCTTTGTGTTGAACTAAAGAGAGAGGATTGAGTGTAGTCTTCTTCCTCTCCGAGTGTTAGGATACTCCCTGTAGTGTGTGTGGTCTTGATACTCGTCTTTCAATACGAAGACGCCTCGTTCGCCACACCCTTTTATAACAAAAACTTTGAGATAACGAATTGGGTACTACCCGTAGGGGTTACTATCCGAGGACCTGTCTCGCCCCCTAAAAAACGATCCAATCAATCAAACGTGACTCCTTGCCCCGCGTGGCGAAAACTAATCAATCTTTCAAAAGGATATGTTACGTCCGTTCTACCGCAAACAGGTAACGCCTAAGTCTCCAACGAGCGAGCAGCAAAACACCTAACTGCTAGAATGCGCACGATAGCATCATCCATAAAAAACATCAACACACCGTAGGCCGAACTACGGCTGCTCTGATTTCTCATACCAGATGAGAATACGTAGGCACAAGGGCCACAATCCTTGGCGAGCACAATCCCCCCTATCACCCGTAGTTTCCCGAACTACGTCGACTCTGACTTTCTCATATCTGTTGAGAATACGTAGGCCTAGGACCGCGAAGTCCTATCGAGTCCTTTCTTTCCCTCGTCACCCCTTGTTTCCCGTTTCTAAACCTTTCCCTTAACCCTTTTGAAACACACTTCTTATAGCATAATATTTAAGCAGATAAATTCACACATCGACAAACAAAAGGTTCCCATCGAGTACGATGGATGTGAGGGGTGCTAATACCTTCCCCTCGCATAACCGGCTTCCGAACCCGTTCATGGTTGCGAGACCAATCTTATCCGTTCTTTTCTTAAGGTTTTCTCGATATTTTCCTTTCCCCTCATGGGATAAATAAAGTTCGATGGCGACTCTTCTGTCTATCTCTTTCGCCTCCCCGTCGTTGCACGATGCCATTTTTCGAGTAGCGACAGCTGGCGACTCTGCTGGGGATGTTCCTAGCAAGCCAAGCCTATTTTGTTTGTCGTGTTTGTGCTTTGTTTTTTGCTTTAATTTATTTTGTGTTTTATTCTCTACCTGTTGGGTTTATTGGGATGGGTTGTAAGGATAAAGCTTTCTACCCGAGCTTTTGAGTATACACTAAGATTAAGAGGTGGTTTCTTTCTGATTTGCGAGACGTAGGACTCGTTGAATTGGTTTGAATTCCACCGCTCAGATGAGACCCCGTTGGAACAGTGATGTCTTACGTGTAGTCGTAACGGCGTCTTTATTTCCAATTGGGAGTCCGCGATTCTGAGGACCTTTTGTAGAACCTTATTCCGAAGGTTGCTAAAACATAACTCTGTGTTCATCCTTTTGAAGGGATTACCGTCTTACGAATAGTCGTTATGATGGGAAACTTTTGAGGGTTAGTGCATGGGACTTTGTTCGAAAAGCCTTTGGAATACCCTCTTATAAACCAATAGATTTCCCGCCCGAGGTGAGAGATATCTCGTCGTGTTATTGCAGAATTTGTGACTTTGATCCTTTGTGTGTTGCATTAGCATTTTGCATTGCATTTCATTTGCATCTCATTCTTGCATATCCATCCTCAACCGGAGCAAAGAGCTTACCAGTCTTTTGTCCAACCCGCAGTTGATTTCCCGACATTCACATTGGATTTGAGTTAGCTTCTGGAAGGATCATGGACTCAGAGGAGCAGAATTTGGTTGTTACGAGGGCAGAGTTTGAGATGATGAAGAATCAGTTGGATCAGCTCATGGAGGCCATGTCAGCTATGACAAGAGGAGAGACCAATGTTCAGAGGACTCCAGTGAACAATGTTGCTCGAGCTCAGCCTGTGCAGATTCCTGTCGAAGATCAAGAACATACTACTGTCAGAGATAGAGATTCATCTTCTCTCCATGACTCGGACTATCAAAACTTCACCTTCTCTGTGCCAGATTCCCAAAGAGTTGTTCCGAAGATCACTCCTAAAGACCCTCAGACTGTTGAGTTTATGAGAAGATATTGTCTGTTGGATGAAAAGCTTGACGCCCTGATGAGTCAAAACACTCTTAATTTGAATGCTTCGAGCATGTGTTTGGTGCCAGGTCTTGTGATGCCTCCGAAGTTTAAGGCGCCCAATTTTGAGAAGTACCAAGGGGATAGTTGTCCGAAGCAGCATTTGGTGATGTTTTGCAGAAGAATGACTTCGTATGTCCACAATGACAAGCTTATGATTCACTGTTTCCAAGACAGTCTGAGTGGGGCATCGTTGAGTTGGTATATGCAGTTGGAAAGTGGTTGCATTCGGTCATGGTCAGATTTAGCCAATGCCTTTGTGAAGCAGTACAATTACAATCTCGACATGACTCCCAGCCGCATGCAGTTGCAGGAATTATCTCAAGCGGAGAATGAATCCTTTAGAGGGTATGTGCAGAGATGGAGAGAACTCGCTGCTCGTGTTCAACCACCGGTTCAGGATCGAGAACTGGTTGACATCTTCTTGGGTACTTTGAAGGGCCATTACTATGATTTAATGATTAGTGGCGGAACGTTAAACTTTTCTGACTTGGTAAAAGCAGGAGAACGTATTGAGAGCGGAATCAAGAGTGGAAAGATCCGAGACATCTCAGATACCTCAGTTTATGAAAGTGAATCAGTTGTCAGCTCTAAAGAGGAATGGGAGAAAGAAAGTAATGCTATCCCAGAATCTCCATTACCTCAGATTCAGTTTTCAGACGTTTTAAGTATTCAGAGTCAGCGATCTGTTAGGTCTGTGTATCAGATATTTGCTCCCCTTCAGAGTCAACATTCATACCGTCATCAGCCGCGTCAGCACGCCCGACGAAGACCGAGGAAGCCAGAGAGGCATTTCACTCAGTTGCCGTTGTCGTACAGTCAGATATTGCCAGACTTGATCAGAGGTGGTTTGATAGTGCCGAAGAAAACTGATCCAGAGACTTCTCCACATCCTTCAGATTCTGATGTCAACGCCCGTTGTGAGTACCATGTTGGGGCACAGGGGCATTCAACTGAAGACTGTAAGGTGCTTAGAAGCCAGGTCCAGACTCTGCTGGACTCCAACAGGTTTTCAATCACGCCTCAGGGTATTCAGATCAACGATCTTCCTTCGTCAAGTCATATGGGTTCGGCAGCTAATGTCATGGAGGGATTCACCGAGAGCATATGTTCAGAAGAGTATCAGACGGATTTCGATGAGCAATTCTAAAAATGGCTGGTTCAGCAGCAAATCAAGACTTGAAAGCCCAGTTCCCGAAGCTGGCAATCTTTTTATGTCATTGCATTTGTAGTTTCTTTTCTGTTTAAGTGTGAACTTATTTGCAAATTTCATTTGTAAGACGTGTTTGTTTTCGATTGACAATGATAATGAAATGAATATGCATGTTTTGATTAAATCCATTCGTGTTCACTCAATATTGCTTTTTCATTAATGTCAAACGCTTGTTTAAGCGGAATTCCTTGAGGGAGGATGACGAAGTTTAAAGACGCAAGCTTCCGAATGTATGCTTTTGAATAAAATCTCTGCTGATGATGTACAGGCATTGTTTTAATCCCTAAACACCGGAGATATAAGGATGTTAAATCCCTTGTCAACCCCTTTGAGCCTAGTAGTAGGAGTTTCTTTCTGAAAACGAAAAACCCTCAATCTTAACCTAGGGCAGGGTAGATGTCAGTTAATTCGACCGAGCATCCAGATTGCAGAAGGAGCGTTCCCCGTTCGAGGATCAATCACACCCGTAGAGGTCGTACCTAAAAAGCCGAGAAGTGAGACAGTCACAATCCTTTCAACAAGTCAGACCAGCTGGTGTCACATTGATTTGTTCCGAAAAAAGAAAAGAAAAAACAGAAGCCCGCTAAGTCGATAACTTGAAAACAAGTGGCTTAGGCAAAAATTAGGGCATCCCGCTGGACTTTGAGATCAGAATATATACTCAAAAAGTCAGTCCAGGCAAAAATAGGGGAATGAAAAATGACGAAGAACAAGTCGTGTGAGCCAGACACCAAAGACGAAAAGCGAGTGACTGTCACTCCGAAAACTTATGGTTTCTTGAACCATCACTCCTGTCAGTCAACCTTTGAGAGGCGAGCGAGTGTCGAATTAGCTGAACGTAGGATTGGAGAACATCAAGGAGAGTGGGTGGGTTAAACAGAACTTTGAGCCTCATATCCTTTCTTTCAAACCGTGAACCTAACCAAGTTACAACCTTCAAAAGTCCTAATTGAAGCAAGTTTGTTTCGAAAGCATACTTCGGTAAAGATCGCGTCGAAACTGACTCCTAAAAGGATTTTCTTACCCTATGGGTATTGATGTTGACATTCCGATAAGTGATTCATTCACTATACATCACAACTTTTTTCTAGTGAACAGACTTGGATTTCAAAACTGTCATATGCATTACATTGATATTATCATTTGCAAAACAATTTGTTTTACTTGCGAGTAAGTACTTGACAGCAGGAAAGTTTCTACAGTGGAAAGTTTGATCGGTAAGACGCAAAACACTTGAGTACTCCGTTGAGCAGGGGCAAGGCATATCAAATGATCATCAAAGGAGTCAGTCATCCGAAGATCAGTTAATCTGGGGTAATCAGGTCGAGATTCGATAAATCTCTCGAAGTCAGCCAGGGGCACTTCTCTACAAATCGGCCAATCAGGGGCAAATCACTTCAAGGCTGGGGCAGATCACCCTAAGAGCACATAGGCTATCTTTATCCAGAAGGCAGTTAATCTGAAGCACCTCTCCGAGGTTCATGATGCTGAGGCAGTTCATATCAGACCAGCAGGGTACAAAGCTTTTGGATCTCCTTTCAAGGAAGATTTATACAGAGAACCCACAGGCTGGGGCAAGTTTGGAAATAAAGGAACTTTTCCTCTCCACATCTTCAAAGCTACTCAGAGCTATTCAAGCAGGTGCAGTCAATCTTCAGGTTCAAGATGAATGTCGGGAAGTCGTAACCCTTCACCTGTCTTCCCCAGCAAGAGCCCAATCGTCATTGGCGTGTGTAAGCCATCCCTAGGAGAGTCCAATCATACTTGGAACATCCGGTTATTCCTAGTAGAGTTGGCTTCACCTCTTCAGCATTTATTTTGCTGGAGTGATTCTTTCAGATCCAGTTCTCCCCAGCAGCCCGAGCCTGCATCTGCATTTTGCATATAGTTATCATATTTGCATCATCTTTGCATTTCATCCTCAAATGCGTAGCATTTCCATTTCATATGGAGCATTACGCCATAAAACATTTCAAACATATGCATGCGAAGCATAAGCCAGTTTTTGCTAGCCTTCTGTGGCAGTGTGAATCACTCTGTAATCAGTCCAGGGGCATTTATCCAGCAGCTTTGTTCAGACAGCTTGTTGGTTTACTCGGATTTCAGATCATATGACGGTTATGATTTTGTCCATCAATCTTCTGATGATGACATTCCCGAGCAGTTTTTCTTTCCGTCAGTTCCTATTGACGATGTGTTTCCCCAGCAAGTATTTTCTCCGTCTATCATTAGACGTCGTGAGTATGGTTTTCTTTCCGTCTATCTTTAGACGATGTGGTTCTTCAGACAAGTTTTCTTCCTGTCTATCTTTAGACAAGGTGATAAGATCAAGTGCATGTTGATCTGGCCTTCGGAAAGGTATTTTCTCCGTCTATCTTTAGACGTTGGGAGTTTGAGTATGGTTTTCTTTCTGTCTATCTTTAGACGATGTGGTTCTTCGGACAAGTTTTCTTCCTGTCTATCTTTAGACAATGTGATAAGATCAAGTGCATGTTGATCTGGCCTTCGGTGTGGTCTTCTCCGTCTATCTTTAGACGTCGTGAGATTTGGATATGATGTTCCTCTCGTCTATCATTAGACGATGCGAGATTTGGATATGATGTTCCTCTCGTCTATCATTAGACGATACGAGATTTGGATATGGTTTTCCTCTCGTCTATCATTAGACGATACGAGATTTGGTTTTGATATTCCTCTCGTCTATCATTAGACGATGCGAGATTTGGTTATGATTTTCCTCTCCGTCCATCATTGGACGATGTGAGTATTTTGGATATTGTTCTTCCTGTCTACCATTAGACGATGTGAGTTTTGGATATAATGTTTCTCCGTCCATCATTGGACGATGTTGAGAGTTGACGGCGATGTCAGGTGCTTATCAAATTTATGTTTGTCTGGCGGTAATGTCAGAGGTTTATTAGCATCGTGGTTGTCTGGCGGCGATGTCAGAGTTCTGTATCCCCACAAGTACTTGACGGCGATGTCGGGTGCTTCTCAGAATTATTGTTAGCTGGCGGCGATGTCAGATGTTTGTCGAATTTATGATTGATGACGGCGATGTCAGGGTTATCTCACTAGGTTTGTATTTTTCTGGCGGCGATGTCAGATAATTTTGTTTTCCCAGCGGCGAGGTTGGATGTTTTTTCTGGCGGCGATGTCAAATATTCTCGTTCTTCCAACGGCGAGGTTGGATGTTAGCTGGCGGCGATGTCAGGTAATTTTGTTTTCCCAGCGGCGAGGTTGGATGTTTGTTTCTGGCGGCGATGTCAGGTGTTTTAGTTTTCCAGCGGCGATGTTGGATGTTTTGGTTGTCCGACGGCAATGTCACACGCTTTATTTATGTGAATGACTGACGGCAATGTCAGGTGTGATTTACCGATTGATTGTTTTGAATGTCTGACAGCAATGCCAGAGGAATTTTATGTGGAGTTCTGACGGTGGAGTCAGATGTTTTAGAAATTTGATATTGATGGCTGACGGCGATGTCAGAGGTTTCTTTTGCGGTTGGCAAATTTCCGGGTTCTTTTGTATTCAATCACCTTTTACCATGGATGTCTGAAAGTGGTTACTTTTCATCCCTTCTGGTCCAAGTCGATTGAATAGGGGCAGCTGTTGCACCCCAAAATTTGCCCACCGGTTTTCTGACTTTGACTGGCTTTTGCTTCGTTTTTCATCTGCATATCATTTTCGCATTTTGCCCGTATTATCAGCCGGATTGAATTTGTCAGGATTTTAGCCGCTTTGCTCGCGTTTCAGGCGAATCAAATTAATTCAAACGAGAAGTTCAGTGTCAAAATCGAGCGAAAGTCGTTTTCCTCGTGATAATTCAATCCATGTCGATAATATAGGCGCATTTCGGTGCTCGCCCGCTTTTTCCATTGCATTTTGCATTTATTTATTATTTTTGCTTTATTTAATTATTTAGAATAGTTATTTATTTCTTTCTTTAGAATAGATTTTATTTTAATAGTTTTTAAATAGTTTTTTAATTTAGTTAGAATTTTTATCAGAAATAGTTTTTATTTATTTAGAATAGAAATAGATTATTTTTATAGCATAGATTTAATTTGTTTTAGAATTATTTTAATATTAGAATTAATTAGATTTAATTTAATTTTAGAGATATTTTAGGATTTTAGAATTAAGTTAGTAATGTTAGAGATATTTTAGGATTTTAGAATTAATTAGATTTGATTTAATGTTAGAGATATTTTAGGATTTTAAAATTAAATTAGTATTTGTTAGAGATATTTTAGAATATTAAATAATTTTGAATAGATTTTTATTTTCATATAGAAATTATTTTATTTTATTTTAGTATTTTTTTTAAATAGTTTTGTTTAGATTTATGTATTAAATAGATTTTTGTTAATATTAGGATTTATTTGTAATTAATTTTATTTAATAGTTTTGTTAGAATTTTTCTTTTTTTTAAAAAAAGTTATTATCATTTTATTATTTATTACATTAGAATTAGTTTTAGTATAGAATATATATATTAGTTATTATTATTGTTTATTTATTAATTAGTTTAAAATAGTTTTTATTATTTAATTTTAATTTTTTTTTTTTTAATGTTCATATAATATATTTTTCTTTGTGTATATAAATTAACGAAAATATAGTTGTCCTAGTGGATGGACTAGCTTGTATTATATTGGAGGTATGGGGTTCGAATCCCATCTGCAGCTTTTTTTCTGTTTTGTTTCGTTTTATTATTTTTGTTTTGTACATATAGTTATTTATGTGATTTCATTAACGAATATATATATCTGCTACAGCGGTAAGGTGTGTGTGTGTTTTGCCTGAGGGGTGGGGTTCGAATCCCATCCCCAGCATTTTTGTTTTTTATTTTATTTTATCATAAACTGTACTTATATTTTGTATATGTATATATTTTATATTTTAGTTTGCATATATATTTTTTGTATTATATTTTAATTTTATTTTATCATAAACTGTACTTATATTTTGTATATGTATATATTTTATATTTTAGTTTGCATATATATTTTTTGTATTATATTTTAATATATATTTTTTATATTATATTTTAATATTAGAGTTCATCATATACAATATTCTATCTTCCTTTAACCACTCCAAGTGCCACGTGGCAGCCCTATATAGGGTGTGCCACTATTCATCATCCCTTCACAGAGGAAAACCCTAGCAACTCAGCAGCCTCCAAAATCCCAAACCCTAAAAACATAACAGACCAACAACCCTAATTCCTACCAGCCGCAAGACTCTCCCAACTACCCATCAACATTCATCATCAACGTCATTTCCTTCTCTGCCGCATCAACAACACGACAACCCACGAACCATCCCTCTTCCCAACTTTCTTCTGCATAACTGCAACTAAACCCTCTGTTACAATTCGAAATTCATTCAAAACCATCCTCAACCATTCACCTTCTTCACCGAACCCTTTTCTCCTTGAAAACCCTCTACGTGTGCTCCTGTGAATACCGTCACTAACTTTCAGAACCTCCCCCAATCTTCCATTAATAAAACCTTTCCAAATCACCAACAACCACCCAAAGCCTCAGAACAAAACAGATCTACAAAGCTGAACATTAAACAAAACCAAAAAAAAACCAGAGTAGAATCAGAAGAGAGATTGAGAAATAGAAGGAGAAGAAGAAGAGGAGGAACGAAACACGTGTGCATGAAGGAGAGGATAAACACGATGAAAGAAAGGGTGGAGGTTGATCGGAGTCGGACGAATGGTAGATCTACTGGGGTCTCGTTGACGCTTTCTCTGTTACGTTTTCACTTCTGAGTTCCAAATGAAGTTGTTTTTTTTTTTTTAAGAAAAAGAGATAAACGATGGCCTCACCTAGAAATTGTGCCCTGTTAGCTTCTTTGTTTTTTTTTATTATTTATTTTTCTTTTATTATTATTATTCTTTTAAGATTTGTAAAGAGTGAAAACAAAGCTGAACATTTGGTTTGAAGCCCATAATGTCTATTTTCCAAGTACACCCCCACCGTCTTTTTTTTAACCCCTTCTGTTTGTTTTTTTTTAAAAGAAAATATAAATATTGTTTTTTTTGTTTTGTAAATATATTATATTTATTATGTGTATATATATATTATAGTATGCTTTTACAATATTTCTTTTAAAGTTTATTATGTATATATTCTAAGTTCTTATATTTTGTATATTTATTTCTTTAGAGTTTTTGTGTATATATAATGTTTAGAAGTTTATTTCATTTTAGAGATAGGTTTTATTTCACATTTCTCATTGGACATTTTGTCCCATTTTCATCTCTGTTGGGTCGATGACGAGACCTCCGTAAATCGTTATTAAGTCAAACTGTTGATAAATAACGTTGGATCTGAGACCATTTCGCCTTCAACGCTTATCCTCCTAAAACCTCGGTCTCGTACCGAGTGTAACTTCGAAAATATTTTCAAGTCATTTTCTTTGTATTGAATTAAACGAGGGGATTAAGTGTAGACTTTCTTCCTCTCCGAGTGTCGAGATGCTCACTGTAGTGTGGGTGGTTTAGACACTCGTCTTTCAATACGAAGACTTTTCCACCCCTTTTCCTCCTAAGACCTCGGTCCCGCACCGAGTGACTTTTCAAACCTTCCTTCCTAAAAACCTCGGTCTCGGACCGAGTCCATCTTTAAACCATCTTTAATAAGAGAATAAATTTCTCTTTGTATCGAATTAAAGAGAGAAGATTAGGTGTAGACCTCTTCTTCTCCGAGCGTTGGGATGCCCACTGTAGTGAGGGTGGTCTCGATACTCGTCTTTCAATACGAAGACACGACTTCTTTCATCACCTCTCCTTTCACAATTTCCTTCTGTAACCTTTCACACCTAAAACCTCGGTGTCGCACCGAGCGCATTTTCAAATTATTTTCACAACAAAACTTGAATGGTCGTGGAGTGGTTAGGCGTAGGCCTTCTCCTATCCCGAGTGTTGACGTTTACCGTAGGGTTCTCTGTCGCAAAACACTTACCATTCAAAGCCAAAAACACCTTTAATAAGAGAATGAAGTTCTCTTTGTGTTGAACTAAAGAGAGAGGATTGAGTGTAGTCTTCTTCCTCTCCGAGTGTTAGGATACTCCCTGTAGTGTGTGTGGTCTTGATACTCGTCTTTCAATACGAAGACGCCTCGTTCGCCACACCCTTTTATAACAAAAACTTTGAGATAACGAATTGGGTACTACCCGTAGGGGTTACTATCCGAGGACCTGTCTCGCCCCCTAAAAAACGATCCAATCAATCAAACGTGACTCCTTGCCCCGCGTGGCGAAAACTAATCAATCTTTCAAAAGGATATGTTACGTCCGTTCTACCGCAAACAGGTAACGCCTAAGTCTCCAACGAGCGAGCAGCAAAACACCTAACTGCTAGAATGCGCACGATAGCATCATCCATAAAAAACATCAACACACCGTAGGCCGAACTACGGCTGCTCTGATTTCTCATACCAGATGAGAATACGTAGGCACAAGGGCCACAATCCTTGGCGAGCACAATCCCCCCTATCACCCGTAGTTTCCCGAACTACGTCGACTCTGACTTTCTCATATCTGTTGAGAATACGTAGGCCTAGGACCGCGAAGTCCTATCGAGTCCTTTCTTTCCCTCGTCACCCCTTGTTTCCCGTTTCTAAACCTTTCCCTTAACCCTTTTGAAACACACTTCTTATAGCATAATATTTAAGCAGATAAATTCACACATCGACAAACAAAAGGTTCCCATCGAGTACGATGGATGTGAGGGGTGCTAATACCTTCCCCTCGCATAACCGGCTTCCGAACCCGTTCATGGTTGCGAGACCAATCTTATCCGTTCTTTTCTTAAGGTTTTCTCGATATTTTCCTTTCCCCTCATGGGATAAATAAAGTTCGATGGCGACTCTTCTGTCTATCTCTTTCGCCTCCCCGTCGTTGCACGATGCCATTTTTCGAGTAGCGACACTCGTCAATGATGTACAGGCATTGTTTCAAATCCCCTAAACACCGGAGATATAAGGAGTTAATCCCTAGTCAACCACTTCGAGCCTAGAAGTAGGAGTTTCCTTCGGATATTCAAACCCTTACACTCTACCTGGGGCAGGGTAGTTGTTCAGTTAGTCCACTATGCATAAAGCAAAATCCAGAAGACGGTTGTTCATCAATGACCCATGACATGGCAGTCACAATCCTCCAACAAAATCCAAAAAAAATAAATCAAAAGCCTGCTAAGTCAAGCACCTCAAAAGGAGACTTAGGCAAAAATCAAGGCTATCCCGATGGATCTGACAAGCAAAATCAGTCCATGCAAAAATTAGGGATCAAAACAAAAGCAAAAGAGGTCCTCAAACCTTCAACAAAAACAAAATAAGACTCAGTGGCCATCCAAATCTATGGTCTACTGACATTTATCAAAATAAGGTGATTGCCATTTCAAGCAAACCTTGAACCGTCAAGCTTACACTGTCAAGATAAGTGCAGAATTAACTGAGCGTAGGACTGGAAGTCATCAAGAAGAAGGGGTGGGTACAAATAATTCTTTGAGCCTAATATCCTTTGTTCTATAAACCATGAACCAGACCAAGTTATAACCCTCGAAAGACCTAATTGAGGCAAGGTTTATTCTGAAAGCATACTATCGCAAGGTTGCGTAACCTGACTCCTCACGTATTTGCTAATCATCAGCTTTGGTGTCAATATCCTTGCTATATCTTTTACACCAATCAAATTAGCACAACGTTTGGACTAACGGTCCATTCGTCTCACTACCACGACACTCAATAAACGACAATTCTTTCAAAAAACTTGCATGAACTTCGCGTTAAAATTACCATTTGTGAACAAACCATTTTAATTGCAAGTCAGTAGTTGGCATATAGGAAATTCCAACACGAAGCAATCAAGCAGGACTGGATCATTCAGCAGTCTGGATCAGTCTGAGGCAAATCCCCAAGCAATGGTTGATTATGGGGCAAAATCATCAAGAAGCGGTTGATCAAAAGTGAATCATACCAATCAGGGGCAGGCTACCCAGAGTTTCTTTGACTTGAGAATAGATCCCTCCAATGTTCAATCAGGATAAGTTAAGACACTTCAACGCTCTTTCAAGAGCAAGCTACTCCAAAGAGTATATTGAAGCCAATCACCACAAGAATTGGTTAAACAATGATAAATCCTTTCGTGGTACAAACTCTGGGGCAAGCCATCTCGAGGTCGTCTCATGGCAAATTACTATAGCAAGTTCATCATCATCAGCAACTATTGAGTTCAAAACGAGTGTCGATGAATCATACTGTCACCTCACCCAATAACCTTTAACCTTCCGAAAAGGCCTTGCTGTCATTGGATCCTTCATCCCACAGCCTAAACCTGTCACCTATCAAAACAAACCCAAACCTCCAAAGTCCAGTTCTTGTCTGACAAACCTTTATACCAGTCCCATCTGGTCAACCCTTCACTAAACACCAATTCCCTTCTGATACATGTTAGCCCTTAAACCAGCTCCCATCTGGTCACCCTTCCTTTAGCCTTCCGTTTAACCAGTCCTCGTCTGGCAAACACAATTTCAAAGTCCAGTCCTCGTCTGGAAAACCACAAAGTCAGTTCCCGTCTGACACCAAACCTAGAAGTCAGTTCTCGTCTGACAACTTAACCTTTTTGCCACCAGTTCTTGTCTGGTAAACCTCATCCCAAAGTCCAGCTCCCATCTGGCAAACCACAAAATTAGCCCTCCTTTGACAACTTAGCCTTTCGCCAACCAGTCCCATCTGGTCTACCCTCCGAATACCAGCCCTCACCTGGTGCTTCCAACCCAAAATCCAATTTACATTACAACCACCAAAAGTCCGCCACGTCATCACCTGCATTCCTAATCACCTGCCTTCATCCATCATTATCATATGCATCATACACATCGCATTCGACTTCATAAGCATCTTGCATCATATGCATACCCAAATCATGTCATATCTCCCCAGCTTTTGCATCTCCGCGCATCAGCATTTGCATTTGCATTTCCATTTATGGAACATCATTATCATCAAGCATCTGCATACGCGAGTTCAGATCCAAGATCAATCTTGAAGATTCCCAAGATCATCATCAGCCCAGTCAGGGGCATCCATTACAAGATCGTGGTTTTCTCCCACGAGAGTCAGAGGATATCAAGATTATAATCAGCCCAGTCAGGGGCAATCTCCGCAAGACCGCGGGTCTCCCCGCGAAATTCAAGAATATCAAAGCAAACTTCCGCCCAGACAGGGGCACCTTTTCAAGACCATGGGTGTATCGCATGATGTATTTCAACCCCATGGTTAATCAAATCTTCAACGACAAATTTAGCCCAGTCAGGGGCATATCATTTAAAGTCAGCGATAAGTGGCAATCTCTTCGGAGAAGCTTATCTTCCTACATCCTTTTGGGTGTCAGGTTTGTCTGTATTTCATTTCTCAAATTTTTGTTTTCCTTTTTTGGACAAATTCAGGGTCTTCTTTGTATCTAATCGACTTATACCTTGAAAGATGAATGCTGCAGTAATTCATCTTACTCGGTCTAAGCTGATTAGATAGGGGCATCTGTCATACCCTAAATTTGCCCGCCAGCTTTTGTAAATATTTTTGCTTTTTTTCATGCCGTCTAGACACGTGTCCACTTTGAGCGTTTTTCAAATCTTGATTTATTTTGCCTAAGGGGAGCGCGACACGTGGCCTAAGGGCATTTTCGTAAATATTTCAATCCTTTTTAATTTCTCTTTTTCCTTGCAAATATTACTATTTTGTTTTTTTTTTATTTTTATCACCTATTTAATTTAATTAGATGTAGAATTTTGTTTTATTATATTTTTAGAATTAGAATAGTTATTTATTTATTTCTTTAGAATAGATTTTATTTTAATAGTTTTTAAATAGATTTTTTAATTTAGTTAGAATTTTTATTAGAAATAGTTTTTTATTTATTTAGAATAGAAATAGATTATTTTATAGCATAGATTTAATTTGTTTTTAGAATTATTTTAATATTAGAATTAATTAGATTTGATTTAATTTTAGAGATATTTTAGGATTTTAGAATTAAGTTAGTAATGTTAGAGATATTTTAGGATTTTAGAATTAAGTTAGTAATGTTAGAGATATTTTAGGATTTTAGAATTAAGTTAGTAATGTTAGAGATATTTTAGGATTTAATTAGTTTTTAGATTTTGATTTTTTATTCTAGAGTTTTAACTGTTTTTAATTTTATTAGAAATAATTTTTATTTTAAATAGATTTAATTATATAGTTTTAGAAATAGTATATTTTAGAATTAGTTTAAATAGATTTAGTTTAATTTAATTATAGTTTTCATTTAAGTTAGATTAATTAGTTTAATTAGAATTTATGGTATTTATTAGTATTATTAAATTAGGAATTATTTATTTCATTATTAATAGTCATATTTGGTTTAGTTAATTTTTAATAATTTAGATTTTATTTTCTTAGTTTATTTAGCTTTACTAGAAATTAGATTATTATTATTTTCTTTTATTATTTATTTAGATTAGCATTAATTTTATTAGGATTATTTATTATTAGTTTTTATTATTATTATTATATTAGAATTTTCTTTTAAAAGTTATTTTCATTTATTTACTTATGTAAATTAGTTTATTAGAATATTATTTTTAGTGTAAATATTATTGTTAGTTTAATAAGAACTTTAATTAGTTTAATAGGAGTAGGATTAGAATTTTTTTTTAATTAATTTAAAATTAGTAATTAATTGTTATTCTCTTTTATTTAAATATTTAGTTTAATTAGATTAGATTATTTAATTAGGGTTAATTATTATTTATTAATTAGATTTTTAATTTATTTAGAGTTAATTAGTTTAAGTCATATTTAAGTTAGTCTTTTATAATATTATTTGTATTAGTCATTAGATTTAATTAGTTTGCTTAAGTCAACATTAGTTAACCATTAGCCAATTAATCACTATTTAATTAATTCTAAATCATCACTAATCCAATGCCACGTGGCAGCACTATATAGGGAGGTTCCTATTCACCATCCCTTCAGAAGGACCCCCAAAACCTAGACAGCCTCCAAACCCTAATTCCAATCCCAACCCTTGCTACAGTAAAATGCCAGAACTTTTCTTTCAACTTTCAAACTCATTTCACAGCAACATACCGCAAATCACTCATCCATCTTCGACTTCTCTTTTTTCGGATTCACCATAACCACAACCTTTAGCCAACTCCATTCTTTCACTAACATCATATCTTAAAACAGAAAAAGCTCCCAAACTCAAACGAAGAAACTCCGAAATCCGCCGCAACACAAACCCACGAAACTCCATCAACCGCACCAACCCGTTTTCTTACTTCAAAACCCATGAACCGTAATCCCAAACCATCCACCATTAACGCTCTCATCTCAGTCCTCTATAAAACCAAAACAGAACGGGCATCACCTACCGTGAAACCCAAAAATAACACAACAGATCTTCAAATCGACCTCTTTCTTTCAAAACAACAGCAAAACCATATCCAAATCAGAGTAGAGAAACAGTGAGAGAGAACGAAAAAACAAGGAGAAGTGTTTATGACGAGAGAGAGAGAGAGAGATGAACAGAGAGATTTTTTTTCGAGAGTGAGAGATGTTGAACTGAAGACAGAGAGAGCGTGAATGAGAGAGGGGACGGACTGGTTTTTGACAGGAGGAGGAAGACCTGTCTTCGTTGTTTTATTTTTATTTTTTATTTTTTACTTATTTTTTCCTTAATTTTATTCTGTTGTTGCTGTTGGGCCACAAAGCCCACTCAGTTATTACACACACACCTCTGTTCCATTATACCCTCTTTCTGTTTTGATTTTTTTAAATTAAATATAAATTATTTTAGTTATTGTAAATATATAATTATTATTATTATTATTATTACTATATACAATATTATTATTATATATGTTTTTTTTTATTATTATCTAAATATTATATAGACTGTTATTGTAAATATAGGTTATTTATATTTTATGTATTTCTTTTAGAACTTTTTATATATATATATATATTATATTTAGAAGTTTTATATATTTCATTTCTTTTTAAAGCTTTGTAAATATATTATTACTATTATGTGATATAATTTATATTATTATTTTCTTAAATTTTCTATATATTATATACTTTATATCATTTTATACTATAGTTGTATATTTAGAAGTTCATATATTTTCTCTTTAGAAGTTAATCTCATTTTTTATTTGTTATTGGACATTTTTCGCCTTTTAGGTCGATGACGACGCTTCCATAAATCGATTACTAAGTCAATATTGATAAGTATCGTTGGATCCGAGACCCACCTTTTTCTCTCTTCATTTCTTATTCTGTTTCGATTTTTATTTTGACTATTTGGATCGATGAAGTCTTTTTATCCGCAAGCGTCAGATTTTCGAAGTCGATAACCTTCTTGATTTCAAATCTATGGGGGATGACCATTTGGGTCATCTTTCTTACTTTGGGATCGCGATAGGCTACCTTCGATTAATCGACATTTTGTTTGTGGTTAAGACGAGATCTCATTCTTTCGTGTCCCGCATCAATTCACTAACCAATATACAACTGCTTTAATTTCTGTCAAATATTAACTGCTTTATTTTTCAGTCATTATATTCTTGTACATATTATATATTCTGTATATTATCATTATCCTGTAAATATTCAATTGACTCGTACATTCTCTTAAAACACCTAATCAATATCGAAATCTTAAAATCCTAATTGGTGGACTGTTGATTATATATCTTGTATATTATCCATATCCTGTGTATATTTTCCATCTCTTTGGCAGGTTCTCGAATCATCATCAATAAGGAATCAAATTCTTTGTATTGAATTAAAAAGATAGGATTGGGTGTAGACCTCTTCTTCTTCGAGTGTTGAGATGCCCACTGTAGTGAGGGTGGTCTCGATACTCGTCTTTCAATACGAAGACGCGACTTCTTCCACTACCTCTCCTTTCACAACTCCTTTCCGAAACCTTTCCCACCTAAAACCTCGGTCCCGTACCGAGTGCATTTTCAAATTCCTTTTCATACAAAAACTTGAATGGTCGTGGAGTGGTTAGGCGTAGGCCTTCTCCTATCCCGAGTGCTGACGTTTACCGTAGGGTTCTTTGTCGCAAAAAGCACTTACCATTCAAAACCAAAAACACTTTAATAAGAGAATGAAGTTCTCTTTGTGTTGAACTAAAGAGAGAGGATTGAGTGTAGTCTTCTTCCTCTCCGAGTGTCAGGATACTCACTGTAGTGTGTGTGGTCTTGATACTCGTCTTTCAATACGAAGACGCTACGTTCGCCACACATTTTTTACAACAAAAACTTTGAGATAAAGAATTGGGTACTACCTGTAAGAGTTACTATCCGAGGACCTATCTCGCCCCAAAAACAATCTCAACCAATCAAACATGACACCTTGCCTCGCATGGTGAAAACCAATCTCCCAAAGGATATGCTACGTCCGTTCTACCGCAAACAGGTACGCATAAGTCTCCAAACGAGCGAGCAGCAAAACACCTAAACTGCTAGAACGCGTACGGTAACATCATCCATAAAACACACCGGTTATCCGCACCGTAGGCACGAACGACGTTGCTCTGATTTCTCTTGCATGTTGAGAATACGTAGGCATAGGATTGCGACAATCCTAGCGAGCACCCTTTTTCTTTTTCACCATTTCCCAGAAAGGCATGCTACGTCCGTTCTACCGCAAACAGGTAACGCCTAAGTCTCCAACGAGCGAGCAGCAATACACCTAACTGCTAGAATGCGTACGATAGCAGCGTCTACCAAGACTTCCCCGCACACCGTAGGCCGAACTACGGCTGCTATGATTCTTTACTTCTTCAAGTAAAGATACGTAGGCACAAGGGCCACAATCCTTGCCGAGCACATTCCATCTATATTTGTAGTTCCTCGAACTACGTCGACTCTGACTTTCTCACATCTATTGAGAATACATAGGCATAGGACTGCGAAGTCCTACCGAGTCTGTTCTTTCTCTTTTCTTCCCCGTTCTCTCTTTCCTCCTAATTTTCTTGTTTCTAACTCTTCTTTTACCCCGTGGAACACTTTTTATATCATAATATTTAAGCAAATAAATTCACACGTCGACAAACAAATGGTTCCCATCGAGTACGATGGATGCGAGGGGTGCTAATACCTTCCCCTTGCATAACCGGCTTCCGAACCCGTTCTTGGTTGTGAGACCATCTTATCCATTTTCTTTCTTAAGGTTTTCTCGATATTTTCCTTTCCCCTCATGGGATAAATAAAGTTCGATGGCGACTCTTTTGTCCTTTCTTTTCGCCTCCCCGTCGTTGCGCGATGCATTTTTCGAGTAGTAACAGGTAGTTTGCCCTTTTCTTCATATTTTAACATGGTTTATTTTTAATCATTCTTCTTCCGAATTTCTTCATAAAAATCTCATAATGACAACGTCTATCACCCACAAAGAGTATCTCATTGAGAACATTAGAAAAACCTAGCTTGTTTTGAGTATGGTGTTATAGATTCACCAAGGGGACCTTAGTAATGAGACCCACAGACCAGTCCAAAAGGTCATCTAAGAGAAAAAAACCATATCAACTTCAAAGAGTCCAATACAAATGCTCTTAATGCCTTGGTGTGTGTGTGTGTGTGTGTGTGTGTGTGTGTGTGTGTATATATATATATATATATATATATATATATGAGTGAGGATCCACTTACTCGAAGAGTAAGTTTTTATAACTTATTCCATAATCATAGCATTTAAATTAGATTTAATCGAATGATTATAAGTAAAAATTTTAATTTAACCACTAGATTAATTCAATTTAAAGGTTATGATGTGAAGTAAGTTAAAAAAAACTTACACTTGGAGTAAGTTGATCCCCACAATATATATATATATATATATATATATATATATATATATATATATATATATATATATATATATATATATATATATATATATATATATATATATATATATATAAAAAATTTTTTAAAATCTCTCTCTCTCTCTCTCTCTCTCTCTCTCTCTCTCTCTCTCTCTCTCTCTCTCTCTCTCTCTCTCTCTCTCTCTCTCTCTCTCTCTCTCTCTCTCTCTCTCTCTCTCTCTCTCTCTCTCTCTCTCTCTCCTTTTATAAAATTTATTTTGTTTGATTCTTTCATATCATATTATTATTATTATTATTATTATTATTATTATTATCACAACTATTATATATATATATATATATATATATATATATATATATATATATATATATATATATATATATATATATATATATATATATATATATATATATATATATATATATATATATATATATATATATATATATATATATATATATATATATATATATATATATATATATATATATATATATATATATATATATATATATATATATATATATAAATATATATATATATAATTCACTACTATTTATTATCATTTATAATTATTTTTACTGTATTATATTATTATTATTATTATTATTGTTTACTATTATTATCAATTTTATTATTATTACTAATAATTACAATAATAATTATTGTTGATTATTATTGATTATTATTGTTGTTAATTATTATTATTGTTGATTATTATTGTTTATTATTATTATTTATTTATTTATATATTATTATATTTATTTGTTGTTAAAATTAATTATTATTTAAATTATTAGAAAAAAATTTATTTATGGTCCTTTCGATTTTTCATAGATGCATTGTAGTTTCAGAGTTAAAATTCAATTTAAATTCAAAAACTGTTTAAACACATAAAATTTTGTTGACCGGCCTTATATAAAATTGATTCCTACATTTGAGTATGGTGTTGAAAGATTCACCAAGAGAGACCTGAGTAATGAGGCCCACAGACCAGCCCAAAAAGGCCATAAAAAAACATATCAACTTCAAAGAGTACAATCCAAATGCTCTTAATGCCCTGGGGGTGTGTGTGTATGTATATTGAATAGTTATAAGTAAAAATGTTGATTTAACCACTAGATTATATTCAATTTAAAGACTATAATGTGGAGTAAGTTAAAAAAATTACTTTTGAAGTAAGTAGATCCTCTCTCTCTCTCTCTCTCTCTCTCTCTCTCTCTCTATATATATATATATATATATATATATATATATATATATATATATATATATATATATATATATATATATATATATATACTCCAATAGTAAGTTTTTATAACTTATTCCACAATCATAGTGTTTAAATTAGATTTAATCGAATGTATAACTAAAAATGTTAATTTAACCACTAGAATATATTCAATTTAAAGGCTATGATGGAGAGTAAGTTAAAAAAAACTTATATATATACATAATTATTATTTTTTAAAATCTCTCTCTCCCTCTCCCTCCTTGTTGTCTTCGGCCCGTTTTTCCGTTTGAAATTTTTTTTTTTAATAAAAAAGGAGCTATATTAACTCAAAAAAACAGTTCAAATACAAGGTGATCAAAAATTCCAACCAACCAAAAGACTAGAAAAGACTAAATCATCAAAAGAGCTATATGATTCCTAAGCTTTTTTTACCCCCAACCTCTATACAAAATATTCTCTATAATATTTTCACATGTATTCGTATATGTGTCCGCATGCGTATTTCTTCCCAATATCTTCCCATTCCTAAATTGCCACACTCCATAAATCGTTTTCGTGATGGAAAGTTTCAACAAGCTGGCTTTCCAACCCTTTTTAAATACTTGGTCCAAAATCCACAACTTCTCAGCATTCCAACATTGGGGATCATGCTGAATTTCTATCTAATGTAATACACTCTGCCAAATACTCTTGGACATTGTACACTAAAAAAATAAATGATCCAAGGTCTCATCAAACTCATTGCATAGGCTGCATCTAGTTTCATTAATTAACCAAAATCTCATAAGCCTATCCTTAGTATCTATTTTCCCGTGACACGTAAGCCATGTTGTGTGTATGGCTCTTGGTCTAGCGTTATTGATTTTGAATAAAAATCTCCAATGAACTCTACTATTATCACCCACCAAGGCCTCATAGAGAGTTTTCATTCTGAACTTCCTCTTGTTGATCTGATTACCCCAGGCATGTTGAATATCACTGATATGATCCCTAAGACTCATAATATTCTTCATTACCCAATAACTACTTTTACTATTAGCAGCCCCCATGATGGGGTTTGCTTTCAAGTAATACATGTGTACCCACTTAACCTACAAATTATCAGTTTTCTTGGATAAATTTCAAAGACATTTCAGCATTATTACCTTGTTGCGCACTTCCATATTGAAGATGTTCAGTCCCCCTATCTTTTAGGAGTGAAAACACTGCTCCAAGCAACTGGACTTTTCCTGCTTGCTTCTTGGCTGTCAGTCCAAATGAAACATCTTTACATTCCCTCAATTTTTTTAGTGACACCTTTTGGAATGGGCAGGCACTGCATCCAATATTGGACGATAACATTGATCGTACTCTTCACCAATTGAATTCTCTCAGCCACACTTAAAAGTTTCGAGGTCCGATGTCTAATTCTTGACATAACCTTGTCAATAAAAGGAAAATAATAATTAGTGTGAAGCTTCTTACAGGTTAGAGGTACACCAAGGTATTTGACTGGTAATTGCCCTTCTTTGAAATTTGTAATTTCCTGCATCTTACTCTTTGCATCCTTGTCCACTCCACCAAAATAAATCTTGCATTTGCTTAGGTTCGCAGCTAGGCCAGTAGTCATAGAGAAATTATTGACAGTGTTTAGGAGCATTTCCACTGATATAGCATCTCCTCTATAAAATAGAAGGACGTCATCTGCAAAAGTGAGATGGGTGATCCCCAATCTCTCACACTTTGCATGTTAATTAAAATTTGGGTCCAATTTCATTTTAGCCAACAACCTAGTAAGATATTCCATCAATACCATAAATAGCAGAGGGGATATAGGGTCCCCCTGCCTGATACCTCTTTTGGCCTGCATAATATCAATAGGCTCTCCATTAACATTAAAAGTATATGTGACAATAGTTACCATATTCATAATCTAATGAGTAAACTTGCTAGGTATTCCCATCTCCCTTAAAATAATCTTCGCCGCATGCCAACCCATCATATCATAGGTCTTCTGCAGATCAAGCTGGATCATAGCCCTTGGAGTACCTCCTTTTCTGGTGTAGCCTTTAAGAAGTTCATAGGCAAGTATGATATGGTTATGAATAATTTGTCTTTCAACCTGGGATAAGTTGATAATGATAGGAAGCATCGTACCCATTCTGACAGTTAGGACCTTTGATATAATCTTGTAGAAAGTCGTACAACCTACTATGGGCTTATAGTCTCTCACAAACTTTGCATCATCAATCTTAAGAACCAAGGTAACAACAGTTTATTTAAAAGATGCATAAATCCTGTCATGCTCAAAAAATTCTATTAGTGCATCTACAACATCCATCCTAATAATGTGATGACTATGGATAAGAAAATTTCAAATCTTTTATGTATTATTATTATTATTATTGATTGATTATTACTACAACTATTGTTATTTATTATCCGTTATAATTATTATTACTATATTATTATTATTATTATTATTATTATTATTATTATTATTATTATTATTATTATTATTATTATTATTATTATTATTGTTGTTGTTGTTGTTGTTGTTGTTGTTGTTTTTTTTTTCTATTATTGTCAATTTTATTATTATTACTAACAATTATAATAATAATAATAATAATAATAACAATAATAATAATAATAATAATAATAATAATTATTATTATTATTATTATTATTATTATTATTATTGATTTTTATTGTTGTTAATTATTATTATTGTTGATTATTATTGTTTATTATTATTATTATTGTCATTATATTATTATTGTTATTATTATTATTATTATTATTATTATTATTATTATTATTATTATTATTATTATTATTATTATTGTTGTTGTTGTTGTTGTTGTTGTTGTTGTTGTTGTTATATTTATTTGTTGTTCAAATTGATTATTTTTTAAGTTATTAGAAAAAAAATTGATTTATGGTTTCGTCGATTTTTCACATATGCATTGTAGTTTTACTGTTAAAATTCAATTTAAATTTACAAACGACTTAAACACTATGGGTCTGTTTGGTTCAAATGAGGGGGAGGGGAGGGGAGGGATTTTAATGAAGGGGAGGGGAGGGGAGGGGAGGTGAAGGAATTTTTTAATCAAATAAGTGTTTGGTTCAAAAGAGAGGAGGGGAGGGGAGGGGAGGGATTTTAATTAAAAATGTGTTTGGTTCAGAAGGGGAGGGGAGGAGCTTTATTAATAATTTACATTTTTATCCTTATGAGCTTATATAAGTCATATGATATTAAAATGTGAAAAATTCCTGCGTATTTTTGTTGGTAATAAATTTTTTAATATTGAGTGATTAAAAAAGTATTTATTTGTCACATAAAGTTAAAAAATCGAGTACAATCGATTCGACTTATAACTTTTCAACATAAATTAAACTATATGCCAATAACATCGTTTAAATTGTGATGAATCATATAACAAAATAAATATATAAAATAACTTATTACTAAATATTAATGGTTCAAAATATTTAATAAAATGAATAAACAAAAATAAATAAAATGATATGGTTTACAATTTGATATAAAAGAAAATATGATAGAGTACATAACAAAATTAAAAGAAAAAAACGAATATAACGAAACATAATTATTTTTATAAAAAAAAAGACAATGATTATGATTTATATTAATTATAAAAATTATAAAATAATTTGAAGGTGAAGAACAATTATAATAAGTTGATGAAAACAATCGAGAAAAAACAGTAACACAAAAGATAACAAATAGTTTTGAAATACTGAAATTAAACTGAGGATATTTTAGTAAATATAATAATTTTTAAATATCAAAACTCATATTCCCTCCCCTCCCCTCCAAATCCCCCCAATTCGGAGGGAACCAAAAAGTGTGTTTTGGAGGGATTTTGCTCCCCTCCCCTCCCCTCCCCTCCCCTCCCCTCCTAAAATTAAGGATGAAATAAACATCTCGACGGAAATACCCTGCGTTCTCTGCAACCAATACGTCAATCATGGGTAAGAAAGATCAATGGTAGAACCAAATCTGGTTTTAAAGTTCTGAATTCTCTGGGGAGAAGGTAATCTGCTTGGGTGTACAGTATCACGTCTTCACATGGGGAGAAGAAAACCTGAGGGACACTTTTGAGTTACCCAAGAAAAAGTTGTCAGCTTATAGTCTCTCTGGGGACTATGAAGAGGCAATAGTTTAGGAGCCTGTTGCAACACTGAGATTCATTGGGGAATGAAGGCCGCTGCGAGTAAAATCCATTGGGTGTATGAGGAAAAGTTGTGAAACGACCTTAGATAAAGTTGATTCCTACATGAATCTCTATATGATTGCTTAACATAACACTAAATTTTTTAATTTGTTTGTTATTTTATTTACCTTTAAAAATATATTTTAGTCCCATCAATTTTTCACAAATGCATTGTAGTTTCGGAGTTAAAATTCAATTTAACTTCAGGAACTGCATAAACGCATAGGGTTTTGTTGACCGACCTCATATAGAGTTGATTCCTATATGAATCGCTTTACATTTGCTTAACATAATACTAAATTTTAATAGTTTAAAACACTGATTTATCTTCAATCTTTTCTCTTTCTAAGATTTATTTTCACATTGATTTTATTACTATTTACATTTGTTGTTTACAAATTATTTATTAATCTTGCATTGTTAAAATTATTGTATTGTATATCCCCATTTGACAAATTGTACCCACATTCTCATAAGTATGTAATAATTTTATCGCTTTTCTTTACAATTTTATTATCTTAATTGATTGTTAATTCAAAGATTAAAATCAACAACTTTCAAAAAAGAACAAAAACAAACACTAGATCCAACGTCGAACAATTTTCCCAAATCAAAATCATTTCCACTTCTTAATGATTCCAACAACATCATTAACATTCAACAATCACATATATGACCCCAACAACAGAAATTACAATGATTCATCATTTTAACATCAACCAAAACATCAACATCATACACAATCTATCAAGAATTAATTCAATCACACAATTGTCAGTTCATCAAAATCATGAATAAAGAAGAAATGCAAACCCTATATGACATAATCTACCCACCAATTATCATGTTATTTCTTAGATAGTTAGAACTTCACCCTTACCTTAGAGTTCTTACAAGAGCTTCAATAATGATGATCCTTTCTTCTCTTTCCTTTAGCCATAACTTTCCTCTTTCTATTTTTCTCCCAAAAAACATGTATCAGAAGTTTTTTTCTCCAAACTCCCTTGTTTTCTTATTATTATATTATCACTATTATTATTTAATCCAACTAATTAAAATAATAACAGTAATAATAATACTAAATATTTATTTAAATAATAATCACCTACTATTATTTAATTAAATAAATAATAATTAGTATAAATTAATTAGTTCTACTCTCCACACCGAATTTTTTTTTAAAGTAGCAATGTTATAATTTTTATTTACCAAACAAAGTAATGTTTCAATTAATTTACGAAAATGACAAGGTTTGAAAAGTGGAAACAGACATTCGCCAGGTAATTTGGCGAATTAGGCCAAATCCCATTCCAACAAATTCGCCAGACCAATTGGCGAATTAGCCAAACCATCTACAAAGTCGCCACATCATTTGGCGAATTAGTATAAGTTAGGGTTTGCAACTGATTTTTGTTTTTTTTTTTCTTTTTATATTATGATTTCATATTTTTAAAGTTTAAAAATTTATTTGTTTTTAATTATTATTATTACTAATTTAAGTTTAATATATTAATTTATAATATAATTAATTTATAATATAATTAATTTATAATATAATTAATTTGTAATATAAGTTTAATTTTAATTTAAGTTTAATTTTTAAAGTTTAATTTTAATTTTAACTTTAATATAAGTTATAATTTTAATTTAAGTTTTAAAATATAAAATATTTTGATTATTATTTTGATTATTATTTATATTATTAATAAACTTATTTTGAAATTATAAATTAATTTTTGAATTTATAAATTATAAATATTATTTTTAAACTTATTTATATTTTTATTATAAATTAACTTTCAACATAACAACAAATTAAAGACATAAAACAAAACACTGGAACAGAGCGTCTACGATATCACGACCATCAACTTTATCTCCTTTGGCGTCAACATCATCACGAGGACGCCGACATCATTTTCCTCCGTTTCTATCGGTCTTCTCCACCAACCTCTCAATTTTCCTAATCTTTTCTCCAGAGGAGCACCTTCATCGGAGGCTTAGCAAGGTGAAAGGCGCATTTGGTGACAAAGTGATTACCACTAGGGTGGCTATACATTCATTGATAAAAGTCACCCCATAAATATATATGGGAAGTTTAAAAACCAGGCTTGGCAAAATTTTAAAAATTAATATAAATAATAAATTTATAAATTCAAAATAATAATCAAAATAATAAAAATATAAATAAGTTTAAAAATAATATTTATAATTTATAAATTCAAAAATTAATTTATAATTTAAAAATAAGTTTATTAATAATATAAATAATAATCAAAATAATAATCAAAATATTTTATATTTTAAAACTTAAATTAAAATTATAACTTATATTAAAGTTAAAATTAAAATTAAACTTTAAAAATAAAACTTAAATTAAAATTAAACTTATATTATAAATTAATTATATTATAAATTAATTATATTATAAATTAATTATATTATAAATTAATATATTAAACTTAAATTAGTAATAATAATAATTAAAAACAAATAAATTTTTAAACTTTAAAAATATGAAATGGGATTTTTAAATTTTTAAACTTTAAATATTTATAAATTTTTAAACTTTAAAAAACAAAAATCAGTTGCAAACCCTAACTTATACTAATTCGCCAAATGATGTGGCGACTTTGTGGATGGTTTGGCTAATTCGCCAATTGGTCTGCCGAATTTGTTGAAATGGAATTTGGCCTAATTTGCCAATTGACCTGGCGAATGTCTGTTTCCGCTTTTCAAACCTTGCCATTTTCGTAAATTAATTGAAACATTACTTTGTTTGGTAAATAAAAATTATAACATTGCTACTTTAAAAAAAAATTCCTCCACACCATTAAATTCTACACACCTCTCATCCTTAGAGTCTATAATTCTAAGATCACTACCCTTTACCACAGGGTACCCCAATATAATAAAACACACATAATCACATCATACACACAACATCACATAATTTTAATTACGAAAAATAATTAAAATAAAATAGAGTGTTACACCTTCCATTCCCTTCCCCAAGTATTTGGGTACGAGTAGCCTTACTCGGTCGTTTGAGTATTCGTCGCTCGTTCAAAACACTTTAACCTTATTTAAATCCTTTAGTAATTAAGGATGAAAAGGGATATGGTCTAGTGCCTTCTATTTCTCTTCTTGATTATTTGGATACGAGTAGCCTTACTCGGCCATTCGAGTAATCTTCATCCAACAAAACACATAAACCAATCAAACTTGTTTTCTCCTCTTGCCCTCCGAAAACATTTTCATAAGCGAGTATGTTTTATCCATATTGATATGAAAGAAACAAAGGTTTTAGTCTCTAAGAGCGAGCAATAAGCAAATGTTTAAAACACTTGCTATGTCTAAAGGATCACCATTTAAAAACAATCCACCCAATAGTTCTTAGTAAAACTATGTAGCCTTGAGTTCTTCATAGCACCTGAAGATACGTAGAAGCATGATTAAAAAATCTTGTCAGGCGTCCCCTTTTAAAAAAACGTTCATCCTTTTTGTCTTTCTCTCGCTCATTAAGTCGAGAAAACAATTAACATGAGTTAACTTTCAATCGTAAATATAACTAAGAGGTTCCCGTTGGGTACAACAGATGTAAAAGGTGTTAACATCTCCCCCTTTCATAATTGATTCCCAAACCCGAATTTTGTTGCGACAACCATTTTCTTTTTTATTTAAGGGTTTTATCAATATTTTCCCTTTCCTACTTTGAAATTAATAAAGTTTGATGATGACTCTGTTCGAACATCTTTTCTGCGAGCGTGTGAACGCCTCTCGAAGGATCACATTTTTTGAGATGCGACATAAGCTTCTTAACCTAAATGAGTACAATAAGAAAGAAGATTTTGATAAGAACATACAACTTTTTGATGAACATTTGAACTACTTCCACGTTGATGAAGCTTCCAAATGAAAATTAGTTACACTGAAGTTGATGGGTTTTTTCAAGGTTGTAGTTTAAAGCTCTACCGAACAAAAGCATTGAGTCATGGACCGACCTACGCGAGAACTTCACGAACCCAAAAAGGTAGCTAATGATAATAGTTACCCTAAGTAGGATAACATATGGATAGAAAGTAGATTGCAACCTTACATCGATTATTTCACGCATGTTGCCATGGAAGTAGAAGGGGATGATGAAGGTCTAAAGTGATGGTTATTTGAGAACATATTATTACAGGATAACTTCTTCAGGCAGAAGTTGGGGCGAAAGAGGGTCATATTATGAAAGAGATGCTGAACATGGCACAACCTTTCATAAACCTTTAAGAAAAGATTAACATCCAATTCAAAAAATTAGACACAACATATGCAAACCCCAACCATTCATCCGAGAAAGACTCTCACATGTGAAGAGATGAATCTAACCACGACACCCATGACCGATACGATAAGTATACTCCTTAGAATGCCTAACGAGAGAATATTTATCAAGAGTGCACCAATATGGAGTTTCACAAATGAGGAGTTATAAACATTTTCCCTTTAGAGAGTCGTCTAAAACAAACAAGACAAAATACTGCCACTTTCACAAGGGCCACGACCACAACATCGATGATTGCATCCAGCTAAAGAATGACATTGAATGGTTGATAAAAAGAGGTTGTTTTTTCGAATGTCTAAAGGTCATAAAATGTGATAGAGAATAGTTAACCAAGAGCAAGTCCCTCTCAAAAGCGGTGTATGTTGTGATTAACAAATAAGGGACCAATGGCGAAGATAAGGGAACAGGCAAAAGAAAACACCAAGACATTACTATCATCATCGAAGGGGAACCTCAGGTGAATATCCCATACAAGTGGATGATGAAGAGAAAAACTGTTGAACTAATGGCCATCCATAAGAAGGATGAAGCATACCAATTAAGAACCCTGACAGGAAAATGATCGAGTTTTAAGATTGCAAGAAAATTGGGGGAACCCTGGATGAGACTGTCTCCCTAGTCATAACTAATATAATCATGCATTTCAATGTTTTCCGAATTCTGACCGATATGGGTAGTTTGTGTGACATGATGTACTCTGATATGTTTTAGAATATGGGTCTCGAGAGGGGAAATTTGTGGCCATACGAAGATCAGACTTACAAGCATTTAACAATAAAACTACTCATACGTGGGTGTGTGTTGAATTAATGATATCTATATGAGAAGAAAGGAACATCCAAATAATGAGCTTGCAATTCCTTATAGCCCCTTAGAAGAGTATCTACAATTGCATTCTTGGCATACCTTTCACAACCTCCCTAAATCCCGTGACCTCACCAGTCCACCTCAAACTCAAATTTCACAACCTTCATGGAGAGCCGATAATAGTCAATGCTAATCTTGAGGGAGCCAAAAGAATACATCAAGCACTCTAGCAAGACCAATGAGAGAGAAAAACCATGGAAGTGGGCGTGGCATCCTTAAATGTCAAGCTCGGAAGCATGAACACTCGACCTCCAAAAGTGGCTAGTATGACAATATGTAGAACAAGGAGAATAATCGACGACTACTCCACCTGGTTATTTCTCATATAATCAATTATCTCACAGGTGTACGATGAAATCCTAATTGTTAATACAAAATTTAGAAATTCTAAAATATCTCCTTTCTTTGTGACTGTGTAAGGTAACAACAAGTCCGAGGTAGGCCCAATGAGATCAAAGTCCAAACACAAAGACCTAGGGGTGTTGTCGCAAATGCCACGAGCATGTAATCACAATAATAAAAACCCCACAGAACGAAGCATGTACACAAAGAAAATGGCAAAACCACTAAAATGACAATAATGGCCCATCAACCCTATAGTAGCAAGTCACTATAGAGGCAATTGTGGGTGGGTCACACATCAACCTCAAACTAAATTTTTACTTGGGGGGAAGGGGTACCGACCCTTGGCCAAGCACGACCCTAAATACATCCAATAAACTTTGAGGAAAGACCACATAAGTTCACACAGAGTTCGAAGCAATGTACTCAAAGTTAAACACATATACCTTAAATAGGTACTCAAAATTTCACTTATACTTTACAGTACATGATATGACAAAATAAATGTCACTAATCCCTAAGGGAGACGATCTTTCCATCTTTAAGCATTTAGTCCGACTGAATTTGCTCATTCAAAATACGTCGTGGATGGTGAAAATACACCACTTGCTGCAAGGAGTTCTCAAAGGTCTTTAAAACAACTGTGATACTAACAACAAACAACTCATTTAAACTTTGAGCCAATGAGGCATTTTAACGATGCAAGGCTTTTAGATCTCTTTGAACCGCGTAATGAGATGCCTGAGTATATGATAAAGTAGCTCGAGCAGAAGCTAGAGCTTTATCCTTCTGTTATACATGGTGATTTGCAGAAGAGGAAGATAAAGCTGATAAATAAAATATATCTCTATATATTTTATTTCCTATTTTTTTCTAACTTAAAATTTGTTTTGATTTTGATGGGAGTTGGTTCTACTTCTTTTCAGTTATGAGTGATGGAGATGAGTGACCAACGAACCAAGAATGAGTAGATTGACAATGTGGAGTTAGGGTTCATGAAATTTTAGAAGATACTGGATTTTATTTTTGAATGTTTTATTTATTCTCCTTTTTAATTAGTTGGTTTATTAAAATAGAATAGATAATAATATTAGATTAATATTTTTGAAAATTTATAAATAAAAAAAGCATTAACATATATATTAAATTTACAAAATAAGAATTGGATTACTTTTAAAATTACTTGACATTGACACGTCAACAAACTAAATGTCACATCATTAAAAATAAGTCTCAAATCAGAAAATGACTAAAATCTAACACAAAACTTAAAAAAGAGACCAAAATCGTGATTTTTAAAATAGGAGGACTAAAACTCAAAAAGGCAAAATAGGTGGGCCAAAGTTACAATGAAGCCTACTTTTTATTATTCATTCAAGATTTCCAATTTTTTTAAAGAAGTTTACACCCTCACAAATGTTTATCGAATAACTTCTAGAAATGTCATATGGTATACTTTTTTTGTTTACCAAATAACTTGAAGTTATGTTATGTTTGTATTTTTTTTACCAGAGAACTAATTGAGTAGTTATTCGATTTGTAAAATTTTGTAAATGTACCCGATAACTTAGTACAATGTTATCCGGCGTATTCCATTGGTGTATTAGAATAATTATTGTTAAGTTATCTAGTGAATCCCATTTTATGTACCAAAAATATTTAATGGTAATTTTTCCGGCATTCATTTTTTTTAAAATTTTATAACTTGTTTTTTATGTTGCAACTATGGAAATTCCTTTACATATATGTGATAAAAATCAAATATGTATAGATACCTCTGATGCATTCTCAACTGCACAAAGATTTGATACATGAGAATGAGTGATAAGGTCGATTAAAATGGTTGGAATTAGAAATAAAGTAATTGTTATCATCACTCGTTCAGGTGCCGAGATAAGAGAGAGAGAGAGAGAGAGAGAGAGAGAGAGAGAGAGAGAGAGAGAGAGAGAGAGAGAGAACAAAGTAATATTTGGTTTTGATAAAGATGAGAAATACAAAGATATAGATATTTGGTTGTGAGAGACATATTTTAAGCCCATCCATATTCAATCAACTTGTTGAATATTTTTCTGTTGTGTTAGTTATGGACAAAACTTACACGACAAACAAATATAGACAGACACCTTTGTTTGAAATAATTGGCATGACGTCAACCAAGTTGATATTTGGTGTTGCATTTGCCTATATGGAATCTGAGTAGACAGAGAACTTTTGTTGGGTGTTGGATAAGTTGAAAAAATTATTTGTCAAGAAAGATTTGTGTCCACATGTGATTTTGATTGATAGAGATCTTACTTTGATGAAAGCAATTGAAGTTGTGTTTCCTTGATCGGAAGATGAAACAGACAAAAAACACCTTTAATTGTAATGATTATCTCACCAAATGACATGTGAAATGACGATGTCTCTGGATGTTATCCCTCTACAAATGCTTATACCAAGTTTTGGTATATCGTCACCAAACTAGCTATTTGGAGTGAATATAGACCAGAGTCACTCAACCACATCTAGATCTCAGGTGGGAGAAATGTGGAACTCATCCTATAAGCTTGCTATCGTGTCCAACAACCGTTAGTTGTTTCTTCAGACCTCTATCCTGAAAACAATTTAAAGTGTATATATTATAAAATATAACATCAAAATTACAATGTATTTAAAATAAAGTGATTGTCATTTACTTACCTCGTCAAACCATATATGGTGAGCAACATGATGCTCGTAGTTTACCATAAGAGACATATCACATGACCCTCATGGAAACTCTAACGACACTAGAGCAGATGCAAATGCACCTACATGCTCATCAAAGCTAAACACCGCCTCTTGAGCGCCTCGTTATACACCTACACTGACTGTGATACGACTGTCACGACCTCATGTTCGCACCACTAAAATAAACACATTAAAAAAATTTTAAGTACAAAATATTCAAACATGTTTTTATCAAAGATATCTGTCGGCTAAAAATTGCATTCCCCCATATAACTATGCATAAATATATCTGATAGTGTTTTTTATTTTATTGGATACCTTCTTTTTAAATTCTCTAAAGAGCAATTTTAAACAACAATACCAAAGAACTTACAACAAGACTTTCGATGTAAACACTAAATGAATCAACTAACTTGTTTTAAGATTTTTGGTAACAAACAAATAACTTAATAATTTTTGATTTGATGTATATGTATCCAATAACTTTGTTAAACTATTCTAATTTCTAATAAAATTTCGCCTTGCTCGAAAAATTTGAAATTTTTTTTTGACAAATAAACTATTTATAAGTCTAATGTAAGAATAGGGGGATAAATGTTGGGGGGTAGGGTAAAATTTTCGAATATTAGGAAGAAAAGAAAATGTTCACTTAAATATTCACTCGATATCCATATAAACATAGCATTTTTAGGGTCTAAAACTCGTGCTTTACTGGCTGTCCCCTTTGGTCCGCTCTAAACATGTTTGTTTTCATTTCGTGTAGCTTTTTTTTTTTACTAGAACAGCTAAATATGCATCAAACAAACACAACAGTTTCCCCGTAATGGAATCCAAGCTCATGTGTAGGTAGGACACACCACTTTGTGTCGTTCTTAGCCGTTGAAGGTCGATATCAGAGACCCCCGAACACGGCCCCACTGCCTTTTAACACCTACCAGTACCAGTCACCAACTACTCAAATTTCATGACTTCTAAGTTTCTTCACATCTTATCCAACACCTTAGTTGCACACCAAAACACGATTACGATGTAAAGATATTAAAATTGATTTCACATAAAAATTTATTTTGACAGCTAAGAAAAATATCCAATAAATTAATCCCACATCCCGTTGAGCGTTGGCGATTCCGTCCCACGTACTGTCATCGAAATCCACGCGTTACAAAAAGAATTTTTAATTACTAAATAAACCAATCAATTAATAAAATAAAATTCACAAATTAAGCACGAAATCGAGTAAGGAAGCCACGCCAGCGAGATGCAGAGAAACTGGTTTTTTGTCGCTAAGAAAGGAAAATAATACTCCTACAGAAAAAGAAAGAAAATCCAAATCACGTTCCCTAACTTAACCACTCTCCTTCAAACTCAAACTGTTACGTTATGCTTATTCCATTATTCCACTCCCACTTTTGCAAGCCATAACAATAACAAACCCTCGCCTCTCATTCCCAATGCCTTGAGAAAAAGGGAAGTTACATATAAAAATCCCTTTTTCTCTCTCGCTTTTCTCAAAATCCTAGTATTATTTAACTTTACACCCGGCGCACGTTAACACCAACGCCATGGCGGAAACCGGCGCTGACGGAAACGGTTTTACCTCTCTCCACGGCGACTTGGACTTGACGATAATTGCGGCTCGCCGGTTACCTAACATGGACGTCGTTTCGGAGCGTTTTCGCCGCTGTGTTACCGCTTGTGATACTATTAAATACAATTCAACTTCTGATGCAGCAGATGAGATCACTCATAAGGAGCACCGACATCGGAGCAAGATCATTACGAGTGATCCTTATGTCACTGTTATGGTGCCGCAAGCTACGGTTGCACGGACGCGAGTGCTTAAGAACTCGCCGAATCCGGAGTGGAAGGAACGGTTTAACATTCCGTTAGCACATTCGGTTGTCGATTTGGAGTTTCGTGTCAAAGACGATGATGTTTTTGGTTCTCAAACTATGGGGACAGTTAAGATTCCGGCGCAGAGAATCGCCACCGGAGAGGCTATTTCCGGTTGGTTTCCTATTCTTGGGACCAACGGTAAACCGCCGAAACCGGACACTGCGCTTCATTTGGAAATGAAGTTCACGCCGGTGGACCAGAATCCTCTATACCTTCGCGGCATTGCGGCTGATCCCGAGCACAAAGGCGTGAGGCACACATATTTTCCGGTGAGGAAGGGGAGTTTGGTGAGGCTTTACCAAGACGCACATTGTCCCCACGGAACTGTACCAGAGATTAAGCTTGATAACGGTAACATTTATAAAGCGGAGAATTGTTGGGAAGATATATGTTATGCTATAACAGAAGCTCATCACATGGTTTATTTAGTGGGTTGGTCAATTTACCATAAAGTGAAGCTTGTTAGGGAACCTACTAGACCTCTGCCACGAGGTGGGGATTTAACACTTGGTGAATTACTTAAGTATAAGTCTGAAGAAGGGGTGAGAGTTTTATTGCTCGTTTGGGATGATAAAACTTCCCATGATAAGGTCTTCTTCAAGTCGGTAAGAAACTCGGATGTTTGCATTCATCATTTTTTGGCTGCTATGCTACTGCTTATTGTGTTGTTTTCATGTTTTGGTGTTAGACCGGAGTAATGATGACTCATGATGAGGAAACAAAGAAGTTTTTCAAACATTCTTCTGTCATGTGTGTTTTGGCACCTCGCTATGCTAGCAGTAAGATGAGCTTCATTAAGCAACAGGCAAGTATTGGACTATTGGTTGGTAAATATTTGTAGGTAGCAGTGTAATTTTCATTTTGCTATTTCATTAAGTTGATACATAGTTAATGTATATTGTTGGGAAATAGAAACCTTTGAATAATAGTCAGTGGAGTCAAATTTGAAATACCTTGTGTTTTGTGGTTTTAGCTCTAAATTGTGGGTATGTCTTTTTTTTGTTGATTCAAAATGAAGTTAAAATGTTTTTTTTTTCAGGTTATGTTTGGTTAAATTGTTTTAGGTCTTTTGAAACAAACAATGTAGTGAAGTTGCTTGTGATATGGTGTTATGCAGGTTGTTGGAACTGTCTTCACACACCACCAAAAATGTGTTATCGTGGACACACAGGCTTCTGGTAATAACAGAAGGATATCCACTTTTATAGGAGGTCTTGATTTGTGTGATGGTCGCTATGACACACCCGAGCATCGACTTTTTCGTGACCTCGATACTGTATTTGCTGGTGATTTCCACAATCCTACATTTCCTGTAAGTTGTCATCCCAATATGACATATGCATATTGCATTTATTTCTTTTTATTTGTTGGGACTGGAGATATCCCTATAAACTCTTTCAATGGACTGTTTTCTGGTTACATTATTCATTATGTTTTGATTAAATCCATAAGTTATAGGGTCAGAAGATTACATTTTAAAGATTTTACGAGACGTGCATTGTAGACTTTGATTATGTATGATTTATCCACCAAGTATTTAGTAGCTTTTGAATTACCGTTATAGTATGTGATATATCATTGATAATGTCTTAATGAACTCCCTAGTTACAAGGTTGAATTGGAGGGATACATGATTAGGTTGTATGAAAAGTCTTATTTAGATATAGTTAAGTTGGTTGAATGCTTTGCCACCAAGGATATTAAAATTAATAGCAATTTATCTTTTGAAAAGTCTTGTATTGGATCATAAGAGCTACACCACCCCTATCTACCATTCGGGTTTGCTACCACTTACCAGAACTGAAGATACCCTTCATTCTTACCCTAATAGTTGACTGTACTACCTAGACAAGACATTGTTTAGAGTATCCTGATTATGTTTTCTGCTTCCAAATAACAATCTAGAGTAATCCTTTTTGACGCACAATCTAGAACAATCTTAGATATCCAATTTATTGGACTTTGATGGTTGAATGCTAGGGAAGAACCAAATGTAATTGTTAGCTCAAATATCTAATGTTTTTTTGTTTTTTTCCCCTCGCTATCTTGCTTGTATGACCAACTTCTTTTGCAGTGTACGTTTATTTATTTATTGATCTATTCTTCTTTTTATTGATCTATTCTTTACTAGAGTAGTCAGTCCCGGATAGCGGCGCAGAGCTGCCGGTCCCAAAAGTGGGATAGCGTATAGCTTGATGACTGCTATTTAACCATTTTTTGGACAAATTACATATAATTATTATAAACATATATATATTTAATGTAAAACTAAACAAAACACAAACCCCATAAAATATTCATAAATCAAAGCACAAAACTTAATAAAAAACACGCAAAAACAACCAAGTTTTGAGTGAAACTCTTAATCAACGTCAACAAGTCTTAATTGAAACATTACATCCTAAAATTCAAACATAATTGTAGGAACGGCGATGAAAAAAGGTTAAGGTTGAGTCTCAACTCAAATTTGATTGAGAAAACCAAAACTACCCTTAACTTTTCAAATTTAAGGGGTAATTTCGGTTTTTCAGAGGGGAACCGCTCCACTCCTCTATCTTGCTATTAACCTGATAGCGTCCGCTATAGTGTTCTGCACCGCTAAGGCTCTTCCCATAGCGGCCGGTCTCTGCTATCCCATTATAGTGCCGCTATTGTCTGCTGTTGACTACTGATCTTTGCATGCCTTGTGCTTAGTCTAAATTATATTAATAGATTTTGCATTTTCAAAATAAAGAAAAAAATATTGGTACAAGTTTTAATTATATGTATCTGTTATTGTACATCTATGGATTATGCAGTAAAAAAGACAGATTGCAGTTCTGCTTAGCTACCAATTTACTACTGGCAATGTGGTTTAGTTATAACATTGTAACACTTCGATTTCTGTTTCTCTCATTTCCTTTTTTAATAATAAATGATACATAAACTGATTTATCGTTACTGCTCCCTGATTTTTTTGTTTGTTTTTTGTGATAGTCTGGAACAAGGGCTCCTAGACAACCGTGGCATGATTTGCACTGTAGAATTGATGGACCTGCTGCATATGATATTCTTATTAATTTTGAACAAAGATGGAGAAAAGCAACTAAGTGGAAAGAGTTTGCATTTCTTTTTAAAAAAGCTTCTCAATGGAATGACGATGCTTTAATAAGAGTAGAACGCATCTCATGGATATTAAGTCCTTCTCATCGTACCTCAAAGGATGAATATACAACTGTTCCAGGGGATGATCCTTTAGTATGTGTTTCGAAAGAAGATAATCCTGAAAACTGGCATGTCCAGGTTGGCAAAATGCAAATTTGTTTTTGAGTAAATATTACTCACTCCGTTTTAAAATGACTGTCGTTTAAGATTTTTGCACAGATTAAGAAATGCAATGTTATTATCATAAAATATTGCACTTTTACTAAATTAGTCTTATTAATGTATTGGAAATAATGTACAGAGTAATAATTATATGACACAATTGGAAAAATAGCAATTATTACTGCATTAATAAGTGAGAATGACATTTATTTTGAAACAAAAACTTTCCCTTAAAACGACAGTCTTTTTGAAACGGAGGGAGTACTTGCATGTTATTCTTTCTTGATTTCGGAGATGATTCAATTCATCTTTGTTTTCCAACTCTTATTGGGCTACACATGATTTTACAGATCTTCCGCTCCATTGATTCAGGATCCTTGAAAGGATTTCCCAAACGTGTTGATGTTGCTCTATCCCAGGTCTATTAAATGGCATTTTACTTCACTGTCCATCCTTTTATATCTGTACATATAATATGTTAACTTGGACGAGCTATGCAAAGAAGATATTTATTGAGTTTGAGATATTATGTTTGAATTGATCTTAATCATATTTACATATTTTGGATGCAGAATCTCATTTGTGCTAAAAATTTGGTTATAGACAAAAGCATTCAAACAGGATACATCCAAGCTATCAGATCTGCTCAACATTTCATTTATATTGAAAACCAATACTTCATCGGATCTTCATATGCATGGCCATCTTACAAAGATGCAGGTTAGGTTAAATGTTATGTTTACGAAAGACAGGATAACTGTCTATTAAGTGAGGTGGTTTCCTCTGTTATGGACAAAAGAAATTGCTTAAAGTTTTAATGTTAGGAGGAAAATATTGAGTGTATATTAATTTTGTAACCTATCCCTTTCAAAAGTTAATCCGGTAAAAAAAGTAGTGTTGTTAGTATAGTATGAATTAGGTCCTTATTTGATAATGATTATTGTAGCTGTGGTATTTTTATTTTCAACAGATTAATTTTTTTCAGCCAACTCTGTAATCTCTTCCTTTGTCATGATAAACTTTATCTTTTTTCTTTTAAAAAAACAAATTTAATCATATCTTTTGTTGTTGAGGGAATCATATTATTTTCTTAAGACATTAATTTCTTAATTTCTACATATTATTTCATAAGACATTAATTTCTTAATTTCTACATATTTCCTTTAGCAAAAGGAAAAGAAAAAGGATTTCAAAGATAATGAGATAATATTCAACATCCTGTCTTTAGTCAATGTCAAACTCATTGTTTTCTTTTGTGGCCAGGGGCTGATAATCTTATCCCAATGGAATTGGCACTGAAAATTGCTAGTAAAATCAGAGCTAATGAGAGATTTGCTATTTATATTGTTTTACCGATGTGGCCAGAAGGTGATCCCAAATCTGGAGCTGTGCAAGAAATTCTTTTCTGGCAGGTATGTGATTATCTAATGTCAAAACTTATCGTAGAATTCTGGTTGGATGTAACTTAACCCCATAAAATCAGCCTTTCAAGGAGATGGTTGTCTCCCACTTATAACGACTTTTTTTGGCCATACCACCGCGGGACTCTCAATACCCCTCTTACAATCAAAATCTAAGATAAGCTGTAATACTATCTTAAAATTTGAGTTGCACTTAACTAATTAACTCAATCCCAAAAACTGACTTGTAAAGTGATGATTGTCTCGATCTCGAATAATGCTCCTGCTGCTCATATGGAACTGTTTAGACCATATCACTATGGGACTTCCAACAGTTTATAAACTTGTTTCATCATAGAAATTTACAATATCTGATTATGAAGTCCTAGAACCTGGATTCTCTATAGTGCATTTTAGAGAGCACAGTGTAAGTAATTTTCCAATGAGGAAATCAAAGGATTGAGCTCTCACAAATGCTGGTTTGTTGTCAGTGTGGCGGTATCTTATCAAAATCTATTTATTGTTCCCATAAATGGTTTCCAAACCTGTATTTAACTGTGCAAAGTCTACCCAACATTAGAGGACTTTTCTGATTTGCGAGTCAAAAGATAAAATAAGAAAGCAACAAAAAAACAAAGTGTTTATGCTCAGTTCTATGTTTTGTATATGCAGGCTCAGACAATGCAAATGATGTATACTGTCGTTGCTAAAGAATTGAAATCAATGCAACTTAATGATGTGCACCCACAAGATTACCTCAATTTCTATTGCCTTGGAAACCGAGAACATTTCAATGAAGAAAGCTCAGGCACAAATGGTGCACCGGTAAATTTTCCACATAAATAGTCCAATTTGTTTACTGCTTCACCATATCATATTTTTTTCTATGCATCTTCTTGGACTTTCCGCCTTAATTGAGATCCGCCCCTAGTCGCCTTAATTGCGGCTCTTTGGCTTGCCTCATTGCAGCCCCTAACACCTTCATTGTGTTAATTTTGAAGGGGTGGATTTAGTCCCGCATTGCTTAGAGATATGACTTGTGTTGTGTTTATAAGTGGGTAACAATTGGGAAAGTAGGCTTCTACGAAATCTACTTATCCCCCCTCCTCTGAAGATCAAGATGGGAATTCTGAGACAACAAAACTACCTTGAGTTTAGTCTTGAAGGTAACAAACTTGTCACTTGTCATTGGAGACAGGCTTGGTCAAAATATTTGCTTTTGATTAGCACTAGGAATGTGCAGAACTTGCAATTGTTTGGCTAGAACCTTCTCTCAAACAAACAACAAATCTATTTTCATGTGCTTAGTCATGACATGAAGAATAGGATTGTGAGCCATAGCCACTGCACTTTCATTGTCACAGAAAATAACAGGAGGAGCAATTGAAACTTTGAGCTCATGAAGAAGAGTCTGTAGCCAAAGCATCTCAATAGTAGTCAAGGCTAGACTTCTATATCTAGACTGAAGTTTGTTACCACAGTTTTATTTCTTGACCACCAAGATATTGAGTTGGGATAAAAATAGATGACACTGCTAGAAGTTGACCAGCGGTCATCCAAGCCAACAGCCCAATTTGCCTCACAAACTCCATGAAAGGAGTAAGGTTGTTGAGAGGATGCAATGTGTAAAATCCTTTTTACTGCTTACCAATGGGAATTCAAGTAACTCGATTCAGGTCTTGTGATAGTAGCATATCGTAGAGTCCTTGTAGTAACCCAACCTTTCTGAACCATAATTCAGGTCTTGTGATAGTAGCATATCGTAGAGTCCTTGTAGTAACCCAACCTTTCTGAACCATAGCAGAATAAAGTTCAGTGTACGTCATGGCAATAGGATCGAATTGATTCCTATTACGGTATTGGTTTGTCCTACAGTGGAACGTTGAGGAGCTCGAACAGGTCGTGGAGCAGCAACCACAAGAGTAACAACAACAATAGTAAGGTGATTAGCATATTGAGGTCAGGGACGAGGCCTTCTCGCTGCTTCAGTCATGACAGCGTTAGTCTGATATTCTTTTTTCTTCAGAAAGTTCCCATAGGATTTCTTCGCACCATTAGAAGATTCAGCAGCCTTAGATACCTTACTCTTAAAATACAAGAGACTAAGAGACATTTGAATAAACCGTGTGTTTTGCAAAGCACTACGGAGACATTATTATATTTAGATAGATTACAACTAATTACATGATATAGTCGATGTGGGACTATTCTATATACAAATATTCTTAACACTATATATATATTTACAAATATCAACACTCCCCCTCAAGCTTGGACATATAAGTCAAATGCACCAAGTTTGTTACATATATAATTAGTTTTAGGGCTTCGTAGGGATTTTGTAAACACATCTGCCAATTGATCATTAGAGTTGACAAAGCTTGTGACGATGTCGCCCGACTCGATCTTTTCTCTGACAAAGTGACAGTCTATCTCAATATGTTTGGTCCTCTCGTGGAAGACTGGATTTGAAGCAATATGCAATGCAACTTGATTATCACAAATAAGTGTCATTGGTCTTGCTTCTTCAATTTGAAGTTTCTTGAGCAACTGTTTTAACCAAATAAGTTCACATGTTGTCATTGCCATGGCCCTATACTCTGCCTCGGCGCTTGATCTTGCAACTACATTTTGTTTCTTACTTTTCCAGGATATAAGGTTTCCTCCAACAAGTACACAATACCTAGAGGTGGAGCGTTTATCAATGGGTGACCCTGCCCAATCAGCATCGGAGTATCCAATTATCTGATTATGTCCTTTATCCTCCTCATACACAAGACCTTTTCCTGGAGCTCTGATACCATGTTAAGAAATGTGGTTGGGTCTAACTCAACCCTACAAAACCGGTTGGTAGAGTGAGGATTACCCCCACTTATAAACACGTGTTCATGCCATATATTATCTGATTTGAGACTCTTAACACACCCCCTCACGCTCAGAACTAGACAACTGAAACGTGGAAATAAATGGTGGGTGACCCGATAGCGGAAACCATAGAAGGTGGTCCACCGAATCTTAAACGAGGCGCTGATACCATGTTAAAATACAAGAGACTAAGAGACATTTGAATAAATAGTGTGTTTTTAAAAGCACTACAGAGACATTATTATATATAGATAGATGTGAGACTATTCTATATACAAATATTCTTAACACTATATATTTACAAATATCAACACTTACCATTCTTGAGTCCTTCCTCTAGCCTTTGGCCAATAGTCACCAAATCTGTGAAGCTTGAGGAGACACTGCCAATCAACTTTTTTCAATAGAATTGAGACAGGGTGTCCATGAACATTCCAGTAAGCTCCTTTTCTGCTAGAGGGGGTTCAACTTAAGAACCGAGTTCTCTCCAACGCTGAGCATATTCTTTAAAAGATTTTTTCTCATTCTGAGACATATTCTGAAGTTGACAGCGGTCAGGAGCCATGTCAAGGTTGTACTTGTACTGCTTCATAAAAGCATTGGCAATATCTTGGAAGCAGTGAACACTATTTTGTTCAACGTTCATATACCATTTGAGTGATGCGCCACTCAAACTGTCCTAAAAGAAATGGATGAGTAGCTTCTGATTGTTAGTATAAGCAGCCATCTTTTGGAGGTACATGACAGATGAGCTCTTGGGTAAGAGTGACCCTTGTACTTTACGAACTCGGGAGTTTTGAACTTAGCAGGCATAACAAGGTCAGAAACTAAACACATGCTGTCTGCATCCACATTAAAGAAGTCAGTACCCTCAACGGCTGTGAGTCTCTTGTCTATGGTCTGAAATTGTTCACGGACAACTTCAGGTTCAACAAAGTCCTCACGGTCTTCACCTTGAGCACTGGCAGCATTGTAGTTAAAGAAAGGAGTCTGGGTAGTCTGGGTAATAGTATGAACCCAAGGTCTGGGCTCGGCGAAAACAGAAGCTTGAAATGTTGGTCTGACAGTTTGACCAATCATAGCAGTAGTTGCAATAGGTGGAGAGAAGTTGTGAGGCAAACCAAACTCACACCATGTGGATGGTGGCATTTGGGAAGGTTGAGGATCAACAACAGTACTTGCAACTTCTTGGAGATAACAGTCCTTTGAGGTTGCTCTCCTCTGGCAATTAGGACTTGGAGCGTCTCATTGAGTTTAGTCATGCTTGACTTAAGCTCATCAATCTCCATTTTGATCTTTGTGTTGTGTACTTCTTGCTCTGACATTTTGTGTCTGTAGTTAGCTCTAGTCCTGTATCGATGTTGAGGAATCAACTTGACGACTAACAGAAAACGCTAGAAGATAGAGACAGCTGGAGATGAGTTGCTGGACAAAACGGATGTATGCAATGAATCATGCAAAGGATGCAAATGATATGCAATGTCATGCAACACAAGATGCAGAAAGAAAATGCAATGTAGGTATGGTTAGGATCTGGGATAACACGAGTAAATCAGAACATCCTATTAGGTAGGTCTCTCTATAACGGATAGTTCTAGATTATCTACCCATAAACCCGCTCACGGGATAATTTTTAGGGTTTATGACAAGAGTGACAAAAAGGTCTATTCTGAGCGGGGTTTTCATATTGGTTGGAGCAAGGAGATGTCCTTGAAGTCCAATATTACGCAACCACCAAAATAGCATTGGTTCTAAATAGGGGACCTAGAGTCATGGACTCTTCATGAATCAACGTCATGCAACAAGCTAACTGTTTTATAATGAGATCTACAAACAGGTCTACTCTAGAGGAGCCTTCATGTTAGTTGCTACAATGAGTTTGCCGTCGTAGTTTAACACTGCTAACTCTCAATTCTAACCTTATGTTTTCTCTCTGTTTCTTCGAAAGCTCGGGTGTAGAGCTTTAATCATGATATCATATCCTTAAAACCCACACATGGATATATAGAGATATGTATGAAAAAGCAATAAAGCAAGAGTAATAAAACATATAATCAAAGAAGAGAAGCAAACAAAGCTAACACACGCGAAAACCTAACTAAACTAGGCATGACTGACTTAGGGATGAATGATGACCGTCGATTCTCCAGCAGAGTCGTCATCTGTCGTACCTCAAAAAGTGAGCATGACCTCGTGAAGCGCAATCTCACGCCTGTGGGATGAACTTAACATAGTCGCCACCGATCTTTATTTATTCTCATATTAGGGAAGGGAAAATATCGAATAAAACTCCTAAAAGAAAGGACAAGGATATGGTCATTACAACCAATATCTGAGTTCGAGAATCGGTTAAGCAAGAGTAGGGGTGGCAAAATGGATGGATTAGATTCGTGAAGCGCAATCTCACGCCTGTGGGATGAACTTAACATAGTCGCCACCGATCTTTATTTATTCTCATATTAGGGAAGGAAAAATATCGAATAAAACCCCTAAAAGAAAGGACAAAGATATGGTCATTACAACCAATATCTGAGTTCGGGAATCGGTTAAGCAAGAGTAGGGGTGGCAAAATGGATGGATTAGATGGATATGGATTGGATTGTTAATGGGTGGATCAAAGCAATCCATTAATCCATTAACAATCCACTAAACTCTCTTAATAAAAATCCAATCCAATCCATCTATTAAAAGATAAAATCCATCCATTAACATATTTCTAATGGATGGATATCCATCCATCCAAAAAATTAATTTTAAAATCTTAATTTAATAAGTGACAACATAATATCCAATGGATTTATAAAATGAGATGGATGGATTGAATCCATCCACATGAGTTAGTGGATGGATTGGATCAAATCCATTAAATTATTTTTTGTCTTATGGATGGATCGGATGGATAAATTATTGGATAGATTGGATGGATATTATCTAAATTGATTTCATTGCCACCTCTACGAAAGAGGAAGGTATTAACACTCCTCACGTCCGTTGTACTTAACGGGAGCCATTTAGTTAGGATTGAACGAATGTTAGCTTAAGTTAGTTTCTAATATTCTACTTATATGAGATAGAAAAGAGAGGGAAATGTTTTTAGATTTTTATTTTAAAGAGAGAGAGAACCTAAAGAGGTTTTTTTATCATTAGGGTGCTCGTCAAGACTTCGCAGTCTCGTGCCTACGTATCTTTACAAGAATGGAATCAGAGCAATCGTAGTTTGAGGACTACGGGAAAAAAGGGAAAGGTGGCTCGCCAAGGGTTAGAGTCCTTGTGCCTACGTATTCTCATTGATAAATGAGAAATCAGAGCGTTTGTAGTTCTAGTCTTAATGCAATGCAAATAAATCAGGTTTTCAAAAATAGAAGAAAAAAAACAAAATACTTTTCAAAACTTAGTAACTAAGTGTTTACTAAAAGGGGAAAACACAAATTTTATTAATTAAAAAAGAAAAAGAGATAAGTATATTAAAAATAAATCTAAATAAAAAGCTGGTTAAATTAAAAATGATTAATTAACTAAAATTAAATGAAAACCGGTTAAAAACGAATAATTTGACTAATATCAAAGTGCTTGAAAAAATAAAATGAATGCACCAAAATTATCAGCGCAAAATAAATTATTCGAAAAAATACATCGTTGGTCAAATTTTGAAATAAATTTTCTTCGGTTAAAAGGCTCAAACTGATCCAAAACGCGATCGAAAAGCAGTCGAAAAATTAAAATGAACACTCCAAGTTAAACTATGCGAAACGTAGATTAATATAACTGATGACTGCAAGCTCGATTTTAACGTTTTCCGTCCACTGATTTTACGTACAGTTGACCTTCAGTTTGACTGAATCATCTGTAAATCCAGCAAATTTATTATGGCTGATAAATTGGGTATTATGCATGATGAAAGACATCATATGCTATGCATGATGAAAGACATCATATGCTATGCAGATGATGTAAAAAGACGTGGGATCTTAGAGTCAAAAATTAGAGTATGACAAGTAGTTATATAACTAGTTTTATCCTACACCAAATTTGCCTTATCCTACACTCAGTCATAACTTACTTTTGGTTAGTTATGCTAACGTGGCAACCTATGGGAAGGGAAGCTACTAAAACTACTCATCTCACAATCATCTTATCTACTATAGATAAGGAAATCTTCATATAGACAACAATGGTTGTAGCCTGTAGGTATCTCTTGCCATTATTATCACCACTGTGATTATGTATTTAAAAGGTTGATTTTCCTTTGCTCAAAGAAAGCTCTGTGCTATCTACTGTCAATAAACATTGGTTACTTCTTCCAATACATCCGACCATTTATTGATGGTGTTTTTCACTTCAGTATTGAATTTCATGTAGTTTTGGTATAAAGTATTGACCATTTTGAGATCATACAAAATTAAAACTAAAATCTTTTAGGTTTTTATCTCTTTACATGTTTCTTTGGCTTTGGAAATAACAAAGCATTGAATTTTCACAGTTCGTTCATCAACCACCTTTTAATCGTCCTCTTCAGTTCTTAACTTACATATGCCCAAACATAAAATCTGTTGGCTTTTTCTTTCACCATGTATATGAACTGTAGAACTTGACACATAAATAGATATGTCTTTTAATTTGTTTGCCTAAGTCAAATTTAAAATCTGGTTTGTAAGGGGAGGGATGCTCAAGTTTTATAAACAGTACACATGCTTTATCACTTAGTAGTGTGAGGCTAAATTTACCCTTTTACACCCAACATAATGAAGGTGTTGGAGGATACAGTGAAGACAACCCAAATGCCACAGCTTTAGGCTGTTAGGAACGAACAGTAAGCCTGAAGTGTGGACGGTGTCGTAAGCCTAGCAGCAAATCAGGCTTTGATATTATTTTAGAGTTTGTGTTAGGTTTAATTCAACCTTACAAAATCGGCTTGTAGGTGAGGGATGTTCAAATTTCTTACACACTATATAGGTCATATTTCTAGGCAATGTGGGACTAAATCTATCCATTTACACCCAACATAATGAAGGGGGTGGGGGCTGCAATGAAGGCCCAAATGCCACAATTAGACGGCGGCTGGAGGCAAACAGCTATGAAGACGGAATTTCCAACAAGGATCAAATTGTAAAAAATGCTGAAATTTGTGTTTTGCCAAATATTCTTTATGATTATGGAAAAGGAATATATTTTTATACATTTTAATAGCTGAGAGTGAGGATAGATTTTTCTTTATACTATTCAGATTGTAGATGGTATTTTACAATTCATCTGGCAAAACAATTTTTTCCTTTTCTTCTGATTATATATGTTCCAGTTTACATGATTCTTATAATATCCAAATTCTAGTTGACATTTGAAATACTTATCTCAAATGGTAGACATTGATCACCAATATGTTGTGATTTTTTTTTTGTCAGGTCTCTGGAGCATATAAATATCGCCGAAATATGATTTATGTGCATGCCAAGGGGATGATTGTGGATGATGAATATGTTATAGTGGGATCGGCCAACATAAACCAAAGATCTATGGCTGGTACTAAAGATACTGAGATAGCTATGGGTTCATATCAACCTCATTACACATGGTCTGCGAGGAAAAGACATCCACATGGACAGGTTTGTATTCATCAGTTAGCTATATTTAAACTCTATCAGCAACTTTTCTATTTGAAAATTACGGTATTGCAGCCGAACACAATGAGCTGTAAATCATACTCCATCCTTAAAATAACCCTATCCTACCATAAATGTTAATGACTTCCTCACAATTTATTAAATTACTAAATTGTGTATGTATAAACCAAATAAAAATAATTTATAGTTTGACTTTTCAACTATGTTTCTCTTGTACTTTCTGTAATATGTTCAGAAAATTTGATTATTAATGTTGAATTTCTTATCTCTTATGCATATCTGTGATCAATTATATTCTTGCAGATTTATGGTTATAGAATGTCACTTTGGGCAGAGCATCTTGGCATGTTAGATGAAACTTTTAAAGAACCAGAGAGTTTGGAGTGTGTACAGAAAGTGAATGAAATTGCAAACAATAATTGGCAAATTTACTCTTCAGACGAATTGTCACTTATACAGGGACATCTACTTAAGTATCCTGTAAAAATTGATTCTGACGGGCTGGTCAGCTCATTACCCGACTGTGACAGTTTCCCAGATGCTGGTGGTAAGATATTGGGGGCTCATTCCGCCACAATTCCAGATATCCTAACAACGTAAACTCCTTAATTCATTTGAAGTTTTGGTGAATATTTGTTGCGTCCCTCTTCATAGGGAATAACACTGCAGTGAAGTGTTATGTTTTCTAGAATTGAATTCTAGATTGTTCAATTTGTAAACCTTTTACATAGGTAACAATCCATATTTGTAAAAAAAGATGACTAATTTGTATATGGTTGTGTCAATTGTATTGTAGATTGTTATGTCAATTGTAAGACTAGTATATGTGGTAATAGTTTTCTGCAACTTAATCTGCACTCTACACACATTGCTCTGAAATTTAAAGTAGTGTTTCCTTTATTGGATCATAATTGGGTCTATTGGAAATCCTACACATGAATTAAAATTGTGTCAAGTTTAAGACAGATTACTTTCATAATCACCTCATAATGATTCTTGGTGGACCTTGGATTCATCTTACTCATGGATATTTGATGGCTATATCTTAACGCACTCTGTATGTTTCTAGTGCACCACGCGAATTTTCAGAAATGTCTCCCATTTTTAGAGATGTATTTTCGGACGCATCTCTTACACACTCAACAAGGGTCATTCTGAGTGACGTCTCATAAGTTGAATTATTTTTATTTTGAAGATATATTTTTGAAATATTTTAAGAAATATCTTAATTAATTATTTACTAGTTCAGTAGAAATTTTAGAGTTACATCTTCAGAAATATGGGTGAAATTTGAAATTTTTTTGTCACTATATATAAATATATATTTTTCGGAATAATCTGGCAAAAAAACAACAACTGCATGATCACATTGCTATTTTTGTCATTTTTATATTTCAACCAAACCCTTCGTTAAAAAATTCTCCATCCTCAATTCATTTTTTCATTCTGAATTTCCATTCTTTTGGTTCATCATATCATAGGAAGTAAAAAAAGATAAAATTTCAAGTAAAGATCCTTCATTCTTCACTGCGTTGTTCACATTAATCATGCTTCTTTTTTTTCTGAAAAAAGTAATGTGTCCGGAAAATGTATCTCCGGAACGAGTATGAACTTGTCCGGAGATGCATCTCTGAAAGTTATCTGTGTTTGATTTTCGAGTCTGTCTTCAACAGTAGCACTTATATACTGTATCAGTGGTGACCAAACGGGTCGTCCGCCCCGCCTCATCCTGCTTTAAGCCCGCCATAAAAAAGGGAGGGAGGGCTGAAAATGAACATAAAAGTCTAGCTCGTCCCACCGAGGTGAAGGGTTGGCGGGCGATGGGCTTACCCGCCTATTTATTTATTTATTTATTTATTTCATTTTTTTTAATAGATTAATAAACTTATTTTTACATTTCAATTAGATCTTTCACTTATTTTTAGAACAATTTTTACAAAGTATCTTTTTAACAAATTTTACTTCAAAAAATATTGCATATATTCTCAAATAAATGTATAAAATAAAACCATCAAGAATTAGAATTACTAAAATTACCTAAAAAATGACGGGTTTAAGGTGGGACAAACTGAACGAATAGGTGTGGTGGACTTTGGCGGGCGGCGGGTTTTGGTTGGGCGGACTTTGGCGGGTGAGGGTTTTTAGAGGGGCGGGCTTTGGTGGGCGACAGACCCAAAATCTAAATCCAACCTGCGATTTTTTGATAGGTGCGCGGGTCGGTCCAACGGGCCATGACTCGTTTTGTCATCCTTATAATGTACGGTTTTAATTGTTTTCATTAGATATGGTGCACCCCGATATTTTTCCAAAATTGCTCCAAATGTCCAAGGTGTTGTTGTGAAGGCGGTAAATATTGGCAATCAATTTAAAAACAAGCAATAGTTTAAATCTCGTGATCAAATGTTTCAATGGATTCGTATGGAGACCTCTAAACTTGAATTTGGTGTGATTATCGAAAGGTCCGATAATGGTTTGGATAGAATATGTGTTTTTGTGACAATGACGTGCGAAAGAAGCGAAAAATATAGAACTCCTATCCATAATTTTAAAAGAGACGACACTGGTTCAAGAAAACGTGACTGTCTGCTTAAGGTGCATGTTACATGTTGACAAATAAAAATTGGAGATTTAATGTGATATGTGGTTTGTATAACCATGATTTGTGTGAAAATTATTCGGCCATCCTAGTGTGTCGGCTTATGACGAAAGAGAAGGAATATGTTACTGACATGACCTTGAATCTGGTTCAACCGAAAAATATACTTACACATTGAAAAGGAAACGACCAGAAAATATATCAAATATTAAGCAAGTGTATAATATTTGGTATCTAACTAACAAGGCGCTTATGGGGGGTAGAATTGAGATGCAACAACTCTTGAAATTGTTGGATGATAAGAGTTACGTGTCTAGGTACTGAACGTGCGAGGACGGAGTTACTGTTTGAGATATATTTTGAACTCATCCTGATTTTATAAAGTTGTTCAACACGTTTTCAACGGTGCCCATACTTAATTCAAACTACAAGACCAACAAGTATAGACTTCCATTATTGGAGATGGTTGGTGTTATCTCAACTGAGAAGACATATTTTGTTGGTTTTGCATTTCTTGAGTTTGAAAAAGAAGACAATTTTACTTGGGCACTAGAGGTGTGTTGGACACTGTTAAATGACCAAGGTCCAAGGTTAGATGCCGAAAGTGATTGTTACCGACCGCGGTACTGCATTGATGAATTCAGTTGCAAAGATATTTCCTTCTTCTAATGCATTATTTTGTAGGTATCATATACAAAGAATGTGAAAAATCAGGTTAATCTTGCGGTAGGGACTAAATAAATAGTCTGAAGATGGAAAAGGTGAAGGTGGAAAAAATAATGGATGCATGCAATCGTATAATACATTATTTTACAAAAGAACTATATGTTGATTCCATTATGCATTTCAAGAAAGAGTCTGAAAAGTATCCAGGTTTATTAAAACATGTTGAAAGCACAATTCTTTACTAGGTGAAGGAGAAAATTGTTTGTGCATGAACTTATAATGGTAGACACCTTGGAAATACAACAACTAATACAGTTGAGTCTGCCCGCGCTACTTTAAAAAATTGGTTGGTAAATAGTAAGAGTGATTTGTGTAAAGACTAGGACTCCGTGAACCACATGATTCAAAACCAGCAGAATGAGATACAAACATCATTTGGTCGGAGCATTATAGTTTTTGAACACAAATTTAAAGAGAACACTTTATATTCTCAGTTGGTCGATAACATTTTTCGGGCAGGTTTGAATTATATTTTTCACGAGGCTAAACGAGCTGATAATGTAGGCTCCGATAACGCAAAGTGTGGATGCACAATTGTGAAACATATGGTTTGTCCATGTGCCTATGTTATTGCTAAAAAGGTGAAATTTTGTGACCCAATAAGAATGGACGAGGTTTGTACTCATTGAAAGAGACTCAGGTTTGATGATGGAGTCATGAATGATGGTAAATCAAATATCTCTATTTTGACCTAATGGAAAGTGATATGAGAGAGATTTTTGAAAGTCGGCGACCACATGAAACTACACATTAAATAACAATTGAGGAAGATTTCCTATCCGGAAACCACCGACATGAAACTGTGATCTCAACCGATAAAAACAAAAGGTGCTCGAAAGAAAATAAAGCCTACACGAATGACAATTTGACTACATAGTTTCTTTCATATTTTGAACATGTTGACAAAGTTTTTTCCGACTCACCAGCTCCAAAATCTCAAAAAAGTGTTGTCAAAGGAGCTCGTATTCGAAAACCACCTCATGCGTCGCCTCCACCAAAGATTCCATTCATCAACGAGATGTCGATTTTTATGCACAAATACATCGAACAGATCGTTAATGTTGCGGGGGACGATAATTTCAATTATCGAGCACTTTTTGCTTTACTCGGTAAAGGAGAAGATAGTTATACACTTGTTCGTCATCAACTTATTTAAAAGTTAAAGACACATAAAGAATCATACACACATTTGTACAAAAAGAAAGAAAATTTTGATGAAATTTATGAGTCTCTTGTTCCTTGCCTTAGCGGTCTGGCACTGGAGGCAAAATAGATGCGCTTCCCTGAAATGGATCACCTAATAGCATGCGTGTATGATAAGGTGTGTGATGATCTTACACGATACGATTTTTTGGAAATATTTTTCCTATTGTGCACCGTCCTACCTCAAAATTCAAATGATTATATCATGTGTATTGGATGACTTTCAAAATCAACTCATTTTGTTCAAGTTTACTTGAAACCAGGATGCCCTATACCACTTACATCACCTGAGTGGACGACTCATTCAACTACAAAAGTCGAGATTTGGCCGGATAATTTTTTGAAAAGGATGCAAAAATTCGAGAAATTGAACTAACATTAAAAAAGAATCAAATGCACAAAAGTCCAAGGGGGTACCACCTATAGATTTAGTCGACGACATATGTTTCGATTCTTTTTAATTTCTTGTTTAACCGACAAAGTGTATGTAATTGTGTCTCAATATAAATGAAGTATTATATATTCACCATTTGTTCATATTGGGTCTTAATACATTTTTAATCTTTTCCATAACAATATTTGTTCTTTTGTAAATGAAAAAATAGGTTATGTTTAAGGGTTTTGTTTTGAAAGTGGTTTAGGAGAAGTCCCGAAGATGCGTGCGGTTCTTGAGATATATATATCTGAAATCAATATGTCAGCTATTGAGTGACCCATATTGATTTATGGTTTCTATAAATTTAGGTGGTCTTATGTCATATTTCACACAAATTGAAAATGTCTCAAATGTCGCAAATAAGCATCTATTGGTAATGTCACAAATGTCTCATTCTCCAACTCTACACCTGGGCGAACGTTTAAGCTCACCGATTTCACCTTCCTCGAAGATATCAAAGACAAAATGCATCATCTCTTACCTTATGGAGACAATTGAAAGATTGTGAAACTCAAGTACCATTCACCTTCGATTGACAATGGAGGAAAGATTGAGTTCACCAAATTTGAGCTCAAGACGCAAGGAGATGTAAGGGCTATGTGGAATACGTATTTTCGTTTCGAAACAAAAATTCCGCTCGAATTGGAAGCGACAATTTCATGATCGGTCGAAAGTATTGCGAAGATGTTGAAGCATCCACTTGAATATTGAAGTGTAATGTTGCATTTTATGTTGAAATCATCTATGTAATGCTTATTTCATGTTATGAATGTTAATTTCATTTTAAAAAATGATTGGTTTTGACTTTGCTACTAATGGATATGTATTACGAAAATGTAATTACGAAAATATTTTAAAAATATATCTTTGAAATAAAATAAACAAAAAAGAAATATAATTCAAAATGATCTTTATTAAATATGTAAAATGTACGTCTAGAAATTACAGCTTCAAAAACAAAAATATTTTTAAAAATGTGTGTGATACATTAAAAATAAAAATATGTAGGTTACGTTAAAAAATAATCTATTTAATAACTTCGTAATAATTCTTGGTGCAATTTGGATTCACCTTAACACCTCGTAGATATTTGATAAAAACACTTTTTATCATTAGAAATAAGTGTAGATAGTTCAATTTTTTATTTAATTTATGATTAATCGATAAAAAATTAGTACATAATTTAATACATTTATTATTGTCATAATGCTATTTTGTAATAGTTTAAAATATTATTCATGCAAATTTTGTTAGTAAAGGGTGTCTAGTTGGTTTGATTCTTGCATGACAATTTTTTGTAATTTTATTCATATCCCCTTCAGTCTCTTCCCATAAATACTCATGTTCAAAATATTTTATTCACATCCACCTACTCTAACTTAAATCATTGCGCCTCACAATTTTCTCAAATTTTCTTATAGCATACTTCACTTGACTATTCATTCTGCTCAAAACTTTCAAACAAGTCGGAACAGAGAAATATATCAATTTCTTCCGCTCATGGGACACACGGGTATTATTTGTTCAAATTGCATAATGACATTTGTGTTGTGAGGCATCAAGTCCTCTACCCACCTCGCCCTTTGACTCCGATGTTGTCATCCAAACTCCCGATGACAATCATTAACCATCAAGCATGGTCTCCACTCAAAAATAGAAAATCAGTGATTAGAGGGTTAATGGGATTTGTGTGAAGGCGACAGAGATGAAGGATAAACCGGTGAAAAAACAATGTTATGTTTTTTTTTTATTTTCAAAATCAGTAAAGTTACCATGTGGCATGCTGTCAACCATTAGATTTATCCAACTATTTAAAACGTTTCAACATTTGTTAATCACATTTCTTATAATATTTTTTATAGAACAAATAGAAAGAAAATCATTCTATTTAGCATCTTTTGATGCTGACTGTATAACTTACCTCATGTAAGTAAAATTCTATTTTTTTTTCCTTTTCAGAAATTGGTAATCGTGGGGCTTTTATCTTGGGCGTCTAGATAGGATTGGCGCAATTATAGTATTTTTTATTATTTTAATTATTATTGTTTGTTTTTGGAGGCGGTATTGTTAAATATAATTCATTGTGATTTGATATGATTAGATTTGATATCATATGATTAGATTTGATATCATATGATTAATTTGATATGATATGATTAGATATCATATGATTAGATTTGATATCATATGATTAGATTTGATTTAGAATATTTTGGGTCTTTTATGTTTTGGGCTAGTGTAAACCTAAAACTATAAATAGGGTGTCTTGCTTTGTATTCTACATCACAACAGAACAGATTTCACAGTTGCAGTTAGCAAGTGAAAGTTCAATAAGAAATCCCACAGTTGTGGGTAACACATTATCTCCAAATACTTCTTCTTTCATTCTTCTCTTTCTTGTTTGTTATTCTTCTTCTCTTTTGTTGTTCTTGATAATTACTTGTTATTACCATCATTATCATATTATGGGTTTGTTCATCAATCTTGAGATCAAGATTGAAGGGAATTCTTCATAGGGTGTGAGGTGAATTTCCAACATCTGGTATCTAGAGCTCCGGTTAAGAGATTCAAGGAAGGAAGATAGTGATGGCAATGAACTATTCAAACGGTAACTTTCCAACGACCCTGCCAATTCTCAAGAAAGACAATTATGAGAATTGGTGCAAGCAGGTTAAGGTGATCTTCTGTTATCAAGATCTTTGGGATCTTGTGAAGGACGGAGTAACATCGCTGGTAGAGAACGCAACGGAGGCGGAAAAGGCTGCGCACAAAGAATTGAAGAAGAAGAATTATAAAGCACTCTTTATAATTCATCAGTGTGTTGATCCTGATAACTTTGAAAAGGTTAGTGATGTTAATTCAGTAAAAGAAGCATGAGAGATTCTTGAAAAGTCGTTTGGAGGCGCAGAGAAGGTGAAAGAGGTGAGGTTACAAACTCACAAGAGAACCTATGAGTTGCTTCAGATGGAAGACAACGAAAGCATTATAGGTTTCTTCACCAGAGTTACAAGGTTGGTGAATCAAATCAAAGTATGTGGAGAAACGCTGACGACGAAAGCAGTTGTCTCAAAGATTTTGAGATCGTTGGCTCCAAAATTCGACCACGTGGTAGTTGCCATAGAAGAGTCGAAAGATTTGTCAGTGTTGACGGAGGAAGAGCTTCAAGGGACTCTTGAGTCTCATGAACAGAGGATGGCTGAGAGAGCTGCAGGAAAGTCGAAAGATATGGCTTTGCAGGCACAGACGGAAAAGGAGAGAAAAGGCAAAGGTAGCTGGAATGGCAACAAAGGAGGAAACCAGTCGAATCAAAAGAAACCTTGGAACCAAGGCAACCAAAGAGGTGGTGCTGCAGGTAAAGGAAGAGGTGGTGATCAAAAGACAGACAAAAGCCACATTCAATGTTTCAATTGCCAGAAGTATGGTCATTATGTTAGTGATTGTCCAGAAAAGAAGAGAAATCAAGAGACTGATGCAAAGCTGGCGAAACATGAAGAAGAAGAAACGTTGCTAATGGTCACAACAAACGATGAAGAAAGATTCCAAGATCAGTGGTACTTGGACTCAGGATGCTCATCACACATGACTGGAAGGAAAGATTGGTTTGTCAACATGAAGCTCTCGTCGAAGAATACAGTGAAGTTTGCAAATGACAACACTCTAGCAGCTGAAGGTGTTGGTGATGTTCTGATTATGAGGAAAGATGGCAAAAGGTTAACAATTTCCAATGTGTTGTACATACCAAGCATGAAGAGTAACTTGCTCAGTATAGGGCAGCTTGTCGAAAAGAACTACAAGGTAGTTGTCGAAGACAAGATGATGAGAGTTCTCGACGCAGGTGGTAGATTAATCTTGAAGGATCCAATGTCTCAGAATAGGACCTTCAAGATTGGACTCAATGTGATGGAGCATAAGTGTCTAGCAACTGCAGCCAGCAGAGATAAGTGGTTATGGCATTTTCGACTAGGTCATCTCAACTTTAATGACATCAGAGAACTGAAGAAAAGAAATATGGTTTCAGGATTACCAGAAATCGACATTCCAAGTGAAGTCTGTGAGGAGTGTGTTCAGTCGAAACAACACAAGAATAGCTTCAGCAAGGATGCAGGAAGGAAGTCGAAGGCAATACTTGAAGTCATATACTCTGATGTATGTGGTCCAATCCAGGTGGATTCGATTGGTGGCAGTAGATACTTTGTCACGTTTATAGATGATTACAGTCGAAAGCTGTGGACTTACCTCATCAAGAAGAAAACTGATGTGATTGAGGTATTTTCCAGATTCAAGTCCATGGTCGAAAGACAGAGTGGTCGAAAGCTGAAAATTCTAAGGACTGATGGTGGTGGAGAGTATGTGTCGAAAGAGTTCGATACACTATGTGTAAAAGAAGGGATTGTACATGAGGTGGTGCCACCCTACACTCCACAGCAAAATGGGATTGCAGAACGCAAGAACAGAACCATCATGAATATGGTGAGAAGTATGTTGAATGGAAAGCATTTACCCAAAGAATTATGGGGAGAAGCAGTTTCGACATCAACATATATATTGAACAGATGTCCGACGAAGAAGCTTGAAGGAATCACACCAGAAGAATGTTGGTCTGGTGTCAAGCCTAGTCTCAGTCACTTGAAGGTGTTTGGATCTATAGCACATAGACATGTGCCAGATCAGTTGAGAAGGAAACTTGATGATAAGTCAAATTAGATGATCTTGATAGGATATCATTCGACAAGAGGGTACAAGCTGTTCGACCCGGTGAATAAGCAGGTAGTGATCAGCAGGGACGTGATCATAGATGAGCTTAAAGAATGGGATTGGACTGAGAATGCCAAGAAGGATTCAGTGAGAATCTCTTGTGAAGAACCAGCCACTGAAGTCGAAATAGAAGTTCGACAGGAACCAGTTGCAGATGAAGCAGGTTCAAGCAGACCTCGACGAACAAGACACATGCCTGCAAGGTTGCAAGAATGTGTAATTACATCAGATGATGTAGTCGATGAAGAGGGTGAGTTGGTATATTATGCTTTCTACGCAGATGTCGAACCAATCAATGCAGCTGAGGCATTGAAAGATTCGAAGTGGATGAAAGAAATGATTGAAGAGTTGGAGTCCATCGAACCAGTCAATGCAGCTGAGCCCATATTGCAACTGTCAAAGGATTCAGATGAAGATGATGTCGACCCAACCCAATACAGAAGACTTATTGGGTCACTTAGATACCTTTGTCACACAAGGCCTGACTTAGCATACAGTGTTGGTATGGTAAGTAGATTCATGCAGAAGCCAAAGGTATCACACCTAGCAGCGGCGAAGAGGATACTGAGGTATCTGAAAGGAACTCTCGACTATGGTATTTTGTTTCCAGCAACTGATGAAGGAAAAGAATGCAAGTTAGTGGGATACACAGACTCCAGTTGGTGTAGTGATGCTGAGGATCGAAAATCCACAGCTGGTTATGTGTTTATGTTAGGTGGTGCACCAATTGCTTGGAATTCGAGAAAGGAACCAGTAGTGGCATTGTCATCATGCGAAGCAGAATATATAGCTGCTTCTCTTTGTGCATGTCAAGCAACTTGGATGGTGAACTTGGTCAAAGAAATCACAAGGAAGAACCATGGAGCAATTACCATGAAGATAGACAGCATGTCAGCTATCAACTTGGCAAAGAATCCAATAGCTCATGGTCGAAGCAAGCACATCGAAATGAGGTTCCATTATCTCCGAGAGCGGGTAGCAGAAGGGAAGATGAAGTTGGAACACTGCAGAACTGAGAATCAGATTGCAGATATAATGACGAAGGGAGTGCAGGTCGAAGCCTTCAGAAGACTAAGGGCCATGATGAATGTAGACAATTTAGACACAATGAATTAGGTGGTGTGTTAAATATAATTCATTGTGATTTGATATGATTAGATTTGATATCATATGATTAGATTTGATATCATATGATTAATTTGATATGATATGATTAGATATCATATGATTAGATTTGATATCATATGATTAGATTTAGAATATTTTGGGCCTTTTATGTTTTGGGCTAGTGTAAACCTAAAACTATAAATAGGGTGCCTTGCTTTGTATTCTACATCACAACAGAACAGATTTCACAGTTGCAGTTAGCAAGTGAAAGTTCAATAAGAAATCCCACAGTTGTGGGTAACACATTCTCTCCAAATACTTATTCTCTCATTCTTCTCTTTTCTTGTTTGTTATTCTTCTTCTCTTTTGTTGTTCTTGATAATTACTTGTTATTACCATCATTATCATATTGTGGGTTTGTTCATCAATCTTGAGATCAAGATTGAAGGGAATTCTTCATAGGGTGTGAGGTGAATTTCCAACAGGTATTGGCATAAACAAATCGTTATTCAAATACTTTAAAAGAGTCAGAGAGTCAACATTTGACTCATCTGTCCTTTTTTAACATAGTGAAAATTACTGTATGATTTGCACTTACGAATTTGAAAATGAATAAATACTTCATAGCTTATCATGTGGGCATACATTTCATAAAGAATGTTTGTCTCAATTTTTATTAAAAATGAAACTTATTTGCCCTATTTGTTGGGCAAAAATTTGAGATACCCTGTATTTATTTAGTTAAATAGTTATAAATTATATATCAACTACCTCTACATTATTATTTATTCCTTTGATTTCTTCGATCAGTTTCTTCAATATCCCATGTTTTGAATTCCAATATTTATGTAGAAATCAAACTGAAATCAAGTTCAAAGTCTTTGAAATGAAAGGCAGTGTTGAATAAATATTGCTTGTTTTAGGACAGGTTATTTCCTTTATTTCTGTTTTAATCTTTCAATACAGATTTACAGATTTATTTTTTAATGGAACAGATTTATTCGATGCAAGCTATTTAACAAAGCTTTTATAACTGTGACGAATGGAACTTAAGCTTATATTCTTTAATTCTGATTACATGCCAGCAAGTTAGCAACAACTTGTGACTATATTGAACTATCAGAAGACAGATCGTATATTACTTTCAGAAGATGTGAATTTGCTATAAGTTTATATTAATAGCATAGCAGTTATATTAATACCTAGCATCAATAATTAATATAATTAATAATTGAATGTCTTCTCATTATGAAGTCTAAGTTCTTCATCACCATATACAAGTTATAATCACTTGCTTAAAATTTCAAATAAAATTAATAAACTAGAGACAATTAGACAACTGAAGTCCTTCTAAAAGATTTGTTTTGTCTTTGTTAAAATTTTACATAGTATATCAAAACAGACCCACTAAAAAAAGGTGACATTAGAGTCATAAATTGCAAGTGAGATATGAATATTAAAATGAGGTTACATAACACCATGCTGCAAATACAAATCTAGCAGCCTAAATTAAACTTGTTAATACTTTGAGCTAAACATGATGTAGATGTCAATAGATTTCAATGAATTTCTCATTTACAAGTTTCAAAGTGAAACCATTCTTTTTAGGGAATGCGGCGCGAGTGAATTGAGTGGGTGACCGAAGAATAGGGTTTTGGAATGACCAGAAATAGAAGAGAAAGAATTGGTTCTGAGACAGTGTATTTGAAAAGATAAGATGAAATTGAAGGAGAAAACGCGTTCTCGGAGAATGAAAGCCTACCACGGACATGAAGAAATCATGAAGGGAACGCAGAAAGGATGAATTGAAAAGATTGATGAAGAAATAAGGATTTTATATTTTGAGACGGTATTTGAACAGAGGGAAGCCATGAGTGAACAAATAAGATTTAGGTGATATAATAAATTTTCGGAAACGAAATGATTTTTACAGTATAATAAAAGTTTCGAAATAAAATAGTGTCGGTTAAGACAAACCTTAATATTTAATATTAAAAATAACTCTAAAAACAAAACTATAATACATACTCTATGGTTTTAATAAATAAATATAAGAAATAAAAATTATTTGGTGGGAAGAATATTAGCGTGCGCTAAAACCTACGCTAATTTTAAAATTATTATAAAAAAATTTCAATTAAATTAATTTGAAATGGTCTTTTGTGACGTAAAGTGGCGTTAATAACGTCGGCGTCAAGATGACATTATTCATTTGAAAGTAGAACACATTTTTTTAGAGTGTTTGCTATGTAGTTGGTATGTTGGGTAGGTTTATGAACAAAGTAAAGTGGTCACATTATCAAGTTGCTATTAGGATATTAAGTTATATTAAAGGGACTCTGAAGTATGGAGTTTTGTTCCCCTCTAATACGAGATCTGATTCAAAGATGATGTGATATTCAAACTCTAATTGGTGTGGAGATAGAGTTGACACACGAAGTACTTCTCGATATTTCTTCAAGTATATGGGAGGTCATATTTCTTGGTGCTAAAGGAAGCAACCAGTTGTTGCATTGTCAACCTCTGAAGGTGAGTACATTGGAGGGTCAAACTTGTATGGATTCTAAATCTGTTGTAGGTAGGGCTGGCAATGAACCAAACCAACTCGAAGATAGTTCGGAATTCGACTCGACAATTAAATCGTTGAACTAGGTTCATGAACCAAATGAGTTGAGTATGAGCGAAAAATTAAGTTCGTTAACTAAATGAGCTGAACTTGAACTATACATAGTTCGACTCGTTAGGTTCATGAGTCAACTCGATTACATATGAAAAGAATTATACTGTCTTTAAGATTAGGTTTAAATATTTACTTCAAATCTTAGACAAATTTAATCTTCAATTTAGTAGTTTTTGAATTAGACTCTCAAATGTATCTCTTGAAAGTTGTGTAGGTTTTGAATTAGTAGATTTCGAAGATAAAGTTAAATTTCAATATGATAACTTTTATTTTATTTTAATATTTTATTTAAAAAATATATATTTATTTAAAATGTCAAATATACTAAAAAATATATATATTTAAAAAAATAGTTTTTAAGTTCGTGAACCATGTGACCTGACCCTAATGAGATGAAACTAACGAGTCGAACCGAACTGTTCATGAACTTATAACGAGTCGAGTTTGAGCTTAAAAAAAAGTTCGTGTCGAACTCGAACTCGAACTCGAATTCGAACAATTCTTAACGAGTCGAGCCGAGCTGAGGTGAGTTCGACTCGACTCGACTCATTTCCAGCCCTAGTTGTAGGATCCGAAGATCAAGGTGAGTAGGCATGTGAAGTGGATGATTGAAAATAAATCAGATATAAGTCTTGCCAAGAATTCAGTACTACATGGAAGGAGAAAACACATTGATACGAAGTTCTATTTTTTGAGAAATCAGGTTTAGAATGGAGTGTTTAAAGTTGTGCACTATAGCACTCAGAAGCAGCTGACAGATGTGCTGACTAAAGTAATGAAGACTGAATATTTTACTCATTTAAATGATGAAATTGGTGTTGTTGATTTTGATTATAGTTCTAATATGGATTAAACTGAAGTTTAATCCAATATTCATTTAAATTTTGATTATCCATCACTTTTTTATATTTTTTATTGGCACCATTGGTTTATATTTATGTAAAAGATTTGGTTTAGCAATATTTTTATAAACAAATAAATTTATTTAAAATAGTATGATTAGTTAAAAAATTGTTTCATCTTACATAAAAAATTATTAAATTATTTTTATATTTTGTTCCTATTAAGCATTATTTATAAATGAGTTATATTTTTTTCTAGAAATATCTTAAAGTTAAAAAAAATATTAAGATTAAATTGAGAATTAAATGTGGGCTGACTCTGTTTAATTAGGGCTAATTATTATGTTGTAGATGATAAAGCATTTGTGTATTCAAATAGAAAAATGACATTTTATGAGAAGGTGACAATTATTATAGGGTAGTAGGTGATAATAAAGCATTTGTGTTTAATTAAAAAATATTTGTGTTTTTAAATAGAGAAAGCAATGCAAAATGATCGATAGATAAAAAGAAGAAACAAAAGGAGCATTTGATATATTGATAAATTGTCAATGAATAGTTTTAAAATGAATCAAGAGGTAAAATCACCAATGATTTAAAGTCAAACTTTTTTTATATAAAATCATTATACATTTAAAATAATAAATAAATAAATAAATTGACGTGTCTCCTATATTATAAGAGTAGTCATTTCTTGTATACTAATATTCATATTGCTTAAAAACAATTGACAATATCAAATAAATTTTAAATAAATAAATAATTATAATAAAGAATAGTGAAAACTCAACACAAAAAAAATTCAAAAGAAAAAGGAAAAAAATAAGGCAATTTAAATTATCGTAGAAACTAAAATCTATAATATAAAAAAATTAAGAATTTTGAAAAATTCTTCTTTGCCCCTTTCTCTTTTTTTATCACATCTCCAATTTAGGGGCAATTTTAGTCTAAAATTAATTTTATGCAACTAATGATGTCACATGATTTTATTCCAACTACATACTTATTGAATTATGTCTTTGATAGTTAGATTGAAATTAATTGATGATGTCATACGGTTCTATTATGATTTTTTCTTTTCAAAATTTTGCTTTTTGTGTACCATTTCTTTCTGAGTCTTCTTTTTCTTCTCTCTCACCCTTTCTTCTCTTTTTCTCTCAGCGTACTTTCACTCTTTCTTCCTTCTTCCTATTCTTCTTCCATGTTTCTCTCTTTCTTCCTTCTTCGTCTTCTTTTTCCTTCCTCCTCTTTTATAAATCGTAATGTTGTTTCTTAATGCATACTTAGGTTGGGTTTTAGACCTAATGTTTATTTTGATGTTTCTTTTGATGATAATGATGGCTTCATATCTAATGTTTCAGATCTAATGTTTCTGTAAGTGTTTTATACAATCTGAACTTGGTTTCAAGATAACGTAAAAGTTTGGTCCACAAATTTCACGGGGTGAACTTGATGTGAAAATAACATACATGACTAGGTGAACTTTATGTGAAATTTCAAGCCACTAAGTTTGGATCTGTGAATGTTTTGCTATTCTATGAATGTGTTGTTTTCTTTTTTGTTTCGCTGATCTGAAAATTTTGATTTTTATGACATTAATTTCATATCTGACAAGGAAAATGTAAGATAGTAAACCAACAGATACAGTTTTTTGCTTGCTTGCTTTGAAATAGTACCATGGAGGGAGTAACTTTGGTCGAACAACTGGTGGACCTTTCATTTCTACGGGTTATGATTATGACGCACCCATTAACGATTATGGTATGCAATCTCTCAACATTCATCTTTATTTTGATGGTATAGAAATGTAGAAACTAGCTTCCATATTCAATCTAAAAGATAAATAAAAAGGATTGCAACTCAAAATTATATGATATGTAGAAGACAGTAAAAAACACATTAAGAAATATTATGTGTTGTTGTTAAAGATTATTCGATCTATTAGTGATATATTTTCTTCTATTTATTGTGTTAAAAATAAGTAGCATAAACAAAAGTTTTTTTTTTTCGTACGACAGATAAATTTCTACAACTAAGATTTGAAGCTTCGCAACTGAATCTTTGAAAGAAGAAGTTGAACCTTTGGGCAGTTCAGGTTTGAGATGGAGTTGGAGTGAACCGGTCGGTACTTCAAAGTATGATGCTCTGAGAATCCATCCTACTGCAGTGTCTATTATGTTCTTTAATCATGCATGAATCTTACTACTACTTTGCAATATATCTCGAATGTCTAAAGTTTCAAAATTGTTTTCTTTTTTACTTTGTTCAACAATGAGTAGTCTCAAGTCTGCAAGTTTATTTGGTTGTTGTGCTTATGAATCTTATGCAGGTCAACTACATTGGAATTAATTTTGAAGACAATCATATAGCAATTGAGCTAGGAAATCTTCTTCTTGTGCCTCATCTCCGTGATAAGTGGCATGAAAATTTGAGCTTCGAGGAAGGTGTCAAGTTATTGGAAAAGGTGAGCATGCAAAAGGTGAGCATGCTGATGTAGTTAGGTTTTTTCTGTCTATTTCTGCATAACTGTTTATTGTTATTGACTCCTTTTACTATTGTTGATGTTTTGGCTAAAGCTTTGGCTTTTGAAAATGTTCCAACTTGAAATGAGGTGAGTCTGAAGATTTTTTCTGTTCATCCATCATGAATCACTCGAATTGTTACCCCATTTTAAATTCTAATACTTTATGTAAGTGTTCACCGTGAAAATTGGTGAACAACCGCTGGTCTTCCAAATAAAAAAAGATTTGTTTTACTCGCAGGATCGACCATACAAATCTTATGACATGTGTTAATTGATCTTAAACAAAGTTTGGAAAAACAATGAACACTTCAGCAGAGTTCATGATAAAAATAACTTGTTTCAAAATGTAAATGGAATTGAACACAAGAGATTAAAGTCGAAAGACTGGTAAAAAATGTAAAAAGTAACTTGCGCAAAGAAAAGATAAATTCTTAATGAAAAGGCTTAATGAATTGCATTGAAATGTAAAAATGGTGTTGAATCAATGGACATTCTCATGAACTTGTTTCTCTACACGCGAGTACTTTGAGTATATTGAGGAATTTGTACATAATTGAACACACACACCAATCCTAACACTAAGACTTGCTATTTATACTAATAGAAAATAACTGTCATCAACGGCTAACAAACTAGATCGAGACAACTGGCATTCTACATGTCTTCGGCTCTTGGAAGCGCTTCATGTGTCTTTTTTGAAAAATGGATAAGAACGAACATTCCCTCCTTTATTTGAATTCAAATCTTCCTGTCGAGATGCCTTTAGTAGCACCTCTGTCAAATCACATTTCCCAATTATTAAGAAATATTTCTAAGCCCCTAAAATAGTTCCTCCTTGCAAAGGGACGCCTTCGACTCACACTCCAAAAATATAGTTCTGGTCAAAGTCATCTGATTTCTTCAAAGACTTTATTACTTCCTTTTAATAACATTCAGGCGTCGAAATTTAAAGCCAACAAATTGCCCCCCAAAAATGTCATTTTCGACATCACTAAAGAAAAAGGCATTTTTTGATAATGTCATTCGACGCCTCAAACGACTCTTGCATGAATTTGATGTCTATCATTATTTCAAAAAACCCATGACGTCACGGTCATCATAGCGATTTCTGAAACGTCCTATCAATGCACGTCAAAATCTCTAGTCATCATCACACTTTCTAGACTCTAGGAGATCATGGGGCTAGGCATTAACTGCCAACATTCCATCAAACAACCCTGGTGGAACATGTGTCCCACTAACCATTAGCTCTTTTAATGCTGATTTGAAGTACCTTAAACTTCCACAAGCTTATAAATATCTTCATACTTAGCCATTTTCACTTTTACACTTCTCAAAAACTTTCAAGCATTTTCTTCTCTCTTCACCTTTTAAATCTTCAAAGGAAATACCCAGATTTCTTCAACCTTTAACAATGGCGTCTTCAACCACCAACATTAAAGACTCCAAAAAAAAGGCCAAAATTCCAAAGACCTAAAGAAGATCTCTCAGCCTCCTCCCTTTGACACACTTTCAGGGCTAAAGATGGTGGGGAACTAATAGTTCATTCCTGAACCGCTTGAAGAAGAAAAGAGAAAAATCTACGAATCTCAGGTGCTTGTTCCTGTTATTGTTTTTGGTAAATGACATGCATTATAAGATCCTTTACCTGCTCTTAACTTTTATCATAGCAAATCTAGGGACTTTTTTCCTTCTTGTGACAAATCCAAACCCGTAGGGCAAGCCAATAAATCTAGGATTGAAAAATCCTCTTTTGATGCAACAGAGTTGAATAACATAGACTTAAGGTATATGAATAACAACTTTAGAGTCTTTTGAGCGACTCCATCCTTTAAGGAATATGATGAGTATATGAACTGGTTAGCAAAGGTAGAAAAAGTTAAGTCCCAAACCTGGAAGAACATGGGAATCTATGACCTAATCATGTTGTCGAAGACGGGTCTCGATTACTATTCAACCATGTTAGTCTATTCTCTGTATTTCTGGGATATCACCTATTATACCTTTCATCTCCCTTGTGGGATAATGACTCCCACGCTATTTGACATAGCCGCTATCACAGGGCTCAAACCTACTGGAAGCACTTACGACCCAAACATAGAATCTGATGACTCAATAAGGTTTGCATCCGCTAAGGCTACATATTCACATCTCATAACACACTACTATGACCAAACAATTGATGATGTCTCGGATAGAGAACATATAGCCTTCTTGACCGTATGGTTGTCTCACTGTGTCTTCTGCTCGAAATCCCTCCAAGTAGCTAGAAGATATCTTACTCTGGCCATTCAGCTTAATAAATACCATGATGTTTGTCTGAGAAAAATGATCTTAAGGAATCTTTACAAATCTCTGAGTGAAGGAGTGGCTCAACTCAAAGATTTGGGAGAAAAAAGGAACCTCTTGCTATCTGGCCCTTTTTCGCTGCTATAACTCTGGTTGAATGCATCATTCAAAGCTAGTCTTCCCAACAAGAATCCCATAGATGAAGTCGCTAAAGAAACCAAGAATTGAAGAGTCGAAGGGACTCGTTTGGTCAAGCTTACTCCTAGTGAAGAAGGACAATCTCTCAGGCCATCATTTTTGAGCTATGTCATGATGTTTGCCAAACGTCATAAATTCGCGTCGAACATAGCTCCCTTTGCTACAAGGAAGTATGACCTTGAGTGGTTCACAAGACCCTTTCCAGCCCCAACCAAAACTCAAGAAGCAGAGTCTTTACTGATCTGGGAGGCCTTTCTGATTCCAAGATTGTTAACCCTTCGACTGAATTTGCTGAAGTTTCAAGTGAATCTGATTGCTTACTAACCAAAGTTAGTTGCTCAATAGTTTGGGTTGGTTCAAGCTCTTCTTAAGTGTCTCTTTGAGAATAAAGGTGTTATTCTTCTTTATCATGTGAAATATACTGAGGAGATGACCTCGACACAGCTTGCTCGCTATGGTGACTAGGCTCAACTCATCCTTACTATCTTCGGTCCAAGTTTTCTTTGCACCCCAGAATTCAATACCTGTGGTCAAAATATTATGTTGAGGAGTTCTTTAATGCTTTTTCATTCACTCAACTTATTAACCAAGCTTTCCTCTCTCTTTCTGTGTAGGAGAAGACCAAGAAAGGTATTTTGACACATATCAAAGAAATCCAAGCATTCCAGAAGTACTTTAAAATTTTTTATTGACCAAATGATCTTATTCGAACCGTCTGCGATACAGTTGTTATGCTGAAGGAAAAGTTTCTAAAGAAAATGGAGAGTTTACAACTCCCTTCATTTGTTCCTCCCGGGGAACGATACACAATGGCTTTCAACAAGTTTCCTCCCAAATTTCCTCGACTACCAACTGCTAACTTTGGAGTGGCCCTTGCCCCTCCATTTCCAGACTGGTTTATCTATGGGGATTCTATAAAAATCCTTCGCCAATAATCGAAACCGAAGGCTTAGTGGTTGGTTGCGACTAAGTATACTTTAGACAGTTTCAAAGGGCTTCTACATATCGGTATCGAAGATGTTCGCATCGAGTTCGAAATATATGAAGGTGTGGAATGGGAGGTTTTCAAACTAGATTACTTTTATTTGATTTTTATCATATTACTTGCAATGACTTATTTAAATTTCATCTACCAAAGTTGCACCCAAGAAGAAAATGAAAAATGAAGAGAAGACAGAAGAAAACAACCAAGTTGCTAAGGTGATTTTTCTTACTCATTTCTTTTTTACTGCATAATATCATGTTGTCTAACACTTCGAATCTTTTCTCCTCATAGCTCTCGAAGACCACCCCCTACTCTAAAAAAGCAGAAATCAAAAGGAGCTTCCAGCCATATAATAATTGAATCGGATGAGGAAGATCAATCTCCTCCTGAAGAGCAGACCCTTAAAAGAAGGAGGAAATAGGCCCAAATAACTTAAGCTTTTAGACAACCGAAAACAAAGGTTGGCAGGATCTCCACAAAGGCTTCCCACGCTTGCAATATTCTGGAGCCTACTCTTAAGGAGATGGCGGAGATAGTTGTGGCGCAAACTGAGAGTGACAACTCCAGTCCTGGGGCTGATGATCCTAAGGTAATTATTTTTCCTAGAACCTCATAATTTTCCTCACCATCTAACCTTCTAATTCTTTGACTTTTTTTCTTAGGTTACCACCGATGTCAGAGGACAGCCTATGGTGCAGCAAATCATTCCGACAACAAGCAGTAACCCTACTTATCATCCAACAACTCCCTCTGGGACTTATGCAAAAGGTTCTACCAAAGGGTCAGACAAAATAATCCAATTTGCAGGTGATCCCAAGAAAATAAAATTCGCTCATACTATTAAGTTTTCACATGTTGAGGCAGCCCTTCTAAAAACAGACTTGGTCGAAAAAGAAGTTGTTGATCTCTCAGGGGACACTGTGATGCCCAACATAGAACAAGTTATTGAGGATAATCTTGAAGAGAAATCTCCCATCAATGAACAAGGCGGAGATGACGGGGCTGATAAAGAAGAAGAAGAGGAAAAAAGTAATGAAGAGGAAGAAGAGGAACAATAATTTGCATCTGATACATAAGTTGCAGTGAAGGACCAAGAAGACAAATTGGACCAAGGAAATCAGTCCAAAGACCCTCCTATTACTGCTTCGACTGACACTCTATCGACCAGCCTTTCACACGAGGAACTGGAATCCTTAAAAGTGCAACGACCATTGGAGTATCTGAAGGCCATGCTCAATTCCCAATATAGCTTCAGCGACAAAAGCACCAATACCTCGACCACCTCGGGGAATATTCTGACTATTAAAACTGACAGTGATTTGCTCATTCAGATAAAGGAGAAAATATCTGCAGCGGATTTGCTTCATATCTTAGAACAGGATGTTTCTGTTAGCTTTGGACTTAAGAAACTTCTAAAGCAAATCAATATCCTGGAAGTCTCACCAGAAGTTGTTAATGTTATTATGGAGCTGAGTACACTAATTGACCTCGTTGTTGCTGATTTAAACCGCCTCAGAGACTTTTAGAGCAACCTCACCACCAAAACTGGAAATTAAAAGGCTGCTTGGGAGGTTGTCTTTGCATCTACTGAAAAGTTTCGAATCTAGAAAAACCTTCTGAACAGAACAAGAAGGAAGTCGAGAAATGCGACAAAAAAATTGCAGAACGGGAGAGGCAAATTTTCCCCTTGCAAAACAAAATCTCTCAAGCCAAACAACGCAAGACCAACCTTCTTAGTTTTGTCAAGGACGAGGTGGCAAAAGAGATCAAGGTCGGACTTCAACATCTCAAAAAAGCTCAGTAGCTTGGGAAATAGATTGAAACCCTCTCGACCAACAAAACTCTTTGTGAACGCCACCTAATACTCCAAAGGTCGAAGTATGACAAGATGAAGGGCTCTCTTCCCTTTTGACGTTTATCCTATAGCACTTTTTATTTTTTGTTGATCATGATTTTTGGCCCTTTGTGGCATTTCTTTATAATAGATTAAGCCATTCTGGCATTTTATTTACCATATTGGCTTCGCCCTTTTTGCGTGTGATTATTCTTTGGTTATTTTTATCTCTTGAAGTGCAAGCTTATATTTTTTTAAATATTTCCCATTAAACCTCAATATTCTTTTATCTTTGTCTAACTCTTCAATCTCATATGCGCCATTAGAAAAAACTTGTATGACTTGAAAAGGGCCTTCCCATTTAGGGGACCACTTACCTAAGGCTCTATCTTTTCTATCCATAGGCAAAATTACTTTCCAAACCAATTCTTCTATAAAGAACATCTTGACCTTGACTTTCTTAGTATAAGATTTCTCTACTTTTTTCTTCTGCCTTTTTAACAATTCCAAGGCATTGAGCCTTTCTTCATCCAAATCAACCAACTCATCCAACATTATGTTCCAGTAGGATTCTGATGGAATCTCATGGTGCCTTTGGATCCTAGTTGATTGTAAGTAAATTTCCACTGGTAATACTATATCATGGCCAAATGTTAATTGAAACGAAGTTGCATTAGTCGATTCTTTAGGAGAAGTTCGACACGCCCAAAGCACTTGATCTAAAGTCTTGTACCAATTTCTAGGCTTCTTCCCCACATGTTTTTTAATTAGACTAATCACTATTTTGTTCGCTGTTTCGACCTGACCATTAGCCTGAGTATCATAGGGCGTAAAAGTTAACAATTTGAAACTCATTTCTTTAGAAAATTCTTGCATCTTTCGACCAGTAAAAACTGATCATTGATCTATTGTAATGGTCTTTAGGATTCCAAATCTATAAATGATATGTTTTTTGATGAATTCGATTGCGTCTTCTTGGTCGACATTTGGCAAAGATGTAGCTTTGATCCATTTTGTAAAATAGTCAATACCTATCAAAATGTACCTTTAATTTTTTGATGATGTCGGTCAAATTTCTCCAACTAAATCAAAAGCCCAACCCCTAAAAGGCCATGGTTTGACTATGGAATGTAACTCACTCGCAGGAACGTGTTGCATACCTGCGTGCACTTGGAACCCTTTAGCGAATTTGATACAATCTTTTAACATGGTGGGCCAATACATGCCTTGTCAAAACAACAACCATTTCCTCTTGTGGCATACCTGGTGTGGCCCGCATGCCCCACTATAGACAATCGAAAGGGCTAAATATTTCTCTGATTCACTAAGGCATTTAAGTAAAACTCCCTTAGAAGTCTTTTTAAATAACTCATTTCCCAAAAGAACATAACTTAAAGCACGATACTTGATCTTCCGCTGTGTGGACACCGTTGGATTTTGCAGATACTCTACTATCAGTTTCCTCCAATCTTTGTTCGTCAAGCTATCTATTGTAAAGATTTCGAAATTCTCTTTATCAGTGCACCCTAGCTTTGTCGTTTCCAAATCTGATGGGGAAAATCTGGCTGACACAACTCTTCATCTGACTTCGATTGCATCCTTTAATTTTTATTTCGAAATTCTATACCCAGAAGCAGTCTGAGCTAAGTCATTGACCACTTGATTTTCCAATCCAGGTATGTGTCGAATACTAACCATTTCAAATATTTTCAGTAATCGATTGGCTATTACAAAGTACACAATAAGGTTTTCTTTAACACATTTGTACTCTTTTGTGATTTGTTTTATGACTAACTTTGAGTTTCCCATTATTTCGACTCGAGTTGCCCCTAATTCTAACAATATCTCAAGTTTGACTATTAAAGCCTCATATTCAGCCACATTATTCGAATAGAGATCTTCAAATTTATACTTGAATTTTGTTGGAATTTTGTCAGGAGAAATGATTAACACTCCTACACTGGTTCCATCTCTATGGCTAGAGTCATTGAAATATAATTTCCAAGGCTCGAGCTCGAGATAGTTTTATGTTATTCTTATTTATCGAATGCTCGACTATAAAAGTTTGCTACCACTTGTCTTTTAACAGCCTTTAAAGGCATATATGTTAAAGAATATTCAGTTAAAGCCAATGCCCATTTACCAATTCGACTATGCAAAATTGGTTTAGACAACATGTGTTTAATGATATCGAAATAAGATGAAACATAAACATCAACAGGTTTTATATAATGCTTTAACTTTGTACAAGAAAACTACAAGCATAAACACAATTTTTCAACTATACTATACCTAGTTTCTGCATCATTTAAAACCATACTAAGGTAGTAAATGGCTCTTTCGACACCATTTTCATCCTCTTTAGCCAGCATGCTCCCTAAAGTTTTATCTGACACATATGTATACAACCTCATGCTCTTATCCCTACAAGGTGGTGATAGAATTGGAGGATGACTCAAGCAATCCTTGATTTTATCAGATGCTTCTTGTTGAGGTTGTCCCCATTCAAATCCTTCCTTATTGAGTCAAAGCAAAGGTGAGAAGGCTTGAGTCTTCCCACTGAGATTCGATATAAATCTCCTTAAGAAATTAATCTTGCCCAGCAGTGACTATAACTCCTTTTTTGTCGATGGCGCTTTCGCCTCCATTATAGCCTTGGTCTTATTCTGGTTTATTTTGATTCCCTTTTTATGGACCACAAAGCCTAATAAATCTCCCACCTACACGCAGAAAACACATTTGAGAGGATTCATTTTTAGACCATGTCTTCTCATCCTTTTGAAAGACTGTCGAAGATGATCGATATGATTCTTCTCTGAAACAGACTTAACAACAATATCATCAATGTATATTTTCATAAAAGTCTCTATATAATCATGGAGGATCGAATTTGTTTCCCTTTGATACATTATCCCAACATTCTTTAAACCAAAAGGCATCACTACCCATTCGTAAGTGCCTAAGGCTCTAGGACATCGAAATGTTGTCTTTGAGACATCTTCTTCAGCAATGAAAATTTGGTTATATCCCGAATACCCATCGAGCATACTAAGGTATTTGTGGCCTGCGACGGGATCGACTAACATCTCTTCCACGAGCATTGAATATTCATCCTTTAGGGTTGCAACATTTAAATTTCTAAAATTTATGCATACCCTCAAAGAACCATTCTTTTTAATAACAAGTACAATATTTGCTAACCATTCAACATGCCTGGTTGTACGGATGAATTTACATCGGATAAGCCTTTCGACCTCCTCTTTGATCTTCGAGAGAATTGTCGGTGCAAACCGCCTTGGATTCTACTTGACGGGCTTCTTCCTAAGCTTGATTGGCAACTTCAATTCGAATAGATCTTTATTTAAACCAGGCATCTCGTCGTAATCCCATGCGAAACAGTCTTTAAACTCCTTCAATAGTTTGATTACTTTGACCTTGAGTTGCAGGATGATGTTGGCACTTATGTACGTTGGCCTCTTTGTTGCCCCTTCTCCTAGATCGATTTCTTCAAGTGGATCTTGCGCTATCATCTTGATATTGTCTACCAACGGATCCTTCTCGAAACCCAAAGGCTCGTCATCATAGATGGCATCGAGCCTCTGGCCTTGTTACTTTACCTGAACCTTATCGGGTGGTTCTGGATCAAAGTCCTTACCATGACCTCCTTTGTATGATTCTTGGTTGGCTTCAACAACCATATTTTCCACTTCATCCTCTAAGGCCACTTGTAATTTATTTTTGGCTATGTAAGCCGAAATCTTTTGAGCACTTCGAACTCAGTCATAATCACTGAATTTGCTTCCCCAACGTGTTAGGGTTATCCCAGATGTACCAAGATACAGAAGCTTGTCTTCTCCTACCACCTATTTATCCCATCTAAAACCATGGACGGGATGTAAATACAACGAACAGTAGACGTCGTCATCTAGGGTGAAAGCAAAGTCAATTGGATTGCATGGAGCAATGTTGGGCAAGTGCTTATCGAAACTGCGTCGATCGACATGATTTATTAAGGCCTTAAAATAACCTTGATCAGCCTCAATGTTTTCGATAATGTCGCTTGGTCGCTATATTGCAATCCTCTGGTGCATGGAATATGGTACGGCTCCAATTCCATGGATTTATTATCGTCCGAACAACAAGTTATAATTGGCCTTTGTTTCGAACACCATAAAGACGGTGGGTCTTGTAATTGTCCCTACCGTAAGGTCGACCTGTATGACACCAAGGGTAGTGCCTACCTTCCCCTCGTAAATCGAGAGCACCATGTTGTGTGGTTTGGTATCTATGTCGTATTTTTCGATTCTCCTTAGCATAAAGTACGACATCAGGTTCACTGTAGCGCCACAGTCTACCAAGATTTTATTAACCGCAACATTTTCTACCTTTCCAGTAATAAAGAGAGGCTTCATATGATTTTTCACCGCCTCATCTGTCCGCTCAAAGAACACACTTTGTTCTTCTACACAGTCGTTATTCATTACATAGTAGCACACTGCCTTGTGTGTTGCCATCTCAGCTTCTGTATAACTGTTCAACTCTTCGACCTCTGTTATCTGGTTGAATTCTCTAGGCAAAACCGATACTACATTAACTATGATATCTAACGAGGCCTCTGAATCAGAGTCAAAATTGTCAGTTAGCATTTAATCTTCATTTATTTCCCGATCACATTTCTCCTTGGCCTTCTTTTCCCGGGTGGCAAACAACTTCCTTCCCACAGGTAGCTTCTCGACAGGATTTGGTTCCTCCTTTTTCTCCTTTATGGTAGGCATGTTAGTACTAGATTCAACCTTTGCCCCAACCTCTCTTTGGGCCTTCCTTCTACGTTGCTCCCTTCTCCACTGAGATCTAGACATTGGATTTTTTCCCTTATAGTTATCTAAGACGTAGGTTGTCTAATTCGAAGCTTGAAACTCCCTGCGGTAAGCCATTAATAAGCCCTTGTCCATATCAAACTTTTGTCATTTCTGTTGTCCATGATGCTTGCCTTCAACTGGTTTCATCCAACTTCCCTTTGAAGCCTCATTCATTGGTTTGAAGGTAGAGGACTTAACTCCTAGCACACTTTTCTTGGTTTCATCCTGCCTTAAAGAAGATCTTCTTGGATCGAAACCTTGTTGCTCGTAAGATGTTCTATGCTCACACCTTTCTTTGGCCTTCCTCACACCCTTTATGTTGCCCACTGCCTTTCTGTTAAACACAACACTGCACCTTAGGCATAGCATAACTTCAGACTTTTCCTCTGGCATTTGTGGAGAAAATCTATAAGGGTCTCCTCCTTCTTTGGGCAAGCATTTGTTATACTCTTCTTATCGACGCTCTTCGTCGACTTCCATGGGGGTTTCTTGTGATATCTCCACCATGTTGATATCCATATTGACATCATCAGCAATATCCACTTTATGGAATTTTCATTTGAAGGCCATCAGCGGCCTTGTCCATTCGAATGAAACCGTCAGCAATTTTCTTCATTATCATCATTAGGTTGGAGTCTTCAGTAGCTCCTTCGGCGAAGCCATCAGTAACTCTGCAGTCAAACTATTAGTAGTTTCTTTGATGAAGCCTTTAGTAGCTTCGCGAACAAAATCTTTCATGAACTTCGGGTCGAGATCTTCAGTAACCTAGACCAAAACAGCCTAATTGATAAAGTCTTCAGTGATTTTGATCATGATGAATGTATTGTCGAAATTTTCAGTGACTTCGATCATGTTGACTTCATTTGGCTCCGTATAATGAGCGTCAACAACTTGTATAGGGTCAGTGTCAACTTTCATCTGGGTCTTGGACTTTTCCCCAAACTTGAGCATTCTCTCCAGGATAGCATTCTGAACAAGATCTCTGAAAATAAAACATTGAGAGGTTTTATGACCCAAGAAATTATGGTATTTACAAAACCGTTTTTTCTTTCTTTGCTCTAAAGGAGACATTTTAGCACCTGGTGGTACTATCATTTGCCCATCCTTAACTAACAAATCAAAGATTTCGTCACATTTTGTGACGTCGAATGTGTAAGTTTTCTTTGGAAATCTATCATTCTTTTCTAGTTCGACAGGGTTCTTTCCATTTGAAGGTGCTAAAACCTTGTAAGAATAGGGTGAGCCTTATTTCAATTCAGTGAGATCTACTTCATTCTCATCAAAACTCATAGTCTCACCGTAAGACCTTTCATCCTCTTCATTGAATTCGACATAGGCTATTCTCTTATTCTTATTTACTCTAGCCTTTTCTTCTTTCAAGCGTTATAACTGTCGAACTCTATCAACCAACTTGGCCATATCCCTCAGGTATTGAGTATCTAGTTTCTTCCTAATGGAATAATCTAGGCTTCCATCAGCCATTTCGATTAACTCATGTTTTGGCACTTGTGTGAGTTACCTTGCCTTGAGAAGTCGGAACCTATTCAAATAATCATCTATTGGCTCAGAAAACTTTTGTTTTATACTAGCCAATTTCTTTAAACTGGTCTTTATTTGTCCCATGTAGAACTACTCATGGAACAAACATTATAACTGGGTCCAATTATGAATCAAATTTGGAGGTAGGGTTGTGAACCAAGTGAAAGCGTTCTTTGTAAGAGAACTTGGGAAATATTTTACCCTAAGGTTCTCATCATTCGAAATTTCTCCGGCTTTTATCAAATACCTAGCCACATGTTCGACAGTGGACTCAGTAGTATCCCTGAAAAACTTAGTAAACTTAGGAGTCTTTGTTCTTGGGGATAAATCTGACTGAAGGTGAAGGATGTATTCAGATAACAGTGATGTATAATTTGACCGTCGAACGCCAAAATTTACTCTGTTACGTGTCATGATTCTTTCGACCATGACAGCCAAATTATTATCTGCTAACGTTATTATGTTGAACTTGTTGTACAATGTTTTCAGCATTCTGGTTCCTATTTACCAAAACTACACTTGGTTCTTCTTCTCTAGGAATTTGTAGTTGATTCCTAAGGGGTTTTACTCTAGGTTGTTCGATCATTCCCTGGTTGTCTTGATTTGTCGGGGGTATATTTGCCGGATTTTGTTGAATTTGGTTAATGGTGGTATCTTCGTCGAAAACTACCCCTTGATGGAAGGAGAGAGAATTTAAACTTTGATATTTAAAAATTTATTATATTTACTAAAATATCCTCAATTTTATTTTAATATTTCAATTTTTTTTCATTAATGCTTATCTTTTGTGTGATATTTCTCTGTTGTTACGTCACTTTATTATAATTGTTCCACACCTTCAAATTATTATTTTATTTTTATTTTTATTATTTAATATAAATTATAATCACTTTGTCACGGCCGACAAAATGACAGAGTCGCCATCCTCCTTTATTTGTCCTCATCTTTCTCTCTCTTCCTTTCTTCCGCTCTCAACCTCAATCTTATTCTCTTTTCTCTCTCACTAACCCACCATCGTCGTTTAACCTTCGGCCACCCCTAAAACCTTTATAATTTCTAGATGTCCGATTGAACTTCAATCGGAATCTTCATATTCTCATAAAATTCCCCAAAAATCTTTAACCCCTAAAGAACCCTGATCCGCTGTCACGCACAGATCAAAAACGAGTATTTTGAAAAAGTATAGTAACGGGAAGCGACAACTAGAATATCGTTCTCAAGGATTTTTGTAGTGTATTAACCAATTACATTAACGAAATATGGGGGGGGGGGTCAGTTTTGATTTAGAAAAAGTGATTAAAAATATAAGTGATTATAAAATAAGTTAATCTGCTGATCGTTCTCCCACTTATCATTGATCATACAATTCTCAAGCCCTAGACGGATTCCATTCCCTTTCGATTATAGTAACAATTAACAAGCGTAATTGCAACTCATATATGATTTATGTTCCTAAATTTAAATTAAGCAAACAGATAATGCAAACACAAATTAAGCAAACACGATTACGAGTAACAGAACATATATCAATCAAATTAATCCAATCCTATTCTATAAAATATGCAATTGAATTAAGAAAACAATGACAACGGAATAAAGCATTCAGAATTATAGATAGAATTGAAAAGGGAATCAAAATTACTTGAAAATTGTATTAACCTCAAAGTTAACGGAGATATGGTTACAACATATCAACCCGAAGAAGTTAGTTCTCCATGAATTTTTCGTACAAGGCAAAAAAAAGTAAAATTGTGAAAAGAAGGTAGGTCATAATAGTAGCGCGGCTGCTAGGTATATGAAATCATCAACCATTCTGGTTCTAATCCAACTGGGTCGAAAAACATAAAAAAAAACTCGGCCCAAAACTAAATATTTCTAACGGAAAATTTCGGGTTCTGACTTCAACGAATTATTTGGACCTACTACACTCTGTATCAGCTTCTGCCTCAAACATAAAAATTGTAGCTCTCTATCTTAGCTTTCCAACGCCTATTAGAACGCGTAAATTCGATTCTCGTAGCTCCAGTTATGATCCAAAAACTGGACAAATATTAAATAACCGCTAAAGCTGAAAATAAGTTGCTAAACTAGATTAAAGACAAACAAAGACTATATTCTAAAAACACAATAAAACAGTAAAATAAGAAAAACAAACTAGGGAAATACCTACGTACAAACACAAGAGAGTGTGCATTGAAATGCACTGATCAAATTCTCCCACACTTGAATTTTTGCACTCTGAGCAAAATAGTATCAAGACTCATGAAAAACAATAACATTCAGAAACTCATTCTAGGCTACAAACTCTTCTTTGGTCAAGATTGCATCAATAGGTACTAATTTTTTATATTAAGGATATCGTAAGAACACAAATCCGCAATTGTGCAGTCATAAACCTCCCTCTTATACAAACCAATCTGAATCATGTTATTATGCTTAAGCCTAATTTACTCATCCTCCTTTTTGCTCTCTTTCATCCTAATGCAATCACATTAAGCCCGTTATCTATTCAAACACATGGTAAATAAGCTTGTTAGTGAATGTGATCCATATCTTTTCATCAATTCAAAATTAACCACTTTTTTCTCTCTTTTTTGAAGGTTTCACAACCGTTAGCCTAAGTGACCGGGTGGGGGTCACCTAATTTAAAAGGCGGATTCCTATTTAGATTTCTTATTAAGCACATGATCATTCACTTATTTATATCAGCTTAATTACTTAGTGTGTGATTTTTAGATGGTGCTGACTGCTAGATAAAGTACTTGAGAGCTATTAAAGGATGAGAGCTCAAGGCTATATCATAACAAGTATTTAAATCAGTTCCCATATTCGGGAGACTTAAGGTGTTAAAATAGTACCGATCTTATGAACTTTTCCCAAGTCTTCATAATGTAACCTCAAATTAATCTATAGCCTAAAAATTTCAACAAAAAAATGCATTGTGTTTCTAAGTCAAAATTATGTTTTTTTTTTTAAATTTAGGAAAACACACAAAAAGTTAAAGAAAACAAAACAAAGAAATGGTTCCCTCCCCCATACTTAAAACATGCATTGTTCTTAATGAAATGACATAACTATTAAATAAGAGTGAGAGAAAGGAAAGAACACACCCGAGCAGTCGAGGAGGATAGGTGATGACATAAACAACCTTTGCTAGTGAAGGCTCTTCTACAGTCTCTCCTTCTAAATTGGAGTTCTCATGGATCAGCTTAGGGTAATGCTCACCGTCCTTAAAAATTGGTATAGTTCCTTCGACCTTTATTCCAGAATCAAAGAATGATCTCGAATGAGTAAAAGTTTCAAAGTGAAGGGGCTGCCCAATGGATGGTGTTGGTGCAACATAGATGTTGAGAGCTTCAACTGCATAAACATCTTCTTCATCGATAACTTCACCTGTAGGAACAATGTCAATGTCAACTGCTGAGCAACCTTAATCTCAGCAAAAATAGAGGAAGAATCACATGAGTAAGTATTATCAAAAGTAGATAATGATGGAAAATCAGAATAAGTATCATCAACCGACTCAAAAAGCACTCCGATGTGAAAAACAAAATGTTCTTCCATGGGATGCTTCATAGTATCAAAAAGGTTAAATTTAGCAATGGTATCATCAAACTCTATGGACATTGTTCCATCATCAACATCGACTTTTGTTTTTGTCATTTTCATGAACGGTCTGCCTAAAATGATTGGTGATCTGCTTGAATTTTTTTCTTCGACCATGTCCAGAATGTAAAAATCTGCAGGAAAAAGAAAATCATTAACTTGGACAAGCACATCATCCACTACTCCAATAGGGCGAGTATTATTCCTGTTCGCTAGTTGGATGATTAAACTTGTATGTTGTAAAGGACCAATATTAAAATTATTATAAACATAAATAGGCATAGCATTAATTCCTGCTCCTAAATCAAGCATGAAATTTTTGAATTTACTATCCCAAATGGTACATGGAATAGAAAAAGTTTATGGATCCTTGCATTTCTGGGGCAACATGGCATGATTGAGAGCTGAAACATTAGCCTTTTCAGGTGCATATTTAGGTTGAATAAGGGCTGAAACATTTTTCCCATGTTCACTCTCTCATTTCCCTTCATCCTCCTATTGTGTGTGCACAAATCTTTCAGAAGTTTTGTATACTTTGGAACCTGCTTAATCACATCAAGAAGTGGAATATTCACTACCACTTTCCTGAATACCTCTTTCTCTCTCTCTCTCTCTCTCTCTCTCTCTCTCTCTCTCTCTCTCTCTCTCTCTCTCTCTCTCTCTTTCTCTCTCTCTTTGTCTCCCTCTTCCATATTTTTAGTTTTGGCTACTCTGTGTGAGAAAGGTATCTTAGGTACATATTCTCTTTCTTTTTCCTCAACAACAACAGAAGGTTCAGGTTCATGTTCAGGTGTGACCTCAACAACTTTCTCATTTTTTTTTGGGGGCAGAATCTGCAACTTTTTCGGATCGCAAGGACATTGCACTCACATTAGGACCTTTAGGATTCACCACTATTTGGGAGGGTAGTTGGTTGGATCCTTGTACTTGCTAAATGCCATTAATTGAAGAAGCAAGTTGCCCTATCTGTGTCTGTAGGGTTTGGATACTGGAATCTGTCTGCTGCTGGAATTGGAGAGTATTGACAGCCATTTGCTTAATAATATATTCTAATGAAGGTCTGAAAGCTGGGGCAGAAATGGTTGCAGCCTATGGAGGGTTTTATGGTGGTGGTAACAGTAACATCAATTGTTGTTGGTTGGGCTGCTGATTTCCATATCGAAGGTTTGGATGGTCAGGAGAAGTACAAATACCATATAACCTTGTTGTTTAGGCTGCTGCTTGAGCCTTACCTACCACTACCAATTGTTTCAATAATTCGGTTAGCTCATCCATTCTACTTCTGAAGTCCTTGCTGAAAGAAGAAATATGAACCTCATTTACACCTTTTATTTAAACAAAATTGTCTCTCGTTGTGAACTGTTGGGAGTTAAGCGACATATTCACAATCAGGGCTTTGGCAACAGCTGGAGTCTTATCAACAAGTGCTCCACCACTAGCAGCATCTAAAATATTCCTATCCATTGGTTTTAATCCTTCATAGAAATACTGAATCAATAATTGCTCAGTGATTTGGTGTTGTGGGCAACTTGAAACTAATTGTTTGAATCTCCCCCAATATTCATCCAATGATTCATTATCTAGCTGTCTAATACCGCAAATATCTTTTCGTATCGAGACAGCTCTGGACGCAGGAAAGTACCTCTCTAGGAATACCTTCTCAAATCATTCCAAGTTGCAACATAATTTGGCTCAAGATAATATAACCAATATTTGGCCGCACCTTGTAGTGAAAACGGAAAGACTCTTAGCTTGATGTGATCTTCTGTAATTCCTTCAGGCCTCAGTGGAGTAGAACAAATAGTCTGGAATTCTTTAAAATGCTTGTGTGTATCCTCACCTGCAAGACCACTAAATCTCGGAAATAAGTGTACTAATCCATATTTTAATTCAAAAGAAACAACAGGGTCAACATATTCAATGCACAAGCCATTATAATTAGCATCAGGAGCAACAAGCTCTCTTAATGTTCTTTGGTCAACCATGTTATTATCGAAAGCAAATTCAGAATCAAACAAGCAATGTGAGAACAAAGAATTAGAATCACAATTGTTAAAGATCAAAATAAAAAAGGCCAGAACAAGAAGACCTAGTAGTCAGGACTAATGCAGTAACAAATGCGATAATGCCAACAATGTCCCTATATAGGCAGAAACAAAACCAAAGAAGAAAAATGATTAAAATAAATTCATAAAAATATAAATACAAAAAATTTAATCTAATTAAGCAAATTAAGAATTTTAGGAATTTTTTCGGATTTTTTTGAAACTATAAAAACAGTAACAAATTCATAAAAAATAGAAAAATGACGAATTTCGGGTTTTTAGGTCGCCATCCACTATTTAGTTTCTAAATAAAGGCTTTTGATCCCTATTTTTTTTTCTAATAAATCGACCAAGAATCGGAAAAATCTAAGACGATTTTTCTAAAAATCGATTTTTTTGACGAGGTCGGACGCGAGACGCGAAGACGGACGTCCGGACGAGAAAACAACAAAATAAAAATTCAAAACACACTAATCGACACCTATGACTCAACTAACGATTAAAAACGATAAGAATCCCCGACAACGGCGCCAATTTGATCCGCTGTCGCGCACGGATCAAAAACGAGTATTTTGAAAAAGTATAGTAATGGGAAGTGACAACTCGAGTATCGTTCTCAATGATTCTTGTAGTGGATTAACCAATTACAGTAACAAAATAGGGAGGGGGTCGATTTTGATTTAGAAAAAGTGATTAAAAATAAAAGTGATTAAAAATATAAGTGATTATAAGATAAGTTAATTTGTTGATCGTTCCCCCACTTATCATTGATCATATAATTCCCAAGCCCTAAACAGACTCCATTCCCTTTCGATTACAGTAACGATTAACAAGCGTAATTGCAACTAATATATGATTTATGTTCCTAAATCTAAATTAAGCAAACAGATAACGCAAACACAAATTAAGCAAACACAATTACGGTTAACAGAACATATATCAATCGAATTAATCCAATCCTATTTTTATAAAATATGTAATTGAATTAAGCAAACAATGACAATGGAATAAAGCATTCAAAATTATAGATAGAATTGAAAAGGGAATCAAAATTACTTGAAAATTGTATTAACCTCAAAGTTAACGGAGATATGGTTACAACATATCAACCCGAAGAAGTTAGTTCTCCATGAATTTTTCGTACAAGGCAAAAAAGTAAAATCGTGAAAAGAAGGCAGGTCATAATAGTAGCGCGGCTTCTAGGTATATGAAAGCATTAACAATTCTGGTTCTAATCCAACTGGGTCGAAAAACATATAAAAAAAACCTGGCCCAAAACTAAATATTTCTAACGGCAGGTTTTGGGTCCTGACTTCAACGATTTATTAGGACCTGCTACACTACGAATCAACTTCTGCCTCAAACATAAAAGTTGTAGCTCTCTGTCTTAACTTTCCAACACCTATTAGAATGTGTAAATCTGATTCTCGTAGCTCCAATTATGATCCAAACAGTGGACAAATATCAAATAACCGCTAAAGCTGAAAATAAGCTGCAGAAATAGATTAAAGGCAAACAAAGACTATATTCTAAAAACACAATAAAACAGTAAAAAAAACAAAAAAAAACAAGAAAAATGCGTAAGTACAAACATAAGATAGTGTGCATTGAAATACACTGATCAAACCCTAACCCTGAACCCTTAGAACCTTAACCCTATTACCTTAAACAGATGAACCCTAACAATGTTCATCCCTTCCCCAAGAACTTTAACCCTAAAATTTTCCAAAAACCCTATATCTTACTTAAAACGAACCCTATATCCCTAATCCAATCTTCCCATACACAAATTAAACCCTTAACATAACTTCAAAAACAAACTTATATCAACTATCAATAAAATTGAATGCAAATCCAAACACAAGTGCAATAATATGCAAGACGACAATTAGAGACATAAATCCAACCTGCGCAGACGAGGATCTCTCCAGTTAAAAGGTAATTTCTTTGTGCCCTTTTTCCTTTCTCCTGTGGTCCACTTCTTCCCGACTTTCTTCTCCTTCCAACCCTTTTTTCTTGTTGTGCGAGGTCTCGCTAGAATGTCATAAGGGATAGAAGGCTGGGTGGTTGTTGTTCGAGATTTTGAATAACAACATAGTTGTTTAGGGTTGGGATCGCCTCCAATTTTCTTAATGTTTTTATTTTTTTCTCGCCCGATCTTCTGTTAGGTTTAGCTTTTTACAGGTTAAATTTTTAGGTTTTAGTTTTAATTAGATTATTTGTTTTTAGATCAGATTGTACATTGTTTGATTTGATGTTCCCCAAATCAGGGGATTTTGATGGAAGGAGAGAGAATTTAAACTTTGACATTTAAAAAATTATTATATTTACTAAAATATCCTCAATTTTATTTTAATATTTCAAAATTATTTATTTTCTTTCATTAATGCTTATCTTTTGTGTGATTTTTCTCTGTTGTTTCGTCACTTTATTATAATTGTTCCACACCTTCAAATTATTATTTTATTTTTATTTATATTATTTAATATAAATTATAATCACTTTGTCACGGCCGACAAAATGACAGAGTCGCCATCCTCCTTTATTTGTCCTGATCTTTCTCTCTCTTCCTTTCTTCCGCTCTCAACCTCAATCTTATTCTCTTTTCTCTCTCATTAACCCACCGTTGTCATTTAACCTTCGGCCATCCCTAAATCCTTTATATTTTCTAGATCTCCGGTTGAACTTCAATCGAGATCTTTATATCCCCATCAAATTCCCGAAAAATCTTCAACCCCTAAAGAACCCTAACCCCGAACCCTTAGAACCTTAACCTTATTACCTTAAACAAATGAACCCTAATAATGTTCATCCCTTCCCCGAGAAATTTAACCCTAAAAGTTTCCAAAAACCCTATACATTAACTTAAAACGAACCCTATATCCCTAATCCAATCTTCCCACACACAAATTAAACCCTTAACATAACTTTAAAAACAAACTTATATCAACTATCACCAAAATTTAATACAAAGCGAAACACAGGTGAAACAATATGCAAGACGAGAATTAGAGACATAAGGTGAACTAGACGAGGATATCCATCCCCCACCACGTGAACAGCTATGGGGAAGAAAGGGATTTGAGCTCGTTCGGAGGGGTGAGGTGAAACAATCCCGCACTTCTTGACATGTTCTTTTGCATCCTCCTGCATCGTCGGCCAGTAGTATCCTACTCATAGGGCTTTCCTCGCCAGGGACCGCCCCCCGAGATGTTGCGCGTTGATGCCTTCATGAACCTCTTCCAGGACGGTCGTGGCTTGGGTCTTGTCGATGCATTTGAGGAGGGGGATCAAGAAGCCTCTTTGGTATAGTTTGTTATCGAGCAGAACATACGAGCAAGACCGTCGTTTGACCGTGCTGGCCTCTTTAGCATCAACGGGGAGTCGCCCTGTGCTAAGGTAGGCGTGTATGGGCGTCATCCAATAATTGGCGTCCCCGATGGCATTGACGGCGAGCAACACTTTTGCCCTCTTCGTGCTTGATTGCGCGAGGATCTCCTGGACGACTGATTTATGCCCTCCTTTCCTCTTGGTGCTCGCTAGCTTTGAGAGGATGTCTGCCTGTGTGTTCTGTTCACGTGGCATATGGTGAACCTCCACAGAGTCGAAACTCTTCATTCGTTCCTTTATGAGGTTCAAGTACTCGGACAAGTTGTCGTTATTCGCCTGGTATTCGCCTCGTACTTGCGAGGCGACCAACTGGGAGTCCATGAAGATTTTTATCTCCTTGGCTCCGAGATCTTCCGCAAGGCGGAGGCCGTCCAGGAAGGCTTCGTATTCCGCCTAGTTATTCATCATCGAGAAGGCCAGTGTTAGGGAGACTTCCACGACAGTGTCTTCCTCGTATTCGAGGATGATTCCCACGCCGCTTCCTGAGGAGCTTGAGGTGCCATCGACGAAGATGGTCCATTTATAGGCTCCCAGGGTTGACTCTGGTGCATGGGTCATCTCGGCGACGAAGTCGGCCAGAACTTAAGCCTTGAGGGCTTTTCTTCCTTTGTAGGTGACATCGAACTCGTAGAGCTCCAGCGACCACTTCAGCATGCATCCCGCCATGTCGGGTCGTCCGAACAGCTGTTTGATAGGCTGCTCGGTTCTGACCACGATGATGCGGGCCAGGAAATAGTGCCGGAGTCATCTGGCTGCATTGACGAGGGCCAAGACGACCTTCTCGATATGTTGGTACCTCACTTATGGGCCGTGGAGGGCTTTGCTCGTGAAGTAGATCGATTTCTCCCCCTCGGGGGTTTCCCGGATCAGTATGACACTGATGGCCTCGTTCACCATGGCCAGGTATAGGTACAAGGTTTCCCCGACCTCTGGCCTCGTCAACACGGGTGTCTCTGACAGGACGCGTTTAAGGTGGTGGAGGGCTTGGTCGCATTCCTCTTTCCACTTGAAAGCGGCTTCCTTTCTTAGTAATTTGAAGAAAGGGAGGGCGTGCTGCGCGGATTTGGCGACGAAGCGGGAAAGCGACGCGAGCATCCCGTTGAGGGACTGTATCGATTTCTTCGAGCTCGGTGTCGCGATCTCGAAGAAGGCCCGACACTTGTCCGAGTTTGCCTCGATCCTACGCTCGGTCAGATAGAATATGAGGAACTTCCCCGCGCGCACCCCGAAGGTGCACTTCTCCGGATTGAAACACATCCTGCACTTCCTAGTCGTCTCGAAGACTTTCCTGAGATGTGTTGTATGGTCGACTTCCGTGCAGGACTTGACGTCATGTCGTCCATGTAGACCTCGAGCACGTCTCCAATTTCTCCTTGGAAGACTTTGTTCATCATCCGCTGGTAGACGGCGCCAGTGTTTTTTAGGCCGAAGGGCATTACGTTGTAGTAGTAATTGCCCAATTCGGTCATGAAAGTCTTGTCGGCCTCGGCCATGGGTATCTGGTTGTACCCCGAGTACACGTCTATGAAGGACAGTAGTTTGAAGCCGGCTGAGTTGTCGACGAGCTTGTCGATGTTATGAAGGGGGTAGGCCTCCTTAGAACATGCCCGGTTAAGATCTGTGTAGTCAACACACATCCTCCATTTTCCATTATTTTTCTTAACTAGTACAACATTGGACAGTCAGGTTAAATACCGGACTTCTGAAATGAAATTTGCCTCTAGGAGGACTTTTATAGCCTTTTCACCTGCCACTGACTTTTCGGGGGACTGCCTACGCCTACGTTGCACTACGGCCCTAGCGGCCGGGTTGACGGAAAGCTGGTGGCAGGCGACCTCAGGGTCGAGCCGGGGAATCTCTACGGTGCTCCAGGCGAATAGATCAACATTCTCACGGAGGCAAGCCTTCAGCTGCTTCCTCGCCAGGTCGGGCAACCCCGCCCCAATCTTCACGGTCTTCGTTGTGTTTTCCCCAAGGGTCACGATCTCGAAGTCCCCGTCTGGGATGAGGAGCGTTGAGTGGAAAGGCTGCCCATTGGTGGTAGGAGGGGTGTCGCTGGCTTTGTCCTTGTGGTCGGGCTCTTCGGCGAAACGACAATTGAGGTTCACAGTGTCGACGTGATCCTTCGGTTTAACCTCCGGAACGAGGGGTGGCTTAGTTGTTTTGGTCGTGGGACCGATTATACTGAGACCTTTCATTGTTGCGTCGAAGCACCGACGAGCAGCTTCGATATCCCCGTTGAGGGTGATGACGGCTCCCAGCCTGGTGTAGTACTTCATCTTTAGGTGGACAGTCGACGATACTGCAGTAAGTTCGACCATCATTGTCCTGCCCAGGATGCAGTTGTATAGAGACGAGCATTCGACAACCAGAAAATGGGAGTTGATTTCCCTGGCCGTTTCCTTTTCCCCGAATGTGACCTTGAGCTCCATGTACTCCCACAGTCTCGTCGTCGTCCCGTTAAAGCCCTGTAGATCGGAGCCTAGGTAAGGGGACAACTTGGATTCGTCGAGCTGGAGCGTCGCGAAGAGATGGGTGTACATGATGTCCACCGAGCTCCCCCAGTTGACCAGGATGCGTCGGACGTCGAAGTTGGCCATCTGTGCCCAGATCAGAAGGGGAATGTTCGAGTTAGGGGCTCACCCCGGGGAGCTCCTCGAGGTAGAAGGTGATCGGGTTTGATCAACCTCGGAACTTGTCAAGCGTGCTCATCTTGCCGGAGCTGTTGCTTATAAGCTCGTCAAACTTCTGCTTAACTGATCCCACTGAGAGTTTGCTCAGGGTCCCTCTGGAAATGACCATTGTTCTCAGGAAGTATTCCCACCGGCTGGTGGGGCGTATTGGCTCCTCGGATAACTGAAGTTCGACGGGGAGGTTGAACTCTCTTAGGGCGAACCGGTCCTCTGGTCAGCCAACTGTGAGGGCTACCTGTAGGCCTGATTCGTCGTGGGGAAGAGGGAAGTCCTCGACTTTTTTAGCCTCGGGGGCCTCCTATCGAGGAGGGTCTCCTCCCCGAGTGTACCTCTTCAGATGCCCATCTTTGATCAGAATTTCGATTGCATCCTTCAAGTGGATGCAGTCCTCTGTCACGTGACCGTGGCTTCGGTGGAAGCGACAGTATTTAGATTTATCCATGTTGGCTTTGGCGGGTGCCGGTTTCGGAAAACGGACGCCTCCCTAGACAAATTTGGAATTGGCGCACTTAGCCAGTATGTGCTTGCGGGAAGCGACTCGTGCTGTGTATTCGGTGAAATGGTTGACGGGGCCCCGTTGCTCGCGGGGTTCTCGGGGCGGTCCTCCCGTTGTCGGTCCCCCCGCGGTGTTGGCCTGAGGTCCCTTCCTCTCGGGATCCCCGGGGGGCTTCTTTGTTCCGCGTGTTGCAGGCGGTGTTGGCAGTCTGTGTCTCCTCGAACCGTATACAGTGGCGAGCCCTGTCGAGGAAGTCTTAGAGGGAGTCTGGCCGGTGGATGGCCACAACCTCGTAGAATTTGGAGTCTCGGCATAGGCTCTACTCCATCAGGTAACGTTTCATCTCGTCTGAAGTTGTTACCTGGAGCGCCTCCCTCGTAAACCTCTCGATGTAGTTCCTGAGGGGATCATCGGGGGCTTGGATGATCACGCCCAGCGCGGCCTCCGTCTTCGGATGGCGTCTGGACGCCGTGAAGTGTCACAAAAACAGGTCCTTCAGGACCCTCCACGACGTGACGGACTCCGGTTCCAGGCTTTTGTACCACGTCATAACGCCTTTCCTCATGGTCGTCGAAAAAAGCCTGCACTTAATGGCTCCTCGAACGTTCTGGTAGTCGAGCATAGCCTCGATGTCCTCCAGATGGTCGTCCGGGTCCGAGGTGCCGTCGTACGTTGAGAGCACAAGCGGTTTCTCCATCCCGTGGGGAATGGGAGCCGCCATGATCTCCCGGGACAACGGGGTCCTGTAGTCATCCTCGTCGCTGAGGATTGGGGACTGAGGGGGTGAGGGGCCGTGTCGAGGAGGAGGTTGGTTTTGTACCCTTGGTTGTTTGACCGGTGCCTCGGGTCTCCCCGTCCTCGGCTCTTGAGAGTGTCTATCCTTCTGGGTCGGCGACTTTGCTCACTTCTTGGAGACCACGGGTTAGGGCCTCTCCAACTATGGTCGACGCCCTCGTGGTTGGGGAGAGGGGCTCCGAGAGTTCCCGCGCTGATCTTCCCGCGGAGGGGGGCGGGACGAGGTGTTGTATTCTAGCGCGCCAATGCGTTCGTTCTGCCGGAATAACATCTCGTTCGTCTGGTTGATGGCCGCGAAGAGGGCGACCATCGTCGGGTCCGCGCCAGCCGGAGTGGGGATGGGCTAGAATACTGTCGAGCTCCTTGCCCGAGGAACGACATGGTGCGGTGCGTCCTCGGAGGATGGGGAGGCAGTCTGGCCGTCCCTGACGTCGGTCTCGCAAAGCTGAGCTGTCCTCACCTGGCCGTCGCCGCTGGTGACGGGAACAGGGGCGGAGTTGTGAACATCGTTGTCATGGCACGGGCTAATCATGATCCTGAAGTTTTGAGAGATGAAGCTTAGTTTCTCACACACGACGCCACTGATCGCACCTGATCAGAAGGGGAACTATGAATTGCCACACGTCGTTGATCTGCTAGCTACTCACCGTGAGTATTGAAGAGGAGAGGGGTGTACCTGAAACACATTCCGATGGCAAAGTAAGTGACAGACAGAGTGGAAGCAAGCACATAGAGAGAGGGTAAGAAGTTAAGTTACCTCACCCTCTAATGAAGAGGGTATTTATAGTGAGCCCCCAGCGCAGGGCCAACGATTACCTAGTACTGGGCTGGGTTGCTAGGCCCAATGTTAGTAACTGCTAGGGCTGACGTGGCGCTGTGAAGACCAGCACGTGGTCTTCGCCCTAGGGTAACTGTTCCGCACTATCCGGGAGGAGGAATACCGAATCTCCAAGACGTGGGTAGTTACCTTATGACGTGTCCCTGCGTGAGGGACACGTGGAGAACGTGGGGGAAGGCCCAAGGAGTTCCCTGGTCAACTAGAGGTGACTGGTCGGACACGAGGGTCCTGCCCGACGATGGGGAAGAAGGAGGCTGGTTGGTCGATGCGAGGGTCCTGCCCGATTGCTGTTGGTCTATGCCCATCGGGGAGATGTTGTGCTCGACGGGGATCCTGCTCGTCAGCGTGATATTTCTGGGCCCAACCTCGTTGGGTTTGGGCCTGCTTGGCGGTGGTCTAAGCGTCGGTCCAGTGCAGAACACCCCTTAATATTAATCTAATAATAATAAAATTAATCTTTGAACTAAAATTAATTCCATGATAAATCAATTTTAATAACAAGATAATAATTATAAAAATCTTAATAACCTATTACTATTTACATCTAAAAATTTAGTCTAAAATATAATGAAACCGACTCCCCTTTCATCATAAATTTTTTTTTATTAACAATACTTAATAGTAATTAATTTTGGTAATATTTAAGTTTAATAGACTAAATTAAACTAAATTTATATACTCCCTATAAAAATATTAATTTTCTTTAAAATTGAGCCTAAATATTAATTTAATAATAATATAATTCCTATAAATTTTTAATAACAACCGGATAGTAAAATTGGTAGAGAAACAAAGGACTAAATAACGTACCCTAATATGTTATATCTAAAAATAATAACTAAGATATAATTAAAAAAATTTCAATATAGGATAAAAAATTAAAATGGTTTTCTCTTTGACATTTTAAATTATTGGAATGACCAGATAATTGATAAATATTACTCAAAATTTAGATATGACACACTTATTATTATTTTTTTTATGTTATAGTTTTTTATTTTTTATGTTTACTAAGATTTAAAAATTATTTTTTTTTTATTCTATTATATTTTTTATATCAAATTTTAAATCATTCATTTTATGTTACATTACATCTCTCAAGACAAAAGTGCGCTCTAACAAAACGTGAAAGAAAACCTCAATTCTTTGTCTCGTCGCTGCTGCTTTTTTCCTCATCGCTGTCGTTGTTCGTCGCTCGTGGAAATGGTTTGTTTTCTATCTCGATCTATACCTCATTTTAATTCTTGACGAACACTATTTAACGATTTCTTGTTTTTCCCCAATTATTTTGCAGGCAGATTCTCCAGTAAGAAGGTAACCCTAGAACTCTCTTTGATTACGGAAATTATGATTATGAAATGCTTTTTTGATCCGATTATCTTCGTTTATGTGTTCGGAATTGGAACCCTAACTCAAAATGGAATTAAACATTAGAAATTATTTGTTTGATTTTAGGTTAATGTTAATTATTTTGATCTGTTTTTTTTAAAATTTTTTAATTTTGATTATCTCTGTTGACTATTTTCATTGTGAACCTATTTGTTTATCTGGTTATGATAATATTTCAGGCTTTCAAGGTCCCCTTCCCCATGGAGGGGTCAATCAAGATCTAGGTCTAGGTCTCTGTCAAGGTCACTTGAGAGGCACAGGCCTAGGTCTCGGTCGAGGTCTCTTGAAATGCAAAGGCCTAGGTCGAGGTCTATTGAAATGCAAAGGCCTAGGTCTAGATCAAGGTCTCTTGAAATGCAAAGGCCTGGGTCTCAGTCAAGGCCTCTTGAAATGCAGAGGCCTAGATCTCCGTCAAGGTCTCTCGAAAAGCAGAGGCCTAGATCTCGGTCAAGATCTCTGGAAATGCAAAGGCCTAGATCTCCATCCAGAGGTCGTGGCAGGTTAGTCATTGTTTAGCATTCAATCATTGTTTTTTGCATTTTATCCCTTCTACCGTGCATAATTTCCCCCTCTCTGATGTTCTCTCTTTGTTTATTCACTGATAGATCTAGATCAAGAAGTCCTGCTGATAGGTTAGTCAGTTTTACCTGCACGTGGTTACAATCCTTTGATTGGAATACTAACTCTACTTTTTTTAGTATTTCTGATAGAAACAAATTTGTTTATGTAGTTTGGTTTTGTGATTTTGTCTTGTGTTAGGAATGGCGGGGATACACTTTATGTGACTGGCCTATCTTCAAGGGTCACTGAGAGAGACCTAGAGGAGCATTTCTCTAAGGAAGGAAAGGTCTGTATCATATTGATTCTCTGTCGTTTTTCACTGAGTTAATCATTAGAGTTTCCCTCGGTAGTGATACTCTAATCTCTGAATAGCTGTCTTGGGTTGCTTACTTGATTAGGTTGCTTCGTGTTTTCTTGTGGTAGAGCCCCGTACGCGTATATCTCGTGGTTTTGCGTTTGTTACTATGGATTCTGTTGAGGATGCCAACCGCTGTATCAAGTATCTGAATCAATCTGTTCTAGAGGGTCGCTATATCACTGTTGAGCGGGTAATGTGTTTTTTAATTAACTACTAGTGGATAAAACACCTATGCTTTTCTTTCTTCTTGACCGGAAGGTTTTGTGCTTACGTTCAGAATGCATTACATCAGATATGTTGGCAGCAATCAAAGATGACCAGTTCATCCATTTCAACTTTATTGAAACAACATGATCATTGGCAAAAGCCTAAACAGCTAATCAAATGCTTCTGATCAACTTAACATTAGCAACAACTATAATGTTCAACAACTTTACAACTTCAGCATTCACTTTCAACTCTCAACTAATCAACGGACATTATCAACAACTTTCTAATCAGTCTTTTATGGTATCTCACACCTGGCATTGTTCATTAGTGTGTGGATATAACTTTTTTTTCACCAATATTATAAATATAAACTAGACTTTTTTCTTAATGAAACTTTCCTAGACTGTTTTTCTTAATGAAACTTTCCTAGAATGTTTTTCTTAATGAAACTTTCCTAGACTGTTTTTCTTAATGAAACTTTCTTTTAAAGAGCTCTTTCTAAATTTTTTGAAAGTGTTTGCTTTTTACAATTTATTATGACTCGATGGATATATGAGATTATTTAATCTGTTTTATGTTCAATGTTACATGGACAATTGGTGCATAATTGTTTTATATCAACAAAATTCTAAGGATTTAGTTTCTCTATTTTATTTCAGTCAAAGAGAAAGCGGCCAAGAACTCCCACACCGGGGCACTATCTTGGGCTGAAAAACACTAGAGAAATTGGTAAGTTTAAGACACTTTTCCAAATGTTGAACATAATTTATTGCTTATTTTATTTGAACTTCATCTTTTGTTGGTCTCAAGGATATCGTGATGATCGTGGTGGTGGAAGGTATCGGGGTGGATATGGTCGTGATGATTATCCATATCGCCGATCTCCAAGGCACTCCCCACCATATCGAGGTGGCAGGGATTATTCACCAAGGCACTCTCCCTATGGTGGTGGAGGTGGAAGGTATAGGAGGGATAGGTCTAGGTCACCTTATGCTCCATATGGAAGCCCAGATAGGAGGTATGCTCGGGTGCCTAGGTGATATTTTACAAAGTTTATTTTGTTATCTGTCTGAAGTTTGAAGAAGGTAAAAACTGTATTTTGACCTGTCAGATTGTGCCTATATGTGATGTATGTGCGTTTTATAGGTAATATGCACTTTGCAGTTATGGTTGATGTATCTTTAATACTCGTTTGTTAGTGACATTGGAGTTATATTATCACTAAATAGTAGAACTTATTAAGTTTTAGTATATTTTCAAATTTTTTATTATATTCTTCCGAGTCAGTCAAATGTTATGCAGCAATCTGATATATATTAGGTCAAACAATTCCAACGCAAGAGTTATAACTTCAAAGCTTGTTGGCCCTTGCATTTGCAATCTTATACTCAAATAACCAAAGTGGAGCGTGATCATTTGGATGTTTCAGATAAGAAAAAATTGGTAGCAATGCTAGATCCAAAGTACTCTTTTCCATCTAAAATAGAACTACTTTTCTTTTGCTTTTCTCAACAAATAACGTAGTCATTATAGAACTTATTTGAGCAGTTTTCAGGTATAAGTGGCAAGGCTAAGAACCAACCTGCTAGTCAAAATCATACTTAAGATTATTAATATTTTTTAACAAAATTAAAGCAGTATTAAATTGAATGAAGAGCCCTTGAGGACAAGGTGGATTCAAATAATGAGTAACATGGGAAATAAAGGATTTATATTTTCCACTAGTCAATCAATCCACAATTGCACAATTAATAAACTTTGGAAAAGTAAGTTATCAACATATTTAAGAAACCTATAGGAAAGGATTTATATTTTCCACTAGTCAATCAATCCACAATTGCACAATTAATAAACTTTGGAAAAGTAAGTTATCAACATATTTAAGAAACCTATAGGAGAATATTTCAATGCTTTTTATTGATTATGAACATGTATTATGTATTATATACAAGAATTACAATAGCATGATAGGGAACTAATTATGCCTAATCAATGTAAATAATTTTTGACAGTGTACAATATTTGTTTCAAATATAAACATGTGCGCTGTCATGTTCTGTCACATCCCCACAGTTGAAACGGGAGGTAGGCGTATACTTAAACAGTCTTGGAAATTTTGAAAGAGTATTAGGGGAAGATCTTAGGTGAATATATCCGCAATTTAATTTTGAAAGAGTATTAGGGGAAGATCTTAGGTGAATATATCCGCAATTTGATAGTGCGATGGAATATGCAAGAACGTATTTGGTATTATGTCCCCTAAAATTTTTTCCTCAATTTTGGCATTACGTCCCCTAAAACATTGACATACTTTGCCTCAATTTTGGCATCATAATTTGACAAACAACTGATATATTTTGCCTCCAACCATTCATAAGCATCATTGTTGATTTCCTTGATTTTCTACATGTATTGTTCATGAGCCTCAAGATATGTTGCCTTTGCTGCAGCCATCATGAGATTCCTAAAGAGGGTACTACCTCCAAACCTCTTTTTAAAATTAGCATACAGATGTCTAACACAGAATCTATGTTCAAAAGTTGGGTATTGCTTCTCAAACACCTGTGCAAGACCCTGAGAAAAACAGTAAAACAGTATAAAAAATAGTTTAAGCAATGAAAACAACAAACATGTAAAAAACCAAACAGAAGAGTAAGTGTACTTGCCTTTTGTTGGTTAGATATGAAACACCACCTTTTTTAACCAATGTCTTTTAGAAGTAACTGTATAAACCAACTCCAAGTGTCCTTTGACTTAGTTTCTACCACTCCAAATGCAATAGGTAAATACTGGTCATTACGGTCTCTTTCCACAACTATTAATAATATCCCACCATACTTGTGTTTTAGATGACATCCATCTAGTCTAATAAATGGCCTACAAGCCAATTTCAAAGCTTTATTTGTTCCATCAAAGTACATGTAACACCTTTCAAACCTTGGTAATAAATTTGAAACTGGAGATTGAATGTTCAGGTTGAAAGTATTTCCTTGTGAAACCCTCCTCAATTCAGCCCCATATGACGATAACAAACTATATTATTTACTAGAGTCTCCCTCCACTATCCTTTAAGAAATCTGTCTTACCTTAAATGCCCTACAACCAGGGATTTCAGTTGTATACCTCACCCTAACATCTGCAATTACATCATTCAACTTCATTTTGTTATTGTTCTTCATCCTATCAACTATCACTTTTGCAACCCAGTCAGCTTTGACACTCTTGTTAAAAAATATCTTCCACACTTATGTTTAGCATACAAGGTCTTAATTCTAAAGGTTGTTGATGTTAATACTTTACTGCACAGTACAATGTAATTGCATTGTGATTTTTCCTTGCAAACCACCCTACATCTCACTGCATCATTTTTTTCAAATATGATATCCCTCCCATTCAATACATTATGTTCCAAAATAGCACTCTTGAACTGCCTCAGTGATGAAAACTCCATTCCCACCTTGAGCTTATATTCCTTTGTAATCCCATCTTCCTCATTAAACCTAACAACTCTTGGCATATCATCACCACTGTCGTCTTCAACACCACTATCAAACTCATAAATAATATACTCATCTTCAATTACATGTTCCTTTCCCATCTCTGGTGTAATAAAACTTGGTCTTACTGCCTCACTAGAGCCTACAACATCTGCATCTGGTATGTTTGTGGGCTGACCATCAAATTGCTCATCAAAACCCTCATCATAACCCTTCATCCTTTCTTCTTCACTACCTTCAATTTGGCATCCTTCACAGACTCATCACTAGAACCTTCATCAGTACATGAATAAACCTCATATTCATATTTTTAGCATTGTTTCTATTTCTTGCATTCTCCATAAAAGTTGCATCCCCTATACTTGGTTTAGGCTCAGTGTATATTTCAACCTCACTTTTGCATTCTTGAACAAATGCAACTAACTCAAATGCATCATCATCATCCCTAAATGGTTTTAGATCATTTTCTAAAGTACCATCACCATGTTTCCACCACATTTTAACATTACTGTATTCAAACCCAGGATCCATTCCTTTAATTAATTCACATGCCTCAAAAAATTACCAACGCTCACTATCTTGACCATTAAAAGCATAAACTTTCTCACCCTCATACTTTAGCATTGGGTCTTTTACAAAAGATCCCTTCATGTAAAATATTACTTTAAAAACATTCATCCATACATAATGGGAGGAAAATGACAGTCAAACGTGGACCCACAAAATGGTTATTGTATGCATACAAACCCTAACAACTTAATACACTACAAGTAACCCTAACTTCAATAAAATAAAATCTAAAAAGGAACATGTGGACCTACCTCAGTTTCAATGTCGAGGGACCACAAAGTAAGCACCTTTCAAGCCAATGTTGGAACCACAAAGCAAACGTAATGAGAAGGGAGACAAATTTATGTTATTTACTTTAATGACTTTACTTTTATGTTATTTACATTCTTGCTTTTATTCTTAATTTTTTTCTTTATGCCTTTTGTTGCTTTCTTATTTCAACATAACAAAAACATTATAAAATGGCCAAAACCCTAAACAACTTTAATCTGATCTTTTGGACTTTGTGTTACTATCCTTTACTTAAGCAGTATTTTGGACTTTTGACCTTAGGACTTAGTAATTTCCCTTTGCTTGGAGTGTTATCTGAGACTTTGTGGTTCATATGAGGCTTTATGAGTCATATGAGGCTTTGTGATTCATTTGAGACATAGTGGTTCCTCTGGACCCTCTAATCTTCAATTCAAGACCTAGATGTTATTTGTGACTTTACGACTTTGTTGTTCATCTGGATCTGTTGATATCCATCTGCTCATGTGCTTGTTCATCTTGTGGCTCAATCCAAAGGGAAATGAATGCTTGTTTCCTATTGTGGTTAGTACACTTGCACACACAAAGGATTTCTCTTGGTCTTTCTTAAAATGAGACATTTTATTTTATGTCATTTACTTTATGCTTTAGGATAGTCTCATCATCTCCTTCCCACTTCTTCAATTTTTAAAAATTCTCTCTATTTTAAAAAAAAAACTTATTGTTTTCAAACTTCACCTCTTTTCTTAATAAACTTTGACTTTGTCAAGTGATCCAGAAGTTTTTTTCTTAATAAATATTAAAACACTTAAGCATATTCAAACTCTTTTCAAAACCTCTAAAAAAGACAAACCTTATCAAACTTCTTTTTGTGCCTTTGTGAACTTTTCTATAAAAACATTTTTTTTCCCGAAAGATTGGATATTAGTCTATTATGTAGTGATACAAACCACTATACTTCTACAATATGTTGATAAATGATTGACATTTTCCACTTGAATGTTGAGACGTGCTTGTGAGAAAGTCCAAGTAAAAGTTCTCCATATCAAGATGATGCAAATGCTCATTTCCTAATACTTGTGGGTAGTAAGTTAAGTTTTCCACTTAAATACGACAATATGCCTTTTCACTTAAAATCAGTCAACAAACAATCCAAATTTTTTATAAACACATATTTGCAAGTGGTTCCTATGGAGTACCATAAGTGTAAGGGGTGCTAATACCTTCCCCTTGCATAACCAACCCTCGTATCCATATTTTCTCTTTTGTTTTACTTTTGTTGGTTTTGTTCGACCTTTTTCCTTTTTCCTTTGGAAACAATAAAGTTATATGAAGACTCTTTCTTTTCAAATTAAGTTAACCAACAACTTAATCTCAATTTTTCCCGCAACGTCAATTGTTGTATGTCTAGGACTTCATTTGAATTCTGAACTCTCTAGTTAATAGGAAATATCTTACCATCTCTTTTAAAGGCTTTCAGGGTATATTTCATTAGTTTATAAATAAAAATTAAAGGGGTTATTTTAAAAAATAATTTCAATTCATTTTGATGATTATTTTTATAATTAAAAAATCCTATTCTTTATAAGAACTAGAAGAGGAAAAAAAAATATTTTCAATAGAAGAAGTTTTGGGTTATTAAGGATTGAAAGATTGAAATCACAAAAGCAAAAGCAACATCAACAACAATAATGTTCAATTTCTCCACCCTTGTGCATAATCATCAATCAAACACACTCTTCTTATCTCCCTTCCTATTCTCATTTTATTCTGCCACACCCTACAAATTTCAATCTCTCAAACCCCACAAACTGAAACCTCCACGATTCTCTTTCATTATCCTGCCAAAACGACAACTACGAAGAACATGTAATAAGAGATTGTCTGGTCTTCAAGGAAGGCATTTTCAAAGACCTAATTTTTCCTTCTTCTTTCGACAATATCTGCATGGGAGTCAAAGAGGCAAAAGATTGACAAATATGAAGGTGATATTCTACCAAACATCAAGAGAATGATAGTAAAGGAATCAGAAAAAAAACCCAACAATTGTATAGTAAGGTAATGATTGCTGACTTTATTTTATGTTTTATAATTGGATAGTGAGGTAATGATTGTTGATATTGTTCTGTTTTACACATATGTGCAGGAGAATACGATTATGAGATTAAGCATATCTCATATAATACAGAAAAGTATACTGTGAGCATGTCCAAAAAGGAGTGCTCTTGTAGGAGATGAAAATTTTGAAATATCCTGCATGAAAGCTCACCAATTAGATATTGAAAATTTTGCTCCTGGTTGCTACAAAAGAACATGATATGGGGCCTGTTATGCACCTGTTATATACCCAGTGAAAGGTGAAACTTTGTGGCAGAAAATAGAGCACGTTGACTTACAACCACCACTAATCAAAAGACAGCCATGATGGCCAAAGAAGATGAGGACCAGGGATGCAATAGAAAATTTGAGAGATGAGACATAACTAAAGATGGCTAAATTTGGAATCAAGTACAATAAGTGCCACATGATTGGGAACAACAAAGCTACTTCCAAACTTCCTGCACCAAGTCAAACAACTCAGCCTCCACCAAGTTAGCCTGAACCAGGTTAGCCTAAACCAAGTCATCATGCACCAAGTTTTCCTGAACCAAGTCAATCTGGACCAACTCAGGGTGCACCAAGTCAACTTGTATCAATTAAGCTTGAACCAGCTGATTTATGATTTTATGTCTGTTATAATTTTTGTATTATTGACTATGTAATTTATGATTTTTGTATTAGTGTCTCTAAACACAAACAATTATGGTTCAACGGCAGCATTTTATGCTTTTATGCTAATATGGTTCAATGTAACAACAAACTTACTTTTGATTATGTTAATGAAACGAGCTTTTGTTAGAATTATATTACCGTCATGATATTATGCGTGGTTTAGATTTGTATCAAAACCTGGTCTGAGAAATAACATATAACCTGACTATTTCAAATTAGTCCCTTTATAACATAGATTTCAATTTAGTCCCTTTATTTATCAAATTGATTTCATTTTAGTCTCTTATCTATCAAACTTAACCTTTATAGTCCCTTACTTAATATCTTGTTTCTTTATGATTTTTGTTCTGTAAATATTACATAACATATATGATAACACAGAACTAAAAAAATAACTTTGTTATAGCAGAGATGATAAAACAGAGCATAACATATATTGTCAACCAATTTCATCAAACCAACAGAGAAATTATATCAGAATGAACACGTGTTACAACCAACACATTCAATAAACAAGACCTATTTGAAATACATTGTTAAAAACATTACATTCAATCCTAAACTAAAAATGCCAAACATTATTGCAATTTTCAACATCCCTCTTGTGCGAATAACCTCATTCTTCAACTTGAAAAATTTATTCCTTTGCCTCTCAATCTTCAAATTCATTTCATCAACAACTTCATCACCTAACCACTTGAAAAAATTGCATCCCTTCTCCATTTGATTTCTGTAATTTCTAAAACCCCAAAAATTTTTCCCAACATTCACACCGTTCGAATCTATAACAGTATGAATAACACACTCTTCTTGGCACCGAAAATCCATCCTCTTGTTTCTTATGACCATAGATACAAATGACCTACAACTTTGGTTGTTTCGTTTTGAATAGGTGTTGGAATTTGTTGACATTTTAGTAGAAATTTTGAAGCTGATGATTTGGATGAAGAGGAATGTTAAAGAAATTTCTAAGAAGAAGGGCTAAAAAAGAAGATGAATAGTAACTCTAGTTTCTTACATAAAACACATGAAAGAGAAAATAAAGCTTAGAAGGATAATATAAGCCTTTGTTTAGTTACTTATTCAAGTAAATCCTTGTTATTATGCCACATCACCACCAACAATGAACCTTTTTCTAACAATTTAACATAAATGATTAAGTTGTCTACATAACCAATTTTAAGGGACTAATCCGTAAGATTTATTAAATAAAAAACTAAATTAAAATCTGAAATTAAGTTAAAAAACTTCGACACTAATTAAGTCATTAATTTACAAAGGTTATCATCCAAAATTTTAAGATCCTATTTCTTAGACTTTGGGTTGTGGCCTTGTGGGTCTGGTTGCCCTGATCTAAGACCGACCTTATTCAACGAATAGATACGTACAAGAGAATATCAAGTCAAAAATATGAAATATTTTTTCAATTGATTATACTCCTTTATAGGTGTTTATACAATTGTTTTCTTTATATAATAATACTTTCACATTTACATTAGAATCACATTTTTTATGTTAAAAATCATTGGAGTCGTAATACTATTAAAGTAGTTTCAAGAATGTCATTCACTCATTTTAATTACAAACTTATTTACCTATGGAATGCGATAATATTAATACAATTTTCTTATTATTTTCTCATCAATTTCACATCATAATTATATTTCCCTTTTGTTTGAAAATACTGGATCAATACATCATGCATAAACCATATTATTAAGTCTATATTTATGATTATGTGAATGTCTTTAATCTATAGTATAATTTTACATTTGAAGACGTTAGATTTGACCATGAGAAATCACAACTTTCAATAGATCATCAACCAAATAAATCCCACAAATATTCAACTAGTTCAAACATAATCCTAAAATATATTTTTAAAATAGGACAAAATATAATATAAAACCAATTTCTTTAATAGTTTTAATTCGTGTTTATACTGATTTTTAATAATTAAAAAACCTATTTTTTTAGGATTATGTTTGAACTAATATGTTTAAAAAACCTATTCATTTTCAATAAACAAGTAAGTTTTGTGTTACCATTGATTGAATGTTAGCAATTGCAAGAGCAACATCAACAACAACAATGTTCAATTTCTCCACCCTTGTTCATAATCCTCAATCCAACACACTCTTCTTCTCTCCCTTCCCATTCTCCCCTTCTTCTGCCACACCCCGCAAGTTTCAATCTTTCAAACCCCCCACAAACTGGAACCTCCACAATTCTCTCTCCTCATCCTACCAAAACGAAAACGACGAAGAACATGTAATCGGAGATTGTCTCGTCTTCGAGGAAGGCATTTTCGAAGACCCCATTTTTCCTATTCCTTCCGACAACCTCGTAGACAGCAAAAAACCAAAACCCAGTTCAAAGAAAAAGAAGAAGAAAACGGCGGTAATTAAGTCTGAGAATCTGGTTCCTGACAAGTGGAGAGATGTTCAAGCAGAGGTGAACATAACGAAGAAAGAGAGACGTAAGATAGCTCAGGAAATTGAGTTCAATAGTAAGGTTTTGAAGAAGAAAGGAGGGTTGGTTCCTTTGAGGAATATGAATTTGGATGATTATAAGGCTTATAGAGATGCTATGTTGGCTAAGTTGAAACCTGTGGTTCTTGATATGCCTCCAAGTTTTAGTTTTGCCGACAGAGAGGAAGAGTTGGAAGATGAATTGAATGATGGGTTTGGTGAAGAACGTGTTAAGCCTAAGAATCCTAGGTGGGCTGTTTATGGGAGAGGTTTTGAGGATGTCAATGAGTTTTTGAATAGTCAAAGTTATGACCTTGCTCTTAAGAAAACTCAAGGTAATTCGTATCTAGTATCTACCTTTTCTTTTTGGTTTTGGTTTTGATTTTGTGTGGATGTTGTTGAAGACTATTACTTGATGCTTCATATTGAATATACATGTTTGGGAGTTAACTTCATATTGAATATACTGTCTATGTGTTTGTGTTTTTGTCTGACACTGTGTCAAGTGTCATATTTAGTATCGTGTCTCTGTCTGTGTCGGTGCTTCATAGACTATGATTGTGATTGATGAAGTTTATTCGAAATGGCGCTTAATTTAGTGCTACTTCGCACCGTATGGTACTTCATTGATGATGATACAGACAGAGTAATTCAATTGTGATGAAGTGTGTCATTTTATTTAGTGACTGTTGAATTCAGGAAAATCTTTATCTTGATCACTGTTGTTTCTCATTGTTTTGCAAATATATGGTTTTTAAGTGTTGGGTTTTTCATTTTCGTTCTCTTGTGCTTGCGTGAATAGGTCGTCTTAAGTTGTTTACAAAGGAGGAGAAGGCTTTGTTGAATAAGATTAAGCCAGACTTGTCAGTTGCTACTTCGGTAAGTATTCTTACTTTATCCGAAAATAAGAACTTTCATGCTTTCCTTCATTTGTTGAGTAGTCGTGTTAGTTTTTGGTGTTGTCTGTCTTATTGGGCTGATATCTTGGATCATGGTTATCAGTATCTTACGATGCATGCAAGACATATGTCAGTTGACAATGTATCTGCGACTCATTATAAGATTTGATTCATGACTTGGAAAATAGGTTTTTCGATTCACAGTTTGAATCTCGAATTGATATTCATGTTTGGGACTAAGAAACATTGTTGCCTTTGGTGAATAATCTCTATATTTATTTTTTCAATGGTTAATACTTGTTATTTATAGGATAAATGGCTTCCTCTGCATACTTTTGCTGCGAGCGCCGAATCTTTCCTCTTACAAACTTTGTTGAAGCACGATGTTGATATTAATGCTATGGATAAGGTACGTGAATATTAACTTTTATACAGAAGATTAAGATGTGTGGAATCCTCTATTCAAACTATTATGATTTGTTATATACTTTTAGGATGGTTTGACTGCTCTTTCCAAATCGATAGTTGGAAGAAAGCGTGCCATAACTAATCTTCTCCTGCTAAACTCGGCCAATCCCTTTGTACAAGATAATGTGAGTAATAAATTACTTAATTGTGAGCTGTGCTGTCGTAAGTTGCACATGTGAGCCTTTATTTGTTGATTTTCTTCTTCAGTTTATACTTTGTGCTTTTCACGTCCCTACTAAAAACTCATCGCCGTTATCATAAACTCTTTGGATAGACTGTTTAATTATGCTCTAGCATAAACACTTATCATATAGGGGCTATGTATGAGTTATTTTTATAACCAAAGATAAATAAAGTAAAATGCTTTCATATAAACTATCTGGAGTTTATGAAAATACGCTGAAAACAACTTACAGACATGTCATAAGCTCTTTCCATAAACTCTTCCAAATAGTCTCATGAGTGTTTCTGTCAGTAGATAAGTCTAAATAGGTCAATCCATACACGACCTTAATCTAATAGCATATAGTTGTTATAGCCGGAGTTACTTATTGGTGTCGCCGAAATTTTATGCATCTGCTTTGTTGTTTGTGCTTGAAACAGGATGGGGCCACCTTGATGCACTATGCTGTACAAACAGCTTCTGTCCCAACAATTAAAGTGCTCTTGTTGTATAATGTGGATATAAATCTTCAGGACAATGTATGGTTAATTGTTCCAATACTCAGCTTATCCTACCTTTTATTCTTCTGTGGAGCACTGTTTGAGAACATAATTCATTTTCTGTCTTAGGATGGCTGGACACCATTACATCTTGCTGTTCAAACTCAGAGAAATGATGTAGTAAAGCTTCTGCTGATTAAAGGTGCTGATGAGACATTAAAAAACAAGGTAATTGTGTTTTGATACAGACACTTACACAAACATCAGACATGATACTGATACTAGACATGACACTGACACAAACATCAGACATGATACTGATACTAGACATGACACTGACACAGACACCAAACATGACACTGATGCACAAACACTTGTGTAGCAGCAGCCTAAGTGGCGATTTCGCTTTTGTTTGTCTCAGGATGGTTTAACTCCACTCGACATTTGCCTCTACTCTGGTCAAAGTATCAGAACATATGAGTTAATCAAGTTGCTGAAGCAGCTTCCAAGACGCTCTAAAAATGCTCGAAAAAATAAATCTCTTGAAGCAGCTTCCACGGACTAACAATTGAAGAGTAGACATTGCCATGTTTTGCATCACAGCCCTTCAGCATATGGAAATTTTAGGACAAGTATGGTGTTGTATTGTATTCAAAATTATATGCAAAATATGACAGGAAAGTTGAAATATTTCCGTCAAGCTAATCCACTGAAACCGCATTGGCGCTTTGGTTTTGCAGAGAACATGGCTAAAGTTAATTAAATACTCTATCCAGAAAATTGTATTCGAAAAGTTAGTGTAAAAATTAACATTAAATAAATCAAATTTTTAGATACCGTTTTTGTTTATATTTTATTGTATGTGTACACCCTTCATTTTCTTTTATAAACAAATTTTATTTTTTAAATTTATTGAATAAATAAATGATGTATTTGAATTATATATAAATTAGATGTATCAATTATTTAATAAATCTAAAAAGTAAAAATTGTTTATTAAAAAGAATGGAAGGAGTATGTATCAAGAGTGTTTGTGGTGTGATTTAAAACAATTGAACTATTGCGTTTTTTTAAGGATAAAACAGTCTAATTCTATATTGTACGATTACTATTTATACGGTAGATAATCGGTCTAGAAATACACTCGTGATGATATGAAGACAATTCAAATAGGGTATAAATGTTACTCGTAATATCTGATATAACAACCCATTGTAATAATTTCTCAAACAAAAAAAAATTTAAATAATTCTTCAAAGAGAATTCAATAATGGTCATTTAATCACTAAAAATGATTTCTCAAACAAAAAAAAATTCAAATAATTCTCTAAAGAGAAATCAAAAAATTATATTTAATAATTTCTCAACTCAAATGAGGAGAAATTAACATAATTCTTTAAAGACATTTCAAGAAAATACTTGAAAAATTCAAGAATAGAAAGAAAAGGGGAGAAGTTGGTGTTTTGACAATTCGAAAAACGCGGAGTATGAGAGTGAGGAAGGAAAAACACAACAAAAGGAATTCTCATATATCTCACGTAAACAATGTGAGACTAAGTAGTTTTTTCAACTAACACACAATGTGGGACTTAAGGAATTTTTTCAAATTCATCTTCCTATATTTGAATATTTGACATAATGTTCCAACAATCTTTCCACTTGAATTTAAAAAAGTGTTTCAGAAGTAATGTCAAACGTTTATAAGATTGTGCATAAACAAAGGTGTTTACGACTTGAACCTTTGTGTAGCACATATAATTTCAATTCAACAAAAGTAACAATTGTGTTGAACTTTATCTCAGATATCAAATTTGCCCACAATCTTTTATTAAAGTGTATTCTAATAGCTCGTGTTTTAATAGCCCCGCACGTGTATCCTTATTTAGTGAAAGGTTTATAAATTTTGTCTAAAAATTTCATAGGAACTGATCTAAGTTCCACAATCACATATGTGAGTCTATCAAAAGTATTTACGTAGCTTAGGTCCTCCCTCATACACAATATAAATCTCATTGAGAATTTCTATTATCTCATTCTTTTATTGCCTCCGGATTTTTTTGTTGGTCCATTGGGCATTTGCCCGTCCATAACAACACAATGACGAGTAAGAATATATTTTATTTATATAAAAATAATGGTTAGTTTCTTAAAAAGCAAAAACATTGATTTTTTTTTTATAATATACGTGACTAATATGGTCTCTTTATTGGATTTTATAAGGACTTGGATAATTGAGAATTTGAGTGAAATTAAAACTCTTCAAACGAAATTTAAACTCGTTTCTTCCAACAGATTCGTACTACTATCTCTTGATTTTATTTATAAGAGAATTTTTTTTAAAAAAATTATTGAATAGTTAATATATCTGAAATGAATCATGGATCAAATACATTAATTATTTAATAAATCTAAACAGTCAACTTTCTCTATCTCAAAATAAGTGGGCTAAAAGAGGGCTTCTTAACATTATCGATCTTGGTCAAGAGTTTTTCTGGTCACTTTCACCAATCAGGAAGATCAAGAGATTGCTCTTCTCAAAGGCCCTCCTTGGATGATTTAGGATAATTACTAGGCATGGCAACGGGGCGGGGCGGTGGCGTGTTTAGCTAGCCCCACCATCGCCCCCGCTTTTATGTAGAAATTTAACCTCCAGACCCGTCCCCAATAAAGAACGAATACCCCGCCCCCACCCAAAAAAATTGCTTTTTTCAAAGAAAAAAATTACATATTTTTTTTATTTTACAAATCATCTAGAAAACATGAATAAACACATCAAAAATACAAAAACCAACCTTAATTTGAGTAAATAGTCGTAAGGTTTAATATTTAAACACCATTACAAATATTTTTTCAATCATAACCCTTAAATCCAAACATTTGACTCTAATCATAATATTTTTAAAGTTACACAAATATGATTGGTTGTGATTCATTAAAAGAGTGTAATCTTTCAATATATCAAAGTACAAATTACTCACAACAACCAACAATTTTTTGCAAAGTACAAATACAAAAGTAAAATACTACCATCAACAAAAGAACCAATTTAACAACATGGAACAAAAGATACTAAATCATCGTAACAAAAAAGGTTCCAAATAAACCACAAATTTTCTAATAATCTTCATCTTCGAGGCGAGAGTTGGAAATAGAAGTAGCACCATCGATCAACAACTCATATGTATTGAAAAGTAAAAATTAAAACATAAAAACAAGCACAAGTGAGGTGATGTACATGAAATCTATTAAATAAAAAGTTCATTTGCATGCACTTATCAAACTAGTATATATATAATATGGTACTTGCTAGAAAGTGAACAAAATTATAAAAACAAGAAACTGGTACCAAACATATATGTATTAATCCATACATATTAATACAAACTAATATATATATATATATATATATATATATATATATATATATATATATATATATATATATATATATATATATATATATATATATATATATATATATATATATATATATATATATATATATATATATATATATATATATATATATATATATATATATATATATATATATATATATATATATATATAATATGTTACTTGCTAAAAATTGAACTTACTAAATTATAAAACACCACGACAACCAACTGATGAAAGATATTTTTAATATTCTAGACCTCACCTATTATAGTGTCTCTTAATGTGAGGTCTAACAAAAACAAAGAATTACATTAGTGTTCAAAAACAAAGAATTGCAGTAGTAGAACGATGATGGAGAATGGATTATTTTTAATAAAACTAATAATCACAAACAAGAATACTTTACATTTACATGTCAACATTACCATTTATCATACTTCAGAAAAATAGGGTGCTTTCTATTTTTATAATAGAAAAGCATAATTTGTTTAAGTTAACTACTAATCACAAAAGTGGGCCAACCACACATTGTGCACACAAAAATACAAATAGTATGAATAATACCTTCATCATCAGACTCCGTTTCCGAGAGTAAAATAGCATTTTCATTTCCCACTTTAGATTTCAAATTACCTATCAATATAGTAAAATATAGTTAATGATAGTCTTGACAAGTAAAAATAGAAAATAAAAACAAAAAAATATCTTACCAGTATTCTCAGCACTCCATAACCAACTTCTTGCACACATCAAAACTTCTAAAGTGGTCCAATGAAGTCGACTTCGATGAGGGCTTACCATATGATCGCTTGTACTAAATGCAGATTCAGAAGCTACAGTAGAAACAGGAATTACTGATGCATCTCTTGCAATTGCTTGAAGTGTTGGATACTTAATGCCATTCAACTTCCACCACAATAAAATATCAAAATCTGGACTTCTTAGTAAAACTTCCTCATCCAAATAAACTCCAACTCCATTTTAACAGATGAAGTTCTAGCTCTTTTTTTCGTATGACATACAAATCATAGTCTTCCAAACCATCGTTACTAACAATATCAACATTAGCATCCAACGTTTGAGATTCACTGTCTGATTGGCTTAACTTGAAAATCAACATCATTCCCATAGAAGACTCTATAGTAATATTCAAGCAAATCAGTTTTGTATCTAGGATCTAAAACAGCGGCAACATCCATTATTTCATGAATCACACTCCAATATTTTTCAAACTTTACCAACATGTTTTCTGCCCTTCTTTTTACCAATTCATCAGAGGATTCAATCCAGTCAAGTAATGCAAATTTAATCTGGAAAATCTTAGAAAAGTATTCATTGGCAGTTGGATAGTTTGTTCTAGAAAATACTTCAGTGGTAAAATTAAACAATTTTAATTTTTCATAAATCTCTTTTGCAAATTTTCATTGTAAACTTGTTGGTAAACAAGTGTACTTAGTTACACGGATTTCATTGAAAGCGGATATTCATGCAAAATAATTGCATGTGCAAACTCTTTCTTAGTAATTTCTGCATCATAAATTTCAGTACTCAACTCTTGTTTACCTTGCATGATTTTAGGCGTAAGAAATGTTTGTCCTTTATCAGATGGTTTCAAAAGCTTCTTTTTAGAACAATAATCTATATGTCCTTTTAAATGTGTTGTCCCATCATTTGATGAACCATTAAGCAACTTTGAGCAATAATTACACTTGGCCTTAACTTTTTCACCAACTTTGACCTATGTAAAATGATCTCGTGCAATACTTTTAAGTCTGGATCGACGATTTTCGGTTGTTTAGCTATCAACCTCCATATTATCATTTGGTATGGGAGGAGGAGCTTCAACTGATAGATTACCACTTATATTTGGAATTGGTTGATGTGTACTTTCTTGTGAGATAGGTGGACATTTGTTTGAGAGGTACCTTCATTTTCCATGACTAGTTATTCAGTTGAGTTGTACCTAAAAACAAACTAAAATCAATGACAAACTAAAATTAATAATGTTTACCACATTTTACATGTATAATTCAACCATTTGATAACTCCAAATTTATATACATGAAAGATTTATAAAATTAAATAGTAATGTATACAACAACTACTACTTACATGAGATTTAATGATTGATTTTAGGTAGAATAATGACATTTTTAGAATAAACCTCCTCTAACAATTTAATAGTAGTATGGAAAAAATTTAATAGCAGTATAGAAAAATTCAACTACAACAACTCCTATAAAATTCAACGGTATGGAAAAATTCAATAATAGTATTTAGAGTGACATTTTAATAAGTGTGTAACAAAAACTGCTATGCTCTGCTAATTCAAATGGTTCGGTAAGTTGTTAGCTTCCATTTGAATGTTAAATTGGTCAGCTGTAAGTGTTAGTGGGTGAATGAAATTATTTAGTTTATAAATTGAGAACTCGGTTAGCTTATGGTTAATAGACACTGCAACTTGGTGTTAAAAGGTTGTCATGAACTCTATGTAAAAGGGTTAAATTAATGTCAAATGCTGAAATGCAAATTGGCTGCTACTGCTAGCTATCAAGATGTTTAAATATTTGCAAAATGTTGATTTTAAAAATTCTATCTAAACTATGAAAGTTCATGACAATTATGGATAATTTGAATGCTAAAATTGTTTCTGCTTCTATTATAGCTAATTGGAATTTTAGTAATTAGGTGTGATAATTAGTTTTTGGAAGGTTTGGAGTGTCAATTAGAAGTTAAAGGTTGGTTGGTAGATGATAAAATATTAGTAGATATAAGCTTGTTATGTTAATTGAATTAAAATAATTTAATAAGTATATTAATTTAAAATTGATAAAATCAAATATTAACTTATAGACTCGAGATCCTTCGCAAGATCGGGTAGGGATAACAAGGTCGTGAATCGGGGGATCGTAACACGGATCGTAAGATCCTACCAAATTTAGAAATTCATATAATATATGTTATATATTAATAATATGCATATGAATCGGCATAATTTAGTAGAAAAAAACTTCAAATATCACTAAAATTACTTTTTTTTTTACTAAAATTACTTTAAAAAACTAAAATTTAAGAGGATAAGATTCATTGTTTTTAACGTGTGAGAAAAAAATAAAGAATTAAATGATTTTTTTTTAGTGAGATAGAAGATAGAGATTGAAATAATGAATATCAGATAAATGTTGTATTTAACATGAGAGATGTTTAACGTGAGAAAGTGGAACGAATAGCTGTATTTTTTGAGAAGTTACAATAATCATGGATGTATATTGGGAAATTGTATAAATCATTGATTATTGGGTAGTGGGTATTGATTACTCCTTTTTATTAGACAGAAACAGTTTAAATGAGAAAGAGAAAAGAAACTTTTCAAATTTCATTTAGAAAAAAAAACGTCTTTTTAGGTTTTTTTTTAATCGGGTGGAAAACCTGAATTTCTGGAGGCTTTGAACAGAAAAGGTGCTTCCTCTCAAAAAAGATGATTTATGTGTTATAGCGGCGATTCCGGCCGCGTCTACCAAAAAACGATTCTGGTCATTCTCCGGCACGGTTGCAGGTTGCAAGATCGCAAAATCGTACAATCCTACGAGTAGGATCGCGATTTTGACTACCATGCTTATAAGTACAAATATTAACTTATAAGTATCAAATATTAACTTATAAGTATATTAGCAAGAAATAATAATTTAAAATTGATAAAATCAAATATCAACTAATAAGTATATTAGCAGTAAAAAAAAAGTAACAAATTTAGGCAAAAAATTGAGGGTAAGTATGATGTGAATGTGTGAAGTCATGCCAAGTTATGTCCTATTTTTTCTGAATCCAAATAGAAGCAGTAAAACTTTTCAGCCTATATTTATCAACAACAGAACCTAAATAATTTGTGATATTTTCATTCAAAACCAAAATCACCGGGGATTACAATAAACATAGAAAATCAACCGAGGAGCAAAAACATAGACCTAATAAATAAATTGAAGAAAGAAAAAATTATCAGGAGAACAAAAACATATACTCACCAAACAAAATATAGAGTTTTCAATTAATACTTAAACACCCAGAAAACCCAACAATAGATCTATTGAAAGGCATAAAATCAAAAGAGAATGAGAGATAGATTATCTTACGGTTTATTTGAGAAATCGAGGAGAGAAATGGTAGATTCACGATTCTGTGTTGAGAGGGAGATGAGAGATTCACGATTATGTGTTGAGAGAAAGATGACTAGATGAGAGGTTCACAGTCTGTGTTGAGAAGATAAGAGAAAATGAAAAGGGTTTTCTTAGATTTTTTCATACTATTTTAATTAATTTAGTTTTAGAATATATATTTGAGAAAATAAATTAATATTAAAATAAGTAAAATAAGGGCATTAAAGTAAAATTGGAGTATTCGGGCGAGGGCGGGTGCGGGAAGGTCTTAGTGTCTTCCCGTCTCCGCACCCGCACCCGTAGTTAAAAATCGGGTTTCGCCCACACCCACACCCAATTAAATCGGGTTTCCCCGTTAATTTTGGGGCAGGTCCGGATTTGTTTGCCATGCCTAATCATTACCTTACAATGCTGTTAGCTGGGATTTTCGACAAGGGTAAAAATCTCAGCAAATGAGAAGAGCTGAAGGTACACTGATGACGTGTACATGGTAGGAGTCTTGGGTCGAAGAAGATTTAGGACTTAGTATTTTTTGGAATGTTGCAAGAACATTTCGACTGTGTGGGTTTTCGACATCATCAACTGCATCGAAGAAACGATTATTTGAGAGCGTAGATGTTATGTTCTAATATGAGTAACTACTTGTGGGTTTCTGTCTGAAAGACACATGGAGAAAACACATAGACGGGCTGCATGCAAGGATTCACGTGGCGAACACTAAAGATATCAACATTAGAAGCAGTTATTCTAACATTTGTATATATAAGAGTTCATTTCTAGAATTCAGTGTGTTCATTTTACTACAAAAATCTCACTGAAAACTTGAAGTACTAGTGTCTAGAGAAAATAGTCATGGCTGAGAGAATGTATGAACAATGAAACACCATTCTTTAGTTTCAATACAAAGTCTTTAAAATTCTTTTCATTTTGCTTTGATTCATCAATTTATTTTCAGTCTCTTTCAAGTACATTGCTTTGTACTTTTAAGTCTTGTTATTTTTCTTTACATTTTCAATGATGTCGAAGTCTACACCTTTTATGTTCTTTTAGTCACTTTTTCGACCAATTCGAAACTAATCTCTACCAATAGAAAACTAAAATAAGGTATTTTGGCACTATGTCTTATAATTCACAAGTTGATCCTACAAGTAACCTTTAATTAAGAGACTAACACTTGTTTACCCATTTTGTGTGTAAACAAACTGACACTCCTGGTGGGACATATGCTAAATTACATATCGTTTACAGATATTCTTAGTTTTATCTATTTTAAACTTGTTCTATGTCTGTGAGTGTTTTTGGGTAGTTTGCATGCGATTTAGATATGGAAAATATTTGCCCAAAATGTTGCGTCTTTCTGTAGATAATGTCAACCCACATAGTAATCCTCAAAATTTAGTACAATAACTGGCCGTGTCAATGATCGAGGAGCCAGTTATCTCAACACCGATTATGACAACTGCTCCGGCGGTGTCAACAACGCCAATCGCATTGATACCATCACAAAGGGAAACAACCCCACCACAATCAGGGAATCCCTTTTATAACCCTGCAATTGCGAGACCTTTATTTGGATTTTCAATGCCACCAAGTAGCAGAGTCTAACCTTATAGTATGCCAACGTCGATGATGTCTAACCTTCAAATGAATATGTCAACTTTTAGTGACAATGTAGTGGCCTCGGCGCCATTGTACAATCCTTACAATGCTTCGGCGTCAATCATAAACAAAATGGTGCGACCAGGAGGGATAAATTACATCCCTAAAAGTACATCATCTTTAAATATAACCTCTATGATGGCTATGAGGCAACAAATTTATGAGAGCAATTTAAAGTTAGTTAATACTCTCACCCAACAAATTGGAACCATTTCAACCCTCTGATTGCAAATACAAATCAAACCTATGAAGTATTGACAAATTAAATGGAAAGAATTGTTGATTTCATTGGAATGCCTCTAATGCAGGTGCGACCTGCCCCTCAAATTTCAAACATTAGGCAGTTCGACACCCCTGAGAATAGGAAGACATAAGCCATAGTAGGTTAAAACCAGGGCTTTCAACCACATGAACCCCCTCAAACTAGGGAAGAGGTTGAACAAATAGAACAAAATAACCTTAAGCCTTTAATGGTTCATAGAAATCAGAATGCCGACCAAGTGCTTAGGCATGTTCAACAAAATAATTTTGGAGGATATAATAACATAACAAACATGGTCGAACAAAATTTGGCCCAGAATGGCCTAAATGTGGGACTTCACATGCCCAGTTTTGTATCACCTTTGTCTGAGTATGTTCGACAAACAGAGTTACCTAAGGGATGGAAGGTCCCTAAATTCACTAAGTTCGCAGGAGACACTAATGAGTTGATAGTCAAACATGTCGCCCGATACCAAACCGAAACTAGCGACATTGCGAACAATGAGAATTTGAAGATGAAATACTTCCCAAATTCTTTAACGAAGAATGCCTTCACTTGGTTCACTACTCTACCTCCACACTCTACTCAATCATAGATTCAGTTGGAGTGATTGTTCCACGAACAGTTTTACATGGGACAGTAAAAAATCAGCTTGAAAGAGTTGGCTAGTGTTAGGCGAAAAGTCCTTGAGTTGATAGATGACTATTCTAATAGATTTAGACTGCTCAATACAAGGTGTTTTACCCAGTTGCCTGAACATTAGTTAGTCGAGATGGCCGTAGGAGACCTGGACTATTCAATTAGGAAGAATTAAATACCCAATACCTTAGAGACATAACTTAATTGATAGATAGAATTCAACAGGTAGAACACTTGAAAGTTGAAAAGGCTAGAACAAATATATACCATAAGAAGGATAATTTTGCTTATATAGAAGTAGAAGATTACATGTCTGACGTAGGGGATGATTGTTCCAAAGAAGGCGAGGTTAACATGGCTGAACTTAAGTCAGGATCTCCTTATGTGTGTAAATTCTTGAAACCTTCGAATGGAAAACACCCCGTCGAGACCAATAAAAATGAGAAGTTCGCCATTAGAACTTATAATTTTGATATTATAAAATGTGACAAAATATTTGATTATTGGTTGCATATGGCCAGATTATAGTACCTTCTGGCCTAAAAACTCATCCTTTAGAACAAAGGAAGAAGAAAGATTTTTGTAAGTACCATAATTTTCTAGGCCATAAAACTTATCAATGTGTGCTTTTCAGGGATTTGGTTCAGAAAGCTCTGAAGGATGGAAGGCTACAGTTTGGAAAAAATCCAAAGTCGTCAATGAAAGTGGACTTAAATCCCATGCAGACAGAATATGACCACTATGTTGAGGTGGTGGAAATTTTGATGGTTGAAGTTGCTAAGGGCTCCAACGTGGGAGTTGACAAGCGCGAACAGATCTTCGCTGTCGTCGACTCTGACATGCAAGTAGCGTGCCCCCAGTCTGAAGAGGGGTTGATTAATTTCCTTGAGAGATGCAAGCTTAACGATTCCAAGATGATGCTTTTCCCATGCTGCAGTGCCGTGTTTGATGACGAAGCGGTAAAGAAGCTGGAGGGCACGGAAATATTCGACCCTAGAAGAGGATGGGGTGGGAGTCATTCTGCTAGGTATGCCCCAAATAATGGGGGTAGACCTCGTATAAATGAATAATACAAGAGGCAGTTTCAACATCCTGGCAGTTTCAACATCCTGGACAGAGGACTTTCCGACCATTAACAAGCATACCTAAGGAGAAATGGGTGAAACCTTTAAATCAGAAAGGGGAAAACCACCTCAAATGGAAGGAGGTCGACCTCAAAGTGGGTATGTTGAATAACAACGGGGCAGACAGTGTCGAGAGGGAGATCTCATGTCCCTCCCATATACAAGGGAAATAATCTCATGGCGTGTACCCAATGAAGGCGCCATCAAAGAAAAAAGAAGGCTCAGAGGGAAGCCTTCGCAACAATGGGCGGCGCCCCAGAGGCGAAACACAATCAAGTTGTGTCAAAGGCTCCAAAGAAACCTTACTCGAAGATATTCAACAAGGAGGATAAGCTAACTGAAGGTGAGAAAATACTTAGAAGGGGGGGGGGGGGGGGTTGAATAAGTATATATAAAAACTTATAGCAATAAAGACTCAAGGATTTTTATCCTGATTCGTTGAACTCAACTACTCTAGTCCACCCTATCAAGAGTGATTTGCCTTTCTCAACAAGGACTTAATCCATTATTAAATCAACTGATTATAATAGCAAGCACTAAGAGCAACTGTTCTTAGTCTTCTTAAGAACTACTGATCCCAACTGGATCTTCTTAAGGGTCTTTTACAATCAAATGTAAGAATAATACAAGTGTTTAAATGCTTCTAAAAAAGCTTTATCACAACTGTGATTTTACACTTAAGATTTAAGAACTATGAAATAAATTCAGCTAATGAGAATAAATTTTATGAGAGCTTGTAATGAATTCTTTCAATGTTTCGTCAACTGAAGAAGATGGATGGAGTCTTGCTTTTATAGGCACAGAGGTCCAAGAAGTTTTTCACGTTGAAGGCTGTGTACCAAAAAGGTCTGAGCCTTTTTGTCTTCACATCACATGACCTTTCCTAGAAGTAGAATGCACAGAAAAATCCTTTTTGTCTGTGTTCTTGTGTCTAGCATAAGTGAGGAAAGAGTCGTTTGGCCATTCCAACGGACATAACTTTGAATTCTTCTTCAACAAGTTTCAGCAAAGTATCAGAGCCTTCTGATGTTCATCAGAGTTTGCTGAATCAGAGTCTTTGCAGCAAGTGTGCTTTCAGCGTGTAATTGTTCAGAGCAGAGTTTGGGATCAGATCCTCAATACTGGAAGCGTTAGTACTATCAGAGTCTTCTGAAATAACTTGCTTGAAACTCTTCATACAGAATTCTTCAATGCTTCAAATGCTTCTGGCTTCTGCTTCAGATTCTTCTGTAGCTTCTGCTTCAGATCCTTCTGTAGACAGCGCTCAAAATCTTCTATAGGCAGCATTCAGAATCTTCTAACAGATGCTTCTGACGCTTCAGAGCCTTGCATATTTTTCATGTTCAGATCTAATTTGCTTCCAGAATGATATTCACTTTAATATCTGCAACAAACAATCTTAAACAATTTTTAGAGTATATAATTCTTTAATACAAAATTTCATAATAGTTATCATCAAAACATAGAGATATTATTAAGAACCAATCTGTGTTCTAACACTAACAATATCTCAAAGACCATCTTTAAGGGAATCCTCGTGGGTAAAGTGGCACCAAGGGTAAGGGCGAAGACGCCTGAATGCTCTCCACAGTCTGAGGAGGAGGATCCCCAGTGCACTCCTCAGCCGGAGGATAAAGAACCAGAATAGACACCCCAATCTGATGATGAAATGGTTGAAGATAACTTTGACGAAGGGTCTGAGGATGACTTACAGATTAATTGCGGCAACGTCTCAGTGTTGCCAGCAGAATACGACCGTGTGTCTGAAGTTTCCGATGCTGAAGAGGACGAGGCCGCTAACCAGAAGCCTCTTTGTTACTACGTCATGAATAATGGCGTAGTCGAAGAACAACATGTTGTATTTGAAAGGCCTGATCCATGAATGATGTATCATCTAAAACCCATGTGGAGAAGGTAGACAACATGGCCCTCAACAAAGTATTTGTTGATGAAGGCATGATAATGAACTTGATGTTGCATTAACTATTCAAGAAAATGGGGAATACCGATGAAGATCTTAGGCCCCATAATATGGTGTTGTCCAATTATGAAGGCAAAACCAGTAACATAATAGGTGTGATTTAGCTAGACTTATCAGTTGGCTCAATTTCCAGCTCAACGTTATTCATGGTCATCAAGTCCAGTGCAAATTACAACATTCTGCTTGGACGTGAGTGGATACACAGAATTGGAGTGATGCCTTTAACATTGCACTAAAGAGTAGTCATTTGGAGGGAAGATGGTATTCTCGAGAACATAGAAGCCAGCAAAAGTTACTACAAAGCCGAAGTGGGAAAAGTTAGAAGAAAATATTTCCATATGAATTATATACCTATGGTAAAGACTCCACATAATCACTGAACCTACACCCAAACTATGGGTTTATCTGAGACAAAGAGCAGGTAGAGGCTGAACCTAACGAAGAGGGAAGTCTACCCCCTACGGGGTGGACAATGGTCAATGAGAATGACAGCCAAGTCAAGATCATTAGCTCGAATTTTGGCTTATATGGCCAAAAACAGAATAAACTCGGCTTTAAAGGTTGAGGTTTCTTAGAATATGGCTTTTAAAGCCAATGTCGAAAGCTCCAAGAATTTTAGAGATGGCCCTATGGGCCTGACAATAGCTTTAGAAAGCCGTATGCTATTTGGAATCTCCAAGTTCTTGAGAGAATCATAAATTTCATTTGGAAAATCTTCCATAATGGTATCAATACCAATGTCTATCACAACCGTCTTAAGCTGCAGAATAACTATTGCAACATTTGTGGTGATCAACCAGATATAATCTTGCATGCTCTTCGTGATTTTTCTATGCCTAAAAGTATTTGGTTCCATTTGGTTAGTAATAACTATAAAAATCTCTTCTTCTCTGCTCCCTTTGAATATTGGCTCTTGATTAATCTATCTAAGTCTTTCCACTTCGATGTCCCCTATTGGGTAGCCTTATGAGCAATTGGTTGCCATCTTATTTGGACTTGGAGAAACAAAAAAAATCCATGATCCCTTTTTCGTCTTTCCTCACAACTTGGTTAGCGAAATTAGGAAGCAAGACTCGCTCTACAGAATTAGTAGAAATCTCATCTGTATGTCGAATCCAGCGTGCAAGTATCATGTTTCTTTATGGTGGTGCTCTCCTCCTCCGATAGGGGTGGAAATAGGCTGGGTCGAGCTAGGTTTTTCCAAGCCTGAGTCTGGCCTGCTAAAAAATTCAAAGCCTAAGTCTGGCCTGTAGCCTATCATAGGCTTATATTTAGGCCTAAGTATGACCTTTTCGAATGCCTAATTGGCCTACTATCCTATTTAAAAGTCTACTTCATTTGAACATTTGTAAATAAGAAATTCAACTAATGTTAAATAGACTAAAAAATTAAAAGATCATTGATACTAAATGGTTATTTCATTGTCTCCTTCAAGTTTACCTATAACATAAGTTTGGTGATACTATTTGTCGGAGAGAACTTATGGGAAAAAACTTAAGACAACAACTTATGACATTGTTTATAATGTTTTTTCAACTTATTTTCATAAGTTGTTCAAAATAACTAAGCTTTATTTTTGTATTTTAATTCAAAGTACAAAATACAATATAATAATAATAAATTTTTTGAATTTTTTATAAATAGGCTAGTCTGGTAGGCTTAAAAGGTTTTTCTTACGGTCTATGACTTAACATCTTTAGCTAAATAGACTTATAAAAAAACCTAGGCATTTTCTATTTAAGAAAAAACCTGGTCTGACCAGAGCCTATGTGGGTTAGGCCATATGCTTCTGTTAGTTGGTCTGACCTATTCTCACCTCTATCCTTTGGGATGGATCTGTCTTAGCTCGGATGACGCTGGTAACAACATTCGTGGTACGAGTTGTGGGGTTTCTTCCGGGATAATTTTGGTAGGTGGCTTAGTGGCTATCACAAATACCTTGGCGAGTGTAATAATATCTTGACTGAGTTCTTAGATTTTTTTTTGTTGAATTAGAGTTTGTGTGAAAGAATAATTTTAAGAGAATTATTGTCCAAGACGATAATAAGAATGTTGTGGATGCTCTGGTTAGTACTGGTTAGTACTGACCCGATTTTCAATCATGGTTCCTCTTTAGCTAGACATATTCTTCCCCTTCTTCATAAATTTGAGGTGGTCATATTCAAATATATTTTTAGAGAGACCAACATGTGTGTAAATTTTATGGTCAAGTTGAATCTTCTTAGATAAATTGATGGGATTTGAAGTTGGAACTTCATGGACAAGTAAAATTGTTTACCTTTATTCTTTCATTAGGTATATTACTTATTTTTGTTAATATGAGAGCAACAACATAAAAAAAAAAATATTTTGAGACGGATGGTATTATTTTCAAATAAAAGTCATTAGTGATTCCACTTAAATTCAGGTTTATTTAAAAAAAAAAATTAAAAGACATGATGATTATCTTCATTGACTCATAAGTTTGAAATTGAATGCATCCAAATTTCACAGTAAAATCTAATCTGGCAAGTGATAAAAACAAAGGCCACAAACTTGTTTTATATTTTATTTGTAAAAATGATGTAATTAGATAATTCTAGGTGGAAGCCAATAGGAAAACGAAACATCACATCATGAGAGTGGAAACATCTTTGTGATTATTATTGCGTCACAGACCTCACAGTATCTTCCGTTGCTACATTGGTCGTTGGATTTGGACTATTGCCACATATTTTGTCTTCAAAAGTTATACCGACTCAGACAATAGTTTCTACTTCAACGGTTGCGTCTTATCGCATTATCTTTCACAAACAACTCACAAGTTTATAACTCATTTTTGTTCCTTGTTCTATTATGGTAGATTTTTTTACCAACCTGCCCTTCTTTGAAAAATATAATACCACAATGCCCTTTCTGAAAACTTATTTACATGAATGCCCTAGTTTAGAAGGAGTTCGTCCATTGATTGGACGAACTAGTGAATGCAAAGAGGAAGTTCATCCTTCCCATGGGCAAACGTGTGAAGAGGAAGATGTCATGCATAAGTTCACCCATTGAATGGGCGAACTAGTGAAGGAGATGCTATTTTTTTTGTTTTTTAATTTTTTTATTTTTTGTTAATTATATTTAAGATATATTTAAATAATTTAATGTAAAATATTTAAATAATTTAATTTAAAAACTTATAAATAATTTTATATTAAAAATATTTAAATAATTTAGTATAAAAACTATTTAAATAGTTTAATATAAAAACTATTTTATTAATTTAATTTAAAAACTATTTTATTAATTTAATGTAAAAACTATTTAAATAATTTAATTTAAAAACTATTTTATTAATTGATTAAATAAAAACAATTTTACTAATTGATTAAATAATTTACAACAATAAAATTAGAAGATTAAATTACAACAATATAAATGATTAAATAAATACACATCTCATCGGAGATGACCTCCAGTTCCACACCTAGGGGGCCTTCGCTGTCGGTATCCTCTGCCCAAACGCTCGTTTGCAGCTGATTGAGAGGAGTCTGAAGACAAATCTTCATTATGATGTGTTCTCGGGGGGATTGTCTGCCTTGAAGAGGGTCCTGATTCATCATCATTTAGAATATCTTCGATGTTAAAATCTGGCATTTGCGTCAGTTGCTCCTCTGTCAGTAAAAAATGTTGAAATGAATGTGATGGTTGTGGTGGTTGTGGGTAGGTATCGGCTTGGGGTTGTTGCATGGTTGGGATGTATACGTCATCGGGCGTGAAGGCGGGTTGAGAGAAGGTGAAGGTAGGATTTGTAGGATATTGGAAATAAGGGTTGCTCTGCTGAAAGTTGGGGGCTGTGCATGGGGTGAACTGTCTGGGTGGTCGGAGGTAGGGTTGGGGCTGATATTGTTGGGAGAACTGGGGGAAGTTATAGTTAGGTTGAGCTGAAGAGGATGGGTACCCCCCAGATTGAGAGGTTTGGGTTGGTGGGACATGCTGATGCATTGATGCGGGAGTTTGTTGTGTCGATGATGATGGTTGCGTCCGTGGGTCAGTTAGAAATTGATCCGGAGCAACATGAACATAAGGAATTGCGCGGAACCAAGTTAAATACTCTTGACTTGGTTTGCGTTCACCAAATATAGCGCCCCCCTGCAAAATCACATCTCTTCTGTGTTTCCATTCTCGCACCTCGTCCTTGTTTAACTGTTGCCAATGAACTTTTTGCGCTTTTCGCATGGTAATTGCGTGATGTTCCTTCAAGCACCTAGGAAGTGGAGGGATCTGTTGGTCAAATCCAAACTGGAGTGTTACCCTATCTGATTGATGCATCTCAATGATGTAGAAACAGACAAGGTAAGTTGTTGCACTCCAGATTTGGCTATCTTCTAGACGCGGCACCGGGTACTGAATGTACGTCCTCCATATAAACTGTTACATAACAAATAAAATTAAGATAACTTTAAATGTGAAGAACCGACCACTATTTTCAATTGGTTTAAAACTTACATCTTTTTCTTGCATATGATCCAACGCGTTTCGATATCCTTGGAGATGGAAGCGAGGAGTTGCACGGTAATTCATTCCCCTTTGTGTCCACCTTGTGTAACCCAAAAAAAACATTAATATTGTTAGACATAGTTGAATAAGAAATATATATATATTACGTACATAAATATGAATGTTACAAAAATACCTTTGTGCATATGGAAACGATGGTTCCACAGTATTGATAGGAGCGAACAATGGGATGCGTGTGAATGCCCAAGAAGTTAGTAGGAGAGCACAACCACTCATGCTCCTAACATCTTTTTCTGCTGCCTTGCACATTTCTCTGTACAATTTCGCAAGGCATGCAGAACCCCAACTATATGTTCCACATTTAATGAGATCCCCCACGAAAGGGACCCAAGATGAATGCAAAAGGTTTTGAGTTTTGTCAGGAAACAAGACCGTTGCGATCACGAGCAAAATAAAAAGTTTAGCTTCTAATAAAACATCTTCTTGTGTGGGTCTATCTATGTTTTTTAAATTTTTATATTCACTCTCAATCCAAGTTATCTTAACAAAACCTTTCATTTTATCTGTTTCTGTTGGTTCCTTCCCCAAGTAATCCATGTAAACAGAATTTGTTACCTCGGTGGGACCGTTGATAGCTTTGCCATCAACTCGCAGACCTAGTAACATACATGTATCTTCTAGGGTTATGGTGCATTCACCGGTTGGCAAGTGAAAAGTGTGCATTTCCGGTCTCCACTTCTCCAACAGAGCCAGAACTAAGCTTGAGTCAATTTTCAAGCTGTTTATTTTTGAAATGTTTGCGAATCCTGCGATTTCAAGATAAGGCATTATTCTTGCATTCACTTGAACCGGAGAATGTGAATGCACCCTAAACCTCGGAGCATTAATCTGTAACAATATTAAACCAACATTAATTACTCACGATTTTTATGTCGAAAAAATAAATTCACAAAGAACAATATACAACAATATAAAACAATATAAAGCTTACACTATTATTGATATTTTGTTGAGTACCACGGTGGTCTTCACCCATCCACAACAATGCCATTTTAGTCGGGTAAAAATTGCAAGATAGTAGAGAAATATATGTGATAATTGCTAGATAGTAGAGAGAATGTAAAACTGTGTGTAAATTTTGATAGAATGTAAAAATGAATTTATAGTAGATTGTATGAAAATTTAATATTTACTTTAAGTATTTTGGAAATTAAAATGTGACAAGACCATTGCATGGCACTAGGGTTTTCTACCATGCATGCAACACTAGCTTGACACTAGCTTCTTACACAATACGCATGCATTCCCTTCACGTGAAACCCTAGTTTTTTGTTGCAGACTTCACATGTTCTCCCATGGAAAGGACGAAGCAAGCATCCCCTTCACATGTTCGCCCATGGGAAGGACGAACTAAGCATTCCCTTCACATGTTCGCCCATGGGAAGGACGAACTAGTACATTGCACGTGAGGAAGTTCGCCCATGAATTGGACGAACGAATGGTCAACCTCACATATTCCTATTTGTCTTGGACGAACTCAATCTACCTAGTTATTCCAATCTTCCACACTTATATTCGTTCAATGTATCTTTGCATGGTATTACAAACATCTCTTGTATACCAATATTCCTACTTACATTCAAACTCATTAACACTACATCTTGCAATACAAAAAAATTCAAACTTCTCAGCATTCTCAAAAAACTTCAATCCTACAATCCGAAATGTCTCAGAGAAACATAATTACCACATGCCATTTTAACGGTGTTGTTTCAACAAACACTCCTGTTGGATTCTCGTTCAGCAATACAGATACATATGCCTTCAAAATTCATGTCAATTCAGATTTTTTTCATTTTAAAGATAGAATGGAAACCAAATTGGCACGCTGTGTTGAGGAAATCATTTATCGCCATCCCACCCTAAATGAAGACGACTGTACGATATTCTACATTATGACGCCAATAAAAACCGACGAGGATGTGAAGGCAATGTTTCGGTGCCACATGATGTTTGGTCAATTACCTACAATTGAGGTGTATGTCCGACTAGTACAAAATCCCGAAACATTTCCAACGCAGGAGACACAGTCACACTGGTACGGGATGAGCCAAACATCCGACGACGAACCAACGCAAAATAATTTACCTTTCATACCCAATGAGGAGGTGGGCGAACCAAGTGATGACGATATTCTTGAGGAAATCAGGATGCAAGATATTTTTGGTAACAGCGATGACGAAGACAATGAAGATGAAGACATAGTTGTCCCGTCTACGCAACCGATCCGCGCACAACCCGTAAGTTTGTATAACCCGCCGGCACACATGCAAAATATTTGCGCCGAATATGACGACACAACCTCTGTCTTTGGAAATGCTATTCAAAGCCATATAGGTGACGAAATAGATATAGGTATGGAGTTTGAAAACAAGGAAGCCTGCATCCTCGCCCTGCAGCATTGGCACATAACACACTGTGTGGACTATTGGGTGTGTAAGTCTGACAATGAACGATATGTCATTAAGTGTAAGAAAGAAGAATGCAAGTTCAAGTGCAGAGCTTCATTTAGACAAAGGAACTCGAAATGGGTGATTGGTAAGTTGTCTGGGTCTCACACATGCACCACAACGTCTATGGCACAAGACCATAGCAAGCTCAGTTCAGAAATAGTTAGCCATAGCATCAGAGAACTTGTAAACAGCGACGCCTCACTTAAGGTAAAAGTGATCATTGCCCATATTCTAGAAAAATACGGGTACATTATATCTTACCGGAAGGCGTGGATCGCTAAGTGCAAGGCGGTAGAGTCGCTTTACGACAATTGGGAAACATCTTACAACGACCTACCGTAGTGGATACTGGTAATGAAAACCTTTCTTCCCGGAACCGTTATGGATTTGCAAACCATACCTGCCATATCAAGTGATGGTTCCCAGATCTCCGGAAAAAGAACATTCCTTCGTCTGTTTTGGGCATTTTGTCCGTGTATAAATGGTTTCGCCTACTGTAAGCCCATTGTGCAGGTAGACGGAACTTGGTTGTATGGCAAGTACAAAGGAACTCTATTGACGACGGTGGCACAAGATGGCAACGCAAATATTTTCCCAGTGGCATTCGCTTTGGTCGAAGGAGAAACAAAGGAAGCCTGAAGTTTTTTTCTGAGGAACCTAAGATTACACGTGACACCACAGCCGAATTTATGTCTAATATCTGATAGGCATGAATCGATAAAAAGTGCATACAACAATCCAGAAAACGGTTGGCAAAATCCTCCATCTTCGCATGTCTACTGCATAAGACACATCGCTCAGAACTTCATGCGCGAGATTAAGGACAAGGTTCTATGAAAATTAGTTGTTAACATGGGTAAGGAAAAAATTTCGCTTATCTAAATTATATAAGCACTTTTTTTTCATTTTTTCTAACGCATTGACGGATACAGGTTACGCATTGACGGAGGCCTCATTTCATTATTATCGCGGAGAAATCAGAAGATCCAACGCTGAGGCTTTAAATTGGATAGACAATATTCCTAGGGAGAAGTGGGCTAGAGCATTTGACGGAGGACAACGTTGGGGACACATGACATCTAACTTAGCAGAAGCAATAAACTCTGTATTAAAGGCCACAAGAAACCTTCCCATCACTGCATTAGTCCAGTCTACATATTATCGATTGGGTTCACTATTTGGTAAACGAGGACACAAATGGACAAAAATGCTATCTTCAGGCAAAGTTTTCACAGATGGTTGTAACAAGGGGATGGCCGAGGAGGTAGCCAAGGCTAACACACACAATGTCATGCAATTTGATCGGGAAAGATTCTGTTTCATGGTGCAAGAAAAGATTAATTACAACGATGGTCGTCCAAAGGGTACTTTCAGCGTTGACTTGAGGAATCGTAGGTGTGACTGTGGAAAATTTCAAACGTTCCACTTGCCTTGCTCCCACGTGATAGCGGCATGTTCTAGCATACGACAAGACTATGCAATTCACATTCCAGAGGTCTTCACAATACTTAACGTATTCAAGGTCTACAAGGAAAGCTTCCTGGGACTACCGCACGAGGAGAATTGGCCAAAATATGAAGGTTTCACTCTCTGCCACGATGATTCAATGAGAAGAAATAAAAAGGGGCGTCCAAAAAGTAGTAGAATCCGAACTGAGATGGACGACGTAGAAAAAGAGAAGAGACGGTGTGGGATTTGTAGAGAAATAGGTCATATGCGTAGAAAATGTCCCAATGTTGCCGGTCCGTCAAACCGACCGAATAGATAATTATATTGTACTACTTTTGTATTTGATCAATCCATTATTTTTAGTTCAACACAAATTTCAAATTACAACAACAGCAGCGAACTACAAACATAAAGTGGATCCGTGAATCCACAAACGCAAACATAAAACTCATGAAGCTAACATAAACTCTAACAAACAACAGCGACCAACACAAGTGGATCTGTGACTCCTCTGTTGACTTCACCACTATGTGTTGAAAACATGCAATGGACATCTTCATCATTTTCTATGCGATCTAGGTAGTACATGTACGTCCCCTCCGGGCTAGCATCAGTAAGCGTTATATATGGACAACGATACTCAATTTTTCTCACCGTCACGCGACGATCGCCCAGCTGCCGAAACCCACTGTTAATTGCTGCGACCACGGTTCTGAAATTCCACAGCGGATCTAGGTAAACACTTAATTTTTTCTCAGGTCCATAGAAAACATGAGCTTGCACAGACATCTTTGTAAATCGGATGACTTGACACAAATGATAGTAAATTGGCGTACGCTTATTTATACAAAAAAATTACGTCTGAGTTCGGTCATTCTGTGACCGAACTATGTAAATTATTTAATCTTTTAATTTAATCTTGTCATTTTGTTGTTATAAATTATTTAATCAATTAATAAAATAGTTTTTAAATTAAATTATTTAAATAGTTTTTACATTAAATTAATAAAATAGTTTTTAAATTAAATTAATAAAATAGTTTTTATATTAAACTATTTAAATAGTTTTTATACTAAATTATTTAAATATTTTTAATATAAAATTATTTATAAGTTTTTATATTAAATTATTTAAATAGTTTTTTACATTAAATTATTTAAATATATCTTAAATATAATTAACAAAAAATTAAAAAATTAAAAAACAAAAAAAAATAGCATCTCCTTCACTAGTTCGCCCATTCAATGGGTGAACTTATGCATGGCATCTTCCTCTTCACACGTTCGCCTATGGGAAGGACGAACTTCCTCTTTGCATTCACTAGTTCGTCCAATCAATGGACGAACTCCTTCTAAACCAGGACATCCATGTAAATAAGTTTTCAGAAAGGGCATTGTGGTATTATATTTTTCAAACCAGGGCAGGTACGTAAAAAAATCATTATGGTATTATACATATATCTTTCAATCTACAAGAAGAAAGTAGTTGTTAAATTCACATATTTGAATTACTTACGATTTACTATTATTATGTTAAAAGAGCAACAAGTTTGCGTACAAGTGTCACAAAGGCAAAGCCCACAAAAGGAATCTTGTTTGCGTCTTATCTTGCCTCGTCATCTCTGTTTTGTAAAGTCTATTGGTACAACTAATAAATGATAAAAAAATATATTAAAATAAATTCACTAATCATTATATTTCTTTTTTCTCTTAAAATAATGCATGCAATTATATAAAAAATATATAATTAAATCATCTTACATGAAAATCAGTAGAAAAAAAAAACATCAACAACAAAAAAGTTTAACTATCTTTGCGAGTGAATGTATATTGCATCATTATTTCTATTATTTGTGGTTGGACTTCGATTATTGACTAAGAGAGTAGAAATACTTACAAACTAGTACTCTCTGCATCTTATAAAAAATGTTTATTTTGATTTTTAAGAAAATAATTAAATGAGTTGACTTTAATAATAAAATTAATATTATTTATTAGAATATTTTTATTAATTATGATTAATGGAATAGTTGTATAAAATAAAAATTAATAAATAAAAATATAATAATTAAAAAATAGTAATAATTGTCATATTGATTTTATAAATAAATAATTATTTTGAGGCCGTACAAATAAAACACAACTTTATAAAATAGAGGGAATACTTTATACGCTCAAGTTTTATTTTATAACATTTCACTTAATGACATAATCTAGAAAATTACAATTTCAGTGTCTTAGATCATTTCATTTGTAAAAGTACATTTGGATAATGTTTTTAGAGATGTCAATTTACATTTGTTAATGAAATTTTTTATGAGAATTATTTATTTGGAGCTCTGAAGTCGAAGATTTTGTTCCACGCAAGAATGAGTATGGAGGGAAAATTCTCCCGATGACACTTTGGTACTGGTATTGGAGAAGTACCCTCCGTCGACCATAATATTTAACTTTATATTATATAATATATAATTATATGATTTGACATGTTTACTTTATAAAAAATTAATTAATATATTAGGAAATGAGAGTCATAATTGAATTATTTTTTTGTTTTATTGTATAATATATTGGTTCACCATTGAAGTACCTCATCTTAAAAAAGTGCACTCAATATATATAATGTATACACCATTTTCTCTTCTTCTTTTCTCAATTCTTTTTATCTCCTCAATTTCTCATCTCCTCTAAAAATATAAAATATAAAATATAACTGTAAGTGTTTTTGCATTTGTTTGTTATTGATTCAAGATGTGTTTTTATTTATTAAAAAAATATAAAATATATGTTTAAAAAAAAAAAAAAAAACTAAACATTGGTGTCATAGTTTTGATAAAAAAATATATAATTTTTTTTATGATTCGATCTCCGTAGATCTCTAATTCTTTGTGGAGATCTGTGTGAATGGAAATTGGGAAAAATATTTTTTCGTGGCGGGGATAAAAAAGATATTAGGGGGTGGAACGGAGAGCAGAGAAGCATCCTCCACGCATTTCCGGCCCCATTGGCATTCTTAAATGTTTTAGAGGAAAGAAGATGACTATTATTTTAATTTAAGAAAGTTAAAAATAGTTTCTAAAAAAAATTAAGTGGAATTCAAATGTTGTATTACTCAATTATCATATTACTTTTGAAATATTTTTAAAATTTTAAATATTATATTAATTTTATCAATTAAACTTTTCTATGTTCATCCAATAGAGATGATAATAGCTCAAATCAGCTTACATGAGCCTAGCCTATTTAAGAACATGTCAAACCTATTTAATAAAAAAGTCAGACTTAAGTACTGTTTGGTAAATTTAACTTATAGCTGATAGTTAGTAGCTGATGGTTGATAGCTAGTAAGTGATAAGTTAATTTGAGTGTTTAATAAGTTAACTGTTACACTAACTGATAATTACAAAATAATTTAAAAGAACATTTTTAATTAAAAAATTGGTGATTTTATTATCTTATTATATTATATTACTAAATTAATTTTTATTCGATAAAAATAAATATATTAATAACAACATGTAAAACAATTTTAATATATATAAAAAATTGAAGATTTCATTAAAATATATAAATTTATATATAAATTATATGAGTTTTGCTACTTATTATGAATATATTGACAACGAAATTCAATAAATAAAAGAATCAACAAACCATACATAAAGCAGGAGTATTTCATAAAGTTGTTTATCAGGACATAAAAGTAAAAGTGATCCTAATAACTACATTTTTTGGTCTGGTTAACTATTTCTTTCGTAAAATATAACTTTTTTTTCTTCTAATTTATATGAAATTTAATAAAATACGTGAAATAACAATATTATAATTTTAAATTTAGTTATATTAATCTAAAATAATAACAAAAAAAAAAATCTAATATTTTACAATAAAATTCTGAATTTTCTTCACCTTTGTTGATTTCGTTAATTCTCTTTTGATGTTTCATAAATTTGAAAATTATCAACACTATTTCTAAATAAATTATATAATTTATATTTAATAAATGAAAATGCCTAATAAAGTAGAAAAAAATAATAATTTTTTTTATAGCATTCTTCAAAATCTCTATAAATTCAATCTTTTAACATTAATTTTTTAATAGTAAATATTAAAAACTACAAATTATAAAAATATATTTACTAATTATAATTAATAGAATAGTTATAACAAAGAAATTTTTATAAATAAAGTATATTAAAGAATAATTATAATTAATAGAATTGTTATATATATATATATATATATATATATATATATATATATATATATATATATATATATATATATATATATATATATATATATATATATATATATATATATATATATATATATATATATATATATATATATATATATATATATATATTTATTTAAAGAATATGTAGTAATGAAAATTTTAAAGTAATAATTATTAAAAAAAATCATAATTCATAGAAAATATCCAATCCAATTAGATTTATGTAGTTTAATTTGATTTGATTTTTTAATATTCAATTAGAATTATAAATAAATTATACTAATATTTATCTTGAGATTTTTTTTAATAACTTCTTTTATAATCTTTTTGGATCTTCCTTTTTCCTAAATTGTGTGTCTTCTCTCCATCTGATCTACTCTTCTTACTATAGAATTTACAGGTATTCTCCCTACATGTCTAAACCACATAAGTTTAATTCTCACCGTCTTTTTATTATAGACGTTACCCCAAAATTCTCTTTAATATTTTCATTTCTAATTTGATCATGTCGAATCTTACCACACATCCACCGCAACATCCTCATATGTGTTACACTTACTTTATTCTCGCGGTGATTCTTAATCGCCAAACATTCGGTCCTGTACAAAATCGTAGGTCATGTTGCAGTCTTATAAAACTTTCCCTTTAGCTTGAGCGCTACCTTCACATCACATAAAACATCTGATGCCTTTCTCCATTTCAATCATCCAACTTGAATTTGATGGTTTACATCCTCATATACTTCTCCATCATTATGTATTACAGACTCGAGACATTTAAAGCGTGTGACTTGAGGGATAATATGGTCTCCAACTTTCACCTCTATATTAGAAATACTTCTTCTTTGATTGAACTTACATTCCATATACTTATTCTTACTTTTTCTTAGGCAAAAACAATATGTTTATAAAGCTCGTCTCCAAGTTTTCAACCTCTCATTTAAATCCTCCATCGACTCTCGAAGAAGGATTATGTCATTTGCAAAAATCATTCATCTCAGTGCTAGCTCTTAGATGTGTTATGTGAGTACATCAAAAGTTAAGGTAAAAAGGTAGGGGCTTAAGAAACGCATATGTTTTGAGCTCATAATTTCATTAAAGAGTTTGGTGAGTCACTCAATACCTCTAAGAATTTTCCTCACTTCAATAGAAATGTTGTCTAGCCCAATCACCTTACTGTTAATCATTCTTTTCAATGCTTCTTTTACCTCTTGTTTCTAAATCTGACGATAGTAATTAAAGTGACGATCCTCTTCTTAAATGACAAGTCTGCTAGAGTCCGATGAGATATCATATCCATCATTAAATAAATTATATGAATACATCTTTCACCTATCCTTTATATCTTTTTCCTGAATCAAGACTTCACCTTCTTCATCTTTAACACACTTCACTTGATCTAAATGTCTAGTCTTTCTTTCTCTTCCCTTAACAAAGCCTATATATAATTTTTCCCTTCTTGGTTCATAGATATTGGTATAATTCGTCAAAAGTTTGAGTTCTTGCTTCACTCACCACCTTCTTGGTCCCATTCGTAGCTTTCTTATACTTTTCCCAAGAATCAGAGTTTTTAAAAACAATCCTTTTTTTACTTTAAATTTAGTCCGAGAACTTTCATTCCACCACCATGATTCTTTACCCCTAAGTCCAAATCCTCTTGATTCACCTAATGTCTTTTTAGCTAATTTTCTAATCTCTTGGGATATCTTGTTCCACATATCATTTGCACTTTCTTGTGGTGGTCCAAACCCTTCCTCCAAGATTTTGTGTTGGAAAATCTTTGCTTTCACCCTTTAAATGCCACCACTTGATATCTGGCGCTACCACATGACTTATTCTCTTCGCTATCCCTTTAGTTCTTACATCCATAATCAAAACTCAATGTTGGATACACACTAATAACATTAAAGATGTCTTGTTCTACTACAAATTTCAAGATTATGCTCATAGCTCTTCACATCCACCACATCCTTCTTACACTCCTTAATAATCTCCCCCATATTTCTTGATCTAACTTTTTTCGGTGTATCAAAGCTTAAATTTTGAGTTATCTAATTCTTTTCCTTTTTCACCCGTCCACTTAGTTTCCTGTAGGCACATAAAATTGATCTTCCTCCTAACCATAATGTTCATCATTTCCATTGATTTTTCATTAAGTGTGCCTAACACCTAGACGACGACGCAACAACCTTGCTCTCTTAAAACTATAATCGAGCCATACAACACGTTTCTTGCAGACAACGACCTAACATTCACATTATTTCGTAGTTGATCCATGTCATAAAATTTAGATAAAGTTTTATGTTTGTTGTCGATTGCTAACACAACTCTTTCTTTTTATTCAAACTTAATATAACAAACCTAACCTAAACAGAATTAAATAAATATATGCATATAATTTAGTTTAGTTTTAAAATAATTAAAGTTCATTAAACCTAAATAGTTTTTTATCACATGCATGATGTTATGAAAAAAAATGTTCGATAAAAGATTATTAATTTTATGTGTTATTAAACTATTTTTTATATATCAATAAAAAAATAGGTGATACACCGATAGTATAAATTGTTTTTTACAACCACTCACATTTATGAATTCCATTCAATTATATTATAATTTTTAAGAAAATTATATGATATAGCAAAACGATATATTGTTATTGTTATTGTTTTTACACGGTGAGTGCATTCATTTAACCTCATATCAATAATTTATTGAAATATACTCAATTTATTAAATATAAATACAAAATAAATATTTTATTGTTTCAGATCAAAAACACATTCAATAATATTTAATTTGCAATTTTAAAACATTTTAAAGCGTGGTTATATATATTTTTCTTTTGTTCATTCCATATTTTTTAATACTATAAAAGAATCAAGTTGATCATTCATTTCATGCTCGCTGAGAATGATAAAATATTAGTATATACTAAACCTTGATAAAAAAATATTAGTATATACTAAACCTTCATAAATAAAATATTATACGCATTTTTTAAAAAGGAGAAAAACATCATACACATTAATCTCTCTTTCTGGCGTTCTCATCATTTACATTTCATATATTAATCAAATCAATCACCAACCTTTCTCAGATCTTCATCTTCTTCTCAGCTTCATCCTACAAAATGATCGGATCTCGTCTCTGCATCCAACCAATCACCGCCGGCGTCGCCTCCCTCACCGCCGATCACACAAATGCCGCCACCTCCCGCTCCCTTCCTCACTCCATCTCCTTCGATTTCTCTCCCATTCACCTCCCTCTCCTCCGTTCCCGACGTCTCCGTTTCCCTAAACCCAAATTCTTCCTCATTTCCTGTAATTCATCTCTCAGCAGATCCAGTTCCGGCGATCACCACCACAACAACAACGACACCGATTTTCTTGAAGCTTCTCTCCTTCTCTCAGGTCCTCTTTCTTCCTCACTATTTCCCCTCTTTCTTTTTAGGTCATATCACACTGTTCACATGAATTCATAAATTAACAAATAATTACATACACTGAAGCATTGTTTAGCATGTAGTTTCCATTTTAATTATTTTTGTGAAATTTTTTGGAAATGATGTTTCAGTAGTGTGTGTATTATAGTAACTGTGGTTCTTTTGATCATTTAGGTAACTATCCATCATGTGTATGAATCGCTGAAATTTTAAATTACTTAAACTAGCGCAGAAACAATTACACACTATGGTATGTGGAGACACCGTTTTCAAGATGAGTTACAATGGAAATCACCCAAGTCATCATTTCCACAACATAGTTCAAGAACGGATAATAGTTTGTTCAGACAAGATGTTCTACAGCGTTTTCAGAATCCCACTATTTTTCTCAAGATTTCTTGTGATGGAGACTATGTTCTTCCCATTGTTGTAGGTATGTATATGCTATGATATGATTTTTTTTCAATGATGTAAATGTGTGTATTTTATAATTTGAGCTATTCTTTTCTTGGTTGTTTTAAGAAGTTTTTTGTTTTGTTAACTTCGATTCTTTGTTGATGCAGGAAATATTGCTATTGAAAAGCTTATAGATGCTGAAGTTGAACAAGAAAGTGGGGTAATTTTTTTACTTGTATCCCAATGTTTGTGGACTTAAGTTTTTTTATTTTTTATTTTTGTGACGGATCCTTATAAAACGACAGTGATATTGCAGGATTTTCCGGACCAGTTCCAGTTTGTGAAAAATCTAATTGAAAGACTAGACCATGAAGTATGGAGCTAAGCATTTTCTGTTTTTTATGGATACCGATGGATATTCATTCAATGGCTTCTTTTTTGTGTTTCTGTGAGTGTGTGTCTGTGTTCTGTTAATAGCCTTTGTTTATGCAGTAATGTTTATGCATATAGCAGCAACAGAAAGTATTTCACTATCTTATTATACCATATTCTTGGAACTTTTGATTTTTATGAATTTTTCACAACAAAGAAATACTATCTTTATGAGAACCTCTTAAAGAAAGCTATAATCTCTCATTTCGGTATTCAACACCCATGGCCAAATCATAATTTACCCAATAAAGAATGTCCTTTATTTGGTCTAATTGCATCGTTAATTACCGTCAAGGAAATCGTGTGAGATCATAGCATCAGTGTCTATTGCATGTTTGTGTTTGGGAAGCACCATACTAAAATGAAAGAAGTATTGATTGTAAAAAAAGTACAATCTGAATGAAGTTATTTGGATCCTCTTAAGAGTAAATAATTTCACTTTAGCAGTCTTCCTGTCTTTATTCTTGTTCTAAAGTTTTAAAGCAATAGCAGTATATTGGGTTTCAAATAATTTATTAAGATGTCTTTCCCTCATTTTACTCTTTCAGGTGGTAATGGTGAGAATTACAGAGAGAGTAGTCAGTACTTACTTTGCTAGATTGTACCTTAGTCAGGTATTAACAACTTTTAAATTTGAAATGATAAATGCCTTCATGTTATGCTTTTTCATTTATAAAAGTGCTCATCAAAGTTTATAATTTCTTCAGCCAGGGAAAAGTGATATTATTAGTGTCGATTTACGTCCCTCAGATGCCATTAATGTTGCAAATAGATGCAAGGTATGAGCTCTATGGTAACCCTGCTAAAATTTGTTAAGTTTTTAATTTTGAAGGAAGAATCTCTGAAGACTCTAACATAAGTGTTCTTCTTTAGAAATCCTAGAAATATGGATTTTGGGCCAAGAAGTTAGACCAACCCTCTTGTATGATTTTATATTTGATTTGTGCAGGCTCCAATATATGTAAGTAAAGAAATTGTTTTCACAGATGCTATAAGACTCGGCTATGGAATGGGAAGAGTGCAAAATAAAAAGGCTGTTTATGATGTATTACTTGACAGGTATTGCATAGTTAGTATGTCTTACTTTGTCATATATCCTATGTGCAAGTTTCCTCCTTTACATTATTGGTATATCATTTTGGCCTAATTTCATTCATTTGCTACAGTCCCATAGATGGTCCAGATTTGGTAGCTCAAGAACTAAGTATGATGCATAATATGCATTTAGCCATAAAACATGAAAGATTCAAAGAAGCAGGTAAAATATCATTTGGGGATGATAGTATTATTTAATATTTTACATACTTCTCAGTATTATGGTCACAATTTGTTGCCTTCTGCAAGCTGAATAACCTAAATCTTGGCAGTTTCGAATCTAAGCTTGTTTATTGACATTTGCAGCTATATGGAGAGACAAACTTGAAAATATTCGTAAATCATCTCAGGAGCACTAATTAGGTATATCCAAAATTGTTCTTAGCCACTTCAATAGTTGCAATTTAACTTCAAAAGAAATCAGTAAACAAAGTTCCATGTCTACTTGATTCCACTGTATAGTTGTCTAATTATGTGTTGAAAATTTTCAGGTGGTGATGAAGGGTAAGTTCTGAAGAGGAACATAAGATTATCTTTTCCTGATAATTTTTCAACAGGAATATATTGAAGTATAAGTTACAGAAATGAAGCAAAATTGTGTGTTGTACAGCTGTGAATTAGAGTCCTTAACCTTAGTTTGTATATATAATCAAATGTATTAAGGCCTAAAACCTGTGGAAGATTATTACTTCCACTGATACTTGAGAATTGCAACACAATTGATTATGTTTGCAATCTTTGACATGATGATCTTTAAATGAAATTATGAAAAGAATATTTGGTTTCTGAACTATCTGATGAATGAATGTAACAGTTACCAACTTCCATAGATCTTAACCAAAATTGAAGAAACAGAAAGAAGATAATTAGTGATTACAAGAATTTCAACACTAATTATATTTATGCCAACAAATTAGCATCATTATACATTTTCTAACAATATAGAATCTGGACTTCTGCTCCTTTACCATAGCAAAGCATCCATGCCTTTGTGAATCAACAGATCCTCCACCATCACCGAACTCACCGCAGTGAATTTTTCTACGTGATGATGCGCATTGAACCATTCGCTTGTATAACAATACTTGAATATAATAAACAAAACAGCCTGAAATGATGGCTAAGTTTCTTGAATTTTTTAAGTTTATAATTGCTTTGATCTTGAGCTTCTCTCTATTAATTGATGGGTTTGTGTCAAATTTGGGAATATAAATGACGTATCAGCAGTATTCGACGCGTATATATACAGTATATGCGTGTAAAGCTACTTGTCATAGTTGGGTTTCGTAAAACCGAGTATTTTTTTCTTCTTAATTAAGGCTTCTGATGTGGAGGACAAAATATCCACCGTCACTGTTTTTTTATTCTTTCTCTGGATTAAAAATGACACGTTATCATCATCATAAATAAAAAATTAAAAAACACGTTATCATCATTTTAAATAAAAAATAAGAAAAACACGTTATGTAATTATTATAATTTTGAATAAAAACTTTATATCTTATTCCTTGATATTTTTACTGTTACTTTTTATGTGAGAAATAATCCGATTGAACTTTGTTTACTAAACTGGATTACTGTTATTTTAGTAAGTCTGATTTATTATAATGTAAAATTAACGTAGTAGTATTTATAAAGTGCAATTAATAAAATCATTTTTTTATTCATTGATTCATTTTTATTATTTTTAGAATGTACAAACATAATAATATTACCATTCCAAAATTTTATTCAATGACTAATTTATGGAATTAATTAAATTTTAAGAAATTACTTAAATTAAAACATCAAAGCGTACATTAAATTAAGAAATTACTTCGGAATGATTTTGAAGGCTTTCATGATATTATTATATACCATACTCCTCTTTTCTGTGTTAACTAAGCTGTTAGTGAATTATTAATAGAAGAAATTAAACTTAAATCTTTGCTTCAATTCATCATTAATAGAAGAAATTAAACTTAAGTCTTGCTTCAATTCATCTCAGATAAAAAAACATGTTTATGTTTCTCTTGTTCATAAAAGAAAATTCTAAAATAGGGTTGGACTTGGTAACGATGAAAGTGCTTTTTGAAAGGAGCAATGTCATTAAAAAACATGTCCAAAATTTTGAGAGCAAATAAGAAGGAATTTAAGACTATTTTGAGAGCAAATAAGAAGGAATTTAAGACTCCATTAGTCAATGTTGTTGCTGTTGTTAGGGATGTGCATGGTTCTAAAACCAAACTAAATTGAACCAAATATATGGATCAGTTTGATTTTTAAAACCACTTTTGAAAAACTGATTTATTTTTTCAAAATCAGTTTATGTTTGGATCGGTTTAGTTAATAACTGATTTGCACTAAAAAAACTAGTTTTTATTTGGACCAGTATGGTGCAATGTGTAACACCCCACTCCCCCAAAACAATTAAAATAATAAATATTATAAATAAACATCAGAGTTTTCTTCCCAAGTGGGATATCACGTAGCAAAACCAACATTTCCTTATAAAAATGTTTTTCTCCAAATACAGCGGAATATTAAATAGTAAAATCCAACAAAGGTTTTTGATACGTTCACAGGAACAAAATACAAGTTCAGCATAAAACAAATAAAAACACCCAAGTCCCGTGCTACGTATCAGAGCATCCTAGACTCGACTGACACACCATAATCCAAGCTAGCTAAGTACCTGGATTATCTGTACTTCCGAAAAAGCACAGACCACAACAACAACAAAGGGGTGAGAAAATATGATCAAAAATATATTGGTAATGTAATACATGTAAACAAGGTAGTAAAACACACCAACACCCCAATATTCACCCCACAACACCAATCACGAACCTACTGTTCAAATTACAATATAACATATTATAATGCAAATATGCAACTCAACACCATGCATGCGGTACCGACTCATTGGTTCATTCAATCGAACCTGGACAGATCACTTACGCTCCTACTGAGATATGATCTATCCCCGACAGATCACTTACGCTCCTACTGAGATATGATCTATCCCCCACCATTCTCCTCAAAGGAGTACGGATGAATCACTTACGCTCCTACTGAGATATGATTCATCCCACCAAACACCATGATATGCAAGACACCAATGCATAACTATTATATTCAGGCACACTAAATGCACACGATCCTCCTGATCATATCATCATACATCAATGCATATGTGTAGATATATTACACACCAACGACTTATAATTCAAATCACACAGTGAGCAGTTTCACATTCTAACACCAAGTATAAACACATCCCATCACCCGGGGATACCCTATCATAGTGATAACCTTACGATACTCCATATCGCACACTCATCCATCATTTACTTAATTTAAACGATAAAGAATCCACATCCTATCACCAAATGTACTCCCTACATTATCCAATCTCCATCCCTACACTCATCATGGTCTAAGGGATACTACACAACTAGCGCACCAGGCACGACAGCACAGAAAGTCACATTTTGCTACGCTCGCTACTCCCTCGCTAGGCGAGCTCCTAGCGAATGCTCGCTAGCTGTTCGCTTAGCGAACCTCCTCGCGAATGACAATAGTGGCTACTGTAATGGTTCGATACCCAACTCGTCACAGCGAATACTCGCTACCTGTTCGCCTAGCGAACTACCTCGCGAAGGCAAACAGAGACTACTGGACACGCTCGCTACCTCACTCGCTAGGCGAGCACCTAGCGAACGCTCGCTACCAGCTCGATTAGCGAAGTGCTAGCGAGTTGCCTGCGACTTCCCAAATTCTCACAGTTCAGAATTCTCATTCTCCTCCGATTCAAGCCCATTCCACAACATCCACTTTCTATCCTATCAGTATTACAACCAATGCATATTACGCTTATCAATTGTCCTATAACTCTACTCCAGACCAACATTACGGTACATTACCGGCGCTCCAGAGTTACTCAGAACCTTACTCAAACCACACCAACACCAGCACTCATTCAACAATGGCAACATCAAACATCAACCTATCATCATATACATATTATTCAACACAATTCATCAATAATCAACAACATACAACAATCCACACATATTCATCAGAATACCTACGGGGTTAAGGAAATCCCCTCTACCCAATTTCATGTATTTTACCATCCCAATCCGTTTCTCCCCCTTACCTTATTAATCGGTTTGATCGATGAAAATCTTCCTAGATTTGGTCTCTTGGCTTTCTTCTTTCTCTTCCGTTCCTCGTTCCTTTGCTCGTTCTATGCTCTTCTCACTTTTCTCGTTCTTTCTCCCAACTCTCCAAATGTATCGTAAAAACCACTAACCTCTCACATTTCCTATTTTAATTATCTAATCTTAATAATAATAATAATAATAACTTAATAAAATAATATAATAATAATCTTAATAGTAATACTAATATAATATTAATAATATAAATGATAACACTTATTAATAATAATAATAATATTATTATTATTAACTCACCAAAAGTCATAATAATATTAATAATGATAACAAATATAATAATAATAATAATAATAATAATAATAATAATAATAATAATAATAATAATAATAATAATATCACCACCAATATTACTATTATTTATTATATTATTATATCCACACCAAAACACCACCAATAATCCTCCCATATCAGGGACACCCACTAATCATCATCCAACACACCCCACTAAAGGGCACACCAACACCTAATAATTAAAATTATAATAAAATGACTAAATAATTAAAATGGGTGTTACAACTCTCCCCCACTTTAATTATTTTCGTCCTCGAAAATTACCTGATGGAAATAGTTCCGGATACGCTTCTTGCATCCTACTTTCCAACTCCCAGGTCACACTGCCTCCTGCAGCACCTCCCCAAGCTACCTTCACCAAAGGTATCTCCTTCCCTCGGAGCTGTTTCATCTTACGGTCCTCGATCCTCAACGGCATCATTTCAACAGTAAGATTCTACCGAACCTGAACATCATCTCTTTCAATTACATGAGATGGATCAGAAACATACTTTCGCAATTGCGACACATGAAACACATCGTGTAAGTTCGACAACTCAGGCGGCAACGCCACCCTATAAGCCACATCGCCAATTCTCTGCAAAATCTCATAAGGTCCAATAAACTTAGAATCCAACTTCTTGGACTTCAACGCACGACCCACACCAGTCATCGGATTAACTCTTAGGAATACGTGATCACCTACACAGAATTCCAACTCTTTCCTCCGATTATCATGATAACTCTTCTGCCTACTCTGAGACACTTTCATTTTCTCACGAATCATCTGAATTGTCTCAGTAGTCTGCTGTACAATTTCTGGTCCAAGCACCACATTCTCACCAGTCTCATACTAACACAGAGGAGTCCTACACCTCCTCCCATACAAAGCTTCAAACGGTGCCATTCCAATACTCGAATGGTAACTGTTATTGTACGTGAACTCAATCAATGGTAAATGAGTATCCCACGTACCACCCTTTTCCAACACACAAGCTCTCAGCAAATCCTCAAGCGACTGAATAGTCCTCTCTGACTGACCATCAATTTGCAGATGATAAGCTGAACTCAACTTCAACTTAGTTCCCAAAGCTTCCTGCAAGCTTTTCCAAAATTCCGAAGTAAACCTCAGGTCTCTATCTGACACAATACTGGACGGAACACCATGTAAATTTACAATTACCCGAATATAAATCTCCGTCAGCTTTGTCAACGGGAAACTAATATTAATCGACACAAAGTGTGCAGACTTCGCCAATCGATCCACATTCACCCATATAGCATCAAATCCTCTCGCCGTATTCGGCAAACCTGTAACAAAGTCCATAGTAATACAATCCCATTTCCAAACCGGAATCTCTAATGGTTGCATAAATCCAGACGATCTCTGATGTTCTACTTTCGACTTCTGACACGTCAAACAGGCATACACAAATTGAGCAATGTCTCTTTTCATACCAGACCACCAAAATAATTTCTTCAAATCATGATACATCTTCGTAGCTCCCGGATGGATACTCAAACTACTACGATGTCCTTCACTTACAATTGACTTTTTCAATTCTTCATCATCTGGTACACAAATCCTGCCTCTAAATCTCAACACACCTGTACTATCCAATTTAAAGTCACTATCGGAGTCACTTCCTATTCCAGGCATCAAATCTACTAATTTCACATCCAACTTCTGATTCTCTCTAATCATATCCAAGAAGTCATTATTTACCTGCAACATACCCAACATCACACTATCTGCAGTAGTCTCACAAACCATGCTCAAATCTCTGAACTGTTCAATTAACTCAATTTCTTTCACCATTAGAGCTGCCATATGAATCGTTTTCCTGCTCAAGGCATCTGCCACTACATTGGCATTTCCTGGATGATAACTCAAACTGAAGTCATAATCCTTCAAAAATTCTAACCATCTTCTCTGTCTCATATTCAACTCTTTCTGATCAAACAGATATCTCAGACTCCTATGATCACTAAACACTTCAAATCTCGAACCATACAAATAATGTCTCCATATTTTCAATACAAAAACAACCGCAGCTAACTCGAGATCATGAGTCGGATAATTTCGCTCATGCACTCTCAGTTGCCGCGAAGCATATGCTACTACCTTACCATTCTGCATAAGAACTCCGCCTAATCCCATCTTAGACGCATCACAGTATACCACAAACGGTTCACTCGGAGTCGGCAACACTAACACCGGTGCCGTAGTCAATTTCTTCTTCAGCTCTTCAAAGCTTTCTTCACAAGCAGCATCCCATACAAAAACTTGGTTCTTCCTTGTTAACTGAGTCAATGGCAACGCCAAATTAGAGAACCCTTCAATAAATCTGCGGTAATAACCTGCCAAACCCAAAAAGCTTCTAATCTCCGTTGCTGTCTTTGGTGGTTCCCACTGCAACACTGCACTTACTTTTGACGGATCCACCGCTATGCCATCACCAGATATTACATGCCCCAAGAAACTCACTTTCTTCAACCAGAAGTCACACTTCGACAGTTTAGCAAACAATTTATTTTCCTTCAGCACCTGCAAGGCAATCCTCATATGTCCTGCATGTTCTTCGTCAGATTTAGAATAAATTAATATATCGTCAATAAATACCACAATGAACTGATCCAAATAAGAATGGAAGATTCTGTTCATATACTCCATAAATACTCCCGGCGCATTAGTCACTCCAAACGGCATTACAGCATATTCGTAATGTCCATATCGAGTCCTAAAAGCAGTCTTCTGAATATCACCTTCTTTTACTCTGATCTGATGGTAACCCGATCTCAAATCGATCTTACAGAACACACGAGCTCCCACCAGCTGATCCATCAAATCATCAATCCTTGGTAGAGGATACTTATTCTTAATAGTCACTTTATTCAACTGACGGTAGTCGATGCACAAACGCATACTACCATCCTTCTTCTTCACCAATAACACTGGAGCTCCCCACGGCGACACACTCGGTCTAATAAACTTTCTATCCAACAATTCTCCGATCTGAGACTTCAACTCAGCCAATTCCACTGCAGACATCCTGTACGGTGCCATAGAAATAGGCCTCGTACCAGGAACAAGATCAATACCAAATTCAACTTCCCTCGTCGGAGGCAATTCCGTAATGTCATCAGGAAACACTTCCGGAAATTCATTCACCACTGTCAATTCCTCCATTGACGCTTTGCTATCCACCAATAATGATGCAAATAAAGCAAACACTTTAGCTTCATCTTCCAACAAGGTCCTTAATTCTTTACTAGACAAAGAATCTGCTAAAGCTTCCCCTTCTGGAGTCAGGAACAACAATTCCTTCCGAAAACAATCGATGTAGACTCGGTTGAACTCTAACCAGTTCATACCCAGAATAACATCCAAATTACCAAGTGGTAGACAAATCAGATCCACTCCAAATTCTCTACCGAAAATAGTCAGCGGACACTTCAGGCATACCAAAGAAGTAGTCACTGAGCCAATAGAGGGTGTCTCAATAGTCATTTGTCTCTCAAGAGTAGACGACACCAATCCTATCCTCTTCACACAGTCAACAGAAATAAATGAGTGGGTTGCACCCGTATCAATAATAGCAGTCAAAGGAATATTATTGATAATACAAGTACCTTTGATAACTCGCACATCACTGACAGCTTGAGTCCCTGCCAAAGCAAACACTTTTCCACCAGCCGGAGATGTCTGAGGCTTCTTCGACTTCTCACAATGGGTACTGATGTGACCCTTTTCACCACAGTTATAACAGGTCGGCATAGTAGCTCTGCAATCAGCTATCACATGACCTGGCTTCCCACACTTAAAACACTTCTTTACTTCATTAGGACAATCATTAGCACGGTGTCCCATGCCACCGCATCGGAAACATTTCCCATCAGCAGATGCTCTCCCCTCTCTGGGCTTCTTATCAACAACAGCTTTACGCTTTCCCTTATCAGCAGCAACACTATAAGGAGTACAACTGAACCTCTGCTTACCCTTACGGTCATTAACAGCTTTGTAGTGTGCAATCCTTGCCCGATTGTCATTATCATAAATTCTGCTCCTGCTTACCAGCTCGGGAGAATTCCTGATCTTCTGACAAGCAATCCCCAACTTAATCTCTGGACGCAGTTCATTCTCAAATTTTAAACACTTAGAAGTCATTACCCCATCAATATTATAATGAGGACAATACTGCACCAGCTCTTCAAACTTAGCAGCATACACTGTTACCGTCATACTACCCTGCTTCAGCTCTAAGAATTCAATCTCCTTAGCACTTAGAATATCTTCCGGAAAATACTTTTCCAGAAAACCTTTCCGAACCACCTCCCAAGTAATGGCAGTTCCAACAACTTCCAATCTTTGGCGAATGTTATCCCACCAAGCTTCAGCTTTGCCCTCCAGCATGTGAGTACCAAACCTCACCTTTTGCTCATCACTACAATTCATAGTCCTGAAAATTTTCTCAATTGCCTTCAGCCACTTCTGTGCAGCTTCAGGATCCAGAATTCCTCCTTCAAACGTCGGCGGCTTGTTGCTCCGAAACTGCGCCAAACTCCTGAATTGGGCATCTGCAGTTTGGTTCTGATTAGCAACCGCCTGCGCCATTGCTTGCATAGCAGCAGCCAACGCAGCATCATTCCTTCCTACCATACTGCTCAAAAATAACAACACCAGGTTAAAAGATACTCAACTCTATCCTAAAGGACATACTCAACTCGACTCAACAACACTGGCCGGACGAACCGACCTGCTCTGATACCAATTGTAACACCCCACTCCCCAAAAACAATTAAAATAATAAACATTTTAAATAAACATCAGAGTTTTCTTCCCAAGTGGGATATCACATAGCAAAACCAACATTTCCTTATAAAAAGGTTTTTCTCCAAATACAACGGAATATTAAATAGTAAAATCCAACAAAGGTTTTTGATACGTTCACAGGAACAAAATACAAGTTCAGCATAAAACAAATAAAAACACCCAAGTCCTGTGCTACGTATCAGAGCATCCTAGACTCGACTGGCACACCATAATCCAAGCTAGCTAAGTACCTGGATTATCTGTACTTCCGAAAAAGCACAGACCACAACAACAACAAAGGGGTGAGAAAACATGATCAAAAATATATTGGTAATGTAATACATGTAAACAAGGTAGTAAAACACACCAACACCCCAATATTCACCCCACAACACCAATCACGAACCTACTGTTCAAATTACAATATAACATATTATAATGCAAATATGCAACTCAACACCATGCATGCGGTACCGACTCATTGGTTCATTCAATCGAACCTGGACAGATCACTTACGCTCCTACTGAGATATGATCTATCCCCGACAGATCACTTACGCTCCTACTGAGATATGATCTATCCCCCACCATTCTCCTCAAAGGAGTACGGATGAATCACTTACGCTCCTACTGAGATATGCTTCATCCCACCAAACACCATGATATGCAAGACACCAATGCATAACTATTATATTCAGGCACACTAAGTGCACACGATCCTCCTGATCATATCATCATACATCAATGCATATGTGTAGATATATTACACACCAACGACTTATAATTCAAATCACACAGTGAGCAGTTTCACATTCTAACACCAAGTATAAACACATCCCATCACCCGGGGATACCCTATCATAGTGATAACCTTACGATACTCCATATCGCACACTCATCCATCATTCACTTAATTTAAACGATAAAGAATCCACATCCTATCACCAAATGTACTCCCTACATTATCCAATCTCCATCCCTACACTCATCATGGTCTAAGGGATACTACATAACTAGCGCACCAGGCACGACAACACAGAAAGTCACATTTTGCTACGCTCGCTACTCCCTCGCTAGGCGAGCTCCTAGCGAATGCTCGCTAGCTGTTCGCTTAGCGAACCTCCTCGCGAATGACAATAGTGGCTACTGTAATGGTTCGATACCCAACTCGTCACAGCGAATACTCGCTACCTGTTCGCCTAGCGAACTACCTCGCGAAGGCAAACAGAGACTACTGGACACGCTCGCTACCTCACTCGCTAGGCGAGCACCTAGCGAACGCTCGCTACCAGCTCGATTAGCGAAGTGCTAGCGAGTTGCCTGCGACTTCCCAAATTCTCACAGTTCAGAATTCTCATTCTCCTCCGATTCAAGCCTATTCCAGAACATCCACTTTCTATCCTATCAGTATTACAACCAATGCATATTACGCTTATCAATTTTCCTATAACTTTACTCCAGACCAACATTACGGTACATTATCGGCGCTCCAGAGTTACTCAGAACCTTACTCAAACCACACCAACACCAGCACTCATTCAACAATGGCAACATCAAACATCAACATATCATCATATACATATTATTCAACACAATTCATCAATAATCAACAACATACAACAATCCACACATATTCATCAGAATACCTACGGGGTTAAGGAAATCCCCTCTACCCAATTTCATGTATTTTACCATCCCAATCCGTTTCTCCCCCCTTACCTTGTTAATCGGTTTGATCGATGGAAATCCTCCTAGATTTGGTCTCTTGGCTTTCTCCTTTCTCTTCCGTTACTCGTTCCTTTGCTCGTTCTATGCTCTTCTCACTTCTCTCGTTCTTTCTCTCAACTCTCCAAATGTATCGTAAAAACCACTAACCCCTCACATTCCCTATTTTAATTATCTAATCTTAATAATAATAATAACTTAATAAAATAATATAATAATAATAATCTTGATAGTAATACTAATATAATATTACTAATATAAATGATAACACTTATTAATAATAATAATAATAATAATAATAATAATATTATTATTATTAACTCACCAAAAGTCATAACAATATTAATAATGATAACAAATATAATAATAATAATAATAATAATAATAATAATAATAATAATAATAATAATAATAATAATAATAATAATAATAATAGTAATAATAATAATAATATCACCACCAATATTACTATTATTTATTATATTATTATATCCACACCAAAACACCACCAATAATCCTCCCATATCAGGGACACCCACCAATCATCATCCAACACACCCGACCAAAGGGCACACCAACACCTAATAATTAAAATTATAATAAAATGACTAAATAATTAAAATGGGTGTTACACAATGCAGTTCTATATATTGACTAATGGAGTCATAAATATGGTGAGATTAGTTCTTGGTGCACCATATTCATTGGCGGTAAAATAACACAAGAGATTGACAATCCAATTCGGTGAAACCATAACTACGTTGGGGGAAGGGGCACTCTGTACCGGACTGGTCTAATGGCTAGGCATTACCCAATTCACTTCTGCTCCCAAAACGGTCCAATTGCCTAAGTCCAACCACTTTGGGGGAGAATTTATCCTTCTGCCCCTCCAACAGGGGAGACTGACCAATTTACCCTTGGTAACAACATTTCTCCTCGTCAGTCTCTGCCTGTCCCGCACGGTTCCACCATCCAGAAACAACCAAGACGCTTGTGCCTGTAACTATGCACATGTCTGTAACAACGACTAGTTATGGGCACGTCTGTCCGTTAGAACGACTAGTTCTGGCAGTTGCCTATTCTTCGAGAAACAGTTACCTCGCCTCGAAAATAGGGACCAATGGCCTAGCGCTGGGGGAACTATAAAAACTCTCTCATTCAGAGGGTCAGGTATCCAATATTTACCATGTCACGGTGAGAACTGGATATCAAGCTATTGATTAACTTGAATCACAAGTCCTTTTTTTTATCACCGGTCTTTAATTTATCCAAGGGAAGAAAAAAAGAACGAATAACCCAAAATATGCAATGCAATGCAAGAGAGAATCTAAGGTTCGGGGGTTGGTTAAACCTAGAGAAGATGTTAACATCCTAAGCATCTGTAGTACTCTACAGGAACCTCTTGTTTTAAATTTGTTATTGTTTTTGCTAAGGGAAAGACCTAGGGATTTATTTCTAAGTATGCTCGCCAAGAAATTGCAAGTTGTGCCTACATATCCTGACGGGAATGGAATCAGAGCATTCGTAGTTCCCCTAAAGGGATGAGGAACTCTTGACTGTGGCCAAAGTTCCAGAGGAGAATACTCGACTTAACCACCACAAACATGCAGGAGACGGTCTTTTGCTTCACATTGAGAGAAGGGCTCCAACTCGGATCTAATCGACGAGTATGCCACATACCTCTCTCAAGCGAAAAATATTCTACATCTTTCTCGATCATGTTATGGGGTAGGAGAATTATATCTCGACTACATAGATGAATCATGTCTAACTCTCTTGTGGGAGAATATGGGACTTAATCTATGAGTTGTCTAAATTGAAAATCTACGAGGATTAGCCTGAGGATATAAGGATGTACCCTAAGCTAATCAACCCGAAAGGAATCACGGATCAAGCAGGGGGGAATGATGCAAATGAATAAGATGTTCATGACTATGAAGTCAAGAACAAGATCCTTCCATTGGACTTGCAAAAAAGTATAACCAGATTATTGCAAGAGTGCAGATAGAAACAAAAAATATACGCTCTCAATAAGATAGAGCAGAAGAAGCGATTATGGAAGGATATTGAGGGAATCCCTGAGAACCAACATGGAACTTAGTGTTTGCTAGGTGACTTTAACAACGAACAATCAGAACCTGAGATGGGCCAATGACAAACGTCAGTGATGCTGGGTGTGAAAAAGGAGGAGGAGGTGTACCTGCAAGGCACTTCGATGCTAACGTAAGAAAACGAGCAAGAGAGCGAGTAAGTACGAAATATGTGTGTTTCAAGGTGAGAAAGTGGATACCTGACCCTCTCAAATGTGAGGGTTTTTATAATTCCCCCGACGCTTGACCATTGATCCCTATTCTCATGGCGAGATAATCGTTTCCTGAAGAATAGGTAACTGCCAAAAATAGCCGTTGGGACAGGCAAGCATGCACATAACTAGCCGTTGGCACGGGCAGGGGCGTAGTTACGGGCACAAGCGTCTTGGATGTTTCTGGATAGTGGAACCGTGCATGACGGGTAGAGACTGACGGGGAGAAGTGTTGTGACTGATCGCTCCGCAAGTGCACGGAAATATCGAAGTAATATAAAAGATTGTCGAACCCACAGAGACCAATGTTAATCTACCGTTATCTATTATTACGGCGTAAAGCTAAGGCTATTGGAATTAGGAAAATTGAATGCGAATGAAATTAAATGCAAAAGAAATAAAGAAAATTGGTTTAAAGAAATGCGGTAAAGGATATCGGTATGCAAAGACTTAGTTATCTGGGATTCGACAGGTCACCGATGCTTCTTACTCTTTGCAAACATTGTTCAGAAGAAAATGACGGTTTAAAGACCTTTGTCTCACGATGGTTGTTGACGCAAGTCGCAACTCTAAGGCGGAACGTATGCTGTCGCTATCCCGTTCGGGGTTAAAATTACTTTTTGAAAACCATTAAGTTCTAATCCATTTTAAAGTGCTTTCGCTGTTATTAAAACGAATGCCTGGTGTTTACTATCTGGTCCTAGCCGCAGCTGTCGCTTGTTGGTTCGTACCTTAATATGGTTTCCCACTGTCGTGGCAAAACCACCGTAAATAGCTTCTCACTGTCGTGACAAAGGTTTATTTAGAATTTAGATTAAAAACTACAGCCAGAAAGGTTGTTTGTAAAAAGGGAAGATGCCGGTTACTATCGAATCCTATCCTACTAATTCGGTTACATACCGATAAAACTAACTTAGCTAGACATGATAATTAATGCGAACGGAAATAGACATAAACAACGGAATAATAAAGCGTGCATCATAACAGAAATAAAGTAGTAATTCAATTAATAAAAACCTGTAAATTATACTGATCTCAAATCCTTGGGTAGTCCCCCACAATGTCGGCAATATTCTACTTTGGCGAGAAATAAAAGGTACAGGAAGAAAATACAATATTCTGAACTGAAGGAAAATGGAAAGGAAAATAAAAGTAACGATAAATAACTTTGATGGAACTTTGGCAGAACTTCGGGATGAAGAATCCACACCTTTCTCTGTGAATCTCTTGTCTATTTATAGGAGATGTTTCTTATCTCAACTTCCTGAGATCATGCGTGAGATATGGAGAAAGTGGTAGTAACTTCCAGTAGTGGGCAGTGAGTGGAGAAAGTGTAGGAAGGATTTAAGTTGAGATTGATCGTGAATTCTGATTCTGCGTTTTTTGTCTGCGTGACGATCGTCATGAAATGTGACGGTCGTCATGGACCTGTGACGGTCGTCACAGCAGCAGAATCCGTATCTGCTGTTTTTCATCTATTTTTCATCAGTTTTTCATCTGTTTCTTCTCCTTTTCTTTCTTTAGTCCAAATTCTCCCCAATCTGCAAAACAAAGTAAATTAATCATATAATAGAACATAAATCAAGATAAATTAATAAAAGTCACAAATAAATGCATGTAAATCAAGCCAAATAAACGATATAATTTCGCGTTATCAAACATCCCCACACTTAAACCATTGCTTGTCCTCAAGCAATCGACCAACACAGTAAAAAGAAATAAGCATAGTTCGAAACAAAGTCACGACGAAACTCTATTCATACGTGGCTGCTAGGCTAATGTTAGATCGATAGGTACTAAATATCAATACCAAGGATATCATAACGACACAATTTCAAAAACTCCCTACTTATGCAAACCAATCGGAATCATGCCATTATAACTCAACCTATAACTCATGCTCTCTTTCACCCCATTTCATTATAGTGCAATCACATTAAGCCCGTTATCCATACACATTCATGGCAAGTGGACCTGTTAGTGACTACGATCTCATTATTATTTCATTTTTTTCTGCAAATATGCTTAAGCATCAATTGAACTTAAAGAGTTTGTACCGTTAGGCTAAGTGCTCGGGTGAGGAGCACCTAACTTAGAAGGAACATGTCTTTTTCTTCATAATTTTTTTTTCTTTTCTTTCTTAGTTTCTCATTTTAACCTAGAGATCATACACTTATTTGCATCGGTTTCTTACTTAGTGTGTTTAGGATGGTGCTGACTGCTTGAATAAACTACTTAGGGATTACTACAAGAACCTGAAGTTTTAAGGTCTCGGCATAATGGGTACTCAAATTTATTTTGCATATTTAGGGGGTTAAGGTTGTCAGGACGATATCAATTTTATCAAAACTTTCCCAAGTTTTTCTAACATAGCCTAAACAACCTATATACTTTCAGAGTACCATGTCATGAATCAAAAAGTTTTTGTTGGAGGTTAAGATTTTGAAATTTTGAAATTTTGGGGAAGTTTGAATAACAGGCGAAAACCACTCATAAAGACTCGACAGCACATGCAAAGATTTTGACATAGCATTAAAAATAGATAAAAACAATAAATCAAACTAAAAGGCAATAAAATGAAAGCGATAGAGTTCCTCCCCCACACTTAAACCAAACATTGTCCTCAATGTTTCAGTAAAAGGTGGAAAAGGAAAGATAGAACCTATATGAATGCTAATGCTCTTGCTATCCTTGTCTTTGTTGATCACTTCTACTTCGGTGGCGGGAATTTTGAGATACTTTGTTTGTGTAATTCTCGAACCAGCTCATCATGTTGCTCGCGTCAAGAGGAAGTACTCATCATCAGTGTTCCCACCAGCAGCGACACTCGTAGGAATGTCTGTGGGCATAGCTCATCTTCTCAGATCGTCATCTAGAGAGTTTTCGCCTAGATATAGCTAAAGCGTAACAAGCGATACATTTCTTTATTTTCTGCTGATTTAAACAAACAAATTAAAATAAAGACCTTGTGTGTTGCCTCCCACACAGCGCTTTGTTTAGCGTCGATAGCTTGACGGCTAAGGAGTGCAAGTACTCATGGTGGTTCTTTCGAGAATGGTTCCTCGATCGAACTTTGAATAGTCTTCGGTTTCCATGGCCACTTATCAAGCCATCTCTCATATCCCTCACCTTTTCGTTTCTTTCTTCTGTAGGGTAGTTTCTTGTTTTGAACGCGTGGTGGTGGTTCTGGATCTATTCTGCGTATCAGCTTTTCAAATTTGGGCTTTGTTATTTCATCCACCACCTCAAAAGTTAATCGTACCCTTTTAACAGTAATAATGACCCTAGTTTCACGGTCCTCGAATTTTCTTTTTCTATGAAGGGCCTTAGACAAAGGTGCATTGGTGTGTATATTTTTCAATACCTCCACATATGTTTTGGATTGGGAGTCTACCTTAACTTCTGCAAACCTTTGTGGGAAAGAAATAGGTGGGGTATAGGGAGGAGGAGCAACGATACGTGCTTCCTTCTCTACCTCTTCGACAACCTCCCTTTCAGTTGGTGTCGGTGGATTTTTCTCAATATGTATGCTTTTCTCACCAAAACTCTCCTCAGGCTCATCATCAATCTCCCTAGGATCTTCTATTTGTTCTTCATTAACGGTTGTTACAACATTCACATGTCCTTTTGGGAAGGGTCCTAGAGGTGTTTGTCTAAGCAGGGAGGTTTGAGTCTCCAAAGTCTCGCTGTGAGTTGCGAGGGAATCGACAATAACGTTCATCTGCCTAAGGTCTTCATTAATTTGGAGATGTTGTTTTCTAAAATCTTTGTTTTGGAGAGTTTGTGTTTCCACAAAGCGCTCCATCATAGATTCTATCCTAGAGTGAGTAGACGTCTCATTGAATTCTTCTAGTAGTAGTTCGAGGTTGGATGTATCAAAATCTTGCGTTTCCTCAAAACATTGGGAGTCGTCATCATAGAGGGAATTTGGGTGAGAGTGCATAGTATTGAAATCTTCTAATAATATTTCGATGTCGGATTTAAGCGGAATTTGTGGTTCCTCGAAATATTGGGGGTGGTAGTTATAATATGGAGGGTGGTAATTATAAGGGAAATATGGGTTATACATAATGATTTAGATAAGAGTGCCTTAGTCTATACTATGCAACAATGAAATCACAATATTGACTGTTGGTCCCCGGCAACGGCGCCAAAAACTTGATCGCTCCGCAAGTGCACGGAAATATCGAAGTAATATAAAAGATTGTCGAACCCACAGAGACCAATGTCAATCTACCGTTATCTATTATTACGGCGTAAAGCTAAGGCTATTAGAATTAGGAAAATTGAATGCGAATGAAATTAAATGCAAAAGAAATAAAGAAAATTGGTTTAAAGAAATGCGGTAAAGGATATCGGTATGCAAAGACTTAGTTATCTGGGATTCGACAGGTCACCGATGCTTCTTACTCTTTGCAAACATTGTTCAGAAGAAAATGACGGTTTAAAGACCTTTGTCTCACGATGGTTGTTGACGCAAGTCGCAACTCTAAGGCGGAACGTATGCTGTCGCTATCCCGTTCGGGGTTAAAATTACTTTTTGAAAACCATTAAGTTCTAATCCATTTTAAAGTGCTTTCGCTGTTATTAAAACGAATGCCTAGTGTTTACTGTCTGGTCCTAGCCGCAGTTGTCGCTTGTTGGTTCGTACCTTAATATGGTTTCCCACTGTCGTGGCAAAACCACCGTAAATAGCTTCTCTCTGTCGTGACAAATGTTTATTTAGAATTTAGATTAAAAACTACGGCCAGAAAGGTTGTTTGTAAAAAGGGAAGATGCCGGTTACTATCGAATCCTATCCTACTAATTCGGTTACATACCGACAAAACTAACTTAGCTAGACATGATAATTAATGCGAACGGAAATAGACATAAACAACGGAATAATAAAGCGTGCATCATAACAGAAATAAAGTAGTAATTCAATTAATAAAAACCTGTAAATTGTACTGATCTCAAATCCTTGGGTAGTCCCCCACAATGTTGGCAGGATTCTACTTTGGTGAGAAATAAAAGGTACAAGAAGAAAATACAATATTCTGAACTAAAGGAAAATGGAAAGGAAAATAAAAATAACGATAAATAACTTTGATGGAACTTTGGCAGAACTTCGGGATGAAGAATCCACACCTTTATATGTGAATCTCTTGTCTATTTATAGGAGATGTTTCTTATCTCAACTTCCTGAGATCATGCGTGAGATATGGAGAAAGTGGTAGTAACTTCCAGTAGTGGGCAGTGAGTGGAGAAAGTGTAGGAAGGATTTAAGTTGAGATTGATCGTGAATTCTGATTCTGCGTTTTTTGTCTGCGTGACGGTCGTCATGAAATGTGACGCTCGTCACATGCATGACGGTCGTCATGGACCTGTGACGGTCGTCACAGCAGCAGAATCCGTATCTGCTGTTTTTCATCTATTTTTCATCTGTTTTTTCTCCTTTTCTTTCTTTAGTCCAAATTCTCCCCAATCTGCAAAACGAAGTAAATTAATCATATAATTGAACATAAATCAAGATAAATTAATAAAAGTCACAAATAAATGCATGTAAATCAAGCCAAATAAACGATATGATTTCGCGTTATCAGTGACCCAGGGTAAATAGGTCAGCCTCCCCTGTTGGAGGGGAAGAAAGTTAAACTTTCTCCAAGGAGGTTAGACTTAGGAAATTGCCCGTCCTGGGAGTAGAAGTGGGTTGGGCCATGCCTAGCCATTGGGTCAGTCCAGAACAGTATCCCCCCAAGTCGTTGCCACCAGACACGGCAGTAATGACTTAAGGATGATTTGCTTCTCGAGCATAGTCGTCGTGAGCTCCCTTGTGTTCGGATGAGCACTTACCCTGGCGCCATGAATGTTGGTGTCCGGGATCTTGAGATTTGGGGAGCCTAACGGTTGATGGGATCTGAAGAGTGAGGATGTCACGTGTTCCTTGAGCCGTGTGTTGTATTAAATGTGTGATGATGACTAGGTTAGGGTCATGATGATGCTCTACCCGCGCGTGCTCGTGCACGTGCCTTGAGTTTGTCTATAAATAGTGAGAGAGTCTGTTCATTCATAAGTTTTTCTTCTTTCTCCTATTGTGGACGTTTCTTCAACTGTTGTTTGCTGCCTTCAAGCCTGTTCTGACCACCATACGACGCCCGATCAAAGCCATTTTTGTTTCAGAACTTCTTCCTCGACCACGTAAGTGCATCAACTCTCTGCTTATTCCTTGTTTTTTTTTTTGTTTTTATGCCTTAGATTACGTATGGTTATGATTGAAATGACTTATTAGGGTGTATTTAGCGGCGAATGTTGGTGGAAGACGGTGGCGCGGCCATTTGCCTGCTGCCGACGGTGTAGTTGGTATTTTTTTAGAAAGAGTAAGTTAGCAACCCATAGGTTCAGTTGATCCCGGGGTAGGGAAGACACAGTGGCATTGTTGCTAAAGTGACATGGATTCCGGTGGTTTCCTCGTGGGATTGCTGGGTTTTGTGACCGTGGACTATCTCCGGGTGCGTTAAAGAGAACTGTCGGGTACCTTCCCCATTTGTTTAGCTGCGCCATTTAAGTAGGGCTTAGGTCGAGGATTATGTCTTCGGCCCTTTGTGAGCCATTTCACTTGACTAGCAGTGGAAGGGTGGATTTAATTTTACCATTGAATTCACTATTTTCCTCTGCTTTTCAAGTAAAAGAGATGTCATGCAGGGAAGAAGAAGAAGAAGAGCATCTTAGAGATTTGTCCGAGGATAGCTCCTCGGAGGATACAGAGATAGACGATTGTTCTTCATCTTTTGAGGTCGTGGGGACGTCTACTGCGCTGCCGTTGGTGGACGAGTAGACGGTGGCCAAGCCCATGGAGAACGCATCTATTTTCACTTCTTAGACTGGGGACGCCTTCACCACGATGGGATCGAATGGAGAATGGAAGGTCCATTTTCTTTTAGAAGATGACCGAATTTTCTCGGCGTACGAGAGCGGTTTCCTATGTACGAGTATGTCTTTAAGGAGATAGGGTTGAGATTTCCCTTTATGGATTTTCATTGCGCCGTCTTCGTGCATCTAGATCTGACGCCTCCTCAACTGCACTCAAATTTTATAGCCTTCATGTGTGCATACGAGCTGGTGTGCGAGCATCTGCAAATCAGGGTCATCCTTCCTCTTTTCTTCACCATCTTTCACATCCAACGGCAGGTGTCGAGGAAAAAGTTTGGTTGGGTTTCTTTGAAGCAAGGGAGGAAGCTGTTAAAACCCTTCTCCGAATCTATCCAGACGTTAGAGCAAAGACGAGGAACGGAGCCTACTACCTAGAACACCTAACTAGGGAAGAATTGGCTCGACCATGGAACGTCTAAAATCTGAAACAATATTACAGTTAAGGCCCCGACTGTCGACGTGTCTCACCCAGACGGTGGACATGGTGACCGACTAAGGTTGCACGCCCAGGTACAAGCGATGCACCACCAAAAGGATCTAAGCAAGGGTCTGGCAAAGATACCTACCCATGCCCGATGACGGTTCCTCGACCGAACCCGTCGTCGCCATAGTACCATGAATGACAGAACCCTCAGCTCGCGATGGGAAGTTCACGCCGCTGACTCAGGCCATGATCGTGACCTGAGCTTTGCCCTGCTCGAAAATAACCTAGGCCTTTTGATCAGTTCCCCGCACTGTCAAACATCATCCATCGAGCATACCCGGAACATAACAAATAGATAAGTGCTTCTAAAGATCGCATTGGACGGTGCAGGACACTTAGAGAATATTCAGCAAAATACAAACATACATGCATACTACACACTTGTACATATAACTTAACACGGTCACAAAGGACCACAATTGTGCATGATAGAATGAAAAAGGGACCGAGCCCCACATAATAAGATTATAATAAAAATACATATGATCAAATGGCACGCAGGCCAAAGCGTAAGACTACTCCTCTTGTTGAACTTCCTTGTGCGACGCCTGCCCCTGGTCATCCTCGTCCTCGTTGAATCGGAGGAATTATGGAACGACTATCTGGTCGTATTTGACCGTGTAGGGGAAGCCTGTGCCCTCTATATTCAACTCAACTCCCGAGTTCACCACCTTTATCTGGTCCACGATGTCCTGGAAGGCCTCGTCGCTAATGGCCACTAGGCCGTCAGCAATCTGGACAAACCGAGCAACTAGCTCTGAGCGAGTCATCAGATGCTTCGTCTCTTCAGGCTCGTCCTCAGCAGGGGAAGCCGCAGTCTACAACTTCTCCACCAGGTCCTCGGCAGCCTTCAGCTTAGCGGCCACAACGTCCTTCTCCAGGGCCACCTCCTCACGACCTTTGCGGGCAGTATCCTCGAGCTTCTTTTCTCTCATCCTGGAGTTTCTTAACCTTCTCCTCCATGGCCGTCACCACATCCTGGGATCTCTTCAGATCTAACTCCAGCGGAGAGTCCTCCTTAGTGTACACCACAACCATTTCCAAGACCCTAGAGCAGAGGCATCCTGGGTAAGAATGACCCGTTTACTGGGACGGTCAATTTCCTCGAGCTTTAGAGATTCCGCCCGAGGAATGGACAGAGAAGACCCCTCGAAGAATTTCCTATTGTGAAAGCAGGGGGAAACTCGTATTTGCTTTTGGTGGACTCCTGGCTAAGGTCCACGACCTCATTTGGACGTGCATGCTTGGGCCTCGAGCTCATTGGCAGAGGCGAAGTCTGGGTGGACGGAGGAGTTGAGGATGATGTCCCCGACTCTGACTGAGGGGGGACCGTTCGTTGACTAAGATGAATCTTCCCCAAAGCAGCGCCGCTCTTCATTTTCCCTTTGGCATGCTTCATCATCCGTTCCTACGCTGAAGGCATCCTACCTGCAAAAATAACAAACACGTAAGCACGGAGAAAGAAAACAATCTCGAGCAAAATTAGAAAAAGCAAGAACTACACAGAAGCTCAAGAGCCTCCTCGCAAGTGCTGCACTCGTAGAGCTCTTTAGTGTTGATGTATCAGGCTTCCACCTGTAGCCCACCTTCCTCCTCGTACAAAAGCTTCCCGCCACAAGTTACACACTGGGAAGGAAGGAAACCATCTACATTGGCCACCAACTTGGCGTAGCTGACCCGATCATTCTCCACCAGTTGATGAGGGGAAACTATGTACTCATCAGTTGAATAGGTAAAGTGAGCCATGGTCAGCAGAAAGGAAAGGTAAATAGCCTTCGAGCAGCTATCTTGCCATCCTCATCTATCAGGTCCTCCCCGTTCTCATCCGTGGAGACCTCGCATATGAAAGTTGAAATGCTAGCTCTCTCCGACACCGATTCGATCACGTATAATCTCTCCTTAGACGTCCAGATAGATTCGGAGAAGGGTTTGAACAACTTCCTCCCTTGCTTCAAATAAACCCAACCAAAATTTTTCCCAGACACTTGCCGTTGGAGGTGAAAGATGGTGAAGAAAAGAGGAAGAGTGGCCCCGATTTGCAGATGCTCGCAACCAGCTCGTATGCCCCCATGAAGGCGATAGAATTTGGATGCAGTTGAGAAGGCGCTAGGTTTAGATGCTCGAAGACGGCGTGCTGAAAATCCATAAAGGGCAATCTCAACCCTATCTCCTTAAAGATATATTCGTACATAGGAAACTGCTCCCCGTACGCCGAGAAAATTCGGTCATCTTCTAAAGGAAAGTGGGCCTTCCATTCTCCCTCCGGTCCCACCGTGGTGAAGGCTTCCCCGGTATAAGAAGCAAAAATAGATGCATGCTCCCTGGGCTCGGCCACCGTCCACTCATCCACCAATGATAGCACAGTAGACGTCCTCACGACCTCAGGAGACGAAGAACCATCGTCTGTCTCTGTATCCTCGGAAAAATATCTAAGATGCTCTTCTTCTTCTTTCCTACGCAGAATCTCTTTTATTTGAAAAACAGAGGTAAATAGTGATTTCGATGGCAAAATCAAATTCACCCTTCCACTGCTAGTCAAGTGAAATAGCGCACAAAGGGCTGAAGACATAATCCTCGACCTAAGCCCTACTCAAATGGCGCAGCTAAACAAATGGGGAAGGTACCCGACAATTCTCCCTAACGCACCCAGAGATAGTCCACGGTCACAAAACCCAGCAATCCCACGGGGAAACCACCGGAATCCACGTCACTTTAGCAACAACGCCACCGTGTCTTCCCTACCCCGGGATCAACTGAACCTATGGGTTGCTAACTTACCCTTCCAAAACAGGCTCAGTTGATCCCGGGGTAGGGAAGACACGGTGGCATTGTTGCTCTAGTCGGGCGTCGTACGGTGGACGAAACAGGCTTGAAGGCAGCAAACAACGGTTGAAGAAACAAGCACAATAGGAGAAAGAAGCAAAAGTTTTAAATGAACAGACTCTCTCATTATTTATATAGACAAACTACAGGCACGTGCACGAGCACGCGCGGGTAGGGCATCATCATGACCCTATCCTAGCCATCATCACGCATTTAATGCAATACATGGCTCGAGGCACACATGACATCCTCACTCTTCAGATCTCATCAACTTTTGGGCTCCTCGGATCTCAAGATTCCCGACACCAACATTCATGACGTGCAGGCAAGTGCTCATCCGAACACAAGGGAGCTCACAACGACTATGCTTGGGAAGCAGATCATTCTTAAGTCATCACTACCGTGCCCGGTGGCAATGACTTGGGGGGTTACTGTTCCGAACTGACCCAATGGCTAGGCATGACCCAACAGGGGAGGGTGACCTATTTACCCTGGGGGAAAGTTTAAATTTCTGCCCCTCCAACAGGGGAGGCTGACTTATTTACCCTGGGTCACAACACTTCTTCCAGCCAGTCTCTATCCGTCACGCACGGTTCCACCATCCAGAAACAGGCAAGACGCTTGTGCCCGTAAATATGCTTGTGCCCGTGCCAATGACTAGTTATGGGCACGTCTGCCCGTTCCAACGATTATTTCTGGCAGTTACCTATTCTCCGGGAAATGGTTATCTCGCCCCGAAAATAGGGACCAATAGTCAAGCGTTTTGAAATAGGTATCCATTTTCTCACCTTGAAACACACATATGTCGTACTTTCTCGCTCTCTTGCTCGTTTTCTTACTTTAGCATTGGAGGGCCTTGCAGGTACACCCCATCCTCCCTTTTCACACCCAGCATCATTGACGTTTGTCATTGGTCCATCTCAGATTCTGATCGTTCGGTAAGATCATAAAGGCTCCAAGAATTAATGGGTTTGGAGCAAAAGTTTTCAAGTCCAGTTGGCCGACAATCAAGAATGATGAGGTTGCTGTTGCCCTTGATTTCTCTTCGGATGAAAAGCTTTTCAAAGCCTTAACAATGTGATTGTTATGCTCATTCCAAAAAGTGATGAGGCTATGACTATCAAGGATTACAGGCCCATAACTATATATACAGTGTTTTACAAGATCATCTCTAATATCATCACAACTAGATTAAGTAAGGTGCTTGGAACCATTGTTAGCAAATCTCAGGCCGCTTTTGTCTCGGGTCTGCAAATTCATAATCATATTTTATTGGCCAATGAATTGATTAAGGGTTATACTCAAAAAAATAGAACACCTAGATGCATGATGTAGACTGATATCAAAAAAGCATATGACATGGTCGATTGGAATGCTCTGAAATGCATTTTGAAGGAAATAGGAATGCCTTACCAGTTCATAAGATGGATCATGATTGTTGTCTCTTCTATTTCTTATACTTTCAACATTTAATGGTCATTAATTTACTAGTATGCAGGTCAGGTGTGAGATCAAGCAAAAAGCTCTCTATTCACTATTACATACCCTTAGTTGACAAGATTGTAAGTAGGATCAAACATTGGAGTACTAAGCTCTTAAGTTATGCATGGCAAGTTCAACTTATCAAAAGTGTAACTTTTGCCATTGCGAACTTCTGGATGCAGTGTTTCCCTATCCCCCTTCATGTCTTACGCAAAATTGACTCCATTTGCAGGTTCTTTCTGTGGATCGGTGGGAAGGAGGCTAGTAGGAAAAACTTTGTCTCGTGGGACATGGTGTGCTGGCCTAGAGACCATATAGGACTCATCATCATTGACCTGAAAACCTGGAATAAGGTAACGATGTTGAAACTCATTTGAAATCTTAGTGGTAAATCAAATAGTTTATGGATGGGTGGAGTGGATCCACATGTATTATTTCAAACATACTACTCTCATGACAACTTGTACTACCTCGAATCATTCCTGGATCATGAAAAATATTATGAAAAGTAGACAGAGTGTTGGCACTGTTCAACAAGTGTGGATTCGAGCGATCGCCCGCCGTGTACTTTTGGCGTATGTTGAATTAATACAAATTTTGTGATTAAAAACAAAAATTCCATTCATGTTTTCTACATATATTCATATTACACTTTGTTTTCACATTTGTCCATGATCACCATACAATACCACATTCACACACATTGTTGATATTTGAATCTCATGACCTTGATCACATCAACATCATCATCTAAAAATTTAAACCAAAACAACACTCAAATTAAGTGAACTTGGATTATCATCTTCATTATGACAAGAAACCATGCAGATTTTATCATTGCATCCTCACCATTCAAAATTAAAAGCAAAACATTGGAGGAAAACAAGTCAAAACCAAATCAAGCAAAATGGAATATGAAACAGATTTTGAAATTACAATTGAATTTAAATTTTCATTGCGTTTAAAGTTTGTTACACAAATGAGAAAATACAAAGTTGCAACACATGGTCTCACAAAAATCACCACTCGAGCTCCCTACCCTATCCCACAAAGTCAAGGCAGATACTACCTCACAACGTTATAGGCTTGTTGGTGCAAAGATAGAATAATGAAAATAGGAAAATATTCTATTAAAGAGAATGACGGCAGAAGAAACAGTATATATAGTTACAATGATTGTCACCCTATTTATAGGCTAAAACTAGGGTTACTAGAATAAGATAAAATACTAAATTACCCTCTAACAAACTTAGGGGCTAAGAAAATAGTACAACTAAATAAATATGAATTATTATTAATATTCTAATACCATCCCTTAATTCATATTCCATCAAAACTTGTAACACCAATTCCATCCCTTAATCTGAGAAATTGATCAGTCTTGATAGCTTTCGTCAGAACATCTGCCAACTGCTTCTGAGTGCTGCAGTGTACAACTTCTAACACTCCACTCTGAACTTGATGTCTCAGAAAATGATACTTGGTCTCAATATGCTTGCTTCTCCCATGCAGCACTGGGTTTCTAGCAAGGTTGATTGCAGACTTGTTGTCAATCATCAACTTCAGAGGTTTGTCTACTTTAATCTTCAGATCCTGCAACAGATTCAGAATCCACACAGCTTGGCATGCAGTAACAGCACCTGCAATATATTCAGCTTCACAGGTTGACAGCGCCACAATAGGTTGCTTCTTGGAACACCAAGAAATGGGACCTCCCAGAAATTTGAACAAGTACCCAGATGTACTTCTTCTGTCAACTCTGTCTCCACACCAATCAGAGTCTGAATAACTCAGAAGTTCTGACTCATTATTTCCTCCAGAGGGAAATAACACTCCATACTTCAGAGTTCCTTTGATATACCTCAGAATCCTGACAGCAGCTTGGTAATGGGACCACTTAGGTTTACTCATGAACCTACTAACCATCCCAACTGAGTAGCAAATATCAGGTCTGGTATTGCACAGATACCTCAGAGAACCAACCAACTGTTTGAAGGTTGTAGCATCCACATCCTTTCCTTCAGAGTCTGAATCCAGTTTCTGATTTGTATCAGAAGGTGTGACAGCCATCTTACAATTCTTCAGATCAAATCTCTTCAGAAGTTCTAATTCATACTTGAGCTGATGCAAAATGATACCTTTCTCAGAATATCTGAACTCCATCCCTAGAAAGTATGTCATTTTGCCTAGATCAGTCATTTCAAATTCATTCATTAGAACTTTCTTGAACTTGGCTATCTCCTGTTCAGAACTTCCAGTCAATAGTATATCATCAACATATAAACATACCAGAGTCATATTGCCTTCAGAAGTATGCTGAACATAGACACCGTACTCCATCTCACATTTCTGAAAGCCTTGCTTCTTGAAAAATGAATCAATCTTCTGATTCCAAGCTCTGGGCGCTTGTTTCAGTCCATATAGAGCTTTGTATAATCTGTACACCATCCCTTCCTGATTCTTTTTCTCAAATCCAGGAGGTTGTGACACGTAAACTTCTTCTTCTAATGGACCATTCAGAAATGCAGATTTTACATCTAAATGCATCAGAGGCCAATTCCTGTTAGCAGCTATTGCAATCACCATTCTGATTGTTTCATGTCTTGCTACAGGTGCAAACACTTCAGAATAATCCAGCCCAGGTTTCTGTAGAAATCCTCTGGCTACCAACCTTGCTTTATGTTTGCCAATTGAGCCATCTGGCTTTAACTTCTGCTTGAAAACCCATCTGACGCTGATGGCTTTCTTGTCTTTTGGAAGTTCTGTCAGCTTCCAAGTCTTGTTTCTCTCTATAGCATCAAGTTCTTCTTTCATGGCCTTCAGCCAGAGCTTCTGCTTAAGAGCCTCCTCTGTACTTATAGGTTCAGAGTCTACTAACATGGCACACTGAATAACTTCTCCTTCAGAGTCTACTTCAGTGTCTTGCAGCATGTCAAATTCTGCAAATCTTCTGGGAACGCTTCTGATTCTTTGTGGTCTCTGAACTTGTTCAGAGTCTTGAGCTTCAGAGTTTCTAGCTTCAGATGATTGACCTCCAGAGCTTTGACCATCTTCAGAGTCTGGCATATTTCCAGAGTCTGAATTGCCACCAAGATCTGGATTGCCATCAGAGTCTGAATCATCAGAGTCTGGGTCATCAGAGTCACCTTCATCTTCTGAGTCATCTTCAGAGTTTGAATCAGTATCAGAGTCAGAGTCAACGTCAGGGTTTACTCCAACTTCAGAAATTTTTAACTCTGGCCTTTCTTCAGAGGTTCTAACATCAGAATCAGATTGAGACTTATCCCAATTCCAAACTTCTGATTCCTTCACAATCACATCTCTGCTGAATTCAATTTTATTGGTTTCTGGACAATAGAGCTTGTATGCACCTGTACTGTGGTACCCTATCAGAATCATCACTTTGCTTCTATCATCCAGCTTCTGTCTTCTGGCTTCTGGAACATGTTTATAGCAAACAGAACCAAATACCTTCAGATGACTAACACTTTGCTTGTCTCCAGTCCACTTCTGCATAGGAACTATTTCCTTCAACTTCTTCGTAGGACATCTGTTGAGTACATACGTTGCAGTGGCAACAGCTTCTCCCCAGAGCTTCTGAGGAAGCTTCTTCTCCTTTAGCATGCTTCTCACCATATCAAGCAAAGTACGGTTTCTTCTTTCAGCAAGACCATTGTGTTGAGGGGTATAAGGAGCAGTAACCTCATGCTCAATTCCATTCTCCTCACAGAACTTCTGGAACTCTTTGGAGTTATACTCACCTCCACCATCAGTTCTAAGAATCTTCAACTTCTGACCACTCTGATTCTCAGCCTTCATTCTGAACTTTTTGAATTCATCAAACACCTTGTGTTTGAACTTAATAAGAGATACCCATGTCATTCTTGTGAATTCATCAACAAACAACACAAAGTATTTATTCCCTCCAATTGATGCTACTGGAAATGGACCACACACATCAGAATGTACAACTCCCAAGGCATGTTTTGCTCTTGGAGCAACTTCTGATGCAAATGGCAATCTTGGTTGTTTTCCTTCCATGCAAACTTTGCATGACTTTTCAGGCTTCTTAATTGCAGGAATTCCATGTACCAATTTCTTTGAATTCAGATGTTGTAAGCTTCTGAAATTCAAATGACCAAATCTTCTGTGCCACAGCTCACTCTCCTTCTCAGTACTTGTTGCACTAAGACACTCTGAGTCTGCAGTTCTAACATTCACCTTGAATGTTCTATTCCTTCCCTGTTCTGACTCCATAATCAACTTCTGATTACAGTCATACAGCTTCAGAAGATTGTCCTTCATGGTAACTGAGAAACCTTTCTCAATTAATTGCCCCACACTCATCAGATTGCTTCTGATGCCAGGTACATACCACACATTCTGAATCAATGCTATTTTCCCATTGTTCAGAGTCACTCTGACATTTCCCATACCTTCTGCATTAAGATATTTGTCATCAGCACATCTGATCTTTGTTCTCTTTTCAGAGTCAAAGTCAACCAGCCATTTCTTGTTTCCAGTAAGATGATTTGAACAGCCAGTGTCCATATACCACCAGTCTGTCAGATCATCAGATTCAGAGGCCATCAATAGCACAGATTCGTCATCAGAACTTCTGGCTATATTTGCTTCTTCTGATTTCTTCTCCTTGTTTGACCAACAATCTCTAGCAAAGTGACCAAACTTCTTACAACAGTAACATTGGATCTTCTTCTTGTCATACTTCTCTTTTCCCTTCTGAGCATTCTTTTGTCTATCAGAGGTTGAGCTTTCTGACTTCTGACCACCATCAGATCTTCTCCTGGCTTCTGACTGCTTCTGATACCTCCTATCAGAAGTTGCTTTCAGAGCCTGCTGTTCTACTTCCTTTTCAGAGTTTCTCTCAGTCAGACGCAACTCTTGCGCTTCTAGACTGCTCTGCAGCTCTTCAATTCTCATGGTGCTCAGATCTTTGGAATGTTCTATTGCTACTACAATGTAATCAAATTGAGGAGTAAGGGATCTCAATACTTTCTCCATTATTGTTTCTTCTGAAAGAGTTTCTCCACACGCCTTCATCTCATTAGTGATCAGAATCACTCTGGAGATGTATTCAGAAACTTTCTCATTATTCTTCATGTTGAGATTCTCATATTGCTTTCTCAAGGACTGAAGCTTCACCTTCTTCACTGATGCGTCACCACCATAACATCTCACCAGAGTGTCCCATGCAGCCTTTGCTGTTGTAGAGTCTGCAATCTTCTCAAACACATTTACATCAACACATTGATGAATAAAGAATAATGCTTTCTGATCCTTCTTCCTCACTTCCTTTTGCGCGTTTTTCTGTTCATCTGTTGCATCTGCTGCTACCGGAACATAGCCATCAGTGACAAGATCTAGAACATCTTGAGCACCAAACAGCACACGCATCTGGATCATCCAACGATTCCAGTTTTTACCGTCAAATACTGGAAGTTTGGTGTTCATGTTGCCGTTTCCGTTCATCTTCTTCTTTGCACAATACACTCAGAGTTTTCTCACACAGTGTTTCCCAACCCACAGAATAAAATTCTGATCAGATTTTGTTCAAGATTCAACACGAATCTAAGAATCAAAATCAAACACACAAGACCTCACGTTCACTCGTGTTTCCCGTGTTTCCCAATGAATCTGAACCGGAGCTCTATATACCAATTGTTGGTGCAAAGATAGAATAATGAAAATAGGAAAATATTCTATTAAAGAGAATGACGGCAGAAGAAACAGTATATATAGTTACAATGATTGTCACCCTATTTATAGGCTAAAACTAGGGTTACTAGAATAAGATAAAATACTAAATTACCCTCTAACAAACTTAGGGGCTAAGAAAATAGTACAACTAAATAAATATGAATTATTATTAATATTCTAATACTCCCTACCCTATCCCACAAAGTCAAGGCAGATACTACCTCACAACGTTATAGCTCACTAATTGCTCACATCCCTCACTCAAACCTCACACGAATTTACATGATCTCTCAATAAAATATCTTCATAGCTCATACGCATTTCGCTATGCTCACACACTTAAAATCAAAAACTTCACTTGCTTACAAAACCTAATTCACTCACTATAAATCTGAAGCTGGTTCTCACTAAGAAGCAGCTACCAATTCCATTTTAAAAGAGAACAATTCACAGCAACCAACTACAAAAAAATTTAAGAGCCATCAATTACATTCTACAAACAGTCCACAACATACCCTACAACCTCCAAAAACCTTCACTCAGAAGCTCTTCCATAGGCCAGAAGAAGAAAAACTAGAAGGAGAGAAGGAGTCATAAGCGATCTGAAATAGGGAAGAAGTAAAGAGAAAAGAGAATAACAAGTTACTGGAAAATCGTCTTCGTCAGAATCTTCGTTGGAGCTCCGGTTTGGTACTCCCTAGGTTTTTCTTCGCATTTTTTGCTTGTTTAACATAGCTATATGCTTGATCATCCATTCCCTTTTGCCCATTGCTTTAGTATGATAATTAATTGTTTAGAAATAGAGTTTTATGGTTAGAATTTGTATGTCTTCGATTTGTATGATTGGTTTGTTTTCTATGGGTTTTGACCTTCAATTCATGTTTAGGAGTTAATTTATGGTGGGGTGTATGTTTATGATTTTCGGATTTGAGTTGTTTTTGGGAAAATTAGGGTTTGTGGTTGAAGAACATTCATGAAAGTTCTTGATGTTCTTAGTTTGTTCATCTTTTTTTCGGTGTTTTGATCCGAAATGTAAAGAGAATGATGTGTATTTGTTGTTTTGATGAGAGAGAGAGATATTTGAGGAGAGAGAAGAGAGAAACGAAGTGAGAAATGAGGGGGATCTCCTCTGATCCCCTCTTGTATGCTCTCTCATGTGCCTTTTATGGATAGCCAGTTGGCGTCCCCTTAGCCCCTGGATGGGTTGACTTCTATATTGACCCAGGGACTCATGTAGAAGAGTCCCCCTTGTACCGCGCGTGCACTATCCTTTCTAACCACCAAATTTATGTTTGACCGCCTAGTATGCTAATCTAGCGATTCTAGATGAGTCAATTCTTTCTATTGACTCAGTATTTTTGGGCCCCTCAGCTTTGGGCTTTGTTTTTAGCCAAACACGCCAGTTACTTCCTCGCATCCCCTGATAGTGTGAGGGAAAGGCCATCGGCCCTCTGATTTGGGCCCGGGCGCCCTTTTTGGCGCCACACTCCCTTTCTTTTATTTTCTTTTATTCTATTTTTGTTGGTTGGCCAATCCCACCATGCTCTGCTTAAACCCCATCTTGATACACATCCCCTTTTTATTTACTTTTATCATTTGATTATTGGCTTTAATTGGATAATTATTTTATTAATTTATTAATAAGTGAATAAGATCAATATTTTATACTTTTCAGAATCAAATGTATTTTCAAATTCGTAGTAACATCAAGTCATTTTCAACGAATAAAATAAAAAAACCATTTCACTCAATCAAACCCTATTTCATGATATAAAATCAAAATTATTTTCATAATAAATCAGATGAAAAAGGATTAGTTGAATGTATATCCCTCTTTTTCCTAAGTACTTGGATACTTGTTGTATAGCTTGTCTTTCAAGTACTTGTCATCTTTAAAAGACTTTAATTCGATTAAATATATTTTTCACAATTAAATCGAATGAAAAGGGACTGGTTTGATGTATATCCCTATTTTTCCTGAGTACTTGGATACTTGCTGTATAGCTTTCCTTTCAAGTACTTATTATCTTTAAAAAACCTTAATTTGATCAAATATTTTTCGCAGTCAAATCAGATAAAAAAAACTAGTTGGATGTATATCCCTCTTTTCCTCGAGTACTTGGATATATGCTTTACAACTTTTCTTTCAAGTACTTGTCATCTTTAAAAGAATTTAATTCGATTAAATCAGATGAAAAAGGACTAGTTGGATGTATATCCCTCTTTTCTCCTGGGTGCTTAGATACCTATTGTATAGCTTGCTTGAAAAAGGACTATTTAGGTGTATGCCCCTTTTTTTCTCCGAGTATTTGGATATCTGTTGTATAGCTTGCCTTTCAAATACCTATCTTCTACCCAAAATCAAACTCAACCAATCAAACCTTTTTTCACTTTAGAGCAACACAAACTTTTTCATAAAATGAATGATGTTTTATTCACTCTGATGTGAAGCACAAATTAATACCTTAATCCTTCCATGTGTGAGTAGCAAGCAACATTGTCCGTTCAAATGTGATTAAACACAACCTAATAGAGTCTAAATTATGTTTTATTCATTCTGATGCGTTGGACACACAATGTTCCCTATTCCGATATTTGGGTAGTAAGTAATGTTTTCCGCTTGGATGCAACTTAAATATATTTTGCTAAAATTGACGAACAAATAAACTTTTGCTACACCATAACTACATAGTTTTGAATTCCTCATCGCACATGAGGATACGTAGAAGCAAGACGCACAATCTTGTCAAACACACTAATAAAAAACCTTTTTTTTATTATTTCTTTCATTTCTTGTAATTACTTTTAATAAAAAGAACAAACACAAACATTATTAAGCTAACACTCATTGGCAAAACTGATTCTCGTTGGGTATAACAGATTTGAGGGGTGCTAATACCTTTCTCTCACATAACCGACTCCTGAACCCGAATTTGGTTGCGACGACCTTGTTTTTGTTCTTTTACCCAAAAGAGTTTAGCATTAGGTTGTATGAATTCTTGCAATATTTTTCAAATTAAAAAGAAACAAGACAAGATCCAATAGAAAACCATTTAAGAGTGGAGTAGGCAAAGCGAGGATGAACGTCGAACTACTATATATTTCGGTGTACTCTCTCTCTCACTCTCTCTCTCTCTCTCACACACACATACACACACACACACACTTTATTTTATTTTCGTAGGGTAATTGTATGTTTAGGTTTTCAATTCTTAGCGTAGTTTAACATTTATTCAGTCGTTAGCAATATATTACATAATGTTAGATTTTGTTAGAATCGGTACCTAATTGAGCTTTAGTGGTGATTAAATTATGGAAAACTAGTGTTGTTAGAATCTGATCATAATTAAAATATCGTATAGGACACATCTCGTGTAATATACAATCACACAATTATTCATTGTTGAACAATTTGTGATTTTTGTGGATTGTAATCTGTCGACGTGATTGAAATCCAATAAAAGTATAAATCTTCATTTTCGCTTTAAAAATTCCATGCGCAATTTTGAAAAACCTCTGATATTCTATTTATGAAAAATCGTTTGAATTTTTATATAATGGTCCATTCACCCCCTCTAGAATGTTTTTCTACTCTATATTCTTACCCATCAATACTACCATTCACATTTGACATTACAACCGGTTCCTCCTCCCACTCCTTTTGCCCCTTGATTACCACACCCTCAACAATCACCATTTTAATATTTTCTTTTTCTTTTTCCCTCCTTACGACCTACTCCTTCACCCTTACATAACTATTATCGAAATAAATATTTCATAATAATTATTTTTTCATAAAGAAAAATAAAGCTCATAATCAACTAATCTATAAATAAAAAATATATTATTTAAATGCAACAAATTGTTTATGAAACCAACAATTATTTAAGTTTGATTTCTATTTAATCCCGTATGTATGTGTGTGTGTCAATATATATATATATATATATATATATATATATATATATATATATATATATATATATATATATATATATATATATATATATATATATATATATATATATATATATATATATATATATATATATATATATATATATATATATATATATATATATATATATATATATATATATATATATATATATATATATATATATATATATAGTTCAGGACTGGGCCGACACTTGGCCTACAGTCGAGCAGGCTCAACCCCACATCGGGTTGGAAGGCCCAATAAGACCTAAACCGTCTCCCCGTCGGACAGAGCTCTTTCTCCTGTCTGGCAGAACCCTTTCTCTCGTCGGGCACGAACCTCTTGGTAGTCGAGCAGGCACCTCACATTTTCCAGGCACGGTCTCCTGTCTGCCCAACCGTCGGGCAGACCCTATCTAGCTCGGAGGGCTCCTCTGACCTCTCCCACGTTCTTAACGTGTCCCCTACGTGGAGACACGTCATCAAGTAACTACTTGTTGCTCTGATTATTCGGTCTTCCACCTCCTGGATAGCACGAAACAGTTACACTAGGGCGAGACCATGTACCGGTCTTCTTGACGCCATGTCAACCCTAGCAATTACCAGCATTGGGCCTGACAACCCAGTCCAACGCGAAGTAACCGTTAGCCCTGCGCTAGGGGCACACTATAAGTACCCTCTTTCACTAGAGGGTCAGGTAATCTCATTCTTACTTCTGTTTCTGTACTTGTTATCACTCTGTCCGACTATTATTTTGGCATCAGAGTGTGTTTTAGGTACACCCCTTCCATTCTCCCCAGTAGTCAGACAGCTCAAACGTGTAGCTGGCCAGTGACTCCTTCTGATCATGTGAGATCAGTGGCACCATCTGTGAGAATCTAAAGCTTCCCTATTCTTCCGAGCAATAGAACCAAAGCTTTCGTCAACTTTTGTGACCATGGCCAGCCCACACCAGATGATGCAGTCCATGACTCCGCCTTCGACCCGCTCACCAACAGTGATGATCATGGTGTGCCCGTCAACGACCATGACGAAGACATTAAGGATGGGCGGACAACCTCTCCTTCATTTGACGACGTGACCTTCAACGTCGCCCCACGAGCAAGGAGCCCAGATGCCTTTCATTCCGTCCCTACACCAGCAGGTGCGGATCCGACGATGACGACCCTCTTCGCGACCATCAACCAGACCAACTTAATGTTGTTCCAACAGAACGAGCATATCGGGATGCTAGAACAGGATCGTCCATCTTGCTCTCCTCCACGGAGACACCGCTGTCCTGCCTGAAGCCTTTCTCCAGTACTGCGCGAGACACGACTGGCATCTCCCCCGCGGTGATCCCAACACGAGGATTCCCGGAGTCCTTCTCCCCGCCAACATGGGCGCCGACCACAGTTGGAGATACCCCAAATCATGGCCTACAAGAAGCGTGAGAGGTCACCTCCCGAGAAGGAGAGGCTCTCCCCGACCCCGAGGAAGAGCAGATCTGGCAGTCCGAGCAAGAGGACAAAGGGTCACGGTCAGTCCACTCGAGGCAATCCTTCCCCCTCGCGCTCCCCTATCCGAAGTAACGAGGACAGTCACCGGACTCCCTTGTCACGGGACATCATGGAGACTCCCATCCCCACGGGATGGAGAAGCCGCCCGCCCTCTCCACCTATGATGGCACGACGAACCCAGATGACCATTTGGAGGACATCAAAGTCATGCTCGACTACCAGAACATTCGAGGAGCCATCAAATGCAGATTCTTCCCAAAAACTCTAAGAAAGGGAGCCATGGCATGGTACAAGAGCCTGGAGCCCAAATCCATCACCTCGTGGAAGGTGCAGAAAGATCTTTTATCACAACACTTCACGACATCCTGGCGCCATCCGAAGATGGAAGCAGCCCTGGGCGCGATCATCCATGCAAGGGACGAGTCTCTTAGGAATCATATCGAGAGGTTCACCATGGAGGCAGTCCAGGTAACTAGTTTCGATGTCATGAAGCAATACCTCATGGTGCGAGGGCTGCGCCACGACTCCAAGTTTTCCGAGGTCGTGGTAATCCACCGGCCAACCACCCTCAAAACCCTCCTCAAAAAGGCCTGAGTATACATCCGGTTCGAGGAGACCGAATCTGCTAATTTTGTTCGTGACTCTCGGAATTGCGAAGCTTCTTGTGATGCTTGGGAAGAAGAAGCACCAGCCCCCTGGTGTGGGGGAGATCAACAACGAGATGATCGTCCCCATGAACCTTGAGAACAGAGGGGCCCCTCGGGTTGGTTCACTGAGTACACGACCCCTATCGCTTCCCGCAAGCGCATCCTCAATGAGTGCACCAATTTAGAGTTTGTAAGAGGAGGTGTCTATTTCCCTAAACCGACACCTCCCAAAGCTAATGTGGACTAGTCCAAGTACTTCCGCTTCCACCGCAGCCACATACATGTCACCGAGGATTGCATTCATCTCAAGGATGTGATCGAGATACTCATCAAGGATGGGCACTTAAAGAGGTATATCAGGGGAAGAGAAGCCCTTCGATAAGAGGCCCACGAGGCCAAAAGGGTCGAAGACGTGCCTCCGACCGCCAACGACACTGGACTGCAGGTGGCCCTCAGCATAACCCGGCCCAAAGACTTTTTCTCTCTAAGAGAACTCAACTTCCCTGTCGGGCTCAAGCTGCCCGAGGAACCAATACGCCCCATCAGCCAATAGGAATACTTCCCCGCCGCGATGTCCATCTCCGGCGGGGTCCCAAACAAACTCTTCGTCGGGTCCGTGAAGAGAAAACTCGACGAGCTGATGAGCAAGAGCTCCAGCAAGATGAGCACCCTCTATAAGTTCCACGGTCTGTCTAACTCGATCACTTACTACCTCGAGGAGCTGCCCGGGGAATCCCTCAACACCGTCATTCCTCTGTTGATCCGGACACAGATGGCAAATTTTGACGTCCGCCGCATCTTGGTTGGCGGGGGGAGCTCGGTGGATATCATGTACACCCACTTGTTCTCGACGTTGCAGCTCGACGAGATCAATCTAACTCCTTACGTCGATTCCAACCTCCAAGAGTTCAACGGGACAACGACGAGGCCATGGGGTATGTGGAACTCAAGGTCGTCTTCGGGACAAATGAAACGGCTAGAGAGATCAACATTTGCTTCCTGGTCGTCGAGTGCCCATCACTGTACAACTATATCTTAGGCAGGACGACCCTGTCGGATCTCACTGCAGTGTCATCAATGGTCCACCTTAAGATGAAGTACTACACCAGGCAGGAAGGTGTCGTCACCCTCAATGGCGACATAGAAGCAGCCAGACGAAGAGCAGAAGCCAAAGGACCACGTCGATTCCGCGGACCTCGATTGTGGCTTCCCCGAGGAATGGAACCGGGAAGCAGAATCCGAGCATGCTTCTCCAACGGTCAACGGGAAGCCTTCCCACCCAACCCGCCCCATTCCAGACGGGGACTTCGAGCTCGTGGCCCTCAGCAAGGATACAAGCAGGAACGTAAAGATTGGAGCTGGACTGCTCGACCTGGCGAAGAAGCAGCTGAAGGCCTGCCTCCGTTAGAACGCCGACCTATTCGCTTGGAGTGCTTCCGAGACGCCCGGTCTCGACCCCGAGGTTGCCTACCATCAGCTCTCCATCGACCCAGCCGCGAAGGCCGTAGTACAACATAGGCATAGGCAGTCCTCCAAAAAGTCGGCGGCTGCTGAAAAAGTTGTAAAAGACCTCCTAGAGGCAAATTTCATTTCGGAAGCCTGATATTCAACTTGGCTGTCCAACGTTGTATTGGTTAAAAAGAATAATGGAAAGTGGAGGATGTGTATTGATTATACAGATCTTAATCGGGCATGTCCCAAGGACGCCTATCCCCTCCCCAACATCGGCAAGCTCGTTGGCAACTCGGCAGACTTTAAACTATTATCCTTCATGGACGCGTATTCGGGATACAATCAGATCCCCATGGCTGAGGCCGAAAAACAGAGCACGACCTTCATGATCGAGTCGGGTAACTACTACTATAATGTAATATCCTTCGGTTTGAAGAATGCCGATGCCACCTATCAACGGATGATGAACAAAGTCTTCTAGGGAGAGATTGGTGACATGCTCGAAGTTTACATGGACGACATGATCGTTAAATCGCACACCGAGGTCGACCACACGGTCCACTTCAGGAAGATCTTTGAAACGACAAGAAAGTGCAGGATGCGATTCAACCCGGAGAAGTGCACCTTCAGTGTATAGGCAGGAAAGTTCCTCGGACAAGTGTCAAGCTTTCTCCGAGTTCGCAGCGTCGAGCACGAAGAAGTCAATCCTCATTGAATGGGATGCTCGCCTCACTATCCCGATTCGTTGCCAAGTCCACGCAACATGCCCTCCCATTCTTTAAACTATTAAGGAAGGAGGCCACGTTCGAATGGATAGACGAATGCGAGCTGGCCCTTCTCCATCTCAAGAGTGTCCTGTCGGAGCCACCAGTTTTAACGAGACCAGACGTCGGGGAAACCCTCTACCTGTCCGTCTCCACCGAGGGCGTTAGCGCAGTACTGATCCGGGAAGCTCCCGACGGACATAAGCCTATCTATTTCACGAGCAAGTCCCTCCACGACTCCGAAGTGAGATACCAGTAGATCGAGAAAGTGGCCTTGACCCTCATCAATGTGGACAAAAGGTTGTGACACTACTTCTTAACTCATACTATCGTGGTCAGAACCGAGCAACCCATCAAACAGCTGCTCGGTAGACCGGACATGTCAGGGCGCATGCTGAAGTGGTCGTTAGAACTCTCTGAGTTCGACATCCTCTACGAAGGCAGAAAAGCACTCAAGGCACAAGTCCTGGCTAACTTCATCATCGAGATGACGCCCACCACGGAATCGACTTTTGGGGCTCACAAGTGGACCATCTTCGTCGATGGTGCCTCGAGCTCGTCGGGAAGTGGCGCGGGCATCATCTTGGAAAATGAAGAAGGAATCGTGGTGGAAGTATTCCTTGCCTTGGCCTTCCCGACAACAAACAATCAGGCCAAGTATGTGGCATTCTTGGCCGGACTTCGCCTGGCGGAAGACCTCGGACCAAGGAGATAAAAAATTTCACGGACTCCCAGTTGGTCGCCTCTCAGGCCCGGGGTGAGTATCAAACCAAGAATGAAAATATTGCTGAGTATCTAGCCCTTATAAAGGAGTTGATGAAGAGCTTCGACTCCGCCGAAGTGCAGGACGTTCCCCGCACAAACTCCTAATCTTCAGCGTGATCCTCTCCTTCTAGGACTGGCTGGTCCCCCTCGTCACCGTGTGGTCCTCCGGGCACCACAATACGATCACCTTAGACTTGATGGTAGAGGTCTGTCCCCGTGGTCACCAAGTTCATGTCGGGGTTGGCGAGCCGAAGCTGGGCCACGACGTTCTTAAAACCCACCTCGACAGCTCATAGGCAGTCATCCTCCAACAACTAGATCTTTTCCACCAGCTCGTGTCAGGAAACCAGTAGCTTCTCCTCGTCGGACTCTTCCTTGGCGGGAGGTAGTAGGACCTCGAGTTCAATGAACCTCCCCTTTAGTCGAGTCAGCTCGTCATCCCCGTCCTTCACCGTCTTTTCGAGCTTCTTGATCCGATCACGCTGGGTCTTGTCCTACCTCTGATATTTTTTCATGTCGACAACTAGCTTAGATCTAATCCTCCTCGTTGAGTGCGGGAGCCATTTTAAACGCCCTCACCACCGAGGCCAGGTCGTCCAAAAGCATCTTCTTCTGGGACTTCTTGCTGGCAGCCCGGATGGTTTTCGTTTCCTCGAGAGCCACGGCGGGACGTTATCCCCGGTAAAAAAAGTTGGGTCTTATACATCAGGGAGGAAGGATGAAACGACAGTCAGGAGAGTTATCCGTCAGGTTGATTGGGGACGTCTCGGACTCTCGACACCTCTTAGGGATCGGCTGGGCGACCGAGGAGCCTCTACCTTGGGGGGACGGAGTCGACCCCGTCGGTCCAACATCAGCCTTCTTTTAAACAATAACAACCCACCCTGTAGGACGTCGATTACCTCACATCGGGTTGGAAGGCCCAATAAGACCTAAACCGTCTCCCCGTCGGACAGAGCTCGTTCTCCTGTCTGGCAGAACCCTTTCTCTCGTCGGGCACGAACCTCTTGGTAGTCGAGCAGGCACCTCACATTTTCCAGGCACGGTCTCCTGTCTGCCCAACCGTCAGGCAGACCCTATCTAGCTCGGAGGGCTCCTCTGACCTCTCCCACGTTCTTAACGTGTCCCCTACGTGGAGACACGTCATCAAGTAACTACTTGTTGCTCTGATTATTCGGTCTTCCACCTCCCGGATAGCACGAAACAGTTACACTAGGGCGAGACCATGTACCGGTCTTCTTGACGCCATGTCAACCCTAGCAATTACCAGCATTGGGCCTGACAACCCAGTCCAACGCGAAGTAACCGTTAGCCCTGCGCTAGGGGCACACTATAAGTACCCTCTTTCACTAGAGGGTCAGGTAATCTCATTCTTACTTCTGTTTCTGTACTTGTTATCACTCTGTCCGACTATTATTTTGGCATCAGAGTGTGTTTTAGGTACACCCCTTCCATTCTCCCCAGTAGTCAGACAGCTCAAACGTGTAGCTGGCCAGTGACTCCTTCTGATCATGTGAGATCAGTGGCACCATCTGTGAGAATCTAAAGCTTCCCTATTCTTCCGAGCAATAGAACCAAAGCTTTCGTCAACTTTTGTGACCATGGCCAGCCCACACCAGATGATGCAGTCCATGACTCCGCCTTCGACCCGCTCACCAACAGTGATGATCATGGTGTGCCCGTCAACGACCATGACGAAGACATTAAGGATGGGCGGACAACCTCTCCTTCATTTGACGACGTGACCTTCAACGTCGCCCCACGAGCAAGGAGCCCAGATGCCTTTCATTCCGTCCCTACACCAGCAGGTGCGGATCCGACGATGACGACCCTCTTCGCGACCATCAACCAGACCAACTTAATGTTGTTCCAACAGAACGAGCATATCGGGATGCTAGAACAGGATCGTCCATCTTGCTCTCCTCCACGGAGACACCGCTGTCCTGCCTGAAGCCTTTCTCCAGTACTGCGCGAGACACGACTGGCATCTCCCCCGCGGTGATCCCAACACGAGGATTCCCGGAGTCCTTCTCCCCGCCAACATGGGCGCCGACCACAGTTGGAGATGCCCCAAATCATGGCCTACAAGAAGCGTGAGAGGTCACCTCCCGAGAAGGAGAGGCTCTCCCCGACCCCGAGGAAGAGCAGATCTGGCAGTCCGAGCAAGAGGACAAAGGGTCACGGTCAGTCCACTCGAGGCAATCCTTCCCCCTCGCGCTCCCCTATCCGAAGTAACGAGGACAGTCACCGGACTCCCTTGTCACGGGACATCATGGAGACTCCCATCCCCACGGGATGGAGAAGCCGCCCGCCCTCTCCACCTATGATGGCACGACGAACCCAGATGACCATTTGGAGGACATCAAAGTCATGCTCGACTACCAGAACATTCGAGGAGCCATCAAATGCAGATTCTTCCCAAAAACTCTAAGAAAGGGAGCCATGGCATGGTACAAGAGCCTGGAGCCCAAATCCATCACCTCGTGGAAGGTGCAGAAAGATCTTTTATCACAACACTTCACGACATCCTGGCGCCATCCGAAGATGGAAGCAGCCCTGGGCGCGATCATCCATGCAAGGGACGAGTCTCTTAGGAATCATATCGAGAGGTTCACCATGGAGGCAGTCCAGGTAACTAGTTTCGATGTCATGAAGCAATACCTCATGGTGCGAGGGCTGCGCCACGACTCCAAGTTTTCCGAGGTCGTGGTAATCCACCGGCCAACCACCCTCAAAACCCTCCTCAAAAAGGCCTGAGTATACATCCGGTTCGAGGAGACCGAATCTGCTAATTTTGTTCGTGACTCTCGGAATTGCGAAGCTTCTTGTGATGCTTGGGAAGAAGAAGCACCAGCCCCCTGGTGTGGGGGAGATCAACAACGAGATGATCGTCCCCATGAACCTTGAGAACAGAGGGGCCCCTCGGGTTGGTTCACTGAGTACACGACCCCTATCGCTTCCCGCAAGCGCATCCTCAATGAGTGCACCAATTTAGAGTTTGTAAGAGGAGGTGTCTATTTCCCTAAACCGACACCTCCCAAAGCTAATGTGGACTAGTCCAAGTACTTCCGCTTCCACCGCAGCCACATACATGTCACCGAGGATTGCATTCATCTCAAGGATGTGATCGAGATACTCATCAAGGATGGGCACTTAAAGAGGTATATCAGGGGAAGAGAAGCCCTTCGATAAGAGGCCCACGAGGCCAAAAGGGTCGAAGACGTGCCTCCGACCGCCAACGACACTGGACTGCAGGTGGCCCTCAGCATAACCCGGCCCAAAGACTTTTTCTCTCTAAGAGAACTCAACTTCCCTGTCGGGCTCAAGCTGCCCGAGGAACCAATACGCCCCATCAGCCAATAGGAATACTTCCCCGCCGCGATGTCCATCTCCGGCGGGGTCCCAAACAAACTCTTCGTCGGGTCCGTGAAGAGAAAACTCGACGAGCTGATGAGCAAGAGCTCCAGCAAGATGAGCACCCTCTATAAGTTCCACGGTCTGTCTAACTCGATCACTTACTACCTCGAGGAGCTGCCCGGGGAATCCCTCAACACCGTCATTCCTCTGTTGATCCGGACACAGATGGCAAATTTTGACGTCCGCCGCATCTTGGTTGGCGGGGGGAGCTCGGTGGATATCATGTACACCCACTTGTTCTCGACGTTGCAGCTCGACGAGATCAATCTAACTCCTTACGTCGATTCCAACCTCCAAGAGTTCAACGGGACAACGACGAGGCCATGGGGTATGTGGAACTCAAGGTCGTCTTCGGGACAAATGAAACGGCTAGAGAGATCAACATTTGCTTCCTGGTCGTCGAGTGCCCATCACTGTACAACTATATCTTAGGCAGGACGACCCTGTCGGATCTCACTGCAGTGTCATCAATGGTCCACCTTAAGATGAAGTACTACACCAGGCAGGAAGGTGTCGTCACCCTCAATGGCAACATAGAAGCAGCCAGACGAAGAGCAGAAGCCAAAGGACCACGTCGATTCCGCGGACCTCGATTGTGGCTTCCCCGAGGAATGGAACCGGGAAGCAGAATCCGAGCATGCTTCTCCAACGGTCAACGGGAAGCCTTCCCACCCAACCCGCCCCATTCCAGACGGGGACTTCGAGCTCGTGGCCCTCAGCAAGGATACAAGCAGGAACGTAAAGATTGGAGCTGGACTGCTCGACCTGGCGAAGAAGCAGCTGAAGGCCTGCCTCCGTTAGAACGCCGACCTATTCGCTTGGAGTGCTTCCGAGACGCCCGGTCTCGACCCCGAGGTTGCCTACCATCAGCTCTCCATCGACCCAGCCGCGAAGGCCGTAGTACAACATAGGCATAGGCAGTCCTCCAAAAAGTCGGCGGCTGCTGAAAAAGTTGTAAAAGACCTCCTAGAGGCAAATTTCATTTCGGAAGCCTGATATTCAACTTGGCTGTCCAACGTTGTATTGGTTAAAAAGAATAATGGAAAGTGGAGGATGTGTATTGATTATACAGATCTTAATCGGGCATGTCCCAAGGACGCCTATCCCCTCCCCAACATCGGCAAGCTCGTTGGCAACTCGGCAGACTTTAAACTATTATCCTTCATGGACGCGTATTCGAGATACAATCAGATCCCCATGGCTGAGGCCGAAAAACAGAGCACGACCTTCATGATCGAGTCGGGTAACTACTACTATAATGTAATATCCTTCGGTTTGAAGAATGCCGATGCCACCTATCAACGGATGATGAACAAAGTCTTCTAGGGAGAGATTGGTGACATGCTCGAAGTTTACATGGACGACATGATCGTTAAATCGCACACCGAGGTCGACCACACGGTCCACTTCAGGAAGATCTTTGAAACGACAAGAAAGTGCAGGATGCGATTCAACCCGGAGAAGTGCACCTTCAGTGTATAGGCAGGAAAGTTCCTCGGACAAGTGTCAAGCTTTCTCCGAGTTCGCAGCGTCGAGCACGAAGAAGTCAATCCTCATTGAATGGGATGCTCGCCTCACTATCCCGATTCGTTGCCAAGTCCACGCAACATGCCCTCCCATTCTTTAAACTATTAAGGAAGGAGGCCACGTTCGAATGGATAGACGAATGCGAGCTGGCCCTTCTCCATCTCAAGAGTGTCCTGTCGGAGCCACCAGTTTTAACGAGACCAGACGTCGGGGAAACCCTCTACCTGTCCGTCTCCACCGAGGGCGTTAGCGCAGTACTGATCCGGGAAGCTCCCGACGGACATAAGCCTATCTATTTCACGAGCAAGTCCCTCCACGACTCCGAAGTGAGATACCAGTAGATCGAGAAAGTGGCCTTGACCCTCATCAATGTGGACAAAAGGTTGTGACACTACTTCTTAACTCATACTATCGTGGTCAGAACCGAGCAACCCATCAAACAGCTGCTCGGTAGACCGGACATGTCAGGGCGCATGCTGAAGTGGTCGTTAGAACTCTCTGAGTTCGACATCCTCTACGAAGGCAGAAAAGCACTCAAGGCACAAGTCCTGGCTAACTTCATCATCGAGATGACGCCCACCACGGAATCGACTTTTGGGGCTCACAAGTGGACCATCTTCGTCGATGGTGCCTCGAGCTCGTCGGGAAGTGGCGCGGGCATCATCTTGGAAAATGAAGAAGGAATCGTGGTGGAAGTATTCCTTGCCTTGGCCTTCCCGACAACAAACAATCAGGCCAAGTATGTGGCATTCTTGGCCGGACTTCGCCTGGCGGAAGACCTCGGACCAAGGAGATAAAAAATTTCACGGACTCCCAGTTGGTCGCCTCTCAGGCCCGGGGTGAGTATCAAACCAAGAATGAAAATATTGCTGAGTATCTAGCCCTTATAAAGGAGTTGATGAAGAGCTTCGACTCCGCCGAAGTGCAGGACGTTCCCCGCACAAACTCCTAATCTTCAGCGTGATCCTCTCCTTCTAGGACTGGCTGGTCCCCCTCGTCACCGTGTGGTCCTCCGGGCACCACAATACGATCACCTTAGACTTGATGGTAGAGGTCTGTCCCCGTGGTCACCAAGTTCATGTCGGGGTTGGCGAGCCGAAGCTGGGCCACGACGTTCTTAAAACCCACCTCGACAGCTCATAGGCAGTCATCCTCCAACAACTAGATCTTTTCCACCAGCTCGTGTCAGGAAACCAGTAGCTTCTCCTCGTCGGACTCTTCCTTGGCGGGAGGTAGTAGGACCTCGAGTTCAATGAACCTCCCCTTTAGTCGAGTCAGCTCGTCATCCCCGTCCTTCACCGTCTTTTCGAGCTTCTTGATCCGCTCACGCTGGGTCTTGTCCTACCTCTGATATTTTTTCATGTCGACAACTAGCTTAGATCTAATCCTCCTCGTTGAGTGCGGGAGCCATTTTAAACGCCCTCACCACCGAGGCCAGGTCGTCCAAAAGCATCTTCTTCTGGGACTTCTTGCTGGCAGCCCGGATGGTTTTCGTTTCCTCGAGAGCCACGGCGGGACGTTATCCCCGGTAAAAAAAGTTGGGTCTTATACATCAGGGAGGAAGGATGAAACGACAGTCAGGAGAGTTATCCGTCAGGTTGATTGGGGACGTCTCAGACTCTCGACACCTCTTAGGGATCGGCTGGGCGACCGAGGAGCCTCTACCTTGGGGGGACGGAGTCGACCCCGTCGGTCCAACATCAGCCTTCTTTTAAACAATAACAACCCACCCTGTAGGACGTCGATTACCTCCTCTGAGCAACTTTGTGACACATTCCTCTATAGAACCCATATCATCTGCAAAGAAAACACGAAAAAAGCAGTCAGTATGGGAGATTGAAACAAAACAAAGTGATCCGAGAAAGCTGCTCGTTACCTAAGAAACAATGAGCCTTTGCCTCAGTCCGACACTCGAGGAGGGCCTTCGTGTTGATACATCTAGTCTCAGTCCAGATCTCCCTGCTGGCATCTGTTAGCTCAGAAATTCAATGCCTATATTAAGTTGGAAGTGTTGATTATAATGTTAAACTCTTGAAGAGGTTTAAAGGAGTTTTTGACTGGATCTTCATGATAGGTTTAAGTCGAAGGTGCTCACATAAGGAAAGGATACTTTTTGGACTTTGAAAATATTTGTGAGTTGGGAAGCTACCTTCGACCGAGAATATTGATGATGTCCGACTCTAAGGGAATTCAAAATTCAAATAAGTGAGGGAGTAGTTATTCTTGTCTGCTCCTGAATAAGACAACTGGTGCACATTCAAGGGACATAAGCATACAGCGCGACACTTGTCATATGTTAATTGTTTTAGGAAGTTAACAACAGTTAGGTTTGTTATTATAAATAGGAGTTCTAGCAATAAGAATAGGGAGGATGTGTTGTGTTCGCTTTGTACAAGTTACTCCAGATTTACTCAAAGTATCCGCGTGTAGAGAAAAGAGTCTTGGGAGAATGTATGTGATGTAAACACCATTTTCTTCTTTAATGAAATTTAATTTAACTTTCCATTAAGAATTTATCTTTTACTTTATTGCAAGTTGCGTTTTAGCATTGTGTCTTATTGTTTCAACCTTTCTTTGATGTCTTTAACCTTTTTCTCGATTTAATGTTCTTGCGTTGCTTTCGAACCATACTTTTAGATAAACTTATCTTTATGAACACTTTCGAAGTGTTTAGTCTTTAGAATTTACTTTGAATAAGTTGTTAGCACATGTCCTAGTATCAATATGATTGATCCTGTGATCACCAAAGTTAGATTTGGAAGATCAGCGGTTGTTTACCAATTTTCACGGTAAACAAATTGGCACGCCCAGTGGGACCGTGCTAACTTCTATAAAGATTTTTTTTCTAAGGTTTTGAAATTTTGCATTTATTAGTCTTTTCTTTGAGAAAACTTTGTTGCATGTTACTGAGAAGTGGAAAAGTAGCCACTACAAATGAAGAAGGACTAAGAAGAAGATGCACTAGGAAAATGGCGACGAATACTAGTCAGCCAAACAATCCAAAACCACGAGGAAGTGGTTCTAATCCTCAATCAAGTAATTCAGATAATCGGCCTAGTAACACTAACCCTCAAAACGTGTCTAGGAACGATGTAGTGCCATCCCTAGTTTCTTCGACAGGAGAGCCAATACCGCCTCCTGTTATGTCTGAACCAATGCCATCAATGGTAGGTTCAGGGTCGACATATATAAGGGCTTACACTCAACCTGTTTTAGAGTACATTGGGCCACAAGCATCTAATCTTATTGCCCGGGGAATTCATCCTTTTTCCTCGGGATACTCAACGATCGTGCCCGGGGTATTCATTAAACACCCTCAGGATATTCAACAATCATCACGTCTCCCCGGGTCACTCATCGCAAGTGTCGGTGTTGCAGTGAGAATTGGATGTCAAGCTATTGATTAACTTGAATAAAAAATCTTTGAATATTCACCATCGAGCTTTGATTTATCCAAAGGAAAGGTTAAAGAATGAAAAAACCCTAATCGCACTGTAAAAACAATGCGGGAGATCTAAGGTTTGGGGGTTGGTTATAACTAGGGAAGGTGTTAGCATCCTAAGCATTTGTAGTATTCTACAGGAACCTCTTGTTTGTATTTGTGTTATTTGTTATATGTTAAAGGGTTGAAATGAGACCTAAGGGGTTAGTCGTAAGTATGCTCGACAAGATGTTTCATCTTGTGCCTACGTATCCTGACAGGAATGGAATCAGAGCATTCGTAGTTCCTCTCAACGAGGGTGAGGAACTCTCGATTGTGGTCAAGGTTCCAAGGGGAAGTAAGTGTTCATAGTAAGACACTTACGTGGAGTAGGATGACTCCAAATCTAAAGTTTAAGTTGAAAGGTAGGTAAGTATCCATGGAAAGAACTTACGTGGAGTACATCGACTCCTGATCCTAAGGTTAGGATGAATGAGAATGATAATGTATGAATTTCCATGGCATGAAATTATAGGGAGCACGAAGACTCCAATCCTAAAGCTAGGATAAGGGTGTAAAAGAGTATGTCCACGGCAGGACGCTTCCATGGAGTGCGGCGACTCTAATCCTAAGGCTAGGACGGGAGGAATGACCTAGAGCTCTCTAATATTGACATGACAGTCAACGGGAGGAAGACTTTCCTTTAGAATCAGATGTTGTCGTAAATGTTCTTTTGGACAGGTAATTGAATATTGATGATGATGGTTCTAAACTGAAGATTTGGCGTCTTCTTCGGATTACTTTGTGGCATAAAAAACTCATCAATACTCTTTCTTATTCCTTCAATTCAAAATCCCCTGATTTTTCTTGATCTAAAATCTACTCAGAATGGAGATTCTAGTTTTATCAGTGCTTCCTATCTTGAAATGGACATAACATTCGCTATTTTTTCGCAGGTGAAGTAAATGTGGGGAAAAACTGAGTTTCAATGACGAAGTCCGTTACGCAGAGCATCCGACGGTAAGGATTCTTGTAGTTGTTCTTGAGAGGTGTTCAAACAATTTCCTTTTTGCCGCTTGTAATTGAAATTGTTTAAATTGCAGGATTGATACTAGGAGTTTTGTTGCTGCCAAGATCCATGCTAACAAAACTGTGAGTCTTCGTGTGATGTCAGAAACTGTTGACTTTCTTTGTCAACAAGTTCTCCATGAAGTTATTATGACCGAACTCCACAAATTTCGAAGGAGTATTACTCAAACACTTTGTAATTTCATAGAGACATGAATTTTAGGACTTGTATACTTCATAGTAACTTGAGATATCTATAGAGTTTGTAAAGTTGGATGCAAATTAGGTATGAAGATAAATTCTTGACCCTTGAACCAGTAAATTTAAATGATCAATGAGAATCTTGAATTTGGATTTTGGTATTATGCATCTTTCAAAACTTCTCAATGATTTAAAGTTGCACTTCAGAATTGGTTTGAACCGGTTCTTTTGAACCTTGTAGTCTTGAACTCGTGTTGCAAATTGAATTTTGTAAACTTAATAGGAGGAGAAAGATTTGAACTTGACATGAACAACTTGGATTTTTAAATCTTGGAATTCAATCTTGTACATTTTGAATTAAACATGACACACATCTTAGTTAAAGAATCCTTGAGCCTTGTATTGGACTTAGACTTTAGGTACATGATGGAGACAATAAAATAGCTTTGTAAACTTGAATTCCAAAACTTTTAGTTTATTGGCATATAATGACCTTGAATTTGAACACTTGACTAGGTGAACCCTTAACGGTAAAATTCGAATTATCTTGCAACTTGGTATGGAAGCTCATGTATTCGAAAATGATCCAAATTGAAACATAACTTAACTTTAAATTCAAACCTTGTAGGAAGTGACAAATCCCTAGAAACATAAATCTTGATTTTGATTCCATGAATCCATAACACAGAACTTTGGATTTGAATTTAAAAGTTGATGAAAATCGTGTAAAAACCTCTTGCAATTTGATTTTCAGAGTTTAAGCTCCGAACGGATTTAAGATTAAAACTTGAATAGATGTAGGAAAATTAAATTGGCATTTTGTATCCACCATCTTGAATTGGTATACAAACTCATATCATAAGTGAGAAACCTAAACAAACGGTGATCTCTACTACTTGCATCTCAAGCAAACTAACGCATGATAGCTTTTAGAGCAAAACGATGCCTAAAAATATAATAACATTTGATCCTTAAATTCACCAATTTGCTATCTTCAACCTTCAACCAAGTCAATCACGCTCTTCTTGACAGATTAATAAAAACATCTTGCTTTAATGAGATTCCGAGAAAACCCTCAAATCATGTTAAACCTTGTCACGTGGACCAACACCTTATGGAGTCTTTGGGATTTAGGATACCATTTGTAATTCAATTTGCCATGAGGTTCCAACTAATTCTCAAATGATCATCCTTGAAACCAAAAGGCTAGAAAAAAAACCTAATCCTCCTTAAGGGGACCTCTGCGAAATCTTGGAGAGGATGACCTTGTACTGACTAAAAGACCATAAGAATGAGGGTATATCATTTCCTTGTCATCGCAGGAACTCAACACAGCTTGCAGGGGCTAGAAGTACACACAAAGCCTTCATGACCTCTGAATCTTCTTCAGCTGCCCTATCTTCACAAAACAACAAACAACATTTAATAAATTGGTTAGCTTATGCATGGATGATTGACCTAAAAATGATATGCAAAAGATCAAAGAATCTAAGGGTAAAATTTGGGGTATAACAGTTGCCCCTATTTAAATATCTTCACCGAATGACATGAGCGATGACAATCTTCATGAAATCAAGGTGAAAGATATTTAAATATAGATAACCAAAATTTTTTCCCTTAGATGCAATGACATGCAATGTCGCGGAAAAAATAGACTATCCTATAAATGCTGAAATGCAATGAACTATAATATGATGAAAATGATGGAACGATAAATGCAAAATGCAGACGAAAATGAAAGCAAATAGGGATAAAGCCAACACAATGAGTAACCACTTATTGGGGATGACAATACACTGGGGAATCAAAATAAACTGGGGAAATCTAAAGTGATGGACCAACAGGTTCAAGCATGACCAGTTAACACTTTAGACAGAAAGATAACAAAAGAAAAAATCCTCAATGGAGATAGAATCGGGAAGACAACCTCACCTGGGGAATATCTAGAGTAGTTGACCAACAGGTTCAAGCATGACTGGCTGACGCTCTAGGACAAAGAGGTAAAGTAGGATCCACATGGCAGTAGGATCATGCGAACAAACTTTGGAGTTTTTAGACAAGAAATAATATCCAAGCTTCTGGAAATTCCTTAAATGAAGAGATCAAACGGGATCTTCAGGAAATATCTAGAAAGATACAGGGTAACCCAACTCCTCTGTATGCCAAAATAATTGGACTTCCTGGGGAATGCCCTGATAAGCTTCTCAAAAGAGACTACCACTTATCGTTGAAAGGGACTTACACATCACCAGGAAATGAAAGGATAAGCTTTTCAAAGAGACTGCCACTTATCAAAAAAGGCAAAAGAACACAAGCTTCTAGGGGGAGACCGCCACTTGTTGATGGAATAAGAAAACTAGGATAAGCTTCTCAGAAGAGACCTCCACTTACGTGGAAAAGAAAGAAATGATAAGCTTCTCGGGTGAGACTGCCACTTATCTGGAAAAGAAAGAAATGATAAGCTTCTCAGGTGAGACTGCCACTTATTCGACAATAAAGATTTTAAAAATATTCCTCTTTGAGAGACATAATGCAAAATAAATGCATGCTCAAGCTAGGTTCGGAGACCTAATTGGGTTTAAACATAGTCTCTAGGGGCCAAAGTTCAATCTAGGAAACAAACTAGAAAGATACGGTAAAACAAGACTTCAACCATTGAGGAATGAACTCAAATGAGAATTTATCTTATCCAGGCATGGAAAAGATAACTAAAATAGCCACCATCCACGAGGGTTTAATTCTGTGGGGAATTTAAAAAGTATGGGTATTTTATGCTTAAGGTTGACGACTCTACTTGGAGAGAGAAGACAAACCCAGTTACTTGGTGGCAAACGCAACCGAAGTGAACGACAAAAGACAGCAAATTAGCGAACACGCTCATGCTATGTATATGTGTGATAGATGTATGTCATGCTATGCTTATGTTTATGTTGACAAAACACAACAAGAAGAAGTAAACTGGAGATGAAATAAACATCTCGACGAGGATACTCAGCCAACCTCTGCAAGAAGGATACATCTATCGAGAGATGGATAGAAAGTCATAGGCAGAACCATAGTCCTACTTCAAAATTTCAAAATTTATCCGGGGAAAAGTATTCCACTTGAGGATATACCATTATGACTTCGCCTGAGGGATTGCCATCATGAACTTGATTTCTTTGTCGAAGAATAAAATATTCACTGGAAAGAATCACCTATGAATTGATACTTTGCAAGGGATAAAACAAATATCCGCTTCGTCGGGGAAGTATGGAGCTAAGGCAGCTTACTGGAGAAAGTATAGTAACTTTAGTGAGGAACAGAGATGATTCCACTGGGGAGCGAATCCTCAATATCAATAAATATGTATCACCTAGTGGATACTGGGGAGATTCTCTGCAGTCTTAAAAATCAACTTGTGATTACCAAATTTGTCCAAAAGTGTTGTCCGTTTATGCTTCACTGGGAATTTTGCTGAAATCGGTCTAAAAGTGCTTCTGCACCAGTAAGATTTCTTAGGAACAATGATTTCCTTCAGATCTTTCCAAAGGTCAAAGCAACTTTATATTCTTTTCAATGTGTTTTCAAAACAGTTTTGAATTTAGAAAAAATTTTCACTTTCAAAATTATTAATAATAAATAACATTTTGCATAACAAAGAAATAGAGAAAGCGAAAAAATGGCGAAAATTAAAAGCAAAAAATCTAATTTTATTGAAGAATGGTAGTTTGCTAATGGCAAAGCTCCATGGAGTATTACAATTGAAATTGGCAATAGGGAAAGGAAGGTTACATTGAATCCAACGACATCTACTAACCCTAATAACTAAGACTACCTAAAATCCTGCTTCTGACAAGAGCAATTGCATTGGAATTCCTATTTTGATCTTCTATAAAGATGACACATTATCTGGTGCAGTGAAACGCCTTTTGTCTCTAACTTTTGCCTGGATCACCCTTTTGGGTTTTCAGTCCACCGGGAGGCTCATTTTTGCCTAAACTGCCCTAACTTTTGCAACTTTCTACTTTTGTTTACTTTTATTCTCTTTGTCTGTCTATTTTTTTTTATATGTTTCCATCATTATGAATGATTAAATTTTTGGATTAAATGTTTGGTTTGATTATCAACCACAAGGTTTTCACTATACTTAAAAATAGCCTGGAGATTTGTCACCTCAATGTTGCTGTTCATGTGATGTAGTTATTGTGTCATCAAATTTTACTGTAACCTTGTGCTCTTATTTGTTTTTTATTCTCTTTGTATGTATTTTTTTTAATGTTTCCATAAGGTAACTCTTTCATTTATGAATTTTCACTATAGTTAAAAATAGCATGGAGATTTGTCACCTTATTGCTATTCATGTGGTGCAGTGGCATCAAATGTTAATGTAACTTTCTATATTTGTTTGTTTCTTATTCTCTCTATCTCTATTTTTTAGATACTTTTGTTTGTTTCTTATTTTTTGTCTGTCTTTTTTTTTTTTTTAATGTTTTCTTCGTGTAAGTCTTTCATTTATGAATGATTAAATTTTTGGATTAAAGCTTGGTTTGACTATTAAATTACTTAATTGTATTATATTCCACCAGTTAGACACTAGAAATCGAACTTGGTATTTTCCAAATCTTATCTCAAAAATATATGAGCTGATCACTAAAAATCAGACCGGTATTTTCCGATATTTCCCAAATCTTTGTTCAGAAGCTCGTTTACCACTCAAACTCAAGTATTTGATTATTACATTTATTTTTTAAGGAAATAATAACTTTAAAAAAATAGATTTTTGTAAATATGTAAGGTCATGTTATTAATGACTACTATGTCAAATCATCTAAATACTAAAATAGGTTAGAGTGTAATTTAAAAAATAAACAAAGTAAATTTAGAGCTCTAAAAACTTATTTTTAAAATTGTGATCCAAATTACTATAAAAATTTAAAATAAAAAACTAAAAATTAATTTATGACTATTTATTTTATTTCTTATGTTACTAATATTTAAATGAGTAAAATCAATATTTTCATAGGTTAAAAATGACTAAATTTTCAACGAGTTTTATGTTGAAGATTGAAAGTGAGATATTAAATGAAAGATTGAAAGTGAGATATATTTATAAGAAATAAAATCAAATAAAGAACTCAATAACGATTTTTTTACCACAGGTCAATGTTTGAAATAGTAACTACCAAAATACCAAAAGTTAAAATAAAAAAAATCAAAATGGCACCATTTTAATATAGGTTCGGCCAAAGAAATGACGGCCTATTGAAGTAGTTTGTGCCAATGCATAGACTCGGCCAATGGTTGGCCAAACCACTGAATTAATTTTATGATTTATATTGTATATGTTTGTTTGTGATGCTGTTTAATATCTTATAGGTTTGTTTGTTTGCGTTTTTTTTCCACCAAAAAGATTTCTTTACTACTCCAATGTAATAAAAGGACTTCTTCATTGATAAAGGTAAAGGCTTCTTCATTGGTTCGGCCTCTTCATTGGTAAAGACTTCTTCGTTGGTTCGGCCAACTATTGGGCAATCCCATGCATGGGCGAAAACTGCTTCATTGGATCGTATTTTCTTTGACTGAATTCAAACTAAAATAGTGATATTCTGATGTGTGTTTTTCAACTTGTTGCATTTTAGTATTTACTATTTCAAACGCTGATATGTGGGTAAAAAAAATCCACTCAATAACACAAGAATCAAAATGAAACTTTTTCTTTTTAATCATATATCGTAATTTCAAATTCAATATGAGTATATAGGATAACTAAGTCAGAAAAATAAAAATAAATTAATTTTTAATAACTAAAATAAATTAAAATGAATTGAATTATTTATACCACATGTACGGTTAATAAAAAAGTAAAAACCCATCCAAACCTCTCCGATAACCGACCAAAGCTTCGTAAACGGTCATTAACAATTGAAACAATAACACCACCTAATGCAGAAGAATATAACATGTTGTTTTATCTCTTTATTGCTTTATAAATCAATCTTTCACAACAAAACATTATAAAAAAATAAAATAAAAAATAGTGAAAATACAATACAAAGAGATAAAAACACATAAATATACTAAATTGATATTTGAAAAAAGTACAAATTTCGATGAAAATCGAATAATGAGAAAAAAATGATATATCACGAGTATGGTACGTGTAACGGGTACATATGTGTGCTTCAATGATATCTATATATTTTGAAGCAAGACAATATTTTCACTATCAGATTACTTAAAAATAACAGCATTGTAATTTTCTAGTTTTTTTATCTTTTATTTTTTTTGTCTGTCTATTTGTAACTTTCTATTTTTGTTTACTTTTTATTCTCTTTGTCTTTTTATTCTCTTTGTCAGTCTATTTTTTTTATATGTTTCTATCATATAGCTCTTTCATTTATGAGTGATTAAATTTGTAGATTAAATGTTTGGTTTGATTATTAACCACAAGTTTTCACTATACTTAAAAATAACAGCGAGATTTGTCACCTCAATGCTGCTATTCATGTGATGCAATTATTGTGGCATCAAATTTTATTTGTTTTTTATTCTCTTTGTCTGTATTTTCTTTATGTTTCCATAAGGTAACTCTTTCATTTATGAATTTTCAATATATTTAAAAATAGCATGGAGATTTGTCACCTTATTGCTATTCATGTGGTGCAGTGGCATTAGAGGTTAATGTAACTTTCTATATTTGTTTGTTTCTTATACTCTTTGTCTCTATTTTTTTAGATACTTTTGTTTGTTTCTTATTCTTTGTCTGTCTTTTTATTTTTTTTAATGTTTTCTTCATCTAAGTCTTTCATTTATGAATGATTAAATTTTTGGATTAAAGTTTGGTTTGACTATCAAATAATATATGGGCTGACCACTAAAAATCAGACCGGTATTTCCCGATATTTCCCAAATCTTTGTTCAGAAGCTCGTTTACCACTCAAACTCAATATTTGATTATTACATTTATTTTTTAAGCAAATAATAACTTTAAAAAATAGATTTTTGTAAATATATAAGATCGTGTTATTAATGACTACTATGTCACATCATCTAAATACTAAAATAGGTTAGAGTGTAATTTAAAAAATAAACAAAGTAAATTTAGAGCTCTAAAAACTTATTTTTAAAATTGTGATCCAAATTACTATAAAAATTTAAAATAAAAAACTAAAAATTAATTTATGACTATTTATTTTATTTCTTATGTTACTAATATTTAAATGAAATTTTCAACCAGTTTTATGTTGACTATATTAAATGAAAGATTGAAAGTGAGATATATTTATAAGAAATAAAATCAAATAAAGAACTCAATAACGATTTTTTTACCACATGTCAGTGTTTGAAATAGTAACTACCAAAATACCAAAAGTTAAAAAAAAAAAAAAATCAAAATAGCCCCATTTTAATATAGGTTCGGCCAAAGAAATGACGGCCTATTGAAGTAGTTTGTGCCTATGCATAGACTCTGCCAATGGTTGGCCAAACCACCTAATTAATTTTATGATTTATATTGTATATGTTTGTTTGTGATGCTGTTTAATATCTTATATGTTTGTTTGTGTTCTTGTTTCCACTAAAAAGACTTCTTTACTACTCCAATGTAATAAAAAGGCTTCTTCATTGATAAAGATAAAGGCTTCTTCATTGGTTCGGCCAACTATTGGGCGAGCCCATGCATGGGCGGAAAATACTTCATTGGGTCGTACTTTCTTTGACCGAATTCATAGGGTCGTATTTTCTTTGACTGAATTCATACTAAAATAGTAATTTCTGTGTTTTTTTTCAACTTGTAGTATTTTAGTATTTACTATTTCAATGTGGGTAAAAAAAATCCACTCAATAACACAAGAATCAAAATAAAACTCTTTTCTTTTTAACCATATATCGTAATTTCAAATTCAATATAAGTACATAGGATAACCAAGTCATAAAAATAAAAACAAAGTAATTTTTAATAACTAAAATAAAATAAAATGAATTGAATTATTTATACCACATGTACTATTAATAAAAGTAAAAAAACCATCCAAACCTCTCAAATAACCTAACAAAACCTTCATAAATGGTGATTAATAATTGAAACAATAACACCACCAGAAGAATATTACATGTTGTTTTCTCTCTTTATTACTTTATAAATCAATCTTTCACAACAAAACATCATAAAAAATAAAATGAATAATAGTGAAGATACAATACAAAGAAATAAAAATACATAAATATACTATTTTGATATTAAATTTAGATGAAAATCAAATAATGAGAAAAAGTGATATATCACGAGTACGGTACGTGTAACGGGTATATATTCGTGCTTCAATGACATCTGTATATTTTGAAGCAAGACAATGTTTTCACTATCAGATTACTTAAAAATAACAGAATGGAGATTTGTCACCTCAATGCTGCTATTCTTGTGTTGCAATTATTGTGGTATCAGATTTCACTGTAATTTTCTACTTTTTTATCTTTTATTTTCTTTGCCTGTCTATTTGTAACTTTCTAATTTTGTTTACTTTTTATTATCTTCGTCTGTCTATGTGTAATTTTCTATATTTGTTTATTTTTCATTCTTTTGTCTGTCTATATGTTTCTATCAGTTAAAAATAACATGGAATGACATCCCTATAACTTTCTATATTTGTTTGTTTCTTATTCTTTTTGCCTCTATTTTTTAGATACTTTTGTTTGTTTCTTATTCTTTGTCACCTTATTGCTATTCATGTGGTTATTACTATAACTTTTTATATTTGTTTGTTTCTTATTCTCTTTGTCTCTATTTTTTAGATACTTTTGTTTGTTTCTTATTCTTCATGTAAGTCTTTCATTTATGAATGATTCAATTTTTGGATTAAATCACACTGGTATTATTTTTCACCAATTAGACACTAGAAATCGAATTTGGTATTTTCCAAATCTTCTATCGAAAATATATGGGCTGACCACTAAAAATCAAACCGGTATTTCCCGATATTTCCCAAATCTTTATAGTATTTTAGTATTTACTATTTTAAACACTGATATGTGGGTAAAAAAATCCTCTCAATAACACAAGAATCAAAATAAAACTCTTTTCTTTTTAACCATATATCGTAATTTCAAATTCAATATGAGTACATACCTCTCCAATAACCAAACCAAACCTTCATAAATGGTGATTAACAATTGAAACAATAACACCACCTAATACAGAAGAATATTACTTGTTGTTTTCTCTCTTTATTACTTTATAAATCAATCTTTCACAACAAAACATCTTAAAAAATAAAATAAATAATAGTGAAGATACAATACAAAGAAATAAAAATACATAAATAAAGACAATGTTTTCACCATCAGATTACTTTAAAATAACAGCATGGAGATTTGTCACCTCAATGCTGCTATTCTTGTGTTGCAGTTATTGTGGTATCAGATTTCACTGCAATTTTCTACTTTTTTTTTCTTTTTTATTTTCTTTTTCTGTCTATCTGTAACTTTCTAGTTTTGTTTACTTTTTATTCTCTTTGTCTCTATTTGTATTTTTCTACTTTTGTTTATTGTTTATTCTCTTTGTCTATCTATTTTTTTTGTATGTTTTTTGTTTCTTATTCTATTTGTCCCTATTTTTTTTAGATACTTTTGTTTGTTTCTTATTCTTTGTCTCTTTTTTTTTAATGTTTTCTTCATGTAAGTCTTTCATTTATGAATGATTAATTTTTTGGATTAAAGCTTGGTTTGACTATCAAATTACTTAAAACTTGTATTATTTTTCATCAATTAGACACTAGAAATCGAACTTGGTATTTTCCAAATCTTCAATCGAAAATATATGGGCTGACCACTAAAAATCAGACCGGTATTTACCGATATTTCCCAAATCTTTGTTCAGAAGCTCGTTTACCACTCAAACTCAATATTTGATTATTACATTTATTTTTTAAGCAAATAATAACTTTTAAAAAAATAGATTTTTGTAAATATGTTAAGTGATATTATTAATGACTACTATGTCACATCATCTAAATACTAAAATAGGTTAGAGTGTAATTTAAAAAATAAACAAAGTAAATTTAGAGCTCTAAAAACTTATTTATAAAATTGTGATCCAAAATTACTATAAAAATTTAAAATAAAAAACTAAAAATTAATTTATCACTATTTATTTTATTTCTTATGTTATTAATATTTAAATGAGTAAAATCAAAATTTTCATAGGTTAAAAATGACTAAAATTTCAACCAGTTTTATGTTGACTATATTAAATAAAAGATTGAAAATGAGATATATTTATACAAAATAAAATCAAATAAAGAACTGAATAACAAATTTTTTACCCACATGTCACTGTTTGAAATAGTAACTACCAAAAAAGTTGTTTAGTATTGTTTGTTTCTGTTCTTGTTTCTACCAAAAAAAAAAAAGGCTTTTTTACCACTTCAATGTAATAAAAAGGCTTCTTCTTTGATAAAGATAAAAGTTTTTTCATTAGTTCGGCCACAAAAACTGCTTCATTGAGTCGTACTTTCTTTGACTGAATTCATACTAAAATAGTGATATTCTGGTGTTTTTTTTCAACTTGTAGTATTTTAGTATTTACTATTTCACTCACTGATATGTGGGTAAAAAAATCCTCTTAATAAGACAAGAATCAAAATAAAACTCTTTTCTTTTTAACCATATATCGTAATTTCAAATTCAATATGAGTACATACCTCTCCAATAACCAAACCAAACCTTCATAAATGGTGATTAACAATTGAAACAATAACACCACCTAATACAGAAGAATATTACTTGTTGTTTTCTCTATTTATTACTTTATAAATCAATCTTTCACAACAAAACAAAGAAATAAAAATACATAAATAAAGACAATGTTGTTTTCACTATCAGATTACTTAAAAATAACAGCATGGAGATTTGTCACCTCAATGCTGCTATTCTTGTATTGCAGTTATTGTGGTATCAGATTTCACTATAATTTTCTACTTTTTTTTATTTTTTATTTTCTTTTTCTGTCTATTTGTAACTTTCTAGTTTTGTTTACTTTTTATTCTCTTTGTCTGTCTATTTGTATTTTTCTACTTTTGTTTATTGTTTATTCTCTTTGTCTGTCTTTTTTTTATATGTTTTCATCAGATAGCTCTTTCATTTATAAATGATTAAATTTTTGGATTAACTGTTTGCTTTGAGTATCAACCACAAGGTTTTCACTGTACTTAAAAAATAGTCTCGAAATATGTTTGGCTTGACTATCAATCACACTTTTCACTATAGTTAAAAATAGCATGCCGATTTGTCACCTTATTGCTATTTATGTGGTGCAGTGCCATCAGATTTTACTGTAAGTTTCTATATTTGTTTGTTTCTTATTCTCTTTGTCCCTATCTTATAGATACTTTTATTTGTTTGTTTCTTATTCTCTTTGTCCCTATTTTTTAGATACTTTTGTTTATTTCTTATTCTTTGTCTCTCTTTTTTTAATGTTTCCTTCAGGTAAATCTTTCATTTATGAATGATTAAATTTTTGGATTAAAGCTTGGTTTGACTATCAAATTACTTAAAACTTGTATTATTTTTCATCAATTAGACACTAAAAATCGAACTTGCTATTTTCCAAATCTTCTATCGAAAATATATGGGCTGACCACTAAAAATCAGACCGGTATTTCCCGATATTTCCCAAATCTTTGTTCAGAAGCTCGTTTACCACTCAAACTCAATATTTGATCATTACATTTATTTTTTAAGCAAATAATAACTTTTAAAAAAATAGATTTTTGTAAATATGTAAGGTCATATTATTAATGACTACTATGTCACATCATCTAAATACTAAAATAGGTTAGAGTGTAATTTAAAAAATAAACAAAGTAAATTTAGAGCTCTAAAAACTTATTTTTAAAATTGTGACCCAAAATTACTTTAAAAATTTAAAATAAAAAACTAAAAATTAATTTATCACTATTTATTTTATTTCTTATGTTATTAATATTTAAATGAGTAAAATCAAAATTTTCATAGGTTAAAAATGACTAAAATTTCAACCAGTTTTATGTTGACTATATTAAATAAAAGATTGAAAATGAGATATATTTATACAAAATAAAATCAAATAAAGAACTCAATAACGATTTTTTTACCCACATGTCACTGTTTAAAATAGTAACTGTTTGGAATTGTTTACATGATAGTTGGTAGAAGATAGTTTTAGAGAGTATTTTAGAAACAAGGTTTTGTGATTAATTTCTTGGATGATTGTTTACAATGTAGCAAATGCCTATTTATAGGCTCAAGTCACCAACCTTTCAATGATGGTGAATATTCTAGAGTTCTCATGATAGGTTATTATCATGATAAATCTAGATTTTTCTATCTTTGCCATATACTTATATATCTAGATTATTCTACCATATTCATACACCTTATAGTTTCTAGGATGTTCTATATTTTCTTACATATTATATTTAAGAACTCTCTAGAAATTTGTAGCAAATTTAACACTCCTCCTTGATACAAATTTCTTTGACTCCAAGCATAGCTCGTAGCTCTTCAAATCTTGGTCTCGGCAACGCCTTCGTGAATATGTCTGCAATTTGATCTTCTGTTCTGCAGTAGTCGAGTTTGATCTCTTTAGTTGCTTCAGCTTCTCTTATAAAGTGATACTTGATTGCTATATGTTTTGTTCTACTGTGATGCACTGGATTCTTTGCCATTGCAATTGCTGATTTGTTGTCGCAATTGATTTTAGTTGGCTGATCCTGTTTTTCTTCCATGTCTTCAAGTATCCTACGAAGCCATATAGCCTGACTCGTTGCTTCAGCAGCTGCCACGTACTCTACTTCTGCTGTGGATTGTGCAACCGTAGCTTGCTTCTTCGACGCCCAAGAGAAAATTCCTGATCCGAGTGAGAAAGCATAACTAGGGGTGCTCTTCATGTCATCTACCGAACCTGCCCAATCACTATCGGTGTAGCCAAGTAATCCTGAGTTAGTTTCGGTAGAGTACCATATACCTAACTCTTTTGTTCCTTGTAGATATCTCAAAATTCTTTTTCCTGCTCCAAAGTGTATTTGACTTGGACTTTGCATGAATCTTGATAGAAGACTTGTAGCATACATTATGTCTGGCCGCGTAGCTGTCAAATATAGGAGGCTTCCAATTAAACTTCGATAATTGGATGCATCAGCTTCTGGTGCTCCATCATTCTTTTGTAGTTTCTCATTTGTTATGAGTAGGGTAGCGACAGGTTTGCAATCGTTCATCTTGAATTTCTTAAGTAAGCCTTCTGTGTATTTCTTTTGTGAGATGAATATCCCTTCATTTCTTTGGCTTACCTCTATACCGAGGAAGTAACTCATCAAACCAAGGTCGGTCATCTCAAAGGTCTTCATCATGTCTTCTTTGAACTCCGTTATCATCTTAGTATTGTTTCCCGTGTAGATAAGGTCATCTACATATAGAGAGAGTAAGAGAGTGTACTGACCTTGAGACTTGATGTATAGTGTGGGCTCACTCTTGCTTCTCCTAAATCCTTGATCCATGAAATATTGATCGATTCTGCTATACCATGCTCGAGGAGCTTGCTTCAAACTGTATAGTGCTTTTCTTAGTCTTAACACTTTGCTCTCTTCGCCTTCAGATATGAATCCTTATGGCTGCTCCACATAAATCTCTTCTTCAAGTACACCATTGAGAAAGGCAGATTTGACATCCAGTTGATGTATACTCCATCCTTTTTGTGCCGCAAGAGCTATTAGAGCTCTAATGGTATCAAGACGAGCTACTGGTGCAAATGTCTCATTGTAGTCAACCCCATGTTGTTGTGAGTAACCCTTAGCTATTAGCCTCGCCTTATGTTTCTATATGGTGCCATCAGGATTGAGCTTTGTCTTATAGACCCACTTAACCCCAATGATATCTTTTCCATGGGGACGATTTACTAACTCCCATGTGTTATTTTTCTCGATCATCTTTATCTCTTCTTCCATTGCCTTGACCCATGCTTCATGCTTTGATGATTCTTCAAAGCTTCCAGGTTCGAGTATGGCCATGTTGCAGGTTTCATACATGTCTCTCAAAGATCTTACTCGTCTTGGAGTAGACTCTGGTGATGATAGTTCTTGAACTTGTTGTTGTGGTGGAGGTGAAGAAGGTTCACCTAGGACTTCTTCCTCAGCTTCTTCTTGAGTTAGTTGAGTGGGTATAAGAACATTCTTCTCCACTTTTTCTTCATCCCAATTCCAAGAAGCATTCTCATCAACTTCAACATCTCGACTGATGATGAGTTTTTTTATTTGCAAGTTATATACACGGTAGCCTTTAGATATTGTGCTATACCCCAAGAAGATACCTCGTATAGTCTTGTCTTCAAGCTTATGCCTCTTCACGTCTGGAATATGAATGTAGCATATAGATCCAAAGACCCTTAGGTGCTTTGTTGATGGCTTCTTCCCGTTCCAAGCCTCAATTGGAGTCTTATATTGTACAGATTTAGTTGGACATCTGTTGAGTAAGTAAACAGCAGTGTAGACTGCTTCAGCCCAAAATGTGTTAGGTAGTCGCTTCTCTTTAAGCATCGATCTAGCCATCTCCATAACTGTGCGATTCTTTCTCTCAGACACACCATTTTGCTGAGGAGAATATGTGACTGTAAGTTGTTGCTCTATGCCTTCATCCTCACAAAATCTATCAAACTCGCGGGATGTGTACTCTTTGCCGCGATCACTTCTTAGTACTTTTATCCGCTTTCCACTTTGATTTTCAACAAGGGCCTTGAATCTTTTGAATACTCCAAAAACTTCTGATTTTTCTTTCAAGAAATAGACCCATGTCATTCTAGAGAAGTCATCAATGAAGAGTATGAAGTACCTGTTGTTCTCGTATGATAGCGTCCTCATCGGTCCACAGGCGTTAGTATGTATCAGCTCCAACAGATCTTTTGCTCTCCATGCTCCGCTTGTTGAGAATGGAAATCGGTGTTGCTTACCAAGGATACATCCTTCACACACTTCATTGTTATCCTTTATGCTTGGAAGATCTCTCATCATGTTCTTATCATGTAACAACTTCAAGGCATGTGTGTTGAATTAGCCAAATCTTCGATGCCAAAGCCATGAATCATCAACTTGTACCTTCATGGCAATGTTAGTTGTATATTTTAAATTTAGCGAGAAGCTTCTATTGCTCTTATTCATCTTCACTTCGGCTATCTCGGCCCTTTTATTCTTGTTGTCTAAGATTTTACATACACCTCCTTCAAAGTGAAGTGTGTAGCCTTTCTCCATCATTTGGCCAATGCTTAGAAGATTTTCTTTTAGGCTGGGAACTAGTAAGACATCATGGATGAGTCGCGTACCTTTGTCTGTCTCTACCACGACGGTGCCTTTTCCTTTTGACTCAACCACACTTCCATTTCCTAGTCGAACTTTGACTTTGACTGACTCATCAATGCTTTTGAAAATAGTCTCATCCTTGGCCATGTGATTGCTACATCCACTATCCAAGTACCAACTTCCTCCTTTTTCTTTGATTGATTCTTGAGTGGCATAGAAAATACATTGTTCTTGATCATGCTCCTCTGCGATATTAGCTTGATGCCTATTTTTGTTGCGACAGTGTTTCTCTATGTGCCCGAATTTCTTGCAATGATTGCATTGTGGCATATTACGGTACCAACAACTTTTCTCCGCGTGGCCTAGTCGTTTGCATATATTGCATGAAATATTTTTATCTGGATTGTTCTTTTGGAAATTTCTAGGAACTTCTCTTCTTTTGGAAGTTTCACCATAATTTTTCTTTCCTCCATTTTCTTTATTTTGGGACTTAAATTTGAGCTTTGACTGAAAGGCATTTTCAAGTGTATCTTCTTTATGCCTATGTAGTCTTTGCTCATATGCTTCAAGAGAGCCCACTAGTTCTGTCACTGATAGAGTAGACAGATCTTTGGTTTCCTCTATTGTTGTCACGATTGGGTCAAATTTTGGGGGCATAGTAATTAGAATTTTCTCAACAATTTTCTTGTCAAGAATATACTCCCCAAAAGCTCTCATTTGATTAACGATTTCCATAACTTTAGAATAGTAATCTTTAACTGTCTCAGACTCCTTCATCTTTAATAGTTCAAACTCTCTTCTTAGAGATTGAAGTTTGACAGCACGTACCCTGTCATTTCCTTGAAACTCCTCCTACAAAGTCTTCCACGCTTCTTTTGCAGTCTTAGCTCCCATAATTCTTGGAAAAATTGCATCAGTCACCGCTTGTTGCAAGGTGAACAATGCCTTTGAATTTTTCTGTTTATTTTTCTTCAACTCTTTTTCTTGAGCTGCATTTAGAGCTGAAGTATCTATGGGAGCGATGAAGCCTTCTTCTACTATGTCCCATAAATCTTGAGATGAAAAATATGTCTCCATTTTAACACGCCAGAAATCATAATTTTCACCATTGAAAATAGAGACACAAATAGTTGATGATTGAGTAGTGTTATCCATGACTTAGAAAAAATATTGTAGTGGGTTAATAGTATAAGGGAAATATTTTGGAGTAGTTTGGAGGATTTTGAAATGGTAGGTATTAGTATAACTATGCCCAATGTATGACCGAACGTAGCTCTGATGCCACTGTTTGGAATTGTTTAGATGATAGTTGGTAGAAGATAGTTTTAGAGAGTAGTTTAGAAAGAAGGTTTTGTGATTAATTTCTTGGATGATTGTTTACAATGTAGCAAATGTCTATTTATAGGCTCAAGTCACCAACCTTTCAATGGTGGTGAATATTCTAGAGTTCTCATGATAGGTTATTATCATGATAAATCTAGATTTTTCTATCTTTGCCATATACTTATATATCTAGATTATTCTACCATATTCATACACCTTATAGTTTCTAGAATGTTCTATATTTTCTTACGTATTATATTTAAGAACTCTCTAGAAATTTGTAGCAAATTTAATAGTAACTACCAAAAAAGCTGTTTAGTATCTTATATGTTTGTTTGTGTTCTTGTTTCTACCAAAAAAAGGCTTCTTTACTACTTCAATGTAATAAAAAGGGCTTCTTCATGGATAAAGATAAAGGTTTTTCATTAGTTCGGCCAACTATAAGGGCGAGCCCATGCATGGGCAGAAACTGCTTCATTGGGTCGTACTTTCTTTGACCGAATTCATACTAAAATAGTGATATTCTGGTGTGTTTTTTTCAACTTGTAGTATTTAGTATTTACTATTTCAATCACTGATATGTGGGTAAAAAAATCCTCTCAATAACACAAGAATCAAAATAAAACTCTTTTCTTTTTAACCATATATCGTAATTTCAAATTCAATATGAGTACATACCTCTCCAATAACCAAACCAAACCTTCATAAATGGTGATTAACAATTGAAACAATAACAGCACCTAATACAGAAGAATATTACTTGTTGTTTTCTCTCTTTATTACTTTATAAATCAATCTTTCACAACAAAACATCTTAAAAAATAAAATAAATAATAGTGAAGATACAATACAAAGAAATAAAAATACATAAATAAAGACAATGTTTTCACCATCAGATTACTTTAAAATAACAGCATGGAGATTTGTCACCTCAATGCTGCTATTCTTGTGTTGCAGTTATTGTGGTATCAGATTTCACTGCAATTTTCTACTTTTTTTTCTTTTTTATTTTCTTTTTCTGTCTATCTGTAACTTTCTAGTTTTGTTTACTTTTTATTCTCTTTGTCTGTCTATTTGTATTTTTCTACTTTTATTTATTGTTTATTCTCTTTGTCTGTCTATTTTTTTTTGTATGTTTTTTGTTTCTTATTCTATTTGTCCCTATTTTTTTAGATACTTTTGTTTGTTTCTTATTCTTTGTCTCTTTTTTTTTAATGTTTCCTTCATGTAAGTCTTTCATTTATGAATGATTAATTTTTTGGATTAAAGCTTGGTTTGACTATCAAATTACTTAAAACTTGTATTATTTTTCATCAATTAGACACTAGAAATCGAACTTGGTATTTTCCAAATCTTCAATCGAAAATATATGGGCTGACCACTAAAAATCAGACCGGTATTTACCGATATTTCCCAAATCTTTGTTCAGAAGCTCGTTTACCACTCAAACTCAATATTTGATTATTACATTTATTTTTTAAGCAAATAATAACTTTTAAAAAAATAGATTTTTGTAAATATGTTAAGTGATATTATTAATGACTACTATGTCACATCATCTAAATACTAAAATAGGTTAGAGTGTAATTTAAAAAATAAACAAAGTAAATTTAGAGCTCTAAAAACTTATTTATAAAATTGTGATCCAAAATTACTATAAAAATTTAAAATAAAAAACTAAAAATTAATTTATCACTATTTATTTTATTTCTTATGTTATTAATATTTAAATGAGTAAAATCAAAATTTTCATAGGTTAAAAATGACTAAAATTTCAACCAGTTTTATGTTGACTATATTAAATAAAAGATTGAAAATGAGATATATTTATACAAAATAAAATCAAATAAAGAACTTAATAACAAATTTTTTACCCACATGTCACTGTTTGAAATAGTAACTACCAAAAAAGTTGTTTAGTATCTTATATGTTTGTTTCTGTTCTTGTTTCTACTTTACCACTTCAATGTAATAAAAAGGCTTCTTCATTGATAAAGATAAAGGTTTTTTCATTAGTTCGGCCACAGAAACTGCTTCATTGAATCGTACTTTCTTTGACTGAATTCATACTAAAATAGTGGTATTCTGGTGTTTTTTTTCAACTTGTAGTATTTTAGTATTTACTATTTCACTCACTGATATGTGGGTAAAAAAATCCTCTCAATAACACAAGAATAAAAATAAAACTCTTTTCTTTTTAACCATATATCGTAATTTCAAATTCAATATGAGTACATACCTCTCCAATAACCAAACCAAACCTTCATAAATGGTGATTAACAATTGAAACAATAACACCACATAATATAGAAGAATATTACTTGTTGTTTTCTCTATTTATTACTTTATAAATCAATCTTTCACAACAAAACATCCTAAAAAATAAAATAAATAATAGTGAAGATACAATACAAAGAAATAAAAATACATAAATAAAGACAATGTTGTTTTCACTATCAGATTACTTAAAAATAACAGCATGGAGATTTGTCACCTCAATGCTGCTATTCTTGTGTTGCAGTTATTGTGGTATCAGATTTCACTGTAATTTTCTACTTTTTTATTTTTTATTTTCTTTTTCTGTCTATTTGTAACTTTCTAGTTTTGTTTACTTTTTATTCTCTTTGTCTGTCTATTTGTATTTTTTTACTTTTGTTTATTGTTTATTCTCTTTGTCTGTCTTTTTTTTTTATATGTTTTCATCAGATAGCTCTTTCATTTATAAATGATTAAATTTTTGGATTAACTGTTTGCTTTGAGTATCAACCACAAGGTTTTCACTGTACTTAAAAAATAGTCTCGAAATATGTTTGGCTTGACTATCAATCACACTTTTCACTATAGTTAAAAATAGCATGCAGATTTGTCACCTTATTGCTATTTATGTGGTGCAGTGCCATCAGATTTTACTGTAAGTTTTTATATTTGTTTGTTTCTTATTCTCTTTGTCCCTATATTGTAGATACTTTTATTTGTTTGTTTCTTATTCTCTTTGTCCCAATTTTTTTAGATACTTTTGTTTATTTCTTATTCTCTGTCTCTCTTTTTTTTAATGTTTCCTTCAGGTAAATCTTTCATTTATGAATGATTAAATTTTTGGATTAAAGCTTGGTTTGACTATCAAATTACTTAAAACTTGTATTATTTTTCATCAATTAGACACTAAAAATCGAACTTGCTATTTTCCAAATCTTCTATCGAAAATATATGGGCTGACCACTACAAATCAGACCGGTATTTCCCGATATTTCCCAAATCTTTGTTCAGAAGCTCGTTTACCACTCAAACTCAATATTTGATCATTACATTTATTTTTTAAGCAAATAATAACTTTTAAAAAAATAAATTTTTGTAAATATGTAAGGTCATATTATTAATGACTACTATGTCACATCATCTAAATACTAAAATAGGTTAGAGTGTAATTTAAAAAATAAACAAAGTAAATTTAGAGCTCTAAAAACTTATTTTTAAAATTGTGACCCAAAATTACTTTAAAAATTTAAAATAAAAAACTAAAAATTAATTTATCACTATTTATTTTATTTCTTATGTTATTAATATTTAAATGAGTAAAATCAAAATTTTCATAGGTTAAAAATGACTAAAATTTCAACCAGTTTTATGTTGACTATATTAAATAAAAGATTGAAAATGAGATATATTTATACAAAATAAAATCAAATAAAGAACTCAATAACGATTTTTTTACCCACATGTCACTGTTTAAAATAGTAACTGTTTGGAATTGTTTACATGATAGTTGGTAGAAGATAGTTTTAGAGAGTATTTTAGAAAGAAGGTTTTGTGATTAATTTCTTGGATGATTGTTTACAATGTAGCAAATGCCTATTTATAGGCTCAAGTCACCAACCTTTCAATGGTGGTGAATATTCTAGAGTTCTCATGATAGGTTATTATCATGATAAATCTAGATTTTTCTATCTTTGCCATATACTTATATATCTAAATTATTCTACCATATTCATACACCTTATAGTTTCTAGGATGTTCTATATTTTCTTACATATTATATTTAAGAACTCTCTAGAAATTTGTAGCAAATTTAACACTCCTCCTTGATACAAATTTCTTTGACTCCAAGCATAGCTCGTAGCTCTTCAAATCTTGGTCTCGGCAACGCCTTCGTGAATATGTCTGCAATTTGATCTTCTGTTCTGCAGTAGTCGAGTTTGATCTCTTTAGTTGCTTCAGCTTCTCTTATAAAGTGATACTTGATTGCTATATGTTTTGTTCTACTGTGATGCACTGGATTCTTTGCCATTGCAATTGCTGATTTGTTGTCGCAATTGATTTTAGTTGGCTGATCCTGTTTTTCTCCCATGTCTTCAAGTATCCTACGAAGCCATATAGCCTGACTCGTTGCTTCAGCAGCTGTCACGTACTCTGCTTCTGCTTTGGATTGTGCAACCGTAGCTTGCTTCTTCGACGCCCAAGAGAAAATTCCTGATCCGAGTGAGAAAGCATAGCTAGGGGTGCTCTTCATGTCATCTACCAAACCTGCCCAATCACTATCGGTGTAGCCAAGTAATCCTGAGTTAGTTTCGGTAGAGTACCATATACCTAACTCTTTTGTTCCTTGTAGATATCTCAAAATTCTTTTTCCTGCTCCAGAGTGTATTTGACTTGGACTTTGCATGAATCTTGATAGAAGACTTGTAGCATGCATTATGTCTGGCCGCGTAGCTGTCAAATATAGGAGGCTTCCAATTAAACTTCGATAATTGGATGCATCAGCTTCTGATGCTCCATCATTCTTTTTTAGTTTCTCATTTGTTATGAGTAGGGTAGCGACAGGTTTGCAATCGTTCATCTTGAATTTCTTAAGTAAGCCTTCTGTGTATTTCTTTTGTGAGATGAATATCCCTTCATTTCTTTGGCTTACCTCTATACCGAGGAAGTAACTCATCAAACCAAGGTCGGTCATCTCAAAGGTCTTCATCATGTCTTCTTTGAACTCCGTTATCATCTTAGTATTGTTTCCCGTGTAGATAAGGTCATCTACACATAGAGAGAGTAAGAGAGTGTACTGACCTTGAGACTTGATGTATAGTGTGGGCTCACTCTTGCTTCTCCTAAATCCTTGATCCATGAAATATTGATCGATTCTGCTGTACCATGCTCGAGGAGCTTGCTTTAAATTGTATAGTGCTTTTCTTAGTCTTAACACTTTGCTCTCTTCGCCTTCAGATATGAATCCTTATGGCTGCTCCACATAAATCTCTTCTTCAAGTACACCATTGAGAAAGGCAGATTTGACATCCAGTTGATGTATACTCCATCCTTTTTGTGCCGCAAGAGCTATTAGAGCTCTAATGGTATCAAGACGAGCTACTGGTGCAAATGTCTCATTGTAGTCAACCCCATGTTGTTGTGAGTAACCCTTAGCTATTAGCCTCGCCTTATGTTTCTGTATGGTGCCATCAGGATTGAGCTTTGTCTTATAGACCCACTTAACCCCAATGATATCTTTTCCATGGGGACGATTTACTAACTCCCATGTGTTATTTTTCTCGATCATCTTTATCTCTTCTTCCATTGCCTTGACCCATGCTTCATGCTTTGATGATTCTTCAAAGCTTCCAGGTTCGAGTATGGCCATGTTGCAGGTTTCATACATGTCTCTCAAAGATCTTACTCGTCTTGGAGTAGACTCTGGTGATGATAGTTCTTGAACTTGTTGTTGTGGTGGAGGTGAAGAAGGTTCACCTAGGACTTCTTCCTCAGCTTCTTCTTGAGTTAGTTGAGTGGGTATAAGAACATTCTTCTCCACTTTTTCTTCATCCCAATTCCAAGAAGCATTCTCATCAACTTCAACATCTCGACTGATGATGAGTTTTTTTATTTGCAAGTTATATACACGGTAGCCTTTAGATATTGTGCTATACCCCAAGAAGATACCTCGTATAGTCTTGTCTTCAAGCTTATGCCTCTTCACGTCTGGAATATGAATGTAGCATATAGATCCAAAGACCCTTAGGTGCTTTGTTGATGGCTTCTTCCCGTTCCAAGCCTCAATTGGAGTCTTATATTGTACAGATTTAGTTGGACATCTGTTGAGTAAGTAAACAGCAGTGTAGACTGCTTCAGCCCAAAATGTGTTAGGTAGTCGCTTCTCTTTAAGCATCGATCTAGCCATCTCCATAACTGTGCGATTCTTTCTCTCAGACACACCATTTTGCTGAGGAGAATATGTGACTGTAAGTTGTTGCTCTATGCCTTCATCCTCACAAAATCTATCAAACTCGCGGGATGTGTACTCTTTGCCGCGATCACTTCTTAGTACTTTTATCCGCTTTCCACTTTGATTTTCAACAAGGGCCTTGAATCTTTTGAATACTCCAAAAACTTCTGATTTTTCTTTCAAGAAATAGACCCATGTCATTCTAGAGAAGTCATCAATGAAGAGTATGAAGTACCTGTTGTTCTCGTATGATAGCGTCCTCATCGGTCCACAGGCGTTAGTATGTATCAGCTCCAACAGATCTTTTGCTCTCCATGCTCCGCTTGTTGAGAATGGAAATCGGTGTTGCTTACCAAGGATACATCCTTCACACACTTCATTGTTATCCTTTATGCTTGGAAGATCTCTCATCATGTTCTTATCATGTAACAACTTCAAGGCATGTGTGTTGAATTAGCCAAATCTTCGATGCCAAAGCCATGAATCATCAACTTGTACCTTCATGGCAATGTTAGTTGTATATTTTAAATTTAGCGAGAAGCTTCTATTGCTCTTATTCATCTTCACTTCGGCTATCTCGGCCCTTTTATTCTTGTTGTCTAAGATTTTACATACACCTCCTTCAAAGTGAAGTGTGTAGCCTTTCTCCATCATTTGGCCAATGCTTAGAAGATTTTCTTTTAGGCTGGGAACTAGTAAGACATCATGGATGAGTCGCGTACCTTTGTCTGTCTCTACCACGACGGTGCCTTTTCCTTTTGACTCAACCACACTTCCATTTCCTAGTCGAACTTTGACTTTGACTGACTCATCAATGCTTTTGAAAATAGTCTCATCCTTGGCCATGTGATTGCTACATCCACTATCCAAGTACCAACTTCCTCCTTTTTCTTTGATTGATTCTTGAGTGGCATAGAAAATACATTGTTCTTGATCATGCTCCTCTGCGATATTAGCTTGATGCCTATTTTTGTTGCGACAGTGTTTCTCTATGTGCCCGAATTTCTTGCAATGATTGCATTGTGGCATATTACGGTACCAACAACTTTTCTCCGCGTGGCCTAGTCGTTTGCATATATTGCATGAAATATTTTTATCTGGATTGTTCTTTTGGAAATTTCTAGGAACTTCTCTTCTTTTGGAAGTTTCACCATAATTTTTCTTTCCTCCATTTTCTTTATTTTGGGACTTAAATTTGAGCTTTGACTGAAAGGCATTTTCAAGTGTATCTTCTTTATGCCTATGTAGTCTTTGCTCATATGCTTCAAGAGAGCCCACTAGTTCTGTCACTGATAGAGTAGACAGATCTTTGGTTTCCTCTATTGTTGTCACGATTGGGTCAAATTTTGGGGACATAGTAATTAGAATTTTCTCAACAATTTTCTTGTCAAGAATATACTCCCCAAAAGCTCTCATTTGATTAACGATTTCCATAACTTTAGAATAGTAATCTTTAACTGTCTCAGACTCCTTCATCTTTAATAGTTCAAACTCTCTTCTTAGAGATTGAAGTTTGACAGCACGTACCCTGTCATTTCCTTGAAACTCCTCCTACAAAGTCTTCCACGCTTCTTTTGCAGTCTTAGCTCCCATAATTCTTGGAAAAATTGCATCAGTCACCGCTTGTTGCAAGGTGAACAATGCCTTTGAATTTTTCTGTTTATTTTTCTTCAACTCTTTTTCTTGAGCTGCATTTAGAGCTGAAGTATCTATGGGAGCGATGAAGCCTTCTTCTACTATGTCCCATAAATCTTGAGATGAAAAATATGTCTCCATTTTAACACGCCAGAAATCATAATTTTCACCATTGAAAATAGAGACACAAATAGTTGATGATTGAGTAGTGTTATCCATGACTTAGAAAAAATATTGTAGTGGGTTAATAGTATAAGGGAAATATTTTGGAGTAGTTTGGAGGATTTTGAAATGGTAGGTATTAGTATAACTATGCCCAATGTATGACCGAACGTAGCTCTGATGCCACTGTTTGGAATTGTTTAGATGATAGTTGGTAGAAGATAGTTTTAGAGAGTAGTTTAGAAAGAAGGTTTTGTGATTAATTTCTTGGATGATTGTTTACAATGTAGCAAATGTCTATTTATAGGCTCAAGTCACCAACCTTTCAATGGTGGTGAACATTCTAGAGTTCTCATGATAGGTTATTATCATGATAAATCTAGATTTTTCTATCTTTGCCATATACTTATATATCTAGATTATTCTACCATATTCATACACCTTATAGTTTCTAGGATGTTCTATATTTTCTTACGTATTATATTTAAGAACTCTCTAGAAATTTGTAGCAAATTTAATAGTAACTACCAAAAAAGCTGTTTAGTATCTTATATGTTTGTTTGTGTTCTTGTTTCTACCAAAAAAAGGCTTCTTTACTACTTCAATGTAATAAAAAGGGCTTCTTCATGGATAAAGATAAAGGTTTTTCATTAGTTCGGCCAACTATAAGGGCGAGCCCATGCATGGGCAGAAACTGCTTCATTGGGTCGTACTTTCTTTGACCGAATTCATACTAAAATAGTGATATTCTGGTGTGTTTTTTTCAACTTGTAGTATTTAGTATTTACTATTTCAATCACTAATATGTGGGTAAAAAAATCCTCTCAATAACACAAGAATCAAAATAAAACTCTTTTCTTTTTAACCATATATCGTAATTTCAAATTCAATATGAGTACATACCTCTCCAATAACCAAACCAAACCTTCATAAATGGTGATTAACAATTGAAACAATAACACCACCTAATACAGAAGAATATTACTTGTTGTTTTCTCTCTTTATTACTTTATAAATCAATCTTTCACAACAAAACATCTTAAAAAATAAAATAAATAATAGTGAAGATACAATACAAAGAAATAAAAATACATAAATAAAGACAATGTTTTCACCATCAGATTACTTTAAAATAACAGCATGGAGATTTGTCACCTCAATGCTGCTATTCTTGTGTTGCAGTTATTGTGGTATCAGATTTCACTGCAATTTTCTACTTTTTTTTCTTTTTTATTTTCTTTTTCTGTCTATCTGTAACTTTCTAGTTTTGTTTACTTTTTATTCTCTTTGTCTGTCTATTTGTATTTTTCTACTTTTGTTTATTGTTTATTCTCTTTGTCTGTCTATTTTTTTTGTATGTTTTTTTGTTTCTTATTCTATTTGTCCCTATTTTTTTAGATACTTTTGTTTGTTTCTTATTCTTTGTCTCTTTTTTTTTTAATGTTTCCTTCATGTAAGTCTTTCATTTATGAATGATTAATTTTTTGGATTAAAGCTTGGTTTGACTATCAAATTACTTAAAACTTGTATTATTTTTCATCAATTAGACACTAGAAATCGAACTTGGTATTTTCCAAATCTTCAATCGAAAATATATGGGCTGACCACTAAAAATCAGACCGGTATTTACCGATATTTCCCAAATCTTTGTTCAGAAGCTCGTTTACCACTCAAACTCAATATTTGATTATTACATTTATTTTTTAAGCAAATAATAACTTTTAAAAAAATAGATTTTTGTAAATATGTTAAGTGATATTATTAATGACTACTATGTCACATCATCTAAATACTAAAATAGGTTAGAGTGTAATTTAAAAAATAAACAAAGTAAATTTAGAGCTCTAAAAACTTATTTATAAAATTGTGATCCAAAATTACTATAAAAATTTAAAATAAAAAACTAAAAATTAATTTATCACTATTTATTTTATTTCTTATGTTATTAATATTTAAATGAGTAAAATCAAAATTTTCATAGGTTAAAAATGACTAAAATTTCAACCAGTTTTATGTTGACTATATTAAATAAAAGATTGAAAATGAGATATATTTATACAAAATAAAATCAAATAAAGAACTTAATAACAAATTTTTTACCCACATGTCACTGTTTGAAATAGTAACTACCAAAAAAGTTGTTTAGTATCTTATATGTTTGTTTCTGTTCTTGTTTCTACCAAAAAAAGGCTTTTTTACCACTTCAATGTAATAAAAAGGCTTCTTCATTGATAAAGATAAAGGTTTTTTCATTAGTTCGGCCACAGAAACTGCTTCATTGAATCGTACTTTCTTTGACTGAATTCATACTAAAATAGTGGTATTCTGGTGTTTTTTTTTTCAACTTGTAGTATTTTAGTATTTACTATTTCACTCACTGATATGTGGGTAAAAAAATCCTCTCAATAACACAAGAATAAAAATAAAACTCTTTTCTTTTTAACCATATATCGTAATTTCAAATTCAATATGAGTACATACCTCTCCAATAACCAAACCAAACCTTCATAAATGGTGATTAACAATTGAAACAATAACACCACATAATACAGAAGAATATTACTTGTTGTTTTCTCTATTTATTACTTTATAAATCAATCTTTCACAACAAAACATCCTAAAAAATAAAATAAATAATAGTGAAGATACAATACAAAGAAATAAAAATACATAAATAAAGACAATGTTGTTTTCACTATCAGATTACTTAAAAATAACAGCATGGAGATTTGTCACCTCAATGCTGCTATTCTTGTGTTGCAGTTATTGTGGTATCAGATTTCACTGTAATTTTCTACTTTTTTATTTTTTATTTTCTTTTTCTGTCTATTTGTAACTTTCTAGTTTTGTTTACTTTTTATTCTCTTTGTCTGTCTATTTGTATTTTTTTTACTTTTGTTTATTGTTTATTCTCTTTGTCTGTCTTTTTTTTTTATATGTTTTCATCAGATAGCTCTTTCATTTATAAATGATTAAATTTTTGGATTAACTGTTTGCTTTGAGTATCAACCACAAGGTTTTCACTGTACTTAAAAAATAGTCTCGAAATATGTTTGGCTTGACTATCAATCACACTTTTCACTATAGTTAAAAATAGCATGCAGATTTGTCACCTTATTGCTATTTATGTGGTGCAGTGCCATCGGATTTTACTGTAAGTTTTTATATTTGTTTGTTTCTTATTCTCTTTGTCCCTATATTGTAGATACTTTTATTTGTTTGTTTCTTATTCTCTTTGTCCCAATTTTTTTAGATACTTTTGTTTATTTCTTATTCTCTGTCTCTCTTTTTTTTAATGTTTCCTTCAGGTAAATCTTTCATTTATGAATGATTAAATTTTTGGATTAAAGCTTGGTTTGACTATCAAATTACTTAAAACTTGTATTATTTTTCATCAATTAGACACTAAAAATCGAACTTGCTATTTTCCAAATCTTCTATCGAAAATATATGGGCTGACCACTACAAATCAGACCGGTATTTCCCGATATTTCCCAAATCTTTGTTCAGAAGCTCGTTTACCACTCAAACTCAATATTTGATCATTACATTTATTTTTTAAGCAAATAATAACTTTTAAAAAAATAAATTTTTGTAAATATGTAAGGTCATATTATTAATGACTACTATGTCACATCATCTAAATACTAAAATAGGTTAGAGTGTAATTTAAAAAATAAACAAAGTAAATTTAGAGCTCTAAAAACTTATTTTTAAAATTGTGACCCAAAATTACTTTAAAAATTTAAAATAAAAAACTAAAAATTAATTTATCACTATTTATTTTATTTCTTATGTTATTAATATTTAAATGAGTAAAATCAAAATTTTCATAGGTTAAAAATGACTAAAATTTCAACCAGTTTTATGTTGACTATATTAAATAAAAGATTGAAAATGAGATATATTTATACAAAATAAAATCAAATAAAGAACTCAATAACGATTTTTTTACCCACATGTCACTGTTTAAAATAGTAACTGTTTGGAATTGTTTACATGATAGTTGGTAGAAGATAGTTTTAGAGAGTATTTTAGAAAGAAGGTTTTGTGATTAATTTCTTGGATGATTGTTTACAATGTAGCAAATGCCTATTTATAGGCTCAAGTCACCAACCTTTCAATGGTGGTGAATATTCTAGAGTTCTCATGATAGGTTATTATCATGATAAATCTAGATTTTTCTATCTTTGCCATATACTTATATATCTAAATTATTCTACCATATTCATACACCTTATAGTTTCTAGGATGTTCTATATTTTCTTACATATTATATTTAAGAACTCTCTAGAAATTTGTAGCAAATTTAACACTCCTCCTTGATACAAATTTCTTTGACTCCAAGCATAGCTCGTAGCTCTTCAAATCTTGGTCTCGGCAACGCCTTCGTGAATATGTCTGCAATTTGATCTTCTGTTCTGCAGTAGTCGAGTTTGATCTCTTTAGTTGCTTCAGCTTCTCTTATAAAGTGATACTTGATTGCTATATGTTTTGTTCTACTGTGATGCACTGGATTCTTTGCCATTGCAATTGCTGATTTGTTGTCGCAATTGATTTTAGTTGGCTGATCCTGTTTTTCTCCCATGTCTTCAAGTATCCTACGAAGCCATATAGCCTGACTCGTTGCTTCAGCAGCTGTCACGTACTCTGCTTCTGCTTTGGATTGTGCAACCGTAGCTTGCTTCTTCGACGCCCAAGAGAAAATTCCTGATCCGAGTGAGAAAGCATAGCTAGGGGTGCTCTTCATGTCATCTACCAAACCTGCCCAATCACTATCGGTGTAGCCAAGTAATCCTGAGTTAGTTTCGGTAGAGTACCATATACCTAACTCTTTTGTTCCTTGTAGATATCTCAAAATTCTTTTTCCTGCTCCAGAGTGTATTTGACTTGGACTTTGCATGAATCTTGATAGAAGACTTGTAGCATGCATTATGTCTGGCCGCGTAGCTGTCAAATATAGGAGGCTTCCAATTAAACTTCGATAATTGGATGCATCAGCTTCTGATGCTCCATCATTCTTTTTTAGTTTCTCATTTGTTATGAGTAGGGTAGCGACAGGTTTGCAATCGTTCATCTTGAATTTCTTAAGTAAGCCTTCTGTGTATTTCTTTTGTGAGATGAATATCCCTTCATTTCTTTGGCTTACCTCTATACCGAGGAAGTAACTCATCAAACCAAGGTCGGTCATCTCAAAGGTCTTCATCATGTCTTCTTTGAACTCCGTTATCATCTTAGTATTGTTTCCCGTGTAGATAAGGTCATCTACACATAGAGAGAGTAAGAGAGTGTACTGACCTTGAGACTTGATGTATAGTGTGGGCTCACTCTTGCTTCTCCTAAATCCTTGATCCATGAAATATTGATCGATTCTGCTGTACCATGCTCGAGGAGCTTGCTTTAAATTGTATAGTGCTTTTCTTAGTCTTAACACTTTGCTCTCTTCGCCTTCAGATATGAATCCTTATGGCTGCTCCACATAAATCTCTTCTTCAAGTACACCATTGAGAAAGGCAGATTTGACATCCAGTTGATGTATACTCCATCCTTTTTGTGCCGCAAGAGCTATTAGAGCTCTAATGGTATCAAGACGAGCTACTGGTGCAAATGTCTCATTGTAGTCAACCCCATGTTGTTGTGAGTAACCCTTAGCTATTAGCCTCGCCTTATGTTTCTGTATGGTGCCATCAGGATTGAGCTTTGTCTTATAGACCCACTTAACCCCAATGATATCTTTTCCATGGGGACGATTTACTAACTCCCATGTGTTATTTTTCTCGATCATCTTTATCTCTTCTTCCATTGCCTTGACCCATGCTTCATGCTTTGATGATTCTTCAAAGCTTCCAGGTTCGAGTATGGCCATGTTGCAGGTTTCATACATGTCTCTCAAAGATCTTACTCGTCTTGGAGTAGACTCTGGTGATGATAGTTCTTGAACTTGTTGTTGTGGTGGAGGTGAAGAAGGTTCACCTAGGACTTCTTCCTCAGCTTCTTCTTGAGTTAGTTGAGTGGGTATAAGAACATTCTTCTCCACTTTTTCTTCATCCCAATTCCAAGAAGCATTCTCATCAACTTCAACATCTCGACTGATGATGAGTTTTTTTATTTGCAAGTTATATACACGGTAGCCTTTAGATATTGTGCTATACCCCAAGAAGATACCTCGTATAGTCTTGTCTTCAAGCTTATGCCTCTTCACGTCTGGAATATGAATGTAGCATATAGATCCAAAGACCCTTAGGTGCTTTGTTGATGGCTTCTTCCCGTTCCAAGCCTCAATTGGAGTCTTATATTGTACAGATTTAGTTGGACATCTGTTGAGTAAGTAAACAGCAGTGTAGACTGCTTCAGCCCAAAATGTGTTAGGTAGTCGCTTCTCTTTAAGCATCGATCTAGCCATCTCCATAACTGTGCGATTCTTTCTCTCAGACACACCATTTTGCTGAGGAGAATATGTGACTGTAAGTTGTTGCTCTATGCCTTCATCCTCACAAAATCTATCAAACTCGCGGGATGTGTACTCTTTGCCGCGATCACTTCTTAGTACTTTTATCCGCTTTCCACTTTGATTTTCAACAAGGGCCTTGAATCTTTTGAATACTCCAAAAACTTCTGATTTTTCTTTCAAGAAATAGACCCATGTCATTCTAGAGAAGTCATCAATGAAGAGTATGAAGTACCTGTTGTTCTCGTATGATAGCGTCCTCATCGGTCCACAGGCGTTAGTATGTATCAGCTCCAACAGATCTTTTGCTCTCCATGCTCCGCTTGTTGAGAATGGAAATCGGTGTTGCTTACCAAGGATACATCCTTCACACACTTCATTGTTATCCTTTATGCTTGGAAGATCTCTCATCATGTTCTTATCATGTAACAACTTCAAGGCATGTGTGTTGAATTAGCCAAATCTTCGATGCCAAAGCCATGAATCATCAACTTGTACCTTCATGGCAATGTTAGTTGTATATTTTAAATTTAGCGAGAAGCTTCTATTGCTCTTATTCATCTTCACTTCGGCTATCTCGGCCCTTTTATTCTTGTTGTCTAAGATTTTACATACACCTCCTTCAAAGTGAAGTGTGTAGCCTTTCTCCATCATTTGGCCAATGCTTAGAAGATTTTCTTTTAGGCTGGGAACTAGTAAGACATCATGGATGAGTCGCGTACCTTTGTCTGTCTCTACCACGACGGTGCCTTTTCCTTTTGACTCAACCACACTTCCATTTCCTAGTCGAACTTTGACTTTGACTGACTCATCAATGCTTTTGAAAATAGTCTCATCCTTGGCCATGTGATTGCTACATCCACTATCCAAGTACCAACTTCCTCCTTTTTCTTTGATTGATTCTTGAGTGGCATAGAAAATACATTGTTCTTGATCATGCTCCTCTGCGATATTAGCTTGATGCCTATTTTTGTTGCGACAGTGTTTCTCTATGTGCCCGAATTTCTTGCAATGATTGCATTGTGGCATATTACGGTACCAACAACTTTTCTCCGCGTGGCCTAGTCGTTTGCATATATTGCATGAAATATTTTTATCTGGATTGTTCTTTTGGAAATTTCTAGGAACTTCTCTTCTTTTGGAAGTTTCACCATAATTTTTCTTTCCTCCATTTTCTTTATTTTGGGACTTAAATTTGAGCTTTGACTGAAAGGCATTTTCAAGTGTATCTTCTTTATGCCTATGTAGTCTTTGCTCATATGCTTCAAGAGAGCCCACTAGTTCTGTCACTGATAGAGTAGACAGATCTTTGGTTTCCTCTATTGTTGTCACGATTGGGTCAAATTTTGGGGACATAGTAATTAGAATTTTCTCAACAATTTTCTTGTCAAGAATATACTCCCCAAAAGCTCTCATTTGATTAACGATTTCCATAACTTTAGAATAGTAATCTTTAACTGTCTCAGACTCCTTCATCTTTAATAGTTCAAACTCTCTTCTTAGAGATTGAAGTTTGACAGCACGTACCCTGTCATTTCCTTGAAACTCCTCCTACAAAGTCTTCCACGCTTCTTTTGCAGTCTTAGCTCCCATAATTCTTGGAAAAATTGCATCAGTCACCGCTTGTTGCAAGGTGAACAATGCCTTTGAATTTTTCTGTTTATTTTTCTTCAACTCTTTTTCTTGAGCTGCATTTAGAGCTGAAGTATCTATGGGAGCGATGAAGCCTTCTTCTACTATGTCCCATAAATCTTGAGATGAAAAATATGTCTCCATTTTAACACGCCAGAAATCATAATTTTCACCATTGAAAATAGAGACACAAATAGTTGATGATTGAGTAGTGTTATCCATGACTTAGAAAAAATATTGTAGTGGGTTAATAGTATAAGGGAAATATTTTGGAGTAGTTTGGAGGATTTTGAAATGGTAGGTATTAGTATAACTATGCCCAATGTATGACCGAACGTAGCTCTGATGCCACTGTTTGGAATTGTTTAGATGATAGTTGGTAGAAGATAGTTTTAGAGAGTAGTTTAGAAAGAAGGTTTTGTGATTAATTTCTTGGATGATTGTTTACAATGTAGCAAATGTCTATTTATAGGCTCAAGTCACCAACCTTTCAATGGTGGTGAACATTCTAGAGTTCTCATGATAGGTTATTATCATGATAAATCTAGATTTTTCTATCTTTGCCATATACTTATATATCTAGATTATTCTACCATATTCATACACCTTATAGTTTCTAGGATGTTCTATATTTTCTTACGTATTATATTTAAGAACTCTCTAGAAATTTGTAGCAAATTTAATAGTAACTACCAAAAAAGCTGTTTAGTATCTTATATGTTTGTTTGTGTTCTTGTTTCTACCAAAAAAAGGCTTCTTTACTACTTCAATGTAATAAAAAGGGCTTCTTCATGGATAAAGATAAAGGTTTTTCATTAGTTCGGCCAACTATAAGGGCGAGCCCATGCATGGGCAGAAACTGCTTCATTGGGTCGTACTTTCTTTGACCGAATTCATACTAAAATAGTGATATTCTGGTGTGTTTTTTTCAACTTGTAGTATTTAGTATTTACTATTTCAATCACTAATATGTGGGTAAAAAAATCCTCTCAATAACACAAGAATCAAAATAAAACTCTTTTCTTTTTAACCATATATCGTAATTTCAAATTCAATATGAGTACATACCTCTCCAATAACCAAACCAAACCTTCATAAATGGTGATTAACAATTGAAACAATAACACCACCTAATACAGAAGAATATTACTTGTTGTTTTCTCTCTTTATTACTTTATAAATCAATCTTTCACAACAAAACATCTTAAAAAATAAAATAAATAATAGTGAAGATACAATACAAAGAAATAAAAATACATAAATAAAGACAATGTTTTCACCATCAGATTACTTTAAAATAACAGCATGGAGATTTGTCACCTCAATGCTGCTATTCTTGTGTTGCAGTTATTGTGGTATCAGATTTCACTGCAATTTTCTACTTTTTTTTCTTTTTTATTTTCTTTTTCTGTCTATCTGTAACTTTCTAGTTTTGTTTACTTTTTATTCTCTTTGTCTGTCTATTTGTATTTTTCTACTTTTGTTTATTGTTTATTCTCTTTGTCTGTCTATTTTTTTTGTATGTTTTTTTGTTTCTTATTCTATTTGTCCCTATTTTTTTAGATACTTTTGTTTGTTTCTTATTCTTTGTCTCTTTTTTTTTTAATGTTTCCTTCATGTAAGTCTTTCATTTATGAATGATTAATTTTTTGGATTAAAGCTTGGTTTGACTATCAAATTACTTAAAACTTGTATTATTTTTCATCAATTAGACACTAGAAATCGAACTTGGTATTTTCCAAATCTTCAATCGAAAATATATGGGCTGACCACTAAAAATCAGACCGGTATTTACCGATATTTCCCAAATCTTTGTTCAGAAGCTCGTTTACCACTCAAACTCAATATTTGATTATTACATTTATTTTTTAAGCAAATAATAACTTTTAAAAAAATAGATTTTTGTAAATATGTTAAGTGATATTATTAATGACTACTATGTCACATCATCTAAATACTAAAATAGGTTAGAGTGTAATTTAAAAAATAAACAAAGTAAATTTAGAGCTCTAAAAACTTATTTATAAAATTGTGATCCAAAATTACTATAAAAATTTAAAATAAAAAACTAAAAATTAATTTATCACTATTTATTTTATTTCTTATGTTATTAATATTTAAATGAGTAAAATCAAAATTTTCATAGGTTAAAAATGACTAAAATTTCAACCAGTTTTATGTTGACTATATTAAATAAAAGATTGAAAATGAGATATATTTATACAAAATAAAATCAAATAAAGAACTTAATAACAAATTTTTTACCCACATGTCACTGTTTGAAATAGTAACTACCAAAAAAGTTGTTTAGTATCTTATATGTTTGTTTCTGTTCTTGTTTCTACCAAAAAAAGGCTTTTTTACCACTTCAATGTAATAAAAAGGCTTCTTCATTGATAAAGATAAAGGTTTTTTCATTAGTTCGGCCACAGAAACTGCTTCATTGAATCGTACTTTCTTTGACTGAATTCATACTAAAATAGTGGTATTCTGGTGTTTTTTTTTTCAACTTGTAGTATTTTAGTATTTACTATTTCACTCACTGATATGTGGGTAAAAAAATCCTCTCAATAACACAAGAATAAAAATAAAACTCTTTTCTTTTTAACCATATATCGTAATTTCAAATTCAATATGAGTACATACCTCTCCAATAACCAAACCAAACCTTCATAAATGGTGATTAACAATTGAAACAATAACACCACATAATACAGAAGAATATTACTTGTTGTTTTCTCTATTTATTACTTTATAAATCAATCTTTCACAACAAAACATCCTAAAAAATAAAATAAATAATAGTGAAGATACAATACAAAGAAATAAAAATACATAAATAAAGACAATGTTGTTTTCACTATCAGATTACTTAAAAATAACAGCATGGAGATTTGTCACCTCAATGCTGCTATTCTTGTGTTGCAGTTATTGTGGTATCAGATTTCACTGTAATTTTCTACTTTTTTATTTTTTATTTTCTTTTTCTGTCTATTTGTAACTTTCTAGTTTTGTTTACTTTTTATTCTCTTTGTCTGTCTATTTGTATTTTTTTTACTTTTGTTTATTGTTTATTCTCTTTGTCTGTCTTTTTTTTTTATATGTTTTCATCAGATAGCTCTTTCATTTATAAATGATTAAATTTTTGGATTAACTGTTTGCTTTGAGTATCAACCACAAGGTTTTCACTGTACTTAAAAAATAGTCTCGAAATATGTTTGGCTTGACTATCAATCACACTTTTCACTATAGTTAAAAATAGCATGCAGATTTGTCACCTTATTGCTATTTATGTGGTGCAGTGCCATCGGATTTTACTGTAAGTTTTTATATTTGTTTGTTTCTTATTCTCTTTGTCCCTATATTGTAGATACTTTTATTTGTTTGTTTCTTATTCTCTTTGTCCCAATTTTTTTAGATACTTTTGTTTATTTCTTATTCTCTGTCTCTCTTTTTTTTAATGTTTCCTTCAGGTAAATCTTTCATTTATGAATGATTAAATTTTTGGATTAAAGCTTGGTTTGACTATCAAATTACTTAAAACTTGTATTATTTTTCATCAATTAGACACTAAAAATCGAACTTGCTATTTTCCAAATCTTCTATCGAAAATATATGGGCTGACCACTACAAATCAGACCGGTATTTCCCGATATTTCCCAAATCTTTGTTCAGAAGCTCGTTTACCACTCAAACTCAATATTTGATCATTACATTTATTTTTTAAGCAAATAATAACTTTTAAAAAAATAAATTTTTGTAAATATGTAAGGTCATATTATTAATGACTACTATGTCACATCATCTAAATACTAAAATAGGTTAGAGTGTAATTTAAAAAATAAACAAAGTAAATTTAGAGCTCTAAAAACTTATTTTTAAAATTGTGACCCAAAATTACTTTAAAAATTTAAAATAAAAAACTAAAAATTAATTTATCACTATTTATTTTATTTCTTATGTTATTAATATTTAAATGAGTAAAATCAAAATTTTCATAGGTTAAAAATGACTAAAATTTCAACCAGTTTTATGTTGACTATATTAAATAAAAGATTGAAAATGAGATATATTTATACAAAATAAAATCAAATAAAGAACTCAATAACGATTTTTTTACCCACATGTCACTGTTTAAAATAGTAACTGTTTGGAATTGTTTACATGATAGTTGGTAGAAGATAGTTTTAGAGAGTATTTTAGAAAGAAGGTTTTGTGATTAATTTCTTGGATGATTGTTTACAATGTAGCAAATGCCTATTTATAGGCTCAAGTCACCAACCTTTCAATGGTGGTGAATATTCTAGAGTTCTCATGATAGGTTATTATCATGATAAATCTAGATTTTTCTATCTTTGCCATATACTTATATATCTAAATTATTCTACCATATTCATACACCTTATAGTTTCTAGGATGTTCTATATTTTCTTACATATTATATTTAAGAACTCTCTAGAAATTTGTAGCAAATTTAACACTCCTCCTTGATACAAATTTCTTTGACTCCAAGCATAGCTCGTAGCTCTTCAAATCTTGGTCTCGGCAACGCCTTCGTGAATATGTCTGCAATTTGATCTTCTGTTCTGCAGTAGTCGAGTTTGATCTCTTTAGTTGCTTCAGCTTCTCTTATAAAGTGATACTTGATTGCTATATGTTTTGTTCTACTGTGATGCACTGGATTCTTTGCCATTGCAATTGCTGATTTGTTGTCGCAATTGATTTTAGTTGGCTGATCCTGTTTTTCTCCCATGTCTTCAAGTATCCTACGAAGCCATATAGCCTGACTCGTTGCTTCAGCAGCTGCCACGTACTCTGCTTCTGCTTTGGATTGTGCAACCGTAGCTTGCTTCTTCGACGCCCAAGAGAAAATTCCTGATCCGAGTGAGAAAGCATAGCTAGGGGTGCTCTTCATGTCATCTACCAAACCTGCCCAATCACTATCGGTGTAGCCAAGTAATCCTGAGTTAGTTTCGGTAGAGTACCATATACCTAACTCTTTTGTTCCTTGTAGATATCTCAAAATTCTTTTTCCTGCTCCAAAGTGTATTTGACTTGGACTTTGCATGAATCTTGATAGAAGACTTGTAGCATGCATTATGTCTGGCCGCGTAGCTGTCAAATATAGGAGGCTTCCAATTAAACTTCGATAATTGGATGCATCAGCTTCTGATGCTCCATCATTCTTTTTTAGTTTCTCATTTGTTATGAGTAGGGTAGCGACAGGTTTGCAATCGTTCATCTTGAATTTCTTAAGTAAGCCTTCTGTGTATTTCTTTTGTGAGATGAATATCCCTTCATTTCTTTGGCTTACCTCTATACCGAGGAAGTAACTCATCAAACCAAGGTCGGTCATCTCAAAGGTCTTCATCATGTCTTCTTTGAACTCCGTTATCATCTTAGTATTGTTTCCCGTGTAGATAAGGTCATCTACACATAGAGAGAGTAAGAGAGTGTACTGACCTTGAGACTTGATGTATAGTGTGGGCTCACTCTTGCTTCTCCTAAATCCTTGATCCATGAAATATTGATCGATTCTGCTATACCATGCTCGAGGAGCTTGCTTTAAATTGTATAGTGCTTTTCTTAGTCTTAACACTTTGCTCTCTTCGCCTTCAGATATGAATCCTTATGGCTGCTCCACATAAATCTCTTCTTCAAGTACACCATTGAGAAAGGCAGATTTGACATCCAGTTGATGTATACTCCATCCTTTTTGTGCCGCAAGAGCTATTAGAGCTCTAATGGTATCAAGACGAGCTACTGGTGCAAATGTCTCATTGTAGTCAACCCCAGGTTGTTGTGAGTAACCCTTAGCTATTAGCCTCACCTTATGTTTCTGTATGGTGCCATCAGGATTGAGCTTTGTCTTATAGACCCACTTAACCCCAATGATATCTTTTCCATGGGGACGATTTACTAACTCCCATGTGTTATTTTTCTCGATCATCTTTATCTCTTCTTCCATTGCCTTGACCCATGCTTCATGCTTTGATGCTTCTTCAAAGCTTCCAGGTTCGAGTATGGCCATGTTGCAGGTTTCATATATGTCTCTCAAAGATCTTACTCGTCTTGGAGTAGACTCTGGTGATGATAGTTCTTGAACTTGTTGTTATGGTGGAGGTGAAGAAGGTTCACCTAGGACTTCTTCCTCAGCTTCTTCTTGAGGTAGTTGAGTGGGTATAAGAACATTCTTCTCCACTTTTTCTTCATCCTAATTCCAAGAAGCATTCTCATCAACTTCAACATCTCGACTGATGATGAGTTTTTTTTATTTGCAAGTTATATACACGGTAGCCTTTAGATATTGTGCTATACCCCAAGAAGATACCTCGTATAGTCTTGCCTTCAAGCTTATGCCTCTTCACGTCTGGAATATGAATGTAGCATATAGATTCAAAGACCCTTAGGTGCTTTGCTGATGGCTTCTTCCCGTTACAAGCCTCAATTAGAGTCTTATCTTGTACAGATTTAGTTGGACATCTGTTGAGTAAGTAAACAGCAGTGTAGACTGCTTCAGCCCAGAATGTGTTAGGTAGTCGCTTCTCTTTAAGCATCGATCTAGCCATCTCCATAACTGTGCGATTCTTTCTCTCAGACACACCATTTTGCTGAGGAGAATATGTGACTGTAAGTTGTTGCTCTATGCCTTCATCCTCACAAAATCTATCAAACTCGCGGGATGTTTACTCTTTGCCGCGATTACTACTTAGTACTTTTATCCGCTTTCCACTTTGATTTTCAACAAGGGCCTTGAACCTTTTGAATACTCCAAAAACTTCTGATTTTCTTTCAAGAAATAGACCCATGTCATTCTAGAGAAGTCATCAATGAAGAGTATGAAGTACCTGTTGTTCTCGTGTGATAGTGTCCTCATCGGTCCACAGACGTCAGTATGTATCAGCTCCAACAGATCTTTTGCATGCTCCGCTTGTTGAGAATGGAAATTGGTGTTGCTTACCAAGGAGACATCCTTCACACACTTCATTGTTATCCTTTATGCTTAGAAGATCTCTCATCATGTTCTTATCATGTAACAACTTCAAGGCATGTGTGTTGAAGTGGCCAAATCTTCGATGCCAAAGCCATGAATCATCAACTTGTACCTTCATGGCAATGTTAGTTGTATATTTTAAATTTAGCGAGAAGCTTCTATTGCTCTTATTCATCTTCACTTCGGCTATCTCGGCCCTTTTATTCTTGTTGTCTAAGATTTTGCATACACCTCCTTCAAAGTGAAGTGTGTAGCCTTTCTCCATCATTTGGCCATTGCTTAGAAGATTTTCTTTTAGGTTGGGAACTAGTAAGACATCATGGATGAGTCGTGTACCTTTATCTATCTCTACCACGACAGTGCCTTTTCCTTTTGACTCAACCACACTTCCATTTCCTAGTCAAACTTTGACTTTGACTGACTCATCAATGCTTTTGAAAATAGTCTCATCCTTGGCCATGTGATTGCTACATCCACTATCCAAGTACCAACTTCCTCCTTTTTCTTTGATTGATTCTTGAGTGGCATAGAAAATACATTGTTCTTGATCATGCTCCTCTGCGATATTAGCTTGATGCCTATTTTTGTTGCGACAGTGTTTCTCTATGTGCCCGAATTTCTTGCAATGATTGCATTGTGGCATATTACGGTACCAACAACTTTTCTCCGCGTGGCCTAGTCGTTTGCATATATTGCATGGAATATTTTTATCTGGATTGTTCTTTTGGAAATTTCTAGGAACTTCTCTTCTTTTGGAAGTTTCACCATAATTTTTCTTTCCTCCATTTTCTTTATTTTGGGACTTAAATTTGAGCTTTGACTGAAAGGCATTTTCAAGTGTATCTTCTTTATGCCTATGTAGTCTTTGCTCATATGCTTCAAGAGAGCCCACTAGTTCTGTCACTGATAGAGTAGACAGATCTTTGGTTTCCTTTATTGTTGTCACGATTGGGTCAAATTTTGGGGGCATAGTAATTAGAATTTTCTCAACAATTTTCTTGTCAAGAATATCCTCCCCAAAAGCTCTCATTTGATTAACGATTTCTTTAACTTTAGAATAGTAATCTTTAACTGTCTCAGACTCCTTCATCTTTAATAGTTCAAACTCTCTTCTTAGAGATTGAAGTTTGACAGCACGTACCTTGTCATTTCCTTGAAACTCCTCCTGCAACGTCTTCCACGTGAAGGAAAATTGCGATCTAAACGCAGCGGAAAACAAAAATTTTCCTTTAGTGATCCTCACGAATGAGCATGGTCAGTGATAGAATCGTTACCTCTTTGTGGCGATTCAGATCTTTGATGCAGCGATCACAAGCGTTGATGAAGTGCAACGCCTCTACTCAGTCCACACGAACAGCTTCCGGTCACAGTGCTAGCTGCTTACGAACGGAATTATTTGAGTGAGAAAAGAGAATCAAAAACGAAATTGCATCAAGTGAAACTTCATCACAAGGGTTCCTTTTATAGACTCTCTTGTGGGCTGCGGGCTAAAACCCTAATTCACATGATCCATAATAATATTATATATTATTATAATAACTATTATTATAATAAATATATTTATTTTATTATTATTTTATAACCATTATAAAATAACAATAATTATTATTATATTATCCGAATTTCTATTTTTCACTTAAGTGCACCGTACCTTACGGTGTTCCTTTGATTTCTCTATTTCTCATCAAACTGTCCTTATGTGTGTGACCCTGTAGGATTTCGTAACGTTGGTAATTATATTAAATTATATATATTTAACATAATAAACAGTAAGCGGTATCTAGCAACACATCACTGCTACCCAAGTCACGAAAATGTCATGTGATCTGACAAAACCTTTTTCGTGATAATATATGTTTGTACAATTACCCTTTTGCCCCTATGTCTATATTGAACACAAGGCATACACTGTGTCATCCTTGTCCAGTTCAATATTGGGCCCTTAGACATTTCTCCTGTTATGCAGGATTGGTAAATTCCATCTAGGACACTCATGTCCCTCAGCATGCTTCGTGGAGTGCCCATCAACTGTCTTTATGATCATCCAGTTACGGATAATGTTTGATCAGCAATAAAGCACCCGACTCTACATCTAGGGTCCATAGTGGTTTCAGGTCGAAGGGTGGTAATACACCATTATCACCATGAGAATAACTTATGACACTTTGCATAACATACTATGTAGTATTCTCATAGCGGGTCAATCCGGTATAAATATTACTCCTAATATTTATACCTATGTCAAGACTTGATAACTCTTTATCCATGATCCATGAGATGTGATCATCAGTCTATCTTCATAATAGTCTCAATGCTTTTAATGTTATCCCACTTTGCAATAAAGCTTGACTACGGATATTTTAAGAATAATGTCTTTATGTTTAATGGGATCTCATGATTAAGTCACACTTAACATTTCATTAAACAGACTAACTATTCTAGGGACTTTATTATTCTGAAAGACAAACATAATAAAGAAATGCCTTTTATTATTAAACGAATAATCTGATACAAGTACCAAAAAGTATTGGCCTCTAGGGCTTACACCAACAATCTCCCACTAGCACTAGAGCCAATTAGGCATACCCCTAATACCCATAGATCTAGTATGACCATCATGCTTCTGTTGCGCAAGAGGCTTTGTTAATGGGTCAGCGATATTGTCAAGTGTAGGTACTCTGCATATCTTCACATCTCCCCGATCGATTATCTCTCGAATGAGGTGATAACGCCTAAGTATGTGTTTGGATCGTTGGTGAGATCTAGGCTCCTTAGCTTGTGCGATAGCACCATTGTTATCACAATATAAACCAATGGGATCCACAATGCTAGGGACTATGCCAAGTTCACTAATGAACTTCTTGATCCAAACAGCTTCCTTTGCTGCATTTGAGGCAGCAATATACTCGGCCTCAGTTGTAGAATCAGCAACTGTTTCTTGCTTTGAACTTTTCCAGCTCACAGCGCCACCATTGAGACAGAACACATAACCAGATTGTGATCTAAAATCATCCTTATCTGTCTGGAAGCTAGCATCAGTGTAACCAATTACATCAAGCTCTTCCTGACCTCCATATATCAAGAATGAATCCTTAGTCCTTCTCAAGTACTTAAGGATATTCTTGACAGCTACCCAGTGAGCATCACCGGGATCAGATTGGTACCTACTCGTTGCACTTAATGCATACGAGACATCTGGTCGAGTACATAACATGGCATACATGATAGATCCTATTGCAGATGCATATGGAATCTTATTCATGCGATCCCTTTCTTCCTTAGTTGAAGGGGATTGTGTTTTTGATAAACACAGACCATGTTGCATAGGTATGAATCCTTTCTTGGAATCATGCATATTAAAGCGTCTCAACACTTTATCTATGTATGTACTCTGACTTAGGCCAAGCAGTTTTTGTGATCTATCTCTATAGATCCTAATTCCTAATATATAGGCTGCTTCACCTAGGTCTTTCATAGAAAAACAATTCCCTAACCAAGTTTTCACTTGTTGCAAGGTAGGGACATCGTTTCCAATGAGTAATATGTCATCTACATATAATACCAGAAACACGATCATGCTCCCACTAACCTTCTTGTAGACACAAGGTTCATCTTCATTTTTGATGAATCCATATTGTTTTACGGTTTCATCAAAACGAAGATTCCAGCTTCTGGAAGCTTGCTTCAATCCATAGATTGATCGCTGTAACTTGCATATCTTTTGGGCATCTTGTGGTATGTCAAATCCTTCAGGTTGTGTCATGTACACATCCTCAAGAAGATTCCCATTAAGGAAAGCAGTTTTGACATCCATCTGCCATATTTCATAATCATGATATGCAGCGATGGCAAGTAAAATCCGAACAGATTTAAGCATTGCAACTGGTGAAAAGGTTTCATCATAGTCAACCCCATGAATTTGTTTATAGCCTTTTGCAACCAGTCTTGCTTTATAGGTATGTACCTTACCATCCATGTCAGTCTTCTTCTTGAAGACCCACTTGCATCCTATAGGGTTAACTCCTATAGGAGGTTCTACCAAGGTCCAAACCTGGTTTGTGTACATGGAATCCATTTCAGATTTCATGGCTTCTAGCCACTTCTCAGACTCAGGACCAGTTATGGCCTCTTTGTAGGTCACAGGCTCATCTTGATCCATGAGTAATACATCACCCTGATCACTTATGAGATATCCATATCTCTCAGGTTGGTGACGTATCCTGCTTGACCTACGCTGGTCTTGTTCTTCTTGAGCAGGTTGCTCTTCCACAACTACTTGTGTTTCCTGCTCTAGTTCCTCCATAGGTGTTTCAATGTTTTGTGATTCTTGAATTTCTTCAAGCTCTATTTTCCTCCCACTGTTTCCTTTGGAAATAAAATCCCTTTCCAGAAAGACTCCAGTTCGAGCGACAAACACTTTGCCCTCAGAAGGATTGTAGAAGTAATATCCTCTTGTTTCTTTAGGATACCCCACAAATAAGCATTTGTCAGATTTGGGCTCAAGCTTGGTTGAAATTTGTCGTTTGACGTAAACTTCGCAACCCCAAATCTTCATGTAAGACATATGTGGTTTCTTACCACTCCATATCTCATATGGTGTCTTATCAACCTTTTTGGATGGAACACGGTTAAGTGTGTAAGCTGCTGTTAATAATGCATGTCCCCAAAAGGAGTTTGGAAGATCGACGTGACTCATCATGGATCGGACCATGTCTAACAAGGTTCGATTTCTTCTCTCAGATACACCATTCCATTGTGGTGTTCCAGGAGGAGTAAGTTGGGATAGAATCCCATACTCTTTTAGATGGTCATCAAATTCTAGGCTTAAATATTCACCGCCTCGATCTGATCGAAGAACTTTAATATTCTTACCTAGTTGGTTTTGTACTTCATTCTTGAATTCCTTGAACTTTTCAAAGGACTCAGATTTGTGTTTCATTAAATACACATATCCGTATCTACTGAAGTCATCAGTAAAAGTGATGAAGTACTGAAAACCTCCTCTGGCTGGTATGTTCAGTGGTCCACATACATCAGTATGTATGAGTGCCAAAAGATCATTAGCCCTTTCACCTTTTCCTGTGAATGGGGACTTTGTCATCTTTCCAATTAAACAAGATCTGCATGTCTCATATGATTCATAATCAAAAGAGTCCAAGAGTCCATCTTTATGGAGTTTGGAAATGCGTTTCTCATTTATGTGGCCTAATCGACAGTGCCAAAGGTAAGTTGGATTCAACTCATTAGGTTTCAACCTTTTAGTATTAATGTTATAAATTGGCATTTCAAGATCAAGGACATATAGTCCATTATTCATTTTTGCAGTAGCATAGAATATATCATTCAAATAAATGGAGCAACAATTGTTCCTTATTATGAATGAAAAACCAAACTTGTCCAAACAAGAAACGGAAATAATATTCCTGCTAATTGCAGGTACATAATAACAGTTCTCTAACTGAATTATTAAACCACTAGGTAAAGTTAAAACATAAGTTCCTACAGCTAAAGCAGCAACCTTTGCTCCATTGCCAACTCGTAGGTCAACTTCACCTTTTGCCAAATTTCTACTCCTTTTTAGCCCCTGCACATTAGTACAAATGTGAGAACCGCATCCAGTATCTAATACCCATGATGCAGAAGTAGATAAATTAATTTCAATAACAAAAATACCTGAATTTGAAGTCTCTACTCCATTATTCTTATCTTCCAGGTACTTTGGGCAATTTCTCTTCCAATGTCCGGTCTTACCGCAATGGAAGCAAGTGCCCTCCTTTGCTATTCCTCCACTAGGCTTCAAAACAGGAGGAGTGGGTTTGGGTTTGGCAACTTCCTTGCCTTTCCCTCTACCACCCTGTTTGATGGGCCTCTTGTTCTGTTTCTTTCCATTACTGACCATCAGAATGGATTTCCCTTTTGTCTTCATATTCTGCTCAGCAGTTCTCAACATGCCTAGCAGTTCTGGAAGACTTTTGTCCAAGTCATTCATATTGAAATTCAGGACAAACTGACTGAAGCTCTCTGGCAACGATTGCAAGATCAGATCAATCGCAAGTTCCTTTCCAAGGGGAAACCCTAATTTGTCAAGGTTCTCCACATACCCAATCATCTTGAGTACATGGGGACTTACAGGGGCTCCCTCAGCTAACTTGCTGTTAAAAAGGGACTTTGAAACCTGAAACCTCTCATTTCTTGCTTGCTCTTGGTAAAGCGTTTTCAGATGTCCGATCATATCGAACGCAGACATGTTCTCGTGTTGCTTTTGCAACTCAGAGTTCATGGTAGCAAGCATGAGGCAAGCGGTTTCATTGGCATCATCGAAATGCTTCTTATAAGCATCTCTTTCTGCCTTTGGTGCAGAACTAGGAGGTTCCTCCTCAGGAACTGGTGTCTCCAAGACATACAGCTTCTTATCGTGCTTGAGGACAATCCTCAGATTACGGTGCCAATCCAGGAAATTTGTCCCAGACAATTTTTCCTTATCTAGGATGGATCGCAAAATATTGTTCGATGTGTTTGTTGTCATGATAATCTACAAGAGAAATATGAAAATATAAGTATCATTAAAACAACATATTTAATTAGGCCTTTAATCAAATATGCTCCCACTATTTTATTCAAAACAAATGACCCTCATCATTTGATTCGGAAAATCCCGTTGGAAGACTTTCTAGTGGGTCGAGATCCATGTTTCACTTTGTTTTAAGTCAGCGTTAGGCTGATTACACAAAACTAAGTTATTTAGGTAGGAACTCCTTCCAATTGTATCTCATACAACTCTCGAATATTTTCAATTGGGTGAATAACTCCTTATTCTGATCCATCACATGAATCATTCCCAATTCTTGCTTCTAAACATATATAATCTTATTATAATTTGTTTAGTTAAGTTTGACCCATTGTTTTAGCAATTGGATATTACAATTATCCCATCACACCTTACTAATATAGAACATGCACCTCGCGTAGGCGAAACCTACAATGCTCGATACTAGTCTTGATGAGTGCTAAAAATTGGAAAGCATAAACTTAATATTTAATTTTGAGGGAATTTGTTATTAGTTTGATCTCACCGGCTTAACATGCAAAACGTCTCTCACATGCATCAACATACAATTACATGCATCAACATACATATAAAAAGATACAATTATGGCCCCTAACGCAATTGTTCTCTCAAGCCAATGAGAGAACCTAAGCTAACCTAATAACGACCTAAGCTTCTCCAAGCATGATCTCCAAGGTTATCCTCCTTTAATATTGAATACTTCCTTTTTTTTTTCTAACATAATATTACATTACATATAAGAAAACTCGTTTTACATACGAGGGAGTGAGATGAGAAAAGAAGTTACATAAAGAGATTGAGAGAGAGGCACGACACGCAGGCCGTATTCAAAAATCCCAAAACAATAATAAAGGAAAAACTAAGGCCATAACTGATCACCACAAATAAATAATAATAAACACACTTTTATTATTAGTTTAAAATTCCGATAATTAAATAAACTAAATTAAATTTCGGCTGATTGATCACACTTTGCAGACTTAGCCGCTTTCCACTTTGATTTTCAACAAGGGCCTTGAACCTTTTGAATACTCCAAAAACTTCTGATTTTCTTTCAAGAAATAGACCCATGTCATTCTAGAGAAGTCATCAATGAAGAGTATGAAGTACCTGTTGTTCTCGTGTGATAGTGTCCTCATCGGTCCACAGACGTCAGTATGTATCAGCTCCAACAGATCTTTTGCATGCTCCGCTTGTTGAGAATGGAAATTGGTGTTGCTTACCAAGGAGACATCCTTCACACACTTCATTGTTATCCTTTATGCTTAGAAGATCTCTCATCATGTTCTTATCATGTAACAACTTCAAGGCATGTGTGTTGAAGTGGCCAAATCTTCGATGCCAAAGCCATGAATCATCAACTTGTACCTTCATGGCAATGTTAGTTGTATATTTTAAATTTAGCGAGAAGCTTCTATTGCTCTTATTCATCTTCACTTCGGCTATCTCGGCCCTTTTATTCTTGTTGTCTAAGATTTTGCATACACCTCCTTCAAAGTGAAGTGTGTAGCCTTTCTCCATCATTTGGCCATTGCTTAGAAGATTTTCTTTTAGGTTGGGAACTAGTAAGACATCATGGATGAGTCGTGTACCTTTATCTATCTCTACCACGACAGTGCCTTTTCCTTTTGACTCAACCACACTTCCATTTCCTAGTCAAACTTTGACTTTGACTGACTCATCAATGCTTTTGAAAATAGTCTCATCCTTGGCCATGTGATTGCTACATCCACTATCCAAGTACCAACTTCCTCCTTTTTCTTTGATTGATTCTTGAGTGGCATAGAAAATACATTGTTCTTGATCATGCTCCTCTGCGATATTAGCTTGATGCCTATTTTTGTTGCGACAGTGTTTCTCTATGTGCCCGAATTTCTTGCAATGATTGCATTGTGGCATATTACGGTACCAACAACTTTTCTCCGCGTGGCCTAGTCGTTTGCATATATTGCATGGAATATTTTTATCTGGATTGTTCTTTTGGAAATTTCTAGGAACTTCTCTTCTTTTGGAAGTTTCACCATAATTTTTCTTTCCTCCATTTTCTTTATTTTGGGACTTAAATTTGAGCTTTGACTGAAAGGCATTTTCAAGTGTATCTTCTTTATGCCTATGTAGTCTTTGCTCATATGCTTCAAGAGAGCCCACTAGTTCTGTCACTGATAGAGTAGACAGATCTTTGGTTTCCTTTATTGTTGTCACGATTGGGTCAAATTTTGGGGGCATAGTAATTAGAATTTTCTCAACAATTTTCTTGTCAAGAATATCCTCCCCAAAAGCTCTCATTTGATTAACGATTTCTTTAACTTTAGAATAGTAATCTTTAACTGTCTCAGACTCCTTCATCTTTAATAGTTCAAACTCTCTTCTTAGAGATTGAAGTTTGACAGCACGTACCTTGTCATTTCCTTGAAACTCCTCCTGCAACGTCTTCCACGTGAAGGAAAATTGCGATCTAAACGCAGCGGAAAACAAAAATTTTCCTTTAGTGATCCTCACGAATGAGCATGGTCAGTGATAGAATCGTTACCTCTTTGTGGCGATTCAGATCTTTGATGCAGCGATCACAAGCGTTGATGAAGTGCAACGCCTCTACTCAGTCCACACGAACAGCTTCCGGTCACAGTGCTAGCTGCTTACGAACGGAATTATTTGAGTGAGAAAAGAGAATCAAAAACGAAATTGCATCAAGTGAAACTTCATCACAAGGGTTCCTTTTATAGACTCTCTTGTGGGCTGCGGGCTAAAACCCTAATTCACATGATCCATAATAATATTATATATTATTATAATAACTATTATTATAATAAATATATTTATTTTATTATTATTTTATAACCATTATAAAATAACAATAATTATTATTATATTATCCGAATTTCTATTTTTCACTTAAGTGCACCGTACCTTACGGTGTTCCTTTGATTTCTCTATTTCTCATCAAACTGTCCTTATGTGTGTGACCCTGTAGGATTTCGTAACGTTGGTAATTATATTAAATTATATATATTTAACATAATAAACAGTAAGCGGTATCTAGCAACACATCACTGCTACCCAAGTCACGAAAATGTCATGTGATCTGACAAAACCTTTTTCGTGATAATATATGTTTGTACAATTACCCTTTTGCCCCTATGTCTATATTGAACACAAGGCATACACTGTGTCATCCTTGTCCAGTTCAATATTGGGCCCTTAGACATTTCTCCTGTTATGCAGGATTGGCAAATTCCATCTAGGACACTCATGTCCCTCAGCATGCTTCGTGGAGTGCCCATCAACTGTCTTTATGATCATCCAGTTACGGATAATGTTTGATCAGCAATAAAGCACCCGACTCTACATCTAGGGTCCATAGTGGTTTCAGGTCGAAGGGTGGTAATACACCATTATCACCATGAGAATAACTTATGACACTTTGCATAACATACTATGTAGTATTCTCATAGCGGGTCAATCCGGTATAAATATTACTCCTAATATTTATACCTATGTCAAGACTTGATAACTCTTTATCCATGATCCATGAGATGTGATCATCAGTCTATCTTCATAATAGTCTCAATGCTTTTAATGTTATCCCACTTTGCAATAAAGCTTGACTACGGATATTTTAAGAATAATGTCTTTATGTTTAATGGGATCTCATGATTAAGTCACACTTAACATTTCATTAAACAGACTAACTATTCTAGGGACTTTATTATTCTGAAAGACAAACATAATAAAGAAATGCCTTTTATTATTAAACGAATAATCTGATACAAGTACCAAAAAGTATTGGCCTCTAGGGCTTACACCAACACCACGTTTCTTTTACAGTCTTAGCTCCCATAATTCTTGGAAAAATTGCATCAGTCACCGCTTGTTGCAAGGTGAACAATGCCTTTGAATTTTTCTGTTTATTTTTCTTCAACTCTTTTTCTTGAGCTGCATTTAGAGCTGAAGTATCTATGGGAGCGATGAAGCCTTCTTCTACTATGTCCCATAAATCTTGAGATGAAAAATATGTCTCCATTTTAACACGCCAGAAATCATAATTTTCACCATTGAAAATAGAGACACAAATAGTTGATGATTGAGTAGTGTTATCCATGACTTAGAAAAAATATTGTAGTGGGTTAATAGTATAAGGGAAATATTTTGAAGTAGTTTGGAGGATTTTGAAATGGTAGGTATTAGTATAACTATGACCAATGTATGACCGAACGTAGCTCTGATGCCACTGTTTGGAATTGTTTAGATGATAGTTGGTAGAAGATAGTTTTAGAGAGTAGTTTAGAAAGAAGGTTTTGTGATTAATTTCTTGGATGATTGTTTACAATGTAGCAAATGCCTATTTATAGGCTCAAGTCACCAACCTTTCAATGGTGGTGAATATTCTAGAGTTCTCATGATAGGTTATTATCATGATAAATCTAGATTTTTCTATCTTTGCCATATACTTATATATCTAGATTATTCTACCATATTCATACACCTTATAGTTTCTAGGATGTTCTATATTTTCTTACATATTATATTTAAGAACTCTCTAGAAATTTGTAGCAAATTTAATAGTAACTACCAAAAAAGCTGTTTAGTATCTTATATGTTTGTTTGTGTTCTTGTTTCTACCAAAAAAAAGGCTTCTTTACTACTAATAAAAAGGCTTCTTCATGGATAAAGATAAAGGTTTTTCATTAGTTCGGCCAACTATAAGGGCGAGCCCATGCATGGGCAGGAACTGCTTCATTGGGTCGTACTTTCTTTGACCGAATTCATACTAAAATAGTGATATTCTGGTGTTTTTTTTTCAACTTGTAGTATTTAGTATTTACTATTTCAATCACTGATATGTGGGTAAAAAAATCCTCTCAATAACACAAGAATCAAAATAAAACTCTTTTCTTTTTAACCATATATAGTAATTTCAAATTCAATATGAGTACATACCTCTCCAATAACCAAACCAAACCTTCATAAATGGTGATTAACAATTGAAACAATAACACCACCTAATACAGAAGAATATTACTTGTTGTTTTCTCTCTTTATTACTTTATAAATCAATCTTTCACAACAAAACATCCTAAAAAATAAAATAAATAATAGTGAAGATACAATACAAAGAAATAAAAATACATAAATAAAGACAATGTTTTCACTCTCAGATTACTTTAAAATAACAACATGGAGATTTGTCACCTCAATGCTGCTATTCTTGTGTTGCAGTTACTGTGGTATCAGATTTCACTGTAATTTTCTACTTTTTTATTTTTTATTTTCTTTTTCTGTCTATGTGTAACTTTTTAGTTTTGTTTACTTTTTATTCTCTTTGTCTGTCTATTTGTATTTTTCTACTTTTGTTTATTGTTTATTCTCTTTGTCTGTCTATTTTTTTTATATGTTTTCATCAGATAACTCTTTCATTTATAAATGATTAAATTTTTGGATTAAATGTTTGCTTTGATTATCAACCACAAGGTTTTCACTGTACTTAAAAAATAGTCTGAAAATGGTTTGACTATCGATCACAGTTTTCACTTTTCACTATAGTTAAAAATAGCATGGAGATTTGTCACCTTATTGCTATTCATGTGGTGCAGTGAAATCAGATTTTACTGTAAATTTCTATATTTGTTTGTTTCTTATTCTTTTTGTCTCTGTTTTTTACAGATACTTTTGTTTGTTTCTTATTCTTTGCCTGTCTTTTCTTTTAATGTTTGTTACATTAAAAATCAAACTCGTATTTTCTGATATTCCCTAAATCTTTACTTTTATTTTTTAAGCAAATAATAACTTAAAAAAGAATAGATTTTTTTAAATATGTAATGTCATGTCATTAATGACTATTATGTCACATCATAGAAATACTAAAATAATTCAAAGTCTAATTTAGAAGAAAAAAAAAAAAAAGTAAATTTACAAATCTAAAAACTTATTTTTAAAATTGTGGTCCAAATTTCTATAAAAATTTAAATAAAAGACTAAAAATTAATTTATGACTATTTATTTTAGTTCTTATCTTATTAATATTTAAATGAGTAAAATCAAATATTTCATAGGTTAAAAATTACTAAAATATGAACCAGTTTTATATTATATTGACTATAATTAAATAAAAGATTGAAAATTAGATATATTTTTATGAAATAAAAACTCAATAACTCAAGAATCAAAATGAGACTTTTTTCTTTTTAATCCTATATCATAATTTCAAATTCAACATGAAATAAAAATAAAAACAAAGAAAGAGAATCTTTTTAACAGTAATAAAGAAGGAAAACCAAATGAGTTATGACAGTTGAAAAAGGCAGAGTCTCACCTCACATATTAATGTTGTGGTCTGTCAAGATCCCCTCATTTAATATTTTCCACTGTTTCTGCATTCTCTCTTTAAAGCAACCAGTTCAGTATCACCATCACTACCATAACACCTTCCTTATTTTCTCAAACCAAAACTGCCCTTAATTACCACAAAATAATACCCCACCTAAAAGGCTATATTTGACTTTGGCATGCAGTTTTTCAAACTGATTATGCTACATTAAAATTCAAAGCTTAAAAGCATGGCATTATGGGTTAAAATAAGGTAAAGAAAAACAGCATGGAACGAATACTATGGAGTTTAATGCTCTGTCGTTTCTTTATGCTTTGGTAGTCGAGTGCTTTAAATGCTATTTACAGACCCTCTCTTTTTAAACGCACACAAACATTCATTCTCATCACACTCACACAAACAAATACTACAACCACACTCTTTCTTTCTTCTCTTGTTTTGAACAAACTCAATTAAAAATGGTTTCTTTTTTGTGAATTAGTTATTGTGATATTGGCTTGGTTCACTCAGACAAAAGAAAACAAGAATGGTGTGAAGGTTTTGGTTTTGATTGAGCCGTGCCAATATCTCAAATGCTATTTCATGTTATTACTGTGATGAAGAGATTAAGATCAAAAGTAAAGGTGGGTTGTTTTTTGTTTTATTTCATTCTTTTCATGCGAAACTCAAAAATGCAGTTATCATTCTACTCTCATGAGAAGGGTTAGGTTTTGGATTTTTTTTTATAATAATATGATTTCGACATGCATTAAAATTACAATTTCAAAGAGATCATTTTCTCATGTTTTTTTTATGAATTAAAATTACAATTTCAAAAATATTATTTATAACAATATTATTGTCACTAATTTTATTCCTAAGGATAAGTATCGTAAATAAATAAAATTTATTGGAATATTTTTTAATTTAATTTTATTTGAAATTTTGAAATTTTAAAAATAAAAAAACAAAATACAAATCATACTAGTGGATTCTCATTTTTTTACTTAATAATAAAAATTAAAAAAATCAATCAACAAAACATGTTTTAAAAGTAAAAAATACACTTGGCATGTGAAACAAACATAATAATATAATTTATTTTTATTTTTAAGAATAAAATTTAAATTTATGAAACAAACTCTTTTTAGACTGAATCTATCTTATCTTTTGAGTCTATAAGCTTTTTGAAATAAAGTCTAGTCAAATGAAGATCACAGATCTTCTTTGGTCTTCTAAAATCATGCATGCTTGTGCAAAGTTAAGTTCTTTCTAAAATAAAATTTACATTTTTTTTTTCCTTCAGAGACTATTCTATATATCACTTTTTGGTTTGATTGTGAAGGTGATATCTAAGCAAAGGGTGTCACACTGCTTGAATATGTTTATGTCCAAACATGGTCAACCATATTCAATTGATATTGAATATGTATATTTTGACTTTTTGAACTTTTTGACTTGTTCTCTTTGAAGATAGTTAACCGGTGAGCTCTTTGCACCACTATCTCAATGAATCACCCATACCTTTTTTAATATTAGATTGCAGCCATGATCAATAGTTAACGACATGCATGCATGTCTTACTAATTTATATCTAACTCAAGAAAAATCTCATTAAGTACAATTAAAGTACAATTATGCACAATTAAACTTTAAAGTTTTGAATTTATAATTAATTTTATAATAATAATAATAATAATAATAATAATAATAATAATTATTATTATTATTATTATTAATATTATTATTATTATTATTATTATTATTATTATTTTAAAAAACATAAATTAAATTATATCTTTCAATTATATATCTTTCTTCAAATTTTTGAAAAATTATAATAATTAAATTATTTTTTTCAATTATATATCTTTCTTAAGAAGTTTTAAAAAATTAATTAATGATGGTTTACAAAATTAAGTTTTAATTGGTGAGAAAGGTTGGAATCATTTACAAAACTATGAGATTCAATAGTCTTTCAAAAATGATATTCTTACACCCATTTTTACACCAAATATTTACACCGTATGCACTGTTCACCGTATTTATACGGTGAACAGTGTTTTTTTATTAAAATAATATATATTTTTTAAAATATTAAATTTTTTTTAAAAAAATATTTATTTTTAAAATTTATTTTATAACACAAATATAGTATTGCGCATTAACCAACTTCAGAGTTTCATTAACCACAAAAATCTACATCATTAACCAATTATTTTACCTATAATTTATTAACCACTTTCATTGCTTCATTAACCAATAAAATACACACTATTAACCATATTCTGAAGAATTTGGTCAAGTATTTGTGAACAGTGAATTGGGTGTAGGGTGTAGAAAATGGTGTCAACATAGCAATCCTGATAGTCTTTCCACTGCACTACAGAATATTATACTGTAACTTATATGTCAACACATATATTTATCTTGTATTCTTTTACTCAAGCACTGCAATAAGATAGGATGATTATGGTTCTTCTTTGTGTTTGTTTTCACCCACCCATTGGCTTGGTAAATTTAAATTATGACATGACTTTTTTAGAATACAAAGTATTAAAAATATGATTAAACAAAAATATTAAAGTTCAAACTCTTTTTAGATTGAACTTGTTGTGATTGTTTGAAAATATATATGTTGAAAAAATCTCACATCGTTTAGTTTTGTAAATGAATATAGTGTTAGAATTCAACTACAACCTATGAAAAATTTCACTCAATCTTGATCTCAAGATTATTATCAATTACGCAATGACAATGAAAAGAAAAGATTGAGAAAGAAAGAAAGAAAATAACGTTGGAGAAGAAAATGAATATTTTCTGCAGAGTTTCTATCTGTCCACAAACTGTGGAAACCTCTTATTCACTTGCAACTGCAAATTCTGTTAATACAATGTTATGAGTTATTTACAAAATAAGTGTTGCTCCCTATTTTGTAGATTTAGGTTAGCTTGTACCCTAAGGTAAAGCCTAAAACTATAAAAGTCCAAAGTAGTTAACATTACTAAAATAGGTTTAAGTAGAAATTCTGTGTGAAGCAACCTGCTTCGACACACTAATACAACTCGACACATAGATATTTCGACACAAAGAATTACATTCTTAACACACCACATAATTCATTGTGTCTAAACTATCTATATTCATCATGGCTCTTAATATTCTAAAAACTTCGAGTTGTACCCCCTTCGTCATGATATCTACAATCTAATTTTCAGTTCTGCAGTGTTCCAAGTTCATCTTCCCTTTTGCTACCTGCTCTCGAAGATAATGGAACCTCATTTTTATGTGCTTGCTTCAACCATGTGCTATTGGATTCTTCGCCAGGTTGATAGCTGACATGCTATCAATCTTCATGGTAATTGCTCCATGACTCTTCGATGTAATCTCTTCGACCAGGTTCACCATCCATTTTGCTTGACATGCACAAAGAGAAGCAACTATGTATTTTGCTTCGCAGGATGACAATGCCATTATTGACTCTTTTCTCGAACTCTAAACAACTGGTGTACCACCTAGCATAAACACATGGTCAGTTGTAGATTTTCTATCCTCAGCATCACTATACCAACTTGAATCAGTGTATCCCACTATTTTGCATTCTTTTCCTTCATCATTTGTAGGAAACAAAATGTCGTAGTTGAGAGTTCCTTTCAAATAATTTAGTCTCCTCTTCGTTGCTGCTCGGTATGATACCTTTGGCTTCTGGATGAATCTACTTACCATACTCACATTGTATGCTAAGTCAGGCCTTGTGTGACAAAGGTATCGAAGTGACCCAATAAGTATTCTATATTAGGTTGGGTCGACATCATTTGAATCTGATTCTTTTGACAGTTGCAATCTGGTCTCAACTGGAGTCGAAGTTGGGTTGCAAACTTGCATCTCAAATCTCTTGAGTATTTCGCCTTCATATCTTCTTTGGTGCATCATCAAACCTCTACCACTCTTGTAGAATTCGATGCCAAGGAAATATGAGAGATTTCCCAAATCTGACATTTCAAACTCCTCACTTAGGTCTTGTTTGAAATCTTCGATCTCTTTCATGTAGCTTCCTGTTATCAACAGGTCATCAACATAAAGACATAGTATAAGCAATTCACTACTGCTTCTCCTTACATATACTCAATGTTTAGTTGTGCACTTCATAAATTTCTTCTCCCTTAGAAAGCTATCAATCTTCTTATTCCAAGCTCTTGGAGCTTGCTTAATTCCATAGAGGGTTTTATTCAGCCTGTACACCTTTCTTTCTTCACCTTGTTTCACAAACCCAACTGGTTGTTCAACATAAACTTCTTTGTCTAAGGGGTCATTTAGGAATGCACATTTCACACTCATCTGACGTGTGTGCCAATTGTTTGTGTTTACTAGACCAACAACCAACCTGGTTGTTTCGATCCTAGCAACAGGTGCAAAAACTTCGTCGAAGTCGATTCCTTCCTTCTGTAGAAATCCCTTCGTCATAAGTCTCGTCTTGTGTCTAGTTACTTCTCCTTTAGGATTCACCTTCACCTTGTAAACTCATTTCACATCAATTGCCTTCTTACCTTGAGCCAATTTGAGAAGCGACCAAGTGTTATTGACTTTGATGGACTCTAACTCCAAATTCATTGCTTTCACCCACTTCGAATCTTTCAATGTCTTAGTTGCATTGATTGGTTTGACATCTTCATAGAAAGCATAGTGTACCAGCTCATCTTGTTCACTGACCATATCATCTGATGTAATCACACATTCTTACAACCTTGAAGGCATGTGTCTTGTTCGTCGATGTCTGCTTGATCCTGCTTCACCTCTGACTTCTTTTTGTCGAACTTCTCTTTAGACATCACCAGCTGGTTCTTCACATATTCTCACTGAATCCTTTTTAACATTCTCAATCCAATCCCATTCTTTAAGCTCATCTATGATCACGTCCCTGCTGATCACAACTTGCTTGTTCACTGTGTTGAACAACTTGTATCCTCCAGTCAAATGATATCCTATTAGGATCATTTGACTCGACTTGTCACCAGGTTTTCTTCTCAACTGATTTGGCACATGTCGATGTGTTATGGATCCAAACACCTTCAAATGACTTTGGCTAGGCTTAACACCAAACCAACATTCTTCTGGCATGATTCCTTCTAGCTTTTTCATCGGACATCTATTTAAGATGTATGTTGCAGTCGATACAACTTATCCCCATAATTCTTTAGGTAGATGCTTGTCTTTCAACATACTTCTCACCATGTTCATGATGGTTCTATTCTTCCTTTCTACAATTCCATTCTGTTGTGAAGTGTAGGGTGGCACCACCTCATGCACAATCCCTTTTTTCTCACATAATGCATCAAAATCTTTTGACACATACTCTCCACCACCATCAACCCTTAGAATCTTTAGCTTTCGACCACTTTGTCTTTCGACCATAGATTTAAATTTGGCAAATACCTCGAACACTTCACTTTTCTTCTTGATCAGGTAAGTCCACAACTTTCGACTAAAATCATCTATGAACGTGAAAAAGTATCTGTTACATCCAATTGAATTCACCTGGATAGGACCACATACATCAGAGTATATGACTTCGAGAATTGCTTTTGACTTACTTCCTGCATTCTTGCTGAAGTTATTCTTGTGTTGTTTCTCCTGGACACATTCTTCACATACTTCGATTGGAATGTCGATTTCTGGTAATCATGAAACCATATTTCTTCTCTTCAAATCTATGATATCTTTGAAATTGAGATGGCCAAGTCGATAATGCCATAGCTATTCATCTTTGTCGGCTGCAGTTGTAGGATACTTATGCTCCATCACATTAAGTTCAATCCTGAAGGTTCTACTTTGAGACATAGGAGCCTTCAAGATTAACCTTCCTCCTGAGTTGAGAACTCTCATCATCTTATATTTGATCTACACTTTGTAATTCTTTTCGACCAACTGCCCTATACTGAGCAAAATAGTCTTCATGCCTGGTATGTGTTCGCCGTGAAAATTGGTGAACAACCTCTAGTATGAAAAATCGAAAAGAATATGTTTTACTTGCAGGATCGACCACACAAATCCTAATACATGTGCTAATTGATTTTTAAATGAAGTTTATAAAAATTATGAACACCTCGATAGAGTCCATAATAAGGCAACTTATTTCAAATGTAAATGAATTTAAGTGACAGTAAGGGGAATCGAAATGCTGGTAAATGACAAAGATAAGAACTTGCATAAAGAAAATATAAATTCTTAAATAAAGAGATTTGTCAAATTGCATTGACATCAAAACTGGTGTTTAGTCAACGTACATTCTTACAACTCGTTTCTCTCAATCACACGGATACTTGAAGTAAATAAAGATTTTGTACACAATTGAACACACACACACACACACACATTTTAACATTAAGACCTGTTATTTATAACCATCGAACATAACTTCCATTAATGGCTAACGAACGAAATCAAGACAAGTGTCATTGTGCATGCCTTCGAACCATAGGGGCGCTCCACGTGTCTTTCTTAAAAACAGACTTTCCCTCTTTTATTTGAATTCAAACGAACTCGTTGAAATACCCCATAGCAATGCTTCTGTCGAATTGGACCTTCCAACTGCTGAGGAATATCTCTAAGTCCATAACATAGACCCTCCTAGTGAAAAGATGCCTTTGACTCTCATTTCAAAAACATAGTTTTAGTCGAAGTAATTAGATTTCTTCAAGAAATACTATTTGTTACTTTTAACTTCATTCAGACGTCGAAATTAGGAGCCAACAAATTGCCCCTCAAAAATGTCATTTTCGACATCAATGAAGAACAAGACATTTTTTATAGTATCGTTTGACGCCTCAAACGAATTTTGCATGTCTTTTACTATTCCAAAGATTTATGACATCAGAACCATCATGGCACTTTCTGCAACACGTCTCCTCAAAGCACGACATTATCCCTAGCCATCATCACAATCCTTAGATACTAGGAAATCATGCACTAGGCATTAATTAACCATGTTTTGTCAAATGATCATTGTGAGACACGTGCCCCACTAACTATCAGCTCTTTTATGCTGATTTGAGGTCTTTTGATCTTCCATAAGCCTATAAATTGCTCCAAACTTACTTGTTTTAACTTTTACGCTCTCATAAATTTTCAAACAACTTTCTTGCTTCTTCATTTCCAAACTTCTAAACACAAAAACCCATATTTTCAAAAAAAATTCAACAATGGCATCTTTAACTACCAACGTCAAGGATTTCAAGAAAAGTCATAAGTCCAAAGATCTAAAGAAGATTTCTCAACTCCCCCCCTTTTGACATGTTATCAGCACCGATGATAATGGGGAACCAACAGTTTCTCCCTGAGCCACTCGCGGAAGAGAAGAGGAAAATATACGAATCTCAGGTACTTCTCCCTCTCGTTGTTTTTGGTAAAATGCATGCCCTATGTGGGCCTCTGACTTCCTCTAGTTTTGACCATAGTAAAGCTAGGGACTTTTTCCCTTCCTACCATAAATCCAAACCCATAGGACAAGCCGATAAAACTAGGGTTAAGAAAGCCTCTGCTGATGCGGTAGTTTTGAACAATATAGATTTAAGATATATGAACAACAAATTTAGAGTTTTTAGAGCGACACCCTCCTTCAAGGAATCGGATGATTACATGAACTGGCTAGCAAAGATAGAGAAAGTAAAATCCCAAACCTGGAAAAAACTAGGAATTTATGATTTAATCATGTTGTTGAAAACAAGTCTCGACTATTGTCAAACCATGTTAGTCTCTTCCTTGTACTTCTGGGATAATACCCATTACACTTTCCATCTTCTTTGTGGGATGATAACCCCAATGCTTTTCGACATAGCCGCTATTATAGTGCTTAAACCCACCGGAAACCCATATGATCCTGACTTGGAATCCGATGATTCCATAGGTTTTAACTCTGCGAAAGCCACCTATTCTCATTTTATAACGCACTTTTTCGACAAAACTACTGCTCATGTTTCTGATCCATAACATATAGCCTTTTTAACTATATGGTTGTCCCTCTGCGTCTTCTGCTTGAAGTCCCTTCAAGTGGCTAGGAGGTAATTAACTCTAGCCACTCAACTCCACAAAGGCCACGACGTCTTCCTAAGCGAAATGATTTTGGGAAACCTTTACGAGTCTCTAAGTGAAGGGGTAGCCCAACTCAAATACTTAGGAGCAAAGGGAAACCAGCTACTGTCTGGTCCTTTCTGGCTTTTGCAACTCTGGCTAAATACCTCGTTTGAAGCCAGCCTCCATAACGAAAATTCAGTTGATGAAGCCGTTGACGATATCAGAAATAGGAGGATCGAAGGGACACGCTTGGTCCAGCTTACTTCCAGCGAAGAAGTACAGAACCTCGGACCAATGTTCCTAAGCTATGTCATGATGTTTGCAAAATGTCATGAGTTTACCTCGAACATGGCCCCCCATTCACTGCAAGAAAACATGGTCCTGAGTGGATCACCAGACCTTTCCTAACTCCAAATAAAGCTCTAGAGGCAGAATCTTCACAGATATGAGAAGCCTTATTGATCCCAAGGTCGATAACACTTCAACTAAATCTAATGATGTTTCAAGTTGCTTTGGTTGCTTATCAACCAAACTTGGTGGCTCGACAGTTTGATTTAGTCCAAGCACTCCTCAAACGCCTCTTCAAAAAGAAAGGTGATCTTTTACTTCATAGAGTGAAGTATACTGAGGAAATGGCTTCGATACACCTTCTCTGCTATTCCAAAAAAGCTTAACTCTTCCCCATTGGCTTCAATCCCTGTTTCTACTATACAACAAAGTTCAACCATTGGTGGTCAACGTACTACGCAGAAGAATTCTTTGATGCACCTTCTTTTACTCACCTTATTAATCAAGCTTTCCTCTCTGTACAGGAGAAGATCAAGAAAGGTATTGTGACACACATCAAAGAAATCCAAGCATTCCAGATATACTTTGAAATTGTTTATCGACCAGATGATCTTATTCAAACCATCCATGAGGTAGTTGTTACTTTAAAGGAAAAGTTTTTAAAGAAAATGGAGAATTTGGAACTCCCTTCGTTCGTTCCTCCCAAGGAACGGTACGCATTGGCTTTCAAAAAATTTCCTATTAAATTTCCTCGACTACCAAATGTTGATTTTGGAGTGGCCTTTGCCCCTCCATTTCCATATTGGTTTATCTGTGGGGATTCCATAAAGATCCTTCATCAGCAGTCGAAACCGAAGGCTCAATAGGTGGTTGCGACTAAGCATACTCTAGACAGTTTCAGAGGTCTTGTTCATATCAGTATCGAAGATGTTCGCATCGAATTCAAATTATATGAAGGTGTGGAATGGGAGGTTTTCGAACTAAATTCCCTTATTTGATTTTTTATCATCTTACTTGTATTATTTTGTTTGACTTTCAGTTGTTAAAGTTTCCCCAAAAAAGAAGAATCAAATCGAAGAACAGACAGAAGAAAGAACTCAAGTTGCTAAGGTAAATTTCTTACTTAACTCTCCTTGATTGCAACCAGAACCAAAGGCTGGTAAACTCTCACAACAACAACTCCTGCTAGTCACGTAACACAGACTGAAAGCGACAATTCTAGTCTTGGGGCTGATGAGCCCAAGGTAAAAACTTCTCCTGCAACTTTGTACAGTTTCTTTATCATTTACTCCTTTAATTCTTTGCTTTTTTCCTTTACAGGTTACCACCGACACCAGGGGTCAACCCATGGTGAAACAACTTATTTCAACAACAAGCAGTGACCCAAGTTACCACCCAACAACTGCTTTCAAGGCCTCTGCGAAAGGCTCAACAAAAGGTTTTGAGGCGGGGATCCAATCTACAGGTGCTCTGAAGAAAGCGCTAGTCATTCTTATGGTGGAGTTCCCTCATGTCGAAACATCTATTCCAAAAGAAGACCCAATCGAGAAAGAGATTGTTGATCTTTTTGGGGACACTGTGATACTTGACATAGAGCAACCTGCTGAGGGTGATCTCGAGGAATAACCAAGTGAGGGTGACAAACCCGTCGAAGAGGAAAAAAACAAAGGGGAAGAAGATGAAGATGAAAAAAATAAAGAAGAAGAAGAAGAAGAAGAAGACTGAGAGCAAATTGCATCTGCAACAGAGATTGAGGTGGAAGTTCTGAAAGGCCAAGCGAACCAAGCAACCAATCCAAGGATCCTCCAACCAACACTTCGACTAGCATTCAATCGACCATTCTTTCTCATAAAGAACTGGAATCTTTGAAATTTCAGCAACCACTGGAGTACTTAAAGGCTATGCTCAGTTCTCAGTACAGCTAGCTTTGGCGATAAGAGTACTACTACTTCGACTGCCTCAGGGAATACCCTAACTGGGAAAACTGACAGTGACTTGCTAGCGCAGATAAAAGAAAAAATCTTTGCAGTAGACTTGTTTCGAATCCTGGAACAAGATGTTTCTGCCAGCTTTAGTCTTAAGAAGCTTCTAAAACAAATTAATGTCTTAGAAGTTTCCCCAAAAGTGGTTGATATCATTATGGAACTGAGCACGATGATTCACCTAGTTGCCGCTGACCTCAACCTCTTTCACAACTTCTCGAGCAACCTTTCCAAAAAAACTGGCAGTCAAAAAGCTGCATGCGAGGTTGTCTCTGCATCCATTGAAAATGTTTCGACACTTGAGAAACACTCTAAGAAGAATAAGAAGGAGGTCAAAAAGTGTGACAACATCATTGCAGAATGGGAGAAACAAATCGCCATTCTACAAAACAAAATCTCTTAGGCTAAGCAACGCAAACTAATCTGCTCAGCTTTATCAAAGATGAGGTGGCGAAAGAGATCCAGGCTGGTCTTCAGCACCTTGAAAAAGCTCAACAACTTGGAAAATATATCGAAGCTCTCTCCATCAACAAGACTCTCTGTGAACACCGCCTGCTCCTTCAGAAGTCGAAATATGAAAAAATGAAAAGCTCCCTTCCTTTCTAAACTTGCTTTGTAGTATTTCCCTTCTTTGAAAATTATGACTTTGGGCCTTTGTGGCATTTTTGTAACGGATAAAGCCATTTTGACATATTTATTTACCATTTTAGCTTTGCTTTTCTCGCATGATTATTCTTTGGTGATTTTTATTTCTTGAAGTGCAGGTTTATATTTTTTCAAATATTTCCCATTTATCTTCAAGACTCTTTTATCTTTATCTAATTCTTCGATCTCGTACACACCATTAGAAAAGACTTGTATAACTTGAAAAGGTCCTTCCCATTTAGGGGACCACTTACCTAAGGCTCTATCTTTTTTATCCAAAGGCAAAATTACTTTCCAAATCAATTCTTCTGGCGAAAACATCTTGACCTTAACTTTTTGTTATACGATTTCTCTACTCTTTTCTTCTGCCTTATGAACAATTCTAAGGCATTAAGTCTTTCTTCATCCAAATCAACCAATTCGTCCAACATCATGCTCCAATAGGATTCCGATGGAATCTCATGGTGTCTTTGGATCCTTGTTGACTGTAAGTAGATTTCCACTGGTACACTGCATCATGGCCAAACGTTAGTCGAAGCGGAGTTGCGTTGGTCGATTCTTTGGGAGAAGTTTGACATGCCCAAAGCACTTGATCTAAAGTCTTATGCCAATTTCTAGGCTTTTTTCCCACATGTTTCTTAATTAGACATATCACTATCTTGTTTGTTGCTTCGGCCTGACCATTAGCCTGAGCATAATAAGGCGTGGAAGTCAACAATTTGAAACCCATTTCCGTAGCAAAACCTTTCATCTTTCAACCAGTAAAAACTAATCTTTGATATGTTGTAATATTTTCTAGCATTCCAAATCTATAGATGATGTGTTGCTTGATGAATTCAATTACATCTTCTTGGTCGACATTTGGCAAAGGTATGGCTTCGATCCATTTTGTGAAATAGTCAATACCTACCAAAATGTAGCTTTAATTTTTGGATGATGTTGGCCAAATTTCTCCAACCAAATCCAAAGCCCAACCCATGTTTTAACTATATAGTGAAATTCACTTGCAGGAACATGTTGTATGCTCGTGTGTACTTGGCACTATTGGCATCCTTTAGCAAATTCAATACAGTCTTTTAATATGGTAGGCCATTATATGCCCTGTCGATATAACAATCATTTCATCTTATGACCTACCTGGTGTGCTCCACATGCCCCACTATGGACAGTTAAAAGGGCTAAAAAGACCTCTGATTCACCAAGGCACTTAAGTATTACTCCCTTAGGAGTCTTTTTAAACAACTCATTTCCAAAAACAACATAACTCAAAGCCTGATACCTGACTTTCCTTTATGCGGATGTTGTTGGATTTTATAGATACTCCAATATTGGTTTCCTCCAATCTCCATCCATCAAGCTATCTATTTCGAGTATTTCAAAATTCTATTTGTCAGCGTACTCTAGCTTTGTCGTTTCCAAATTTGATGGGGACAGTCTGGCTGACACAACTCTTCCTTTGACTTCGACTGCATCATGTAGTTTTTCTTTTAAAATTTTATACCCTGAAGCAATCTGGGCCAAATCATTAGCCACTTGATTCTCCAATCAAGGTATGTATTGAATGCTGACCATTTCGAATCTTTTCAATAATTGATTGGCTATCACAAAGTACATAATAAAATTTTCTTTGACGCATTTGTACTCTTTTGTAATTTGCTTTATGACTAACTCTGAGTCTCCCATTATTTCGACTCGAGTTTCCCCTAATTCCAACAATATTTTAAGTTCGGATATTAAAGCCTCATGTTCAACCTCATTATTCGAACAGAGACCTTCGACTTTGAATTTTGTTGGAATTTTATCAGGAGAAATTATCAACACTCCTACACCGGTTCCATCTCTGTGACTAGATTCATCGAAATATAATTTCCAAGGCTTGAGTTCGAGATAAGTTATATTAATTTCATTTATTGAGTGGTCGACTATAAATTCGGCTACCACTTGTATTTTCATAGCCTTTAAAGACATATATGCTAAGGAATACTTAGTCAAAGCTAATGCCTATTTACCAATTCGACTATGAAAAATTGGTTTGGATAACATATGTTTAATGATATCAAAATGGGACAAAACATAAACATTAACTAGTTTTATATAATGCTTCAACTTTGTACAAGAGAAATACCAGCATAAACACAATTTTTCAACTATGATATACCTAGTTTCTGCATCATTTAAAACTCTACTAAGGTAGTAAATGGCTCTTTCGACATCATTTGTGTCCTCTTAAGCCAATATGCTCCCTAAAGTTGTATTTGATGCAGATATATACAACCTCATGCTTTTATTCCTACAAGGTGGTGACAGAATTAGAGGATGACTCAAGTAATCCTTGATTTTGTTAAAGGCTTCTTGCTGGATCTTCCCCCATTTGAACCCTTCCTTGTTGAGTTGAATCAAAGGTGAGAAAGCTTGAGTCTTTCCGCTGTGATTCGATATAAACCTCCTCAAGAAGTTAATCTTGCCCAACAATGACTGCAATTCTTTCTTTGTCGATGGCGCTTTCGCTTCCATTATGGCCTTGGTCTTATTCTGGTTTATTTCAATTCCTTTTTTATGGACCACAAAGCCTAAGAAATCTCCCGCCTGCACACATAAAGCACATTTGAGAGGATTCATTTTTAGACCATGTCTTCTCATCCTTTCAAAAGATTGTCGAAGATGGTCAATATGAATCTTCCCTGAAATAGACTTAACAACAATATCATCAATGTATATTTGCATAAAAGTCTCTATATAATCATGGAAGATCGAATTCATCGCCCTTTGATACGCCGCCCCAGCATTCTTTAAACTGAAAGGTATCACTGCCCATTCGTAAGTGCCTAAAGCTTTGGGGCATCGAAAGGTTATCTTCGAGACATCTTCTTTAGCAATAAATATTTGATTATAGCCAGAATACCCATCAAGCATGCTAAGGTATTCGTGGCCTACGGCAAAATCGAATAGCATTTCTGCCACAGGCATTGAATATTCGTCTTTTGGAGTTGGGGCATTTAAATCTCTAAAATCTATGCATACTCTCAAAGATGCATTATTTTTTATAATAGGCACAATATTTTCTAACTATTCGACATACCTGGCTGTGCAAATGAAGTTACATCGGAGAATCCTTTTGACCTTTTCTTTTATCTTCGATAGAACTGTCGGTGCAATCCGTCTTGGATTCTGCTTGATAGGCTTCTTTTTAGGCTTTATTGGCAACTTTAGTTCGACCAAATACCTTCTTAAACCAAGCATCTCGTCGTAATCCCATGAGAAATAGTCTTTAAACTCCTTTAGTAGTTGGATTACTTCGACCTTGAGTTGTGGGCTGATGTTGGCACTTATATATGTTGGCCTCTTTGTTGCCCCCTCTCCCATGTCAATTTCTTGAAGTGGGTCTTGCGTTAGCATCTTAATGCTAAATGCCAACAGATCCTTCTCAAAACCCGAAGGATCATTATCATAAATTACATAGAGCCTTTGGTGTGAATCTTGGTTGGCTTCTACAACCACGTTTTCCATTTCAGCCTCTGAGGCCATTTGTAACTTACTTTCGGCTATGTAAGCCGGTATCCTTTTTAGTACTTTGAATTCAGTCATCATCACCGAATTCGCTTCCCCAACCTATTGGGGTTATCCTAGACAAATCAAGGTATGACAGGTTGTCATCTCCTACCACTTCTCTGTCCCATCAACAACCCTGAACAGGATGCAGATACAACAAACAATAAACATCATCATCTGGGGTGAAAGCAAAATTGGTTGGATTGCACAGAGCAATATTGGCCAAGTGTTTGTCAAAGCTACGCTTGTCGACATGGTTGGTTGAAGCTTTAAAATAGCCTTGATCGGCTTCAATATTTTCGAAGATGAAATCCGGTCTCCATATCGTGATTCTCTGGTGCATGGGAGATGGTAAACCCCAACTTCATTTATTCATTCTCGACCCAGCAGCAAGTTGTAGTTGGCCTTCATTTCAATGACCATAAAAACAGTAGGCCTTGTAACAACCCCCACCGTTAAATCAACTTGTATAACACCCAGAGTGGTGCCCACCTTTCGCTCATAATTGGAGAGTACCATGTTATGAGGCTTGGTATCTGTGTCGTACTTGCCGATTCTTCATAGCATGAAGTGCATCATTAGATTCATTGCGGCGCCACAATCCATTAGAATTTTGTTGACTACGACATTCTCCATCTTTCCAGTGATAAAGAGAGGCTTAAGATGACTCTTCATTACCTCGTCTGGTCGTTTAAAGAATGCATTCTGCTCTAATTCCTAAATCAAAGAACAAACAAAACCTAGAAGGAAAAGTGGAACCACTGTGACGATGATTTAGGGCGATTGGCGTGCGGTTCACACTCGGTTCAACTCGGTATTCATGGAGAATGTCAAAATGTGTACAGAAAGCGGAAAATACCTGATCTGAGCAAAATCCAACGGCGATATCTCTGGCGATATTCCACTGAGTTTTCGGTAAACACCTTCTTTATCTTCTATTTCACTTACTTTATCCTTTCTTTTCCTTTACTGCGCCTCGCCGAAAATGTTGTGTCCTGATAGTGTAATCGGTGACCAAGCTCAACACCTTAGAGTTTCAGTGTGAAACTCTAAGAAGTTTTTCCTTCAAGATTTTGAGCTTTAGTATGGGTTTAGGGATTGATTTCGACAGAGTTTCCTTAGGGTTTCTTCCCCCTTTTTTTTGCCAATGGTTGGGAGTATATTTATAGGAGATTTTTAGGGTTTTTGGTGCGTGTGAACTTAGGAATTTTTAGAGGAGTATGCTCTCAAGTGTGTGAGGTGGTGAGCTGCGGACCTATAATTACGTTAGGAGGTTTTGCAAAAGGATTTTGTGGGGGGACCAAGATGATGGTGACCTGTTAATTTGTCTGTAGTGTTTTGAAAAAAAATATCTTATTTTTCACTACATGTACTCTGTGATTTTTACCTGAGGTTTTTTACCATGTCACTTTTACTGTTATGATGTGGTGTTTTTGCTGACTTGCATCACCTCTGACTATTTAAACTTTATGAAAAACTTTGAGTTTTGCTGACAAACCATGAATGTATTCCTTGATGCCTCTGCCTGTCTTAATTCTTTGATTATCACGTCATCTTGTTCACTCTATTAAGATGCATTGTTTTCATGTAGTTTGAAGGTGCTAAGCTTTGCACAAGGGGAAAATGCAGTGCTGGTCTCTTGAATAAATTGTTGTTTAAGGAATCATGGCAGGATGAGAGTTTGATTATGAGCAATATTTGGTGGCTTGTAGACTCAAAGTTAACATGACTTATTAGTTTCATACTCACTTTAAATGAGTTGCAAAACATTCCAAGCATCTCAGGTAAACTTTTCAGTTTGTAAGCAATCTCATCTAGTTAACAATTTGTGGCCTTCTAACATACTCACTGATGGCTAGTCTTATTAGTTATTCATGCTGACCAGTTTCTATTTATTTCTTTGTGTTGCATGAGCTTGACATGGGAGTGGAGCATCCACCTTATCTCAGAGTTTGAAGCTTGTACTGAGGTAGAGTTTGGAAGCGGCATACTTGGGACGGCGAAAAGGACTTGGCATGACGAGGGAGTTCATTATTTGTTCTCGGCTAGCGCAATGGTGTGCGCAACTTGAAAGTTGGATCTCTGTCAAGGCGTATGGTCTTAATGTGGAGACGAACCTATGCTCACGGTTTCTCGATGCAGACCATTCTTGCATTTTGGTAAAGCAACCTTTTGATACGCCATGAAGGTAAATTGTCAATGACTGTGTTACTCTAGACATCTTTACTCCAATTACGTTTTGTTGAAACTTGTTCTTATGCGAGATCCGTTGCCGAAAATATGCGCTGCTTATGAGCTTATTGCTTTTTTTTTATAGCTCTACAGGTATTGGCCTTCACCCGATGCAGAGCGGCACAATAACTTCGGATTAAACACTCTCTTAATGTTGTCCTGCTGCTGCTGGCGAAGGAGATGAGGTGGAGGAGGGCCATGGTGGTGCAACTATTGCTGCATTGCATGGTGAAAAGGGAACTGCTGCATAGAAGGATGGAATCCAAACTACTGCTGTTGTTGTTTAGCAGTTTTTCCCTCATTAATATTTGTTAATGTCATTCGCAGGTTTATAATGGGCACTATGGATGGCAATCAACACAAATTAATGTAAGATTTGCAGCCCGTGGTACCGACATTAATCCTGAGTGGATCTGTGACATGGCATATTAGTTTTCAATCTTTTTTTATTTTTTGAAATGCCCTTTGTTTCATACCAGGTGAGTAAAAAAAAATCATTTCCTCTTATCAGAACCGAACTTTGACATATGAATTTCCGAGCTTGAACTAAATATTTGGGCCTCTCTATTTCATGTGTACCAGGCACGGAATCTTGAAGGATGGAGAATGTCGAAAGTTTGTTTGCAATGCGAGACTCATGCGGGCCAGCAGGAAAAAAACAACAATTCCTTTCTCAAGACACACCTGAACATCACCAAGGAGAGGATCTTCATAAGCAGCCATAATGACTCAGTTTGAACATAAACTCCCACCACCATTGGCGCTCCATCGGTAATGCGAGGTGCAGCAGTGACCTCTCGTGATATAATTCTAGCGGCAACGACAAGGGAATCTATCAACATAAGCTTGGAGCGTAGCAGGGTAATACAAGGTCTGACACGGTAGTGGCCAGCAAGGATCTCTTTACAGTTGTGCTTGTTTACTTTCATAGATCAATTATGATTTGTAAGGGGACCTTTACATGTTGTTGTTAGAGCTTGATTTATGAGAAATGAAACTCTTTTGAATCATGCTCTAAAAAAATAACATCCACTTAACTCTCCACTCAACTTCCAGTCGTACTGTTATGCTTGTATCTGTTTCTAATTATTATATTTCCACCCTTATTTCAGGTATGCTCTCTAGAGAGAAATAAAGCTATGTCACAACTTGGAATTTGAATTGATGATGTTTAATAGAGAGGAAACCGTAACACGAAGTCAACTTGGCACAAGCAATAAATCATGGCATTGCTCCTGTAATTGATTTTAAAAAGCTTTTGACATTTTAATTCCCTGTTCTGATTTTTTGTTGTATGGTTAAGAAGGTGATATTCACTTGTGAACTTCATCATAACTGTATATTTTCATGTTTGTAGTTTAGGAATTAATACAATTTTCTTGATGGTAGAGATTCATTGCAAGAAAGAAACTCGCGCCGTCTACCGTTGTCTGATGAGGGATTTGTCACCTGATGACTCGCAGTGAGGATTTTGAATTCATTTTATCCTTCAACATTCATGTACCAGTAGCTTTTGTACTTAGCCGTTCATTTATTCCTTGAGCCAAGAACTGATTTTTTTGCCATGTTCTGCAGGTTTCATCATTTGCTTTGAACGAGTTAGACCAATATCAATGGGTAAGCTGGTTATTAGGGTCGAACACGCCACGATAAGATGGTGCAGTGTATTTCCCCCGCGCTTACCAACTATGTCCACTAAACTGTTTGCCTACTCATGCTTAACTAAATGACACTATCCTATGATCTTATCTTTGTTAAGGAACCGCAGCCACAACTTGAAACTCTAGGGACCAAAATCTTGAGAAAATAAGGGCTTATGATGATCTTCATGGAGGGATGAATGCAACATCACCAATTTCCGTTATTTCCGTTGCCAAGGAACATGAGGTCTTCTGTATGACTGCAAATCTTTAAGTCTTGGTCGAGTCACGGTTTTGTTAATTAGCTTGTTTAAATTGTGGGCACAATGTCGCCCCGTAACAATGTTTGAATCCTTTGTAATATTATAGTTTAGTTTTGAACTTGCCACTGAACATGGTATTTAATAGAACTTGCTTTTTCCTCTTTGAATTCCTCCCGTCATGCACTTAGAACAAAGACAGCTTAGATATTATCAAGAGGTCCTCACGTCTCTTGAACTGCAATGGGCTTGTATGCCTTGGTAGCAAATTAAACGACAAGCTGTTGTGAAAAATTTTCACCCTTTTTAACACAATTATCCATAATGCTTGACTTATGATTTAAGCAAGTTCATCGTTAGCTGGTCAAGCAAAACATAACACTAGTCCTTGTAAACAAACATTCATAAAAATGATTCTGAATCAATCTTAACATTGAAATGTCTTGAAGGCTATCAAGTCGAGATTGACTATGAATAGTTTAAACATAATTGTAAAATAAGGTTGCAGCTCACACATGACTTGAAGTTAATACACCTATGGCTTGAAACTAAATTCCACAAATTTGGCCTTTGCAATACTCAGTACAAAAATGTAGAAATATGGTCTTGAAATTTGTAAGCTAAATCTAAGTTTGTCACAAACTGATTTAGAATCCAAACATAGCTAGACGCTTCCAACCAACTTGAACAAAGCTTGAAACAAACGACTGGGCCTAGAAGTACCATGTGATATCTTTGAACAACAATTATGTTACGAAAATAGATCCAATCATCATATCCGTCTGATCGTGAGAACGAGGACACACATGAGTTTGGATATAAGGGGCTGAAGGCGTATTCTTCATCGTAAATTGCTAGGGATTATAACCATAACGTGTACACACATGGTCTTTATAAACGAAACCTTAAAGAATCATGGTCAGAAGTCGTGAAGTAGTAAAGCATTCCTTAAATAATGAAGTAGGACAAATTTGGGGTATGATAGTGACGTATAATTTGGTCGTCGAAGGCCAAAATTTACTCCATTACGTGCCATGATTCTTTTGACCATGGCAGCTAAATTATTGTTTGCTGCTAGATTGTTACGCTGAACTTGTTGTACGACATTTTCAACATCCTGGTTCCTATTTATCAAAACTACCATTGGTTCTTCCTCTCTATGAACTTGTAGTTGATTCCTAAGAGGTTCGACTCTAGGTCGTTCAACCATTCCCTGGTTGTTTTGATTTTCCTGGGCCAGATTTTATGAAATTTGGTTAATGGTGTTGTCTTCGTCGAAGACTACTACTTGGTTTTCTATCATATACTCCCTCGGTGGTTGTCGAGGGGGATTGGTACCCCCAAGAATTCCACCAGGCACGGCATTTGCGCTGCCAATTGTTGATTGGCTTGTGTAGTATTCTGAATGAGGGGCTGAAAGATTTCCCCTCATAGTTTGAGACATCATCTGAACTATTTGATAGTTACTTTCGTCCATATGTTGTCTCAAATAAGATGCAGAATTGGTCGTCAAACCTGACATCTGGGCTGAATACCCTATACCTAAATTCTGACTATTTCGACCCACATTTACCCAAGTGCTAGATCCCTGTAATGGCGAAGTCATTACGGGTTATGTATATAACATAGGGCAATTTTATAAGTTTGCCATCAACAAAGTCGGCATTCCATAAGGCGGATCTCGAGGCAAAGGCATTAAAAACCCAGGGGGAGAAATGCCTCTAAATGTCGAAGTCCCTATTGGTGGTGGGGTCTACGGAGGACCCCTTGGCCTAATGTAAATCAAAATAGGTTGCCTATGGGAAATCGAATGTGTGGGCATCGAACTTCCCATAGACGGTATTGCCTCAGAAACAGACGTTGAGACTGTTGGTCCCCCTGACGAAGCCCCGATGGGTTGTTCTATATTGTTATTCGAGACATCCTGAGGATTATTTGGCTGGTTTAGATTCTTTGCCATTCTCCTCTTATATCTCCTTTTTGGTCTACCTTCGTTAATATTGGCTACCTTACCACTTCTCAATAACATGCAACGAAGTTTTTCCCAAGGAAAAAAATCTTTTACCACATAACTAATAAATTTTTTCCCAAAGAGAATTTTTAGAAACGATTTTTGTAATCACTTAGCACTGTCCCACTGGGCGTGCCAATTTGTTCACCATGAAAATTGGTGAACAACCGCTGGTCTGAAAAATCGAAAAGAGATCTATTTTACTTGCAGGATCGACCACACAAATCCTAAGACATGTGCTAATTGATCTTTAAATAAAGTTTATAAAAACTATGAACACCTCGACAGAGTCCATAATAAGGCAACTATTTCAAGTGTAAATGAATTTAAGTGACAGTAAGGGGAATCGAAATGCTGGTAAATGACAAAGATAAGAACTTGCGTAAAGAAAAGATAAATTCTTAAATAAAGAGATTTGTCAAATTACATTGAAATAAAAATTGGTGTTTAGTCAACGTACATTCTTGCAACTTGTTTCTCTCAATCACACGGATACTTGGAGTAAATGAAGATTTTGTACACAATTGAACATATACACGTCTTAACATTAAGATCTGATATTTATAACCATCGAACATAACTGCCATTAACGGCTAAAGAATGAAATCAAGACATGTGTCGATGTGCATGCCTTTGAACCATAGGGGCGCTCCACGTGTCTTTCTTAAAAATGGACTTTCCCTATTTTATTTGAATTTAAACGAACTCGTCGAAATACCCCTTAGCAATGCTTCTGTCGAATTGGGTCTTCCAACTGCTGAGGAATATCTCTAAGTCCATAACATAGACCCTCCTAGTGAAAAGATGCCTTTGACTCTCATTTCAAAAACATAGTTTTAGTCGAAGTAAGTAGATTTCTTCAGGAAACTCTATTTGTTACTTTTAACTTCATTCAGACGTTGAAATTAGGAGCAAACAATATGTACAACACACTAGAAATTACTGACCTCTTTCCATCTTTCCTCAATATCAGAACATCACCAATACCTTCAACTGCTAGAGTGTTGTCATTTGCAAATTTCACCATATTCTTCATTGAGGGCTTCATGTTGACAAACCAATCTTTCCTACCAGTCATGTGTGACGAGCATCCTGAGTCCATGTACCATTGGTCCTGAAATCTTTCTTCATCTCTTGTTGTAACCATTAACAACATCTCTTCTTTTTCATGTTTCGCTGGCTTTGCATCAGTTTCTTGATTCTTCTTCTTTTCTCGACACTCACTAAAATAGTGACCATACTTCTGACAATTGAAACACTGAATGTGACTTTTGTTAGGCTTTCGATAACCACTTCTTCCTCTACCTGCAGCACCACCTCTTTGGTTTCCTTGGTTCCAGGGTTTTCTCTGATTCGACCAGTTTCCTTCCTGCTGATTTCGACCAGTCTAATTATTGTAGCCTCCTATACCTTTGTTGTTATTCCAGCTTCCTTTGCCTTTCTTTTCTTTTTCTAAATGCGCCTGCAAAGCCATATCACTCTTCGACTTTCCTGAAGCTCTTTCAGCTATCCTTTGTTCACGAGACTCAAGCGTCCCTTGAAGCTCTTCTTTCATCAGTACTGGCAAGTATTTTGACTCTTCTATGGCTACTACCACCTGGTCGAACTTTGGAGCCAATAACCTCAAGATATTTACACCTAATGATCTTGATGTTAACACTTCTCCACATATCATGATTTGATTCACCAACTTCGTAATTCTAGTGAAGAATTCTGTTATACTTTCACTTTCTTCCATATGAAGTAATTCATAGGTTCTCTTGTGAGTTTGTAACCTCATTTCTTTTACCTTTTTTGCACCTCCAAACGATTTTTCAAGAATCTCACAGGATTTTTTTGCTGATTCTACATCACTAACCTTTTAAAAATTATCTAGATCAATACATTAATAGATTATAAAGAGAGAATTATAGTCTTTCTTCTTCAATTCTTTGTGTGTAGCCTTTTCTTGATCCGTCGCGTTTTCTACAAGCGATGTTACTTCTTCCTTCACAATATCCTAAAGATCTTGATAACAGAAAACCACCTTATCATACTTGCACCAATTCTCATAATTATCTTTCTTGAGAATCAGAAGGTTTGCTAGAAAGTGCCTGTTTGGATGATTCACCGCCATCACAGTTTTGCTTCCTTGAATCTCAACCGAATCTCTGATACCAGATGTTGGAATTCAACCACAACCTATGGAGAATTTCACTAAATCTTGATCTCAAGATTGTTATCAATTACGTAATAACAATGAAAAGAAAAGATTGAGAAAGAAAGAAAGAAAATAACGTTGGAGAAGAAGATGAATATTTTCTGTAGAGTTTCTCTCTGCTCACAAACTGTGAAAACCTCTTATTCACTTGTAACTGCAAATTCATTAAATACAATGTTATGAGTTGCTTACAAAATAAGGGTTGCTCCTTATTCATAGATTTAGGTTAGCTTGCACCCCAAGCTAAAGCCCAAAACTATAAAAGTCCAAAATAGTTAACATTACTAAAATAGGCCTAAGTCGAAATCTTGAGTGAAGCAACCTACTTTGACACTTCGACACACTAATACAACTCGATACATAGATATTTCGACACAAAGAATTGCATTCTTAATAGAGAATACGAGGTTATATATAGAATACAAGTTCTCACTTAGTTTTGTTAGGGAAGAAGGAGTTCAAACCTATATATAGGATTCAAGTTCTTCATTCCAAGATACATCAGTCAAAAGCAATTTAAGTTTGTATTGATTTTCTTTGTTCTCTTATACTTTTGTATTAGAGTGTTTATGAAATGTAGTAGTGGTTTTTTCTCTAATTTTGGAGTTTCCACGTTATATTCTTGTGTTGTGATTCTCTTCCTCCTTTTTCTCTATGTTTTTTTCCAACAATTGGTATCAGAGCTTTTGGTTCGATCTGGAGATAAGTGTTCTTGATTCGATCTGGGGATAACTGTTCGCTCTATGGTTGCAGTTTTATCTGATCTTCTATATCAAAAAAAGAAGGACAATGTTGTGAAAGAGTTATTGAGTTGCAATCACATAATCTAACTTGTCTTTTGGGTCTATCATATTATTAATTTCTAGATCTTGTATAATATCAGTGACTTGGACCTTTTCTATTTCTTTTGTGACTTAACAAAAATATAAACTTTAGTAAGAAAAAATAGAATCATCTTTTTGAAATAAAGTCTATACTCCTACAAATAATTTCATTTGACATGAACGAGAAAGGGGTATAATTTCGATTGCAAAAGTAAGGTGACAAAAGATGACATGAAAACATGCCACTTTGCACATCTGTTTTTGAATAACCAATGAGAAAAGTGATAGTGGTCATGAGTTCGAAAAAATTTTAATTTTCCTCCTCACCATTAACAACAACACCAATAACAACAACAAAACCAATAGAATTATTAAACATTAAATTTCAACCACAACAACAACAATAACAACAACAACAACAAAATCCATAGAATCTTTAAATGTTAAATCTTAACAACAACAATATTAAACATTTCACTTGATACAACTACAACTAACATTAATAAGTTACTTTCATGTTTTACTAACTAACATAAAACATTTTTAATAAGTAATTAGTAGGGAAAATATTACATTAAGAAATCAACCTATAAATATTTTCCTGCTCTTGCTTTCATTATCATTGTTTTCAATATATTAAGTTTAAATTTAAGCATTTTGCATCCAATATGGATAGTTGTGGCATTTATGTTTTGGTTGGTTGGTAAGGGTTTCATGTGGATCACTAATGTTTCATGTGGATTGATGAGTGTCGCTACTGCGAAAATCGGCGCCGGCTGAACAGAAGAGTCGCCACCGTGCGTTATTTATCCCACGGGAGGGAAAGGAAACGCTCAGAGTAAACCTCGCACAACACGGGAAAGGTATGGTCATCGCAACCAAAACCTGGGTTCGGGAGTCGGTTACGCAAGGGGAAGGTATTAGCACCCCTCACGTCCGTCGTACTCGACGGGATCCACGCTTGTTTTCGGGTATGGATTGTTATTCTATCTAAACTATAGGTCAAGGGTTAAAAAGAAAATAGAATGAAAATAAAAATGACTCGGCAAAGTATCGCACTTTATGCCTACGTATTCCCGCCTGGAACGAGAAATCAGAGTCAACGTAGTTCGCCTACCTACGGGAAAGGAGGGGAAGGTTGCTCGCTAGGATATCGCATCCTATGCCTACGTACTTTCATACAGCATGAAAGATCAGAGCAGACGTAGTTCGGGCCACGTACGACACAAGCTTGTCTTGGTTGATTTTAGTCTTTCTGAAAAAGGGTTTTCCTGATTAACAGTCCAAGAGGACAAAAATGACGTCTTGATGAGTTCACATTCTTTTACGGAAGAAGTGTCTTTTATTGTGTTTGAAATCTTTATGTGTTTTTCTGTTTGTTTTGAGAAAGAAAGAGACAGAACTCTAACCTACGGTTGCGAAGGGAAACAAACTAACCTAATGTTATCATGCATGGGTTAAGACCTAGTGTCTATCATGCTCCTCTCTTGCACAGAGAGAAACAGAGATCCTACGGGATAGGCAGAAACATAAACAATAACAGATATATACAGTAAAGCAGTAAAATGCATGGATGCAACAATACAAGCGAGGCAAGGGAGTCCCACTCAACCTCGAACCTAGAAAACAATAGGCGAAAGTGAACAGGCTTCACTTTCAACCCAGCAGGGTAAACAGCAAACAATACAGTCCAGAAAACCAATCAATACATCAGCAATGAAATACAACAGCAAAAGAAGCAGCATCAGCAGCTCTGAATCAACAACTGGCTTCAAGCAATCTCCAATCAACTACAGGCTTCCGCAAGCATCAATCTCCATCTTCATGACCTTCAGGCAAGGGTTTTGATCATCAGTCTTCCATCTGCAATGGCTTTTCTTCAAGCTCAAACCTCCAGGATGAGGGATCAGTCACAAGAGTGAATTGGGTGTTAAGCAATCAGCTGACTACCAAAGGTGGTGAACAGACTGCTTCTAACACAAGAGACATTTTCTCTCAAGAGTTCTATCTCATAGACACCATCACCAAGCCTTCCAAAGGAAGGGGGTGAGTGTCTTAGAGAGACTCTGAATCACAGAGAAGAATGGATGCAGATAAGGCAATCCATGTTTGAGAAACAATCATTCTAATCTAGAGCTCTCCCTAGCTCCTAAACCCTAGTCTCCTCAGCAACTGCTAGCAAGAAACTCCTCCTCAACTCTGACAGTTGATCTTCAGCATTTGACTCTTCAATGGCTTCATCTCCACAAATCTTCAGCTTCCCCAGGGTCCCAGACAAACCCAATACCCAAACAAACAATCAATAAACCCCAGAGGGCACACCACACCAAACAACAGATATACAAACAGTAATAATATCAGTAGGGGAATCCTAACTCTTTCTAAGGGATCTAATAGCTACCCATAGCCCCTATAGTCCCATAACTAATCTATTCAAACCCTAAGTCCTAAGGGAGAAAATTGAACTTCCTAAGTTGTCACCTAAAAACCCTAGTTTTGTTCATGATATTCAAGCATTTATTAATCACCTAAAACTAGCCTCTAAAAATGGGAACTAAAATATTTCTACAAGCTTAACATCTCATCTAAACAATATGAAAAGAGTGATCAAAAAATATCCAAGCATGTGAGAGAACAAAAATCATAAAAATAATGCATGAAATGTAACTATTTATTATGACATTTATTTAGAAAATATGTAAAAAATATGAAATAAAACTAAAAATGAAATTTTATTTTTCTATAATATTCTAGACATTTTAAAGAAAATATGGTAAAAAGAATGGGTTAAAAAACATTTTTTATGAATTTATTATGATTTTATGAAAATTGATGAAATATTAAAATGAAATAAGAAAAATAAAATGAATGAAATGAGGGAGGGGGTATGAAAAGAAATTCGCTCAGTTCATTATTGGATGGGCCCTCAGACTGGGGGGTGTTGGTAGCGCTTCTGGCTTAAGCCCAATACACATTCAGAATTAAAAAAAAACAAATAAACGCTGGGGGGTAGGAATAGCATCAGAAACACGTTACAATTGGCATTGGGCTCAACCTTGGGGGTGTGGTTATCAACAGCACTCAGGCCCGCCCGTTTCAATTAATGAAACGGTGCGTTTAGGGCCAGGGTAATCTCCCTCCAATTTCAGATTAAACAACAGCCACTAGATCCTACCCTAAGTCAAAGGTCTTACTCTAAACGAAGGGTCACGATTTCGTCTTCTTCCCTTGGCCTGAAACTAGGGTTTTATCTTCTCCATGGCAGCCATGCACGACCTACCTTCCACCTCTTCGTTCTCATCATACACGCAACCAATCCCCATGCTGTAAACATGAAATCTGTTCCAAATCTCTCCCTCTACAAGCTTAGGGCATCAATTTGCTTTGAAATTCACCACATCAACAAATTCGATTGAGTCAACATCCTGCCTCCATTGAAATGCACTGGTATAAACCTTCACCATTCTTCCTCAGACTTAGCCTAAATTAAACTACATCTAATGGAGACTAACACATGCTATCAAGTTGCAATTATCACACACTCATCCAAGAGATTCGAACACAAACAGATTATGGCACCTGTCACTAACCATCACTAAAACTCTCCAAATTCATCTAACCTAATCTCCTAACCACCTAGATCAATTCTACACTAACAAAATCATGCCTAACTAACTGGATCAAGCAATTTGATTGAAAACTTACCTTGTAAGAAATCTTGAGAAACAGCTATGGAAGATGTGGATCTGAAGCTTCTAAGTACTGGATCTTGATCAATCCTTGAGGAACTTGATTCTGTATGCACAAACTTGAAGGTTCCTTGCTTGAATCATGCAATCCACTTGAACTTGTGATTTTGATGATCTTGAGAAAAGCACTCGAATATGAATGATTCACACCAAAACTCTGCTTCAATTATGATCTATGATGATGATGGAGTGAAATTGAATTGATTATGATGAAAGTTGTTGAAGGTTTTGAGAGAATTGTGATGAAACTTTTATGGAAAAGTATGAGAGATTTTGTGGAATTCTTGGTGCAAATGAAGCCAACCCTTGCCAAATTCTCCTTTCATGAATATATAGACCCCAAATGAACATTCTAGATCCATCTTGCACATTCCCTTGTTTTCAAACTTTGGCTCATTTTTGATTATGTTTCTTAAATGATAAGCAACCATGGATAACTTCATTTTTTCCTTCTAAACTCAAAAAAGTGGGTGAACCATTGTTCTTAGAATTGTTTTTCCATTCAAAATCATATATTGGAAGTCTCCATTTGGACTTGTAAATCTCCCAAACCATTTTCCAACTTGAAATTATTCACTTTATAAGCCTTTTTAGTTCATATTTTGACCAATTGTGTAACTCCATGCTATGAGCTTCTCCAATAACTTGTGACCTTCTTTCTAGACTTAAAATCCCATTTGGAGCAAGTTTGATGTTGTAAGTTTTTCCATTTGAGGCCTCCTTGTATGAGTTTTGGGTATAGGTTAAAATGACCTGTAATTCACAAATGCCCAAAATACCCTTTGCTTGTCAAGACCATAAGTTAAGTTCTCCACATCATATGAAGGCATGCCATACCATTCTAGAAAGCTAAGACAATGAGGAACAATTCTTATGTTGACCAAGAATTCATTTGAAATCTCCTTGAGGGGCAAAACTAGCTTGGAAGTCAAGTCACTTTCACAGACAAAAATTCAGACACCCCAGATGACCTGTAACTTGCAAGGACCATAACTTGAGTTCTATAAATCTCCTTGAGGTCTTCCACCACTCAAATTAAAGTTCTTGAGATCCTCTACAAGTTTCATGTTGGCCAAGAAGCCATTTGAAGTTAGCATTTTGACTTATCTTGCTTGGAAATTTGACCTAAACTAGGGGATTTTACAGAGAAACCCTAATTTAGTAACTCCTCTTCTCCTTGATTTCTCTTGAATTCTCCTTGTCATATCTCCATATCCTTCTTCATATGTCAAATGTTGATCCCCACATCTCTCCAATAGACTTGAATGCCCTCTTAAGTCAGTCAATTGACCTAGGGTTGACCTAGGGTTGACCCAGATGAAACCCTAGTTGACTGTCTTCAACTGTAGCTCTTGTGCTTTCATCAATGACTTGTCTCCTTCTCCAAATGACTTTTTAAGTCTCTCATAATGTCTAGATACTCTCCATGCCTTCACCCCACAGCTCACAACCCTTTTGTTAACCCTCAGATACCCTCAGCTAGGAGATGGACTCAAGGCTTGATCTGCTGAACTCTTTGCTTTCAAATTCTTTCCTGATGACTTGAATGAGATTGAATTAGGATAACAACCTCTTGATAGGCCTCTAGAGATGAAAATAATGATTGGTCCCCTGTTGAATGACTTGCTATGCTTATGCTATGCAGATGGTTAGTCTATGTACATGACTCTATATGCAAATGCTAATGATAATGAAACATAAATCCAAGGAATAAGGTTGGGCAAATTTTTAGGGTGCAACAGCTGCCCCTATTCAAGCGACTTGGACCCGATTGGGTGAAGAGCCCGGAGCCTTCAGACATTCGCGGTACGAGACGGTTGAATACTAGTGAAACCAGAAATTTGCCAACCGCAGAAATAAACTGCGCTCCTGCTTGAGGAATAACATTCGTCAGCTGAATCTGACTGTTACAATAACCCACTGATCTCGCACGACCGTGCTGGGGATTGTCTTCATCGTTCTGAAGAGGATTTTGTCATACCAGACTGCTTGCTTGTCCACATTAGGACTCTGTCTGTCGTCGATACGAAGAAATCTCAACTGAAACTTGTCCACGTTAGGACTCCACTTGCTGTTATCCCAGAAAAATCTCGGCAACTCCGCTGGGGATAATTCGTCTGCATTTCCGTAAACTGAATTGTCCACGTCAGGAATAACACTCTTCCACGTTAGGAGTAACACCAGTCCATGTTAGGAATCACATCATCCACGTTAGGAGTAACGCTTTTATCTTTCCCCGTTAGGAAGCAATCTTCTTTCCGCGTAAGGAGAACTACATCAATCTGTCCACGTAAGGACTCCAATACCACCTGACATGTCCGCGTCAGGACTCCAATCTTTCCACGTAAGGAACACAACTATTTCTGAACTTGTCCACGTCAGGACTCAACTTTTCTTGCACCTGTCCACGTTAGGACTAATTTCCTTCTTCTTCCACGTTAGGAATATCTTCTTCGATCTGTCCGCGTCAGGACTAAACTCTTCCACGTCAGGAATAGTCCACTTCTTTCCATGTCAGGAACAATCCATTTCTTTCCCCGCCAGGAATCAATCTTGATATGTCCGCGTGAGGACTCAATCTTTCCACGTAAGGAATAAGCTCGTCTTTCCACGTAAGGAAACCATTTTTCTTCCACATAAGGAATGCTCTTGATATATCCACGTAAGGACTCTGATCTTTCCACGTAAGGAATCAATTCTTTCTCAATTTGTCCGCGTCAGGACTCATTTTTCCACGTAAGGAATGCCATCTTAACCTGTCCACGTAAGGACTCTCTTTTTTCCATGTCAGGAATACCGTCATTTCCACATAAGGAAACCTCTTCTGATACGTCCGCGTAAGGACTACATCGTCCACGTTAGGAATAACGATCTCTTTGATCTGTCCGCGTTAGGACACTGATCTCGTCTTGATTTGTCCACGTTAGGACTCAGGCGTCTTCGACTCACCGAGGAAATAAGACTTGTCCACGTAAGGACTCACGCGCCTTCGACTTGCTGGGGAAATATCCGCGTTAGGACTTACACTTTGCCAACAACACGAAGAAGGATAAATTTGTCCACGTCAGGATTCTTGTATCTTGTCATCACAAAGAACTACAAACTTGTCCACGTCAGGACGCACATTTCACCATTACGAATAAAGATATCTGCTGCAAACACATGATCCACGTCAGGACACCAACACGAAGGGTAACCAATCTTTTTGTCAACGTCATAACCTCCCTTTCTCCAAATTTCAAAAGACCGAATCTATCCGCGTCAGGATTAACACACCTTACCAATCTGGTAACACAAACCTGTCCACGTTAGGACGCCCACTTCTGAAGAAACCCCGTCATTCTAGGAGTAAATTGTCCACGTCAGGACTTAATTCTTCAATGATCCTTTCCCACAAACTGCTCAGCACTGACGTGACAGCGACTTCGAGATGAACTTTACTGGGAATGTCTGAAAACCAACTATCGGACACCTGCTTCGAAATTCTGATTCATGCGACCCGTTGATGACAAACGAACTCTGCTTGGGGATAAGAAGACACTTATCCTGGCCACTCTGGTTGGGGAAAATAAGATACATTTGCATGAATGATTCTGCTAGAGACAAAGAGAATTCTATCACGATAACTCTGTGGGGAATACCGCCGAAACTGACATTATCATTGAATATCTCCTGCCGAGATCTTGACTGCTTGGTAATTTATTTGAGCAAGAGCTCTCTCCACCTGAACTACTAGAGTACAGAAACTGCTTCAGCAAAATAAATGCTGGAAGGATAACGTCGACTCGCCGGGGATAGCCTGATGCTACAAAGTTGTTCCGGCAAAATAAATGCTGGTAGGATGAAGTCGACCTTGCCGGGAAGTTGGGAACTCAAACCACACGTCTTGTTGAAGTAACCCCCTGCTGGGGAATATATCTCAAACCAAATACCTTGCGGAGGTAACCCCCTGCTGGGGAATAGCAGATGCGCGTAGTATGATTGGACTTCCTGCTGGAGAGTGAACTGATATCACGCAGGTGTCTCTGATAAAAGAAATGACAGGAACCGCCATCAACTCTGCTTGGGAGAGTCTTAGTCTTCGAGTTCCACTGGAAGGAAAGAACACTTGCTGAAAAGAGAACTCCGCTGGGAATGGGATGATTCTCTCGGGGAAAATTAACTGACCCCGCCGGGGGAGAATGCAGGACCCTGCGGGGGGAAATGAACCTGTCTGAATACAGCCTGACGATCTCGGAATCGCCAAACTTTGCTGAAGACGAGTAACTTCTCTGGAGCACGTCCTTTGGATAAGCTATGGCTAGCTGGGGAATTCTATCCTTCTTCAGGAAAAACATGCATGACCTGCGTGAGGATCAAGCCTTTCACTATTGCAATCTTTTGATCACCTTCCTCGTACGGTTATGAAACCTGCAACAACACAAACAAAGCACGACAAGCCTATGCAATCCAAATCGATCCAGGTTTGTGACGTTACACTCAGTCAATTCAAAGCTTTAACAATTGTTGGCAAGGGCCAGTGACGTTATACTCATGCTAGTTTCAATAAACTTAGGCGTTTTATCATGCGCAAAACAGTAAAGAACAGGCATCAAGTACTGAATAACACATTTTCATTGATTGGGCCCCTGAATGGGCGGAGTTTTTTTTTGTACACGGGATGTAACTCCTGAAAAGAGGAAGCTACGCAAAGCAAATATACAAGTATGCAAGTATTCACAAGAAGCATAAATATTGACAAATTAAATTTTGTACACATGTCGGCAACTGGATGGAGATGAGCACCACGAACTGATCCTCCCATGACTCGTCCGACTCTAATGCTTTCCCGGTATCCGACTTCTGAAGAGGTTGTATCCGATAACTGACTTCTCGAACATATTCTCCCGCACTAATGCTCATTGAATTCGAATTCGGACCGCAGTCATTTGCTTTTCTCATCCCTAACTTTTGCGTGAACCGCCCTTTACGGGTTTTCAGTTCACCGGGATACCCCTTTTTGCCGAAGCCGCCCAGTGTAGGTTTTCAACTTCGCGGGTGTACATTTTTTTCAATTTTATCCCTAATTTTTGCCCGAACCTTTCATTCTGTTTTTGGTTCGCCAGGATGCCCCATTTTTGCCTGGACTCTCTTTTTTCTGTCCAGCGGGTCTATTTTAAGCAAAGTATTTTTTAACTGCGTCCGAATTCACAGGTGATGCAAAGTCTTCCCCGTCCATGGTGGACAACAATAAAGCTCCTCCTGAAAAGACCTTACTGACAACGTATGGCCCTTCATAATTGGGGGTCCACTTGCCCCTGTGATCTGCTTGCGGCGGGAGAATCCTTTTCAGCACAAGGTCGCCCGTCTGAAAGCTTCGCGGAAGTATCTTCTTGTCGTACGCTTTCTTCATTCGTCTTTGATACAAACGACCGTATGCCAGAGAAGCTAGCCTCTTCTCATCCATCAAACTCAGTTGGTTCAATCTATTCGTTACCCATTCTGCCTCGTCCAGCTGAACGTCTCGCAATACCCTTAGAGAAGGGATCTCAACTTCTAATGGTAATACCGCCTCCATTCCGTATACCAACGAAAACGGAGTTGCCCCGGTTGATGTGCGTACCGTCGTACGATAACCGTGCAAAGCGAAAGGTAGCATTTCATGCCAATCTTTATAAGTCACCACCATTTTCTGGACGATCTTCTTGATATTCTTATTGGCCGCTTCGACAGCGCCATTCATCTTGGGTCGGTAAGGGGAGGAGTTGTGATGTTCGATCTTGAAATTCTGACAGAGCTCCTTCATCATTTTGTTGTTCAGATTAGAACCATTATCCGTGATTATCCGCTCAGGAATCCCATATCGGCAAATGATATCTCTCTTGATGAATCTAGCCACCACTTGCTTCGTTACATTTGCGTAAGACGCTGCTTCCACCCACTTGGTGAAATAATCGATTGCTACTAGTATGAACCGATGCCCGTTAGAAGCCGTCGGCTCAATCTTTCCGATCATATCGATTCCCCACATCGAGAATGGCCATGGAGATGACATCACATTTAGAGGACTCGGAGGCACATGTATTTTGTCAGCATAAATTTGGCACTTGTGGCACTTTCTTGCAAATTTGAAACAATCAGTTTCCATCGTCAGCCAAAAGTATCCTGCCCGCAGCAGTTTTCTCGTCATAGCATGCCCGCCAGCATGCGTACCAAAGGCACCTTCGTGAATTTCCTCCATGAGAAGCTTTGCCTCCTTCTCGTCCACACAACGCAACAACACCAAGTCGTGGTTTCTTCTGTACAAGACGCCATCCGGGTTCAAGTAGAAATTACCCGCTAATCTCCTGAGAGTCTTCTGATCTTGACTGGATGCCCCAGCCGGATACTCTTTATTCTTCAGGAAATTAAGGATATCAAAATACCACGGTTTACCATCGGATGCTTCATCAATGGCAAATACATAAGCTGGCCTGTCCAACCGAGAGATAGTGATTTGGGGAGCTTCGTTCCAGAAATTGACCTTGTACATGGAAGACAAGGTGGCAAGGGCGTCAGCCATTTGATTTTCTGCCCGCGGCACGTGATGCAACTCAACCTTGTCGAAGAAAGGCAACAATCTCCTGGCATAATTCATATAATGTATCAAATTGGGCTGCCGTGTCTCCCATTCCCCTTTGATCTGATTCACTACCAGAGCTGAGTCTCCGTATACGTCTAAATGTTTGATTCGCAAATCAATGGCTTCTTCAAGCCCCATTATACAAGCTTCGTATTCGGCCTCATTGTTGGTAACGGCAAAGGTCAATCGGGCAGTAAACGGGATGTGCGACCCGTGCGGCGTAGTGATAATTGCCCCTATTCCGCTACCGTAAGCATTCACAGCTCCGTCAAATATCATCTTCCATTGGGACCCCGGCTCTGGTCCTTCGTCTGGTAACGGCTCTTCACAATCCTTCATCTTGAGATACATGATATCCTCGTCAGGAAAGTCAAATCTCATTGATTGATACTCTTCAATAGGCTGCTCCGCCAGATACTCAGACAACACACTCCCCTTTATTGCCTTTTGCGAGACATATTGAATATCATATTCGGTCAAGATCATCTGCCACCTGGCAATCCTACCTGACAACGCCTGCTTTTCGAATATATATTTGATCGGATCCATCTTCGAGATGAGCATGGTTGTATGATTCAGCATGTACTGCCTCAAACGCTTGGCGGCCCAGGCTAGCGCGCAGCAAGTTTTCTCCAGCATTGAATATCGAGATTCACAATCTGTAAATTTCTTACTCAAATAATAGATCGCATGCTCTTTTCTCCCCGTCTCGTCGTGTTGACCGAGAACGCAACCCATGCTCCCCTCAAGAACCGTCAAATACATTATCAAGGGTCTCCCTGCCACTGGGGGTATCAATATAGGAGGCTCCTGCAGATACTTCTTTATTTTATCGAACGCCTTTTGACAATTATCGTTCCACGTCACAGCTTGATCTTTCTTTAGCAACTTGAATAATGGTTCACACGTGGCCGTTAGGTGAGATATGAACCGGGCAATGTAGTTCAATCTCCCCAAAAACCCGCGCACCTCTTTCTCTGTTTTAGGCGTCGGCATTTCTTGAATCGCTTTTATTTTAGCAGGATCGACCTCTATTCCTCTTTCGCTTACTATGAACCCCAGGAGCTTACCCGATCTCACCCCGAAGGTGCATTTGTTAGGGTTCAGCCTCAGCCTGAACTTCCTAAGCCTTTTAAACAACTTCAACAGATTCACCAGATGCTCTTCCTCCGTCTGGGATTTGGCAATCATATCGTCAACATAAACTTCAATCTCTTTATGCATCATGTCATGAAAAAGAGTCGTCATCGCACGCTGATATGTTGCCCCAGCATTTTTCAAACCAAAGGGCATCACTTTATAGCAAAATGTTCCCCAAGGCGTTATGAAAGTAGTCTTCTCCATGTCCTCTGGCGCCATTTTAATCTGATTGTAGCCTGAAAAGCCATCCATGAAGGAGAATACAGAGTATTGAGCGGTATTATCAACTAACACGTCAATATGAGGAAGTGGAAAATCGTCTTTTGGGCTTGCTTTATTCAAATCTCTATAATCCACGCACATTCGAACCTTGCCGTCTTTCTTTGGCACTGGCACGATGTTGGCAACCCATGAGGGATACTTCGTCACAGCCAGGAAACCAGCGTCCCACTGTTTCTGAACCTCCTCTTTGATCTTCATTGCCATATCTGGTCGAGTCCTGCGAAGTTTTTGTTTGACAGGCGGGCAGTCTTCTTTCAGTGGCAGACGATGCACAACCATATCTGTATCGAGCCCTGGCATATCTTGATACGACCAAGCGAATACATCATTATACTCTCGGAGCATTTCAACCAGTTTTCGCTTGATATCACTCTGCAGTGCGGCTCCGATACGAATATTTTTCTCAACCCCTTCCGACCCCAAATTGATAATCTCGATAACCTCGTCGTGAGGCAGAATGGCTCTTTCCTCTTGCTTCACCAACCAAGACAGTTCTTCAGGAACGTCGCTATCTTCGACAACCTCTTCTTCGGTCTGGAATACCGGGTGCTCGAAGTCGGGACGAGTCATAGGTGGTTCAAGGATGTCATCTGAAAATGTTATCCTGCAAAAGAAAGGGTTAAGTGCTTCAAAATGCGTATAAAGCAGATAATCACGTTGCCATTTTATTGAAAAATATAAAACAAGAAAGACAGGGATTACAGTATTTGCACATGAAAAAAACGCCATTTATTTAATGATGAAGCAATGTTTATAACAACACAGCCCTAAGCAAATCCTGATGCCCCGGGCAAGACATCAGATTATTCAACAATTAATAAAGCAAAGCATTACTGTTTAAAAGTCACAGGAACAAGCTCCTGAATAGACCAGTTGCACAGTCCTTGTCCTGGCGTGCTTGGCTGAATCCAGGCATCCATATCACAGTCGCTGTCCCCTTCATCGGATTCTGAAGCAGCATTGACAGATTCATGGCATACTCCACTGGCAGAGATGGTGATTGACTTTCTGAAATGAGGGGCCCCCACGGAAGGAGTTGATGACGACGGTCGGTACCCCAGTCCGAACCGGTCCATTTTCACCGGAATGTCCAATACTTTGCCCCAGCCCGTGGCTTCTCCTGCCTTCACTAGCGCTTGAGCCTCTTTATACGAAGAAACAGCTATCTCTGGCGCTTTGCTTGGCCCGGGACTCTTGTCCTTTATGCGCAAACCTTCGAACGCCTGGCATGGCGTCTCGTGGATCTCCCCGTCGACTTCCACATATTTGAACGAAGAAAGATGGCTGACCAGGATGTCTTCTTCTCCGCACACGGTGACTACACTGTCTCCGACCATATACTTTAACTTCTGATGCAGGGTTGACGTAACTGCCCCTGCCCCGTGAATCCAAGGTCTTCCCAGCAAGCAGCTGTACGCAGGCTGTATATCCATGATATAAAACTCCGTTGCAAACACTTCCGGCCCCACTTGCAGAGGCAATGTGATCGATCCGAAGACTGTTCTCCGCGTGCCGTCAAACGCTCTGACTACCAAATCACTTGGTGTGCACAAAATCCCTCGAACATCCAGCTTCATCATAGCCTTCTTAGGCAGCACATTCAAAGACGACCCGGTGTCAACCAATACGTGCGACATTGTCGACCCTCTGCACTCAACAGATACATGCAATGCCATATTATGATCCCTTCCTTTCGGAGTCAAGTCGAAATCAGTAAAGCCCAGACTGTGGCCTGCATTTACGTGTGCCAATACTCCTTCTAGCTGGTTCACGGAGACATCCTGTGGTACAAAAGAAGTGTCCAGGACTTTCAGCAAAGCGTTTCGGTGAGCCTCCGAACATAACAGCAATGACAGAATAGATATTTTGGATGGCGTTTGCTGCAGATGCTCCACAATTTTATAATCGCTTTTCCGAATTAAGCGCATGAATTCTTCGACATCCTTAGATGCTGCTTCTTTTTCATTTACTTGAACCGGAACATTCTCCACCGCTTTCCCTTTTCCCTTCGCTATCCTTTCGGCTTCTACTTCAGGAGATATAAAGATCCTGCCGCTTCTTGTCATGCCTCCTGAGCCAACAACATTATCCACAACCTCCGCTGCCGGCTTGTTAACATCGATTTTAATCCCGTCACAATACACCTCTAGCCCATATGACCATGGGACTGCTCTCGTGTTCTCATACGGGATTGGCCCGGCTTTAGTTATAGTAATCGGTGGTCGCTGAGCTGGTGCTGAAATAGTGATCGTCTTCCTAGGAATTGTCACTGTGGCAACATCACTCTGATTATCCATTACTGCCCCTGCCGGCTCATCAGTTGCTGTTCTATCAAACTGCAATACACCTTCATCAATCAAGGCCTGAATGCCTTTCTTCAAATCCTCACACCCCCCAGACAGGGCCCAACAATCTAAACAGTACTCATTACAACCCGGGTAAACACCTCCTTGCAACAGTCGGCTTTTTATTTCGCTCAGCGGCGTCTTTAAATCCTCAACATTCATAATCAGCTTCAGACCTTCCTCAGTCAGCACGGCATTCGCCCCATGGTTAGGCATGGGTTTCTGGACTATATTCGCACCGGTCGTTCCGAAGTTGATAGACTTGTTGTCCAAGAGATCCTGCACAACGTGCTTAAAAGCATGACAACCTTCTATATCATGGCCCGGGGCCCCAGAATGAAACTCGCAGCGCCTATTCGCATCATAGCCGAACGGGGGAGTTCCCGTTATTGGTGCCAAGGTTCTTTTCTCCACCAGATTCAATCCCAACAAGGTCTGCAATAAATCAGCATAGTTAGAGGGAGGTTTCTCAAACACTCTTCTCGGCTTATTACCCTGAAATCTTCGTTGAGCTTGCTGTGCCCCCTGCTGAGGCTGCTGCTGCTGTGGCATTGGTTGCTGCTGAACCTGTTGTTGTTGCTGGATTGGCTGCTGTTGATAAGGAATAGTCACACTCGACACTTGCTGCTGTTGACGATATTGATTTCTTCCCCTGCCTCGGCCTCGGCCTCGGCCTCCAAATACAGCACTAGCTTCGCCCTGACGGCGCCCACCATAAGCTTTCCTATTACTGCCAGATGCAGCTGACTCGTCAACTTGGAACTTTCCTTGCTTAATGTTCCGCTCAATCTTTTCACCCATTAAAATCAGGTCTGAAAAACTAGCCAGAGACGTATGGAACAACATATCATGAAACAGCCCGGTGAATGTACCAACAAACATATCGTTCATTTCTTTATCTTCCACAGGGGGACGGACCCTGGCAGCCATATCGCGCCACCTTTGCGCGTATTCTTTAAAACTCTCCCCCTTCTTCTGCGAAAGCCCGGCCAACTGGACCCGATTGGGTGCCAGGTCACTGTTATATTTGTAATGGGCTACGAACGCCTCTGCTAATTGCTTCCAAGTCTTGATATCAGTGGGCTCCAACCCCATGTACCACTCTAAGGAAGGACCCGATAGACTATCCTGAAAGAAATGCATGAGCATTCTTTCGTCAGTGGAGTATGCAGACATCTTTCTGTAATAAGCTCGTACATGCACTTTCGGACATGTATCTCCTTTGTACTTATCGAACGCAGGCGCTTTGAACTTGATGGGAACCCTCAGCCCAGGTACCAAGCCCATAGTTGCCATGTCCAGACCCACAGCACTCTGGTTTAGGACTCCTTTCATTTGCTCTTCCAGCATTCTAATCTTTTGAGAATCATCCATCGGCCCTTCAAAGCCCCCTCCAGAGAAGGCGTCTTCCTGCTGATCCTCTTGCCACATACCGTTTCCAGCCCCGTATCCATCATACGCATTATTACGTCCAGCTCTGACCTGATTCATCCCCGGAACTCGGCCTCTGTTGCCATACCCTTGAACACCTCCAGCAGGACCTCCAGCCATAAAACCAGCACCGTTTCCGTTTCCAAAACCTCCGTAGCCCTGATTGACCATACCATAACCATCTTGCCCAAAGCCTTGAGCATTAAAGCCATACTTGCCAGTGTTGTCGAATCCCTGATCATTGAATCCGAACCCAGCGTTGACAAAGCCATTGCCTCCGAGATTATCTCCCAAATTGACATCACCCAGCCCAGCGTTATGGACAGCAGTTTCATTTCCAGCTCCGACGTTACCATTCACAGCAGCGGTAGCGTTGTTGACGTTAGCAGCATTCACATTGACGACAGGCGGAGCCACTGGCGTTGGAGTGCCATCTCCATGAGCAGTATCAACCCGGACAGACTGATGATCTTCGTTACCATGACCAGCGTTGCGAGCCAACAGAGGCTGGACCATGGCCTGCAAATTCTCCTGCCCTTTTGCTATAGCCTCCATGGTCTGCATGAAGAGGGCGAGCTTCTCGCGTACATCCTGCATCTCGTTCTGAATCTGGTCCATGACTTTCCGACAGTTGGATCGTGTAGAATAGCGGTGCGGACGTTGATCTGGAATCCTGTTAAGTACCTGATACAGAGCAAGAGATAAGACACCATTCATAGATTACCTGTTATGCAATATGAATATGAATGCAATGCAATGTGTCTGTGCATTAGGGAAGTTCATTCCCCCAATTCTAGTGCGAAGGTGCCGGTGCAGTGACGGTGCTGACAATAAGAATACCGGAGCTGAATCATAGAAAGCCTCATATATAGCAGAGAGAATCAATAAGCCCAGGGTACAATATCACTGAGAGTACAAAGATGGCATGACCTCAACCAACAATCCTGGTGATGGTCAGCAATATGCAAATAAAGCATACAAATAATGGGATGATCAAATCCTCCCAAAAGTCTGGTACTCCTCTATCAACTTCTTGGTCTCCGGATGGCTTGGTCGATCAAGCAGCCCTTCAACAAGCTGGTTTCTCTTCTTAAGGACACGGCGTACGTCTTCAGCAGTTTCTTCCCATGCTGCTTCTCCGAAGCAATCTTCTAACTTTCGCTTCTGGGACACTGCTTCATCTCTGGATTTGATTGTCTTGTTTAGTGCATGCTGGACACTATACCGGTTCATCACTTCTTCCTCACATTTCTTGATGCTAGACTTCAACTTCTCTTCGAGGTCGGAAATTTGCTGCTTTAGCTTATCTTCCCTCTTCTTGTTGTTGGTGAGAGTAGCATTCCAAGTCTTGTTGCAAGAAGATATCTCTCGGTGTGCTGCGTCAAGCGCCTTCTTTTTGGCTTCCAGCATGTCATGGGAACTTCTGAACTCTTGCCCCAGACGTTCACGCTTCTTCTTTTCCTCGGTCAACTCAGCTCCTAACCTGTTTACCAGCTCAATCTGTTGTTGGAAAGCATATACGGCCTTGTTCTTCTCACTGCGTGCCTGGGCTAGCTCTTGCTCTAACCCTTCGTTAATCTTCATCAAGGCTTCTTTCTCCCTCACAACCTGTTCATATGCTTCTCTAGAAACAGTAGTCGGCTCTTCTACCGGAATAGGATCAAGAATTGGTGCATCTGGAAACGGCATCTTCAACTGACTAGCCCTCCCCTGAATCCAAACTCTATAAGGTGCATAGGCCTGACAGTCATTCTTTCCTAACAACGGCTTCCCTTTGCGGTTAATACGCGTCCAAGCATGTCGCAACTTGGCTAATAACTCCCCCTTCACGTCACCGGTGAAGTACAGAGATTCCTGTACTTCTTCCTCTTGAGGTGGATTCTTTAGCGCATATCCGAACTGGCGAATGAATAGAGAAGGGTTGTAATTGATACACCCTTTTCTTCCTATCAATGGCACATTAGGGTACCCAGCACAGCTAAAGATGAGCTTAGATCCCAACAGGTCTCTATCAAACCACTCCATATCTTCCGACGATAGCCTCATCAGACGCTCTGGCCAACCAACTGGAACTGTAGTCTCTGCAGCAGATCCTCTCTTAGGAAGATGACTCTCAAACCACATACTCAACAAGGGCACACACAGATGAACATTCTTCCCTCTTCCCTTCTCGTTCTTGTAATGCAGTGAGTGGTAGAGATCTCCGAGTAAGGTAGGTACAGGATTACCAGCGGCAAACAAGTAGAAAGCATCGAAGTCCACAAAATCCGGTATATTGGGGAATAGTACTATGCCATAGATGCACAAGGCCAACACAGCATTGAAAGCAACCCAGCACCCATTCTTAGCATACTCTTGGGCTTTACCCACTAAGAACTGAAATGAGAAGCCTGGAACTCCACGGGAAACAGTAGTCACAAGTTCAGAAGCATCCACATGCAAGGCTTTGGCCAATTCCTCCGGCTTAGGTTTGGCATCATAATGAATGAATGGAACCTGGTTCTGCACAGGCAGCTCAACATACTCAGCGTATTCCTCCAGAGTTGGTCCCATAATAAAGTCAGAGAACGTGAAGCACCTCAAAGCAGGGTCGTAGAATTGCAACAAAGCATACAGCCCATCTAACTCTACCTCTGTAGGTTTGCACACCAATCTCAGTAATCTACCATAACTCATCCGGAAACTCCTACGAACACCCTCATCAGCAAGAGAGATCAACCCCAGTAAAGGAACAATATCAGGCGTAGGCAATTTGTAAGCAACCGTTCTCCGTAGGCTAGTCATGATCAAACACTCAGAAGTCTGGGCACTAGAACTAGGGAAATGCAAATGCACCTGCAGCACAGACACACGTTAGTGAAATGCAAATGATAATGTATATGCAGGGATGCAATGCAAGTAACATTCAACGGGGACCAAAGCTGCAGCTGAATAGCCTAAACCCAATCAAGAAAGGTCTCAGATAGACCATCCAGAAGTCATCAAACCCTGGTCTCAGATAGACCTAAAATAAAACTCCAACACTGGTCTCTGACAGACCTCAAACCATAACTCCAACTGGTCTCTGATAGACCTCAAACCCCATCTATAATTGGTCTCTGACAGACCTGAGAACACACCTCCAAATGGTCTCTGACAGACCTCAGAATACATCTCCAATTGGTCTCTGACAGACCTCATAATACATCTCCATAAATAACCTGATCACGAAATAGCCGGTAGTCTGGAGGTCTAGTTACCTGCATAACCCTGAATCCCCTCACAGGTGGGTGGCCCTATAACTGGCACAAGGTACGGCATCCTATGCGGTCGTCGGCGTCACAGACTTTCAGGGTTGATGATACGATTCCCAGAAGGAGTGGCATCATCAAATCCTGAAGAGGCCTCACTCAGCCAACTTCCAAATGATCGGTCCCCAGAGTCGACAATCCAACTAACCAGCAACCCACGCCAACCAAAGGAAGGGGCAGGAGGCCAACCAGAGGAACCTCGTCTGAGTGTAGATTTCATGGGACACCAAAGCAAGCAAAGCAAGCGGGCGCCCACTAATTTCTACTCTAATTCTAGGTGCACTCAAGCCCAGGTCCGGCTTATCTCTCAATATCAGAACACCCGTCACACCCCAATACAGCAATAATAAACAATATATATAAAGCTGAAAAACACAGGGTTAGAAATATACAATAACTCCATACAAAATCCTCGACGGGAAAACAAGCGCTAGGATTGACTCTCTCAAGGGACGTTGGATCCCCAAATGCATAAGAACCATCGCAGTCCTTAGCAGCCAGGGGACATTGGATCCCCAGCAGAGTCGCCAGCTGTCGCTACTGCGAAAATCGGCGCCGGCTGAACAGAAGAGTCGCCACCGTGCGTTATTTATCCCACGGGAGGGAAAGGAAACGCTCAGAGTAAACCTCGCACAACACGGGAAAGGTATGGTCATCGCAACCAAAACCTGGGTTCGGGAGTCGGTTACGCAAGGGGAAGGTATTAGCACCCCTCACGTCCGTCGTACTCGACGGGATCCACGCTTGTTTTCGGGTATGGATTGTTATTCTATCTAAACTATAGGTCAAGGGTTAAAAAGAAAATAGAATGAAAATAAAAATGACTCGGCAAAGTATCGCACTTTATGCCTACGTATTCCCGCCTGGAACGAGAAATCAGAGTCAACGTAGTTCGCCTACCTACGGGAAAGGAGGGGAAGGTTGCTCGCTAGGATATCGCATCCTATGCCTACGTACTTTCATACAGCATGAAAGATCAGAGCAGACGTAGTTCGGGCCACGTACGACACAAGCTTGTCTTGGTTGATTTTAGTCTTTCTGAAAAAGGGTTTTCCTGATTAACAGTCCAAGAGGACAAAAATGACGTCTTGATGAGTTCACATTCTTTTACGGAAGAAGTGTCTTTTATTGTGTTTGAAATCTTTATGTGTTTTTCTGTTTGTTTTGAGAAAGAAAGAGACAGAACTCTAACCTACGGTTGCGAAGGGAAACAAACTAACCTAATGTTATCATGCATGGGTTAAGACCTAGTGTCTATCATGCTCCTCTCTTGCACAGAGAGAAACAGAGATCCTACGGGATAGGCAGAAACATAAACAATAACAGATATATACAGTAAAGCAGTAAAATGCATGGATGCAACAATACAAGCGAGGCAAGGGAGTCCCACTCAACCTCGAACCTAGAAAACAATAGGCGAAAGTGAACAGGCTTCACTTTCAACCCAGCAGGGTAAACAGCAAACAATACAGTCCAGAAAACCAATCAATACATCAGCAATGAAATACAACAGCAAAAGAAGCAGCATCAGCAGCTCTGAATCAACAACTGGCTTCAAGCAATCTCCAATCAACTACAGGCTTCCGCAAGCATCAATCTCCATCTTCATGACCTTCAGGCAAGGGTTTTGATCATCAGTCTTCCATCTGCAATGGCTTTTCTTCAAGCTCAAACCTCCAGGATGAGGGATCAGTCACAAGAGTGAATTGGGTGTTAAGCAATCAGCTGACTACCAAAGGTGGTGAACAGACTGCTTCTAACACAAGAGACATTTTCTCTCAAGAGTTCTATCTCATAGACACCATCACCAAGCCTTCCAAAGGAAGGGGGTGAGTGTCTTAGAGAGACTCTGAATCACAGAGAAGAATGGATGCAGATAAGGCAATCCATGTTTGAGAAACAATCATTCTAATCTAGAGCTCTCCCTAGCTCCTAAACCCTAGTCTCCTCAGCAACTGCTAGCAAGAAACTCCTCCTCAACTCTGACAGTTGATCTTCAGCATTTGACTCTTCAATGGCTTCATCTCCACAAATCTTCAGCTTCCCCAGGGTCCCAGACAAACCCAATACCCAAACAAACAATCAATAAACCCCAGAGGGCACACCACACCAAACAACAGATATACAAACAGTAATAATATCAGTAGGGGAATCCTAACTCTTTCTAAGGGATCTAATAGCTACCCATAGCCCCTATAGTCCCATAACTAATCTATTCAAACCCTAAGTCCTAAGGGAGAAAATTGAACTTCCTAAGTTGTCACCTAAAAACCCTAGTTTTGTTCATGATATTCAAGCATTTATTAATCACCTAAAACTAGCCTCTAAAAATGGGAACTAAAATATTTCTACAAGCTTAACATCTCATCTAAACAATATGAAAAGAGTGATCAAAAAATATCCAAGCATGTGAGAGAACAAAAATCATAAAAATAATGCATGAAATGTAACTATTTATTATGACATTTATTTAGAAAATATGTAAAAAATATGAAATAAAACTAAAAATGAAATTTTATTTTTCTATAATATTCTAGACATTTTAAAGAAAATATGGTAAAAAGAATGGGTTAAAAAACATTTTTTATGAATTTATTATGATTTTATGAAAATTGATGAAATATTAAAATGAAATAAGAAAAATAAAATGAATGAAATGAGGGAGGGGGTATGAAAAGAAATTCGCTCAGTTCATTATTGGATGGGCCCTCAGACTGGGGGGTGTTGGTAGCGCTTCTGGCTTAAGCCCAATACACATTCAGAATTAAAAAAAAACAAATAAACGCTGGGGGGTAGGAATAGCATCAGAAACACGTTACAATTGGCATTGGGCTCAACCTTGGGGGTGTGGTTATCAACAGCACTCAGGCCCGCCCGTTTCAATTAATGAAACGGTGCGTTTAGGGCCAGGGTAATCTCCCTCCAATTTCAGATTAAACAACAGCCACTAGATCCTACCCTAAGTCAAAGGTCTTACTCTAAACGAAGGGTCACGATTTCGTCTTCTTCCCTTGGCCTGAAACTAGGGTTTTATCTTCTCCATGGCAGCCATGCACGACCTACCTTCCACCTCTTCGTTCTCATCATACACGCAACCAATCCCCATGCTGTAAACATGAAATCTGTTCCAAATCTCTCCCTCTACAAGCTTAGGGCATCAATTTGCTTTGAAATTCACCACATCAACAAATTCGATTGAGTCAACATCCTGCCTCCATTGAAATGCACTGGTATAAACCTTCACCATTCTTCCTCAGACTTAGCCTAAATTAAACTACATCTAATGGAGACTAACACATGCTATCAAGTTGCAATTATCACACACTCATCCAAGAGATTCGAACACAAACAGATTATGGCACCTGTCACTAACCATCACTAAAACTCTCCAAATTCATCTAACCTAATCTCCTAACCACCTAGATCAATTCTACACTAACAAAATCATGCCTAACTAACTGGATCAAGCAATTTGATTGAAAACTTACCTTGTAAGAAATCTTGAGAAACAGCTATGGAAGATGTGGATCTGAAGCTTCTAAGTACTGGATCTTGATCAATCCTTGAGGAACTTGATTCTGTATGCACAAACTTGAAGGTTCCTTGCTTGAATCATGCAATCCACTTGAACTTGTGATTTTGATGATCTTGAGAAAAGCACTCGAATATGAATGATTCACACCAAAACTCTGCTTCAATTATGATCTATGATGATGATGGAGTGAAATTGAATTGATTATGATGAAAGTTGTTGAAGGTTTTGAGAGAATTGTGATGAAACTTTTATGGAAAAGTATGAGAGATTTTGTGGAATTCTTGGTGCAAATGAAGCCAACCCTTGCCAAATTCTCCTTTCATGAATATATAGACCCCAAATGAACATTCTAGATCCATCTTGCACATTTCCTTGTTTTCAAACTTTGGCTCATTTTTGATTATGTTTCTTAAATGATAAGCAACCATGGATAACTTCATTTTTTCCTTCTAAACTCAAAAAAGTGGGTGAACCATTGTTCTTAGAATTGTTTTTCCATTCAAAATCATATATTGGAAGTCTCCATTTGGACTTGTAAATCTCCCAAACCATTTTCCAACTTGAAATTATTCACTTTATAAGCCTTTTTAGTTCATATTTTGACCAATTGTGTAACTCCATGCTATGAGCTTCTCCAATAACTTGTGACCTTCTTTCTAGACTTAAAATCCCATTTGGAGCAAGTTTGATGTTGTAAGTTTTTCCATTTGAGGCCTCCTTGTATGAGTTTTGGGTATAGGTTAAAATGACCTGTAATTCACAAATGCCCAAAATACCCTTTGCTTGTCAAGACCATAAGTTAAGTTCTCCACATCATATGAAGGCATGCCATACCATTCTAGAAAGCTAAGACAATGAGGAACAATTCTTATGTTGACCAAGAATTCATTTGAAATCTCCTTGAGGGGCAAAACTAGCTTGGAAGTCAAGTCACTTTCACAGACAAAAATTCAGACACCCCAGATGACCTGTAACTTGCAAGGACCATAACTTGAGTTCTATAAATCTCCTTGAGGTCTTCCACCACTCAAATTAAAGGTCTTGAGATCCTCTACAAGTTTCATGTTGGCCAAGAAGCCATTTGAAGTTAGCATTTTGACTTATCTTGCTTGGAAATTTGACCTAAACTAGGGGATTTTACAGAGAAACCCTAATTTAGTAACTCCTCTTCTCCTTGATTTCTCTTGAATTCTCCTTGTCATATCTCCATATCCTTCTTCATATGTCAAATGTTGATCCCCACATCTCTCCAATAGACTTGAATGCCCTCTTAAGTCAGTCAATTGACCTAGGGTTGACCTAGGGTTGACCCAGATGGAACCCTAGTTGACTGTCTTCAACTGTAGCTCTTGTGCTTTCATCAATGACTTGTCTCCTTCTCCAAATGACTTTTTAAGTCTCTCATAATGTCTAGATACTCTCCATGCCTTCACCCCACAGCTCACAACCCTTTTGTTAACCCTCAGATACCCTCAGCTAGGAGATGGACTCAAGGCTTGATCTGCTGAACTCTTTGCTTTCAAATTCTTTCCTGATGACTTGAATGAGATTGAATTAGGATAACAACCTCTTGATAGGCCTCTAGAGATGAAAATAATGATTGGTCCCCTGTTGAATGACTTGCTATGCTTATGCTATGCAGATGGTTAGTCTATGTACATGACTCTATATGCAAATGCTAATGATAATGAAACATAAATCCAAGGAATAAGGTTGGGCAAATTTTTAGGGTGCAACAATGAGTTGACAATATCTTGACAATTGTTACTTTATAAATGGATGGTAAAAATTCTTTACTTTATTTTTTCATCAAATTAGTCATAAATGAAAATAATAAAAAATAAAATATGATACTTCACGCATCGGTTTCCAGCAAAATCGAGGTAATAGGTTATAAAAAAAATTTAAAAATTTAAAAGGTGATAAAATATAGTTGTTGAGATTCAAAGATGTGTCCTCTAAATACATTACCCCTCGGTTGTCAGCTTAACCGAGGGAATATAAGGTATTTTTATAAATATAAAAAATGTGAAGCGTCTATGGTTTACACCTCGATTTTTTATTGGACGAGGTGAATGTTTTATCATAAAATATATTATTTATAGTAGTGCTAGTTGAGAGTACATATGCTCTTTTGATCCCCTTATTTTAATTATTTTAATTTTTTAGTACCTTTAAAAAATAAACTTTTTAATCCTTTTATTCAACATTTCTTGATTATTTTCGGTCCTCCGTCATATTTTATTAGTTGTCACGATGTGACAGTGTCACAGTGGACCCATATCATACTATTTTGCTATGTCACATATTTAATAGTAAAATTTAATTTTTAAGTATTATTTAATATAATAATATAAAATATTATAATAAAAAAATAAAATAAAAATTAAAAATAAAAAATGAAATGAAATTTAAATTATTTTATATTGATTGAATAAATATTTTATTTAATTATTTCTTTTATTTTTAAAAATATTAGAAGTTTTATTTCACAAATTATTTGAAAAATTAAATATTGTTGCTAAAAGGAGTCAAACCCCAAACCCTATGAAATCTCATGCAATGTACCAGCTAATCCACTATACTTCTTATGATTAAGTTAACTGCATTATTTTATAAACCCTTCATTGTTTCGAACATGGCATTCAGGTATTTAATCGAATCAATTAGGGTTTCTAATTTTATTCAATTTTTTATGTTTTAATAATAGATCTTCAATTATTGTTTGAATTCTTAATTTATTATTGTTATTGTTTGTGTTCTTAATTAATGATTCAATGGTTTTTTCCAGGCAAATTGTCATATTGGGTGGTAAAACTGTCTAAGGAGGATATGACGCCTTCGACACGTCTTTTAGTGTAATCATGATAGAACTTGGAACCAGAATATTGGTAAATAATAGAGAAATTATACTGTATGGAGAGAGAGAGAGAGAGAGAGAGAGAGAGAGAGAGAGAGAGAGAGAGAGAGAGAGAGAGAGAGAGAGAGAGAGAGAGAGAGAGAGAGAGAGAGAGAAATTAATTAAAGGTGAGAATATTTTTGTTATCATAGATGAAGATGCCTCCAAGGCATTTATACAAATATTGCATGATTATTGGGACATAAGTTACATAAGCCAAATAATATAAAAACAAAATTCTTAGACTTGTTGCCTGTTAAATAAAACTTGTAATCGATTATAGCTGAAACAAAACAAAAATTAACTAAAAGTAGTATCTGGTTACTGCAAATGTGTAACAGATTACACCATCACCAGAAACACTTTTCTTCAGCTTATTTCACTTATTTTGACACAATCAGTTACACACTCAAATTAGCCAGGTACGACACTTTAATTACTAGGAAACTCTTAACATACCACCTTAACTCAAGTACTCCGAGTCTTCCATCCCCATGTTCATCTTTAACTTCTTGAACACTTCAATTGAGACTCCATTGGTCATCAAATTAGAAACTTGTTCTTCGCTTCGACAATATCCCAATCTTAATCTTCCTTCACTAACAAGTTCTTCAAATAGTGAAACCTCGTCTCAATGTGTTTGCTCCTCCCATGTGCAATTGGGTTCTAAGCAAGATTAATCGTGGAACCTTATCAAACAAGAGTGTAATAGCATCACCCTCATTGCTGTCCAGCTCCTTCAATTGATTTATTAGCCACATGGCTTGGCACACACATGACGAAGTGGCAATGTACTCCGCCTCACAAGAGGGGATTTCAAATATCGGTTCCTTCTTCGAACACCATGAGATTTGTGTTCTGCTAAACATAAAAATGTATTCAGATGTATACATTCGATCATATTTATTTCTGCACCAATTGGAATCGAAAAAATTGAGCAAATTGAATTTCCTGCATGTGTCCATAACGAGAAAGAGAATTTTGCAGCCAATTGATCCTTTGATGTATCTTATATTTTCTTGGATACTTCCAAGTGAGACACCTTCGGTCTCTCCATGAATCTACTCACAATACTGATACTAAACGCCAAGTCCAGTCGTATATTGCACAAATAATGCAAGGATCCAATAAACCCCTTATTCTGAGTTCGATCAACATCTTTCTCATCCTTACTTTTTGAAAACTATAGCTACGGTTCAGCTAGAGTAATGGCACCATTACAATGCTTCATTTAAAACTTCTTCAATATCTCAAATGCATACCTTCTTTGGTGTATGAGCAGTCCCTTTTTGTACTTGTAGAACTCAATGCCAAATAAGTATGTCATGAGGCCAAGGTCGGTCATCTCAAATTCTTTCATAAGTTCACTATTGAACTTAGAAATGCACTTTCTCTTGTTATTTGTTATCGACAAGTCGTCTACATATAGATAAAGGATAATTAATTCTTCACTTGTATCAGTCTTCACATACACACCATGATTGAATACACATTTCTTGAATCCAACCTCTTTTAGGAACCATCAATCTATTTTTCCCAGATCTTTGAGCTTGCTTTAAACCGTATAAAGGTTTCTTTAGCTTGTAAAAATTTAACTCATGGTTTCTCACAAAAAAACTAGAGGTTATTCTACATACACCTCTTCTTCAAGTGGTCAGTTCAAAAATGTAGATTTTATGTCCATTTGATAGATGAGCCAATTGTTGTTATTCATAATACCAACAACTAGCCTAATGGTTTCAATCCTAGCAACCGGTGCAAATACTTCTTCAAAGTTTATGCCTTCTCTTTGAAAGAATCCCTTTGCAACTACTCGAGCCTTATGCTTGATTATTTCACCCTTGAAATTTGCCTTTACTTTGAATACCCATATCATACCAATTGGCTTCTTACCATCCGATGAATCAACCAAATCTCAAGTATTATTCTTCTCAATAGATTCTAGCTCCTCTTTCATAGCACAAATCCATTTTGGATAACTTAAAGCCTCTTTTGTTTTAACGAGTTCAGATTCAGCCATAAGTGCAAAATGGACAAAATCACCATCATCATTGACTTAGTTGTCTCAGAATAGCTCACAATCTTGGATTCTTTGAGGCAAACCTCTTTTCCTTGTTGATATTTTCAGATTCTCTTCAATTCGGGCTTTGATGACATGCGTTTTTTGCACTTCTCAATTTTGCAGAATCTAAAATTTTAAATTTGTAACCAATTACAGCTTTTACGTAATCGGTTACAGGCTATTGCAGTTGCTTTATCTTGTCAAAACAATGTCTTGGCTAATCACAATCCTCTTGTCTGCTGAATCAAACAACTTGTAACCATCAGCAGAGTGATACCCTACAAGTATTATCATTTCTCCTGTTGCGGTTAGAATATGATATCAAATTATTAATTAATTTGAATCGCATCTTTAGTTCACAACCGCTCTTTGATTTATCCAAAGGAAAAGGTCAAAAGAGGAAAACCTAATTTTGCATCGTAAAGACAATGCGGGGAGAGATCTAGGTAAGGGGTTGGTTAAGCTCAGGGAAGGTACTAGCACCCTAAACTTCTGTAGTACTCTACAGGAACCTTTTGTTTATTGTATGCTTTTTTATTTTATTATTTTATCTGCTTTAATATATATTGAGCTAAGGGATAGAGTGACCTAAAGACCTAAGGGTTAGTCCTAAGTTTACTCGGCAAGACGTCGCATCTTGTGCCTACGTATCCTGGATAGGAAATGGAATCAGAGTAATCGTAGTTCCCCTCGAAAGGGAGGTTAGAAACGTCTTGACTGTGGTCAAGGTTTCATTGGGGAGTAAGCGTTCATAGGGAAGCGCCTACGTGGAGTCTTGAAACTCCTATTTCTATGTTGAAATTGTTAATTGAAATTAGGGTTAAATTAAATATTTCACAGAGGGAAACCCTAAAACAGAGTACGGCGACTCTTTGACCGAATGCTAGGGTAAAGGGTATTTTCGTCCACGGCGGGACACCTAGGCGATTAGGGTTTTGAAATGGTCAAACATTAGGGTTATTGACTCGGCGGTCAAACGGCTAGACCTAATCCTTCGGAAGGGAAATATAACGGAAAAACATGCAAGCAAGGCAAAATATTATATGGCAGAAATTAAAATGCGGAAAGTAAAGAAAGCGTCGCGATGATCACTCGCGTAAATTACAAATCCCCAAAAAGAAATGCGAAATAAAATAAGCCGCGACCATGGCCTCGCGTAAATTACATCCATGGAATAAAATAAATTGAAATAAATAATAATAAAGCTGAAACAAACAAATTAACGAGGGTTAGACGAAAATAATGGCTAAATCGAAACTTTATTTTTTTTTGAATTTTTAATTAAAGAAAGGAATTAATTTTTGCATTTAAAAGGAGAAATTATTTTAATTTTAATATTTTTTACTTACAAAAAGAATTTGTTTAATTTAATTAAAGAAAATGTTTTAATTTTAAGGTTTTGGATTAAGAAAATTTTGTTTTAGATTTTGTTGTAATTAAAGAAAAATTTAATTTTAATGTTTTAAAGAAAATGTTAGTAATTATTTTAAAATTTTGTTTTTATTAAGAAAATTGTTTCTTAAGAGAAAGGTTCTTAATTAAAAAAAGAAATGGTTTTTTCAAAAAAAAAAAAGGTTTTAATTTTTGGCTTGAGGTTTTAAAAATAAAAGAAGCATTAGTAATAAAATATAATGTGATTACTAATTACAGTTTTTTTTTAAAAAAAGAAATAATAAGATATAATAATATGATAACATAATAAAAAAGGAAGAAAAAGAAATAGAAATAAAAGAAGTGGGGATTGCTGGAAGGGTTGTTGGTCCTGTGTTGTTTTTAGGGTTTGGGAAAAAACCATTTCCCTTTCTTTAGGGTTTGGAAAACCCTTTCCCTTTTTTTTTAGGGTTTAAGTGTTGATCAGCTTGCATGTCTTCTTCTTCCTCTTTCTAATTCTTCTGTTCATCTGAAAAAGAAAGGAAAAAAAACAAAGAAGAAAGAAACAAAACATTGTTAGAGTGACTTACCTTTTTCTCTATGATAGTGACTCCTGACGAAGTCTTGAAAGTTTTTTTTCAAAAATCTTTCTTCTTCTGATAAGTCGTGAGAACGGCCGCCGTTTTTCTCTTTTTGTCTCGTTCCCCTATTATCAAATGCAACTCATGTTTATATAGGTAACAAATTAGGGTTAACTCTAACCTAATGCCTATTTTAAAGCCCAACTTAAATAATTAGTCAAAACTAAATAACAAACTAAAACAAACTTAAAAGAATAAAATCTTTTCTAATATTTTTAATTTTATGATTTTTGGATGTTTTTATGAATAATATGGAAAAAAGTGAAAAAATAATATTTTTTAAAAAATAATTTAAATAAAACGAAAATAATAATTAAATAATAAAAAAACTATTTTTGTTATTTTTTTTTTTATGAAAATAGAAAACTTAGAATAAAAATAAAAGAAAAACAAAAAGTGAAGAAGGTGGGATTCAAACTCTCGACCTCTCACACTCACAATTACTTATACACAATCTCTTGCCAATTGTGCCATTTTATTCATTTGAAATAAAGTGGCACTAGAAACTATGTAAAGGTAGGACAAATTTGGGGTGCAACAGATGCCCCTATTTAAATAGCTTCACCGGATGATTTGAGAAGCAGAGACTTGAGAAATCGCGGTGAAAGGGATTTAAATACAGATAACCGAAAAATTGGCCCCTAGATGCAGTGATATGTAATGATATGGACAAAATAACACGAACTATAATGCTGACAATGCCATGAATCTAATATGATGCGCGTGATGAAAATGAAAAAATGTACGGATGCAGACGAAACAACGTCATAGGGGACAGCGCAGCAAAGAATTGCACTGGGGAAGAAGACACGCGGTGGTGACAAGGTAACATAGGATCCACACGGAGGCATGACCAGGTAAACGACAGACGCTAGAGTTTTCGGGACATTCCTTGAAGAGATCGAGCGGGATCTTCAGGACTCACCGGAAAACATATAGGGAGAGACAAACATGAGAACATTTCGGAAGAACATCGAAAAGGAGACACGTCGTATCTGGAAGAACGTCAGATAGACATGACACGAAATAGTCGATGGGTGCCAAGTAAACTGGACTTTGTCCACAAGGTAAGACGCGGATAAAACACGACCTCGGGGAGAAAAATGCAAATGGGGATAAAACACCCATGCTGCCAAGTAACTAAATTCGTCCACAAGGTAAGACGCAGATAAAACACGACCTCAGGGAGAAAAATGCAAATGGGGATAAAGCACCCATGATGCCAAGTAAATAAATTCGTCCACAAGGTAAGACGCGGGTAAAACACGACCTCGGGGAGAAAAAGCAAATGGGGATAAAACACCCATGATGCCAGGTAAATTGGACTTTGTCCACGAGGTAATACGCGGGTAAAACACGACCTCGGGGAGAAAAATGCAAATGGTGATAAAGCACCCATGATGCCAAGTAAATAAATTCGTCCACAAGGTAAGACGCGGGTAAAACAAGACCTCGGGAGAAAAAGAAAATGGGGATAAAACACCCATGATGCCAGGTAAATTGGACTTCGCCCACGAGGTAATACGCGGGTAAAACACGACCTCGGGAGAAGAAGCAAATGGGGATAAAACACCCATGATTCCAGGTAAATTGGACTTCGTCCACGAGGTAATACGCGGGTAAAACACGACCTCGGGAGAAAAAGCAAATGGGGATAAAACACCCATGATATGCACATGTGTATAAATCATGCTATGATAGATGATCAAATGACAATGCAGATGTCGACGACAAGGCTCGACTCTGTTGGTAAGATGACAAGACTGGAAGACTGATTCCTCAACCCATACATCACTGTCATTCTATTAAACTATATCACGCTGATAGTCCCTGTAGGAAGGATGAAAAGCTACTCGGGGATTCTTCAAATAAACTACCCCAGATAGGATGAACTGATAATTGTTTCTCGTAAAATGATTGTTTTACTGTACCCTCATAAGGCCTGCCCCAGTATGAGTCTTGATAAACCAAATCTGATAAGATCTTGCCCTGAACAAATCTTGAACTGATTCTCAGACAAGATGTAAACGGAACTTGCCCCTGATAGGATCACTTGACCAAGTTTCTCATTGTTTGAAAATTCCTTAGAGGAAAGCCATTTTGCAAACAAAAATATTCATACAAACATGGTAATGCAAACTTCATGCGACCTTTGAAATCAAAATTATTTTTGAAAAATGAAAAAGAAGTCGTTGGTCAGAACACGGTGGTTCAAGACGCTCAAAATTTAAAACAAAAGTGTATTTCCAAAATAAATGATTCACAAAGATCTTTTGGAGTCAGGTTACGCAACCTTGTTGTAGTATACTTTCAAAATAACCTTGCTTCAATTAGGTCTTTTGAGGGTTGTAACGTGGCCTGGTTCACGGTTTATGAAACAAAGGATAAAGACTCAAAATTTATTTATACACACCCAATCTATATGATGATCTCCAGTCCTATGCTCAGTTAACTCCTATTATGCATTCAGGTTCGTATAGATTAGGAATTGCACTGATGGTAGGAATGATGGTTCAGAAGTCAATGGACCTATGAAAAGCAGCCACTACCTCCTTATGATATTTGGTCATTTTGACATTGAGGATTTTCAGGGTAAGGATTTAAAGATCTCCTTTTTTTATTATCCTTAACTTTTGCCTGAACTGTTTCTTTTTGTGAAGATTACAGTCAGCAAGATGCCCCAGTTTTGCCTAAGTCTCCTTCATAGGTTTTGACTTATCGGGCTTTTCTTTTGATTTTTTTTTGAAAGGAAGTGACTGCCTAGCTTAATGATCACGGTGAACCATCATCGACTTCTGATTGAAAAACATCTTCAACACTTACTTGCTGCGTGCGAAGGAAAATTGTGAGTGCGACCTTTGTATGAAAGGTGTATTGTATGAATACACAACTAAGTTAACTGAGAACTATCCATGCCCTAGGTTAAGATTGCGGGTTTTTTGTAAAGAAAGAAACTCCAACTTCTAGGCTCGAAGGGGGTGACAAGGGGATAACTTCCTTATTTCTCCAGTGTTTGGGGATCGAAACAATGTCTTACATCGTCAACAAAGTTTGATTGAAAGCATACTGACAGCAGTTATGGGTATAACGTTTTCTTCATCCTCCCTCCAATCTTTGCATACCAAAAATTTGGACAAAAATAAATATTTGAAAGATAAAGCATAGAGATGAAAATAATAGATAAAATGAATTAATTCAAAAGTTGCAATGCTCAGTTCATTAATATAAAAGTACAAACATCGTTCGAAAGCAAACAACTAATAAAATAAGGAAAATACAAACAATGAGAAACAAAAGCCTGGTCATGCCTGCTTTCAACTCATCAATCTCCATTCGGACCTCCGCATTATGTTCCTCTTGTTCTGACATTTGGCGTCTATAGTTAGCTCTAGTCTGGTATCTGTGTCGAGGAATCAGCTTGACGACTCAACGGAACACTGGGAGATAAAGACAACTGGACATGAGAAACCCGGGGACAGATGCCATGTAAGACATGATGCTAATGCAATGCAATAGTTCCAAGAACTTCAACGGTCGATTGCAAACATTTCTTTTTTAGGAAAGTTGGAAACAATTTTAAACTTTGAAATGTAGGACTTTTGAATTTGCAAAGGACGGTTGAATTCCTTGAAACTAGGAATGATGTTTTATGAATGTCATGCACAAATACACACAAACAACAAAGTCCTAGGTTAGAGGAACAATGAATGGAGTTAAGGTCTACCCTTCCCAAAAGGTATGTACTATAGGGTAGTTGTACCTGCAGAACAAGGTTCTAAAGCGGTGCCCAAAGTCATCAATCCATCTTTCGGATATTATCAACTTTCCGACTGACTCGGGGGTCGATAATATTCTCAAGAGAATCTCATTTGAGTGTAGTATCGCGTAGCAACTATTGTAGGACTACTCCCACATAGTTCCCGCACTACGTCCTATATAAGGCCAAGGTGGTGTTAAGGTACTACGGTCCCCAGTATCACAGACTCCAATTGAAAATAGTAAAAATTTTCACAACTGCACTCGATCAACCGAACCATTTTCGAAAGGGTCTCAACTGAGCGGTGATTCTCGAGTTGACTTGGTCGGGACTCACTCTCGGCAAGCCTCGTCGAATATCTCACCTTCCTATAATAAGGTCACTCAAGTCCGGGTTAGGACTTATCTCACAATAACAGGTATCCCCACAAGGTACAATGATATATAAAAATAATTAATAAAATATCATACAATAAACAAAATAGGGGTAACCCTTAAAAATTAGGAGGATCCCCAATGAAGTCGCCATTTTCTGTTGCGGTTAGAATATGATATCAAATTATTAATTAATTTGAATCGCATCTTTAGTTCACAACCGCTCTTTGATTTATCCGAAGGAAAAAGTCAAAAGAGGAAAACCTAATTTTGCATCGTAAAGACAATGCGGGGAGAGATCTAGGTAAGGGGTTGGTTAAGCTCAGGGAAGGTACTAGCACCCTAAACTTCTGTAGTACTCTACAGGAACCTTTTGTTTATTGTATGCTTTTTTATTTTATTATTTTATCTGCTTTAATATATATTGAGCTAAGGGATAGAGTGACCTAAAGACCTAAGGGTTAGTCCTAAGTTTACTCGGCAAGACGTCGCATCTTGTGCCTACGTATCCTGGATAAGAAATGGAATCAGAGTAATCGTAGTTCCCCTTGAAAGGGAGGTTAGAAACGTCTTGACTGTGGTCAAGGTTTCATTGGGGAGTAAGCGTTCATAGGGAAGCGCCTACGTGGAGTCTTGAAACTCCTATTTCTACGTTGAAATTGTTAATTGAAATTAGGGTTAAATTAAATATTCCACGGCGGGAAACCCTAAAACAGAGTACGGCGACTCTTTGACCGAATGCTAGGGTAAAGGGTATTTTCGTCCACGGCGGGACACCTAGGCGATTAGGGTTTTGAAATGGTCAAACATTAGGGTTATTGACTCGGCGGTCAAACGGCTAGACCTAATCCTTCAGAAGGGAAATATAACGGAAAAACATGCAAGCAAGGCAAAATATTATATGGCAGAAATTAAAATGCGGAAAGTAAAGAAAGCGTCGCGATGATCACTCGCGTAAATTACAAATCCCCAAAAATAAATGCGAAATAAAATAAGCCGTGACCATGGCCTCGCGTAAATTACATCCATGGAATAAAATAAATTGAAATAAATAATAATAAAGCTGAAACAAACAAATTAACGAGGGTTAGACGAAAATAATGGCTAAATCGAAACTTTATTTTTTTTTTTTTGAATTTTTAATTAAAGAAAGGAATTAATTTTTGCATTTAAAAGGAGAAATTATTTTAATTTTAATATTTTTTACTTACAAAAATAATTTGTTTAATTTAATTAAAGAAAATGTTTTAATTTTAAGGTTTTGGATTAAGAAAATTTTGTTTTAGATTTTGTTGTAATTAAAGAAAAATTTAATTTTAATGTTTTAAAGAAAATGTTAGTAATTATTTTAAAATTTTGTTTTGATTAAGAAAATTGTTTCTTAAAAGAAAGGTTCTTAATTAAAAAAAGAAATGGTTTTTTTTTTAAAAAAAAAGGTTTTAATTTTTGGCTTGAGGTTTTAAAAATAAAAGAAGCATTAGTAATAAAATATAATGTGATTACTAATTACAATTTTTTTTTTAAAAAAGAAATAATAAGATATAATAATATGATAACATAATAGAAAAGGAAGAAAAAGAAATAGAAATAAAAGAAGTGGGGATTGCTAGAAGGGTTGTTGGTCCTGTGTTGTTTTTAGGGTTTGGGAAAAAACCATTTCCCTTTCTTTAGGGTTTGGAAAACCCTTTCCCTTTTTTTTAGGGTTTAAGTGCTGATCAGCTTGCATGTCTTCTTCTTCCTCTTTCTAATTCTTCTGTTCATCTGAAAAAGAAAGGAAAAAAAACAAAGAAGAAAGAAACAAAACATTGTTAGAGTGACTTACCTTTTTCTCTATGATAGTGACTCCTGACGAAGTCTTGAAAGTTTTTTTTCAAAAATCTTCCTTCTTCTGATAAGTCGTGAGAACGGCCGCCGTTTTTCTCTTTTTGTATCCTTCCCCTATTATCAAATGCAACTCATGTTTATATAGGTAACAAATTAGGGTTAACTCTAACCTAATGCCTATTTTAAAGCCCAAGTTAAATAATTAGTCAAAACTAAATAACAAACTAAAACAAACTTAAAAGAATAAAATCTTTTCTAATATTTTTAATTTTATGATTTTTGGATGTTTTTATGAATAATATGGAAAAAAGTGAAAAAATAATATTTTTTAAAAAATAATTTAAATAAAACGAAAATAATAATTAAATAATAAAAAAACTATTTTTGTTATTTTTTTTTTTATGAAAATAGAAAACTTAGAATAAAAATAAAAGAAAAACAAAAAGTGAAGAAGGTGGGATTCGAACTCTCGACCTCTCACACTCACAATTACTTATACACAATCTCTTGCCAATTGTGCCATTTTATTCATTCGAAATAAAGTGGCACTAGAAACTATTTAAAGGTAGGACAAATTTGGGGTGCAACATCTCCCTTATTATCCAACTTCTTTCTAAGTTGCCCCGAAACATGCCAATATGCTACGGAACCAAAAACTCTCAAATGGTTCATATTTGTTTGGAATCCCAACCATGCTTCCTTCGGTGTTACCTTCTAAAGCTTCTTTAATGGACACCTATTCAACAAATAGGCAATTGGGGATATCGCTTCTCCCCATAACTCTTTCGACCAGTTCTTCCCTTTTAACGTGCTTTTTACCATGTTCATGATCGATCAATTCTTCCTTTCAGCAACACTATTTTGTTGCATTATATAAGGTGGTACAACCTCATGTGTTACCCCTTCTCGATCACAAACATCTCAAAGTACTTTGAGATATATTCATCTCCATCATCTGTTTTGAGCACTTTGAGCTTGTGACTGCTTTGCCTTTCAACCATGGACTTAAACTTCCTAAACACTTCAAATACCTCATCCTTTCTCTTGATTAGGTATGTCCATGGTTTTCTACTATGATTATCAATGAATGTGACATAATATCTATTATCACCTGCCATAACCTGAATTTTGACCTCCCCTTTTGCCTTTTGCATAAGCATGTGCATTCACATCGCTGGCATACGCATTCGCAGTTTTTCTCTGCGGTTTTTGTTGCAGGAATATTCAGGTTTTCCAAGCCCTATTAATCACAATTTCACAAGGGAATCATATCATTAACACAAGCAAAAAAACAAGGGTTTATATGCTTATTCATCAAAGCAAGAGGTCGAAAATCGGAACCATGGCCATAACACATTTTTCAAGCAAAATTGAGCAAGTTTTAGTTGTGCTAACTGGTTAACCATATAGGGTTAACTGATTAACACCCTGTTATAGTGCCATTTATAGTTGTTAATCAGTTAACCTTATTTGGTTAATCGATTAACACCTGCTATTTCAGCAAAAATTCAGCATTTTCATCATGACAACAACTCTCTCCACTCTCTTTCGGGGTCTAATTGGTTCTAGCATTGTGTGGAACATTCTAGACATCTCTAGACATTTCAAGAACTTTTAAAACACTTCAAGGCATTTATTCCAATACATCATTTCCAATTTAGACCACCATGTAACTTCATTTGGAAGCATGAGAACCCTTTGATTTGGACTTGCATGGATTGCTACCGATTTAACTAACAAACTAACCGAGACAACTTTTGACTCAGTGAGTCAAGTGTAACTAAATCCAAGGCTAGTTCCAAACCAAACCCAAATCACTTTCTAAACCTAGCAACTTCAAACCTCCACTTTATATAAACAAATCTTCACCATTTAAAAAAGGACCCTCAATCATTCTCTCTCAATTTCCACTATTCACTCTCTCATTTCTCTCATTTCTCTTTGCATTTTCTGAAACTTCTTCATATTCATCTTTATCTTCTTCCCAAACCACACTAGAGCTCAAATTCACCATTAAAGAGTGGCAACTTTCACATTGAAAGTGCTTTTCTCTTGAGCTTAACTTCCATTATCATGCAATTTTACTTGGTTTTCTGGAATTTTATTGGCTTTTGCTTCAAATCAAGTGATTATCTCAAGTTTCTTTGGTGCAAATTCATATTTGGAGACTTCGTCACATTTTGCTCGATTTTGCTATAGTTTGGTTGCAAATTCAGATTTCTCTGGTTTTCTTTGATTATCTCATCACATATCAATAGCAACAATCACCAAGGCAATCCTACGCCTTGTAGGTTGGAATTTCTCACTCAATTTACTATTTTTAATCACTTTCATATTGTTTGAGATGTAGATTCGATAATTTTTGTGTGTGCGAATTGATTTTGCAATTGTTTGATTCTTGTTCTTGATGTGTTAATTGATTCACTTGATGATTAATTGGTGCTTTTGAACTTGATTTTCATGCACAAATATATGCCCTAGCATGTGAGTGATTGCATAAGTAATTAAGTGGCTAAAAATGCTTTTGAAAACTATTTTTCTGCCACTGTCTCAATGTTATATGGTTAACCGGTTAACCGATCATTTTCCATGTTTTTTCAGAACTTTTTCAAAGATTCACCGATTAACCATATATGGTTAATCAATTAACCCTGTGACAAAATGTCATTTTTGCCTATTTTCAAGCTTGTTTGATCTTCTTTCCTCATTTAACTTCCATGTCTTGATATGCTTGATATTTAGAGATGTTAGGAGTTGTATAACCTTTGTTTGAAGCATGTATGCAAAATTTCAATGCACGATTTATCGATTCTTGATAATTTGCATTTTTTGACACTTGTAGGATCTTGATCATTCTTGCACATTTTGTTCACATTATAACATGATTAGTATTGCATGCTAATTGATGTTTGTTGTTGCCATTGCAATTTTTTCTTGATTTTATTAAGTTTGTTCTTCAGTGAATGATCTTAATTTTGTATAATCAATAATTTGCACGTTTGCTTTGACGATCTTTCGACTCGCTTGAAAGATTATTGGCTTGTTCACCCCTTTTGATTAATTAATCGAAACCTTGTTTCCTTTAGTTGATCTTCCCTCTTTCTTCTCTTTTAGATCTTTTAGAACCTTGTTCTCTCGATCCCCCACGAAGTCGAAGGTCTGCATAACGCATTAGAGTATTGTACAACTTGCATCGTTTCTCAGTCGGTTTCTTTCTTCCGCACTATACTTTGTGTTCTAGAAAAGGAGTGAGGATGAAGTATAACCTACCCACATTCTGGCTATTTCTAGTCAGGGGCGCTTGACCTTGAACTCAGGATAATCACCTATATTCCCCAAGTTGTGATGTAGCATGATCTTTGATCACTTGTGCCCTAATATTTGTCTCTTGGATTAACTCCCTCCTTTCAATTCAACATTCCTTTCTCTTTTGACCAATCATTATTCTTTGATTCCCCCAAAAGATTTATAATCACTTATTTCTTTGGCTAATCAACCGTTCTTTGGTTAAATCCAATTCTCCTTTTCCCCAACGAATTTGCAATCCTTTTTCTTCATTTTAACACAGTCTGGTTGTTAAATACAGAATCCCTAGCGGGGTTCGCAGCCTTCTCTTGGTTCTATATCCCTTCTTATTTGGTTAATCATTGTCCGTCTGTTAAAACACCAATTTGCTCTCATCCTCAATTAACCACAGTTTGTCTGTTAGCATACTGAGATTTCTCTAGGTTAATCACCTTCTCTTGGTTAATTGCCCGTCCTTTGGTTGATCACAATCTTCCTGTTAAAACCATTTTTTGGGTTAATCACCTTCTCTTGGTTAATCACTCTTTTTCTCAGTTAACCACAGTTCGTCTGTTAGCATACTGAGTTTTCTTTGGGTTAATCACCTTCTCCTGGTTAATCACCCGTTCTTTGGTTGATCAAAGTATGTCTGTTAAAACCATTTTTTTGGGTTAATCACCTTCTATTGGTTAATCACCTTTTTTCTCAGTTAACCACAGTCTGTTTGTTAACATAATGAGTTTCGCTTGAGTTAATCACCTTCTCTTGGTTAATCACTCATTATTTCCGGTTAATCATAACCTATCTTTTAGAATATTGAATCCCTTGCAGTTAGAAACCTTTATTTGGTCAAACACTCGCACCTTTGGGTTATTAACCTTCTCTTCAATCAAGTACTGCTTGTTCAGTTAATATATCGTCCTTTGGGTCACAACCTTCGCTTGGTTCCACACTCGTTCTTTGGGTTATAACCTTTGCTTGGTTCCACACCCGTCCTTTCGGTTAATCACTGTTTATCAGTTAACACACCGAGTTCTCCAGAGAGTCAAACACTTTCTCTTGGGTCAATACTCTCTTTCTTTTGGTTCATCATAGTCTGTTTAAATCAACCTTTTTGCTTTCCCTACAAAATCTCACTCTTATCTTTCTTCGGTTAATTACTGCCTGCTAGTTAATGCACTGAGTCCCCTGTGGATCTTATCTTTACCTCGATTCTTATATTTTATTCTTTTATTCTCTTGGTTTCGACACCATTCATTTATTTTATCCCTAGTGGAGTTATCGCTTTTCTTTTGTTTTCCTCAACAGAGTTTTCCTTTGCCTGTCTTTCTTGGTTTTAACATCAATCTTTTGCATCCCCAGTGGGTCTTGCTACCTCTTTTCGCTTTTGGTTTTGACACAGTATCCATTTCCTTTTCTTTCCTATTCCCCGAACTACGTAGACTCTGATTTCCTCATTGCACTGTGAGGGTACGTAGGCACGAGATTATGAAATCTTGGTGAGTCACCTTCTTCCACCTTCTCTTTTTCTCCTGGTTCTATGAACTACAGAGCTTTAAATTCCTCAGTGCACTATGAGGATACGTAGGCACGAGGGCCTAAATCCTCTACGGGCACTCTCTTTTCTCTTATCTCTCTTTTAGCTAGAAGCCTTTAGATAGATAATCCATCCAAGCCTAGAAGCAAGTGAAATGGTTTCTGTTGAGTACGACAGATGCGTAAGGTGCTAGTACCTTCCTTTCGCATAGCCAACCCCCTTATCTGTTTCTCTTCCCTTTGGATTTTATCGATATTTTCCCTATCCTTTGGGACCAAATAAAGTTCGGTGGTGACTCGGTTGTATCTTTGAGTGTGTGATCCACTTAGGTATAATCCCCTTAGCCTCAGCTGGCGACTCTGCTTGGGTGTTTATCTTTATGCTTTTCTTGCTTTATCTTTATGTTATTTACTACATTTCTTTACTGGTTTAAATACTCACATGTTGCATGCTCTGGATATCTGTTATATTCTGCTATTGTTGGGATGGGTGTTACTTGAGATATAAGCCCATTACCCAGGCTTGAGGATACACATAGGATTAGAGTGAACTTGTGTTGACATGCATAGCGCTGGATACATATTTTTAGCACAAGCCCACATCCAGATGAGGTTTTCTTGGAGATGCTCTTACCTGTATGCCTCAACAGTAACCATGCTACTTTCCTTGAGGGATTATGATTATGGAAACCGATCATTGGAAATCAGTGGAGGTCTTCTTTAGGGGTAATAATGTCAAACCAAAAATGGTGAATGTATTATTACTGCTCGACCTGAGAGCTTGAGAAGCTGGGGACCATCAAGAACCCTTGTTCAAGACTAGATCAAACTTGTGAGAGGGATATTGGGTTTTTCTGCAGGAAACCAAGACTCTTCATACCATTCGCTCTCTTGTAACGTCCAACCTTTGCGCTTGAGCAGAGTTATATACAGATCATCCATATTATTAAGACTGTGTTGGTTTCTTACATTTCATTTCATCATGTTCACACAGTTTTGCATATGCATTAAAAATTATTTTTACATGAATTACATTCCATCATGTACGCATATGCATGCCATTCATCTAGAGATCAGATTTCTCACACTATCCGTCTCTGCCTTGTAACAAGACGACGACTCGACACCACTATTTCACTCGCTCAAGCAAGTCCAAGATCATGGCTGATATTGAACAAGAGAATGCTTCCTATAAGGAGACTTTGGCTCAATTTCAGGGTCAGATAGATCAGTTCCAGAATAATATAAATGTCATCATGGAGTCCCTTCGTGCTCAGAAGGATGTCGCAGCTGCTACTTCTATTGTTGCAACTGCTATTGATGCTACTGTTGTCACTCATGTGGTGATTTCTCCTCCTGTTGTTGCTTCTTCTTCTATTTTTGTTGAAGCTCCAGTTGAGACTGTTGTTCAACCTATTATCAATCTACTAAGTTCTTAGCCTGGTCTGAATAGGATTGTAACACCCTTCTAAACCCCATGGAAAATATACGAATAATCAGAGTAAATAATCATGCATTCACAAAAGGGCGTCACACATAATTTTCAAACATCAAAAACCACCTGTCATGCTCATTAACACTTTAATAAATAATCATACTTTTCAAAGTTTCATGTTGCATGTAGCAGCGGATTCAATTTATATCATAATTCTCTTAACAGAATAACCATGCTCATCATGTAATTAAACATTTCTTATGAACTAAGGCCAGCATCACAATATTCCAATGAATATAAAAACATATCATAGAGTACATAATGTATCTCTAAAATATAACCCAAATGATCCCAGTGTTACATGACCAGAGCATGACCCAACCCATTATAATTAATTTACTAAACAGTTACACCAATAGCGACTTCGCAACTACAAGCAGCTCTACTCTTGATACCTACACGATGTCAAATAGGACATCATTCCAGCAGAAGGGTGAGAAATATTATCATAATTGTCATACCCTAAATTTGTCCAACTCTCTCAATTCTTTATACCGGGTACATATGTGGGTTCAGGATTTTTGATCCAAGTGTGAGTTGGTGGCAAATTTAATGGGGGATCATCAGGTTGAAAGAATCATGGCTTAAATCAGATTTTGGTTAAAGAGTGATACAATGCAGAGTGTGCTACATTAAATCCCTAGGTTGTTTCAAATATGTGCTTTGATTGATTAAGTTGTTTAAAATTAGACCATGTATTTTCAAAGATGCAATGCTATTTGGTCTGGGGTCATGTTTGGATTTCATTCAAGTCATACTAGGATTTAGCCCAAGTCATAAGCCATGATGGAGTCCAAAGGGCAGCCCGTGGTTAATTTCAACTTAATTGATATCGAAATCTTTCAACTTGCTTTTAAGGATTGTTAAGTTGTTTTCTGATTTATTAAGTGAAGCCTTAAATGCTTATACTAGATTCATTTTGCTAAAGATAAGTCAAGACATCAAGTTGCTTTGAGATGTTAAAGGCATTAATGATGGGTCATGATCGGGTCATGCTAAACCATAGTTGAAAATTGAGGTAACAATGTAGGAAAACATACAAGGAATACCGTGTGTTTTTATAGCATCTCCCATATGGCAAAAGAGTAATACTTAATGTATTTTGCAAGTAGATGAAGGATTTCAAAGATTTGGTGTGCCATTCACCAACATATACAATACGATGTCTCATATGTTACAGAAATTTCAAACTCTAGGACAACAGAGTGCAATTCTAATCCTAGTTAATTTACTATGAGAAATCCACAAAAGAGGCTCTTTGAACTTCAATCTGCAAGCCGGCTTGCAGCAATAACATCAGACAAATGAAGTTAGAGCTACCGGAATTCCATATGTCTTTGCTCCCTGTATTGCGGTTTGCAGAAATCCAGGAAAGGAACTCCCTTTGTTGCTGGAAAGAACAAGGTTGCAGCTTGTGCCAAGCACTTTGTGGGAGATGGTGGTACAAACAGGGGTATCAATGAGAACAATACTTTGATAAACTACAAAGGATTGCTTGGAATTCACATGCCGGCATACTACGACTCTGTTGTCAAGGGTGTTTCAACAGTTATGATCTCCTACACTAGCTGGAATGGGAAGAAAAGGCATGCTAACCGGGATCTTGTCACTGATTACCTCAAGAACAAACTGCGGTTCAGGGGTTTTGTCATATCAGATTGGCGGGGTATTGACCGGATTACATCTCCTCCTCATGCTAACTATTCATACTCTGTTCAAGCTGGTGTTAGTGCCGGAATTGATATGATTATGGTTCCCTATAACTTTACTGAGTTCATTGATGACTTGACCTGTCAAGTTAAGAAAAATATTATCCCAGAGAGCAGGATTAATGATGTTGTAGCAAGAATCTTAAGAGTGAAATTTACCATGGGCCTTTTTGAAAATCCACTCGCTGATCTAAGCCTCACAAACCAATTGGGTAGCAAGGAACATAGAGAGTTAGCTAGAGAAGCTGTTCGGAAATCCCTAGCGCTGTTAAAGAATGGTAAATCTGCTCATAAGCCACTGCTTCCTCTTCCCAAGAAAGCTTCAAAAATATTGGTGGCAGGAAGTCATGCTAACAATTTGGGCAAGCAATGTGGTGGATGGACAATTACATGGCAAGGGCTTACTGTTAGTGATCTTACATCCGGTACAACCATCTTTGATGCGATAAAACAAACAGTTGATCCTGCAACCAACGTTGTCTACAATGAAAATCCTGCTGAGTCGAACAAATTTTCCTATGCCATAGTAGTTGTGGGAGAACCACCTTATGCTGAGACATTTGGTGACAGCTTGAATCCAACAATAGCAAACCATAATCCAAAGTGTGTTTCAATTCCACAACCTGCAAAACATTGAGAGGAATTAACACTTATGTACGACTCTGTTAACGCATCCCAAACAGCAGCAACAGTCTCAGTATGCAGCAACTCAAAAGATCAAAATGTTAAAACAACGGATATACCTCTGACACCTATCAAGGAAGAAAGAAGCAGCAGCCGCCACTTCAACCTCTTCAGCAATCCCCTTCCCAGCTAGCCCAATTGGTCTCACAACAAACACAGACTTTACAAGCAAGCTTTCATTCATCTCAGCAGGCCTTCTCCCAGCTTCAACAACAAATGCAGATGATCCAGCCATCCACTCAAGCAATGACATTGCAGCATCATGCAGAAGCTACTAAAACACAGGTTGTTGTTTTGTAAAGTATGCTACTTCAGAGGAAGCTGATCAGGCAAAAAGATCATTGCACAATCAACATACTCTTCCCGGAGGTGTTGGTCCCATCCAAGTGCGGTATGCTGATGGCGAACGGGAACGCCTTGGTGCAGTTGAGTACAAACTATTTGTGGGCTCTCTGAATAAACAGGCTCTCGTAAAGGAAGTTGAGGAAGTTTTCTCAAAATATGGGCGGGTTGAAGATGTTTATCTTATGCGTGATGACAAGAAGCAGAGTCGTGAGATATGGCACTGACAGCTATTAACGGACTTAATGGAATATATACAATGAGAAGACCTCGCCAAGGAGATTCCAGGGGTCCTGCATTTGGAGCTGCACGATTTGGTCCTAGATTGGATGCACCAGGCACTAGACTTCCATCAAATAATTCTGATCCTATGGGTGATCGTATGCCTCCCCATAATGCTTGGCGTCCAATCCATCAACCAAATACTGGTACATCTTTCAATGCTGGTTTTCATGGTATGGGGCCTCCATCAATGCCAAGATCTGGCGATATGGCATTGCCTATAAATGCAGGTGGTCCTATGAATGGCATGGGAGTCTCCATAGATGTCCGATTTCAAGCTCAGTCTCCGTCAGCAATGCCACAACAGCATTGACTACCCCTAGTCGACAGCAAAGTCCTCCCTCTATACAGCAGACAGCAACTAGCAGTAATACTTAACCAAGATATGAGTTTCTTGGATACTTATGAGAATAATAGAGACATGTTGTTCCCTTTCAACCTCAAGTTATTTAAATGTTTTGAAATTCTGAATCCATTATGGTATCCACACATACCTCTGCTAGAAAAATTGTTGTGGCTTTATATACAATTGCGATGTCGCTTCGAGATGGTCAACGTGTTGTCTACACTTCTCCTATCAAGGCACTTAGTAACCAGAAATGTAGAGAAGAGTTTTTTTTTATGTTGGCCAGTGGCATTCAGTAATATTTCTTTGAGATTGATTCTGCTCGTTTGAGGTTCGATCCATCTGCCAAGATAATTGGGCTACTGCCTCCAAAAGTTAGATGCTCCGTCGACTGTGTTATTGCAGTCCCACTTGCGAACATACGAGAACCTTTCAAAAGCTTCGCGTGGGAGTTTGATAAGGGAGACTTTCATCACCGGTTTGATCTTGGTCCTGGACATCAATACCCATGCATTCACTTGTATGCTTTCACAGTTCTGATTCAAGCGAATTGGTGTCACTACTGAGCTATATAGATGCAGTTTTGGGGAAAACTCGGGTTTTGTGCTTACATTCATAAGCTGCTCTTTGTCAAGATCGCTCCCGTCAACCTTCAGTATTGACTGCTCTTACATCTGGTAGGCACCGTGGCATTTTACCTAGCCTGATGCAAAAGTCTGTTGATTTTGTTATTAATGATACATCAAAGTTTGGCCTTGTCTTCATCTGTTCCATCAACCCCATCATGGCTTATATCTAACAGTAAAGGCTTCCACGCTCCATCAGTTTCACCATTCACCCGAGCTCGTGTCATCATCATGCCAGGGACGAGCACATGAAAACCAAGATAAAACTATGGTTAGTTCATAATAATAAAAAGGAACAAGCCATGATAGAAGATCAGTTTTTCAGCAAGCCAAACGGTTGTTTTCAGGTAAAAATGAAACTATGCAGCAGTAATTTCATATCAATAAAAACTTTCCCTACAAAAAAAAAACACATAGAAAGATACAGTCAGCATAAAAAACAAATTTTGAAGACAAGAAAATAGGACAACAGAGGACAGCAGGGCCAGATTTACTAAAATGGAAAGACATAATCTTGACATCAGAAAGTGATAGCAGAGATGATACAAACATAAGCAAAACCCTAATCTCCCATCATATATATTTTGTTACCATTCATTCAGAAAGGAGGCTGAAAAAAAAAGAGATACCTCCGTTAACAAACATCTTCCAAAAACTCACAATCATCATACGCATCTCCTTCTCCTTTATTCCTTTAGTCTCCATTAAACCTCGAAATCTTCACAACCCTTACCGCTGCGTTCCTTCCATCTCCACTTCTGCAACATCAAAATCACCCCAGAAATTTCCTCAATCTTCAAACCACCATAATCCCAGACTCACTCAAACCCAGTTTTCCTCAAACCAACTTTTATTTCATCGACCATCAACTACACCGCCAAACACCAGACCGCAACCGACGAGAACAACCACTACCCATTTTCCTCTTCTCGTCATTTCTTCGACCCCTGTCAAACCTCCATTTGAAACAACACAAAAACCAGAAACAGAGCCATAGATGAAAGAGTCCGATCGAAGTGAAATTTAAAAGAGGAATCTGATGCGGAGAGACTGAGCCATAGGAGAAAGTTGAAAGTTGGTGTGCTCCCATGAGCTTGTTTTTCGAGTTGTTTAACCCTCTGATCTGAAGTCATTTTCACCGATTGTTGCTCCCAAGGACACGGCTTGCCATTGTTGTTCGTTACCGTTGCTTTGGGTACGTGGATCTTGAATTTCGACGGGACATAGTATGTTGCTTCAACCTTTTTTTTCTTTCTTTCTTTTCGTTTTCTTTAAAAAATTTGTTGACAAGGGAACAACTGGATCTGGCTGGGTATTGTGATTGCTTTTTGACCGTGTTTAAGTTTGGGGATTTTCGTAACCCCTTATTTTGTTTTGTTTTTTATTACAGTGATCTCTTTAAGGGAGTGGGTATTGGGCTTTCATCCCACATGATTTTTACTTATTTCTCATCCTCCTTTTTATTTATTTTCAATTTTCACCCCTGTGATTCTTTATTTTTTTTAGGATTTGCATATCTTATTATTGTTACTTATTATGAAATTATTTTATATTTTGTTTCTAATAACAGAATGCTACTTGGTAAATACTTTTTTTGTTATTCTATTTTTAAGCTTGTAAACATTTATTAAAAATGGCTTTACATTTTATATATAATTTTATTTTTAAAATTTTAAAAAAAAAGGTATTATATAGTTTTATTTTATTTTTGTATATATATTATCTTTGTAAATACATTTCTTTTAGAACTTTATATATGTTAGTTTTAAATTTCTATTTCTAGTTTATAATTTTGAGTTTATAGTTTTCTATTTTTTTAGAGTTGGTCTTATATCTCTTTTGTTATTGGGTATTTTTTTTGCCTGTTGGGTCGATGACGGCATTTTCTTCGATTCTCTGTCAAATTATTGATGAGAAATGAAGGATCTGAGACCATCTCCTTTCTCTCTTCATTACCTGTCCCGATTCGATTAAAAAAAGCTTTGTCAAACAATTTTCAAAATCATTTCTTTGTATTGAATTAAAAAGAGGGGATTAAGTGTAGACTTTCTTCCTCCCCGAGTGTAGGGATGCCCACTGTAGTGAGGGTGGTTCCGACACTCGTCTTTCAATACGAAGACGCTTCCCATCCATTTTCAAATCTCATCTCCTTAAAATCAAATTATCTTTGTATTGAATTAAAAGGGAGAGGATTGGGTGTAGACCTCTTCCTCTCCGAGTGTTGGGATGCCCACTGTAGTGAGGGTGGTTTCGACACTCATCTTTCAATACGAAGATGTTTCCATACCATATCTCCTAAAAACTCGGTCTCGTACCGAGTCCATTTTCAAACCATAACAAATTGATTTCTCTTTGTATCGAATTAAAGAGAGAAGATTGGGTGTAGACCTCTTCTTCTCCGAATGTTGGGATGCCCACTGTAGTGAGGGTGGTCTCGATACTCGTCTTTCGATACGAAGACGCGACTCTATCCACCACCTCTCACTTTCACAACTTCCTTCCGTAACCTTCATCACCTAAAACCTCGGTCTCGCATCGAGTGCATTTTCAAATCATTTTCACATTAAAACTTGAATGGTCGTGGAGTGGTTAGGCGTAGGCCTTCTCCTATCCCGAGTGCTGACGTTTACCGTAGGGTTCTCTGTCGCAAAGCACTTACCATTCAAGACCAAAAACATCTTTAATAAGAGAACGAAGTTCTCTTTGCATTGAATTAAAGAGAGAGGATTGGGTGTAGACCTCTTCTTCTCCGAGCGTAGAGATGCCCACTGTAGTGAGGGTGGTTTCGACGCTCGTCTTTCAATACGAAGACGCCTCGTTCGCCACACCCTTTTATAACAAAAACTTTGAGATAACGAATTGGGTACTACCCGTAGGGGTTACTATCCGAGGACCTGTCTCGCCCCCTAAAAAACAATCCAATCAATCAAACGTGACTTCTTGCCCCGCGTGGCGAAAACTAATCAATCTTTCAAAAGGATATGATACGTCCGTTCTACCGCAAACAGGTAACGCCTAAGTCTCCAACGAGCGAGCAGCAAAACACCTAACTGCTAGAATGCGCACGATAGCATCATCCATAAAAAACATCAACACACCGTAGGCCGAACTACGGCTGCTCTGATTCTTTACTTTTTCAAGTAAAGATACGTAGGCACAAGGGCCACAATCCTTGCCGAGCACATTCCCCCCTATATCTGTAGTTCCCCGAACTACGTCGACTCTGACTTTCTCACATCTATTGAGAATACGTAGGCATAGGACTGCAAAGTCCTACCGAGTCTGTTCTTTCTCTTTTCTTCCCTGTTCTCTCTTCCCTCCTAACTTTCCTGTTTCTAATCCTTCTTTTACCCAGTGAAACACTCTTCTTATAGCATAATATTTAAGCAAATAAATTCACACATCGACAAATAAAAGGTTCCCATCGAGTACGATGGATGCGAGGGGTGCTAATACCTTCCCCTCGCATAACCGGCTTCCGAACCCGTTCTTGGTCGCGAGACCATCTTATCCATTTCTTCTCTTAAGGTTTTCTCGATATTTTCCTTTCCCCTCATGGGATAAATAAAGTTCGGTGGCGACTCTTCTGTCCTTTCTTTTCGCCTCCCCGTCGTTGCATTTTTCGAGTAGCGACAGATGGCGACTCTGCTGGGGACCCTAGCGAGCCAGACCTAATTTGTTTGTCGTGTTTGTGTTTTATTTGCTTTTTTTTTTATCATGTTATGTTCACTAACTGTTGGGTTTATTTGGATGGTTGTGAGATAAAGCTTTCTACCCGAGTTTTCAAGTACACACTAAGATAGGAGGTGGGTTCTTTCTGATTTGCGAGACTTAGGACTCGTTGAGTTGGATCGAATTCCACCGCTCAGATGAGACCCCGTTGGAATGATTATGTCTTATGTGTAGTCGTAATGACGTCTTTATTTCCGACGTGGGAGTCCGCGACTCTGAGGACCTTTGTAGAACCTTATTCCAAAGGTTGCTGAGGCATGACTCTGTGTTCATCCTTTGAAGGGATTACCGTCTTACGAGTAGTCGTTATGATGGAAAACTTTCGAGGGCTAGTGCATGGGACTTTGTTTAAAAGCCTTTGGGATGCCCTCTTACAAACCAATAGATAACCCACCCGATGGGAGAAATATTTTGTGTTGTTTTGCAGGACCAATGATCTTGATCTCGTTTTGCGTTCTTTGTCATGTGCATTCATAAAACATTGCATTGCATATCATTTCTCGCATATCAAGGGACTTAAGAGACTGTGATTATCTCAGGTATTGGTGAATACAATGACTGACCAAAGAAAGCGAAGCACAAATTCCATCAAGTTTAGAGAACCAAAGCTGGAACTAATTCAAGACATTCTGATTGACGTACCAAAGGCTATCAAGATCAACTTTCAGGGGAAGTATGGGAAATTGCTTGACCTCCTCCATTCTAGGGTCGATACTTGGGCTTTGTTCGCTATGGCTCAGTTCTATGATGCACCTCTCAGATGTTTCACTTTTCAAAACTATCAGTTGGCCCCTACTCTTGAGGAATATTCCCATATTTTGAACATCAAGATTAAGGATCAACCTATATACACAGGCTTGGAAGAAGAACCAAAACCTCCTGCCATTGCTCTTACTCTACGTATGACCAAAGAGGAAGTCAAAGAGGGTCTAACCAGTAAAGGGGGTGTTCAGGGTTTTCCATTGAAATTTCTGCTAGAAAAGGCTGCTCAGTACAAGGTGGACGAAGATTGGGAAAAGTTCGGAATAAGCGTTGCTCTAATGATTTATGGGATCGTCCTCTTTCCAAATGTGGACAATTTCATAGACATCACTGCCATCGTTCTCTTCATGCAGAAGAATCCCATCCCTACACTCCTTGCCGATGTTTATCACTCCATTCATTGGAGGAGTGAAAAGAAGGCGGGAATGATCCAATGCTGCTCTCACCTACTATACAAGTGGTATGCTTCTCATTTACCCAAGAAAGGGCCGTTCATAGAAAACAAGAAGAAATTAAAATGGTCTCAACGCATCATGTCTCTGGAAGCTAGTGATATTGCTTGGTACTCTCCTGAGTACTATGATGTGGAAATCATTTTTAGTTGTGGAGAATTCAGTAATGTACCTTTGATCGGTAGGGCCGGTTGTATTAACTATAACCCAGTCATGGCATTACGTCAGTTGGGCTATGCTATGGAGGGCGAGCCCGAAGCAGAGAAGGTTCAGAGTTTCTTTTTGCTAGCCACATCAGAGGACCCTGCGTTTGTCAGGAAGATTGCTAAGGCTTGGGGTAAGATTCATACAAAGGGGAGGAAGGAGTTAAAAGCGAAGAATTGCGTGGCAAAGGAGCCATACAACCGGTGGTTACTAGCTAGAGTAGCTGAAAGGTCGTTACCATTTCCCTTAGAGCCCTCTATGCAAGAAGCACCTCCTGCTCCCACTCATGTGTCCATAGAAGAATATGAAAAACTGAAGCTAATAGTGGAGAGATTGACTAAGGAGAACCAGGACCTTCAGAATGAAGTCCACCAAGCAAAGGTGGAGAGTGGTCAGTACAAAAGAAAGGTGGAGTTTGAACAGGATCAAGCAGCTGAAAGTAGCAAGAAGCTAAAATTAGAAACGGATCTGAGAGTCAGGTACCAACAGGGTTACGAAGGGGCTGATGCATCATTAACAACTCTCCGACAACGCTTAAAGGACACCAAAGCTTCTTGTGACAGGGCATGGCACTTCTTTGAGATAGCCTCTGCCGAAAAGAAGGAAATACGAGAGAATCTTGAGGCTGATATTGGGGATCTTGAAGAACGACTGAGAAATGCCTTGACCCTAGTGGAAAATGAACGAAGACTCAAAGAGGAGGCATTGAAAGACTCATATGTCACGTCCGACATGTGGAATAACAAATGTCAAGAACTGGAAACTGCCCAAGAAACAGCCCTTCTGTGGAGGAATCGTTTCGAGGCTTTGCAAAGAGATAGTGCGCAGTGGCTCGAGAAGGAGGCCCAGCTCAATGAGTTGCTAGACACCCATGTGGATTCTATTTGTTATTACCAGTCGACTCTAGATATGTGTCGTGCTAGGTACAACAATTTGGTGGAGCATTGCAACCTCATGATCCGTGATATCCCATGGAGGTTGGAAAGCGCCATTCAAGACTTAGAAGGGAATGATATCCCCCCTTCTGTTCATCACTTTATCCAGCTCTGCGACCAAATGGTTAGGAGGTTCATGTTTGAGACGAAGAAGCTTGAAATACATCTCCAAAAGAGAGAATTTTAGTTATTCAGTTATCTTTTGTAGCACGACTTGTAGTTTCGGCTTATTCAGCTTTTGTCTGTATGAATTTTTTCTAAAATTAATGAAAGATTACTTTTTGGTCCAAATTGTGCATTTCTTTATTATTCAGTCATGATTCTATGATACCAATGATAATCACAAGCCTCGAAAGTCTCTCGAGCATTTTGCATACGTTTGCGCATTTTTCTTTCTGCATTTCCTACAACCCGATCTTACACACCACTTACCCCTTTCAGAAAGAGTAAAGCAAGCTGACTTCACGGCATCGGTATAACACAAGGAATAGCCAGAAGAGAATCATGGATCAGATAGAGCAGGACCAGGCTACTATGAGGAGCGAGATGCTAGGCATGAAAACGCAAATGAATCAACTCATGGAGGTGATTCAGAATATGGCCAGAAGTCAAGAGGAGATGAGACAAGCAGCAGAGAGGAGCGCTAATCAGACTTTGGCTGGTGCAGTTCCCAATGCAAGTGGTGCAATTCCAATTCCTGTTGATGCCACCCCAACCCCTGTTGGGGCAATTCCTACTTCTGCCGGCGCCGTACCTATCAACACCGTCCCTCCGCCAGTCGGTACTACTCATCCTCATGGTACTACGATCCCAACACAAGTCCAGTACGACGATCATGAAGGTTTCTATGAGAATTCAGGTGAAGCGTATGGACCACAGACCGCTGAATTAGAGAAGAAGTTTAATGCTTTACAGGAGATGGTGAAGACATTGCAAGGCCCCGATGTTTTGGGACTGGATGCCGCTGAAATATGTCTTGTACCCGGAATTAAGATACCTCCAAAGTTTGTAATTCCAACCTTTGAGAAGTACAAGGGTAACAGTTGTCCTAAGACCCACATAAGGTCTTACTGTAGGAAGATGGCCGCCTATTCTGATGACGAGAAGCTACTAATCCATTTCTTTCAAGATAGCTTAACAGAGGCATCCCTAGAATGGTATATGCACCTTGAACAATCCAACGTGAGAAGCTGGAAAGAGTTGGCAGACGCTTTCGTGAAGCATTATCAGTATAATACTGACATGGCTCCGAATCGTATGCAGCTTCAGAATTTGACTCAGAAGCCGAATGAGTGTTTTAAGGACTTCGCGCAGAGATGGAGGGGAGTAGCTGCAAGGGTACAACCTCCACTGATGGAGAAAGAACTGACAGACCTATTCATGGGCACGCTACAAGGACCGATCTTTGAGCGGTTAGCGTCCTCAACCTCCACGGTGTTTTCTGAACTTGTTATGGCTGGAGAGAGATTAGAGAGTTTCATGAAGGCGGGAAAAATTCAGAATGCAGGCGGATCTGCAAGCGGGGTCAAGAAACCTTATCAGGGTTTCGTTAAGAAAAGGGAAGGCGAAGCTAGTGCAGTGTTCACCAATGGAAGGAGAACTCACCAAGGTTATCACCACATTGCTGCCATCGCTCCACAGCAACCACTTTCTATTCCGGCAAATCAGCCTGCGCCTCAGCAAAATCGACAACAACAACCCTATCAACCAAGACAAAATCAGTATCAAGGGCAGAGAAAGCCAGAAAGGAGGCTTGATCCAATTCCGTCCACTTACGCCAAATTGCTTCCGTTCTTGTTGAAAGCAGGTCTCGTTCAACTTAGGGAAATGAAAGATCCTCCGGCTGTTCTCCTCTATGGCTACGATGTAAATGCGAGATGTGAGTTCCACTCTGGCGCCCCAGGCCATAGCATCGAGAATTGTAAGGCTTTAAAATACATTGTGCAAAATCTTATCGACTCCAAAGCGATAAACTTTACCCGAAATACTCCGAACATCAAATCTAATCCAATGCCACCTCACCATTCAACAAACATGATTGAAGGCTCTAAGGGGATCCGATTAATTTCGGATATTGAGGAATTGAGGACCCCACTTTCCACTATTAAGGAGCAACTCTTGTTGAAAAACATTTACCCAGGATGTCCAACTGATTGCCATGTTTGCATGGACGGATCTCAAGGATGCGCTGAGCTGAAGAAGGGCATACAGGGCCTGATTGAGCAGGGTGTATTAGTAGCAGAACAACTATCAAAGATTGAGGAAGTTGCTACTCTTGAAATTCTGTTCGAAACATTGGAGATACCATATGATGATGGATATGAGCTTTGGATCCCAGTTGACAATTCGAACCACACACCATTGACCATACCGTGCGATGAGGAAGAATGGGACAACATGTACGGACATACTTCTATCCCACTGCAGATCCCGTATGATCCAGTTAAGATACCTATGTCTCCACCATCAATGAACCAGCTTGTCATTTCGACCCCATCTCCGTTTCCGTACGAGAGCACCAAAGCTGTACCTTGGTTATACGATGAAGCTATTTTTCTCAATGGACAGAAGGTGGTAGAAGAAGATGTATTGGAAGAAAAGAAGACTGTAGAGAACATCGTGGGAACCGGAGGCGTCACTAGAAGTGGTCGAATCTTCGCCCCGACTGCACCTCCTGTCAACAGCAGTGACAATACAAGGAAAGGTACTGCCGTACCAAGCACCAATGAACAGGGGCAGTCGTCTAAACAGAAAGGCATCCCAAATGATGAAGCGGAGGAGTTTCTAAGAATCATTCAGAAGAGCGATTACAAAGTGATTGATCAGCTCAATCAGACGCCTTCGAAGATATCCATGCTGTCATTGTTAATGTGTTCAAAGGCCCATCAAGAAGCACTGCTGAAATTCTTGAAGGCAGCCCATGTGCCAGAGGAAATATCAGTAGTACAGTTTGAAGAAGTGGTGGGAAATATTGCATCAGGTCATATTTTGAGCTTTAATGATAGTGAATTACCTCCCGAAGGTAAAAATCATAACAAGGCCTTGCACATTACCATCGAATGTGTGGATGTTGTATTCTCTAGGGTGCTCGTTGACACTGGATCATCGCTGAATGTATTACCCAAAAGCTCGTTGTGCAAGCTGTCAATTGAAGGACTTGTGATGAAGCCAAGTCAAACTATTGTAAAAGCCTTTGATGGAGCTAAGAGAACTGTGGTAGGCGAGGTCGACCTCCCGATCAAGATCGGACCTCATACTTTCATCATTACATTTTACGTAATGGATATATACCCCGCTTACAGTTGCCTTCTTGGCCGTCCGTGGATTCATTCCGCAGGCGCTGTAACTTCAACCTTGCATCAAAAGATCAAGTTTATGATTAACAATCAGATGGTCATCATTGAGGGTGAGGAAGATGTTCTTGTGAGCCATCTTGCTTCTTTCCGCTATGTGGAAGTAGGAAATGAGGTGCATGAGACACCGTTTCAAGCTTTTGAAGTGATCAATGTTGAAATGATTTACGAAAAGCCAGCATCTTCAATAGTGACTTGGAAGGACGCGAGGACGGTGATAGAGGAAGGACATCCGCGAGGATGGAGCAGGGTGTTGGAATTGCCCGTCAACAAAAATGGAGCTGGTCTAGGCTACAAGCAGAAGAATGCAACTGATAAGGGCAAAGAGCTTGCAACTCCGTTGGTTTTTACTAGTGGAGGCCACCTTGTCGATGGTCAAGTCATGTTTTTGGAAACTGAAGCCGAAGATCATGAAGAGCTGTGTATGGTGTACCCTAGGGCGCCTAATCAAACTTTGAACAATTGGAGAGTCGTTGAAATCCCCGAAGTTACTCTAGTAGACGAGTAATCCCCTTTTATTTTATCTAAAAAAAAAAACAATCATATGCTCTGCCCAAGGCATATGTATCATGTTGTAGGGCCTTTTGCTTTTAAAGCATAACTTATCATCAATAAATAAACTTTCGCATCCAATTACGCTCTCTTTCTTTCATTTTTACTTTTTGCACATAAAACTATCTTTGAAAGACAATGTTTTGTTTTATTTTCCTTTTTCCTGTCAACAAATATAAAAATAATAATAATAAAGCATGAAGTCATTCATCGTGCAGATCTTCCCCTGCTCCTGTCAATAACGACCCCGCTATGGTCCAATATGACTTTGATAACCCGATCTACCAAGCCGACGAAGACTGCGAGGAAGATTGTGATCTCCCAGAAGAGCTAGCTAGACTATTGAAGCAGGAGTCAAAGGTCATCCAGCCCTACCAAGAAGAGGTCGAAGTCATCAACATGGGAACTGAAGAAGATGCCAAAGAAATCAAGATAGGCGCAGCTTTGGAGTCAGAGATTAAGTCAAAACTGATAATATTGCTTCGAGAGTATGTTGACGTTTTTGCTTGGTCTTACAAAGATATGCCCGGTCTAGATGAAGAGATTGTGATGCACAAACTACCTCTCAAGGAAGGCTGCCCGCCGGTGAAGCAAAAGTTGAGGAGAACAAAGCCAGAGATGTCTTTCAAGATCAAAGAAGAGGTACAAAAGCAATTGGACGCTGGTTTTCTGGCAGTATCCAACTATCCGCAATGGATAGCGAATATTGTCCCAGTACCTAAAAAGGATGGGAAGGTGCGAATGTGTGTAGATTATAGAGACCTTAATAGAGCAAGTCCGAAAGATGACTTCCCTTTGCCACACATTGATGTGCTAGTAGACAACACGGCCCAATTTTCTGTATTCTCATTTATGGATGGCTTTTCTGGATATAACCAGATTAAGATGGCGCCCGAAGATATGGAAAAGACGACTTTCATCACTCCATGGGGAACTTTCTGTTACAAGGTTATGCCGTTTGGACTTAAGAACGCAGGCGCAACATATCAGCGAGCAATGGTCACTCTTTTCCATGACATGATACATAAAGAGATTGAGTGTTATGTAGACGATATGATTGCGAAATCCCAGACTGAGGAGGAGCACCTTATCCACTTGGGAAAGCTATTCGCCCGGTTAAGGAAATTCCAGCTGAGACTAAATCCCAACAAATGCACTTTTGGTGTAAGATCTGGTAAATTGCTAGGTTTTATTGTGAGCCAGAAAGGGATTGAAGTCGATCCAGATAAGGTCAAAGCTATCCAGGAAATGCCGGCCCCCAAAACTGAAAAAGAGGTCCGAGGATTCCTTGGGAGGTTGAACTATATCGCCAGGTTCATATCTCATCTAACGGCCACTTGTGAGCCCATCTTCAAATTACTTCGAAAGGATCAAGCCGTGGTATGGAACGATAACTGTCAGAAAGCCTTTGAGAAGATAAAGGAATACCTACAAGAACCGCCGATCTTGATGCCTCCGGTGCCCGGACGACCCCTGATCATGTACTTGACTGTGTTAGAGGGATCCATGGGATGCGTATTGGGACAACATGATGAAATCGGCAGGAAAGAGCATGCAATCTATTACCTCAGCAAGAAGTTTAATGACTGTGAAACGAGATATTCGATGCTCGAGAAGACATGTTGCGCATTGGCTTGGACAGCAAAACGCTTGAGACAATATATGCTCACCCATACGACTTTGTTGATTTCCAAGATGGATCCTGTCAAATACATATTCGAGAAGCCCGCTCTCACCGGGCGGGTAGCTCGTTGGCAAATGGTGTTAACAGAGTATGACATCCAGTATGTTACGCAGAAAGCTATCAAAGGGAGTGTGCTCTCTGAATACCTTGCCCACCAACCTATGGACAACTACCAGTCTATGCGTTTCGATTTCCCTGACGAAGACGTCATGTTTGCCAGAGATTATGCCACGCCAGGCCCAGATGACGGACCCGAACCAGGATCGCGATGGACGCTCGTGTTCGATGGTGCCGCAAATGCCAAAGGTTGTGGAATTGGGGCAATCATCACTTCTCCAACTGGCTTTCACCTGCCATTCACCGCCAGATTATGCTTTAAGTGTACTAACAACATGGCCGAATATGAAGCTTGTATTTTCAGAATTGAAGCTGCCATTGATAATAGAATCAAGATTCTAGAAGTCTATGGAGATTCCGCGCTTATCATATGCCAGATTAAAGGGGAGTATGAAACACTGGACCTCAAGTTAATTCCTTACAGAGATCATGTCTTGAAGTTAATCCCGTACTTTGATGAGATCACTTTCCATCACATTCCCAGAGGAGAAAATCAGTTGGCTGACGCTCTAGCAACACTAGCATCTATGTTTCAAGTCAAGTGGGAGAATGAGGCGCCATCCATCCGTTTAGAATATTTGGACGAACCCGCTTATTGCCTAGCGGCCGAGGGAGAAGAAGCTAAAACTGATAATCATCCTTGGTTCTATGATATCAAGCGATATCTAGAGACACAAGAATATCCAGAAGGCGTAACTATCACTGACAAGAAGTATCTCAGAAAGCTCTCCTCAAAGTTCTTCCTCAGTGGTGACGTGCTATACAAGCGGAATTACGATTCGGTTCTACTCAGATGCGTGGATAAGCACGAGGCAAAGCGTATCATAAATGAAATGCATGAAGGATCTTTTGGGACACATGCTAGTGGTCATACTATGGTTAAAAAGATTTTGAGGGCAGGATACTATTGGATGACGATGGAAACGGATTGTTGTCTCCATGTCCAGTCATGCCACAAGTGCCAAATTTACGCAGACAAGGTCCATACTTCACCACTCCCTCTGAATGTTTTGACTTCGCCTTGGCCCTTCGCTATGTGGGGTATAGATGTAATCGGACGCATCGAGCCAACCGCTTCAAATGGGCACCGTTTTATCTTAGTGGCCATCGATTACTTTACCAAATGGGTAGAAGCGGCATCCTATGCCAACGTCACTAAGCAAGTGGTGACTCGCTTCATCAAAAAAGAGATTATTTGCCGATATGGAATCCCGAACAAGATCATTACAGACAATGGTTCAAACCTCAACAATAAGATGATGAAAGAGTTGTGTGAAAACTTCAAAATTGAACACCACAATTCAACACCTTATCGCCCTAAAATGAACGGAGCTGTTGAGGCGGCAAATAAGAACATTAAGAAAATCGTCCAGAAGATGGTGAAGACTTACAAAGACTGGCACGAGATGTTGCCGTTCGCGTTGCATGGCTACTGCACCTCAGTGCGCACTTCCACAGGGGCAACCCCGTTTTCTCTCGTATATGGCATGGAAGCAGTATTGCCCATTGAAGTAGAGATTCCCTCCTTAAGGATTTTAGAAGACGTCAAGCTAGATGAGGCCGAATGGATACAAGCCAGACTCGACCAACTCAATCTCATCGACGAGAAACGCATGACGGCCATCTGTCATGGACAATTATACCAAAAACGATTGAAGAGGGCCTTTGATAAGAAGGTTCGCCCACGACACATCCAAGCAGGAGATTTGGTGCTAAGGAAAATTCAGCCAACTCACGTCGATCCAAGGGGAAAATGGGCACCAAACTATGAGGGTCCGTATGTAGTAAAGAAGGTTTTCTCCGGAGGGGCCTTGATCCTGTCAACCATGGATGGTGACGATCTCTCATCCCCTGTGAATGCAGATGCAGTTAAAAAATATTATGCCTAAAAGATAGACCCGGTGGACCCAAAAAGAAAATCCACGCAAAAATGGGCGTCCTGGTGGACCATAAAAATGGTTCAGGCAAAATTAGGGACTAGAAGTAAAAAAAAAGGAGTATCCTGATAGGCTGAAAACCTGAAAAGGCGGCCTAGGCAAAAGTTAGGGATTCAAAAAGGCAGGACTGCATCTTGAAAAGACGTGTGAATTATTCCTCGTAACCGTCAAGCTCTCGACTGAGAAAGATCAATTCGATTCTGGCGCTCAAAAGCAAGGCGTGAAGGGTCTTCAGAGACATATGGGCCATAGCAGATTTGAAACTTGGCAGGGACCATGTTTCAACATTGTCTTAGTCTTTATTTTTCTCTTTTAAAAGCAGTTACCTCTTTTAGGAATTGCCTCCTTTTGTAATTTTCCCATTTATGGGTGTTCATCAATAAAATTACTTTCATCAAAGCTTTTCTGTTTTTATTTACCCTTTGGTTGCAAGTTTCATTTATTTGATGATGGGTTTTGCATATAATGACATTATGGTAAAATAGACTAAGGGATAACTTACCCTCTTGGGGTAACTAAAGGGTGACCATGACTCTAAAGAGTACGCAGGAACATCATTCTAAATCTTGTAACGACTTGACTGACAAGGTCGTCAAACCCGGCAGAGCAGGCCATGAGCTGAAAATCTCAACACATCCAAGTTCTTTATACATCACAAATAGAGGATGTCGGGAAGTCAGGCTTATCTTTCACTTTCCCACCACCAAAGTCCGCCATGTCGGCACCTGTATTTTCATTGCCCGTCCGCAATCATATGCATCATACGCATCGCATTCGACATTATAAGAACCTTGCTTCATAAGCATCTTGCCTCATAAGCATCTTGCTTCGTAAGCATCTTGCATCATATACATACCTATGATTACATCATACTTTCCTCAGCTCTTGCATCACCGCGTGTTAGCATTTGCATTTGCATCTCCATTCGTTATGGAACATCATTATCATCAAGCATTTACATACGAGATCAGATCCAGGATCAATTTCGAAGATTGTCAAGATCCTAATCAGCCCAGTCAGGGGCATCTTCCGCAAAACCGTGGACGTTCCCCACGAATTTGTTCAACATTTCGTTGGGCAAATTCAAAAGCTTCAAAGTATCCATCAGCCCGGTCAGGGGCATTACCTGCAAAGTCCGTGGGTCTTCCCCCCACGAAATTCAAGAATATCAAAGCAAGATTTAGCCCAGTCAGGGGCATCTTTTCAAGACCATGGGTGTATTGCATGATGTATTTCAACCTCGTGATTAATCAGATCTTCAAAATCAACATTCAGCCCAGACAGGGGCATCTCCAGTAAATTGTCTCCAGCAGACTTCAGCGATAAGTGGCAATCTCTTGGGAGAAGCTTATCCATCTTCAGCGATAAGTGGCAATCTCTTGGGAGAAGCTTATCCATCTTCAGCGATAAGTGGCAATCTCTTGGGAGAAGCTTATCCATCTTCAGCGATAAGTGGCAATCTCTTGGGAGAAGCTTATCCATCTTCAGCGATAAGTGGCAATCTCTTCAGAGAAGCTTATCCATCTTCAGCGATAAGTGGCAATCTCTTCAGAGAAGCTTATCCATATTCAGCGATAAGTGGCAATCTCTTCAGAGAAGCTTATCCATCTTCAGCGATAAGTGGCAATCTCTTCAGAGAAGCTTATCCATCTTCAACGATAAGTGGCAATCTCTTCAGAGAAGCTTATCCATATTCAGCGATAAGTGGCAATCTCTTCAGAGAAGCTTATCCATCTTCAGCGATAAGTGGCAATCTCTTCAGAGAAGCTTATCCATCTTCAGCGATAAGTGGCAATCTCTTCAGAGAAGCTTATCCATATTCAGCGATAAGTGGCAATCTCTTCAGAGAAGCTTATCCATCTTCAGCGATAAGTGGCAATCTCTTCAGAGAAGCTTATCCATCTTCAACGATAAGTGGCAATCTCTTCAGAGAAGCTTATCCATATTCAGCGATAAGTGGCAATCTCTTCAGAGAAGCTTATCCATCTTCAGCGATAAGTGGCAATCTCTTCAGAGAAGCTTATCCATCTTCAGCGATAAGTGGCAATCTCTTCAGAGAAGCTTATCCATCTTCAGCGATAAGTGGCAATCTCTTCAGAGAAGCTTATCCATATTCAGCGATAAGTGGCAATCTCTTCAGAGAAGCTTATCCATCTTCAACGATAAGTGGCAATCTCTTCAGAGAAGCTTATCCATATTCAGCGATAAGTGGCAATCTCTTCAGAGAAGCTTATCCATCTTCAGCGATAAGTGGCAATCTCTTCAGAGAAGCTTATCCATATTCAGCGATAAGTGGCAATCTCTTCAGAGAAGCTTATCCATCTTCAGCGATAAGTGGCAATCTCTTCAGAGAAGCTTATCCATCTTCAACGATAAGTGGCAATCTCTTCAGAGAAGCTTATCCATATTCAGCGATAAGTGGCAATCTCTTCAGAGAAGCTTATCCATCTTCAGCGATAAGTGGCAATCTCTTCAGAGAAGCTTATCCATCTTCAGCGATAAGTGGCAATCTCTTCAGAGAAGCTTATCCATCTTCAGCGATAAGTGGCAATCTCTTCAGAGAAGCTTATCCATATTCAGCGATAAGTGGCAATCTCTTCAGAGAAGCTTATCCATCTTCAGCGATAAGTGGCAATCTCTTCAGAGAAGCTTATCCATCTTCAGCGATAAGTGGCAATCTCTTCAGAGAAACTTATCCACCTTCAGCGATAAGTGGCAATCTCTTCAGAGAAACTTATCCACCTTCAGCGATAAGTGGCAATCTCTTCAGAGAAGCTTATCCGATCCCTTTCACCCTTTGGTTTTAGGGTTGATCTTTTTTGCTCCATCATCCTTTTTGGTGATGGGTCTGATATCCTTTTTGGTGTCATGACTAGCGTGTTTTCCACTATCCTTTTGGTAGTGGATCCTTTACTTTCTTTTGACTTCAGAGTAGCATTGTGAGTGTACTATCATCCTTTTGATGATAGGCTTGTCATCCTTTTGGTGTCAAGTTTTCTCTGATTAACATCCTTTTGGTGTCAGCAACCTTTGCAAGGTATCCAGTATTTTATTCCCAAGCATTTACTTTATTTTATTTTTTTGGACAAATTTAGGGTCTTATTGATATCTAATCGTCTTCTACCTTGAAAGTGTGAGTGCCATAGCCGTTCATATTTCTCGGTGTAAGCCAATTAGATAGGGGCATCTGTCATACCCTAAATTTGTCCAACTCTCTCAATTCTTTATACCGGGTACATATGTGGGTTCAGGATTTTTGATCCAAGTGTGAGTTGGTGGCAAATTTAATGGGGGATCATCAGGTTGAAAGAATCATGGCTTAAATCAGATTTTGGTTAAAGAGTGATACAATGCAGAGTGTGCTACATTAAATCCCTAGGTTGTTTCAAATATGTGCTTTGATTGATTAAGTTGTTTAAAATTAGACCATGTATTTTCAAAGATGCAATGCTATTTGGTCTGGGGTCATGTTTGGATTTCATTCAAGTCATACTAGGATTTAGCCCAAGTCATAAGCCATGATGGAGTCCAAAGGGCAGCCCGTGGTTAATTTCAACTTAATTGATATCGAAATCTTTCAACTTGCTTTTAAGGATTGTTAAGTTGTTTTCTGATTTATTAAGTGAAGCCTTAAATGCTTATACTAGATTCATTTTGCTAAAGATAAGTCAAGACATCAAGTTGCTTTGAGATGTTAAAGGCATTAATGATGGGTCATGATCGGGTCATGCTAAACCATAGTTGAAAATTGAGGTAACAATGTAGGAAAACATACAAGGAATACCGTGTGTTTTTATAGCATCTCCCATATGGCAAAAGAGTAATACTTAATGTATTTTGCAAGTAGATGAAGGATTTCAAAGATTTGGTGTGCCATTCACCAACATATACAATACGATGTCTCATATGTTACAGAAATTTCAAACTCTAGGACAACAGAGTGCAATTCTAATCCTAGTTAATTTACTATGAGAAATCCACAAAAGAGGCTCTTTGAACTTCAATCTGCAAGCCGGCTTGCAGCAATAACATCAGACAAATGAAGTTAGAGCTACCGGAATTCCATATGTCTTTGCTCCCTGTATTGCGGTTTGCAGAAATCCAGGAAAGGAACTCCCTTTGTTGCTGGAAAGAACAAGGTTGCAGCTTGTGCCAAGCACTTTGTGGGAGATGGTGGTACAAACAGGGGTATCAATGAGAACAATACTTTGATAAACTACAAAGGATTGCTTGGAATTCACATGCCGGCATACTACGACTCTGTTGTCAAGGGTGTTTCAACAGTTATGATCTCCTACACTAGCTGGAATGGGAAGAAAAGGCATGCTAACCGGGATCTTGTCACTGATTACCTCAAGAACAAACTGCGGTTCAGGGGTTTTGTCATATCAGATTGGCGGGGTATTGACCGGATTACATCTCCTCCTCATGCTAACTATTCATACTCTGTTCAAGCTGGTGTTAGTGCCGGAATTGATATGATTATGGTTCCCTATAACTTTACTGAGTTCATTGATGACTTGACCTGTCAAGTTAAGAAAAATATTATCCCAGAGAGCAGGATTAATGATGTTGTAGCAAGAATCTTAAGAGTGAAATTTACCATGGGCCTTTTTGAAAATCCACTCGCTGATCTAAGCCTCACAAACCAATTGGGTAGCAAGGAACATAGAGAGTTAGCTAGAGAAGCTGTTCGGAAATCCCTAGCGCTGTTAAAGAATGGTAAATCTGCTCATAAGCCACTGCTTCCTCTTCCCAAGAAAGCTTCAAAAATATTGGTGGCAGGAAGTCATGCTAACAATTTGGGCAAGCAATGTGGTGGATGGACAATTACATGGCAAGGGCTTACTGTTAGTGATCTTACATCCGGTACAACCATCTTTGATGCGATAAAACAAACAGTTGATCCTGCAACCAACGTTGTCTACAATGAAAATCCTGCTGAGTCGAACAAATTTTCCTATGCCATAGTAGTTGTGGGAGAACCACCTTATGCTGAGACATTTGGTGACAGCTTGAATCCAACAATAGCAAACCATAATCCAAAGTGTGTTTCAATTCCACAACCTGCAAAACATTGAGAGGAATTAACACTTATGTACGACTCTGTTAACGCATCCCAAACAGCAGCAACAGTCTCAGTATGCAGCAACTCAAAAGATCAAAATGTTAAAACAACGGATATACCTCTGACACCTATCAAGGAAGAAAGAAGCAGCAGCCGCCACTTCAACCTCTTCAGCAATCCCCTTCCCAGCTAGCCCAATTGGTCTCACAACAAACACAGACTTTACAAGCAAGCTTTCATTCATCTCAGCAGGCCTTCTCCCAGCTTCAACAACAAATGCAGATGATCCAGCCATCCACTCAAGCAATGACATTGCAGCATCATGCAGAAGCTACTAAAACACAGGTTGTTGTTTTGTAAAGTATGCTACTTAAGAGGAAGCTGATCAGGCAAAAAGATCATTGCACAATCAACATACTCTTCCCGGAGGTGTTGGTCCCATCCAAGTGCGGTATGCTGATGGCGAACGGGAACGCCTTGGTGCAGTTGAGTACAAACTATTTGTGGGCTCTCTGAATAAACAGGCTCTCGTAAAGGAAGTTGAGGAAGTTTTCTCAAAATATGGGCGGGTTGAAGATGTTTATCTTATGCGTGATGACAAGAAGCAGAGTCGTGAGATATGGCACTGACAGCTATTAACGGACTTAATGGAATATATACAATGAGAAGACCTCGCCAAGGAGATTCCAGGGGTCCTGCATTTGGAGCTGCACGATTTGGTCCTAGATTGGATGCACCAGGCACTAGACTTCCATCAAATAATTCTGATCCTATGGGTGATCGTATGCCTCCCCATAATGCTTGGCGTCCAATCCATCAACCAAATACTGGTACATCTTTCAATGCTGGTTTTCATGGTATGGGGCCTCCATCAATGCCAAGATCTGGCGATATGGCATTGCCTATAAATGCAGGTGGTCCTATGAATGGCATGGGAGTCTCCATAGATGTCCGATTTCAAGCTCAGTCTCCGTCAGCAATGCCACAACAGCATTGACTACCCCTAGTCGACAGCAAAGTCCTCCCTCTATACAGCAGACAGCAACTAGCAGTAATACTTAACCAAGATATGAGTTTCTTGGATACTTATGAGAATAATAGAGACATGTTGTTCCCTTTCAACCTCAAGTTATTTAAATGTTTTGAAATTCTGAATCCATTATGGTATCCACACATACCTCTGCTAGAAAAATTGTTGTGGCTTTATATACAATTGCGATGTCGCTTCGAGATGGTCAACGTGTTGTCTACACTTCTCCTATCAAGGCACTTAGTAACCAGAAATGTAGAGAAGAGTTTTTTTTTATGTTGGCCAGTGGCATTCAGTAATATTTCTTTGAGATTGATTCTGCTCGTTTGAGGTTCGATCCATCTGCCAAGATAATTGGGCTACTGCCTCCAAAAGTTAGATGCTCCGTCGACTGTGTTATTGCAGTCCCACTTGCGAACATACGAGAACCTTTCAAAAGCTTCGCGTGGGAGTTTGATAAGGGAGACTTTCATCACCGGTTTGATCTTGGTCCTGGACATCAATACCCATGCATTCACTTGTATGCTTTCACAGTTCTGATTCAAGCGAATTGGTGTCACTACTGAGCTATATAGATGCAGTTTTGGGGAAAACTCGGGTTTTGTGCTTACATTCATAAGCTGCTCTTTGTCAAGATCGCTCCCGTCAACCTTCAGTATTGACTGCTCTTACATCTGGTAGGCACCGTGGCATTTTACCTAGCCTGATGCAAAAGTCTGTTGATTTTGTTATTAATGATACATCAAAGTTTGGCCTTGTCTTCATCTGTTCCATCAACCCCATCATGGCTTATATCTAACAGTAAAGGCTTCCACGCTCCATCAGTTTCACCATTCACCCGAGCTCGTGTCATCATCATGCCAGGGACGAGCACATGAAAACCAAGATAAAACTATGGTTAGTTCATAATAATAAAAAGGAACAAGCCATGATAGAAGATCAGTTTTTCAGCAAGCCAAACGGTTGTTTTCAGGTAAAAATGAAACTATGCAGCAGTAATTTCATATCAATAAAAACTTTCCCTACAAAAAAAAAACACATAGAAAGATACAGTCAGCATAAAAAACAAATTTTGAAGACAAGAAAATAGGACAACAGAGGACAGCAGGGCCAGATTTACTAAAATGGAAAGACATAATCTTGACATCAGAAAGTGATAGCAGAGATGATACAAACATAAGCAAAACCCTAATCTCCCATCATATATATTTTGTTACCATTCATTCAGAAAGGAGGCTGAAAAAAAAAGAGATACCTCCGTTAACAAACATCTTCCAAAAACTCACAATCATCATACGCATCTCCTTCTCCTTTATTCCTTTAGTCTCCATTAAACCTCGAAATCTTCACAACCCTTACCGCTGCGTTCCTTCCATCTCCACTTCTGCAACATCAAAATCACCCCAGAAATTTCCTCAATCTTCAAACCACCATAATCCCAGACTCACTCAAACCCAGTTTTCCTCAAATCAACTTTTATTTCATCGACCATCAACTACACCGCCAAACACCAGACCGCAACCGACGAGAACAACCACTACCCATTTTCCTCTTCTCGTCATTTCTTCGACCCCTGTCAAACCTCCATTTGAAACAACACAAAAACCAGAAACAGAGCCATAGATGAAAGAGTCCGATCGAAGTGAAATTTAAAAGAGGAATCTGATGCGGAGAGACTGAGCCATAGGAGAAAGTTGAAAGTTGGTGTGCTCCCATGAGCTTGTTTTTCGAGTTGTTTAACCCTCTGATCTGAAGTCATTTTCACCGATTGTTGCTCCCAAGGACACGGCTTGCCATTGTTGTTCGTTACCGTTGCTTTGGGTACGTGGATCTTGAATTTCGACGGGACATAGTATGTTGCTTCAACCTTTTTTTTCTTTCTTTCTTTTCGTTTTCTTTAAAAAATTTGTTGACAAGGGAACAACTGGATCTGGCTGGGTATTGTGATTGCTTTTTGACCGTGTTTAAGTTTGGGGATTTTCGTAACCCCTTATTTTGTTTTGTTTTTTATTACAGTGATCTCTTTAAGGGAGTGGGTATTGGGCTTTCATCCCACATGATTTTTACTTATTTCTCATCCTCCTTTTTATTTATTTTCAATTTTCACCCCTGTGATTCTTTATTTTTTTTAGGATTTGCATATCTTATTATTGTTACTTATTATGAAATTATTTTATATTTTGTTTCTAATAACAGAATGCTACTTGGTAAATACTTTTTTTGTTATTCTATTTTTAAGCTTGTAAACATTTATTAAAAATGGCTTTACATTTTATATATAATTTTATTTTTAAAATTTTAAAAAAAAAGGTATTATATAGTTTTATTTTATTTTTGTATATATATTATCTTTGTAAATACATTTCTTTTAGAACTTTATATATGTTAGTTTTAAATTTCTATTTCTAGTTTATAATTTTGAGTTTATAGTTTTCTATTTTTTTAGAGTTGGTCTTATATCTCTTTTGTTATTGGGTATTTTTTTTGCCTGTTGGGTCGATGACGGCATTTTCTTCGATTCTCTGTCAAATTATTGATGAGAAATGAAGGATCTGAGACCATCTCCTTTCTCTCTTCATTACCTGTCCCGATTCGATTCAAAAAAGCTTTGTCAAACAATTTTCAAAATCATTTCTTTGTATTGAATTAAAAAGAGGGGATTAAGTGTAGACTTTCTTCCTCCCCGAGTGTAGGGATGCCCACTGTAGTGAGGGTGGTTCCGACACTCGTCTTTCAATACGAAGACGCTTCCCATCCATTTTCAAATCTCATCTCCTTAAAATCAAATTATCTTTGTATTGAATTAAAAGGGAGAGGATTGGGTGTAGACCTCTTCCTCTCCGAGTGTTGGGATGCCCACTGTAGTGAGGGTGGTTTCGACACTCATCTTTCAATACGAAGATGTTTCCATACCATATCTCCTAAAAACTCGGTCTCGTACCGAGTCCATTTTCAAACCATAACAAATTGATTTCTCTTTGTATCGAATTAAAGAGAGAAGATTGGGTGTAGACCTCTTCTTCTCCGAATGTTGGGATGCCCACTGTAGTGAGGGTGGTCTCGATACTCGTCTTTCGATACGAAGACGCGACTCTATCCACCACCTCTCACTTTCACAACTTCCTTCCGTAACCTTCATCACCTAAAACCTCGGTCTCGCATCGAGTGCATTTTCAAATCATTTTCACATTAAAACTTGAATGGTCGTGGAGTGGTTAGGCGTAGGCCTTCTCCTATCCCGAGTGCTGACGTTTACCATAGGGTTCTCTGTCGCAAAGCACTTACCATTCAAGACCAAAAACATCTTTAATAAGAGAACGAAGTTCTCTTTGCATTGAATTAAAGAGAGAGGATTGGGTGTAGACCTCTTCTTCTCCGAGCGTAGAGATGCCCACTGTAGTGAGGGTGGTTTCGACGCTCGTCTTTCAATACGAAGACGCCTCGTTCGCCACACCCTTTTATAACAAAAACTTTGAGATAACGAATTGGGTACTACCCGTAGGGGTTACTATCCGAGGACCTGTCTCGCCCCCTAAAAAACAATCCAATCAATCAAACGTGACTTCTTGCCCCGCGTGGCGAAAACTAATCAATCTTTCAAAAGGATATGATACGTCCGTTCTACCGCAAACAGGTAACGCCTAAGTCTCCAACGAGCGAGCAGCAAAACACCTAACTGCTAGAATGCGCACGATAGCATCATCCATAAAAAACATCAACACACCGTAGGCCGAACTACGGCTGCTCTGATTCTTTACTTTTTCAAGTAAAGATACGTAGGCACAAGGGCCACAATCCTTGCCGAGCACATTCCCCCCTATATCTGTAGTTCCCCGAACTACGTCGACTCTGACTTTCTCACATCTATTGAGAATACGTAGGCATAGGACTGCAAAGTCCTACCGAGTCTGTTCTTTCTCTTTTCTTCCCTGTTCTCTCTTCCCTCCTAACTTTCCTGTTTCTAATCCTTCTTTTACCCAGTGAAACACTCTTCTTATAGCATAATATTTAAGCAAATAAATTCACACATCGACAAATAAAAGGTTCCCATCGAGTACGATGGATGCGAGGGGTGCTAATACCTTCCCCTCGCATAACCGGCTTCCGAACCCGTTCTTGGTCGCGAGACCATCTTATCCATTTCTTCTCTTAAGGTTTTCTCGATATTTTCCTTTCCCCTCATGGGATAAATAAAGTTCGGTGGCGACTCTTCTGTCCTTTCTTTTCGCCTCCCCGTCGTTGCATTTTTCGAGTAGCGACAATAATAACGATGCATATAATCATATATATATATATATATACACACACACACACAAGCATAGAAAATACTTATTCCACATTTCTCACCACAATTTATCATAACTCATCATATACATCACAATATATATATATATAAACAAATATGGATAATCACCAAGCATATTCATCATGCACACATCCATAGTTTCAATCAATCCATATAAACATACACATTATGTTTAATTCACCATAATTCATATAAACATATACAATCATATTTATTCATTAATTCCTCAGTCAATATCATTCACAATTCACATTATTGCACATAAACATTTACAATTATGTTTATTCATCACAATTCATCATAAAGTATACACACACACACACACACATGATTGTCAAGAAGTTTTTGACAAAATAAAAAAATATTTGCAAGAACCACCGATCTTAGTACCTCCAATTCCTAGTAGGCCTTTAATCATGTATCTCACTGTTCTCGATGAATAAATGGGATGTGTATTGGGTCAAAATGATGACACTGGCAAAAAAGAACATGCAATTTACTATCTGAGCAAGAAGTTTGCTGATTGTGAAACCAGATACTCACTCTTGGAGAAAACTTGTTGTGCTCTGGCTTGGGCTGCTTGACGCCTAAGATAATATATAATTTGCCATACTACTATATTGATATCCAAAATGGATCTGATAAAGTACATTTTTTAGACGCCTGTTGTCTCTGGACAAATTTCTTGGTGGAAAATGTTGTTAACTGAGTATGACATCCAACATGTTATCCAAAAAGCAATAAAATGGAGCATCTTGTCTTACTACCTTGCTCATCAACCTGTGGAGGGTTATCAACAAATAAAGTGTGACTTTCCCGAGGAGGATGTTTTGTTCATTAAAGATTATGAAACTCCAGACCCTGACATAGTACCCAAACCAGGGGCGGGATGGACGCTCGTGTTCGATGGTGCTGCCAATGCTAAAGGTCGTGGAATTGGTGTTGTCCTCATCTCTTCGACATGTTTCCATCTTCCTTTCACCGCCAGATTATACTTTGAATGCACCAATAATATGGCTGAATACGAAACATGCATCTACGGTATTGAAGCGAAAATTGACATGAGAATCAAGATTCTTGAAGTCTATGAAGATTCTGCTCTGGTGATTGATCGAGTCAGAGGAAAATTTTTGAATCGGGATTCCAAGCTGGTTCCGTACCAAAAGAACATCTTGAAATTGATTTCGTATTTTGATGAAATCTCTTTTCATCATATTCCCAAGGAAGAAAATAAACTAGTTGATACTCTTGCCACCCTGGCATCCAGGTTCAAAGTCAATTGGAAGAACGAAGCTCCTTCTATTCGCATTGATCATTTGAACAAACCAGCACACTGCTTAGTAATCGAGGACGAGTCTGATGACAAGCCTTGGTTTTACAACATCAAAAGATACCTGGAAAAACAGGAATATCCCGAAGGTATCACTATCACTAACAAGAAAGCTCTCCAACAGCTTTGCGCCAAGTTCTTCTTGAGTAATGGTATAGTGTACAAAAAGAATTATGATTCTGTGTTGCTCAGATGCATGGATATACACAAAGAAGATACAATCATAAGGTCTATACATGAAGGTTGTGAGGGTGTACATGCCAAAGGGCCTACTATGGCTAAGAAGATCCTTCGAGTTAGGTATTACTGGACAACAATGAAGATAAATTGTTACAATTTTGCTAAAAGATGTCACAAATGCCAAATCTACGGTGACAAGATCCATGTGCCACCAACTCCATTGAATGTTATGACTTCTCCTTGGCTCTTCTCTATGTGGGGTATTGATATGATTGGAATAATCGAGCCGAAAGATTCCATCGGTCATCGCTTCATTCTAGTTGTTATTGATTACTTTACCAAGTGAGTGGAAGCTACTTCTTACGCAAACGTTACACGACAAATGGTTGCAAGACTTATCAAGAAAGAGATAATTTGTCGCTATGGTATTCCTAGCAGTATTATCATTGACAATACCAACAACCTGAACAACAAGATGATGAAGGAGTTGTGTCAAGAATTTAATATCGAGCACCACAACTCTTCACCATTTCGGGCCAAGATGAACGGTGTCGTCGAAGCAACAAACAAAAACATCAAGAGGATTGTCCAAAAAATGGTCAAGACTTACAAGGATTGGCACGAAATGTTTCCCTTTGCATTACACGGCTACAGAGCTTTAGTTCGTACTTCCACTGGGGAAACTCTGTATTCTCTTGTGTAAAATATGGAGGTTGTTCTACCTATTGAAGTCGAAATTCCTTCGCTCAGAGTCATCATGGAAGCAGATCTCGATGAAGTTGAATGGTCCAATCCAGATACAACCAGCCGAATCTCATCAAATAAAAGCGCCTTACAACTGTTTACCACAGTCAATTGTATCAGAGACGTCTCAAACAAGCTTTTGACAAGAAATTTCCCCCTCGAGCGTTCCACGCCGGCGAACTCGTTCTCAAGAGGTATTCTCCTGTTCACTCGAATCTGCGTGGCAAGTGGACTCCTAATTACGAAGGACCCTTTGTTGTCAAGAAGGCTTTATCATGCAGAACCTTGATCCTCACCACCATAGATGGGGAACAGTTACCACTACCCCGTGAACTCCGACGCAGTCAAAAAATATTATGTCTGAAAAAAATGATGAATAAAGAGCTCACTAGATTGACATCCGCAAGGACAATCTAGGCAAATATGGGCATCCCAATGGACAAAAAAAATGTTCATGCAAAAGTTAGGGACAAAATAAAAAAATAATAATAGTCCGCTAAGTTGAAAACCTGAAAGGCCGACTTAGGCAAAAATGGGTATCCCGGTGGACGAAAAAATAATAGAAAATGTCCATGCAAAAATTAGGGATAAAGGCATCTGACTGTGAACACTTGAGCCTATCTTCAGAATAACTGGACCTCAGCCAGTAAATGATCAATCAAATCATCATCAACAGACACACAATATTGGAACCAATACTTACAGTGGATGGTGGTCAATGTTGTAATCAATGCAAAATCAAATTTCCCATTGCCATTTACATTTTTTTCTTTCAATTTATTATAAATTTCCTCATCAAGGATTTTTGCATCCTTGTACACGCCTTATGTACAAATATTCTCATATTCAATAAAATTTATCCTTTGATTTCTCATTTGTCCTTTTCAGTATTTTGTTTGCAATTTGAACAATTATTTGTGATCACATAATACTATAAAGCGTTAAGAATAATAAAAAACCTAAATCAACCAGGAAAGCATTATGCATTGTATGCTTTACCAGAAATCCTTAAGGGATGATCGATAGTTTCCATTGCATGCTTGATCCCCACCAGGTGCCATTATGGTTCTTTAGAAGAGTTGTTTATATTTCATTTCCCCAACAGAATCGTAATTTCCCTAAGTAGAGACATGTTTGCTCCTCTCCAACAAGAGCAAAATTCCTCGCAGCATTCTCCATAGATTAAAGCTATCATTTCTCCGCAGCGGTGGTGTTTTAGTTTTCTTTTGCCTAACGCGATAAAAATCATCCTGACCTTGTTTTTCCCCAAGAAGAGTCAGTTATTTGAAGATCACCCATGGTTCCTTCATTCCCCAGACAGGGTTAGCCACAGTTGGAAGGTTCCCTAATCTTCAGCAGCAGTATTGGTAATAGCCCGGAAGTTTAAGATCTCTAGGCTCTTTCCCCAGCGGAGTCGTCGTCATTCGTGGATTTCTTTCCCTAGCTAAGGATGTCGAGTTCGTTTTGCTACAATCCTTGCCTAACTGCAACATAATACCTTAACCTATGCAGTTCCATAACATGATATCAAGCATCATGTAGGATCAAACATATATAGCATATGCATCAAGCATACTCTCCGTTGACAGTTTCATCTCCATAGTAGATTCAGCTATTTTCCTAACCTAATCAAAATCTTTACACTTTCACCTTACCATCTTTTGCCGCTGTAAGCCAAAATTTTGAGTTACTATTTTATTTAATCCCCTCCCACCTCGAATAATCAAAGAGATGAAGCAATTCGAGCATTCGGGTCCAAGAGGATTAAATAGGGGCAGCTGTCGTAACCCAAAATTTGACTTCCCCTTTTCCCTTTTGCATAAGCATGTGTGTTCGCATAGCTGGCATACGCATTCACATTTTTTCTCTGCGGTTTTTGTTGCAGGAATATTCAGGTTTTTCAAGCCTGATTAATCACATCTTCACAAGGGCATCATATCCTTAACACAAGCAAAAAAACAAGGGTTTTTATGCCTATTCTACAAAGCAAGAGGTCGAAAATCAGAACCATAGCCATATCACCTTTTTCAAGAAAAATTGGGTAAGTTTTGGCTGTGTTAACCGGTTAACCATATATGGTTAACCGATTAACACCCTGTTACAGAGTCATTTTTAGATTTTGAACAGCTGTTAATCGGTTAACCTTATTTGGTTAATCAATTAGCACCTGTTATTTCAGCAAAAATTCAGCATTTTCACCATGACAACAACTCTCTCCACTCTCTTTTGGGGTCTACTTGGTTTTAGAATTGTGTAGAACATTCTAGACATCTCTAGATATTTCAAGACCTTTGAAAACACTTCAAGACATTTATTCCAATATATCATTTCCAATCTAGACCACCATGTAACTTCATTTGTAAGCATGAGAACCCTTTTATTTGGACTTGCATTAGGATTGCTACTGAGTTAACTAACTAACTAATCGAGTCAACTTCCAACTCGGTGAGTCAAGTGTAACTAACTCCAAGGCTAGTTCCAAAGAAAACTCCAAAGCACATTCCAAACCTCCACTCTATATAAACAAATCTTCATTATTTCACAAAGGACCCTCAATCATTCTCTCTTAATTTTCGTTCTTCACTCTCTTATTTCTCTCAATTCTCTTTGCATTTTCTGCAACTTCTTCACATTCATCTTCATCTTCTTCCCAAACCACACTAGAGCTCAAATTCACCATTAAAGAGTGGCAACTTTCACATTGAAAGTGCTTTTCTCTTGAGCTTAACTTTCATTATCTTGCAATTCTACTTGGTTTTCTGGATTTTTATTGGCTTTGCTTCAAATCAAGTGATTATCTCAAGTTTCTTCGGTGCAAATTCATATTTGGAGACTTCGTCGCATTTTGCTCAATTTCGTTACGGTTCGGTTGTAAATTCAGATTTCTCTGGTTTTCTTTGATTATCTCATCACATATCAATAGCAACAATCACCAAGGCAATCCTCCGCCTTATAGGTTGGAATTTCTCACTCAATTTACAGTTTTTGATCACTTTTGTATTGTTCGTGATGTAGATTCGATAATTTTTGTGTGTGCAAATTGATTTTTCAATTGTTTGATTATTGTTCTTGATGTGTTAATTGATTCATTTGATGATTAATTGGTGCTTTTGAACTTGATTTTCATGCACAAATGTTTGTCCTAGCATGTGAGTGATTGCATAAGCAATTAAGTGGCTAAAAGTGCTTTTGAAAACTGTTTTTCTGCCACTGTCCCATTGTTAATTGGTTAACCATATATGGTTAACCGGGTAACCAGTCATTTTCCACGTTTTTTCTAAACTTTTTCAAAGGTTAACCGATTAACCATATATGGTTAATCAATTAACACTGTGACAAAATGTCATTTTTGCTTATTTTCAAGCTTGTTTGATCTCCTTTCCTCATTTAACTTTTATGGCTTGATATGCTTGATATTTAGGAATGTTAGGAGCTGTGTAACCTTTGTTTGAAGCATGTATGCAAAATGTCAATGCACGATTTGCCGATTCTTGATTATTTTCATTTTTGATACTTGTAGGATCATGATCATTCTTGCACATTTTGTTCACATGATAACATGATTAGTATTGCATGCTAACTGATGTTTGTTGCTGTCATTGCAATTTCTTCTTGATTGTATTAAGTTTGTTCTTTATTTAATGAACTTAATTTTGTATAATCAATAATTCGCACGTTTGCTGAAAATGAGGCGAGTCGAGTCGAATTCACCTCAGTTCGGCTCTACTCGTTAAGAATTAGTTCAGCTCAAATCTCGATTTGAGTTCGATATGAATTTTTTTTAAGCTCAAACTCGACTCGTCATAAGTTCACGAGCAACTCGGCTTAACTCATTATGTCCATCTCGTTAGGTTCAACTTGCTTATCTCACGGAATTAAAAGTCATTTTTAAAATATATTCTTTATATATTTGACATTTTAAATTAATACTATTTTAAAAAGAAAGTATTAAAATAAGGGTAATTTTAACTTGTGCACTACTTTTAATAAAAAATTTAATTTTAATTTTTTATTGATGTTTTCAATCCAAACTTTTTATAAGTGTATTTTATAACTTGTGCTCTTAGGGTACAAGTTAGCACTATCCTTAAAATAAAATAAAAGTTATTAGATTGGAATTTAACTTTGTCTTAAAAATTTGCTACCTTAAAAATTAATTAACTTATATGATGTTAATTTGATTTGTATAATCATTTTTAAAAATATTTTTTTCACTTGAGAATATAAATTATCAATTAAAAACGTTTGATTAAAATAAAATACAAGATTAGAAGTTATATTAAATCTTTAAATTTACTCTTAAAAACAATATAATTATTCTCATATTTAATTAAGTTGGTTCGTAAATCTATTCAAATTCAACACATTTAGTTTTAGTTTTTCGCGTATATTAAACTCATTAGATTTATGAACTAAATTCAACGAATTAATTGTCGAACCGAATTTCAAACTATTTTTGAATTAGTTCGGTTAATTGTCAGTTCTACTTTTCATATGATTTTTGAAATATAATCTTTTAAGACAATAAAAATTTAAAAATTAATATATTGATAAAATTTTAAAAATAAAATAAATTGGTGTAAAATAATCATTAAAACATTTAAAATATATATTTTTTTAAAATTTGAGAAAAAGATTAGGATCAGTTGAATTTATAAAATAATTCGGATAATATTAAGTGGATAGATTATTAAATCCAATTCATTTAATACTTTTCTTTTGTTAGATAGATAGATTAAATAAATCAATATAAATTATCATTTTGATTGTGTCAAATCAAAAATATTTGACCACACAACTTGAACTAGATTATTTACTCGCACGCTTAAAATTATACATTATTTAATTATTTTAAAGTATATTATTAATATTAAATGTAATTTTATTTTGTGTGCCTATATTTTATGAGCATGTTAATTGGAGAACCAGTCCATTTATAAAAAGAAAAACATGCACGTTTTCTAAAGTGACTCTATTTGACTTTCTAAAGTTATATGTCAATTTCTTTAAAAAGAATGGTTTGACAAAACAAGTTTCACCGCATCAAAGTTCAATACTCTCAATGTTTGAGCAGTATGACGTCGGTTTTGGAAATTTTCACTTATTACACAAATATATATAATATGATTTTTTTAAGTTAAAAATCCACAAGAATACAAAATCCACGTAGTTATTTTTGTTATTTTTTCACAAGTGTTATATTAAAAAAACATCCCAAGTTAGTGGGATTGAAATGAAACTAATGAGAAGGTTCGGTTGTTTTGTAGGACCCCGTTTTGCATCTGACAGGATAAGGATTACAGTCACAAATCCATCTTCCCTAACAATAATCCCAATATTCAAAAGTCACAATGGGCCATGGTTACTCTGTATTATATTAAATAAATAATTTCAGTCTCTTTCATAAAAGATTAGATTAGATACATCATCATTGATGTATTCCACAATAAATAATAAAGAGCATCTTCGAATGCACAAAAGAAACAGTTAACAATTCCATTAATAGACTTTTCTAGATGAAATCATTTTGTATGTTTTTATATCTTAAGCTTTTATAGAACACAGTTTAGCAGCGGCGGTAACATGTTTTAAATGGAATAATGAAAGCGAAGTTTAGTTTTTCTTTCTTAAATCTTAAACACTTTAAAACTGTTTGATATTATATGATGGCTTCGCTTCCAACAAATTCAAACTAAATTCAAACACGTTTAAATGTCTCTAATAATGTAGTTTACTTTGAGTTTTTATTATGAATCTTGTTATATTATTATTTATAAATAATGCATTCATATTTTAAAACATTTCTTAATGATACACAACATACCACTTCTCAACTTTTTTTTTAAATATTTTTATTTGTGATTTAGTATGCAGAATTTTTCAGGTACTTTGGGTGGTAAACTATTATTTATAAGAGTGTGTTGGAATAAAAGTGTGTATTTGAATGAAAAATTTTAATGAGAGAAAATATTTTTTTTTAAGAAATTTAAAATGATTTGATTAAGATTTATTGTTTGAATAAAAAAACATAGAGAATTGTTAAAATGATATAAATTTATGAAATATTTTATTCAAGTTAAATTTAAGAAATTTTAAATGATATCAAAAAATAAGTAATTTGAAATTACTCATTCACTCTATATCATGCAACTGTTAAATTATTTATTATTACATTTTTAATTTATGCAAGATGGTCCTTATGTTTTATGAACATTTCAAATTCGGCTATAAAATTTTCAAAAAATTGCAAATAAATCTCTAAAATTTTACAAATTAGTCCCTTCAAATTTTCAAAAATTACAAATTAATTTCTATTTTTCATATTTTAAATTTGGCTCAAAAGCTGCAAATTTATGAAAATGACTCTAAAATTTAACAATAAATTGTGTTAATACTTCATCCAAACAAAATAATTTTAAAATGAATGAATTTCAATTGAATAATTTAAATTGCTTAGGATTTTGAATTTCTTAAAAATTATCAATTACCTCATCCAAACACACTATAAGGATATTAGGCTGATTTCCAATCTTTTATTTTATTAGAAGGGATGAGTAAGAAGAGGGTGATTATCTTTTGATCTGGCATGATGTAATTTGGTCTATTTAGAAAATCCTAATTGATAATATCTTTAATGGAGTCACTACAACAACAACAAAAGTAGTGGAAGACAAAAGTATTCTTCTATCTTGGAATTGGTTTTTGGACTGGATGCGAGAGAGAACGCTTGCAACTTCATGGAGTGGCTTCAAAAGCTTATCATCTTTTTGCACCTATAGTGAGTCGAGTGTTTGACCTGATTTGGTGCGAGGTGGTGGACTTTCAACTTATTATCCTTTTATCTTTTAATTTGTTGAAGGTGTGTCAGCTTAGTTTGAGATCTAACCTTCAATAGCAAGGAGGTTCTATGGTATTTTTGTTTTCTCTGCTTTTCTTGTTGATCAGGCACACCTTGTACTTTGTACTCTTGTTTTTTTCGAGAACCTTTTTCCTTTTAATATAATACACTATGTGGTGCTATTTATAAGAAAAAAGTTTACTTTTTAGATACATTGAATAACTAATGTATTTGGACGATATATAGACCAAATGCACTATTTATTCAATTTATCTAAAAAGTAAACTTTTTTCTCATAAATAGGACTAGATGGAGTATATTTACCATTAAAAAAATATATTCAAACCTTTTTTTAATTCATTGAAATAAGGTTAAGTAATAGTAAACTAAAAATTAATTAAATGTCCTTAAAATTTGATAAAATAGACTATTAATATATAGTTAAGCTCTCTTCAGCCGATAGCAAGACATATGAGTATGAAGAAAGTTGAACATGAGCTAGTGATGCCATGTTATCATTGCACATCAATTAACAAGAAAAAACAAACAAATTGAACTAAAAATGAGCATGTTATAAGCAAAAGTGTGGAAAAATCATGGAAAAGTTACAAAGGGTGAAGTAAAGAATTTAGTGTGAAAATTTATGAAAAAATGAGCAAAAATGAGCTAAAGCCTATAGAATAAATATGTCCGCTCCATGTCATAATGCATTTGCGTTTCTGCCATCATTACGCAATGCGCCTGTGTTGCCCATCAACGTGACCGCGTTAAGAGACTTTCCTGACATGCTTTTAAGGGTTTTAAAATGAAAAGGTTGAGAAGAAAAATGGGTATGATTCCCTAGAGAGTAAAGTGATGTATTTCGAGGATTTTGAAGCTTTAGGAGGCCATTGGAGCCACGTGAGAGCTTTTTTTCGGTGACTCTTCATGATCTTGGAGTCTACACTTATGGTATTGACTAATTTCAACATGAGTAGCTAGATTTCTTTTAGGTTAGGTCTTATTTGATGATGAACCTATTTGTATTTGATTGGGACATATGATCGGACGATGTTAATGTAATTGTCTTAACTCTCTATTATTATTCACTTATAGATTATACGTATTGTCTATTATTTGTTACGACATTCGATTTGATTTTGATAAGTAGATACTACTGACCCTGTGGCTATTTATATGAACTACTATAATTGTTGAATTTGTTAATTGACTAGTGATAGGATAATTAGGAATTGTGACTTAGGGAGTAACGCGCTTTGTTGCCTAGTATGACGATACAATTGGCCCAATGGGTCGGGAAATTGACGCTTAGATTAGTGAGTTGCAGATCAAGGGATTTGGTGTAGTGGTAGAGTTAGTTTATAGTGTAACTCTATAGTCAGCACATGTTTGTTAACGTGTGTTTCATCAATCAAGTAGAAATAGAGGATTATGATAATAAGACATGATTGCCTTTATCATCTTTGTTATTCAACAATCAAAGAATTATGAACACCCCCTCGCGCGTGTTTACTTGTTACTCATATCGAATAACATACCTTATTCTAAATTCGCAATCCATGTGAAAACGAATTTATTTTATTACTTCGATTACAATTGTAGTACACTTACTAGTAAATTATCATCAAGTTTATTGTGTCGTTGTCGGGGATTGTTGATATTTTCAACAAGGCATGGTGTGCGACTTATTTTTGCTTTTAGTTTGTCTATTTTTATTTCTAGTATTTTATCATTAATCATTCTATTAATTTGTGTTTTAAATTTTTGGTTTTTATGTTTACCTTGTTTTGCATTGAACAATGCTACTAAGGTATTATTTTAGGTGTTTATGCAGGTTTCGAGTTCGACGTTTATAACATTGGATCAAGAACTAGAGAGAAACGTGTGAGCACTTCGTAAAGCAAAGATCAAAGTTTTGACAGTAGCTGAACAACAAAAAGAGGAACCTGAAATGGCAAATCCACCCGCGCCAAACAATAAGGGATTACTGTAGACGGACCGATGTTGGTCAAATCTCACAGGGATTCCAACCAGCAAACCCAATGAGTTTTGATATTCAGAATTTTGTGTTATAGAACTTATGAGATAACCCGTTTGACAGGCAGACCACTCGTGACCCATGTGAGCACCTTGCTAAGTTTTACGAGACCTGTTCTATGTAAAACCAACAAATGTAATTGATGATCAAGTGAAATTGCGTCTGTTTGGATTTTCATTAATTGGTAGAGTAAAGGAGTCGTTGTAGTGTCTTGCCAATGGGACGATCCAAACATAAAAGGTGTTAGAATATAAGTTCCTAGAGAGATACTATTCGAATGCACGGTTTGTAAAAAAGAAAAGTTGAAATTTCAAATTTTAGCCAGAAAGAGAGTGAATCCTTGTCAGATGCGTGGGAGAGATTCAAGTTGTTATTTCGCAAGTGCCTGAACCACAATATTCGATGGAACAAATGACTCATTTTATAAGCGGATTGACAATGCTAACCCAAATGCTCCTTGATACTTCAGCCGAGGGTACATTGAGAGCAAAGAATGATGAAGAAAATAAGACACTTATTGAAGATATGTGTCAAAAAGAATATCACCCGAGTGAGCGAGCTGTGAAAGGAAATGGTGTGTATTAACACACAAAATGCATTACTAGCCCAACTGGAGGATCTCACCAAACAGTTGGTTGCTTCTCAATTAACCCAAAATAATTTCAGTCAAATCTAAACTATGAGATGTGATTTTTATTGAGGTGCACATTTTAATGGTAATTGTATTCCAAACATGGAGAGTGCGAAAGTTAAGTATGGAAACTTCCAAAGAAACAATTTGTACTCTAACACGTATAACCTGGGTGGAAGGATCACCCTAATTTCAAGTTAAGCAACAATAATCAAACCTTGAATTCTGGTTAAGGTGCACAACAAGAATCTCAAGCACCTCAACCAAACTCGTTTGTGTTGGAGGAAACACTCAAGGGGTTCATGATTTCTACCTAAGAGAGATTTATAAAAGTAAGTCAGGCACAACAAAAGATGATGCTAAGTCAACTGGCCATATACAAAAATACAGAGGCCTCCATAAAAAATTTAGAGGCACAATTTGGGAATTTTTCTAAGCAAATAGCGGCTCAAGCTAATTTGGGAAAGATATTCAATGGTATCTCTATAGATAACCCAAAAAATAAAAAAATGTAGTGTTATTGAGTTGAGAAGTGGAGTGGTAGGTACACTCACACAATTTAGCAAGGAGAAGAAAAAGAGAAAAAAGAGAATGAAAAGAAAATGGTGATAAAAGGTGATGTTGAGAATAAGAAAAACGAGTGAGAAACAAATGTGATTGAGAGTAATGATGAGGTTAAGAGTTGGACTCTTGACCAATTTATAAATAAGAACTCACCGTGGAGGAGTACCAAGAAATAAATGATTAATGATTCTAACCATGTGCTCCCTGATTATATCAAAACACCATACCATTTCTTGAAAAAGAAACCTAATAAGAAGGATGAAAAAGAAGAGTAGTTCAAAAAGTTAAAGTAAATGTTGCGAATAATTCAGGTCAACGTCCCCTTTTGTGAAGCCATAAACCAAATGTCAATGTATGCTAAGTTTATAAAAGGGGTTCTCTCCGGAAAATAACGATTGAGTGATGATGAAAATAAGTGAGCAAAATAATGTGTTTGAAACCACAAAGCACCAATATGAACAAACTCAATGCTAAAAGGTGAGCAAAATAATAAAATCAACTGACAAGCAAAAGCTAGCAAAAACATAATTAAAAGTTGGACATAGGGCATAGTGGTGGAAATCTAGGCTAAAGGGATTGTTGGGCGTGTTTAGGTGTAAGGAAACTGAGCATTACACAATTCAAAAAATGTATGAGGATGGAAGTGTTGAAGTGAAAGATCCTGTAGACTCGATGGTCTCCATTGTTAAGGGCAATGCGCTGACAACCTTGCCACCTACTAATAAAGTATCAGAGAGGATTTCTCTATGCTCGTATAGCCCTGGGCTTTAAAGTCAAGCTAGTGATCTTAAACAAGTATTGTATGGGAGGCAACCCACGATTGGGTAACATATTTTATTTTTAGTCGATTACTTTTATTTTAAATCAATTTTAAATTTTAGCATGTTTTGAGTTTTTAGTATTTTGGTATTTTTAATGTGTGCGCTAACTGTGTAAAAAATCAAAAGGGAAGCGGAAGCAGCGAGTAGCATTGAAGGAAAGAGTCTTAGAAAAAATATGGGAAGAAAATGTAAAATTGACCACTGGAATTAATATTGGTGCATTGGCGTTTAACCTATGCACGTTGTGACTGTAACTAGATTTGACTGTTTGATTATGACCGTTGGCCCTACCGTTAGGTAACACGGTTGCGCTACCTTCCAAAGTCGAGGCGTTAGATGCGTTAAGGGTCTATAAAAAGGGCTTTTTACCCCAACTTTTTCACTTCAACTCCTTTTCTCCTTAATTTTACTCATTCCTTTTTGCATCTTCTTATACTCGTTCACCCTTTTTGCAAAAAATGGTACTAGAGAGAATGTTTCAAACCAATCAAAGCTTACTATGAAAAGGCGTCATGCTCTCATGTCAATCATGAACGAGGAACCTATAGATTTGGGTTTATTGGTTGCGAGTAACATCAAATATATGGCTGACCCTATTCATATTGAAGATGTAATGATTAGTCTGATGCTACCAATCACCAGAAATTTTATTCCACGCCCCATTTGGTAAAGGCTCAATAGGAGCAGATGGAGGAAGATGTCTAATGTCCTGAAGTACAACAATAACCTCTTGATAAGGTCCATCATCATCAGCAGCAAGCACCAGATCAAATGATGCAGTGGTAGGAGTTTGCCTTGGACATGACTACTTGGGCAACCGAAGCTTCGCCTAATTTGTACATTGACCCCCTAGATTTGGAGTTAGGTACCAAAGCTTTTATGATGATCATCGAGATTATGTACCGGTCCAAAATCTAAGGGAAGGGTTTCCTTCTCCAACAACCCTAGAATCCTATTTTTCGGAACAGGATCAGGCCTTGGCCAATCATGAGCGCATATGACGAGTACCCGGGCTAGGCAATATCAGTAGTACCAGGACCAGATTAATCGACTTCATGACTTTTGTCGCCTAGACGATAGTATGTGATTCAACAGTTTTAGTTATATTTTGTTTTGTTTTGTTGTGTGTCCCATATGTACCAATTTAATGAAGAGGGGAAGTTACGAAAAATTGCTTTGCCCATAATTTTGTATTATTTCGTTCTCCTTGATTAATGAATTTGTTTGTGGCTATTTCTTTTTCAGTTGAGTTACTACCTGTCATACCCCAATTTTGTCCGGGCACTTTACTATTATATGAGTTTTAATCATATTTTATTTTGAATAAATAAAATATCTCATTTGGTAGTGAAATAAAAATTCAAGGATATTCAAGCATAAGGTCCTGAGTTCAAACCCGCTTTTCCTTTTTTCTTCTTCTTTTTTTCTCTCTAATTTTAACCTTTTATTATTATTTTAGTTATTAATATTACTTTTTAAAATAGTTTGAAGATGTTACTATTATTTAATTTATTATTTAGTTTTTTTCTTTTTCTGCAAAATAAAGGTATATCTAAGTTTCCAAAACACTCACAAGACAAAATTATAATTCTTTCCAAAACAAACCACAACATACATATTTTCTTGAAATTCAATCATCATAAAATCATGTTCAAGACAAAGTTTTATTTCTTTCCAAAACAGCATACAAACACGTCAGATTCTTGCATTCAAGTTGGACATCAAAGTTCAAAATTTTGAGCTTATATAAAGAGCAGCATACACACATCAGAAAAGGAGAAAAGGAACCGAAAAAAAGAGGAGAAAGAGAGAGGAAGCGACAAATCTACTTCTTCATTTGCATACAAGTATATTTTTCTATAATATATATGTCATTGGTTTGTATATAGAGGATCTTTTTTCTTCATATTGTGTATAGGCATAGTGTTGCGTCATCGTACACATGTTATATTATATACATATTTTGCTTATATATATATATATATATATATATATATATATATATATATATATATATATATATATATATATATATATATATATATATATATATATATATATATATATATATATATATATATATATATATATATATATATATATATATATATATATATATATATATATATATATATATATATATATATATATATATATATATATATATATATATATATATATATATATATATATATATATATATATAGTGTGTGTGTGTGTGTGTGTGAGAGAGAGAGAGAGAGAGAGAGAGAGAGAGAGTTTGTTAATACTATTTTGAGATTTATTTTATTTGTAGTCTTATGTGAATTTTGTAGCAATACAAATTCATTGTGGATAATATGTGTGTGTGTGGGGTATTAGCTTTTTATTTTTTCAATTATTTTGAGTTGATGCAAAAAAATTATGACACTGTTAAAATAGTATTTTGGTTGTTGCTACCTTTTTCTCGCTTTCCTACTCCCCGATTAACAGGTGTATTCCCCGTCCTCATGAAGTGTAAAAATAATTTTATCATTTTACTTTGCTTGCGTGTTTATATCTTTTCATTGCATGATGAATCAAACCCCTCACATTCTTGATCCATTCATCAAGTCCTACCCCAACTTGTAAGTCGATTGTCGTTTGCATCGTCATCAACCTCATGCACACACTTTCTCTCTTTCTATGGTTGCGGTTTCGTTTACTAGGAGCACCCTTAGAGACTAAAAATCTATCTAACCTTTTCTCAAACTCTTGATCTAACGTCAAGTGGTTTCTTCTCTTGTAAGATGACTGTCTTTTGCATCAACATCACATAATTTTTAAACCTCGATCTTTTATCGAGTATTTTTTCCTAAATTAAAATTAAGACGCGTAATCATTAATAAACCTTTTATTAGAAAATAAAGGGAGGGGTTTTGAGTCTTCAAAATTTCTCCTCATTTGTTTGGATGCGAGATGTCTTTCTCGTACTCAAACAACTATTTCCTTAAAACACCTAATCATACTTTAATACTTTTTATTAAAGATGAAAACATAGGGGTGTGGAGTCTTCCATTTCTCTTGTGTAATTGTTTGGGTACGAGACGTCTTTCTCGCATTCGAGTAATTGACATCTATAAAATAAACCAACAAACCGTAGTACGAACTATGATTGCTCTGATTTTCCCATTGTACGAAGGAATACGTAGGCACAAGGGCCCCAGTCCTCGGCGAGCACCCTAATAATAAAATCAACCATTTTCCCTTAAACCTTAGTTAAAACCTTTAGCAAACTTTTTCCTTTTTATTATTCAAAGAAGACAAGTAAGCTAGTTGACACTCAAAATAACAAATTAGACTAAGAGGTTCATGTTGAGTACAACAGACGTGAGGGGGTGCTAATACCTTCCCCTTGCGTAACTGATTCCCGAACCCGGATATGGTTGCGATGACCATTTTCTTTTCCTTAAAAGGTTTTCTCGATATTTTCCTTTTCCTTTATTGGAATAAATCAAAGTTCGGTGCGACTTTAATCGAATAAACTTTTTTTGCGTCTTTTATGAGGATCGTATTTTTCGAGGTACGACAGATGACGACTCTGCTGGGGACACATAATTGCTTCATGCAAGAGAGAGTCGAGCCTAACTTAGGCTAATTTATAAGGAGTGTTAACTTAGCTTAGTTATCTTATTTTTCGTTAGTTTGTTTTCTTCTTGTTTATTTTATTATTTTTCTTATATTATGTTTCTATATTATTATGATGTTGGGTTCTCTGATCATGGGATTTGTGAGTTAGGCTCTATACCTGAGCTTGAGAAAAAATATAAGCTTAGGATGGTGGTTGTGTAGTAGAGACTTGCGAGGAATCTTCCTCATGAGGACGATACGAAAACTCCGCTTAGAGTAAATTCCATTGGAAATGTTATTGTTTTGATGAACCTTCATCACAACGATAATGTTTTTAGGTCTGAATCATTAACTATAAGGACCTTTAACCCGTTCTATCCATGGTGGTTGTGTAGTGTTAACCTGTGGGACCTTTGGGCTTGTTGGGTTAATACGAAAGCCCCAATCAGATGAGAACCCTCGAATATATTACTAGTTGACAGTAATGGATTCAACCTCGATCTATGACTCTGAGAACCCTGCTTAAGAAACCTTGTGTCGATGGTTGTGTAGTAGAAGCCTACAAGGTTCCTTCCTCATGGGAAGATATGAAAACCTCACCTAGAAGAGATCGTTTCAAGGATATTATTGTTTGATGAACCTTCTTCATGGCAATAATGTATTTGATAAGTATCCATGACTCTATGAGCCTACCTGTTTATAGCCTACCCGTGGGATTCCTTTGATCGGTGATACCTGTCACTTACCCGTTTTAGAGCCTACATAAGGGGTCTCTTTAATCAGCGATATCTGTTATATACTCGTTGTTCTGACTGACCTAAGAACACGATGATCCTGTGATTTTGGATCTTGTATTTTAACATTGCATCCACGCATATCATTTTATCTTGCATATGCATCAACTATGCATCCTGCATTCGCAAACTAAAAATTCATTTCATCTTCATCTGTCTCATATAAATCAAGCTGATTCCGCGACACCAGTACGCTACTCGATCCAATACTAGACAAATGGTGGATCAGATTCAAGAAGAACAAGCTGCCTTCAGAGAAGAGTTGGACTCTGTCAAGGGCAAGATTGACAAGATTCTCGAAGCCATAACTGTTATGGCCAGAAAGGAAGATGAATTGCGTGATGCCGCTAAAGCAAACAACAATGTTCCTGTGTAAGTATCTACCTCAAGGCTTTCAGTTCTTGTTCCCAACCCCATCATTTATGGAATGCCTCTGAACTTCACTCATGTAGTTGAAAGAGTCACTACTCAACCAATTCCTACATCTGGGGTTACTATTGGAGCTATCCCACAAGATCAACCTTCTGTTATTCAAATTCCTATTCCCCGTGTTGAAGAGAAGATACAAGATGAGTATGACATGGAAAATTATCATGAGGTTGTCCCTATTATCAGTCCTCATGCTGCTCAAGATTCTAAAGCCATCAAGATGTGTCGTATTTTAGCTGAAAAACTCCAAATCATGGAAGGGCATAACCTGACCTCTCTGAATGCCTTAGAGATGTGTTTAGTGCTAGACGTTGTGATCCCCTCTAAGTTCAAGGTTCTAGAATTTGAAAAATATAAGGGCCTCAACTTCCCTAACATTCATTTGAAGATGTATTATTGAAAGATGGTTGCCTATGCCAAGGATGACAAGTTGATGATCCATTGCTTCCAAGACAGCCTGCCTGGAGCATCGCTGGAATGTTACATGCAATTGGAACGCATAAATATGCATACTTAGGCTGAGTTGGATGAAGCTTTTATTAAGCAATACAAATACAACACTAACCTAGCTTTAAATTGTACTCAACTTCAGAGTATGGCTCAAAAGGACAACGAATCCTTTAAAGAGTATGCATAGTGTTGGAGGGAGTTAGTTGCAAGAGTGCATCCACCGCTAGTCGACCGTGAATTGATTGATATTTTCATGTGTACCTTGCAAGGGTAATACTATGAAAATCTGATCAGCAGTGTATCTTTAGGATTCTCAGACATGATGGTTGTTGGTGAAAGAATCGAAGAAGGTTTAAAAAGCGTAAATATCCAAGGAGGTTCTAGTAGCCAGGTTGGAATCATAAGCCTTTCAATGGGTATAAGAAAAAAGATAGTGAAACAAATATTGTCTCTTCTCATGGGGGAAAAGCACATCAGAGTGCGCCTACTTCAATACTTTACTACCAACACCCATATGTTATGACTGTGTAATATGCTCCTGTGCCTTATCAGCAAAACTGCTCTAACTCCAGTTCCTGCTCAGATACCTCAACAATAAAATTCTTATCATCAAGTTGATGTCGTTGCACATATTCTATACCAGAATTCGGCTTATCAACAACATCAGTCATATCAGCAACAAGGGTATCAACAACAACACCAGAATCAACAACAACCTTGAAAAAGCTAAGTGGCAAGTCAGTCAGGAAGAGTTGGAGTCCTCAAATAAAGGTAGTCTGTGAGACATTGGATCGAACTCTAGTGTGGTCGAAGTCTGTTCGCAAGTAATGCGTGTTGTAGTCGAAGTTTGTTCTAACATGCATGAGTAAATATTGCTAAGGTTGTTAGCATGAGTAAATATTGCTAAGGTTGTTAGCATGAGTAAATATTGCTAAGGTTGTTAGCATGAGTAAATATTGCTAGGGTTGTTAGCATGTGCTATTTTATTATAAATAGAATGCTAGTTTCTCAATCTGAAAGATCATGGAGGTAATGGCAATGCAGCCATTGTTCAAGATGACTTCGACTCATCTGATGTTCTTGTGGTTTCAAGTGGCGACTCGAGGAAAGAGTGGATTATGGATTCAGGTTGCACTTGGCACATGACTCCAAACAGAGAATTGTTCGAGGAGCTATGTGATCAAGATGGTGGATCTGTGCTGTTAGGAAACAACAAATCTTGCAAAATTGCAGGTATTGGATCTGTGAGATTCAAGCTCCATGATGAGTCAATAAGGTTATTGACTGAAGTCAGGTACGTACCTGACTTGAAGAGAAATTTGATTTCTCTTGGTGAATTCGACAGAAAAGGATATGTTTTTCAAGGAGAGAAAAGTATCCTAAGAGTCATGAAGGGGTCGAAGGAAGTCTTGAGAGGCGTGAAGAAACAAGGCTTGTATACCCTTGAGGCTGAGGTTGTAAGTGGTTCGACAAATGTTGCATCCATGAAATCTATGTCGAAGACAGAATTATGGCACATGAGATTGGGCCATGTCAGCGAAAGAGGCCTGGTCGAATTGGGGAAGCAGAACCTGCTAGGAGGTGACAAAGTCGAAAAGTTGGAATTTTGTGAATCTTGTGTATTTGGTAAATCCTGTAGGGCGAAGTTTAACAAAGGCAAGCAAAGAACACATGGATCTCTGGATTACATTCATACTGATCTTTGGGGGCCTGCAAGGAATCCTTCACACTCAGGTGCAAGGTATTTTCTATCCATCGTTGATGACTATTCCAGAAAACTATGGGTATTCATTCAGAAGACGAAGGATGAAACTTTTGAGAATTTCAAAAGTTGGAAGATTCTAGTCGAAACTCAGACTGGCAGAAAGGTTAAGAGGTTGAGAACCGACAATGGCCTTGAATCCTGCAACGAAGCTTTCGACAGTTACTGTGTTGGGTCTGGGATTGCAAGGCATAAGACTGTAGCAGGTACTCCTCAACAAAATGGCTTAGCTGAGAGATTCAATCGAACAATCCTTGAAAGGGTTAGATGCATGTTGGTTAGTGCTGGATTGAAGAAGGTGTTTTGGGCGGAAGCTGTTTCGACAGCAGCTTACCTGATAAATAGATGTCCCTCGACTGCCTTGGGAATGAAGACACCTGAAGAATTTTGGTCGGGACATCCACCTAGTCTCGACAGACTGAGAGTATTTGGCTGTGTGGCCTATGCTCATATTAGGCAAGACAAGGTCGAACCTAGAGCTCTGAAATGCATGTTCATGGGATACCCTGAAGAAGTCAAAGCTTAGAGGCTATGGTGCCTAGAGCCAGGTCACAGGAGGTGTATCACCAGTCGAGATGTAGTTTTCAACGAAGCAGAGATGGCTTTCAAGAAAACTGATGATGCTGACGAAGAGCTGGAACAGGGAGAGATTCCTGTTGAGGTGGAGCATGTTGATGCTGAATTGCTTACCCTAGATGAAGTCGAAGAAGACACAGAAGATGTTGTCGAAGATGAGGAGACTGATAATGACTACCTGCTAGCAAGAGACAGGTCGAGGAGAGTCATCAAGCCACCTCAGAGACTTGGGTATGCAGATCTTATAGCTTATGCCTTAATCTCTGCAAGTGAGGTTCTAGACGAAGAACCTAGAGACTATAAGGAAGTTATGAGGAATCAAAAGAAGACAAATTGGTCTTTGATGTATGCTATGGTCTGTACTAGACCCGACATAGCATATGCAGTAAGTCTTGTAAGCAGGTACATGGCGAATCCTAGAAAGGCTCACTGGCAAGCATTGAAGTGGATTTTAAGGTACATAAATGGGTCTCTAAATAGAGTCCTAATTTATGGTGGAGCCTTGGGTGAAGATAGTAAAGTAGTAATCGAAGGATATGTCGACTCTGATTATGCAGGTTGTATGGATTCTAGAAAATCTATCTCCGGATATGTGTTCACTATGTTTGGGACAACAATCAGTTGGAAAACAACACTTCAGAAGGTCGTTGCCTTATCAACCACTGAAGCGGAGTATATTGCTCTAACTGAAGCTGTGAAGGAAGCATTGTGGCTTGAAGGTTTTGCAAAGGAGCTAAAACTTCAAGGTCGAGTTATCACTGTTAAATGTGATAGTCAAAATGCAATACACCTGTCGAAGAATTCAGCCTATCATGAGCGAACCAAGCACATTGATGTGAGGCTGCATTTCATCAGAGGGGTAATCGAGCATGGAGAAGTCCAAGTGCTGAAAGTTTCGACAGATCATAATGCTGCTGATATGATCACCAAGACATTGCCCAGTTGCAAGTTTTTCCACTGTATGCAGTTAATAAATCTGCATGAAGAAAGCTAGTTTCTTGATGTTATAGAGTTAGATCCAAGGTGGAGATTTGTGAGACATTGGATCGAACTCTAGTGTGGTCGAAGTCTGTTCGCAAGTAATGCGTGTTGTAGTCGAAGTTTGTTCTAACATGCATGAGTAAATATTACTAAGGTTGTTAGCATGAGTAAATATTGCTAAGGTTGTTAGCATGAGTAAATATTGCTAGGGTTGTTAGCATGTGCTATTTTATTATAAATAGGATGCTAGTTTCTCAATCTTGGCATAAGGAAAAATAGGAAGATAAAATCCTAATTTCAAGGGAGAGAGGTTATTTTGTTATTCTTGCATACTTGTAATCTTGTTCTAAGAGAAAGGAAAGAATAGCAGTTTAATAACCAATCCTTGTTGTTCCTTGTTATTTTACCTTGTCTTCTTTGTTAACCCTAACCCTTGTGTGTTTCTTGATCATTAAGAAACAGTTTATACTTTGTTTAAAGGTATCCGATTCACAACACAGTCATTAAGCCATGTTTTCGTTTTTGCACTCTTGTATTTTGTTCTTGTTTATTTAAGTATTGTTTGCCTTAAACATTGTTATTTTATTTGGTTTTATTAATGAGATGATTATGCATATTTTAAATTAATATTTTCATGTTCACTCATCTTTTTTTTCATATTATCACAAAAATACACACAAAAAACATATATTCCCACGCTTCACTTTCTTTATCAAACTGTTGTTTTAGCAAATGTTGGAGGGAGGATGATGAAAACGAAATACTCATAATTGTTGTTGTATGCTTTTGGATAAGATCTTGCTAATGATGTACAAGCATTGTTTCAAATCCCTAAACACTGGAGAGATAAGGAGTTAGTCCCTAGTTAACCACTTCGATCCTAGAAGTAAGAGTTTCTTTTGGATCAATAAAATCTTACGCTTAATCTGTGGCAGGGTAGTGTTCAGTTAATCTGGCCGCACATTTGAATTACAAGACGAGTACATCCCATCTAGGGATCTACCACCTGATATTTGTTATTGAATGAAAGATGACTTGGCAGTTACAATCCTTCAGCAAAATAAAATTGAAAATTAAAAAAAGAAAAAAGTCCGTAAAGTCGAATACCCAAAGAGGAGACTTAGACAAAAATTAGGGTAATCCCGGTGGACTAAGCTTCAAGAAGCAGTCCAGGCAAAAGTTAGGGATCACAAAAAAAAAATCAAAAGAAGTCCTCAAATCCTCAGCAAAAAACAAAATAAAACCAGTGACCATCATATCCAAAATCAAAAGGATCACTGGCATCCAAAAACTAGTGACCACCATATCCAAAATCAAAAGGGTTGCTAACATCCAAAAAATAAAATAAGGTGACTGTTGTCTCAATAAAATCTTGAATCTTCACCCTTACACCATCAAGCTCTCTTGGAAGATGAATGTGTATTAAATTAACAGAATGTAGGACTAGTGATCTTTGAGTTTTGATTTACTCGTCATCCTTTTGGTGATGGCTGTTATCCTTTTGGTAATAACAATCTTGGAGTTTCTTGGTCTTACTATCATCCTGTTGGTGACGTTGACATCAGTCATGATGCCTAATCATCATCCTTTTGGTGATGACAGTCTCAAAAGTTTAATAACCTTCATCCTTTTGGTGTTGGAAAATTTTGAAGTCATTGTAAGCATATTATCATCATTTTGGTGATAGCTAGCTTGGTTTATCTTACTGATATCCTTTTGGTGTCAGCGGTCTTTGTAGTTTTGAGTTTACCGTCACCCTTTTGGTGTCATTAATTTTTATCATTGTGAGATTGTTCAGTGTACATTCGAGGGTCGACATTGATCTAGTTTCTTTTAAAACTCATCACATTTTCTTTATTAGACAAAATTTGGGGTCTTTTAGTATTTAATTATCTTCCACCACGAATGTATGAAGATCGTTGTCATTCATACCTTCCGGTTCAAATTAATTAAATAAGAGCATCTGTCATACCCTAATTTTATCCTGGCACGTTACTATTATATGAGTTTTAATCATATTTTATTTTGAATAAATAAGATAGCCCATTTCGTAGTGAAATAAGAATTCAAGGATATTCAAGTATAAGGTATTGGGTTCGAACCCCCTTTTCCTTTATTCTTTAATTTTTTTTCTTGCTTTCTTTCTTTTTCTCTAATTTTAACATTTTATTATTATTTTAGTTATTAATATTACTTTTTATAAATAAAAAATTAGATGTTACTATTACTTACTTTATTTTTTTTATTGTTTTGCAAAATAAAGGTATATTTAAGTTTTCAAAACATTCACAAAACAAAATCAGAATTCTTTTCAAAATAAACCACAAATATGTTTTTTTGAAATTCAATCATCATAAAATCATGTTCAAGACAAAGCTTTATTTCTTTCCAAAACAGCATACAAACATGTCAAATTCTTGCATTCAAGTTGGACATCAAAGTTCAAATTTCTGATCTTATATAAAGAGCATCATACACACATTAGAAAAGGAGAAAAGGGATCAGAAAGAATAGGAGAAAGAAAGAGGGAGCGGCGAATCTACTTCTTCATTTGCATACAAATATATATTTTTATAATATATATGTCTTGCGGTTTGTATATAGAAAATGTTTTTTCTTCATATTTTGTATAGACATAGTGTTGTTTTGTCGTACACATGTTATATTATATGCATGGTTTGCTTTATATATGTGTGTGTGTGTGTGTGTGTGTGTGTGTGTGTGTGTGTGTGTACGCGTGTGTGTGTGCGCGCGTGTGTGTGTGTGTGTATTGTGATTACAAATGATACCTTTCAATAAATAAAGATTGAGAAACAAATTTCTTAGATGAACAATGAAACGGTTAGAACAAAGAGAGCAAGAAGAAAAAAAGGATAAAAAAGAAAGAAGAAGAAGGATTATGACAAACTGTTTACTATTCACTTTCTCTTTTAGGGTTTACAAATTATTACAAATGAACAACAATTGGTCTCACTCAATAACCTGCGTAATCTAGCCTATTTATAGACTAACTAGCTAACTTACAATACAAGCTAACTAAATATTCAGATCCTTAACGCAAGGCTCAATAAGTCAAAAATATATATTTCAACATTATATACTAGAACTAGCTTCTAGTACAATATGTAACTCTTCGACATCAGCATGTGACCCATCTTCGACTTCATGCCTATCTCATATTGAAACACATGAAAGCTATTCTACGACAGATCTAGAATTTGACCAAAAGTCTCACAAATCTCCACCTTGGATCTAACTCTACAACAACAAATAATATACTAGCTTTCATCGTGCAACTTTATCCACTGCATACTGTCATCACTCGAAACCTTCAGCACATGGACTTCACCATGCTCGATTATCTCTTAACGAAGTACAACCTCATATCAATACGTTTGGTTCGCTCACAATAAGCTGAGTTCTTTGACAGGTGTATTGCAGTTTGACTATCAAATTTAACAGTGATACTCTGACCTTGAAGTTTCATCTCCTTTGTAAAACTTTCAAGCCACAGTGCTTCTTTCACAACTTCAGTGAGGGCAATATATTTTACTTTAGTGGTTGATAAGGCAACAACCTTCTGAAGCGTTGCTTTCCAACTGATTGTTATACCGAACATAGTGAACACATATCCAGAAATATACTTTCTGGAATCTATACAACCTGCATAATCAAAGTTGATAAACCCTTCGATTTCGACTTTGGTATCATCACCAAAGGGTCCACTATAAACCAAGACTCTTTTCAATGACCCATTTATGTACTTGAGAATCCACTTTACAACTTGCTAATACGCCTTTCCAGGATTGGCCATATACCTGCTTACAAGGCTCACACCATACGCTATGTCTGGCCTCGTACAGACCATAACATACATCAAAGAACCTACTACACTAGCATATAGATTACTACTCATATAGATTCTTTCAGCTTCAATACTCGAACATTGAGTAGTACTTAACTTAAAATGAGGATTTGTTGGAGTCACAACAAGCTTTGAATTCGACATACCAAACTTGTCGAGAAGCTTCTGTAGGTATGTCTCTTGTGACAAGCATAACTTCGACTGCTTTTTATCTCTCCGAATGTCAATCCCAAGAATCCTGGTAGCAGCTCCCAGATCCTTCATTTCGAACTCCTTGGTGGTTCAACCTTCACCTCCATTACATCATCGACCCTGTTGCTACCTATGAGGATATCATCCACATAAACCAACAAAATAACAAGTGAATTTTCGGGTCAAAATCTGAAGTAAACACAGTGGACGAACTGACTCCTAGTGAAACCAATGTGTGCCATGAACTTGTCGAATCTTCTGTTCCACTGTCAAGGAGATTGTTTCAGTCCATACAAGGACCTATTTAACTTTCACACATAATCTTCCTTATCCTTTTCTGCATACCCTTCAGGTTGATGCATCAGGATTGCTTTGTCTAGTTCACCATATAGAAATGTTGTCTTCACATCCATTTGCTCAAGTTCCAGGCCGAACTTTGCCACCATGGATAACAACATTATAATGGATCTATGCTTTAAAATAGGTGATAACACATCATTGAAGTCAAAGCCTTCTTTCTGAGTGACCCCCTAGCAACCAGCCTTGCCTTAAAGCGTTTTGACATGACTCCTTCGATTCCTTCCTTGACCTTGAAAATCCACTTACAACTGACTAACCTTGCCCTTGCAGGTTTCTCAATCAGCTTCCAAGTGTTATTATCATGAAGAAATTTCATCTATTCATCCATAACTTTTCTCCATTTTGTCTTATTTCGACTCCTCATAGCTTCCTTGTAATCTCTAGGTTCTTCCTCAAGTACCTCACTTGCAGAGATTAAGGAAAAGGCTATAATATCTGCATAACCAAGTCTCTGAGGTGGCTTGATGACTCTTCTCGACCTTACTCTTGCCAGTAGGTAGTCATCGGCAGTTTCTCCAGTGTCTTTAGCATCTTGCTCTTCTTCTTCGACTTCATATAGGTTATGCACTTTAACATCATTATGCTATACCTCAACAGGAATCTCTACCTGTTCCAGCTCCTCTTCATAGATTTCTTCACTTCGACTAGCATCACCAGTTTTCTTGAACTCCATCTCGACTTCATTGAAAACTATATCACGACTTGTAATACATCTTCTGTAAGCTGGTTCTAGGCACCACATGCTATAACCTTTGACTCCCTCGAGATATCCAAGGAACATGCATCTCAGAACTCTAGGTTCAACCTTGTCTTGCCTAATGTTAGCATAGGCTAAACAGCCAAATACTCACAGTTTGTCGAGATCTGGCGGTTGACCTGACTGAACTTCTTCAGGTTTCTTCATTTCCAAGATAGTCAAGGGACATCTATTTATCAGATAAGTTGTTATCGAAACAAACTCCGCCCAAAACACCTTCTTCAATACAACACTAGCCAACATGCATTTAATCCTTTCAAGATTGTTCGATTGAATCTCTCAGCTAAGCTATTTTTTTGAGGAGTACCTGCTACAATCTTATGCCTTGCAATCCCAGGCTCAACACAGTAACTGTCAAAAGCTTCATTGCAAAACTCAAAGCCATTGTCGACTCTCAACCTCTTAGTTTGAGTTTCGACCAGAATCTTCCAACTTTTGAAATTCTAAAAAGTTTCATCCTAATTTTTCTAAATGAATACCCATAATTTTCTGAAACAGTCATCAACTATGGATAGAAAATACCTTGCACCTGCATATGAAGGATTCCTTCCAGGCCTCCAAAGATCAGCATGGATGTAATCAAGGGATCCATGTGTTCTTTGTTTACCTTTGTTAAACTTCGTCCTACAGGATTTGCCAAATACACAAGGTTCACAAAACTCCAACTTCTTGACTTTATCACCACCTAGAAGGTTCTGTTTCCCCAATTCGACCAGGCCTCTTTCGCTGACATGGCCCAATCTCATATGCCATAATTCTGTCTTCGGCGTTGATTTCGTTGATGCAAAATTTGCTGAACCACTTACAACCTCATCCTCAATGGTATATAAGCCTTGTTTCTTCCCGCCTCTCAAGACTTCCTTCGACCCCTTCATGACTTTTAGGATACCTTGCTCTCCTTTGAAGACATATCCTTTCTTGTCGAATTCACCAAGAGAAATTAAATTCCTCTTAAGTTCAGGTACATACCTAACTCTAATTAATAGCCTTATTGACTCATCATCGAGCTTAAATCTTACAAATCTAATACATACAATCTTGCAAGCTTTATTATTTCCCAACAACACTGATCCACCATCTTGATCACATAATTCTTCAAACACATTCTTGTTTGGAGTCATATGCCAAGTACATCCAGAATCCACAATACACTCTTTGCAATAGTTGTTGCTCGACACTAAAAGGACATCAAATGATTCATAATCATCTTGCACAATAAATGCATTGCCATTGTCCTTACCTCTATGATTATTCAGGCGCTCAGGGCACATCTTTCTTGTGTGGCTCTCCTTCTTACAATGATAACACTTAATCCCTGAAATATCACCACCATAAGACTTCTATTGAGTTTTACCTTTTTTCTTCTCAAACCTAGCATCTTTCTTCGACGATTTCACCTTTACGGACAACCCTTTGCCAACTGATGATGATGGTTTCTGCTCCTTTATTTCGTTCAAGTCCTTCAAATACAAGGTTGCTTGAACTTCTTCAAAGGTCAGAGACTCTCTTCCATACAAGAGGGTTTCTTTGAAGTGATCATGCGACTTAGGTAAAGAACACAACAATAACAACGCTTGATCTTCATCATTGATGGTAACATCAATATTTTTAAGATTAAGAATCAGCTTGCTGAACGTATTCATCTGCTCCATCAACGTTTTATATTTATTCATCTTGAATGAATACAAATCTTGCTTCAAGTACAATCGATTCACCAAGGACTTTTTCATATACAATCCTTCGAGTTTCAGCCAAACACCAGCTACTGTCGTCTCCTTCGAAACCTGCTTGATAACCTTATCACAAAGACTCAGAATAATTGAATTGTGGGCTTTCTCGATCATCGTTGTCTTTTCCTTCTCCATCAATGCAACATCCATGGTATCTTCTTCCTTTAATGCTTATAGCAAACCCTGTTGAACAAGAAGGGCTCACATCTTCAAACGCCATAAACCAAAGTCATTAACTCTGGTGAACTTCTCAATTTCAAACTTTGTTGACTACATCTTCTCCATGCTCACTGCACCAGTTTATTGTGATCACTAACGATACCTTTCAACAAATAAAGATTGAGAAATGAAGTTCTTAGGTGAACAATGAAACAGTTAGAACAAAGAGTGAAAGAAGCAAAAAAAGGATAAAGAAGAAAGAAGAATAAGGATTAGGGCAAATTGTTTACTATTCACTTTCTCATTTAGGATTTCAAAATGATTACAAATGAATAATAATTGGCCTCACTCAACAACCTAAGTGATCTAGCCTATTTATAGACTAACTAGCTAACTTACAATACAAGCTAACTAAATAATTGGATCTTTAACACAAGACCCAATTAGACATAATAAGTCAACAATATATATTTCGACATTATATACTAGAACTAGCTTTGAATATAGTATGTAACCCTTCGACATCAGTATGTGACCTAACTTCGACTTCATGCTTGTCTCCTGTCGAAACATATGAAAGTTATCCCTTAACAGAGCTAGAGTTCGACCCAAAGTCTCACAAATCTCCACCTTGGATCTAACTCTACAACATCAAGGAATAAACTAGCTTTTATCAACTGCATATAGTGGAAAAACTTGCAACTTGACAACGCCTTGGTGATCATACCATCAACATTGTCACCAATCGAAATCTTCAGCACCTGGGCTTAACCACGCTCGATTATCTCTTTGATGAAGTGCAATCTCACATCCATGTGCTTTGTTCGCTTATGATAAGTTGAGTTCTTTGACATATGTATTGCACTTTAAGTATCACATTTAACAGTGATATTAGACCTTGAAGTTTCACCTCATTTGCAAAACCTTCAAGCCACAATGCTTCTTTCACAACTTCAGTGAGGGCAATATATTCTTCTTCAGTGGTTGATAAGGCAACAACCTTCTAAACCGTTGCTTTCCAACTGATTGATGTGCCGAACATTGTGAACACATATCCAGAATCAGATTTTTATTAAATCTTTTATTAAAAAATAAAGGGAAGGGTTTTGAGTCTTCAAAATTTCTCCTCATTTGTTTGGATGTGAGATGTCTTTCTTGTGTTCAAAAAACTATTTCCTTAAAACATCTAATCATACTTTAATACTTTTTATTAAAGATGAAAAGAGAGGAGTGTGGAGTCTTCCATTCCTCTCTTGCAATTGTTTGGGTACGAGATGTCTTTCTTGTGTTCGAGCAATTGACATTTATAAAACAAACCAACAAACTGTATTACAAACTACGATTGCTCTGACTTTCCCATTGCACAATGAAATACGTAGGCACAAGGGCCCCAATCCTTGGCGAGCACCCTAATAATAAAATAAACCATTTTCCTTTAAACCTTAGTTAAAACCTTTCGCAAACTTTTCCTTTTTATTATTCAAGTAAGCGTAGTTGACACTCAAAACCACAAATTAGACTAAGAGGTTCCCGTTCAGTACAACGGACGTGAGGGAGTGCTAATATCTTCCCCTTGCGTAACTGACTCTCTAACCCGGATATGGTTGTGATGATCATTTTCCTTTCCTTAAAAGGTTTTCTCAATATTTTCCTTTTCCTTTATTGGAATAAATCAAAGTTCAGTGGCGACTCTGTTCGAACAAACATTTTCTGCGTCCTTCGCGAGGATCGTATTTTTTGAGGTACGAAACTACCTTTTCATTGAATAGAAAACAGTCACACAAAAAGTGAATAAAGTGATTAAGATTGAAGTACCCAAGCTAAGTGATGATTGATGAAGAAAATGGACACCAATGCTTGTACTCAACCTCTAAATATCTAAGCAAGTGATGTTTGAGCCCAAATATTTCCATTGTTTACTTATTTCTTTTTCTGAGTGTATCCATGCATTTGTAATATCTAGAATTTATATTTTATTTGTTTTAATTATTTGATATGATAAACAAACATAGAGGCAGTTGTTTATGAAAACTCAGCGGCCTTGTAGACCACCCTTGCATGTTAATTGATATCCCTTACTAACCAATTTGAGTCTTAACCTTTCCTTTGGTGACTTAGCCTATTGTGAGCCTTTAACTTGAAAGATAAAGTTTTTTCACCCTCTTTGGAGTTAGGTAGTAAGATTTCAATTCCAGTATATGCTAATCACTAAGTTCGGGGTTGCTCTTGGAAGTTCGTAACATTTAAGTTTGGGGTTGGGGGTACTAGAGAAATTGGTCAAATTAAAAAGTAAAAGAAAAAGAAAGAGAAAAATAAGATGTCAAAAACATAACACTTTAAACAAGAAAAAAAAACGAAGAAAGAAAACAATAAGACCAAAAATAAGAAAACTTTATATTACCCAATATTAAAGAAAGAATGATATGAAAGGAAGAAGCTAACAGAAGGACAAAGAGGTGCTTAACTCCAAGGTTTTATCCGATTATCCCAAAACTATCCTACCCTGACATAAGCCACGTTACATCATTAAAAGTCCTCAAATGTGTGTTTTAAATATGATATGACTGATTTTGCAAATAACTTACAAATTCATTGATTTTTACTCTTGTATGTTGGTTGAGTGAACACCCTTTCAATTGAGTGCATAATGGTGAGTAAAGAGATACGTTGAGTACTGGTGCTGGAAGAACTTATCTGAGTTGACTAGATCAAAGTAGGGAACGAATGTCTCGATCAATGAAAGTAAATGACATTCAATTGCTAAGGTTTGTGATTTATTTATGACAGAGTTTCAGTGTACAGACAGGTTACTTAAGGACAAGCAACAAAATAAGTTTGGGTAATTTACAAAGGGTGAAGAAAAGGACTTAGTGTTAAAATTTGTGAAAAAAGGAGAAAAAACACGCTGAAGCCTCTAGAAATAACGCACAACCTCATAACACACTCGCATTTCTGCCATCACTACACTATGCACCCGCGTTACCCTTCAGCATGACCACTTTAAGAAACTTTGCAGACACACTTTTGAGGGTTTTAAAAGGAAAAAGTGAAGAAAAATGGGTTTGATTTCCTACCGAGAAAAGTGGCGTATTTGGGCAATTTTGGAGCCATTGAAGAGTTTTTTCTTCGGTGAGTCTTCATGATCTTCAAGTCTACACTTATGATATTGATTAATTTCAACATGAGTATCTAAATTTCTCTTTAGTTAGGTCTTAATGATGAACCTATTTGTATTTGATTGGGACATATGATCGGATGAAGTTAATGTTGTTTTGACTCTCTATTATTATTGAGTTGTGGATTATGCTTATTGCCTTTTGTTTGTTACAACATTCAATTTAAATTTGATAAGTAATGACCATTGACCATATGACAATTTATATGAACTACTATAAATGTTGAATTCTCTAATTGAAAGGGATAATATAATTAGGTATTGTGACTTAAGGATTAACGTGCTCTGTTGCCTAGTTTGACAGTACAATTGGCCTGAGGGATCAGGGAGTTGACGCCTAGATTAGTGAGATGTACGCCAATTGATTAGGGGTAGTGGTAGAGTTACTCTGTCGTGTAACTCTATAGTCATTACATGTTTGGTAACACACGTTTCATCAATTAAGTAGAAATAGAGGATTATGATAATAAGACACAACCGCCTTTATCATCATTGTTATTCAAATTCATCTCATGTGTTTTCGACCAAACAATTCTAAAAAAACCCATATTTATTGTTTTTACTCACATCGCACAATGTACCTTGTCCTAAATTCACAATCCATATGGAAACAAATTTATTTTATGAATTCAATTGCAATGCTAATACACTTGTTTGTAAATTGCCATTAGGAAGGCGAATATTTTTTAAGTCTTTTGGTATCTATTGTGGTTTAGAGTCATTCAAAATGCAATAGAACAAGACAAGTAATCATTATAATCAAGTTTTGTGTTGATAATGGCAACAACCAAAGTGAACAAATATTGCATAACGACAATCTAAGAAAATTGCACATTAGGGATAATTCCGATAGAACATGTTGCAAAATGGGAGGTAATGAGTCGAACTTGAGACACCACATAGCCCGAATTGAAGAAGCTCTCAATATTTTTATAGACGTGGTTTTTTGACCATTAGGATAACTTCCTCTATGAATACCATAACTTGTAAATCATTTGGGATACTTAATCAATCAAATTATTTTGAGAAATTAATCTCTTTTATTTTACTTTATTTGATGCATGTTGTAAATTAGTAGCACAAGATCCCCACCCATGATACTTAACTCTCTTTAGGATATATAAGGAACACATAACATGGGGGATATAATTCATTCCTTAGTGCCATTGTTTGAAGAGAATGAAACCGCCATTGAGAGTTATTAGTCTTTCCATGTGCTAACTTTTAAGTTTAACAACAAATTCATTTTTCCTACTAGAACAATGCGTCTAGAATTACTGAAAAATTCTATTCACCAGTCAAAACTATGTTCAACGTATGAACTTGTAGTGTAGAAAAGGTCTTAGTATCATGGATAAATCATCTTCAACATCAACGAAGAGGCCATACCAATAACAACATGATGAACCTCCACAAATAGTGTGAATGGAAACTTTTATGACTATTCTCACCACTCTTTGAAGCACATCAATTTATTCCTATAAAGAGTTGTGGTAAGGACAATGTATTTTATTATACAACAATTTAACATCATGATAAATGATATCATGTACCGGGTCTCTTAATAACTTGATAATATTGTAATATTTATGGTCTATAATGAAATCAAACAGGCCATGGAGTAGGAGGTTAAGCGAGCTAATTATGGTGGCATACAAATCACATTTACCATAAAAAAAATAGTTTAAATAAATGAAGGCCAGCCATGTGTGGATATATGTGCTTACATATATAATTATCAGTTGGTTTTGATGATGACAACCGATGAAACAACTTTGAAAATAACAACTCTATAAGTCAAACGAATTTTTGATGTTGATAGTTCTTTGTGACAGAGGGAGTTGATCTTAATTATCAAGTAAAACTTATGATGATGGCAGTAGATCAAGAGATATATCAAGTATCATCAGTCATACAACTTAAAAATTCAATTGAAGTGTTAATCAAGTTGATGAATCAAGTAGAAGATCTTGAAGTCTAAAAGAAAGAAAGTGTGAAAGCTTGTATGGTCCTGCGCTTAGCATTTTAGAGTGATTACTTAAATTGTAAAAGGTCAAGAGTAAGTCTTGAAGTACTAAGGCAATCACACACACACACACACACAATAAAAATTTTCAAACCCTATATGATTTCATAAAACTTATAAAAATCCTATCAAGGCTTGTATAAGATTTATTAAGAAGTATTTCTAATCAATTAGAGAAGTTTTTATATTGCCTAATCAATTAAGGACTTGGTACAATCGATTAGAGAAAGGTAAACTACCTCTTAATTGATTAGAAGAGCTTTTTAATCGATTAAACCATGTAGTCATTTTAAGGTTTCCTTTTTTGGATAAAGGTTACCGTATTTTGAAAGATTTTAATCGATTATCAGATATGGTTAATCGATTAAATCATTTAATTAGCCCATAGATCATTTCCTTTTTATGAACCAAAATTTTGTCTGATATGCTAAATACCATTTTTTATCACTTATCTATATCTCAGGGGTCTGACCCATTAAATTTTTTAAAAAACTAAGTTGATTCCTTATTTCTTCAACACGTGCCATATACATCATTTTCATATACTTCTCACTAACAATGTCTATTTTTGCACTCGTACCATCCCAGTTGACATCTAGTCATCACCATCTTCGTTTTTTCTGAACCCAAGAAACCCCAAAATGTACAAACCTAGGAAAAATCAAAAACTCACATTCATCAATTCAGAAACAAATATTCATCAAAATTGCCTTATTTCCCTAATTCTTTCACCTCTCAAAACACACATTCATCAACCAAGAAATGCACATTCATCAAAATATGTCTTGAAAAACCCCAAAATAACACAGTCGCGCGACTCCTCCCTATTCTTTCGCATCTTTGAATAAATCAATTATCATTAATCAAATTGATTACCATTGTTACAAAATATATTTTTTATTCATTAATCAAATCAATTCTCACCATAGATGAAACCTTCACCACCAAAACTTGCAGGTCTGGGAATTTAAGGTTATAATATCTAGATTTGGATCTTTTTTGTTATTTTAGATATGTGTCTACAAGGCCACGACTAACAATAGCTTTTAAACAAAGATTAAAATGGTTTTCCTGAAAGATTTCATAGTTTAGATAGTGGTGATTCTCATTTGTGATGTTTTGTTGGTAACAATAACTAGGCAACTTAACTCTTTTGCAACCTATTTATTTTAACAAGTCAAAGTAGTTGTAGGAAACTATAGAAAGGAACATTTGTAGTTGATTTTTAACTTTTGGGTTATTCCCTCTCAATCATCTATTTGGCATTTCTAGATTTGGTAATATTATGGATGGTGAAATGGTAGTATGTCAGCAAATTACCCATCAAACTGGGATTCTAGTAGATCATGTTTACGCATTATTTGCTTGGGAAAAGGAAATGCTTCTCTATAACATATTGTTACACTGGATTTTTCAACTTGGCTATAAATGGAAAATATAATGAGAGTATCCACAAGCATGGTACGTGGAAGGGAAAAATAGAATGGGCTCGTATGAGGATCAATATGATTCAAAGTCGGAAGTTACATGAAGTGATGCCAGTCGAAGAAGGTGGTGAGGAACTCAAGGACTTAGTGAAATTGAATACTATGTTATATTGTCTAAGGTTAGGGTTCATCACTACAATGGAAGCAAGGTCGACTCAGTCTTCACATGTGGAGTTCATCACTATAATGGAAAGCAGTGTTGACTTAGATGCCACATGTGGAGTTCATCACTACAACGAACAATACGATAGAGCATGTTGCCTTAACATGGTCAACATTGAAGACCTCGACGAGGATAAGCAGTTATTGGCACCTAGAAAAGCAGTTAAGAAATTCAAATGGTACCACGAGGCGAGAACTGCGTCAGCATCGACAGATTTTCAAAGAAACACGGGAGCACGTCTAGGGAAACCGTTGCGTGGGATTGGGACGTGTCACCATAAGAGTAGTCTACCATTCTTAGATAATTATCATTGAGTAGTATATAAGGACATTTAGGTTCATTTTGTAAAGGGACCGCAATTATACACACATTTCTGTAAACTCAAAGTACACGCGTCTTGAGAAACGAGCGAGGGGAAGATGTACGTATGTGTTCCACCATTTTATGCATTTCCTACAATTTTATCTTAAAAGTTTTTTTTATGCATTAAAGTCCCTTTCGATTTCCTTTACCTTTCCAGTCAATTTACATTATTTGCACTTAAATTTCAATCTTTTTCCTTATTCTTTGCATTTATGTCGATAATATTGTTTTTTGGTGCTACTAATCCTTGTGCAAGGAATTTTCTAATATGATGCATAATAAATCCAAAATGTCCTTGATAAGGGAATTATTGTACTTTATTGGATTACAAATTCATCAATCAAAGGAAGGAACCTTCATCAATCAAGTAGAATACTACAAATAGTTGCTAAAAAGATTTGACATGGATAAAGTAAAGTTAATCACAACCTCGATGAGTCCTTCATACAATTTAGACAATGACGAAGAAGGAAACACAGTAGGCGAGAGAAAATACCTATGTATGATAACCTCTCTCCTTTATCTTACTATATCTCATCTTGATATCATGTTTACTATATGTTTGTGTGCATGTTTCAAGAAAACCCCAATTAATCACAACTAATTATGGTTAAACACATTAGGAGTTATCTAACTAGCACACCATTTATGGGTTTATGGTACCCAAAATGGATGAGTTATACTTTAGTTGAGTACTTTGATTTTGATTTTGTTGGGTGCAAATTGGATAGGAAAAGTAATAGTGGTACATGTCATTTGCTTGGAAGCTTGTTTGTCTCTTAACATAGAAAAAAACTAGCAAGTGTTGTGTTATTCATAGCTAAAGCAGAATATGTCGCTGCAGGTATTTGTTGTGCGCAAGTTGTTTGGATGAAACAAGTTAAGTGATTATGAAGTTAATCTTGGAATTATACCGATAAAGTTCAACAAAACTATCACCATAAACCTCACAAAAAATATGATACTTCACTCTCGGACTAAACACATTGAGATTATACACCATTTTATTAGAGATCATGTCAAAAAATGGTATTGCATATTTGTGTTTGTGTCTTCATCTAATTAGTTGGAAAATATGTTTACAAAGAAGAAGAATAAATATTTTTTAAATGAGAGTAAAGTATACTCTCTTTATATGTGAGTGAGAGTTTAATTACTCTAAATATTTACTCGTCATTTTCATTGTTTACCACCTTTTTGAGAGATGAGTAATCATCATTAAAAAGGGAAAGAATCTGTACCTATATTCTTACATTATTCTCGTCAAGTTGACGAATGTATGAGTATAATCAATACCAAACCTTTGTTGAAAATATTTTTCCATCTCTCCTTATATTTGTCAGTGTCGCCATTTTCCTTTATTTTAACTTGATAAACCCACTTGTAACCTATTATGTTTTCACCACAAAATTTGGGGTGACAAGTCCCGTGTTCTTTGTGGTACCAAAAACTAAAACAATTGGCTCACGGTATAACACCATTCAGTTAATTTAAGGCTATTATTGACACATGTTTATTTAGTTTAAGGAATAATTGGATGTTTGGTAATGGTTTATTATTTTGGCATTGTGACACGAACTACAAGAATACAACATGAATTATGAGGAAAAAATTTTAATTGTCAAAAGTAATAGAGAAAACATACTTTAAAGGGTGAATGACAAACAAAAGAAGCATTGTATATAGATAAAGATGAGGAAGTGGTCGAAATACAATAGGAAGACGAGGAGAAAGTCGGGTGTAGGTGTACATACCAATATTAGTTGAACTACACATCAATATCGCATATGTTGCTCAAACCTTCACACACACACACACACAGACACACACACAAATACTGGTAAAATTGAGTATATATTTAATTTTATTTTCAAAACTTAGAAATAAATATGAGGTTTTATTAAGAAATAGGTACCCCAAAAACATTTTGAAGATTAACAACAATATTGGTTACAGGAAATTTGGTTGAACCAACTTGTGATATTTTAGAATATGATTTATCATCTATTTGAACTTTTTCAAAATCATCATATTATTAAAAATACACATATTGTTTAGATTGGTAATCACGTGATGACTAGCTCCACTATCAAACATCCAATTATGATTCATTGTATTAAGAGAAAATGCATAGCTACTCATTATTATAGTATTGTATTATAAAACTTGAAAGAAATGTTTAGTTATGTGGCATGGTAAAATAAGTATTAACATCATGGTGGTTTCTATTCTCAATAGGGTTGGAGCTATATGTTTTGAAGACATAATGAGTTTTTCTCTGAATGTATTGATATGAGATGGTCTAAAAAAGGAATTTTCATGTCCATGGAATGATGTAGGAATAAAGTTGTTTTATTTCCAAGGCTGTTGAGTTTAATATGAGATATGATGATCAAAGTTTAAAATATATACTTGAACATCAATACGATATTCATGAATAATGTTTTTGTTGTGTCCAAGTAGATAGTTTAGAAACTCCTTAAACTTAAATATATGTTCACATGTACAAATCGAGGTTGAAATATCATGGCATTCATTTCCAATACTATTGAGAATGTAAATAGTAATGTTGTCATCAAAGAGAGATATGCCAATGATGACAAGTTCATCGCTAAGAAATTTGATCGAAAATGAAACATTAATGTTTGGTTTGGTTCTTGATTGACGTGAGATCAAGATGTATTAGCATATTGTGTTTGAATGATGACTCAATGAGATCAATCACACTTATAGTAGGTAAAAAAAGAAATTATCAAACTTTATCATGACATAGATAAAAAGGTTAATGATTGGTTGATCAAGTGTTGAGCATTTTTTTTAGTCATGATTGAGAATAAAATCTTAATCTTGAAGGATTAATGTGACCCATAATTTGGAAGTATGGTCACCATGCGTTTATAATTGTTTTAATACGTTTCTATCCTTGGTTTTATACGAGATTGAGATTTTAACACGTTGAAGATTAAAAACTACGTTGATTGCATGATATTTGGTTGGACTAACATGTAATTTGAGATTTGCAATCCTTGATTTATACTCAAAATGGAATTGAAATTTTAACACTATAAAGATTAAAAATAATATTGGTAACATGATATTTGGTTGAACACATATGTAACTTAAGAGTTGTGTTACTTAATGTATTCTCAGAATAAGAATAGAAATTTTAACACCGTGAAGATTAAAAGTAATATGGATTATGGATGTTTGGTTGAACCAACATGCGATATTTTCAAATATATACCATAACTTATTTGAATTTATTCATGATCGTATTTAGAACCACTATACATTTCGTTAGGGTTATAGTAACTATGTGATGACTAGTGCTAATATCAAACATCTAATTATAATTCATTGTATTATGAACAAATATTATCCATTAACTTTTAAATTTCATATGTTGGAGTTGATCTTAATCACATGTGTGTAATATCTCTCAAAATAATTTTTTTCTCTCATCATTTTAAAGAGTTATGTTAATATGACATTAAATTTGGATGATTAATATTGCTTAAACATGTACTCCTTCCATTTTCTTTTATCTTTTATAAGCAAAATTTATCAAATAACATCTATATTAAGGGTTAAGTCTTTTTTTTTTCTTCTCATAGTCTTATAATTGAAATTCATTATTTAAAGGTGAATGGGATGTCACGGATTCTAACCCGTATTTCAACATCTAATGTCCCTACATAGTTACAAACTAAATTAACTTAATGGGGATTGTTAAGAGTTTCTATTCTAACTATAAATCTTATACATTCAACCTCTTAAAAAAGAGATTTTGGCTTTCTATTTGATTTCATTACGCTTAGGAGTTGCCATATTTAATTTATACTCAAAATATTTTAATTTTTTTTAATGTTAACACTTCATTTTTTTTAAAGACAACAAAATTTGTACCCGTAAGTACTCGTGGGTAAAATTTATCACGAGCACGAGTTTGATAATTTAATGGGTATCTACGAGTACAATAAACAAATATTTAGTAATCCATTTCGTTATGATATAAATACAAATTTGATTGTACCTTTATTCTTGGGTATTCATATCCATTAATAAGTCCAATCAGAATAACTCCAGCACCCCTGATAAAGGCTGCAAAAAGAGCAAAGATCACGAACATAGTACAAAGATAAGATCATTGAAAATGAAAACAATAGAAATGGTCAAAATATCTATCAGAAAAAGAAGACGACAAATTGTAAGGACTCTACTCACATCAACCTGAACGTCAATATCATCACCAACTTTTAAGATGGTAAATAGGGTGAGAAACGTGGGAAAACAACAACATTAAAAGTCAAAAGGAGATTAAAATGAATAATAGGCATAAAACAAAGAGAAAGGATAATGATACTCATCTGAAAGACAATGTTGATAAAGATAGCATAAGCACTAGGGCACAAGCGGATAATGAATTGCATTCTAATCATCCAAAAGAAAGAAAAATAGAAAGAATTCAAAAACAACAACAATCAAAAGAATTATACTGGAACGTAAGGTGTCAATCGAAAAAGAAAAAAAAAGCAAGAATAGTCAGAAAAAAGAATACTTAAGACAACAAGCAAAATAAAAGAAAAAGATGAATTACCAAATATGATAGATAGCGGGAGATCATTACCCATTCATATGACTATTCATTGTCATCCTAATTTACAATTAAATCGTTGGAAGATAAATAAAATTTAGGCAAAACTATTGTCTAGATCTTTTAAGTTATTTTAAAATATAAAGTTAGTCCATTAAGTTTTTTTTGTAACGCTTTGGTCATTTTTTTAAAATCTCTGTTATAATAAATTACAAACTCATATATCATTTGAACTGATTTTTCACGATGATCACGAATATGTAATTAGTTTTGCGTTTGATTGTGTATTTTGGTCAAATCGTTAATTTTTTATTATGTATTTCATTCATTTTTACTTGATTCTCATGAACCGTAACTTGTTTTTGATTGCATATTCGTGATTAGCACGAAAAATCAGTTTAAATGATATATGTGTTTCTAATTTATTATAATAGAGATTTTTAAAAATAAGACTAAATCACTATAAATTTTTTTTAAAGAAATAATTTAATATTTTAAGATAACTTAAATGACTAAACCGTCTAAAATTTAATTAAAAATTGTGTATTAAAATTTGGAGACAGATATTAAGGTATCATGTTTGAATTCTGAGTAAAACCCCGTCGTATAAGACTAATATTCAACTTAAAACTTAATCACACTTAAAATTCATCACCTACTTTTTCAAACTTGTATTCTTACTATTTTAAGGAAATCAAACATTTATCCACCACTAGGCGAGCGAGTATTGCCACCTGACATACACGTATTTTATATTATTTTGTCACTAATTTAATCCCTTATCAACAAACTTTTTTATAATAAATTTGCCGGGTGTGTCCATTTTAGGCGCTAAGTAGGACCCACTCTGACGTGGATTGCTGAGAACAAACAAACTGCGCCAAACCCAAAAATACTTACCTATAGAAAGAAGAACCACCAAACCAATCTAAAGCAAAGCAGCAAAAAAATTAAAAACGATAAAAAGTTTTTTCGTCAACAAAACTAAAATCTCTGAAGAAATCTCTTCTTTTCCTCTTTCCCTTTCTCGTCGTTTTTCTCTTCTCGCTCTTTCTTCTCTTCAATTTCTCGCGATCTCATTTCTTCTTCTTCTGAGTGGTGTTGTTGTTGATCGAGCTTCGTTTGGTTCGTTCTCGTTACGCTCATGGTGATCGAGAACGACATTGAGAGTTGCGGAAGTAGAGCGGTACAGTCGCACGCGAATCCTCGCCATCATCGTCAGAAGCTTGAGGTGTACAATGAGGTGCTTCGTCGAATTCAGGATTCCGATTGTGAAGAGGCCCATGTTCCTGGTTTCGATGATCAATTATGGCTTCACTTCAATCGTCTTCCTGCTAGGTCTTTTACTATGCTTCCTGAATAACCTAACCTTGCTTCTTTTGTTTACTTTTGTCAAAGTTATTGATTATAATTTGTGACTATAGTTTCTGCATGTTCCTGATTTTTTTATTTAAAATTCCAGTTAATTTAAGTCTTCTTCTTTTATTATGAACTATGATGAATTGAATTGAAGTGGAAATTAAAAAGGAAGAAAATAGCTGAGTAATTTTTGTTTTTTGTTTTGTTTTGTTTTTACTTTACTTTTGTAAGTGAATTTGCCAGAGTGGTTTTTGTACGAGTCTCGTGGTTGGTCACTGTGATTGCTACTACATAGGTATGCATTGGATGTGAATGTGGAGAGAGCAGAAGATGTTCTTGCTCATAAAAGATTGCTCGAGATTGCAGAAGATCCTGCTAATCGTCCTGCATTTCAAGTTCGTTTAGTACAGGTAAAAGAAAAACATAGAAAAAACACTTAAAATTTGTTTAAGTTTATTAGCCTGTAACTGGTTAATGTTATTATTAGCATTAGATTTGGATTGTTTGGAATCAACATCTTTATAAATAGTTTAAATGAAGTTTAGAGAAGTGATATGTGCAGATTGGTTAATATATATCTGTATCGTCCTTAATGCAGGTACACCCTTTTGGTAGCGCAAATCATAATGATTCTTCAATGCATTCAGATCAATCTGAGAAAGAAGATGCACAGAGTTCTCTTAACTATTCTTTAAAGCAAGGGTATAGTTCGTTTCATACACTGTCTAGTCAGTTTATTTTCTATCATTCCCATTGCTCAATAAGAATTATTTACCATCCTAACTAACTCTTGTTGAATTGTTCCCATTAATATTATATTTTCATTTGTGCCACTAGTTTGTTTTTTAAGAGTTATCTCTCTTTTCTTGGGCAAAACAGAATTCATGCACCACCTACGTTTGGTTCTTCCTCTAACCTTGAAACTCTTGCACTTCAAACAAATAAAAATAACATTGAAGATGGAGAGAATGCTATTGGTGTGACGCCAAACTTTAACCGGTATACATCTTAACGTGTTCACTTTTTTCTTTGTCTATGTTTAGTATTGTTAAAAATGGTCTTATGTTGATAGTAGAAGTAGAAGTGTGTTTTTTTATTTATGAAGTTGATATATAGACGAAGACTATTAAAACCCTGTGTTCTTTGAAGATAATATTTTACCAAGGGCAAGCCTCTTGATAGGGGAATATTTAGTTCTGTTAGGCATTTTCAGAAAGATGTGTTCATCACTGTAGTATGATGTATAGTAGAAAAAAATGAAAAATCAGTCAATGGGAAGACTGTAGATATATAATCGGCAAGGTTGTGGCCTTGTGGGCTCTTAACACTAAAGACTCTATTTTTTGTTTTTTGTAGAAGGAAATCCTTTTGTTTGATTGTTTCTATTAACTTATAGTATTTAATAAATGTGGTACTGTTGTTTAAATTTTTGACTGGTACTGATCTTTTCACTTATTACATTTTAGGCCCATGCACGAGATTACCTTTTCAACAATTGACAAGCCTAAACTTCTTAGTCAGGTGGTTAATTCTTTAAAATTACTGTTATACTAATGTAAAATGATGCTTTTAAATCATTGGGTGATATTTCTCTTCAGTACTATATTTAATCCTCATTTTATGTTATACTGTAATCTCCGACATCCAACATGATAATTGCAATTATCTCTTGCTTTTCTAGCCTTTTGATTTGGTTAGAGAACTTCTTGAAAATCGCTATGCTCGAAGTATTTCTTGCTTGTCATTACCTTTTTGTACCAATTATGGACATAGTTCTTGCTGATTATGTTGTGTCAAACATAGGCTTTCTGAAACTAGAATGAAACTATAAGATTCCCCCTCAAGTTGAAGCATATATGTCAGATGCATCCCGCTTGTTATATATGTAAGCTATCCTAGGACCTTGTAAGGACTTACTCCCTCCGTCCCAAATTATTAGTTTTGGGCATGATTAAGAATCCTAATTAATTTTGCATGAGAAAGAGAAATTATGTATGATTTTACAATATTGTCCTTTATTAATTATATAAGACAAATTAAAAAATTTGAAGAAGGAAGAGTAATAAATAATAGAGGGTATATTAGGAATAAAATGATTAATGTTGCATTATAATTGTAAAGTGACTTATAATTCGAGACAAATTTGCTTTGCAAAGTGGCTTATAATTTGAGACGAAGGGAGTATGCGAGTTGATTATTAGATTTGACAAAGGAAGTCTTTATGATTCCTGAGAGAATCTTCTCTGTAATGAAATGACAATAATCCTCTATGTGTTTAGTCCTCTTTTGAAGACTGGATTGGACGATAGGTGTTGAGCCAATTGGTTGTCACAAGCAGGTTCCATAAGACCTATCTCACAAAACTTCAACTCTTGAAGCAAATTCCTTAACCAGACAAGTTCACATGTTGCATTAGCCATATCCGTTCACATGTTGCATTAGCCATATCCGTTCACATGTTGCATTAGCCATATCACGGTACTCAGCTTCAGTGCTTGACCTTGCAACAACTGTTTGTTTATTGCTTTTCCACGAGATTAGGTTACCTACATTGAAAACACAATAGCTTTAAGTGGATCTTCTATATCCAGTATCTCTTGCCCAATCTGTATTTCAATATCCAAGCAAATTTTTGAGTCCTCTGTCTGTATAAACAAATCTGTTGATCCTTTGATGTATCTTAGGTTCCGAACAACAGCATTTCAATGACTCACATGATGAATTGAAAAATTGACTAATGACACTGAATGGGAAGGCAATGTCTGGCCTAGTCATGGTGAGGCAGTTTAACTTTGCAACCAATCTTCTATATTGGCATGGGTTTGGATAAGGCTCTCCCTGATTAGGTATAAGCATCAAATTTGGACCCATAGGTGTATCCACAGGCTCACATTCAAGCATCAAGAGCATATTTCCTCTGAATAATGTCAATACCTATATTTCCTCTGAAAAATGTCAATGCCTGTTTTTGATTGAGCAACTTCAATTCCTAGAAAGTATCACAACCGACCAAGATCTTTGGTCTAAAAGTTTGTGAACAAGTGTTGCTTTAGTTGTCCCCACTTATAAACATATTTCCATGCCATATTTCATCTGATGGGGACTCTTTAACACGCCTTCTCCGATATGGGACTCTTTAACAGGGTCAAGTTCTGTAAGTTGTAATTTCCAAAGTACTCATTTTTCACACAAATTAGATCGACCACTTATGAATGTGCGTGATTGGATAGTACATAAATTTAAACTTTAATACAAACTCACTCATGTAAATTTATAATTTAATGTAAAACATAAAATGCAAATGACAAGCATTTTACACTCGAGTTTTTTTAGGTTAAGACTACTTTAGTATATTTAAGTTGCTCTTTATATTTTGAGTAGCTGAAGTTCCAAATATCCTGATCTAACAACTTTCAAAGAGACTTACATAAGTTAAACAGTGAGAAAGGACTGCTTCCTTGTTCTCTTCTGTCATCTCAACATCAATTTCAAATAAATATCAAATCAGATTACAAAAATGACCCAAATTATAAGGGTGACATGGTGGTTGGGGTGAGGGAGTTAAGGTGCGGAGTAATACGGAGAATGGTTTGATCTTAACCACCAACATAAAAACTAACTTTGACTGTTCAAGAATCAAATTGCTTGGAGATTTTGAATGAATTATTGGTGTAAAAAAGTTTTACACCTCCATTGACGTGTTGCAACACGTTTTAATGAATTTGACACTTTACATGGGTGTCCTTGATTTGACTATGTATTTCTCACACTTGACTATGTATGCATTTCAGTTAACTTTAATACTTGGTGAGGTTGGACTAAATATTCAAGAAGCTCATGCGTTTTCCACCTCTGATGGGTTTTCCCTGGATGTCTTTGTCGTTGAGGGATGGCCTAATGAGGTAGAATAAAAATATATATGCCTTGAACTCGTAAAAACACTATCTTCAATTGTATTTCTATATCCAAATAGCATCTTGCTTCTATAATCGTCCCTTTTGTCATTAGGAAACTGAGGAGCTCAAAGTTTTGTTGGAAAAGGAAATCTGGAAGGTTAAGGTATATTCCTCAGCGATTCATTTCGAAATACAAAGCTCTAGGGTTTTTGAAGATATCTTAAATTTCTTGTTAACAAGAAAAGAAAACATCTTTCGTTGCTAGTTATTATGAATTTTGATGCAATGGTACCTAATCAAGATTAAGAAGGGACATGGAAGTTCTACAGTTTGACTTACAAAAAAGGATTTTACAATAATTTGGACGAAATAAAAGCAATTGCAACATCTTTTAAAATTAATAGTTCTTTACACTCTTGCAATCTGCTAAATTTCATGTGTTAAGGACTCGTTGATATGAAATATACCTTATGTAGGACCAATATCTGTCAAATCCGGGCATACTATATTCCTTAAATGATCAACACCAGACAAGGATGGAATCGCCCCCTCATTGCATACAAATACCATCTGATGGAGCTGATGTCTGGGAAATTGATACCAGCCAGCTAAAATATGAAAACAAAGTTGGCTCTGGATCATTTGGTGACTTGTAAGTTATTTATGTATGAAGCATATTAGAAATTTACATATCTTCTTTAGCTGATGCATCTCTGTACCTCTTTCACTGGCTTCCTTAGATTCAGAGGCACTTATTGCAGTCAAGATGTGGCTATCAAAGTTCTTAAGCCTGAACGCATAAATACAGATATGCTGAAAGAGTTTGCACAGGAAGTTTATATCATGAGGTTTGTCTGCACAACTGAATATAATTGATTCAACTTCTTTCCTATTAATGAGATATTTGTTTCTCGTATGCTTTTCACCTTTCCTTCGCATATTTGTTCTTCTTCATCTGAGAATGGAGAAGGCAACTTTAGCAATGAAAGTTTGCACCATAACTTGCCTTTTCCTTTTAATAATTGTTGATTTTGTTACGTATCAAATGATAACTATAATGTGGGAATAAAAACGGTGAACTTGATAGTAGATACATCATCTTGATATAAGTTGTATTATAGATTCATTATCTATTGGATAGGTTGGGCATTTCTTCCTAGTTGCAGACAAATCAAACCTCTTGTCCTTTATACCTTCGGTTGATTTTTTTTGATCTTGTTACTTCTTTTTGAACTATCTGTTGGAAAACATACACTGTCAGCCTGATACAAATCTTTGTGCTCTAATTACAAAAGAAAACTTCATGTTCTCATGCACCTGTGCAAAGCTGTTCTAACTGCTCATTATTATGCAAAATGAAGCATACTTTGACTGTAATTCTAATTTTTTAAGTTTTACGAAAAAAATCCCTGCATTTCAGATATATAGAATGCCAAATTGTACGGCAGATTGATTCTGTTAGGATTATAGAATTCCAACTCTTAGGATCCTAACAGATTCCCTGAAATTGATATTACATAATCTAGACTAGTAATATGCCTGGGTCAAGAATTCATGATTTTGGCTTAATTTGAATACTGGATGGGGTATGAACTTTATTCTGAGAGTAATTATCTAACTAGTCTGCTATGACCACTCAGGAAAGGATTATATTTACTGGGAATAGTATCTAAAGTTTTGTGGTATCCTACATCAAATACTTCTGAATATTTTCTGACAATATCTGATACTATTTCCATTTTGACTGTTTCACTAGTTTGTGTATTAGTACTTTTTATCCATGTAAATTTCAGTAACATGGTATCCTTGTAGATCTACATAACAATTCTTCCTTTGCCAATTATGACTTATCTTTGGCTGCAGGAAGATTCGACACAAGAATGTTGTTCAGTTCATTGGTGCATGTACTCGGCCACCAAATCTTTGTATTGTTACTGGTAAGTAGGAGAGGACTCTGAGAATTTATGATTTATATTTTATTTTCATACTATTACTATTAGTTTAGGGGCTAGCTGTGAGTCTTGATGCAAGGGCAAGGTTATTGCGCTGTGTCTGTGGGTCTGGATTGTAAAACATCTGCCTGTGGTGGAGACTACATCCATTTGACCCTCCCCACACCCCACAATGGGGGAAGCCTTGTGCACAGCCTCCCTATCTATAATTTGTTTTATATCTCTGTTGAGATCCAACATTGTCTATTGATATTTGGCAAAGTAATCTTTGTATGTTTTAAACAATCCTTACCCCTTGAGCTAGTTTTTCGGTTGCGCCCACTAAAAAGGTATCAAAACTAATTCTAGATTTATTATTAGACCACTGGTATTTCTATACTTCAAGAAGACAGTCCCGAGCATGTGTGTGAATGTGTGTGTGTGTGTGTGTGTGTGTGTGTGTGTGTGTGTGTGTGTGTGTGTGTGTGTGTGTGTGTGTGTGTGTGTGTTTTTAAATAAGCAATGAGCGTGTTAAGATTTGTGTAACTAAGCCACCCACATTTGTCCTCGCCTGAGATGTCTAGTCCTTACTCAGTGTGAGGGGGGTTTAATGAAATTTCATGTCGGCTAGGATAGCAAGAGTAATCTTTATAAGGCTTTGTCAAGCTAACCATTGAGCTAGCTTTTGGGGTTGAGTTTGGCATAAGGATATCCAATTTCCTATTTGTGTTGTATCAAGTACTTCAATTCCTAAGATGATTTGGGTGCCTTGTTCAGTAGCCTAATAATTCAACTGTGATGCTTATGTGATTATGTTTCATCAGAGTTTATGTCTAGAGGAAGCTTATATGACTTTCTGCACAGACAACGGGGTGTGTTTAAACTTCCATCTTTAATAAAAGTAGCGATTGATGTTTCCAAGGGAATGAACTATCTGCATCAAAATAATATAATTCACAGAGATCTCAAGACTGCCAACCTTCTGATGGATGAAAATGAAGTAAGGGGACTCCTTGAATACACACACTGATACTTTCCGTTGCATTTTCAATGTTATTGGCCTTTTTTTTTTGTTGCTGATTTTGGTAATATTTGATTTTACAAATAAATCTCGACAGTACCAGTCTTATTTCTTCAATGCAACCCTATATTATTAATCTATTACTTATATCTATTATTGTGCCATGCATTTTTACTCGTATTTTCAATTCATAGATGATTATAAATTTGTAGATTGAGCGTGTGCCAATTTATTACTAGAATTTAAGGGTGTTTCAAATGATAATCAATTGTAGCATTTCTATATTCATTATCCTGCGGTACAAGTCTTGTGACTATCTCTTCCTCCTGTTTCTCGTTCATAGTAGTATCCGCATCTTTGGCTCTAATTTATCGGTGAACCAAAACTGCAAGTCATCTCGAGTTAGAGTAACTACCGTTATAGTTTGTACAAAACTAAGTTTAAGACTAGTAGTTGTGTAATGCTGGCTGGTTGTCAGGATACCACATAAAGTAAATTGTAAACTTGCATAGACAGAAATGAGATGAAAAAAAATTGCTTATATTATAAGACTCAAAACTCAACATTATCATTTCATACGTAATTAAAGAGCATGTCCTTCGACAGTTGGTCAAGGTTGCTGATTTTGGGGTCGCCAGAGTGCAAACTCAGTCTGGAGTGATGACAGCTGAAACTGGAACGTACCGCTGGATGGCTCCTGAGGTATATTGATCTTGAATTTATTGTTTGGGCATTAAACTAACATTTCCATTACAGTTTTATCTATATTCGTATTTCATAATTGAGATTAAAAAAGATGAAATGGTGGCCACTTTATTTTTAGTCTTTCTTGGCTATTTCCTTACCAAGCATGTAATGCATTGATACTTATTCCTTGGTTCCATTCATATTTTCATTTCTTTTCTGATTTTTTAACTTAGATGTTTGACCATATTTCACATCTCTTTATTGATTTTACTTTTGCTTGAAGGTCATTGAACACAAACCATATGATCAAAAGGCTGATGTTTTCAGTTTTGGAATATCACTTTGGGAGCTTTTAACAGGAGAGGTGAGCACTTTCATGTCAGGAAGCGAGCTTTGCCGCTTCATCTTTTATTCGTTTCTTGTCTCAAATGCTGATTGGATCAGCCATCTACTACTGCTGTCTATTTATATATTCTATTTTTGGTAATCAGTTGCCTTACTCTTACTTGACCCCATTACAAGCAGCTGTTGGTGTCGTGCAGAAGGTTTTTATTACTTCCTCTTTTCTGATAATGTTATCGATAATTATTTTTCTTGTTTTCTTGTTTATGCACACCAACTTTATGTGGTTTAAATTGCTATTAGGGTCTACGGCCTATAATTCCCAAACATACGCATCCAAGACTTTCTGAACTACTAGAGCGGTGCTGGCAACAAGATCCAAAGGAGAGACCAGCTTTCTCTGAAATAATTGAAATTCTTCTGCAAATAGCAAAAGAGGTAAATTATTAAATTATTAAAAGTAGCACAAACTTGGACCTATTTAACAATTTTCAGCTACATGTTTCTACCAGGTCAATGATGAAAAATTAGATAGACACAAAGATAAGTCATCCCATGGTTTTCTGTCATCACTTAGGCGCGGCCATCACTGATATTTGTAGCCATAGCCATATAAGGATAGTTCAAGAGTATCGCCTTTTTGTCCTGTATAGTCTGACCAAAGATTAATTGAGTTTGGTTCTTTCTGCTCTTGAAAAGTCCTGGTCTACCGTGCTATTGCCTTAATTTTTTGTTATAATCTGCGTCTCTCTTCTTTTCTCCTCTCAACTATTGGTATTCAGAAGCTGAGTAGGATGGATGCAAGAGCAGCGATGGTCGAAAAATCAAGGCATTGTGTAATGTTAATTCTTTGCTTTATTTACCACGTTTTTTGAATTGGAGCTTTTTCTATGCATTCCCTTGTATCCAAAACTACTTTGATGTTTACTTGCAAAAATATTATATGACACGAGATGTACAAGGCTTAACATTTTGGCATTTGCTACCATGTAACTCAAGTTTAGAAAAAAAAGGGAAAGTTTAAACTCAAAAGTTGCAACCATTTTTTCCCATATCAAGTCTAAATGTGTATTAACAACACGGTGAACTAAATTCTTGTGTGAATATCTAATAATTAGAGCGTAGTGATAATTTGTGAATATCTAACGATGCTACTTAGAGCGTAATGATAAAGCAGTTTCATATGTCTGGCTTTTGTTACTTTTGAGAGGAATTTGTATTTTGTTACTCATGAAACGGTCCACACATTTCACCTAATTGACGGCAACTTGTCATCTTTTGACTCTTTGAGTGACAATTCAATTATTTTGACTCTTTGAGTGACAATTCAATTACTTTTGATCTATCATCTTTTAACTCTTTGAGTGACAATTCAATTATTTTTTATCGTTATTATGATTCGTCAATTTTTTTATAACCCTGAATTGTGATCAACATGATGCCTTCACTTGTTAAAAATCATTTGTGTCAACAATACTTCAATACCAAATTTATGACACCTAAACAATTAGATCTAAAAAGTTAAAGATTTTGCTCTCTCCTGGCGTGGCAAATTCAGGAAGCATCGTAACACATCAATTATGGTAGGAAATAATAAGCATTGTATACTTTTATATGTATTATTTACTATTTGATATAGATTCATTTGTTGGTGAATATGACGATACCCCATTAGTCCCAAGACACAGACACCTAGAGCATGAACCGGTGATATCTTCCGCATGCGTTGTTGTTATACTGTACCCTTGAAACCTTATCGTGGTCTTGGAATATTGATGATTAAGGATTTTCGTTAATCAAGTTATCTCAAATTACTTTCCACTCAAACATAAAAGCCAACAAATAATCATCAAGATTAGTATTTTTGTTCATTTACAGAAGAAGTTCTCTTAGGACATTTAGAAGCTATTAACATAACTTAATAATTTACTACAATTGTTACAAGTACATAAACTAACTGACCAATAAACTATCTGTTTTCTTTACTAACAGGAAGGTGGGCGAGAATTAAATTTCATGTATTATTAGTTAATTAGTTATAACTAACTTTATTAGTTAGTTGTGAGGTAGTTAGTTATATTTAGTTAGTAGAAGTAACTAACTCAATACTCATATATAATTAATGTAATAGCATTGTAGTCTTCCAAATTTGTAAAATGCAATTCCCTTTATATTACAACTTCTGCGTATTTACAGTTTTGTCTCTTTGTTTTTTCTTAATTTTTAAATTGTTCGTTTATACTTTGTCTTAATAATATATTTTTTTTATATCTTTTTGAAATGTTTTTAGAAATGTTTGTCTTAATAATATATTTTTTTTATATCTTTTTGAAATGTTTTTAGAAATGTTTGTCTTAATAATATATTTTTTTTATATCTTTTTGAAATGTTTTTAGAAATGTTTGTCTTAATAATATATTTTTTTTATATCTTTTTGAAATGTTTTTAGAAATGTTTGTCTTAATAATATATTTTTTTATATCTTTTTGAAATGTTTTTAGAAATGTTTAGTGACTAAAAGGATCAAGTTTTATTTAAAACTGAAAAAGCAAAAAGAATAAAAAGTTATTAACATAAAATATAAATAGCAATGAGATTTGTTTGACCTTAAAATTACTACTAGATAATATATATTATCTATATGTTTATAATATTTTAATAAATATAATTATATAAATCATTTTCATTAAAATTTATTTATAACAAATAATTATTTTTATGTTTAGAATTAATTTTAATTTTGAAAATTTCTCAACCCAATATTAAAATTTAATTTATTTTAATTTCTGAAAATTTTAAAACTCAAAATAAAAAGTTAATTTAGTTTTTAAATTTCAAAATAAAAATAAAAAATAAAAAATTCGTGTAAACTTTGAATTGAAATCAACTAGTAGAGTAGTGTAGAAATGAAACGAGAAAAATAAAATATAATTTCTGAGATACGGTTGTTTTTTAGATGAAAACTATCAAAATCAAACATTACTCTGTTAAAAAGTTAAAGTAAAAGAGACAAGATTATTTCGATGTGGGACTAAATAAGTGAGGCCTGGAAATTTTAGCCACCACTCTCAGCCATGTTTTCGTTTACGAAATGCTAGCTACAAACTTCAGTGCTTGGACTTTGTAGTGGAGTAATTGAACTTACAGAGACAGAGCTTAAAACATTGTTGTTTACTTGTGACAATTAAGATCAATTTTAATTGTACCAAGTATATGTAAAACCATTTATGCATTTACATGATCCAACCAGAATACTAGCCATTATTCTATTTACAGCTTCAAGTCCAAATAGATTGCTTCATCTTTCGGTTGGAAGTCCATTTTGGGTCCAAGCAGCATAACCACCAGCTATGTCTGTGACTCCAGTAAACCCCTATACATATTACAAAACTTTGTCACTACACAATTATTGAGCTCATTTGAATGACAAGACTAAATAAATATTTCCAACACGTATCGTATGACACTGAGGTACGTGACGCCTAACGTTTAAGGCTTATTGAGGAAGAAATGCTTACAGAAGCTAACAAATCAGTCGCAGCCATCATAGACCTTTTACCAAGTTGACACCCCTGCAAAAACATGAACATCAGCAACAGATTCTTCAAGTTGGAATACATGAAAATCTCATACAGAATCTAATATGGCAAAGGTTAAACATACTCACAACAATAATTTCGTCTTCTTTTCTAAAATGTGAAGAGACTTCTTTAACAAAATTGCTATTCTTTGTCATCCCTGAATACATGACGAACAAAAAATGAGGTAACCTCAAACACTAAGAATATTATATTAATTACCATCATGATAATTACACTTAACCAAAGTATTTGGGAATTTAAATAGAACCTGATCCAACTCTATACAAATAAGGTATGTTAATTGCCCCAGGTGCATGTCCAGCATTAAACTCTTCGGTGGTCCTGCATAATCACAAAAAACATTCAAGAAAAGTGGTGAGTTTTGGCTTCTTCCAAAACACCATTATAATATACAATTAATTAACACTTACAAATATATTTAACTCTTAATTAAATTGGTTACTTTACCTTACATCAAGATACTTATGACCAGCTAGAAAAAGATCGTGAGCTACACGCACCGGCACTGAAGTTGGTACTCCAACAACCTCCTCCAAATTCCCCTTTAAATTACACATCATGCTTCAATTTAAAACCATCAACAGTGTTAATTACTGAAAACAAAAACAAAAACAAAAACAAAAGCAAAAACAAAATCAAAATAAAAAATGTCATGTTTTTATTGAAGATCGTGAATTATGATTCACACTTTCTTTTCACTGACCGGAAGTTCAAAAACTTGGGTTGAGCAAGAACGCTTCTTTGTCCCTTGTTAAACTTGGAGGATTTTACAAACGAAAAACTGCACATAATAAAAACACTATCAAATTGAAGAAACAGAAGTAAATAAAAGAAAAGAAAAACATAAATGTTATGTTACCTAGTCATGGTAGTGTTATGGCGTAGATTTAGAGGGCGTGAATGGAAGCAAGCGGCGGAGACATCAAACGACGTTGCTGTCATTGTTTTCATCGTCGTCGTTTACTGTTATAGATAGATACTTTCGAAAAACGAGTGGTTATCTTTTATGAAATTATGCCTAGAGATTGTAGTTGCAATAAAGATGATCTCAAACTCATATGATAGTACCTCTTTTTATATAACAAAAAAAATCACTCACATAATTTTGTACATTAAAAAAAAAAACTAAAATAACTTAAAGATTCTTTTAGATAAAGTGGTACGAAATCGAACTAAAAACAAACAAGACTCAAACACTAAGATTTATGTTGCGTCAAATTCAATGCTTATATTTTTTATTACATTAGTACAATTTAAACTTTTTTCTTTTTGGATAAAACGGTTAAAAGTACTAGTAATCCTACTAGATGACACGTAATGACTGGTATAGTTTTGCATGGATGATAGATCCGGTAGAGACGGTAACACTACAGCTACAAGTGGGACCCACCATCTATGACTTAGAAACCACAAGTTGTCGTAAGTCGTAACCTCATCTTACATTATTGAATTGGATAAGTATGCACATTCCAATGTGGGTGGAAATGTTCTCATACACGTGGCAACACCATCCTCACCTCCAACCATATTGTATATGAAAAAAAATTGAATTTTGCACTGCCTTTCCAATTTTTAGGCAAAGTACTACACAATACACATTATCGTTTAAGGATTTTCCACAAAAGATTAAGAAATGTAATGGAAGTTGTAGTATGATGTTACATTTTTATTAAATTAATCTCGTTAATATGTTGAAAGTAACATAAAAGAATATTTTCTATGTATCAAAATGTTGTTTTAATATATATATATATATATATATATATATATATATATATATATATATATATATATATATATATATATATATATATATATATATATATATATATATTATCATTATTAATTTTTGATGTAGAAACGATTGTTATTTTTATGTTGTTTAATTATTACTCTTTATGCTACTTCAACACATTAAAAGAGTTAATTTAATAAAAATATAATGTTTTATGATAAGTGAAAAAATTTAAATGACAATCATTTTAAAATTGAGGTAGTAATAATTAAAAAACATAATTATAAAAGTAACGATCATTTATACATTAAAAAAGTGAACATAATAGTCATTTTAAAATATTTATTTTTGTTAAAACGACATCTTTTTGAAACATAAAAAGTGCTAAAGTAGCCCTCATTTCAACATACCTACCAAAATACCATTGTTTCAACTTTTTTTTTATAAGACAATTGTCCATTGATTTGGCGGATTCTTGTAAAATAAAAGAGAACCGTCCAATGTTTTAGCGACAAAGTGTAAAAGTTTAGAGGATCAGCCCAATGCATTGGAAGGTTCTTTAAATCGTATTTTGTTTTGTTTTGTTTTTATAATTATAATTGAATTTAATTTTAAATATAACTTTAATCATTTTAATTATTTTTAATTGGTTATAATTATTTATAATTAATTATTTTTTAAATAATAAAATACAAAAAAATATAATTAAAACTATATTTAATTAATAAATAAAATAAAAATAATAATACAAATAAAATATTAATTAAAACAATATTTATTTATTTATTTATGTATAAAAATAAAATTACACTAAACTTTCATTTATCTTTGATTTTGACTCGGTCGTTGAAAGCAGTGGTGGGTTCCACATGCTGGATCTTCTCCAATTCGTGTGACATTCTACGAGGTACTTGGTCTTACCAACATTTGATGGCTGAGTAAAAGGCCCCTCGTAATTTTTATAATTTATGAAGTCAGTGACCATGTCACCAGTTAATAGGTTCATCGTCGTCGCACTGCCATAACTTAATCTGGTTACCCCGTAATTCTAGTTTGGTTGGGTAGTAGTTGGCATTGAGTTATACATGAAGCGAATGTAGGATTGTTGGTCTTTGGATGAGGTCGGGGTGAATGTTTGTGATTGGTAAAAAGAGATTTGTGGTTGAGTATATGATGTTAAAGGGGCGAAAATTAGGTTTTGTTGTTGGGTGTTGTAGGGGTTAACTTAAATAGTGGGTATTGTTGTTGATGGTAATGTTGCCTCATGGTATAAGGTGGTTGTGTTGGGTTGAAAGATTGTTGGGTGTTAAATATCGGTTGTTGGGTGTAAGTGCTTGTTGGTGGTCTGGTGTGTTGGAAGTTTGAAAGTGAAGGTTGGTTACGATGGTCAAATAGTAATATATTCTGTGATAGATACAAATCTGAAACATGTATATACCAATCTATGTATTTCCTACTCGATTTACGTTCTTTTGGCATGATATTGCCATGTAAGACAGTGTTAAGACAATTTAACCTATCTGAATTATGCATTTTAACAGTAGTGAAACAGATTAAAAGCGTTGTTGATTTCCACATGTCACTTTCAATTGGATCCTCATCTTCAAGTCCAAGATAGGGCATTCATACAAATTGTTACATAAATTTAAATGATTAGTTAAAAATTATAAATAAAATTTAAATATTAGTAGTTTAGTCTCGAAGATAATACATCACCCACCTCGAAATGATTGAAGAACGTTTGATATCCAGAAACACAATGATGTGGCATTTTTTGTAATTCATCCCATATGCGTACCACCTAAAGAGAAATATTTATTAGAAAATACCTAAATAACATATCAAAAAAATAATTTGTTTTATACGTACTTGCTCACATATGGAAAGTGGAACGGATTGAGATTCCTTGTTTATAATCAAAGACAAAAACCTTCGAAAAAAGTTTTTAACATATGTAAGTATCTATTTGTTAACATTATATATTAGTTAATAAGATATTATAACATTATAACTTTTTTTGTAACATATATGGTATGCTTTAAACCGACCGACATTTGAATACTACCGAAAAGAAATTGTGTTAGCTAATGTTGATGCTTTAAAGTGGTTAGACAATACTCCAGTACAAAAATGGAGGCGAGAATTTGACGAGGATCGGCGTTGGGGTCACATGACAATAAACCCAGTCTTTAGAGGCATTCATAATCTGCTCATCACATCATTAGTAAGTGCAACCTACTATAGGATGGGATCACTATTTGTTGAAAAGGGTGCACAATGGAGTGCAGTGTTGGAATATGGGAAAACATTTACGGAAAATTGCATGAAGGTGATGAAAGAAGAAACATCAAAATCCAACACACATCAGGTAACCCTTTTTTACTACCAACGTCACACTTTCAGTATGAATGAGACGATGAACCACTGTGAGGGGAAGCCTATGGAACGTTACAAGGTCGACATGTTAAATTGATTGTGTGACTGCGAAAAGTTTCAATCTTATCGTGCTCCTTGTTCACGTGTTATCGCTGCATGTTCCAGCTGTCGCGACCTGAAAAATACCTGAGCACATCTCGCACACTCGAAATACAACAAAATCACCACTGAATTTTATTTATTCTAAGATAAAGGGAAAATATCAATAAAACAAAAAGGAAAGAGAAAAGGGTACGAGAGTCGGTTATGCAAGAGGAAAGTATTAGCATCCCTCATATTTGTTGTACTCAACAGGAACCGTTTTGATTGTTCTTTGTGCGAATAGGTGTTATTATCTAAATGTTACTTGCGATTGGTTTTAATTAAAGGAGAAAATAGGTTTTTTAATTAATATGTTCGCTAAGATTTCAAAACCTTATGCATGCGTATTCTCATGGTGCAATGAGAAAATTAGGGCTCCGTAATTCGTGGGGTAGAAAATGAGTATTTGTTGGTTGATTTTAGCAAAAGATGTTATAATCGTATCCTAGAAGCGTTTTGATATTAGTTGTTTGATCCTGATTCATATGCTCTAAGTTGTTAGCCTAACTACTAAGGAATGGATTATAACAGTTCTTTTATAAAAAGAAATATTGTTTTGTCTGAACCAAGGATAAATAATTGGAAAGGTGGTGTTTGAACCAAAGACAAAAAAATTGTAAAAGTGGTGTCTAAACCAAGGGCGAAGAATTTTAAAAGTTTGCCTAAACCGGAGATTAAGACGACAATCAGGAAGAAGCATAAGAGCTTGCTTAAACTAGAGGATTCACAAGCAAATAGGAATAAGGAAGAGAGTTTACCTCAACCAGGGGATTGACAAGGCAAATAGGAAAAAGGAAAAGAGTTTGCCTAAACCATAGGATTGATAAGGCAAATGGGAAGAAAAATAAGAGTTTGCCTAAAATAATGGATTAATAAGGTAAATGGGAAGAAGAATAAGAGTTTGTCTAAACCAGGGGATCATTAAGGCAGAAGGGAAAAAGGAATAACTATGGGTGTCAAAGCCAGGAGGAATCATATTGAAACCAAGAGAGAATGATTATGGAGTGTTTTTGATATTGGTTGTGATTGATTTTAATCTGAAGACAAATATCCAGACAGGGAGCTCTACAACAGTGTCTGAATCATTTGGGGAGAGAGAGAGAGAGAGAGTCTACATTCTCCTCATTTCCTTCCTATTATAATGAGAATGACTTTGATTTGAATTGCACTAAAGTCTATTAATGGATATGGATACTTTGAACAACTAGGTCATGTGTCCCGTATCCAAAGATATTTTGAATAAGGAGGGGAATACACCCTCTCATCCTTTTCCATTTCTTAAGGCTCGTGGTGCACAATTCACATCGTATTTGTTAAATATTTTGAGTTTATTTGCAAAAAAACTTTTAGTTTTACATGAATAAATGCAAAGACATGATTGAATGAATGGGATATGGTACCAAAGATGGGGGATGAATCATAATGTTGTCATGCATATATTTTACCTATTTTTTAGGGTTTTAGAATGGGAATTTGCATTTGACCTAAGGGAACGTGCATAACACAAGTCCTAGTGTCAATCTAATTCAAATTAAGTGATTAAGTGACTTTAATCACCTAATGGAATCAGATATTAAGGGATCATACAAGTGTTTTTTAAGGAGTAACTAAATAGTATTCTAAAGTCATTAATTCAATTGATTGACCAAAAGAGATTTAATCAGTTAATTAAATCAAGACAATTTGGAATCATGCAAGATATTTAGCCAACCATAATTCACCAAGAAAAAAATCGAGCAAGCTACCATGAATTAGGAAATAAAGACAAAGGAAAAGAAAAGATCATGATTAATGCTACGGAACCTTAATTTCTACTTATCCTAATCTATTCCGAATTAGGGGATTTGATCCTACTTTAGGAATTTAATCTTAAAAATTTATTTATCATTAGAAACCATTTTGGTGTATTTAAAAAAATTATTGGAATTTTCTAAAATAAATAAAGAGTGAAGCTTTCAGGGAAGTAAAAATGAAAAGTTGGGTGTGAATAGTATTAAGGGGCGTTAGGCTCATAGTTGGGAGCCCAAATCATTTTTTTTTTAGCTTTTTTTTTAGAGTTAGGGGTGTGAAAGAAGAAGGAAAGGGTACGCGCAGTAAAAAACAACGAACTTGGATCCTTGGCCCATGGAAGGAAGACTCGGAAGAGGAAAAAGAGAGAAACGACTTTCTCATTTACCACGTTTCTCAAACCAATTACCTTTCCTCCTCTCTTTCTCACCGGAAATCGCCTCCTTCATGTTGGAAATCGCCTCTGGCAGCGGTGGAGCCCATAACCATACCAAACTAACACCATTCAACTGGTCTTTTTATCTTATACCTTCGTCCAACCTTCGTTTCTTTCATTTCCTCATGGACCTCTCCCAATCACCAAAACCCTAACTGAACCCTAAATATGAACAACCTAAGTTAAACCCTAAATACCCGTGCAAACATACAATCAGATGATGGATAAGTTTCAATAAGCTAATCATCCTAACATAGTATCAAGAATCAATAGAAAATAAGAAGAATTGGAGGCTTGTGTTTACCTACAAGGCAGAGATCGACCCTGTTCAAAGTAGGAATTGAGGAAGATGTTGATAGAAACCCATAGAAGCTTAAATTTTTTAGGTATGAATACTCTTCCCAGATTTTAGGTTCTTTTATTCAATCTTTCTCTTTCTCTTTTTCTTCATTTTCTTTAAATCTTTGTTGGGATGTTGTGGTTGTTGTTGGGTAGAAGTGAGGTAGAGTTGAGACTAGGATGATGAAATTAGGAGACTTAAGATTGATGATGAACCATAGGGCAGAGGGATAGAGGAAATGGATAGGCCAAGCTCTATTGTATAGAGCTTCAGAGGTTTAAGCTCTATTAATGGAGAAGAAAAAGCTATGAGTGAGGGTTTATGAGGTTAGGGAGTGAAATTGGAAGAGTTTTGTTAGGATGAATGATACTTGATGGTGAAACAATTATGCTAGGGTTTATATAGATGAGAGGTATGAGGAAAATGGAGAGAAATTCAGTTAGGGCTTGATGATTAGGGACTGTTAGATAGTGATCCCTGACAATGGTTAATTAAGGGTGAAATATTATTCAAAAATAGTTAGGGTATGTGTTAGTTGGAGTGAAGAGACTTGAGTGGATTTGTGTTAGTTTTACACTAAATTCAGTTGAAAAAATGGATTGAGAGTGTGTTTATTTGGATGTCATAGGTTGGTTAGGGCTTAAAAGTTAGTTAGAAGGTTTTGGAAGGAAATTAGACTTAAGGGCATTTAGGCAATTGAGTGGGGACACATGTCAGCTGGCTGTTATAAATCAGTTAGATTTATTAGTTGAGGTTGGTTATAGAGTTTGTTGGAGGTAGTTAGTTATATGATAGGCCTCCTGGAACACCACAATGGAATGGTGTATCTGAGAGAAGAAATCGAACCTTGTTAGACATGGTCCGATCCATGATGAGTCACGTCGATCTTCCAAACTCCTTTTGGGGACATGCATTATTAACAGCAGCTTACACACTTAACCGTGTTCCATCCAAAAAGGTTGATAAGACACCATATGAGATATGGAGTGGTAAGAAACCACATATGTCTTACATGAAGATTTGGGGTTGCGAGGTTTACGTCAAACGACAAATTTCAACCAAGCTTGAGCCCAAATCTGACAAATGCTTATTTGTGGGGTATCCTAAAGAAACAAGAGGATATTACTTCTACAATCCTTCTGAGGGCAAAGTGTTTGTCGCTCGAACTGGAGTCTTTCTGGAAAGGGATTTTATTTCCAAAGGAAACAGTGGGAGGAAAATAGAGCTTGAAGAAATTCAAGAATCACAAAACATTGAAACACCTATGGAGGAACTAGAGCGGGAAACACAAGTAGTTGTGGAAGAGCAACCTGCTCAAGAAGAACAAGACCAGCGTAGGTCAAGCAGGATACGTCACCAACCTGAGAGATATGGATATCTCATAAGTGATCAGGGTGATGTATTACTCATGGATCAAGATGAGCCTGTGACCTACAAAGAGGCCATAACTGGTCCTGAGTCTGAGAAGTGGCTAGAAGCCATGAAATCTGAAATGGATTCCATGTACACAAACCAGGTTTGGACCTTGGTAGAACCTCCTATAGGAGTTAACCCTATAGGATGCAAGTGGGTCTTCAAGAAGAAGACTGACATGGATGGTAAGGTACATACCTATAAAGCAAGACTGGTTGCAAAAGGCTATAAACAAATTCATAGGGTTGACTATGATGAAACCTTTTCACCAGTTGCAATGCTTAAATCTGTTCGGATTTTACTTGCCATCGCTGCATATCATGATTATGAAATATGGCAGATGGATGTCAAAACTGCTTTCCTTAATGGGAATCTTCTTGAGGATGTGTACATGACACAACCTGAAGGATTTGACATACCACAAGATGCCCAAAAGATATGCAAGTTACAGCGATCAATCTATGGATTGAAGCAAGCTTCCAGAAGCTGGAATCTTCGTTTTGATGAAACCGTAAGACAATATGGATTCATCAAAAATGAAGATGAACCTTGTGTCTACAAGAAGGTTAGTGGGAGCATGATCGTGTTTCTGGTATTATATGTAGATGACATATTACTCATTGGAAATGATGTCCCTACCTTGCAACAAGTGAAGACTTGGTTAGGGAATTGTTTTTCTATGAAAGACCTAGGTGAAGCAGCCTATATATTAGGAATTAGGATCTATAGAGATAGATCACAAAAACTGCTTGGCCTAAGTCAGAGTACATACATAGATAAAGTGTTGAGACGCTTTAATATGCATGATTCCAAGAAAGGATTCATACCTATGCAACATGGTCTGTGTTTATCAAAAACACAATCCCCTTCAACTAAGGAAGAAAGGGATCGCATGAATAAGATTCCATATGCATCTGCAATAGGATCTATCATGTATGCCATGTTATGTACTCGACCAGATGTCTCGTATGCATCAAGTGCAACGAGTAGGTACCAATCTGATCCCGGTGATGCTCACTGGGTAGCTGTCAAGAATATCCTTAAGTACTTGAGAAGGACTAAGGATTCATTCTTGATATATGGAGGTCAGGAAGAGCTTGATGTAATTGGTTACACTGATGCTAGCTTCCAGACAGATAAGGATGATTTTAGATCACAATCTGGTTATGTGTTCTGTCTCAATGGTGGCGCTGTGAGCTGGAAAAGTTCAAAGCAAGAAACAGTTGCTGATTCAACAACTGAGGCCGAGTATATTGCTGCCTCAAATGCAGCAAAGGAAGCTGTTTGGATCAAGAAGTTCATTAGTGAACTTGGCATAGTCCCTAGCATTGTGGATCCCATTGGTTTATATTGTGATAACAATGGTGCTATCGCACAAGCTAAGGAGCCTAGATCTCACCAACGATCCAAACACATACTTAGGCGTTATCACCTCATTCGAGAGATAATCGATCGGGGAGATGTGAAGATATGCAGAGTACCTACACTTGACAATATCGCTGACCCATTAACAAAGCCTCTTGCGCAACAGAAGCATGATGGTCATACTAGATCTATGGGTATTAAGGGTATGCCTAATTGGCTCTAGTGCTAGTGGGAGATTGTTGGTGTAAGCCCTAGAGGCCAATACCTTTTGGTACTTGTATCGGATTATTCGTTTAATAATAAAAGGTATTTCTTTATTATGTTTGTCTTTCAGAATAATAAAGTCCCTAGAATAGTTAGTCTGTTTAATGAAATGTTAAGTGTGACTTAATCATGAGATCCCATTAAACATAAAGACATTATTCTTAAAATATCCGTAGTCAAGCTTTATTGCAAAGTGGGATAACATTAAAAGCATTGAGACTATTATGAAGATAGACTGATGATCACATCTCATGGATCATGGATAAAGAGTTATCAAGTCTTGACATAGGTATAAATATTAGGAGTAATATTTATACCGGATTGACCCGCTATGAGAATACTACATAGTATGTTATGCAAAGTGTCATAAGTTATTCTCATGGTGATAATGGTGTATTACCACCCTTCGACCTGAAACCACTATGGACCCTAGATGTAGAGTCGGGTGCTTTATTGCTGATCAAACATTATCCGTAACTGGATGATCATAAAGACAGTTGATGGGCACTCCACGAAGCATGCTGAGGGACATGAGTGTCCTAGATGGAATTTGCCAATCCTGCATAACAGGAGAAATGTCTAAGGGCCCAATATTGAACTGGACAAGGATGACACAGTGTATGCCTTGTGTTCAATATAGACATAGGGGCAAAAGGGTAATTGTACAAACATATATTATCACGAAAAAGGTTTTGTCAGATCACATGACATTTTCGTGACTTGGGTAGCAGTGATGTGTTGCTAGATACCGCTTACTGTTTATTATGTTAAATATATAATTTAATATAATTACCAACGTTACGAAATCCTACAGGGTCACACACATAAGGACAGTTTGATGAGAGATAGAGAAATCAAAAAGGAACACCGTAAGGTACGGTGCACTTAAGTGAAAAATAGAAATTCGGATAATATAATAATAATTATTGTTATTTTATAATGGTTATAAAATAATAATAAAATAAATATATTTATTATAATAATAGTTATTATAATAATATATATAATATTATTATGGATCATGTGAATTGGGTTTTAGCCCGCAGCCCACAAGAGAGTCTATAAAAGGAACCCTTGTGATGAAGCTTTCACTTGATGCATTTTCGTTTTTGATTCTCTTTTCTCACTCAAATAATTCCGTTCGTAAGCAGCTAGCACTGTGACCGGAAGATGTTCGTGTGGACTGAGTAGAGGCGTTGCACTTCATCAACGCTTGTGATCGCTGCATCAAAGATCTGAATCGCCACAAAGAGGTAACGATTCTATCACTGACCATGCTCATTCGTAAGGATCACTAAAGGAAATTTTTGTTTTCCGCTGCGTTTAGATCGCAATTTTCCTTCAGTGTGCAGGTCTGGTGCAGGTAATTGTAGCACAGCAGGTTGGTTGGTCATGCCAAGGTTGGATGGTTTATGCGTGAAGTTTGGCTACGGACATGATATGGGTATAGGCTTGGTTACACTTCAAGACATTTGGTCACAAAGATGGTGAAAACTCGAAGGCTTGAATAGGAATATGTCTATGGTGGATTTAGGAGTCAAGGTCAATCAGAGGTCAAATGTAATTTCTTTGTAATTTTGCAATGGCCTTATGTAATACCCTAATTTTAAACCCTAAGGTCCCACATATCATTTGCATCTCATGCCACAAACAAGATCGCAAACTTTGGTTCCCTTTTGCCTTCCTCTGTAGGTTTGTTCTTAAGAGATCACCGAGCACCCTTGTTTCTTGTTTGTTTGATATTTGTTTATGTTTGTGTTTACTAACCATTGATTAAAATCCAAAAAAAAATGTTTGTTTTTCCTTTACTAACTTTTTGAGGAAGAATTTGGATCAAAGATATCAAATATCAGTCCCTTAGCTCGAGCGAATTTCATCTGAAAAAAGTCGAAGTTGATCCGCAATCAATTTAAATCATCTGATCAAGAGTCTCCCAATATTTGATTGACTTTTATTTAAGAGACTCCAAGGTTCATGTGTTTATTTACATGCCTTCTTTAACAAGCAAAAGAATTGAGCTAGAGCCAAGACAACACATCATAAAGGTCATTTTCACCATTTTTGTCTGTGATAATCGGTTACCAATATTGGATAACCGATTACCCTGTGCGAATTTTGTGAAAATTTGGCAAATTCAAATTCTGCAGCATTTATGGCATCAAATTCAAATATTGCAGCATTAGAATATTCTAGATCACTTCATTTTAATTCCCATACCTCATCATAATTAATTTCCACCATACACCTTCACTAATCACCTCTTGATTATTAATTTTCCTCCAAATTCAAATTCCAAGCCTAATTTTGATCCCAAACCAAATTCCAATCCACCAAATTTTCCAAGCCAAAATCCTATAAATAGAGGCCTCAGTTCTCTCATTTGATAAGCTTTTGATATCCAAAATCACATTGTCAATTTCCTTCTTGACTCTCAATTTTCTCCAATTACCAAATTCACCAAAGCTTTTTCTTCCTTAGAAAGTTAGTAAGTTCATCATTAGAACTTACTAATATTTGAGCTAAACCTTCATCCATTCACTTTTTCATCATCAATTCTAGTAGTATCAAGTCTTTGAAGTGTGGTTTGTGGAGTTGATTTGAATAATTTACAGATTTGGAGTGGTAATTTCTTGATCCACCATTGTTGTTTTTGATACATCTTCCACAATATGATTTATTGTCGACTCTTGTTGCCTGATCTTTGGATCTTGAAAATTGTGTTCTATTGGTGTTGATTGCTGTTATTTTACTTGAATTTTCGTACTCAATTTTATCCTTGATCATGATGTGTTTGAGGAAATGATTGATCAAGTTTCTGCACATTTTCAGACTTTTTTGCTGTTGTTTTGGCAGGGGTAACAAATTACCAGCTTTGGGTAACAGGTTACCCAGTGTTTTTTTGCCTTTTTGGCTCTGTTTTGGGACTGTTTTGGTTCTTTCTTCTTCTTCTTCTTCCATTTTCCTTTTGATTTTTGCCTTGAAATACACTTTTAAAGGTTTTTTCCTCTTTAAATTCATTGGGTGGTGTAGATGAAGTTGGATAAATATTCACTAACTCAAATCTATCTTTAAAGTGAATTGTCCAATTCATTTTAGGTGTTTTGAGTTAATGATGTGTTTAGTGCTTTAATCCATCAAGATGAGTGTATGAACTTAAAGATAGAATGATCTTGAACTTGTAATTCAATTTGGCATTCCCTCTCCTCTTCTCTTTTTCTTTTGATCGATGAAAATCTTCGATATCATTTGAACTTATTTCAAGTTCTTGATGAAGATGAGATCGTTACCTATTTTCTTTTCGTGCGACATTGCTTTCGGAGAGTGATCTACATATCACTTCTCTAGCATGCATTAGCACTAACATTGTTATTGACCGGCCTCAGACAATTGTGGTTTCTACATAAATTCGATTATGATTGCTTAACATAGCACTAAATTGTCCCGTAATCGGAAAATGATCATTCGTGGCTCAAACCTATGTTTGAAAGTCCAAGTATGGTTGATTATTTGTCTTGAGTCCATCACCTATGAAGCTTGTTGTTAGGAGGCTTTGATTTTATCAATCCTCTAATGATTCTTCATCAACTTTGGCTTAAGTGCATGAGTTAACCATTGTTGATCATTTGCTATAACGACTAATCACCAACTCACTAACGATAGCATTATACTAATTTTGTTTATGTTTTCTTCTTGCTCCATATCTCTCTTTTATCTTTATGCTCCATTATTATCATCTTATATCATATTATTATTTATGCTTCAGTTATTTTCCCTTTGTTCGTTGGACACATGTTTATGTTTCCGTTCTTTTCTTTTGTCCATTTGGACCATATCTTGTTCAAAACACTAATAAATGATTAAACCTCTAAAAACCTTGATGCTCTTAACTTTGTGGTTATGCTCTTGGACTATTCTTATACCTTGGACCTCTTGGACTATTCTTGGACCCTTGGACTTAGAATTAGGTCTCTTTCCCTATGCGTGGAGTATTATGGATCTTTGCCTTTATTTGGTTTGCTTATTGGCTTATGCTTCAAGATGAATGAAATTCTTACTTGGCTTGCTATGGAATGTGTTACAAGTTGGTTAAATTTTTCTTATATCTATCTTTTATTTTGTTTTCTAGGGTAGTCACTACATCTCATCCCCTTCTTAAATTTTCAAAATCTTCTCCCTTTTTTCAAAAACCTTCTTGTTTTAAAACCTCGAGACCGCTTTCACAATAAAACCTTGACTTTTTGTCAAGTGATTTTCAAACTTTGTTTTTCTTAATAAATGGCAATCAATGTTAATCATATTTTGACCAATTTCAAAAAGATATAAAAAACACTTTACCTCATTCAAACTTTTTGTGCCTTTGTGCACTTTTCATTTTAAAACTTTTCATAAAGTTTAGACATAAGTTATTTCCATGGTTGAAATATAATTCTCCCATTCCCCATAATATTAAGATTTTGACATTTTCCACTTAGATGTTGAGTGATAGACTTGTTGATAATCCAAGTAAAATCCTCCATCTTTAGGTGATGCAAATGTTGTCTTATACTTGTGGGTGACTAGCCGTAGTTTTCTCCTTAAAATGACGACTTGTCTTTACATTTAAAAATCAATAAAAACCAACTAATATTTGTTATTTGTACCACGAACTACGGGGTTTTGATCCTATATTGCTCTTTGTGGATACGTAGGCATGAGGCGGTAAGTCTCTCCAAACACAAAAATCTTAAAAAATAATTCTATTCTCATCTCCCCAATCTCTTTTCAAACAAACAATTTTCAAACCAAAAAGCGTAGATATTTCAAAGGGCTCATATAGAGTACTATAGACGTTTTGGGTGCTAACACCTTCCCATTGCGTAACCAACCCCCTTACCCAAATCTCTGCTCTTGTTCTTGTTTTAGAACTCTTTAGTTTTGCTCGCTCTTTTTCCTTTCCTTTTTTAGATAAAATAAAAGTGCGGTGGCGAATCTTGTATTTTTTAGTTAAATTAATCAATAGCTTACGCTCATAAATTTCCCTGCTACACCTTGTAACTCGTATTTGAATTTTGGTATTTTGACTTGTAAATGGATTGTAACTTGTCCTTTAAGTAATAAAATACTTTTCCCTCCAATTCTACAATTTGAATTTGAAATCACTTTGAATGCTTTGTAACCATCAATATCCTTTTGAAATCATACTATATTCCAATGATAGTGGTAATGAGCAAATTAACATGACTTGGTCAATAAAAAATCAACCTTTCATGGTTGAATTTGTTGACCAAAAGTAAACTCTTGTTTTAAATATTTTCCTTTTCCAAAATGTGTCATAATCTAACTTGAATAAGAGCTCAAATAATTAAGTTAAAAGTCAATCTTCAAATTTTGACTTTGACCAAAAAGTCAACTACAACACGGTAACTTCTTTTCCAAGAAAGCACATATCAAGATGCCCATATACCATAAGACTTGTCATAGAAAGACTTCTTGATCCAATATCATCAATGGAATTCACAATATCAATCTAATCATCTGGTAAAAACCCAATGTTGAGTCAACCCAATAGCAACCCTTTGAACCAATGAATGAATGATTGTATGCACATAAATGAATGTTTTGATGCATGCTTAGGGTAGATGAAATGCATATGATTTTGAAAGCATGAGCCAAATGAAGTTGAACGAAGGGTAGGGGTAAAATTTGGGGTATGACACTAGTGTACACCAAGATGTCTATGCTCATTTGTCCAATGTTTACAAGGTCACAAGCCTATTTGGGGGTTACAACACAAGATTTTCAGTGCTACCATACGAGGAATATTTATCTATTTATGAAGGAGATCGAATTTTGCATAATCCAAGTATGTAAAGGAACAAGAAAGGTTGTCCAGTGAGCACACATATTAAAACATAAACAGGCGTGACTGATAAGTTGGAGAAAAAATGTGGATTGCATCATCTTCCTGGTCACAACCAAACTTGATGTCACACTATTGAAACTAGCAATAATTAAGTTTTTATTTTGCTGTCAAATATCAATTTTAGATTACCATCAAGTGCTAATTAAGTATTTATTTCATCTTTAAATTTTCATTTTTTGAATACAAAGATATTTCACATTTAATAGTAGATAACAAGAACATATACAATATTTCTATAAGATTACAACAATCTAAAACAATAACAACACTTACACACCACATTTTACCATCTAAAACAATAACACAAACAACAGATAAAAATACTTAACACCACAACATTTCTAAGAGATTACAACAATCAAAACAATATCATCAACTTCGAACATCATATCATTGACATCATTGTCATCCTTAACTCTCACCCACATACATTGGATATCATTGTCATCCTCCACAATAGAGATGTATGGAACAAGTTTCTCAATACTTCTAATTATTTCACCATCAATAATCTCTCCTTCTAACCAACGAATCGAATTCATTTTTAGTTTCTCCAAACTTTGAATGTTCTAAAAAAGTATCTTCATCGGAGGCTTGACTCTCCAATAAATAGCATGCTCATTGCGGTGATTCATGTTAGAATAAATGAACAATAAAAAATTAGAAGAACTGAGAAGGAATGTAAAAAAAAATGGAACACATCACACCTTTATTTATACTGGATTCATCACATGGATCCGACAAAACAATTGACGGACCCATTATAGATAAATCAAAGCAACCATCAATTGCAGTTCCAACTCTATACTTAAATAATACAAAAATATAAAGCAACTGCCAATTATAGTTCTGACTTTGTACTTAAATAATAAAAAATATAAATCATTCGCCAATTGTAGTTACGACTCTGTACTTAAATAATAACAAGATATAAACATCTGCCAACAATAGTACCAGATATGTATTTTAATAATAGAATGTTAATTATTAAAAAAATTAATATAAATAAATTTAAATGATTAATATAATATACTAATATAATTAAATTTAAATAATATATTAATATAAATAATTTTAAATAACAAAATAATAGTTAAACTCTATTAAATAAAAATAATTAAAAAATATGTTTCTATAATCTCTCTCTCTCTCTCACGCACATACACGCACACACACGCTTATAAAACAAAACCCTAACACTCTTCACATATTTTTTGTTGATGATAAAAATTCTATGTTGTATGTTGTTTAAGGTATGTTGTCGATGATATAAGTTTTATGTTGTTTAGGGTATGTTGTGTTGATGATTTTGATTTTGTTGAGCTATATTTTATGTTATTTATGGTATTTGTTATTAATAAAAGTTATATATTTTTTGTTGATGATTTTGTTGTTGTTAATAAATGTTCTATGTTGTTTAGGGTGTGTTGTTGATGATAAAAATTGTATGTTTTTTATGATTTTGTTTTTGTTGGGCTATGTTATATGTTGTTTATGGTATGTTGTTGTTGATAAAAGTTTTATATATGTTGGTGGTGATTTTTTTGTTGTTAATAAAAGTTCTATGTTTTTTAGGATATGTTGTTGATGATAAAATTTGTATGTTATTGATGATTTTGTGTTAGAAAATTTGAGTATGATAATCCTGGATAACTTCGAAGAATCGTGTTCGTACACTTTCCGAACAAAGTATTTTGATCCTATTATTGTCTGGGTTCACGAAATCTTTGTGGGGATAATTCTTGAAGAACAATTTGCTTCTAGCAATAGAGAATAGATCAGGAATGTAGAGAGAAAGTGTGGTTTTTGTTAAGTCCTTTAAACTGAGGTCAAATGACTCCTTATATAGGAGATTAGTAATAGAAACCGAAAAGACACAACTGTTCAGAAAATGGTTAAGTTGGTTGGGAAAGGGTTCAACTGTTAAGAAAACTTTCGAACGGGTTCAACTGTTCAAAAACTGTTCAAAAATTTCGAACGGGGCTCTGCCCCTTGGAACCCCAACGGGGCACTGCCCCGCACCCCGCCAGAGGCTTCGCCCCTCGGAACCCCTTTTCAATTATTCGCATTCAATTACACGTTGGCTCGACGAGCGTGCACTCCGCACTACCCTAACTCGTTTCCAAGCTTAACGCATAATTGCATCGCCCTACAGTAAATCACATTACTACTAAAATAAATTGATGATACTAAAATCACCAACATTTTGTTGTTGTTAAGCTATGTTATATATTGTTGTTGATAAAAGTTCTATATATGTTGTTGATGATTTTGTTGTTGTTAATAAGAGCTCTATGTTGTTTATGGTGTGTTATTGATGATAAAAGTTGCGTGTTGTTGATGATTTTTTTTGTTTAGCTATATTATATGTTGTTTATAGTATGTTGCTGTTGATAAAAGTTCTATATATGTTGTTGATGATTTTGTTGTTATTAATAAAAGTTCTATGTTGTTCAAGGTATGTTGTTGATGAGAAAAGTTGCATGTTATTGATGATTTTGGTTTTATTGATATATGTTGTATGTTGTTTGTGGTAGGTTGCTGTTGATAAAAGTTATATATATGTTGTTGATGATTTTGTTGTTATTAATAAAAGTTCTATATTGTTTAGGGCGTGTTCTTGATGATAAAAATTGTATGTTCTAGATGATTTTGTTTTTGTTGAGTTATGTTGTATGTTGTTTAAGGTATGTTATTGTTGATAACAGTTATATGTTATTTATGGTATGTTGTTGATGATTCTGTTTTTGTTGAGCTATGTTGTATGTTGTTTAAGGTATGTTGTTGTTGATGAAAGTTCTATGTTGTTTAGGGTATGTTGTTGATGATTTTGTTTTTGTTGAGTTATGTTGTATGTTGTTTAAGGTATGTTGTTATTGATAAAAGTTCTATGTTGTTTAGGGTATGTTGTTGATGATTTTGTTTTTGTTGAGCTATGTTGTATGTAATTTTTTTAGAAAAGTTGTATGTTCTTGATAAAAGTTGTATGTTTTTTATTTTTTTTTTGCTTTTGTTGATAGAATTTGTATGTTGTATGGGGTATGTTGTTGTTGATAAAAGTTGTATGTTGTTGATGATTTTGTTTTTGTTGATAAAAGTTCTATGTAGTTTAAGTTATATTGTTGATGACAAAAGTTGTATGTTATTGATGATTTTGTTTTTGTTGAGCTATATTGTATATTGCTTAAGGTATGTTGTTTGTTTATAAAAGTATTATGGTTTGTACATGCAACTTTCATTATGTTCAGTCAACATGTCATTAGTCTTTTTCCAATCCCTTACTGAATATATATGTGTGTGTGTGTGTGTGTGTGTGTGTGTGTGTGTGTGTGTGTGTGTGTGTGTGAGAGATGTTGGATCGAACTCTAGTATGGTCGAAGTCTGTTTGCGAGTAATGCGTGTCGTAGTCGAAGTTTGTTCTAACATGCATTAGTCAATATTGTTAGGGTTGTTAGCATGTTGAATTGGGCCTTGCTTGTAAGCCCAATTGTTTAAGTTAGCTTGTACCGTAAGTTAGCTTGTAATTGATAATTGTTAAAAAGCCCATTAGGTTAGTGTGCTATTTTTCTTATAAATAGGATACTAGTTTCTCAATCTTGACATAAGGAAAAATAGGAAGATAAAATCCTAATTTTAAGAGAGAGGTTATTTTGTTATTCTTTTATACTTGTAATCTTGTTCTAAGAGAAAGGAAAGAGTAGCTGTTTAATAACCAATCCTTGCTGCTTTCTTCTTTATTAACCCTAACCCTTGTGTGTTTCTTGATCATAAAGAAACCATTTATACTTAGTTTTAAGGTATTTGATTCACAACAAATTGGTGCGGTGAGCATGGAGAAGATGCCTTCAACAAAGTATGAGATTGAAAATTTCACCGGAGTGAACGACTTCGGTCTGTGGCGCTTGAAGATGAAAGCCCTATTGGTTTAGCAGGGTTGTTTGGAAGCGTTGAAGGGTGAGGCAGCCATGGACGTTGCGTTAACGACAAAAGAAAAGACGGGCATGATCGAGAAAGCCCACAATGCAATATTGTTGAGCCTTTGTGATAAGGTTCTTCGACAGGTATCAAAGGAGACTACAACATCGGGATTATGGATGAAACTTGAAAGTTTGTACATGACTAAATCTCTGGTGAATCGACTCTACCTGAAGCAAGCTTTATATTCATTCAAGATGAGTGAAGAAAAAGTGTCGGCTGAGCAGTTGGATATGTTCAACAAAATGATTCTTGATCTTGAAAATATTGATGTGAAGATTGATGATGAAGATTAAGCACTGTTGCTACTGTGTGCTTTACCCAGAACACAGGCTCACTTCAAAGAAACTTTCTTGTATAGAAGGAAGTCCCTGACCTTTGAAGAAGTTCAATCATCCTTGTATTCTAAGGATTTGAACGAACAAAATGAGCATAAGAAAGGTGTGCCCTGAACGCCTGAAAGATCATGGAGGTAATGGCAATGCATCCATTATTCAAGATGACTTCGACTCATCTGATGTTCTTATGGTTTCAAGTGGCGACTCGAGGAAATAGTGGATTATGGATTCATGTTGCACTTGGCACATGACTCCAAACAGAGAATTGTTCGAGGAGCTATGTGATCAAGATGATGGATCTGTGCTGCTGGGAAACAACAAATCTTGCAAAATTGCAGGTATTGGATCTGTGAGATTCAAGCTCCATGATGAGTCAATAAGGTTATTGACTAAAGTCAGGTACGTACCTGACTTGAAGAGAAATTTGATTTCTCTTGGTGAATTCGACAGAAAAGGATACATTTTTCAAGGAGAGAAAAGTATCCTAAGAGTCATGAAGGGGTCGAAGGAAGTCTTGAGAGGCGTGAAGAAACAAGGCTTGTATACCCTTGAGGCTGAGGTTGTAAGTGGTTCAACAAATGTTTCATCCACGAAACTTATGTCGAAGACAAAATTATGGAACATGAGATTGGGCCATGTCAGTGAAAGAGGCCTGGTCGAATTGGGGAAGCAGAACCTGCTAGGAGGTGACAAAGTCGAAAAGTTGAAATTCTGTGAATCTTGTGTATTTGGTAAATTATGTAGGGCGAAGCTTAACAAAGGCAAGCAAAGAACACATGGATCCCTGGATTACATTCATGCTGATCTTTGGGGGGCTGCAAGGAATCCTTCACACTCTGGCGCAAGGTATTTTCTATCCATCATTGATGACTATTCCAGAAAGCTATGGGTATTTATTCAGAAGACGAAGGATGAAACTTTTGAGAATTGAAAAAGTTGGAAGATTCTGGTCGAAACTCAAACTGACAGAAAGGTTAAGAGGTTGAGAACCGACAATGGCCTTGAATTCTGCAACGAAGCGTTCAACAGTTACTGTGTTGAGTCTAGGATTTCAAGGCATAAGACTGTAGCAGGTATTCCTCAACAAAATGGCTTAGCTGAGAGATTCAATCGAACAATCCTTGAAAGGGTTAGATGCATGTTGGTTAGTGCTAGATTGAAGAAGGTGTTTTGGGCGGAAGCTGTTTCGACAACAGCTTACCTGATAAATAGATGTCCCTCGACTGCCTTAGGAATGAAGACATCTGAAGAAGTTTGGTCGGGACGTCCACCTAGTCTCGACATACTAAAAGTATTTGGTTGTGTGGCCTATGCTCATATTAGGCAAGACAAGGTCGATCCTAGAGCTCTGAAATGAATGTTCATGGGATACCTTGAAGGAGTCAAAGCTTATAGGCTATGGTGCCTATAGCCAGGTCACAGGAGGTGTATCACCAGTCAAGATGTAGTTTTCAATGAAGTATAGATGGCTTTCAAGAAAAATGATGATGCTGACGAAGAGCTGGAATAGGGAGAGATTCCTGTTAAGGTGGAGCATGTTGATGCTGAATTACTTACCCCAGATGAAGTCGAAGAAGACGCAGAAGATGTTGTCGAAGATGAGGAGACTGATAATGACTACCTGCTAGCAAGAGACAGGTCGAAGAGAGTCATCAAGCCACCTCGGAGACTTGGATATGCAAATCTTATAGCTTATGCCTTAATCTCTGCTAGTGAGGTTCTAGATGAAGAACCTAGAGACTATAAGGAAGTTATGAGGAGTCAAAAGAAGACTGAATGGCTGAAGGCCGTGGATGATGAGATGAAATCTCTCCATGATAACAACACATGGGAACTGATCAAGAAACCTGTTGGAGCCAGGTTAGTCAGTTGTAAATGGATTTTCAAAGTTAAGGAAGGAATCGAAGGAGTGGCGTCGAAGAGATACAAGGCAAGATTGGTTGCTAGGGGGTTCACTCAGAAATAAGGTATCGATTTTAATGATGTGTTCTCTCCTGTTGTGAAGCATAGATCCATTTGAATGTTGCTTGCCATGGTGGCCCAGTTTGACCTTGAACTGGAACAGATGGATGTGAAGACGACATTCTTGTATGGTGATATAGATGAAACAATTATGATGAGGCAACCTGAATGGTATGTCGAAAGGTGGAAGGAAGAGTATGCGTGCAAACTGAATAGATCTTTATATGGACTGAAACAATCTTCTCGACAGTGGAATAGGAGATTCGACAAGTTCATGGCACACATAAGTTTCATCAGAAGTTAGTTCGACCACTGTGTTTACTTCAGATTTCGACTGGGTAATTCATTTGTTATTTTGTTGCTCTATGTGGATGATATTCTAATAGTAAGCAACAATGTCGAAGAGGTAATAAGGGTGAAGGCTGAACTCAATAAAGAGTTCAACATGAAGGATCTGGGAGTTGCGTCCAGGATTCTTGGGATTGACATCTGGAGAGATAGAAAGCAGTCGAAATTATGCTTATCTCAAGAGGCATACCTACAAAAGGTTCTCGTAAAGTTTGGTATGTCGAATTCAAAGCCTATTGTGACTCCGACAAACCCTCAATTCAAGCTGAGTATAGATCAATATCCCAACACTGATGTTGAAAGAACTTATATGAATAGCATTCCATATGCTAACATAGTAGGTTCTTTGATGTATGATATGGTTTGTACTAGACCCGACATAGCATATGCAGTAAGTCTTGTAAGCAGGTACATGGCAAATCCTGGAAAGGCTCATTGGCAAGCATTGAAGTGGATTTTAAGGTACATAAATGGGTCTCTGAATAGGGTATTAATTTATGGTAGAGCCTTGGGTGAAGATAGTAAAGCAACAATCGAAGGATATGTCGACTCTGATTATGCAGGTTGTATGGATTCTAGAAAATCTATCTCTAGATATGTGTTCACTATGTTTGGGACAATAATTAGTTGGAAAGCAACACTTCAGAAGGTCGTTGCCTTATCAACCATTGAAGCGGAGTATATTGCCCTAACTGAACTTGTGAAAGAAGCATTGTGGCTTGAAGGTTTTGCAAAGAAGTTAAAACTTCAAGGTCGAGTTATCACTATTAAGTGTGATTGTCAAAGTGCAATACACATGTCGAAGAATTCAGCCTATCATGAGCAAACCAAGCACATTGATGTAAGGCTGAATTTCATTAGAGGGGTAATCGAGCGTGGAGAAGTCCAAGTGTTGAAGGTTTCGACAGATCATAATGTTGCTGATATGATCACCAAGACGTTGACCAGTTGCAAGTTTTTCCACTGTATGCAGTTAATAAAACTGCATGAAGAGAGCTAGTTTCTTGATGTTACAAAGTTAGATCCAAGGTGGAGATTTGTGAGATGTTGGATCGAACTCTAGTATGGTCGAAGTCTGTTCGCGAGTAATGCATGTTGTAGTCAAAGTTTGTTATAACATGCATTAGTTAATATTGCTAGGGTTGTTAGCATGTTGAATTGGGTCTTGCTTGTAAGCCCAATTATTTAAGTTAGCTTGTACCTTAAGTTAGCTTGGAATGGGTAACTGTTAAAAATCCCATTAGGTTAGTGTGCTATTTTTATTATAAATAGGATACTAGTTTCTCAATCTTGACATAATGAAAAATAGGAAGATAAAATCCTAATTTCAAAAGAGAGGTTATTTTGTTATTCTTGTATACTTGTAATCTTGTTCTAAAAGAAAGGAAAAAGTAGCGGTTTAATAACCAATCCTTATTGTTTTCTTCTTTATTAACCCTAACCCTTGTGTGTTTCTTGATCATAAAGAAACCATTTATACTTAGTTTTAAGGTATCCGATTCACAACAATATATAATTCAATTTGAAGGATATATATATATATATATATATATATATATATATATATATCCTTCAAATTGAATTAGAAAATTACAATATGCATTGTTAAGTCATATTAGAAAACAATTTATACTAATCAATGTTTTACGAGTTTTTTGCAGCATAGTATTCATATCTTCCTCTTTAGTGGTTATAACTTTATTCAATGTTTTTAGTTCTTCAGCTATCACTTCCTTCACCTCTAATATTGTCTACAAAGTAAATAATAGTTTGCAAAATGAATCAGAGGTGAAGGAAGTGTTAGCAGAAGAATTAGAAGCATTGAAACAATTTATAATCGTTAAAGAGCAAAATATGAATAATGGGTTGTAAAAAGCTCATACAACATTGGTTGGTGTAACTTGTTCTTTTAATATATAACATAATTTATCATATTGTTGATTTCTAACTTAGATTGAAAGGTTATATGTTTAGTGAGTAGTTGGTGAAATAATCATTCCGTATAAGTTATAATAAACTAAAGTAAACATATCATCACGATTGGAATCTAAGATTGTAGTGAAATGTTGTGCGTTAAGTCTTTCACCACGGTTGGGATTTAAAACCACGGTGAAATGCATTGGAATTTGCAAAAATCATGGTGCTAAGTATCAAACCCTTTACCTCAACCTTTTACTATGGTTTTTTGATACAACTGTAGTGGTATGTTACACGCTATTGTATTTTAACCACGGCTAGTGGCCCGTGGTGGTATATAGATCACATACAACCACACCTTACTTTACCATAAAACACCATTCATAATAGAATCTTTCTTCCAACCATGGTAAGGTATACAAGAAAACACCAGATAATCTAATGCAACTGGTCGTTCCTACGGTGAACCATGAGATCAACCAAAAAACAATGATATTCATGAGTAAAGACTAACGAAACTACATCAGCAAAATGGGCGATGATAACGCCAAAATTGTAACAAGAATCTGGAGAAATAAATGTAGTTCATGGTGATTAGATGGTGGTGTAAAGGAAAAAACACAACAAAATAGTCAATCATGGTCAAGGGAAATATTTATTCAATAATGCGCCTAGAGATTTAGGGATTTCTAAAATAAAGGGTATTGATGTTTCCTTAAAAGGAATAAGCGCTGACAACAAAAATGTTCGACCAAATCAATTTGACACAGTTTTTTAAGAAACGATGATTTGATAAGAGTGAATCCACCCAAGACGTGTGTCATCCAACACGAAGAGGGGACTCATGCACCAAGGCCAAGTCTGCCATTTTGGAACCACACCTTACTATCAGTGGGTCTTCGCATAAAGTTGGGCCAACTTTTTATTCCTGCCAACACAAAAGGGTGTGCCTAGAACTGCTAAATACACCTCTATAATTCCTATAGTAAATTTGGGTTTGAAGACCATCACACGATGCGACATTCCACATTTTTAACTGATAAAAATTCAAGAAGATGGAAATAGTTAATGCACTATGGATGAGGGTTCTACTCAAGAAGAGGAAGTTGTTCGTGAAACTCCCATTGAATGGGAGCCAACTACGTAAAACTTCTTGTGTTTAAGAATTGTTTTATCACCTCCATCAAATTGATAATTTATGTTATCTTTCAAAGAAGTCATCATAATCTCCTTGAATATCCAGGGAGCCTCTAACAATAGAGCTAAAAGACACATGATGAATTTGATTAGAAAACACTCTTTAACATTTTCAATCGTTATAGAAACACACACTGGTTTTCATAAGACCAAATCCTTTTGGGACAGAGATGAATATGTGAGTGTTTGCTATGTGGTCAATCTGAGGACATTTGGATGTTAAAGCATAATGGTAGTAACATTGTAACGGTCATGCATGATCGTGTTGCGTAAATTAAATTTTGATCACAACCTCGTTGTCCTTAGGTGTGCCCTTCCACTTCAATAAGAGTATGACGAGATCCTTGTGTAAGAGAAGATTGATTGGTATCAAAAGGCTATATATGGTTGGGTCAAATGGGGAGATCGGAACACCATATTTCTTCATACCAAGATGGTAGTCAGGCAGAAAATAAATAAAGTCCATGGCCTTCATCATCCCAATGATGTTTGGTGCAATGTTGATATTATTCTTAGGGAAGAAGCACTGACTTTTTTTAAAAGTGTTTTCACCCCACGTCCCCTATACTCCTCGCTAGTATACCTGAAACAATTATAGATTTGATCCTTATTAAAGAATCGCAACACTTTTGACTCAATATGTGACGAGGGAAGAAGTTACTTATGCGTTAAATCAAATGCATCCTTTCAAGGCATCTGACCCTAGTGGATTTAGAGTATTTTCTTTAAACAATTTTGGCATATGTTTGGAGATGACATTGTCCAACTTACATCAGATACTTTTGTGACAAATAGCTTTCACTCCTCTCTTTCTGAGACTCTTATCGCATTAATTATTAAGGTAGTTCGCCCTAAAAACTTTAAGGAATTCATGTCCATTAGCTTGGGTAACACTATTTATAAGCTTATTACAAAATTTATGATTGACAGATTGCGTCCTTATCTAAATCAGATAGTTGGACCCTTCTAGAGTAATTTTTTGCCTGGTAAAAGGACGACTGATAATGCAATTATCCTCCAAAAATAAATTCATTCTATTTAAATCTAAAAATAAAAGAGTTGACATGCTGTTTAAAATATATCTTGAAAAGACCTGTGATCATGTTAATTGGGATTTCTTGGAATTTTGTTTGAAGTGAAACCGGTTTCCTCCCATGACTATAAAATTTGACCATGCACTGTATAACTATATCATCTATGTGTATTCTTTGGAATGGGAGGCGACTACCAAATTTTGTTATGACTAGGGAATCATGACAAGGTTATATCGTAATGGATGCATGTATCACATTTATCATTTTGTCGATGATGTTCTTCTTTTGGTGAAGGTTTCTAACTCCAAGCAGGGGATCATTTATGATATCTTGAATTGTTTTCCATGTTTTTTGGCCTTAAAAAGAGTGTTGTTGAATCAAAGGTGTTCTTCTCCACTACCACTAAAAGAAGCAAAATGGAATTAACTATCTCTAGTACACGTATCAATCGAACTCTTACTCTAGAGAAGCACTTGGGTTTCCCTATGTTGCATGGTCATCTTAAACGCAAGGGCTATGAGTTCCTAAAGGAAAAAGGCAGTCAGAAGTTAGCATCTTGACAACATAAATTGTTAAACAAGGCTGATTATTTAACCCTGGTTAGGTTTGTCCTGAACTTCATCCCAAATTATTATATGAAAGTGGCTTGGCTACCTCAGCCAAATTATGATTTTATTGATAGCATGGCTAGGAATTTTTTGTGGAAAGGTAATTCATAGTCTAGTGCACATCTTATTGGCTGGAATAAAACAAATAAGCTTAAAATTTGGATGGTCTTAGGATTCGAAAAGCAAGAGAGCCTAATATTTATATGTTGGGTAAGTTGTTTTGGGGTGTCTACCGGTATTGTGATTCCATGTGGGTTTAAGTTTTGAAGCATACATACATCAGTGAGGAATGTTCCTTGATTTGAATAAGAAATCAGGATCAATTACTTGGAATATAATTATGAAAGCTCTATTTGCTCCTAAAGATGGGTTTGTATTTAGTTTGGGGATGGGAACTCCTCTTTATAATTTTCCAATTGGTATGGAGTAGGGAAATTAGCAAATCAAGTTCTCTATGTGGATATCTGTGATATGGAAATACAAGTGAATGATGTTTACTTGGATGAGAATTTGGACTTCAATTCATTATGTACTAATATTCATCGGGTTGTTCGTGCATTTGAAAGCACCCATTTGTTAGAATTCTCTAGTTCATGATCGGTTAACTTGGAAAGGCAATTTAGATAATATCTATAATGCTCGGGATGGTTATAATTGGTTCAACGGACTTGAATTTGTTTAGAATACAATAGACAATAACTCTTAAAAGTGGGTGTGACATATTCTCAGTCCTAAGAAGGTGTTGAACCCACTATTTTTTATGGAAATAAGTTATATGATTGGATTGGACACGACATCAACAATGGCTCTATCTTTTAAGATGCTTGTTGATGGTTGTGGCGTGTTAGGAACAAACTGTGTCTTGCGGATGAAGTAATATCTTCTTATACTTTGTAACTCATCATAATGAATTATGCTAATTTTTTAGAATTTTTTTTCTCAAGCATAATCTGTCTCATCCAAGAAGAACGATCACGTGGAATGTACACAAAGGTAGTAATATGATTTTGAATGTTTATGGCAATAGCCCAGGTAACCCCGACGCCTTGGGTTTTAATGGATTGATTCAAAATGTTGATGGTGCTTGGGTTCACGATTTTGTGGGTAACATTTATTATTCCAACATCCTTCATGTTGAGTTGATGACGCTATATCATGGTTTGCGTATGGCCTGAGAACTTGACAGCAAAGACCTGATGTGTTATTATGACTTCAACTCTGCTATCAAGCTTATCTCATAGTCTGTTAATATTTGACATCACTATGTCACAATTATTCACAATATTAAAGAGCTTATCTCTAGGGAATGACGAGTTCAAATATTCCGTACTCTTAGGGAGGATAATGTTTGTGTTGACTATATAGAAAAACATATGGTTGATACTAATGCAACATACCAATCTTTTGTGGAGCCTCTTGTTAGAATCATCATTCTCTAATAACTGATACTAGTGGGACTTTATTTTCTAGATAATTTCTTAATTTTCTTTTCTTTTCTTTTTTCCACTCATACAAAAAAAAATAAATGTTATTTTGTTAGTATATGAAGTTGAATTCACAACATCCTTAATCAATTCAAAATCTATTTGTAATTTGCAATCAATTTATCTTAACTATGAGTTTCAACATAAAAGACCAACAAGTACAAGCTTCCACAATTGGAATTTGTTGGTGTTACCTCTAAAAAAAAGACTTATTCTGTCAGGTGAAGGAGAATATTGCTTGTTGTAGAATCAAGATTCAAAAGCCTCTATTGTTTTGATGAAGACAACTCATATCAGCTTAGTACGCAAGATTCTTACACTATATACCCGTGGTGGTATATGTACTATGAAGCTGTTTACACTATATACCCGTGGGGGTATATACACTAAAGATAAAACCAGAAGCTTCTCTATTTTGAACTCTTCACAAAAAGCAAGAGGTGCAAGCATATCATCAAGAATACATTATCAAGATCAAGGCAAAGTCATTTATCAAATTCGAATCAAGCTTCATGTGCAAATGATCGTCTACTTTATCAAGACTTGGACACAAGACTTTGGTATATCAAAACTCACTCTTTTAATTGATATACAAGTGTTCAAATAGTATATCATATCACATATTGCATTTGCATATTTTTTAAAATTATTTGGAACTGGTATAACACTTTTAACTTAAGTATTTTTCTGAGTTTTCACAGTGTTAACCGATTAACCTATATGGTTAACCGGTTAACGGTCTCAAATTTTAAATTCTCAGGGCTAATGTTCCAGTGTTAACCGATTAACCTATATGGTTAACCGATTAACACTGAACGAATTTTGAAAAATTGTTTCTTTTCAAATTCAAATCTTGTGTAATTGTTATACCTTTTCATTATTTGATTCATACACATTTATACCTTTTTGAAATGGTGTTTTGACTCATATAAATTCTGAATATTTCAAATTGAAAAAAACCTCCAATAATTTTCAATGTAATCATTCAACCAAATTCACTATTTTTCAAATACTTTCAAATATTTCAAAAGTGTTCATACTGTTCATACCATTTCATATCTAGAATTTTTGAACACTTGTATTGATATTGAAAAGTGAATTTTGATCAAAAGGAGAAGATCAATCATTGTATTGATATTATTATATCACTCTCAAATCAAAGAATTACAAAACTGTTTCTATTGTGACTTGTGATCTAGGATTGTTGGACACAAGGGTTAGTGCTTGCAAGAGGATTGTTCACTAGTTGTTGAATAGTTGTTAGATAGTAGGCCTCATCGGTTGATGGTGTGATAGGTTGTACATTCTAAAACTATAGTGAAAAATCTCATTCGTATGGAAAGGGGAGTGGAGTACCTTCGGATTGTGATGGGAACCACTATAAATCTATGTGTCCTTTTTCATTATGCTTTTTACTGCTTTCATCATCAAGAACATAACCGAGTAAAATTCAAGAATCTCGAAAAACTGGAAAAAGTTTCTAAAGCCTAATTCACCCCCCTCTCTTAGGCATACTCTGAACTTACAATTGGCATCAGAGCAGGTTAAGGTAACCTGTTCCTAACGATTCAGTATGGCTTCCGCTAGCACCAACCCGGTTTTCAAAGACGGTGGAAGTAGTAACAAACCACCACTGTTTTCTGGAAAATATTTCGATTTTTGGAAAATCAGAATGAAGGCGCATCTTGAAGCCCAAGGAGAAGGTATATGGGAAGCAATCGAAGAAGGACCACACAATCTAGTAAATATGGTCAATGGCGTTGGAACCGCAAAGTTGAAAAGCACGTATGATGAAGACGATAAGAAAAAGATTCTTAATGAGAAGAAAGCAATCAACATACTCCAAAGAGCTCTCAGTATGGACGAGTTCTTCCGTGTATCACAATGTAAATCGGCAAAGGAGATTTGGGACACCTTGGTGGAAACACATGAAGGAACCACCGAAGTAAAAAGATCAAGGCTCAACACATTGAGTCAAGAATATGAGATGTTCCGTATGCAGCCCGGTGAATCTATTGTTGCCTTACAAAAGAGATTCGTTCATCTAACAAATCACTTGATTTCTCTCGGGAAGACCTTCACCAATGATGATCTCAACCTGAAAGTCCTAAGATCCTTAACAAGGGAATGGTAACCAAAAGTGACCGCTATTTCGGAAAAGAAGAGTCTATCAACGATGACATCCGCATCCTTATTTGGAAAACTTCAAGAGCACAAATTGGAACTTTGAAGGCTCGAGAAGCACGAAAGTCAAGAAAAGAAGTCCAAAGGAATTGCCTTGAAGATTGACACAAAGGATGACAAAGACGACGAGACTTTCGAAGATGAAAATTTCATGCTTCTTGTAAAGAAGCTTGGTAAGTTTTTTAATAATAATAAAAATTCCTCTTTTCCTAAAAAGAATAGACATTTTAGGAAAAAGGATGCTTCCACATCAAATCAAGAAGTCACATGTTACGAATGTGGGAAGTAAGGTCACATAAAGCCGGATTGCCCGAAACTTGCAAAGAAAGGAGGATTCAAAGGCAAGAAGGATTTCAAGAATAAAAAGGCTTATGTTGCTTGGGACGATAATGAGATAAGTTCGTCATCAGAATCGGAAAGCGATGAATGTGCAAATATGATTCTTATGGCGTCACATCACTCCGATGAAGAAATTGATGAAGTTAGTAGCAATTTTTCAATTTATGACAATGATGCACAAGAAGTCATAGATGAACTTCTAAAAGAGTGCAAGACTTTGTATAAAAGCATCTCATCCCAAAAGAAAAGAATTTCATCTTTAGATGAACAAAATACTGCTTTTATAAAAAATATTGAAAATGAAAAACAAAAGTTGATGGATGAAAAACAAAGTCTTGTATGCAAAAATTGTGAATCCTTATCTTTTCAAATTGTTCAACTTAAAAGAGTTTTAAAAAGATACGAAAAAGGTCAAATTGGCTTGGAGGAAATTCTTAGGCACTAAAGATATCCTAATGATAAAAGTGGGTTAGGATATTCTAAGTTTTCCAAACTAAGCACAAATGAAACCATTTTTGTGAAAGCAAGTGAACAAGTTGTTAAAGAAAAGGCAAACAATTCTAAAACTATGCATAAAAGTCATAAAAAGAAAAGAATTGTGAAGAAAAAGAATTATGTTCCTAGATATAGAAGTCATTTTCAACCTACTTGTTTTTATTGTGGAATTAAAGGCCATACACCTAATGCTTGCTATGTGCACAACATTGGTGTTGCTAAAGGGCATTATGTGTGGGTTGAAAAGGGTACTAACTATCAAGGACCCAAAGCAATTTGGGTACCTAATAATACTTGATTTTGTGTTGTAGGTATGCTTGAAGACAACTTCTAATCAATGGTATCTTGATAGCGGTTGTTCAAAGCATATGACGGGAGATATAAACAAATTTTCAAGTCTATCATTAAAGGCCAAAGGATACGTTACTTATGGTGATGATAATAAAGGAAAAATTCTCGGAGTTGGAACCGTTGGTGCACATCCATGTACAATCATCGAAGACGTTCTTTATATGGAAGGCCTTAAACACAACCTACTTAGCATAAGTCAATTGTGTGACAAAGGGTTCCGAATCAACTTCACAAAGGATGCATGTTTGATGGAACATGAAGTCACCCATGACATCTTGCTAAAAGGTAAAAGATTTAATAATATTTTTATGATCTCTTTTGATGACTCATCCTTGAAGGTAAAATGTCTAATGGCAAACAACAATGAGGCGTGGCTTTGGCATAAAAGGTTTGCTTACATTCAGATGGAGTATTTAAACAAGTTGATAAAGCATGATCTAGTTGTTGGTCTTCCGAAGATAAAATTCATTAAGGATAAGTTATGCGACGCATGTCAAAAGGGGAAACAGACCAAGACAACTTTCAAATCCAAGCAAGTGGTTTCTACATCAAGACCACTTCAATTGTTGCATATAGATCTCTTTGGTCCATCAAGAAAGAAAAGTTTCGGAGGTAACATTTATGCTTTAGTTATTGTTGATGATTTCTCTCGATACACATGGACATTGTTTTTAGTGCAGAAAAATGATGCTTTCAAAGCATTCAAGAAGTATGCAAAGCAAATTCAAAACGAGAAGTCACTCACCATAGCCTCCATAAGAAGCGACCATGGTGGAGAATTCCAAAACTCAGATTTTGAAGATTTTTGCGAAGAGCATGGAATTTCCCACAACTTTTCCGCACCATGGACTCCTCAACAAAACAATATCATAGAACGGAAGAATAGGGCACTGGTGGAGCTTGCAAGAATAATGCTAAGCGACTCAAATATTTCTAAGTATTTTTGGGCGGAGGCGGTTAGCACGGCGTGCTTCGCAAGCAACCGTGTCAATATTCGACCAACTCTCAAGAAGACTCCGTATGAGCTGTTCAAGGGTAAGAAACCAAACATAGCATTTTTCCACATATTCGGATGCAAATGTTTCGTTCTCAACAACAATAAGGACAATCTCGAGGATAATATTATTGTGGATGATGATGATGATATAGTAGATTCTTCACAACAACAAGACGATACTTCAAAGGATCAAGCAATACCACAAGAAGATGTCACTCAAATCATTGAAGAATATAAAGATCTTCCGAAGGAATGGAGAACTCATAGAGATCACCCGATAGATAAAGTTATTGGTGATATCAGCCAAGGTGTTGCAACTTAACTTAATCTTAAGGATGCTTGTCTCGACATGGCTTTTGTGTCTCAAATTGAGCCAACCAAGATTGATGAAGCCTTAGGCGACGGCCAATGGATTGTAGCGATACAAGAAGAACTCAATCAATTCGAAAGGAATCAAGTTTGGAGTCTTGTACCAAGACCGGACCATAAGCACATCATAGGAACGAGATGGGTGTTCAAGAACAAACTTGACGAGAATGGGATCATAGTTCATAACAAAGCAAGATTTGTCACATAATACTACAACAAGGAGGAAGGAATTGATTTTGATGAAACGTTCGCTCCGGTAGCACGGTTAGAAGCTATTAGATTATTACTTGCTTACGCGTGTTCTATGAATTTTCAGTTGTTCCAGATGGATGTCAAAAGCTCTTTACTGAATGGGTACATCAATGAAGAAGTTTACGTCAAACAACCTCCGGGTTTTGAAGACTTCAAGAATCCCTCGCATGTTTACAAACTGAAAAAGGCACTCTACGGATTAAAATAAGCACCAAGAGCATGGTATGATCATCTCAACACTTTCCTATGTGATAAAGGTTTTGAAAAAAGAAAGGTAGGCAAAACTTTATTCATTAAAAAGATAAAGGATAATACCTTACTTGTTCAAGTCTATGTGGACGACATCATCTTCGGATCAACAAACAAAGATCTACGTGAAGAATTTGCTTCGGTGATGTAAGGCGAGTTTGAAATGTCTATGATGGGAAAGATGAACTATTTTCTTGGACTACAAATCAAGCAAACAAAGGATGGCATCTTCATCAACCAATCCAAGTATTGCAAGGAATTGTTGAAAAGATTCGATATGGATAGTTGCAAGGTGATGTCCACTCCTATGGGATCCGGAACGTACGTTGATCAAGATGAGTTTGCGTTTGTTTGTGTGCACACTTTCAAGCAAGTCCGAAGGAATCACATCTCATTACCGTGAAGATAATTATAAAGTATCTCAAAGGGACAACGAACATCGGATTATGGTATCCAAAAGGTAGTACTTGTTCTTTAATTGGTTATTCTGACGCTGATTATGCAGGATGTAAGACCGATAGAAAAAGCACAAGTGGTACGTGTCACATTCTCAGGAATGCACTAGTGTCGTGGGCATGCAAGAAGCAAGCGTGTGTGACACTCAGTACAGCTGAAGCAAAATATGTTGCAGCAGGAAGTTGCTGTGCACAAATTCTATGGCTCAAGCAACAACTCCTCGATTATGGTGTAGATCTCAGTTGCATTCCTCTTCGATGTGATAACACAAGTGCCATCAACATTACAAAGAACCCGGTCATGCATTCAAGGACAAAGCATATAGATATCCGGCATCACTTCCTTCGAGATCATATACTTAATGGAGGTGTAGATGTTACTTTCGTCGATATACACAATCAACTCGCCGACATCTTCACCAAACCATTGGCGAAAGAACCGTTCTTCAAAATTCGACGAGAATTTGGGATTCTCGATGAAGGTGACATCTGATCTTTTCTCTGGTTTATGTATGCATGATATATGTTTTCTAACTTGTTGCATTCTGTCTTTTAAGCATTTTTTCCAAAATTCGCGTGTGTTAACCGGTTAACCTATAGGGTTAACCGATTAACACTGTTAATTTTTCAATTCTGAGTTAATTTTTTTTAATGTGTTAAAATTTTCAAAAAAAAATCAGAAACGAAAAATTAATTAAAATTTTGGTTAAATGTGTTTTAAGTGCTTCCTTTGTGTATGATTGTTTTACTTTTAATTTTTTTGCTCCTCTTCCTTTTTGCTAATGACAAAGGGGGGGAAGGATTATGTTTCTAGCATTTCCCTATGCAGAAATCTTGTATCTCTCTTATGTGTAAGGGGGAGAAGGATTGTATCTCTTTTGCATTTAGGGGGAGCTATCCAACTTAGGGGGAGAAATGTTTTAAACCAAGTATGAAGCAAGATTTTCAAAGAAACGATTGTCATCATAAAAAAGGGGGAGATTGTAGAATCAAGATTCAAAAGCCTATATTGTTTTGATGAAGACAACTCATATCAGCTTAGCACGCAAGATTCTTACACTCTATACCCGTGGGGGTATATGTACTATGAAGCTGCTTACACTATATACCCGTGGGGGTATATACACTGAAGATAAAACCAGAAGCTTCTCTATTCTGAACTCTTCACAAAAAGCAAGAGGTGCAAGCATATCATCAAGAATACATTATCAAGATCAAGGAAAAGTCATTTATCAAATTCGAATCAAGCTTCATGTGCAAATGATCGTCTACTTTATCAAGACTTGGACACAAGACTTTGGTATATCAAAACTCACTCTTTTAATTGATATACAAGTGTTCAGATAGTCTATCATATTACATATTGCATTTGCATATTTTTTAAAATGAATTGGAACTGGTATAACACTTTTAACTTAAGTATTTTTCTGAGTTTTCACAGTGTTAACCGATTAACCTATATGGTTAACCGGTTAACAGTCTCAAATTTTAAATTCTCAGGGCTAACGTTCCAGTGTTAACCGATTAACCTATATGGTTAACCGATTAACACTGAACGAATTTTGAAAAATTGTTTCTTTTCAAATTCAAAGCTTGTGTAATTGTTATACCTTTTCATTATTTGATTCATACACATTTATACCTTTTTGAAATGGTGTTTTGACTCATATAAATTCTGAATATTTCAAATTGAAAAAAACCTCCAATAATTTTCAATGTAATCATTCAATCAAATTCACTATTTTTCAAATACTTTCAAATATTTCAAAAGTGTTCATACTGTTCATACCATTTCATATCCAGAATTTTTGAACACTTGTATTGATATTGAAAAGTGAATTTTGATCAAAAGGAGAAGATCAATCATTGTATTGATATTATTATATCACTCTCAAATCAAAGAATTACAAAACTGTTTCTATTGTGACTTGTGATCTAGGATTGTTGGACACAAGGGTTAGTGCTTGTAAGAGGATTGTTCTTGCACACTAGTTGTTGAATAGTTGTTAGATAGTAGGCCTCACCGGTTGATGGTGTGATAGGTTGTACATTCTAAAACTATAGTGAAAAACCTCTTTCGTGTGGAAAGGGGAGTGGAGTACCTTCGGATTGTGAAGGGAACCACTATAAATCTCTGTGTCCTTTTTCATTCTGCTTTTTACTGCTTTCATCATTAAGAACATAACCGAGTAAAATTCAAGAATCTCGAAAAACCGGAAAAAGTTTCTAAATCCTAATTCACCCCCCCCCCCCCCCCTCTTAGGCATACTCTAAACTTACATTTGTGCTTGAACCAATCAAGTTAGACACCTTGGAAATATAATAACTAACCAATTTGCGTATGCCAACGCTACACTGAAGAATTGGTTGAGAAATAGTAAGGGTGATTTGCGTAGATATTAAGACTCTATGAACCAAATGATCCAAAATTACCATAATGAGATACATACATATTCAAAGTGTTGGAACACTGATTCAAAGACAATAATCTCTATTTTCAGTTAGTCGGTAACATATCTCGAGCAAGACTAAATTTTATATTTTCATAAAGCCAAACATGCTAAGTATGTAGGTTTCGATAGCTCATGCGGTTGCCACTTAGGAAAGTCTCCCACGTGCTTGTCTAATTTAAAAGAAGGTGAAACATGACAACCCAATACGAATAGATAAGGTTTGCACTTACTGGAAAAGACTCATATTTGATGATGATGGTGTGATAAATGACGATAAATTGAATATCTCTATCTTGAATGAATGGGAAAGTGATACAAGATAGATTTTTGAAAGCTGATGACAATATGAAACTCCATATCAAAGAGCAAATAAGTAAAATTGCTTATTATCGCAACTGCGAAAAATAACCGGCAGAAGCAAACAGAAGAGTCACCACTGAACATTATTTATCCCAAAGGAGGGAAAGAAAACGATCGAAGAAAACCTAAAAGAAAGGAGAAGACAAGGTCATCGCAACCAAATCTTGGGTTTGGGAGTAGGTTATGCAAAGGGAAGGTATGAACACCCATCACGTCCGTTGTACTCAAGGACATCTACGCTTGACGTCTAATCAAAGGGGTGAGTTATCTAAAAGCTACTGCTACACGGGAAATGGAATAGAAAAAGGAGACTCGATAGGACATCGCCGTCCTATGCCTACGTATTCCCTCGTGCAATGGGAAAGTCAGAGTCAATGTAGTTCGGAAAATTACGGGTGATGGGAGAAAGTTGCTCGCCAAGACATTGTCGTCTTGTGCTTACATATCCTCATCTGATATGAGAAATTAGAGCAAACGTAGTTTGGGGAACTAAACCACAGATCGGTTAAGTGTTTTTTATGAGTGACGTTAAGTTCCCATTCTAGTAGTTAGAGTTGATGCCTATTTGCGGTAGAACGGAAAAGTAACGTACTCTTTTCTGAAAATGAGTTTGAAACAAATCCCGAAGGATAAAAAGGTTTGAATTTGGTTTGAGAGTTTTAGTGAAGTGAATTAGTTTACTTTGTGATTCACGTTGCACTAAAGACTATGATATAGGAATAAATGTGTCGCATATCGCCCAAGGGGCATACACTAAACACTCTAGACAAGTGAGGTGAAACCTCTCACTCATCATTTCCCATATGCTTAAGGCTCGTGGCGCATAACGTTCATCATTCTTTATTAAGTGTCTTAGAGTTGTTAGAGATGAAAAGAGAAGACACAAAAGAAAAACACTAAAGGGAGCTAAAAACCCTAATGTTATCATACAAAATGGTCCCAAGGTTAGGATGAAAGGAAGTCTACCTAATGTTATCATACAAACAATGGACCTAAAGTTAAGATTTGAAAGGGACTATCCTAATTGTTATCATACAAAGGATTGAAAGCCTAATGTCTCTCCTACTCCCACCTTAATCAGAAATTAAGTGGGAATAGGAATCCTAAGGGACCATGTGAGCAAACACAAGTAAACACTATCTAATTCAATCACAAATGAAAACAAAGATGAAACTTAAACAAGTCTCAAAGAGAGAGAAGATGAAAGTAGAAAGAAAAGAAAAAAGGACGAAGAATATGCAAACATACACTTCAATCATACAAGGTGAACACCAACATCACATCAAAACATACGAGGAAACAATCACATATCAAACCATATCACAAGATTTGAGAACAACACATAATGACAAGACAAAGTGCTCACACACATCCAAATGACCTAAATAACTTGCAAGAAGTATCATCAATCACAAAGCCAAATGAAATGAATTCAAATGAAACAAGAAACATGGTAGGGAAGTAGCACAACATATCATACTCAAATCATGTCAATGATCAAAGAGATAGCACAGGGAAAACAAGTTATACTTCATTCATAAACAAATTCAATCATACCAAACAAAACATGCACACAAAAACCCTAAAGGGGTAGGTATGTAATTATGACATGAACATAAGAAGAAACCACAACCTCAACATGATCATCAAGATAACATCCCCCAAGGACACACAAGAAGATCACACAAGTTGAATTCAAAACAAAACTCAAGAAAGCATTATACATCCAAATCATCATTCACAAAAGGGAAGGACCAATCAAGCAAGCACATAAGTCTCAAATAACTTAAGGAAAAATCAGAAGGTCACTCAATAATGGATTAGAAACAAGTTAATTTTACAATTCAAAACTAAATAAAAATCAAATAAAACCTATAAAAATGATGGAAAATAGTTAGAATACAAATAGAAATCCAAGAAAATCACCATAGGTTAGAGACCATCATAGGATCATGTACTAATTTTCTCACAATTTAAAAGACCTAAAAATAATTTTAAACTAATTAAAATCAAGTAAATAAACCAAAAAAAACCATGAAAAAAAGAAAAACTAGAAATAAAAATCAAAGAAAATCATTATAAGTCAAAGACTATTATATGATCATATGATATTTTTCTCATAATTTTAAAAGGCCTAAAAATAATTTTAAACCAATTATAATTAAACCAAACAAACAAAAATCCAAGAAAAATAGTAAAATGAAAAATAAAAATGCACAAAAATGCAAATTAGAAAGAGAATAATAAAAGGAAATTTTAGAAAATATTTTGGTATTTTTCTGGAAAAAAAATGAATTTTCTATGAATTTCTGAAGATAAAATGAAATTAAAAACAATTTTGAAAAAGAAAATAAAACGGAAAAAAACACAGCGCGTTGGATCTCCCTTCATTAAATGACGTGACTAATCTGATGGACTAGAAGCACGCATCCATGGTGGATCTGAGTCAAACTCATCACATCCAGCCATCAAAAGTCAAAAGTGCATGATTAAAACAAGTGGCATGTTGGACGGTCAGATGATGCCAACTCATCATCTTCAACCTCCAGCCACTTGAAATCTGCAGAGATTTGCAAAAAATTGTGGTTTCTTCAAACCATAATTATTGGAGCTCATAGTGGTTTCATTTTATGCGTCTTTTCAAGACGATCTCAACCATATCATCGCGCCAAATTTCTTTTGCACATAGCTCACTCGATTTGGAAAAAACCAAATGAATTTCAAAACACGGATTTGAAAATTAACAAGATAAACTCAACTATAATTAATATCTAACAATCATAACAACAACAACACATTAAGGACTATATCTTAGCAACAAAGTTGAATTAAAATGGTTGAGAATTGTACCTGTTAAAGCTCAACTTTGAAGCTGTGAAAAGGGAGTCACCAAGCTTGATTCAAGCCACGATTTTTCAAGTTCTTGAGCTGGTTAGCTTCACTGAATGATGATGAAGCTAACTGAGTGGAGATCTTGAGTTGTTAAGGTGTGGAAATGAAAAATGAAATTCAAGCTTAAGAGTTCAAATGAGATATCAGCAGGGTGATTTTGGCTATCAAAGCTTGTGGAAATGGGTGGAATTGAGTCCTTATTTATAGGAGAGAAGTTTGGAATGCTGAGGGAGGGTGAACGATGCAATTTGAGGTAAATTCGTGCACACCTATGTCATGAGCAAAGTGTGACTTGCAACATGCTAAAACTCATCAAACACTTGTGTTTCAATGCTTTAATTAGCTCAGGCGAGTTTATTAATCATGTCCAAATTGATTTCATGCCTTAATTTATTGACTAGAGGTCACATTAACCAAATTCAATTCTGACTTCAAGTGAAAACTCAACTTTGAAATTCAAACTTTGCAACCATGATTCTCGCAATGTACGAGGCTTTATGAGTTGATTCTTCCTGAATTGGATAGAGGGAGATGCAATATTTGTAATGTGAAAAGAAAGTATTGATTTGGCAATCTGAGCTGAGAAATATGAATATTCAAAGTAGCTTGCATAAAAAGGTTCAAATTCACAAAACACTTAGAAAAATTTCAAGTTTTTTTAAGGACCAAAGATGACCTATAATGTTTTGATAAAATCCAAGGTCTTCCATAGGTTTTTGGCACTTTCATGTTGAATCAAAGTGTTAGAGGACAACTCCAAGTTCGATTTAGGAAAAGAGTGGGCTTCAAATAATTAAAATTGACCAAGTTATGACCTTTGGAAGTTGGCAAGAACAACTCTTCAAAACTTAAAATGACCTATAATGTCTTCATACTTTTGATGACTTTCCAAGCATAATTGAAATTTTCCCTACAAAGAGAGTTCATTAGAAAAAGAAACGCCTCAAGATGTTGAAAATTGAAGAAGTTATGCCCATTTGATCATAGCATCCACAGTTTGCTAAATTAGGTCAAACACCTTGAACCAACTTTGAATCTCTTGAACATTCTTTGCAAAATAAGACATGATGAGTCACTTATGATCTTGAAATGATGTTTCCTTGAATCACACTTGATGATGAGGGGCCTTTGGGGCTTGAGAATGCCACAAAGTCAAGAAGAAAACCTTGCTTGAAGTTGAAGAATCATGTTCTTCTTCTTGAGAAACAAACCATGCTACCTTGATCCCTTGTCTAGAACTATGTTATGCAAAAATGAATATGAGAACGAAATGAAATATAAGCCAAGATACAAGAGAAGAGATTGACAAGTTTTGGGGTGTTACACTTATCCAGAAACCACGGATTTGAAACCACTATCTCAATTGGTAAGAACAAAAGGTGCTCTTAAGAAGATCAAACCAACATCGTGTGACAATTCAACAATGTGGTCTCCTTCCTATTTTGAACATGTTGACAAAAAAAAATTCAGTTTCTCCAACTTTAAAATCTAAAAAAAAAGGTGCTTTTAAGGGAGCTCGCATTAGCAAACCACCTTTTTCACCGCCTCTATAAAAAAATCCAATTCATCAATGAGATGTTGATTTTTATGCACAAAAACATTCAACAAATCATCGATGTTAAGGGTGACGGTAACTATGATTTTTGAGTTGCTTCTGCTTTGCTTAGTAAAAGAGAGGAAGATCATTCATTTATTCGCTAACATCTTATCAAAGAGTTGAAGGTCCATACAAAATCATACACACGACTATATGGGGAAAAGGAAAATTTAGATGCAATTCATAAATCTCTCGTTCCTTGTATTAGTGGACCGGTACCAAAGTAAAAATGGACGCACTTTCCCAAAATGGGGTATCTTATATAAAATGTGTTTGAAAGAGTGTATATTGATCTAACAATATACTGTTTCTAGGAAACTTTTTTTTCAACTACGCACTGCTCCACCTCAAAATTTAAATGATCGTAATATATATATATATATATATATATATGATGAATTTCAAAAACACGACACTTTGTTCAAGTTTATTTGAAGACGAGATGCCCTATACCACTGACATCATGGAGTGGACAACTCATTCAATAAGGGAAGCTGAAACTTGGTATGATCATTTTTTGGATAGGATGCAAGAACTCACCAAGTTGAAGAAGATTGAAAGAGAAACAAATAAACAAAAGTCAAAGGCGCAACCACCCATGACCACACATGTTTCGATTCATTTTTTTATTTAACAATGTATTTATGTGGTTAGATATATTTTGTATGTAATCTTGTCTTAATATTAATGATGTCAAATATAAATATTTTCAAACATTTCAATATATGTTTAAGTTTTCAGAATATTTCTCCATTTCCATTCTAAAATAGATTATGTTTCTAACTTTTTTTGAAATTGATATTGTGTTGGGTGGTTCCAAAAATGCATTTCCGTAAGATCAGGATATGGTGGTTCTGGATATACATTTCCAAAATCTCCCCTGGTACATGATTGAATTTTTAAGGTTCATATTGACCTAGAACTTATATAGATATGAGTCTCTCATATCATATTTTTTACAAAATTACACTACACCAGATGAACATAATTTTGCATGTCGTATATGTCTAATTTAACGACGCAGAGCCCTTTGCATTTAAGTTCACTGAGTACACCCCTTTTGTAGATTTAAAATTCATATTGGAGAATCTCCTACAAACTCAAATAATCGAAGAATTGTGAAACTCGATATAGTTCACTCTCGATTGACAACAAAGAGAATATTCAATTCAAGAATTTTGAGATGAAGGCAGATGCATATTTAAGGATTATGTGAAATACATTTAACGTTACGAAATAAAATGTCTGATCGAGTTGGATGCGACGATTGCGAGATCGATTAAATATATTATGAAGATGGTGAAACATCCATCTTGATATCAAAATGTACATTTATGTTAAGGATTATCTATATAATATTTTTTTTATGTTATTATTTATTTCCATTTTTGCATTTGTTTCTGGTTTAATAAGTTTCGGAAATACACTTCTGTGAGAAATACAAAGATGTATTTCTGAATTAAATTCACTCAATTGACTCAAAAACAGATAAATTGTGTATGTTTGGAGTGTGGCCAAAAATGTATTTTTGAATTATAAGAATAATTTTAATTTTTCATTAGCATACGAAAACAATTCTTAAGATGCATTAAGCAATTCCATAAATATAAGGATATGAAGATAGATTTTTACATAAAACACGTAAAGTTCCAATGGGTTTAGATATTGGGCTTTAAATAAAGCCCATTCATAAATTAATGGGATGCCCAGTCCAACCATCCATTAGCGACGAAATGGCGAAGAAAGTAGCCACAGCGTTTTGTAATTCTCTATGGCTACCTTCACCGTTGCAACACTATCACCGTCGTCTTCTCGTTTATTCGCTCCGGTTCGTTACAATCTTCATCCGAGCCAACTCAGGCCGAACCTCCTGTACAAGAATTGGCACCTTCCGAGGCTGCCGCCTCTAAAATGTTCCTCTTCATCTTCGGAACCGGAAACCTCCGCAACTGATTGGACCTACAAGCTGATTTCAGGACTTGCCGGAATTGGATTCCTCGAAACCTCCTATCTTGCTTACCTTAAGCTCACTGATTCCGATGTCTTTTGCCCCGTCGGCGGTGACACCTGCTCCAATATACTCAATAGTGATTACGCCGTCGTTTTTGGTATCGTTTCTTTGCATAACTAACTAATTTGTTAGCAACTTCTATCATATGCATTTTGATTGGACGCAAACAACTATGCCTAAGCTTTATGCTTAAGTTTTTACTTAATATATGAACTGCATACATGGTGTTTGAAATATTGTGTGAATGATAGTGATTTTGCATTTTCCAGGTGTACCTCTTCCTTTGATTGGAATGGTTGCGTATAGTTTTGTAGCTGCTCTTAGTCTTCAGTTAGCTACAAAGGAGAATTTACCTTTTGGGATTAACAAATCCAGTGCTCAATTGGTGTTGCTTGGAAGCACAACCTCAATGGCAACTGCTAGTGCTTATTTTTTGTACATTCTAACCACAGCGTTCTCTGGATCATCTTGCTCATATTGTCTGCTTTCGGTCCTCTTGTCATTTTCCTTATTTTTCATCACACTCAAGGTTTGCTATGTTAAGCCTTTATTATCTTTCTTTTTTTGGATTTCTTGTTTGTGTTGCTGCCTTATTGATACCCTTTTTGAAATTTCTGTTATAGGACATTGGGTTGCAAGAGAAGTTTAAACAACTCGGTTTGCAGTTGTTTATTGCTAGCTTAGTGATTCTCACGCTGAACACCTCCTATAGCAGTGCAAAATCTGATGCCTCAAGGTGAATATTATTGTATAGCACCTCGATAATGTTCAACCGCTGCAATTTGTTGGCTGTTTTGTTTTATCTGAGATGTAGTACAATTGTGTTGCCACAGTTCTATTGATGCTATTTCACAAGGTTGAACAAATTTTAGGTGAAAAAATAGTCTCTAATTGTCATTTTGAACTGTCTTTTGATGCCTATTTTGGGTTTGGGATAGTTTGTCCATTCAACTTATACATCCACTGAGTGCTTCTTGTCAATGTTTCCTTTATGCAGTATATATTCTGTTTTTCTTGTCTGCTTTCAGTTTCATTCATGTTGACATTAGTAGAATGTATTTAATCTGGTGTGGAGCATTTTGCACAACCTTCATTTATATTTTATGCTTTAATACAAATTTGGGTTTTGGGCATATACATAGTAAATGAAAGTAGCAGCCCTCAAGTAGTTGTTATACTGTAATTAATTTGTATTAGTGTTGTCAAGTAGCAGCAATGGCTGATTGCAGTGGCAGATTTTTTGCCATCCTCTCTAACCAAATTTGTGAAAGATAGCAGCTCCATGGTGTTTTATAGCCAAAACGACAGCTTAAAATGGCGGATTTTTGGCTTTTTTGTCTTTTAGAATGTTGACTTGGTAGTTACCCTTAGAATTTCCATCCTTGCCATTTAGTTTCTCATACTCCAGTGGAGATGGAAACGAGGTGAATTGTGCTTGTGAGATACAATTTGAAAGTCACTAATTGTTTGTTGTCTACTTTAACAGCGGAGCTAAAATTGAGCTGCCGTATTTTGCAACCGAGATTACAGCCCCATCAAGCCCCTTTGCACTATCTCTATCAAAGTATTTGCACTCCATAGGAGCTAAAATGTATGGAGCGTTCTGGTGTTCACACTGTCTGGAACAAAAAGAGGTACATGATTACTTATAATTCCTTTTGAAATTCCCAGCCATACTAAATTGAACAACGAACATTAATGTCAATGTCTTTCATTTGTTTTTGATGAAATTGCCATAATTTCAGTGAGATGTAAATGATTTGTGTAAAATCAAATTACTTTTCAGAATCCAACTTTGGCAGTTTTACTTTTAATAAAGGAATATCATAGCATATCCTTTGTTTTATTTATTTTCAACCAATTTTTCTATTTTTGATAATGCCTAAAGCGAACACAGTTTACGACCCTTGCTTGCCACTCTTGTCTAACATTCCTTCTAGCACAATTATTCACTTTAACTTCTTGATACAGATGTTTGGACGTGAGGCAGCCAAGCAATTGGATTATGTAGAATGTTTTCCCGACGGATATCGAACAGGAACTAAAATGATTGATACATGCATAGATGCCAAGATAGAAGGTTTCCCTACATGGATTATCAATGGCAAGGTAAAAGAATGCCTTATGCTGTAATTATAATCTATAACCGCGAACCTCTCTGCCATGCTCAAATTTGTTTTGATTTCGTTACATCATGAATTTTCCACAGGTTCTGAGTGGTGAAGTAGAATTATCAGAGCTGGCACAAATGTCTGGTTTTAGTGAATCTGATCAACCTAGTTAATACTTTTGACTGAAAGCAACAAAGATTGCTTTGTAGAAGCATGTAGACGAGTTGTTTGTTCTTTTTATACATACACATGCACACATGCACGTATATATAAAATTATTTTTTCAATATATACTTAAATGTATAACATGCCTCTTGATACATATATTGGGACACATGTATACTAATTGAATTAGAGTATTAGGATAACACTATGAAGCCCGAACTCGGATACAAACATGAGAACCCCGCTAATGTAAAAAATATAAAACACGGACATGGCTATATATATTTTATATATTAATATAATAATTCAATTTATGAGTACAATTTATAAAGAGTTTAAAATGAAAAGCAAAATTTATATTAATTTAATTTTTTTTTACACAAATGTTTAGTTTAAACTTATTACTTTCAATCAACAAAAAAAAGGCATAAATTTACCAAAATAAAATTATACAAATCATATCATAGTCACTCTATATTGAGAAAAATAACTTTTAAGCCTGACTCATCTAATGACAAGTCAGTAACTTTAAAAAATTTCACTGTCATCTATTGATTCAAACTCATCTCAAGCGACATTCCACATTTAAGTTTCTTCTTCATGATATTGGTGAGTGCTCCTTGATAAAAGTCAAAGATTACTATGCACATATATTAAAGTTTTCGTTCAATATGGTGTCATCTTGTTTTTTTTTTCAAAGAATGGATAGATGAATATGTGCTCCAATTTCTTTCACAATCTAGGTTGTGCGAGTAACTTTAAGCGCAATTTTTAAATTAAAAAAAATTGAAAATTATTGAGTTGGATTTTTTTTAAAAGAATTCTGAAATTTTGAGTTCTACAATGCCATTTATTTGAAATAAGGTGTCGTATTCGTATCCGCCGCAATTTAATTTTTTCTTCCGTTGGACACTTCAAAAACGTGTCAAATACATGTTGTACGTGTATCGGTGTCAAACACGTGTCTGATACGGCGACACGCCGTGTGAATGGCGTGTTGGAGCTTCATAGGTATAACATGATTCAACGCTAGACATATTTGAAATTTTTACCTAAATAACCCACTTTTAAAAAAAACGCAAAATACTCCATTTTTCAAGTTATTTCTTAAAGTACTCCACTTTAGCGGTGTGATATAGAGGTGACGTTATGTCAATTGGCGACGGTCTATTGGGCTTGAGTGGTGTCGCCAATTGGATTGGAGACACTATATGGTGTTGTTATTCAACTGGCGACAAGGCGTTAAACATACAAGGGAGGCGCCAATTGAGCTGGAGACAGAGTGTATTGTGTAAATTTTTTAACAAAAATAAATAACATTAATCATTAATTAAAAATAATATTACATAAATTAATGTTGGGGACCAAGTTGGTCATACGGGCCACCAGTTCCACATCCCCTAGGCACTCTCACTCGTTGCACTCGTCCCCCTCGTTGTTAATTCACTCCAGGTGTTTGAAGAGTTGAAGTCTCAGGAACATCTCCAACTGATTCCCTAAGAATTTCTTGCATTTCAGAGTAGTTCGAATGCGATGAAAGGGTCATTGGTGTGCGGCTTGGACGATTGAAAGGTGTTGGATAACGTTCCATTGGACAAGTTGTGAATGTTGGATATGCTCTAACTCAACCATCATTTCAATACTACCTTAACGAAATTAGGAAGTTAAATGCAGATGCATGAAGGTGGTTGGATAACACTCCATTGGACAAGTGGACAAGGGTTTTTGATGGTGGATGTCGTTGGGGCCACATGACGAGAAACCTTGTGGAATCCATGAACGACGTCTCCAAAGGAATTAGAAACCTTCGAATCACCGCTTTGGTGAGATCAACCTATTACGGGTTGACATCACTTTTTGCAACAAGAGGCGAAAGATGGAGTGCAGTGTTAATATCGGGTCAATTATTCAGTGAATGCATAATGAAAGTGATGAAAGAGGAAACTATCAAAACCAACACACATGCAGTTACAGCCTTTGACCATCATAGGAAAACTTTCAGTGTACAGGAAGCAATGGACCGCAATGAAGATATGCCAAATTTATCTTATGCTATCAGACTAAACAAATGTTGGTGTGACTGTGGCAAGTACCAGGCCTTCTGTTTACCTTGCTCACGTGTCATTGTGACATGCACACATGCTCGTCAGGATGCTTATAGCCATCTATCTGATGTTTACAAGGCCATTAATGTTATAAATGTCTACAACAAAGGCTCCAAAATGCTACCAATGAAGGAATATTGGTCTCCATACCAAGGGGTCATAGTTTGGCACAACGATGAGATGTGAAGAAAGAAAAAAGGAAGCCCAAACAGCATGCGTATAAGATCAGAAATGGATATGACTGATAAAATGATAAGATTATGCAGTATATGTCGTCAACCCGAACACAATCGAAAAATTATCCCAATGTCGGAGCAACATCTTCATCGTAATTTAGTTTATATTTTCAATTGTTGTAACCTTATATTTTAACATATTAATGAGTCTTTGTTACAACAATGTTAACAACTAAGAACACATACAACACATACAACATACAACACATATAACACATACAACAAATAGCGAAACAAAAACATAAAACATTTATATCTGATTACAACAATCAAACTAATGTCATTTGGTCCAAACATCACTTCTCTCGCATCCTTGTTAGTCTTAACGCGAACTCACCCACGCAGGCGATCAAGTCTCTCGATACTTCGAATATTTTCCCCTTCACGAATGTCTCCTTCTAACCACAGATTCAACTCCCTCCTAAGTTGGTTAAAAC